>CM070513.1:17560640-18958701 GCA_036346375.1 Guadua angustifolia
AAATAGCAAATTTGGCCTCAAATGGATCTTATAGGATCTTGATTTTGGATTAAATGAAATATTTTCATATATTAAAATCTATTGAGTTTTTGAAAAAGTGGTCAATACAAAACTCGTAGGGTTGGTCATTTCAAGCATTTCTTTAGTTCAAAGTTTTTCCAAACGACCAACCGTTCAAAAGTTATAGCTATTTAAATTTGGCCAAAATTCTTCATTTGACCCAAAATGACCTTTTCTTGCATATTGTGAGTTTTGCTATTTCAATTGGATTTCTTTGTTTTTCTTGGCTTGAAATAGTATTTCCAACTCATGCAAAGCCATGAAAGTTCAAATCTCTATGAAATCCAAATCGGATTGCAATTTGAGCATTCGGTGCAAATTGAACTTCTCTTTTTGCCTACAAAGCGCAATTTGTCATATCTTTTGAAAAAAAATTTATTTTAAGGAAATTATTTTTGAGAAACCTTCTAAATAGTTCAAAGTTCATTTCTGGAAATTTTCAAATCATTTTAACTTTATTTGAAAAAGTTTTGACTTTTCTTCTCTTTGATTGAAAACCATACCTACAAAGCAAAATTTGGCATATCTTTTGATTGGAGACTTCTTTTTGGAAAATTCTTTTTGGAAAAATTTCTTATAAATCCAAAGTATGTTTCTGCACATTTTCAAATTATTTCAACTTAATTTGCAAAAGTTATGGCTTTTTCTCTCTTTGATCAAATGCTGAAAATTCAGGCTTTTGCATGGTTTTTAGCTGATTTTTGTATCTCCAAATCAGATCATAATTTGATGGGACCACATTTGTAACAATTGATCCTTAGTAGTTGTTCTACTATGTCAAATTTTATCAAATTTTTTAGACATCATATGAGCAGTTTTTGAGCTATCTTTTGAAGTCTAAATGAAATATCAAAATCTGAAAATCTGAAATTCTAGTTCATTGAAATCTTTGTGGTTTTCATATCTTTAAATTGGTTTCAAGGTAGAAGAATCTTTCAAAACAAAATTTGAGCATATTTAAATGTATTAGCTCCATGATATACCTTATAATCCTTTTGGAGCTTGTTTAATCAAGTTTTGTATGTTTGAAAAAGGATCTCCTTTTGGTTATGGCATTGTATTAAATTGATCTTTAATTGATATATAGTGTTGGAAAACCTTCTCTTACATATGGAGTTCATATCTGAATATTTTCAAATTTATTTGAACTCATTTGCAAAAATGTTGACTTCTTTTGACTTTGTGTCAAAATCAAACCTCCAATACTTTTAATGGACTAATTTTTGAATAGAGGGTGATATTTGAGAAATTCTTTTTGGAGAAGTCTCTTGGATATTCATGGAACATTTCTGCAAAATCTTATGGCTATTGGACTTCATTTGATCAAGTTTTGACCCAATTTCAAAATGCTCTGTTGAGTCTGACAATCAAAATGCGTTGGACAATGAAGTACTCGGATACTCAAGATTTATTCGGACATTCGAATGGAAATTTTCTAGTTCCAACAGAGAGGGTCTACTCGGACATTCCGAAGTAAAGCTCGGACATTCCGAGGTTTAGGCTAATTGTGGGGCTGTTTTGTGATTTTTGTTTCTCCAAATGGGTTCATAATCAGAGGAAAGTCTTATGACATGTTTTGATCCTCTATAGTTGGACGTCATTGTCACAATCTAAATTGGATCGACTTTCTCAGATGGAAATAAATAAGTATTTATATCAGGAAGAATTGCCGTATAATTCAAATTTTAATAAAATACCAATAAATATGTTTTTTGGTTAATAATATAGTATTTTATAGCAGGGTTAGAGAATTTGTCCTTGTTATACAAATCTACAGTAAAATCCCCAAAAAATGATAAAAAATGCAAAAACTACATCTATGCATTTTCCGATTATTCAATAAGCATGTCTTCATGTATATTTCACATTTTATTCTCACCTATACTTGGTGTTTGGCACATTTATATTTAAGTGGCCAAGTGACAATATTCTTAAAATCATGTTATTCGTTTACTATTCACTCAAAAAAGAATGATGTATTATTACATCACAATTCATGTGATGTAGGTAGACAATCTCATCTAAACTTGGTAAAAATATAATATCCAACTAAATCAATGTTATCATAATCAATCTAAGTTTGAAGCAACTTAAGGGTGCCCATTAATTTTGAAATAAAATGTGAAATGAATAGGAGATGATGGATGTAATAGGCAGCTGAGAGGAAAAATAAATAAATTACCTTACGCAGCTTGGAAAGAGCATGCCCTTTGTTCTGTGGATCTAACAGATCAAGAAGAAGACGCTCCACTAGTTGTGGATCCTTAGAGCTAGGAACCTCACTGGACGACATTATGAGAGCATGAAAAGCGAATTCCACAAAAGAGGGGATATAAAATTGTATGAGGCACAACACCAAGAGTAAAAAAAATCCTCAGCGTTTCTACAAGAATGAAATGCATTACCTATGGGATTTAAATAGCTGAAGCAAAAGATGCCGCGCACCGTGCACACAAGCAGATTTCACGTGTTTCTTCACTGGTATCCTAAGAAATCAACGAATACTTTCAATTCACCCCCATCTGTCACCGGTTAAGAGTTCCTTACGTTGTCAGTTTCTTCTTTGATGAGCTGTATGCGCATTGTTTTAGCTGTAAAGGAAACGATAAGTCTCAAATCCCACCAAAGGGTGCCCCATAATTCTAAATCATCATCTGCCGCATTAAGCGGTGAGTCGTGCTGAGGATAAGTATTAGTTTTATATGCCTTTTACATGTTATTCCTATCTCAATATGCGCAAGGGACAACACATGTGGTCCTTTCCTTATTGTTCATAACGCTGCATCTTAGTAATATGTGCATGTAATAATACCAGGTTGCCTTCATGATCATACTCACATGTCTAGCACATTTTTATTGAGATCTAGAGAATTCCAGCTCATTCTGCCTGATCATTCAAGTTTTCTGGATTTCTCAAGTATATCGTGATGTTAAATCTCGCTTGTTCCTAATTAAGGCCAGCGTGTTAGCCCTGAGTATCTAAAAAATCTCAATTGCTCCTAGAATCCTTACTGGAAAGCTTATCCAAATGTTGGAAACATCTCCACCTAACTAGAGAATTTATTGAGGGTTCAACTGTAATCCATTGGTGGAAGATGAATAAGCAAGTTGCAAATACCAATACATTGGTGGAAGATGAACACGCAATTTGAAAAATATTTGGGCATTTGGCCACTCTCAGTACCTGTAGAAGACTAATTTGAAAAATATTTGGCCACTCTCAATACCTTTAGAAGACTTGCTTGGCCTGGAGCCTCCCTGGAAGCTGCCAAGCTCAGCCGCTCTAGAGAGGAGGCCGGGCGTCAGGGAGCTCGACGCATCGCGGCTCCTCCTCCTCCCCGCCCACTCCCGATCAAGCCGCTCTAGTACGCCGCATCACTCGAACCGCCGGAGTCTATGGAGCCGAACGCCGCTGGCCGAACCCGACGAAGCCGCCGCCGCAGTTGACGGAGGACTCCTCCCAGTCTGTCCCCCGCCGATGGTTTGCCTCGTCGAAGCAGCCGCCACCGCGGGACGCGACCTCCGTGGCCCCGCAGGAGGCACCGCACGCTTGCCGCACCGCCGTTCGCCGTACTGCCGCATCGCCGTCGCACTTCGCCTTTCTGGCGGTTGAGCGGAGCCGCGTCAACACGAACCGTAGGAGACCTAGACTGCGTCCACGAGTTGTTTGTTGCCTTGTACGCGGGAAGCACAGTCACTTTACGCCAGCGTCTCCTCAATGCGTATTGTGTTCGTACGTTGACCTTTAGGTTTTACGTATCCTTGCGGATGAGCATCAGCCTGCAACCTCACCTTCTTTCAGTCGCGTCCTCCTGCAGGTATGCAGTGTTTTGAAGCAAAGAACGCGTTTTTTATTTGTGTATCAGACAAAGATTTTCCACTCCTTATGTGTAAACGGTAGCGCGTCGAGAAAGTAAGGATGTGTTTGGTTATTTGTACCAAATGATATATGTATGAGTTGGTTTTAAAAAGTTATTCATATATTTCGTTGCTTGAATGGAACCACTCATCTTGAATGGTGAGGTACAAATTTGAGAATTATTCTCTATAAATATTGAATTATTCTATTCACCTAAAATAATAGAATCAAATAGTACAGTACCATCTTATTCTATTCAACTTCATCCCACCAACCCAACACACTCTAAGATGACTTGCTAATGGTAATGAAAGCTATATTATCTAGCTGATGGTTTTAGTTTTTTAGCCTAATTAACATGTACCATGAACTTTCCACTTATTTATCAAAATAGAGGATAAAGTGATAAACCAATTTGGTCTACACTAACTAAATTCAGCCTCTACCTGTAAACATATGTGGTCATGAAAATGTATAATACTCGATTACACAAGAAGTACGAATCAACTTTGTTTCGCAACTTCCGCATAAAATGATTGGATAGCTTTACCACAGTCCACAGATGGCAATGAGCCCCTTCAATCTTCAGGAAATCGAGCATGAACCTAGCTATCAAGAAATAGCTGGAAAAATGCAGAGTGACAAAGTTACCCCCTTCAATTTTCTTAGGGTATGTACGATAGTGTATGGATGCTGTCTATAAAAATATACCACATAGGATTTAAATGATGTAGCAGAGAGAGAATGAGAAGAGAGAAAGATGTTGTCTACTATTTAATGACGGCCTTAAAGATAGCTTTTATACTATATATACCATTATACAGATAGTCTATTAATTATATGAGAGATTATTACAGATAACTATATAGATAATCTATTGTATAAGTTATCTTTAATATTATCTATAGATGGCATGAAGATATATTATAGACAACTACTGTCTATATTACTATACATGCCTATATCCCTATTCCCTACAAATGAAGAACTGACAAAACACAAGTAATTGATTATTTCGTCTTGCCAACCAAGATAGCACTTGCCATTAATTGGCCAATTCATTCTCGCCATACCCCCAGGCTATCCAACCAATTAACAGTAGGCCCTAGAGCATCTTCAGCAAGGGCCCCTAAAACAGGGCCCCTATTTTGGATTTAAGGATTCCCCCTATTTTTTAGGACTCTATTTTCATAGCACAAGTACAGCAACATCCCCTAAATCTCAGTCCCTATTTTACTTTTTCTCCTATTTTGACATATCCGCTATATATAATCTTCATTTGACACCACTAAAATTCAATCAAAAATATTTGTAATACATAAAACATAAGCATATTAACATTTACAATTTAAAAACATGATATTTAAAATTTAAATTTAAAATTTTCAAAACATGATAAATAGATAAATAGAAACTCTGAACAATGAATCAAACTACGAAGCGCTGTGAATTGCCCACAAATGCTCAATAAGATCATCTCGAAGCCTCTCATATATTTCCCTGTCTTCAATCTTCTGGTGTATCTTTAAGAACTCATTTAATACAAGTGGATCACGCCGTTGGTACTCCTCCTCCCTCAGGTAGATTGGAATCGTCGAATTGCTTAATCATTCACTATGTATCTATCATTACAAGTGGATCACGCCGTTGGTACTCCTCCTCCCTCAGGTAGATTGGAATCGCCGAATTGCTTAATCATTCACTATGTATCTATCATTTAAGCTCAGCTGCAGCGAACTAATGCAAACCATCCTTCACTTAACTCCCTATTTTAAGGTTTAGGGCTCCTCGAATTGGGTGAGCATCTCCAAGAAAGCCCTAAACCAACCCCTAAACCTTAAAATAGGAGTTTAGTAAAAATACGATCCAAGAGGGCCCCTAATCCAATTTCTAAAATTAGGAGGCCCTAAATTTGCCTCCTCATTACCTAATTCCCAGGAGCCCCTAAACCACCCCTAAACCTTAAAATAAGGAGTTCTTAAAGATACACCAGAGATTGAAGACAGTAAATACATGAGAGGCTTTGAGATGATCTTATTGAGCATTTGTGGGCAATTCCAATTCCGTAGTTTGACTCATTGTTCGGAGTTTCTATTTATCTATTTATCATGTTTTGAAAATTTTAAATTTAAATTTTAAATATCATATTTTTAAATTGTAAATGTTAATATGCTTATGTTTTATGTATTACAAATATTTTGATTGAATTTTAGTGGTGTCAAATGAAGATTATACATAGCGGATATGTCAAAATAGGAGAAAAAGTAAAATAGGGTGAGATTTAAGAGATGTTGCCGGACTTGTGCTCAAAACAGGCCCCAAAAATAGGGGAGTCCCTAAATCCAAAATAGGGGCCCTGTTTTAGGGTTTTGCCGAGATGCTCTAAGAGCATCTCCAATCCCTTATATCAATTCCTAATTTACGGTTTTGGGCGTGATTGACAAAGAACGGCTCAACGGTCCCAATTTCTTCCCCAAAATCTCGCGACTTCAAACCGGAGCTCCGGCCTCAAATTCCTGGCGCCTCGGGTCTCCCAATCTTCGATTCGCGCCTCCCGCTGCCAATTCTTCTGGGTTTCGCTAACCGAGCTCTTCCCCACCCCATCCTGCGGCATCGAGTGGCGCCGCCTGCGCCTAAAGCTGCCGACCGAGTGGCGCCAAGCTTCGAGGGTGACGCTGCCGCCTGCGTCCGAGGGTGACGCCTCCACTGCCATGACCGTCTGCCGCTCTGGCGTCCGGATTCAGCCGCCTCACCAGATGGCCATCGACAAGCAAGCAAGGCCGATGCCGCCGCCTCTTGACCGACGCCGCAGCCTAACCCGAAGCGCCGCTTGGTTGTTTCCGGTGGTTCTGAGTTGGTGTTTGGTGGTGCCTAGATCGAGGTAAAGTTCACCTCGCCTTGAATTTTCTTGGTTAAAAGTTGGAACCAAGATTTTGCCCTTTGTTGATCGAAATTTTGTATGGAAAATGGGGAGGTGGAACCCCGATGCAGATAGGGCCATAGGGACTGCTAGTTGAGACAATTCTTGGCAGTCCTGGAACCTAGGTGTAGATAGGAAATTCGTTCGGTCTTTACTTGGAGAGCAGTACAGGACTAGCAGCAACCAAGGACATTTTACTTCATCTATGTGTAGAGAAGAGAGCTCAGTCTCTGTCGTATGGATTCTTGATTTTACTAATCGAATGATTGTTGATCCCATGTGACCTTTCGTTGATTGGGCATAGTATTATTTTGTTAATGCTATAGAGAGAATTATGTGGCTAACGTAGAAAATGAGGTTTAACTTGGATGGGCTGTAATTAGAGCTCAGATCTTTTGCTAATTGCAAATGTCTTGTGTACTTAAGATGGTATTTTTGCTTGTATGCTTCATTGCTTACAATAGTAGTGTTCCCTAATCCTAGACATTCACACAGCCAAGCTATATAGATAGTTTGTGTACTGAAGCTGTATGGGTCAATAATTTTTTGGTTAGCTTGAGCAAGGTCAGTCCTACACACTTAAGGTTGATATTGATATGAGTAGAGATTAAAAAACATGGTAGAATTTGTTGAGAAACCCACTCTCTCTTTGAAAGCCTGAAAAAGGATCATAGCCTTGGAGTTATAATCTGTTACAATTGTACCATCTAGGAGTGCCAACTCTGAGATTGCATTATGTCGAAATCTCTCAATTGCTGCTGAATGGAAATATTTGCTGTTCTCGTCCCCAAATTTCATTCATCTGATTGTACATCTCTTCTTCCAATATAGCTCCTTCCAATGCAGTAGTCTGAGAAAATGAGTCTTTATAATGGATCTCAAATTGCATTCCGTTATGTAGAGTCCTCTTCTAAGATTTTTGAATTTTGCTGATATCATAGTGTTTGGGAAACAGTCCAATGTTCAGTAGTGAAAAACCATCCAATTGCTCCAACAGAGAATCTTCATGCATGTTGCACCTCTAACAGAGAATCTTCACTCGTATGGCATACTTTCAGTTCCCAGTGAGAATGGCAACCACCAGATGAAAGAATGACAGAATATTTTTGTTGCTTGAAATTCCATACATTGCTTGAAATTCTGGCAATTGTGATGGCGAGTTTCTTGGTTTACTGCTACTGTTTTGAAGAAATTCTGACAATTGCTTCCATACATTGCTTCCATACATTGTTTGAAGAATAAGTCTGGCAAACAGCTGTGCGAGGGCTCTGATGTCCAAGTTTTCATGTGGCTCATAGATTTGATGAAATGCAATTGTCGTTGCGAAATACATGCTGATACTTATATTTGTCACTACCTGATTGTGTGCATGCTACATTAGCGCCCCCCTCAAGTCATTCGTGTTCTTGTGATTTTTGTTGTTTTTTTAGATTTCCATGATCTGATTTAGATTTCCATGATCTGATTTAGTCATTCGTGTTGCAGGTGTTCTGGACAGTCAAATTCTCTTACTAAACAGCACTATATGCTTGAAATGCTGATGGAAAAACTTCTACTCTGGACTACAGCATGTTTGGCTCATGTGTACGAGTCCCTTTAGTTGATGTTTTCAGTTTTTTGCTCTTTCATTTAGGATCAGCAATTTTAGCATAACTTATATGCAAATGTTATCCTGCCTATGACTGTCATGCAAGAAATGCTAAATGGAATCATTGCTTCAATGCCTGACCATCTGCAACAGTTCTACAAGAACCTACAAAATGAAATCATTGCTCGTCGTGTTTCTAAATAGCTTCGAGAGAGAGGAATTTGTTGCTGTCATCTCCAGCCCAGTCGCTAGCCCTGAAAAAATTATATTTGGTCTGTAGTTTTCACGTTAACACTTGATTACCATTTTCAGTAGAATTGCAATTGTTAGGCTAAGTTTGTCGGTTTTCAGATTCAACAGTTGATAAATCATGCAGAATTGAAATGAGGTAGGGCTGAGGTGCTATTATTTAGTATTGAAACTGCCGTCTGTAATTCGTTGTGCCTTCTGTATGTACGATTGAGGAACAAGGTTTTTGTCAAGTTGAACTGTTACTGTACGATTCTGTTATGCTACTTCCCGACAAGGACAATCTGTATATGCTACTTCCCGTCAAGCAAAATCTAACACGTATATGCTACTGCCGTGGGGTGCCTTCCCGTTGACGGGAAGATCAATCTAGCTGCCGTGACCAATTCAAAGTCTTCACTACGGGCGTGCTGGCGGGCCGAACGCTCAACAAAAGGCCAACGTGACGGGAAAAGGCCCACACAAACAGTTGGTTTTGGGAAAAAGAAGACAACTGTTGGAGGAAGGGAAATTTTATTGGGAAAAACACTTTTTGGGAAAGCTCTAATTACATGTTTTGGGAGTTAAGATTTTGGGAATTGTTGGAGATGCTCTAAGGAGGCAAATTTAGGGGCCTCCTAATTTTAGGGGCTGGATTAGGGACCCTGCTGGATCTGTATTTTTTACTAAACTCCATGTTTTAAGGTTTAGGGGCTCTGCTGAAGATGCTCTAAGTTAAAACGGAATTTCAACCAATTAACAGTATGATTTTGTGTGACGGCTATCTTGCCCTTCCATGGTTTTAGGGTTTAAATTTTATCTACGATCATATGGAAGACGTGGGGCTGTTTGGTTGCCATTTCGCACGAGTCTAATCGTGGGAGCCTACGTCGCCCCAGCTTGGCTCTGGGGAAACGGTCATGGTGCTCGTTTCTCATGAGCCTGGCTACGAGTGTTTTGTGCATCGTGCTGGTCTGACTCCGTATCGCGCACAGACAACCAAACAGCCATCTTGCATACGTGGTGCAGGCTCACGCGATACAACGAGCAACCAAACGTTGGCTCCCTGGCTCCCGCGAGTCTGACCGTGTGGAACCAGGCAACCAAACAGCCCGGTGATGTATGACATAATATAATCTTTGCATCTTAGTTTTTGTCAGGTGTATTTTTATTGAACGTATACAACAAAGAGCTACTTGAAATAACTGAACTACCCTCAATTATTTTCTCTACTTACTGTGTCCAGTGTATTGACGGCGCATCTTTTCTCTACATCCCACCTAAGCTTTCCATCACTCTGGCAACTAACTGTGTACATCCGCAGTCAATACACAGCCGAGCAACAATGCATGGAATCACCATGAAAGCCTACAGTTAATTTGATTGGGAGTTGAAATGCCATGATATTTATTAGGGATATTAGTGGGAACAATATACAAAACTTGAATTAGTATACACAGAAATACAATAACACCAAACGAAACAACCTAGTACAAAAGTAAACAAGGAAGTAATCCCCTTATTCACAAAAACTTATCAGTTTAGGATACGTACGGTCAAATTTTTGAAACTTTAGCTACCGATATCGTGTTAAATCATACGCATAGATTCGTCTCAAAACGTACTTTCATAATATTATAATTGTATTGTATTTTTAAATATATTACAATAGAAATTAGTGGTCAAAGTTGAGTTTGAGGACTATATGTCAATGTCCAAAACGATAACTATTTATGATCGGATGAAGTACTATCTTAGAGAAATTCTTTTATTCTGTGAGATAAAAAATGCACTAAAAAGTTAAGATTTTATTGTGGTGAATAAGGTTTAAAAGGTGTATAATAAGTAGTTAAAATATAGCTACTAGGTGATTGGTTGCCTGCTTGATACACTAGCATAGACCAATTAACCAAAGAAAGCCATAAAAAAAAAAGAAGAAATAAAGCAGAAATAAAGCAGAAATAAGAACTTCTAAGCCATGAACAAGGGCTAGAAAAGAACGGGCCTTTGGCCCATCTCTGAATTTGTGGAACGGAATCCAGTTACGTGTTGGAAAGTTCAATATTTGGAATAATTTGCTCGGCCTTGTCTGTCTAACTGTCTTGTTTGCCTTACTGCAATCTTGTTGGCAGGGGTGGATCTAGGGCTCGGCACCTCTAAAATTTTCAATTGGTCAAATTTATTGATTGAATTAGTTTTAATTTCTATGGTTTAGGATTTTTAAGGCCTTATAGCTATTTGTATTGTAGTTTTAACAAATTTTAAATATATGTATTGGTTTATAACATTACGAAATTATTATACAAGACTATAGAGTTGTAAGTGTGAAGTATGCACCTTCGTAAAAAAATTTCAGTTCCACCGCTACTTATTGGTGTTGGTGTGGTATAAAGAATAGCTGCTCATGCTTGGCTGCTGGTGCACTTAGTTCCTGCATCATTTAGTGTGGTATCCTTTGTCAGAAAGCTGTGCATATTTGTGTTTAACAGATTACTGGATGAAACAAATGAGTGTTTCGTGAAATCACCGCGGTTTAATCTTCATTTGCTTGCTGGAGCTAGAAATGCCACTGGACGAACTGAATATAAATTGTTTAGCTAACTGGTTAGCTATATTTTGGTGCTCTGTAGGGTATCTTTTTCTCGTTGGTTTCAATCCTTGGATATTGAGAAAACCAAGCCTAATTAACTCTTACAACCAGTAGGAATGAATGCATCGATGATAATATTTCAGCACAATTCTTCATAGACCGTTTTTTTAAGTGGGGTTGGGGGTCTTTTGCTAGTTATAAAACAACCAAGTATAGCAATTCAGTAAGTTTTTGGCCCTACATGATCAATGTAAATGCAGAGTTGTTGTTATTGTATTGGTCAAAGAGTCGTCAGGTGTGCTGTGGCGTTGTGCGATACTCGCTATTGGCGTGCTGCAATGCCTAATTATACTCACTATTGTAGGCTGCTCCTATGTTTGCTGTGAAGGTGAGCAATTGATTTTCTGTCTGTGATGCATGATTCTTGTTGAGTTTGAGGGTGATATGAATTTATTTTCTATTTCATCTCAAATTTGCTCTTACAAAGAGCCTATAATGTTCCACTATAAATATGTTCCTCCTTCGTGTACCGTGCTTTTCCCCGCAAAAGTTTTCATATAAAAAATCGTATCCCCTATCTCTATTTTTCTAGATATTATTTGCAACAATGCTGTTGCAGCATACAAGGCGTATTGTTATGTTAGGTTGTCTTCCTTTGTCTACCAGTATTACGGCGAGGAATCGGAGGGCCTCAACATAGTGCAGGAGTACGTCAAGTCACACTAGAGATAGGTTTCCATCATCCAAATGTTTTAATGCATGTTCGTTAGGTGGCTGGTTTCAATCTGTGCTTGGTTCTTGAACTTATTCATGAAAATTTTGAATGTGAGATGCGGTTTGCAGAATTTTGTGTAAGGTTATGTTGCTGCTAAGTTCACTGCAAATTCTTGAGACCGAGGCATTTGATTATGAGAAATCCTAGAGAAGGTATACCGTTCCTTGGTATTTGATTCACTGCAATGGATAGCCAAGATTATGTGTCACCTCTCAATCACTATCTACTTTTCAATCCTTATCCATCCCACTAAGTCAACCTCTTTCCACTCATTTTCCTTCTAGAAAGCGCACACTCTCTCTCCCTACTCCCTTCTCTCTTTCGTCCCAAACTCCCAATTTACTCGTAAGAATCACCACGAGACCATGGGATTGGCTAGCATGGGCATGCTAGACGATGTGAAAGAGAGTGGCTGTAACAACAGTGGCTTCTAGTAGGCGAGGTGGTGCGACGACAACACAATCAGTCGTGGCAATACAACGGCAACCAAATGCGAAGGCCTTGGGTGTACATGAGGGTGAGGTGTGAGCGAGCAGACCACCATTGGTGCGCATAGATGTGGGTGATTAGGCCAGTGGTGATGGACCAATGGTCAGATTTGACACATGTGTGACTCGGCGGCTCAACGACATAGTGTGGAGTTCAAGCTTGAGTCGAGGAAAACAATGATAGAGGCTTGACGCGGAGCTCAAACACGGATTTGGCAGCGAGCATCATTTGTTGGCTCTATCATGATGGTGGTAGTCAAGGCTAGAGCTGGAAAAGAGGTTGCATCGGCAGTGGACTGTGTTGGGTCACCCTTGACAACATGGTAGCATCATCGTAGCACAACAAGCTCATCGTAACTTCTTGGAACTTGTTTGAAACCTTTTGAAATTTGCTGAAACTTTTTTAAAATTTTTGGCTAAAATTTCTTGAAACTTATTGAAAACTCATTTGTTAAAACTTGATGAATTAATGAGTAAGTGGTTTTGCTATGTAGGATGACACATTTGCAGATTAGGTCAATGACATATGGCCCCACATATGTTTCTTCTGTGTCCAGCTCCCAATCATGCTTCTATAGCTATTGGCCCCTGTAGCTCTATCCATCTCTATTTTGATTTGAGAGAGAATTCCCTGTGAACTCCACCTGTCATTGACCTAAACTTACCCAGTGCGCCATGGCAAAGCTATTTACTCATTACGTCATACAAACAATGCCATTATACGAAACCGGGTTAGAATGTTATTTAAAGTGGGTTATAAAATTCAAGAGATCAAAATGTTTATTTTAATATTTTAGGATACAGGCGGAATTTTAAGCAAAGTTTGGTGTGTTAAATAAACTTTTTCATTTGTTTAATAGGAATGTGAACACTTGTATTGATGGGAAAGAATCAGCGCCTCCTAGGAGCTTTTGGGCCAATTTTAGGCCATTCCGGTTATGCCACATGCACGCACAGCCCTGTTGGTTTCGGGATGCTTTTGCCGGGGCGGCTCTTCGTAAGGTGTGGTTTTGATGCCCTCGAGTCTCTAGACTCGCTGGGCCCACTCTTATTGCGTGGCCTAGGAAGCCTCCTTGTCTTCCCTTCCTCGCTCTCCACGCCTGGTTTTCTCACTCCTACGGTCTCGCAACCAGGTTTTAAATTTCATTTTTAACTATATCGTAACCGAAATTTAAAATTTTAGTAAGATTTTAGAATTTCAGATGAAATCTAAACAAAATTTAATAAGAAAAATTCGAATCCAAAATTTTTTAGATCGAAATTTCTGCTGTAATTACTGAAATCTCTACAAATTTCAACTGAATGAAAAAGAGTTCAAACACGTTAGAAAATTTTTAAAAATTTGTGGATGGTTCTAACTATCACTAATATTCTCATAAATTTTTCAAATGATGATCAATCCAGAGGAATTTTCAAACATTCTGACAGCGCTACTGTCTTGATAAAAACTAAGTACATGTATTGCTTCTATAGAATATAGATTTGATTGAGTAACCAAAACAGATTTAGAATTTTTAAAATATTTAGAGAAGCGTGTTAGGCAATACTCAAGCTCTCCTAAAAATATCGCACTCGAGCGAATTTATAAAATTTTGACAAAGTTACTGTCTTATTTATGTTCCTTCTGTTTTTTTATTTTTCAAAGTTAACAAATGAATTTCAGTTCTTTTGGAAATTTTACTATATTACCCTAGACTGCTAAAGATGGTACCATAAATTTTCTAGAGCATGATCAACTTGTATATTTTTATAAAAAAACTAATAGTGCTTCTATTATTTTTATAAAACATCTAAAAAAATCGGTTTTTCCATAAATTTTCATGAAGATGACATTTTCAAGAGGTATTATCCCAAATCCGATCTAAAAAACTTGAAATTTAGTCAAAACACCTTAAATTTAGGCCAAAATTTTTTAAATCAACGTAGCAATTTAATTTTTTTAAAAACCCATTTTATCCGATCGGAATTTAAAATATCCTCTCCGGCCGAAATCCGAAATCTCAATTGAAATTTCGCCGGGATTTTAAATCTGACTCCCACTCACCTCACGTGTATCGCGTCCCTGTTCCCACGCCTCCCCCGATCGGGCGATCTCCGCGGACCGTGCCTTGCCGGCGCCGCGCCCGTTGCTTCCGCTCGATGGGAATCGGCTCTTCGCTACCTCCAGGCCGATGTTCGATCGATGTGTATATTGGGAGTTGGCGAAGGAATTAATGCCATGTTTTTTAAAGGAATCCTCAACTTCTTTAGCGTAGCTTTGATTTGGTCGCCAAAAAAATTTGCTTAATTGGCTCTTCCAAGTTCCAAGTTTTCAACGGTCTAAACAATCTGCCGTCGTGTAAGTTGTTTCTGAGTTAAGTGACGCCACATAGGATGATAAAGATTACGTGGCAACTGACTACTCATGCGTATTTCCTGTGTTGAATGATTTTATCTATAAATATAGGACATATTTTATGCTCTAATACAAACCAGTCTGTTGTTCCACTTATACCTCTAATAAATATCCAGTTCACTTGATATTATCTACATATATGCATTAGATATAGTGATTAGAGATAATAATTAGAGTTTCTATGTGCTAAGTGAAAACACATCCTACGCACTTAGACAAAGGGATTACTCCCTCCGATCACAAATAATTACTATCATTTTGGGCATAAATGTAATCAAACTTTCAAAATTTTACCTGTTAATATCTTTTTAAATATTTAAATTGAATACATGAAAATCGTACATATAGATTTGTCTCGAAAAGTACCTTCATAGTATTATAATTTTATTGGGTTTTGGAAACATATTATAATAAAAATGAGTAGTCAAAATTGTGTTTTAGAGACCGTGTCAATATCTAAATTGATAACCATTTGTAACTAGAGGGAGTATTAGGTAGCTTTCGAGTAGCCATGAGGCCATGATAGTGTTGACGTAGATCCAATCTCAAACACAACTACTCAAAGGAGAGTTACAAATGCAAGGTGGGATATCTCTTTATAATTTCTCAACAGAAGGGATGTACGATGAGTTATTTCTTTGGACCATTTCTCCAGCTTAAAAGCCAAAGTTTAAACAAATAGGTTGCTTTTTATCTAAGCTTTTTCAAAAGTCATAAGTCGCTATATAATTAAAAGCTAAAATCCACTCGAGAGGTGTTTTTTGGTTTATCGATGGTTAGTTTTAAACTAATGTCATTGAAGTTATGGTAAAATTACTTACCTTTAACACATATAAAAAGATTACTTTTAAGTTGCTTAAACAAAAAATCTAGCTTTAATCTATAAGCCAAAGATGCTAAGCTAAACAAACATGTCCTTACAGGTGTCGTTCATTTGTTGTACTTAGGGGTGGGCACTCTGGCTGTACTTTTGTGGGCCAACCCAATGCATGGCCGCATACGACCGGTATAAAGACATGAAGTGGGTCGTCTTGGAAACCGCACGTCACTATTCGTCGAGTCGTACTGGGCCGAGGAACGGGGCACGGTGGGTAGCATGTCCTGGCATGGCGACACCCGATGCAGGGCACGCTCGGCACAATGGTACTACCGCAGGCCCACGGTAGGGCACGCCAGCTGCGGCAGCCCGGGGTTGCAAGAGAGGGGGGCCGGAGGTTACCTCCGGTGGTAGCCGAGCCGTAGCCGTTGTGTCACCGAACTGTGGCTGCCGTGGCCAGCCATGTCGCCACGTTATGCCAGCCATGACAATGCTGCCGCCTTGCCTCCCCACCACGTTGCCTCGTGGCCGTGGCCACGTCATGTGATCGTGCCTACCGTGGCCGTGCTGCCTTGCCCCCCCACCATGCTCGCCTTGCTCCCCACCTTGTCCACCGAGGCCGCGCTGCCTCGCCTCCCCCACCATGGCGTCCGCGTGCACCATGCCCGCCTTGCCCATGGGCGGAAGGAGGGAGGTGAGGTGAGGAGGGTGCTGGAGTGAAGGGAGCGAAGGGGGAAGGAGGGAGGCGGGGGCTCTAGAGCAGAGAGGGAAGCAGGGCACCGAGGTCATGTGGGGGAAGGAGGGAGGCGAGGTGAGGGGGCACCGAGAGAGGGGGAAGGAGGAGGCGGAGGCGTCGGGTCGGGGGGAAGGAGGGAGGCGAGGTGAGGGCACCAGAGCGGAGGGGAAGAAGGGAGGGGGGTGGGGCTGGGCTAGGGGAGGAGGCGAGGGGGGCACCACCGCGGTGGGTCGTGTGGGTGAAGGCTCAAAGTCGGGACCGGAAAGGAGGGAGCAGGGGGTGAGAAAGGTGAGGGGTCGGGGTCTCGAGAGAGAAAAGAGAGAGAGAGAGAGGGAGAGGTTTTGGGCGATCAGCTTGAGACCGAGAGGCTAAGAAAAAAAGTGTGCGAGAAGGAGAGAGAGGGAAAAGAGGGAAAAAAAGGAGAAAAAGGGGAAAAGGGTAAGGAGAAAAGAAAATTTTGTTACGTGTTAAAATTTATGAGTATTATTTCATAATTTGTTTTAGGATTAGTTAACAAGAATACTTGACAGTTCTCACATGATTAACATGAGAGTGGTTGTAGCAGTATTAGCTGCCATCCCTTGACATAAGTATTAGCCTACGTACCTTACAAGGACAATCTCATCTTGATGGAATTGCTTTCTAATCCAAATTCAATATTGCAACATTCTAGGTGCTTATGGTTGAGAGAGATTAAGAGAGACAAGCAAGAGAGAGTGAGCGACAAGTGAAGCCATGGAAGAAGCTAAAAGGAGGGGACAAAGCCGAGCCAATCATCAATTAGCTAGATGAGGTAGTGCAAACCAAAGAGAATGATTTGATTATGTTCTCCACATTCATATCTGATAACACGAGTGAACAATCGGAAATTACACATGAATCCACATCCTCTGTTTGCGTGCACAATAGAAGTTGAGAACTATGTACTTTGTACAAACACTACAGCGTCGCCTCCGAGATTGAGAGAGAGCTGAGAGAGATTGAGAGGGAATGATGGGCGGGAGAAAGCTAAGACAGAGGGGAGTGAGAGGAGGGCAACGGGGGGAGAGAGGCATAGGATGTGGGCACTCTCTCTTGCCCATCTCTCAATCTCTCTCAGCTTTCTCTCCTCTCTAGTCCGTCTCTCTCAGCTCTTTCTTTCATTACGTCTCTGGGTCCTTTCATCTCATCGCAATAGTTTTTTAGCCAGGTTTGAGTTAGCACGGCATGAAACAGACACGAAGCATAAATAGGTTGTATTTGGACTCGCCGAAGGTAAGCTAGGCCAGCACGGCACGACACGACGGGCACGATGAGCCATCGCACTCTGGTATGGTTCAAACATGAAGCACGATGAACCCATGTCCTGGGCTGGCTTGGCCCGGCACGACGCCCACCTCTAGTTGTACTCCAGCTGCTCAGTTTTGTCATTTTAAGTCTCCAAAAGAAATTAAACGTTATGTTGCGTTACAGCTAGCTAAGTTCACTGCAAATTTTTGAGAGCTGAAAAATACTACTGTCTGTCTTTCGCTCTTGGGTTACATTATTCCAGATGTGCTATCATTTGGTGACAATGGGATCATTATTTGCTGTGTGCTCTTTTCAGTGATGTGGTTGCGATATATAGATGCTGTTGCGTTGTTCAGTGCGATCTTAATTATTTGTGAGTCCAGAAAAAAAAAAGGTGATGTTATTTGTGGCCACGTTGCTCCCAAGTCAGCTGCACATGCGTTACAGATGATTTCTGCTCATCTTCTCAGTCTTATTTCTATCAAGTCAACGATCAAGTGATACACTGAGACCATCATCTGAGAATCTGGCTTACTCTTGAGTGTATGTACAAGCGCTGGCTCCTTGGGCCTTGCTTGGGCTTTCGTGGGCCTAGCTGGACTTAAAAGGTGGGCCTCAGTTTGCCATGGCACTGGACTCTGGCAAAATGAAGAGAAGCCACTCGAGACTTGCCATGCCACATGAGATGCTTGACACGTTTCCGTTCTGAAGTGAAAGCCGGTCCGAGCTGATCATTGCTTCTGGATAGGGAGGGCCCTCACATGGAAAAGAAACCCTAATGCCGAATTGGATGCCATTGTTCTTGTTCTTATGAGCTGTTCACTTTGTACTTTCTTAGGTCCTGTTTGTTTCAGTTTGGGATTGTGGAAAGCAGCTTTTAAAAACTAGATTGTAAAAGCTAGATTATTAAAAAGCTGGAGGTTGAAAAGCTCATGGTTGTTTGGTAACCCAGATTATAGTTGGGGCAATGGTGGGTAATTTTGGTTGAAGTTGGAAAAAGTTGAGGAAAGCTGGGGGTAATGGTGGGTAATTTTGGTTGAAGTTGGATGGGCATTGTGGTCTTTTGCAAAAAAAAGGGGAAAGTTTGGGGAAGAGTGGATTGTGGGATTCTTCTAATCGGCCTCCAGATTGTTATAATCTAGATTAAAGTTCTTTGTTTGTTGCCCTTTCAGTTTTTAAAAGCTGCTTTTCACAATCCCCAGCTAAAACAAACAGGGTCTTAGTTTCTTTTGCAGCGTACTGCGTATCATGCATGTATGAAACAACCTCTTTCTGAAGCAGTGATTGATGTCGGTTTGGTCTTGACGCGTTCGTTTTCAGCGTGCAAGTAGGCGAAACTCTAGTCCAAAGAAAGAAGGAGCTGTATTCATCATAAGTTTTTTTTTTAAAAAAGAAGATCTCTCCTTGTAAGTTGCAACATATATATACTGGTAGCATGACAATAACAACGTATCATGAGTTGTTCACCTATAAAGCAAAAAAAAAGTATTGCAAGTTGCAACTACAACTAAACATTGTTATTGTACGGATGGTGGATAACAACTAAACATTGTTATTGTACGTACGAGGGGGGCTGAGGCCAACAGGCAGTCTTGGGCGGAGATCTTGATGCGCTGTGAGGCCATGCAATGAGAAGAGGAGGTGCTGACGGGTGGGGTCATGGGGCAGAGAGAGGGAGAGAGCGGTGGAGCGAGTGGCGGCGAGCAGGGGCTTGAACCGGAGAAGAAGAAAGGCGCGCGGCCGAGGGAGGACGCCGGAGAGGAAAAGAGCGCGGGGAAAAGGAAGAGGAATGCATCGCGGTTTGGGGTGACGAAAACAGGCGGAGGAGGATTTATAGCAGAAAGCGAGAGAGAGGCGAGGCGCCTGTGAGCACGCAGCAAGAGCGGCAGAGGGTGGTTGAGGCGAGGCGGCAGTGGGGAAGAAAAAAGGGGTCAAGGGGACGAGGCGGCGGGCGACGGGCGAGCTTCGCGTCATGGAGGCGAGGCGATGTCGTGATGCTACGGGCCACGCAGGGAGGGGGCAGTGAGGTGAGCCCAAGGCCATGAGGAGGAGAGCGGGCTGCGGAAGGTGGACCGAAAGGGACGGCCACAGGGGTTCAGGCGAGGCAGGAGGAAAGGCCCAGGTTCAAAAATCGAATTGAAATTCAGCGGGATCGTTTTCGCAAAAACCACGCGAAAAACCGCTCAAAAACCGAAGAATTTAAAAATTAAAAAAAATTGAAAAAAAATTAAAGAAATAAAAAATCGCTCGGTTTTCACCGAAAACCGACCCGGCCATTTGAATGTTCTTCGAAAACGGTTTGGAGCGGTTTTTCATGAAAAACTGCTCACATAATTTTTTCAAAATTTTTAATTTTTTTTAATTAGAACAGTTTTTTATCTCGAACCGGAGCAGTAAGGTTGAAACTCGAAAACCACGGTTTCGGCGGTTTTGTAAACCATGAGCGGGCCAACGGGCTGAGGGGGAGAAGAGATGGGCCGGAGCAGGCTGGGTCGAATGGGGAGAAGGCGAATTTTGAATAGGAAGGCGGAAAAATGGGGAACTTTCCCAAAATGGAAATGTTGCAAATAAAATCAAATAAAAATCAGAAAATTCAACTAAAATTCGAACAAAATAATTTTGAAAATTCTGGGGTATTTCACTGTATTCATCATAAGTTTTTTTTTTAAAAAGAAGAAGAAGATCTCTCCTTGTAAGTTGCAACATATATATATTGGTAGCATGACAATAACAATGTATCATGAGCTGTTCACCTATAAAGCCAAAAAAAAAAAAGAGTCTTGCAAGTTGCAACTACAACTAAACATTGTTATTGTACGTACGGTGGATTAGAACCTTGTTTGATGGTCGCTGCAACGTCTAGCTCACATGGCCCATGCATCCAGAAACAATATATCTTTTGGACCTAAGAAGCGACTAATGGATGTGTTGTGTTGATGGCTACTAGCATCCTACCACCTCTGCAACATCTTTGCAACTTTCTTTATCTTTTGTTAATAGAATAATATCCTAGTAGATGGCGGCGTTATCTCTCTCTGTCTTCCCCTTCACTTTTGTCTCTCTTTGCTTCCGAGCCAGCTGAGCCACCCTCTATATCTCTTTCTTAAAGGGAAATCTTATGAGTAGATTTATTTGACTTAACTCCTTTTCCTCCTATGATTTGGCCTCCCCTTTATCTTTACGCTGGATATGAGTGACATTTTTGTAGGTGACCTCTTGGGCTGATCAATGGATTCTTGCGCTTAGATGACACATGCTAATTTGTTACACCAGAAAACATGGCATGCTTGTTAAGCTTCATGTATATAGCAGCCATGAAAACATATGAAATGTTGGGAAAAATTAGTCCAGTGACACTCAATTCGTTGGTTTTTAGTGATGTGTCTATGACACGCGGGTCCATCTGAGTGTATGACAGTGTGTCAGGGTGTCATAAAATGAATTACGAATTTTAAAGAGTGCCAGTGACGCCAATCTCCCATGAATGTTGTATCAGTGTTCCATGCATCTTCCAGCCTGGAGTGATCGCGGAAGCTCTTTAAAGGCGTCCCGGATTGTTGGACACTCTCCATCGTGAAAAGGATGCCGATCTTGTCAGGCTATACACTGGACAGGGAGGAATGCAATGTGTACAGTAGCATTCTATACTCTATCTATTGTATGATCGATGCTATGTACAATAGACAGTAAGCAGGCAATAGGGGTTTAAGATTCACTGAAAAGCACAAGCAGGTATAGCTACAACTCCTCCTCGATCGAGAGAGGGAAAAAAGTTTATTTAGATATATACAATTATATAGTTCCTAGCTAGTTTTAAGATACGTCGCTTCAAGGTTTCGACTTCCAGATATGCCACTACTGGCATATGCGTAAATTAGAAATATGCCACTACGAAGTTTGTATGACCATAATGACCTCTTTCTTCCTCCTTCCTCCTCTTACCAACCTGAACTGCAGCAGTCGGCTTTGAAGTCCGGTAAGCAACACACCGACACCTGTGGTACCAGTCCCGAAAATTCTTGGTGGTGGTGTGCATCTGCTCCACCGTGCTGTCGTTCGTCTGATGATCCTCTGCGATCAGCATCCGGAAGATCGACAAATAGCTTGCGGCAGGGGCGGACCCAAAGGGGTGGGCAAGGTGGGCTTCAGCCCTCCCTACAATTGGCCACCCACATTAATGTTGTATCACTATTTTCTTGTTTTATTGTGAATTTATGCGATTTTTGTCTTTCTGTTTGATGTTGTTTTGTTGTAATTTAATATTAAAGTATGCTAGCTTGATTTCATTGTTAGCTATCCTAAAATTCTTAAGTAGCATGTTGTCAGCGTACTATACGCTAGGGTACCCTCTCCACCGCATAAAGTACAATCTGCGTGGCGGCCTGGCAACCGGGCGGGCAATCACGGCCCGCCGGCCAGGCGTCGGTCCACGTGGCGCCCGGCGAGCAGGTGGCGAAAGCACGCCTGCTACGCCCGGCGCCAGCTACGTGGCGGCCGCAATCGGGCAGCGCGATCACGGCCGGCCAAAGCGTCGGTCACGTGGCGCCCGGCGAAGCAAAGGGCGAAAGCGCCGCCGCCGCCCGGCGCCCGGCTACGTGGCGGCCCGGCAATCGGCGGCGATCACGCAACCCCGGCCAGCGTCGGTCCACGGGCGCCCGGCGGCGGTGGCGAAAGCACGCCTGCCGCTTTCGGCGCCAGCTACGTGGCGGCGGCAACCGGGCGGCGATCACGCCCGCCCGGCCAGCGTCGGTCCACGTGGCGCCCGGCGGCGTGGGCGAAAGCACGCTGCTCGCCCGGCGCCCGATCCACGTGGCGATTGGCGAAGACGCCCGCCACGAGGCAAAGAGGTGGAGCGCGGTGGCCGCCTCGAAGGCTCCCTCCACTACCGCATACCATGTCGAGCAGCGCAGCTGCCATAGCGAGCTTATCGATTCAAGGTTTTACGCAACAAGCCCATTCCTCTCGACGCCTCTCACCTACATGTAAAGGGGTCCCATCCGGCGGACCGGGCAAAACGGCAGCGTAAGCATTTAATGAGAAATTTGAGGAACAGGACAAAGACAGAAGGAGTAGTAAATGTATGAGGATCAGCATGATGACCTCCCTTTTTACCTACTCCCGTTAGCCTGGTCTATATAAGGGCCTCCGGGTGCATGGGAAAAGGGGACGGGCATCCGAGAGGAAAGAACTTGTAACTCAAGAGCTTTGTATTAGCTTCACACCTTCTAAAAAAAACAATCTAGCAGGAAGTAAGGCTATTACCCGAGCCAAAGGGGGCCTGAACCTGGGTAAAATCTTCGTGTCATCCGCAGTTCATGGACGCCGGAATCCCCCGCGTAGGAGTCCCTAGGGTTTTCGCCCTCTAGGTTTAGCCAGCCGCGAAGACGCCCTCCTTCCGAACTAAACCCGGTCTGCATCCTCCGGGCCTGTCAGGTGGAATACGCCGACACATGTCCTAAGGTGTTTGATGAAATACTTATGGATGTAATTAACATACATAGTATATTTGTAAGGCTTGAATATAGAAAAAGGGAGTGTATAGGTATCATCTGGATGTTTTTTTGGTTGAAATCACCCAAATCTAGAACCATTGGATTTCGGATCCAAATTCACCGGGCCGTTGGATCAAATCATACGATCGGATGTAATCGATACTCCGAACATCCAAATTCAAGGCCGTTGGATCAAATCATAGGATCGGATCCAAATTCACCGGGCCGTTGTATCAAATCATAGGATCGGATGTAATCGATACTCCCGAATCTCAACAATGATCCAATGGTTCTAGATTTGGATGATTTTAACCAAAAAAACATCCGGTTGATGTTTATCAAATCCCATAGAAAAAATCATGGTGCCAACTCAAGAGAAGAGGCGTACATGTGGGATCTAAAAGGCTTGAATATAGGAAAAAATCATGATGCCAAGCCTGGGAGGGACAAGAGGGCACTGTGTTAGGCAATGTGTTCGAGGAGGCTAGCAGAGAAGATGGAGGGCTGTAGGATCAATGACAACCAACTAGAGTGGGTGAATAGGAGGTTTTTAAAAATCTTTGGGATACAAACCATTATTGAGCAAGAATGATAAGAAATTCAATTTTCAACAATTAAGACCTAAATATTCTAAGTTTCACTAAGTGCACGAACAATCTAAATCTAATGAAGTTTTGCTAATCTAGTGAAACATCCAAGCAATATGATCACTATGAATATAAATGCACAAAGTAAATAGCAAGAATGTAAGATCACAAGATGAACACAGTAGACTTTTTCCCATGGTCTCAGAGACTTGCCAGTCTTCCCTAATTCATGTTGAGGGAACTTGAATGACCAACCTTCACACGGTATCGGGCCTCTTCACAATTCTTCTTGAAGAGATCACAGGTTTTCTCCTCTAAGCCTTCTAGGAGTCGGCAAACTCAAAAAGCAATGAATCAATGACACTTGCTTGAAGATCCTCAAGTGCCACAAATGGCTCACAATGAATGCACACACTTGAATGCTCTCAACAACCTTAAAATGTTAAATTTAATCCTCTAAGGTGAAGAGAGAGTGGCAAGTGCTCAAGATGTCTTTAATGAGATTCCAACCAACCACCCTCCTTGTTGTAGGAGAGGAGATATTTATAGCCCCTCAACCCCTCAGTTAGCCGTTGGGGGCAAAATTCACATGAAACAGTAAAATCCAATACTACCGACAATCAAAGTTCAGTAGTATCGTCCTTAGCTGTAACATATAGGTCAACATTTTAAATGCACATGTCCTAGCCGTTAGCATAGACACCGGTGCTACTGGTGTACAAAATGCGATAGTGCTGGCAATAGAATTCCCAAAAGAAAACCCAAAAATACATGCTCGATCTAGAAAAAGACTACTGATAATGAACAGCGATACTACCGACCTGCGGTAGTATCAAACTTGTAAACACGGCAATGCATGTATTTAAATCTTAGAGAAAGTCCACAAAAACCCATGCTCTAGAATAAAACTACCGGACAAGGGGCGGTAGTATCAAACCCTCCACTGCGGTAGTACTAGCTTTCTGAAAAAAAATGGTTGTGTTCACAAAGAATTTTTCAATGCAACCAAGAGCCAGCATGTACACCTATTGAGCCATATGATCTTAAGCAATTTCAAACAACTAGTCATTGATCCCTCTTAAGAGTATAGCACCTATTTCTAACAATCCAATCTTTTCTTTAAACTCCGAGATTGGTAAAAGCTATGTAAAGGTCCTTATACATTTATACCTTGGCCTTGAGCTTGAATCATCCATAGTCGTTCTTGTTTCATGTGTTCACATACTCCTTTCCATGCTGAGAACCAAACATTTCTCATACTTAGAGAGATACGTTAGTCCTTTAAACCTGATTGTCATTAATTACCAAAACAATTCAAATTAGAGGCCTAGATGCTTCAAGGGCATCCACCGTCTGCCGCTTGGGGTGTCCATGTTGCGGTGCCAGTGACGAGGAGCCGAGGCCTGAGGAGCTAGGTGGGCCGTAGGCAACAGAACCGGGCCACGGGGGAGCTAGGACACTAGTCACCGATCGCGGGGGACAACTAGAGTTGGACCACAACACTGCCTTTGCCTAGCGTCTACTCGGGTTCTCCTACCTAGTCGACACTCGGTAGCTTGATCACTTGAGGACTAGAGGAGCCGAGTGAGTAAAGTATTAGGTATATACCAATACATTAATACTATAGTAGTATAGTCTATATATAATATAATATATTATATATAAAATTGCATTTATGAATTTACAATTTCCTCGATATTTTTAAATATTAAGTATTTAGGTTCTATAGTTAGTATATAGTTTAATTGCACATTTACACTTGCATTTGTTTGTATATTTGCAATAACAGAGAAACAAACTTTGCGTAACTATTTCACAATAATGGTAGCTAACCAATTCTTATTAAGAGAAAGGCTATCAAGGATCACCATGGTTTCCCCTCCTCCGGTCGACCACTACCGAAATCACTCCCTCTCCACCATGGAATACCTCCTTGCGTTTAGGCCTGGGCCTTCTCATTGTCCCCTACTTTCCTCACCGAGATAACGTCCTTGCCGCTTTTGACCTCCGTGTATAGTTAAAGTAACACAGTCTCCTCTAGCCCCCCTCCTTTGCAAATCTGTTGCGGTCCAATCATGCATTAGAATATATGATTTCTCAATCCGTGTTAGTGGCTGAATATACAAATCCGTACCCTCTGTGTATATTGTACTAGTCCAGGATCACACTAGTACATATAGTGGCACATTAATGAATATCACAATCATACATAGCAGAAAAATAATAAAAGATTATTTATTAAATAAAAGATAGTTGATTGACCTTATAGTCAAGTTTACATTATTAGGCCACACAGAGCTTCAACTCTAAGAAATAAAACAGTAGTGAAATGGAAACTTCATAGATAACCCATCAATACACCACAGGCAACTGGCAAGGTTTGCTCCCTAGTAATTTGCCTCCTCCTTGAACTCTTCCTCCAAAGCAGGCATAGGCTTCTCTTTAACTGATGATTTTATTGTGACAAGGGTGAGTAGATAAAGCACTCAACAAGTTGTGCACATAATGCAAGTTTATTATAACTATCTACAAGACTTAATCCAAATGAATAGATATCATGATTATTTTGTAGTAAAGTAATACTTTTATTTAAATACCATAATTAGATTGAAATGATAGTAAAACAAATAATAATAATAATAAAGCTTCATGAATTTCTCAAACATAATTTGGCACACAACCCTAACTAAGTTCCATTATTTTATAAAATCTAATTCTTGATTGAAATTTTCGAGCATTATCCATATCTGAGGACATGGCTATTCGAATAGATTGACACTCTGCAAAAGGTTATACACTTTATCCACAAGATATGATCAATATTCTAATACCATGTATTGACACGTACCCATTGATATGGGCTAAGAAGATCATAACAAAACCTTTCAAAAACTCTATCCGAACATAGATTCTCTTGAAGTCTGGTCTCACTATCCTTCCCTCATACAGAGCAAAATAATAGGAGGGACTCATCATTGGACTAGGAACAATAACTGTTCAAGATGTGGAGTTACTGTAACACAAACCTTCCCCAACAATACACACAATTTGGTTATTGTAACACCCTGGTCCAAACTTTGCTCATGGCCTAACCCACCATGGGGTAGGCCAACATATGCATAGCATCTCACTTATATTTTTGTCCTAGCTTCATGTAAAAGGGTTAACCTAGAGGTACTATGTTTGGACCCAACAGGCTTATATACTACTACAACTCATTTTACGCAAGCAATATAGGACTAATTCCACAACTGCTCTACATGCGCCTTCACATTAATGGGCCAAGGTATTATAGTTATACTCCTAAGATATTATATATCAAGACTCAATAACTTACTGAGTTAGACCTAGCCCATAAGAAACATGTGGATGTATGATTAATGCAGTTCAATGGCTTACAAAGTTAAGTTCTTAATTGACCAAGGCAAGACTTCTAATTAACATCAATCCAAATGTCACATAAATCCAGCCTAACTCACATCCTCTTAACACTTGGCCTATCTAAATCATTTACCACCCCAGTGATTATTGTACAACACATGCCATTAACAACTCAACATCATTGTATGACAACACACTACTACAGAATAATACAATAATATCGCTTCATATGGGTCGGTTCTTAACTTTTTAGGAAAAATGATTGTGATAGATGGTTTTGGAGAGGTTGTTAATAATAAGCACAATCGGTTATCAGATTAGAACCGATTCCGATTGTGATGTGCACGGATACATCACAATCGTGCACATCACAATCGGTTTCTACCTAAGAACCGATTGTGATGTACATGGGCACATCATAATCAATTTTGACATGAGAACCAAGTGTGACGTGTCTAATTCTACATCACAATCGGTTCTAACCTGAAAACCGATTGTGATGTGATTTATTAGGTTATTTATATCTTTGGGCTGAACTCTCCTCTGTTGTTACTCTAGAGGCAAAAAAACCACTTCTAGACAAAAAAACACCACAAACTCTGGTTGGAAGCAGTACTTGAGTGAGAAATTATGAAATCCTCAAGGTTGGGTGTCTAAAGGATAAAGAGTTGAAGCCCCAGCTTCAGGAGATTTCACCTCAATTTTTTCTCATTTATGGTTTTCTTCAAAAGGTGATCATTCCTTCAAACCCCTTTAATTTTGCACCAGGTAATTTGATATGACAGAAAGAGAGTTTAGGTTGCACTAGAATTTTTTGTATCCTATTAGATTTAAAATCCTTTATTTGACAAACACAAATCCATGTATCTTTGCAGTACTCTCATGCGAATGTGACATGTGTACTAACTGTTAAATATGTATGTATTCTATATTGTGAACGAATGTGATATGTGTCTTGTAAAGTGTTTATGTTCCACATATATTGTGAATGTGATATGCATACTGTGTGTATTCTGTGTTGTTTTCAGTGTATACTGTGCGTAATTTGTGTTGTTTTTAGGAGGATGCACAAACAACAAATAGCACACCCCCTTATCACAATTGGTTCTACAAACCAACTATGATAGTGCCTCCTCATCACTGTCTAATGACTTTATATCGACACCAAAATTGACTATAATGATGAAAAAAACCGATTATGATGTACATTACTGTAGCAGTGACACATGACACACCCTTCATAAACATGTTCCATATTTCATTAGTGAAATTAAATTTGCATTTTCAAAATATATCAATTGTGTGTGGCATGGCTAATCAACTACTCATGATTTAACCAACCCATGTTGGTATCTATTAGCAACCAACTAATAATTATCCATGTGACAAATAATCCTGGCATAATAAATTACAAGGTAGGTATAACTTAATTAGGTTGAATAGCTAATTCCCAAATTAATTGAAAATAGATTTATGCATAAACTAACATACAATAGATTAAAATAATATAGCATTTGTAAAACTCAGTTCAACATGATCAAAACACAACTTGTCTTAGAACAACTCTTGATCTTAATCTAAATCTTGAGCTTGAGTTAATTATTCAACCCCGTACTCTCCTAGAAATTTAACACCTACATAAAACGAAAGATGAATACCAAAATAAATACACATAGAGACAAACACAAATTTAAAAAATCAAATAAAATTCACCAAAAAGTAGAGCCTAAATTTAGAAAATTTTAAAATTTTAATCGCTTTAATCAGAGCTCGTATAAAGGAGAACGAACTCTCAAAAATTTGCCAATAAAGAAAAAGGAAAGTTTTTCGGAAAAGTTTTGAAATATTTTTCTAAAGAAAAATTGAATTATGATGTCGTATGCTATTTTGATTTTCGATCGAATTATTTTTGAAAAGAAAAAGTCATAGAGGCTAACATGTGGCCCCCACATGTTAGATATGATGGCATCATGATGATGTCACCATGCCATGTGGTAGACCCGTACACTAGCCACGTCGGCCATTGGTGCACACGGCCCTAGGGTCATCGGCGGTGACTTTGGTAGGTACTTATGACCAAATCTTGTTGTTGCAAACCTAGTGGCGCAATCTATTTTACCTCAAGCAACCCCGAATGTTGGCTACGAGCTTCGAACTGTTGGCAGCTTGGGCTCACCAGCGACACAACGCTTCGGCCTCACTCTAGCAAAACAAGCATGTGCATGAGGTAGAACATGACAAGGCAAAGACGATGGCATTAAGCGCAAAACTCGAGGCTCATCGAAGACAGTGAAATCGGTGATCCTCTCCGATGATGATGGTGCAAATCTCCAAAATCCGATGTGATGACGGCGTAATAGATTGATTGGTCAAAGGGTTTTGCTTTCTTAATTCATGGCGGTCTCGGTGCATGCATTTTATACCTCTTGGAGTTCATTTCTTGGCTGGTAGAGCACCGAGACTCTTGTAGGATCAAGGATAACAGACTAGAGGGGGTGAATAGGAGGTTTTTAAAATTCTTCTGCTCTAATTGCAATAAAAAATCATCTAAGTAAGAATCACAATTTTAACAATTAAAACCTAAAATCTCTAGGTTTCACTATGTGCACCGACAACTTAAGACTAAGCAATAATACAATCCTAAGCACAAGATCATCACACTAAAATTGTTAGAAATGTAAATTGCACACGAGAAAAGAAATTCCAAACCACAAGAGAGAAATTGACATAATGATTTATCCCGTAGTCTCAGAGACTTGCCATCTCCCCTAATCCATGTTGAGGTAGCTTGATCAACTTTAAGTCTGCTCCAATCCACACGAGCATCCCTCGATCATTTGGTAGTTCTTCTTCACTCCGGGTAGGCGAACTCTAGCCTTCACAAACTTGCTAGGGCTTCTCACAACTTCCATCGAGAAGCTCACTACGCACAATCGACTTTAAGTCGTCTAAGAGACGGCAACCTCCAAGAGTAACAATTCTTGACGCTTGTTTGAGATTGAATCAAGTGTCTAAAAACTCAACACTAAATACAACACTTGAATTGCTTCTAACTCTCTTAAAATGAGAATTCAATGCATAAGTGTAAGTTAGAGGCTTGCTAGAGCTTAAATATGATTAATGAGGTCCAATAGTTACTCTAGAATGCAGGTGGGGGTATTTATAACCCCACTAACCAATTTAGCTGTTGGAATAAAAAATCATAAAACTGGCCTGAAAACCCAGTGCTACCACCCTTGGGCTGGTAGCACCGCTCCTCTAGGGCCAACGGTCACTACAGTGCATTAAATGCACTATCAGTGACCGTTGGCACAGTTAGGCTGGTGCTATTGCCTTAGTCGATAGCACCAGGCTTAATTTCTTCAATTTGGTAGAAAACGCCCATTCTGTTATTTCCACACCGGTGGTCGGTCGATGCTACTACCTGATTGCTAGCATTGGGCCAGGGCCGGTAGCACTGGCCACCCTGGTTGAAAAATGCCCTTCTTTGGATTTTCCACACCGTTCGGTGCTACCGCCCGGCTAGTAGTACTACCCTAGTAGTCCACCAAGGAGCTTTTCTAGAGTTTCTCAAATATAATTAAGTGTAAACGCAAAGAAAATTCAAATATGCCCCGTGAGCCTTTAAACATTTTTCTGACTTCGAACAAATAGCCAAGACACCTCCTGATAGTACGGCACCTATTCTAGCAATCCGATTTTTTCTCTAAAACTCTGAGATCGGCAAAATCTATGAAAAGATCCTTAAATTTTATACCTTAGGCATTTGCCTCAACACGTTGATCTTCTTTTGCTTAATTTTTATGCTTCATGATCGCCAAATTTAGAACTAACCTATTTTCAATATTCTTAAAAGAAAATATTAGTCTTTTAATTAATATTATCATTAATTACCAAAATCAAATCGAATTAGGTGTCTAGATGCTTTCAACTCTGCTTGTGTCCATGCCGGACACGGACGGGGCACTGACAGGAGGGCCCTGCCTATCACTAGCTCGGGCGACAACAGGCTCAGCAGGCTAGCCCAATGAGACAGGTTGGTGCAGAGTTGGGTCGATACGTAAAGAAATGGACTAGCCGATTGGGGTTTCAGCCCAAAACCGAAATCCGATTTTCCAAATGATTTTCTATTTAAAATAATTATAGAAAAGATAATAGCTTCAAATAAATAGCAAAAATACTTAGAAATTTCCACAAAAAATTCCATAAAATATTTTGAAATATTTAAAACTCAAATAAAATATTTTTGGCAAAAGTTCACTTAAATTTTATCCATTTTAAATACTTTGTGTGAGAAGGGTAAATCCAAAATAATATTCAAATTGTAAATAAAATCCAAAAAATTCCTAAAAATCTTAAATTGCACCAAAACAAATTAAAGGCAAAAGTTGGGATGCTACAGGCTGCGAATGAAGTGTGTCATTAACAAATGGAATTAGATGTTTATCTATTGCTCTTTAGTCACAAATATGGATCTCTGGTTCCTTGGCCTAAGAATGAAGTGTACGATTAACAATTGGAATTGGATATTAATCTCCAAAGATTGTTCATTATTCTATCAAGGTAGTTGAGTATAGGTAGCAAAATTATTCATGGAGACAAAATTTGTGTAGGAGAGAAAAGTTTTGGGTAATTATCTCAACTCCCAATGTGAGCGCTCAACACTTGGGCTCAACCACCAGGGCACGCTGATGCAGTGGCTAGCAGTCGGTGGCAACGTGCCAAGTAGAAGCACTAAAGATGACCATAGAAACAGAGGCAAAGTCCCAGAGAAAGAGGGGCGAAGAACCTAAGAAAGAGGAGACAGGTGACTGGCGAGGTGGGCAACGGGGAAAAAATTCCGTAGAGGAGGAATGTAAATTTAACTCTGTATATTTCTACTGTGATGGATGTCACGTGTTTATCTTGCTAATCTTAACCATTTATTTAATTTCTCACTCCTCCTATTAATAACACTGTTGGTGAGGTGAGGTTGAGATTTAACTAGATGGACACGTGGCATCCATCAAAGTTGGGATGCACATAATTAAACTTGCATACCTCCTTCACAAAATTTGTTTCCGGCAACGGAGGGTGGGAGCCATAGAGGATACACTTTTTATTATTTAGGTATGTATTTCTCTCTTCTTTTTCTTTGTTTTTCTTCTATTCACATATGAATTTGGAGTACAAAAGTAAAAAATCATGTTTATATCATTTTAGTTTATTTCTTTTAAGTCTATCATTTATTTTCATCCACACTACTCACCGTGAAGGTGCTGCAACTCCGTAAGGGAACTCAACCAAGAGCTTCATCCGTGACCGTGAATGCCATGCAAGGAATAAAATCTCGCCAGACTGAGATCTTGGAATCCAAAGGTGGACGGTTTTCAAAATGCCGGCTAGAGTAAAAAAATTGAATGCTACAGTAAACTCGGTAATTTCGACGAGATTTCCCTATTTTTCACCCAACTTTCATGTTTTTGTCCCGGATTTTCAAATTTGAGGGCCAGATTTAGGTCGATAACCTTTAATAATGTCATCTTTCATGAAAATTTATTGAAAAACTGAATTTTTGTGATGTTTTTTAAAAATTGCTGAAACACTATTGAATTTTTATAAAATTGTACATGCTTTATCATACTATGAAAAATTTATGGTACTATATTAAAAAGTCTTTAATCATATAGAAAATTTTTTAAAAATATTTTACTCCATTTTTAATCTTTAAAAAATAAAAAATAGAATAAATATAATTGAGACACTAACGTTATCAGAATTTTATAAATTTTCTTGAGTGTGATTACGATTTAGAACCATGATGCCATGTACTAAAGTGCATCCGGCACTGGACCTCATGCAGATTTGTCATCGAGTGCCGTCTGCCGAACTTCAAGGCGTTAGTGCTGCCGTTCATGGCGGGTAGAAGAGGAAAGCATGACATTATAGTCCTAAAAAGTTCATAATAGCGTATTTCCAACTTCCGCATGTTCGTAGTGGCATATCTCGAAGGCGGGATTTTTTAGTGCCATCTTTCAAATCTGAGAAAACTAAGAATCCTGTAGTGGCACATATCAAAATAACCATGGATAGCATACAAGAAATCGTTTTTTGTATTTGACCAAGAAGAATAGGTATCGAAAATTTGCTATTGGGAATCCGAGCGTTTTCCTCGCAACATGTTTTTGTATGTATAAAATATGCATACAAGTTAATTAATGTCTTTAGATTATTAAAACATACACACTACTTATTGGAGATTTGTTACGGACATCATATAATAAATGCTCTCTCCTCTCTAATTCTCTAAACATTGTTATAGATATTATCCATTGAGACTGCCCTAAGAGCTTTTCAAAAGAGTGTTTGACATAGCACCGCTGCCGCAGCTAGAGTTGGCAGGCCCGTCTAAGGCCCAGCGCAAGTGGGCCGACCGTCAGACACCCCAAATTTTTGGGGCCCCCAGCATATGCTACACTACTATGGCCTGTTAAGATTTCTGAGTTCTAACGCATCAACGCATCGTATTCTGCCGATTCCGCGACTCATCGTGACTTGCGTCTCGCACGAAGCCACCACGATGGGGTGTGCCGCCGTCATCCGCCGAGGCATGATCGACATTCGCCAGCAGTAGCAGGTCAGCGCTAACGATCCAGCTGTTTCTTATGTGGTCTGTAGTTCTGTACTAGTTCAATTATTCAAATCAGCGATCAATCTTAGGGTGAATATTTCTTGCCTTGCCCTTTGGAATATAATTTGGATGTTTGTGCGTCGGTTCTACTAATTCCGCTTAATCGCATCAAGGTTCGATCACGAGCAAATTGTCCCATTTATATTGGTTCCATGAATTGTCTTTTTTAATTAGTTTTGTTGTGTTTGTGATTCATGAAACAGGGAGATCAATTTATTCATCATGTCTTCTAGAGTTAGAAAATATGATTCCGGTTATGAAAAGCGCAAGAAGAAAAAAAGACTAGAACAGTTCGCGCAGACTCAGAATTACATGTGGAGTTAAAGTTCCTCCAAAATTTTATCCCTAAGGAAGATATAGACCCTCTTGATATTCTAAAGTTTGTGAAACAGATGGGTTGTTTTCCTAATGCCCTTATTGCATATAGAATTTTGTTGACTATTCCTGTGACAGTTGTATCTGCAGAACGAAGCTTTTCAAAATTAAAGTTGGTAAAGTCCTACATACGTAGTACTATGACACAAGAAAGACTCAATGGATTGGCAACAATTGCACTTGAAAATGATGTTCTGGAGAAGATTAAATATGAAGATTTCATTTTAAAGAACACCAGGCGCATGATGCTTTTTACTATAAGTTAAAAGGCAACATATCCTATACACACAGGGCTTTCCGTGTACACACCGTGCACACCAACTAACAAAAGTCACGAAAAATTCTGAAAAAATTGTAGATGTACTTTATAGATTGCTCTACCTATGTATAAAATTGTAGGTTCAAATTCATTATATATCGGTATATAATGAATTTGATCTTGAAATTTCATACATAGGTAGGACAATCTATGAAGTACATCTACAATTTTTTTCAGAATTTTTTGTGACTTTTGTTAGTTAATGTGCACGGTGTGTACACGGGAAAGCCTGTGTGCACGGGATACGTTGCCAAGTTAAAAAGATATCGGTAGAAAAGATTCACCCTTTACTCTTTTAATATTAATGCCTATTGTAGTTCTAAATATTGGGAAAAAACATATAGTTATATAATGGAATCATATTTTGGTTATTTGTATTTCTTTAGTATAGGTCCCGTTTTGTGTTTCGCATAAGGGCCTCAAAAACTTAGGTACAGCCCTGAGAGTCGGTGCCCTTTAGCAAATCTGAAATATTTGAGTTTTTTTTTCCTCGTGGAAGGAGGGGGAACAGTGCAACAGAAGAAGAGGAATCCTTAGTACAAGGAGAACTCTCCTGAACAGATCATCTTAATACTAGTAGTACTGTTGCATGATTAGGCCCCTAATCAAACATTATTTATTGGAAGAGAAGGGTCCTGTAAAGAAACGTCATTATTAGCGGAAGCTTATCCTAATCTCATATTAGCGCATAACTATGCGTGATAGAGAGAGAGGACTGCATTGCTACAGCGCTGTGTCGGCGCCGTTTCCCACGAATTTTGCTCCCCGTCCGCCCGTCTCCGTGGTCCACTGGCAGGTGGAACTGTCAAGCATGGTTAGAGGGGATGACAGGTAGGCCCGTGGCCCATGGGGCAGTTGCTTACGGTTGGTTTCCCTTCCCTACTAGTGGTGGACCCTGTTGGTGGTCGGTGCCTCGATCCAGGGTTGTGTTTCTTTCTGATCGAAGGGACGCTGTGACGACGAGTGGTCGCCGGCACGTCGCTCGCTCCAACGCTCCCGTCTTACCTACCACAGCTGCCGCCCTGTTTTGTGGAGTAGTATCACTTTCTTCCTGCAGGATTGTTAGTTATTTTTGAACGACCTTATTTATAAACATAAACATATTTTATGTTTTAATATAAAATTAGTATGATATTTTTTATAGTATTAATAAATATTTACCTATACATGTATTGAATATACTCCCTCGTTCATTTTTATAACACGTATTTTGACTTTGCACGAGAATTAAGATTGTGTTGAAATTGAGAAAGGTACAAGAGAAAATGAGTTAGATGCCCTCACTTAATTGTCTTGAAAGATGAAAGATATACTTTGTGTGGGTGGTAATGAATTAATACATATGTTTGAGAGAGAGTAAATAGGGTATAGAAGTAAATGCCTCATTAAATCTACATGCAATTCTTATATTTATGAATAAGATTAATAAAAAGATAAGCCTTGTAAAAATAAACAAAATAAGTAGTGTTTAGAGATAGTAATTAGATATAATCTGTTATTTTTTATATCTGTTTGGCCTACCTACTATGTTGGAGAAAATAGTAAACGTAGACAGAGAGAGCACGGAGTTAACTAATTGATTACTGGATCATTTATTACTCGCAAAGTCATGCGTGCCACTAGCTCCATCTTTGCAGATGCGCCCTCCGAAGAACCTCAAAATATTCCGGGATTATTTAGTCAAATCGTCATTTGTTCGCTGACTCTAGCTATATCGAGCATTCGAGTATGACAAATTAATCATGGCATGGCCGCATGTGGTGATAGTGTTACTCCTACTCAGCTGCTTTAGTAGTACTAGGAACGAAGCATGAAGCCTTGGGTCTTGAATCTTGATTACTGTCTACGTTTGCATGTCCGTGTCTGTCGGAGCAACTAGCCAGAATAACACGATACGCTGCGTCGTGTATGACGATGCAACGCGAATTTTTTTAAAAATTTGGTCATATTTTTTATTTTTGTATTTTTTTTAAAAATGGGTCGGTAGGACCCGTCGGCGAATCCACGAGTTTTTATAAATCTTCGACGAATCTGTGTTTTTTTTTAAAACCTTGGCTAGGACCTGTCGGCGAATTTACGGGCTACTATAAACCTTCGATGAATATGTGTTTTTTTAGAAAAGAATTGCTGTTTTTTTACGCGACTTGGGAAATTTGGTTGTATTTTTTGTTTTCGTATTTGTTTTAAAAAATAGATCGTTAGGACCCGTCGGCGAATCTATGAGCTGCTATAAACCTTCAACGAATCTATATTTTTTTAACCGTAGAGGGACATGAAGTAATTTACAGGGTCCGTTTCGCTAAAAACCACCAGGAGGACCTAAATGTAAATCGTGGAGGATCTAAACGTATTTTTGAAATTTTTTCGCATCTATTTTATTAAAAAAACCGTCGAAAGGACCTAAACGTAATTTTAAATTTTTCGAAGGGCCTAATCGCGAGGGGGTGACGTGGCACAGCTCAATGACCAGCGATCTCTAGCGCTATAATAATATGTATACATGAGTGATCGAATTGGACGGATCGGTCGGACACTACACTGTAGCAGCTACAACATATATAGCACAACCCGAACTCCTAAGAAACCATAGCTCATCGAGCGTGTGTACTTGTATGTTTTTCAAATTTAGCATGCTCTTATATATATTTATAAATTTAATCTTTTCCCCTACCGTAGAAAGTATGACCGACGATAACTGTCCAAGCGCACAGAAACTGGCTGGTACCACGGCAGGGCAAGCGAGCGCGCAAGCGCGTGAGTGAGCTGTCGTTGTCGCGACCAGGTAGCGCGAAAGTTGTACCGTTGCGACGGGCCACATTACTCCTGTGGTTGGTTGAGCTCTTGAGATAACAACCAGCTTTCACGCTTGGACATGATAGACAGTCAATGTCACTTATCACGTCTTCTGCGATGACAGACAATACTAAATTTGCAAATATATAATCAGAACTAGATTTGAATATGAATCATCCTTATATTAAACTTGGGAGGTTTTGCCGGCTCTCACGCGGCCACGTCAGTTTACTGGCGTCGTGGCATCACGCTTTCGCGCCGCGTTGCGCTCTCGCACAGCCGCGCAGTCTGCCGTTCGTACGACGCGCATTCTGTTGAGTATATATATAACGACATAGACAATAACTAAGCAATGGCTAGGTGTACTTAATTAATTGCACGCCTGGCATGCACAGTACTGGTGCACTGGTACATATGAACAGCTGAGCCTGTCCACCCCATAAGGAGCACGCACGGTAAGCTCTTGTACTAGCTTGCTGCACGTCTCGCCTGTTTGATTATCTGGATAATTAAGTGCATTTTACTCGATGGTACGGCCGGTTTAATCGGCACAGTAGCATGGTTCAAATTTTCGTCGAAATTCGGCGAAATTTCGGATTTCGGACCCCCCCAAGATTACAAATGCTGGGCAAATTTAAAAATTCAAAAAAATTTGAAATACTACAGTAATTTCGAAAATTTCGGGTTTTGAATCCGGTTTTTGAAGTTTGAGCACCGGATTTGGTCCAATAACCTATTAGAAAGTGATATTCTACGAAAATTTGTTGAAAAAATATTTTTTTGAGATTTTTTAAAATTTGGGTAAAAACACTGTCAGATTTTTAAAAAATTTTACAAGCTTGATAATGATATGAAAAATTTATGATACCATCATTAGTAGTTTGGGATCATAAAAAAAAATTCAAAATAATTTAACATCATTTGTTATCTTTAAAAAATCAAAAACAGAATAGACATAATTGGAACAGTAAATTTGTTAGATTTTTCTAAATTTTGTCGAGTGTGATCATCATCTAAATTTTTTATTATAGATTAATAATTTCCTTAGTACCATTTTATACAATTTTCAAAAAAATTCAACTTTCTTTGTTTGCTCAATAAAATTTATCAATGCAGTAAGCACAGAACTTAATTTGTTGTATTATATTTCAAAAATCAAACAGAGAAATAACATAAATGGCACCGTGCCTTCTATAAATTTTATAAATTCACTGGAGCGTGATAATGATTCAAAATTTTTATGAGATATTAAACATTTTCTTATCACCCTTATGTAAATTTTTAAAAAAATTTAACCTTTTTTATTGCTAAAGTAAATCTATTATTGATCATTGGCCTTTTAACAGGATAGTACCACTGTTCGAATTTTTACAAATTCTTGACAGTTGATCATCATATGAAAATTTTATGATAATATCATGGATGTGTCAGGATCATCCATAAAAATTTTCAAAATTTTATATCCTCGTTTGTTATAATTTTCATTCGGATGAAACTTGCCACTCAGCGTTTTACCAAGACAGTACCAATGTTTGAATTTTCAAAAATTCCTCACATTTGATAATCATCTAAAATTTTTACAGAAATATCATAATATGTCAGAAATATCCAAAAAATATTTCAAAATTTTCTAACGTCGTTTGTACTATTTTTCATCTGGTTTAAACTTGCCGATCAACGTTTCATCGGGACAGTACCAATGTTTGAATTTTTTAAAAATCCACAGAACTGATAATCACCTGAAAATTTTATGAGAACATCTATAATGTATCAGAAACCTACAAAAAAAGTTCAAAATTTTTTGACATCGTTTGAACCAATTTTCAGTCAGTGCATTTTGTCCGAAATTTCGAGGTAATTTCGGCGAAATTTTGGAAATTTCGGTGCCAAACAAACCGGATTTGAATTTTGCTTTTTGAATTTTGAATGTACTTCGGCCAAAATTACCGAATTTCGTCCGAAATTTTGGATTTCGGCTGGGTCCGAATTTTTTCACAAAACAAAAATTTAAACCTTGGTTAGTAGTAATAACGACAGGTGTGTGCCGTGCTGGGATAGGCTTGCCACAGGTTAATCGTGTTAGTGTCTAAATTGTGTTGTATTGCCGCGGTCAGTTGTGTCCATTGTATCGGTTCGGCTCGTTTTCAGTGAACTCAAGTATGTTCTATTTACGATTTGTACTGGTTTTGTGCCATACCAATCTAGATTTGGTCTATATGTACTATTGCGAGAGAGGAAAAGAGCTAGAGTCGTACGAAGCTGAAGTAATAGACACAAATATTGGAAAAAATAAGTAAATTTTATTCATTCTTAAACATGTACAGAGTTACTACCCCATTAAAACCCTTACACCCTGGTGTAGGGTATCCTAGATAAAGAAAAGAGTACAATAGCTACGTATACATATATAGACTACTTGAGGCTGAGATAGTCAAAGTTGGCTAATGCGTCTGTAGTCTCCAGATTCTCGGTCTGATGTTATGTCCTATCATCTGCACGCTCTCAATCTTTGAGGCATGTAATTGTCTCAATCATCTTAATTGTGAGAGATGACCTCCTCGGCTCAAGTATAATCTCCGCTGAACTGAAAAGTGGCTTCTGACAATATAGCGGACGCCAGAACCATAAGTACGTCCGTACAAAATGCAATAACAAAGGGTAAATATGTTGACGATTCTTTCACCATAAGAGCAAGTTAAGTCGATTGTCCTCGTCTATGTCTAGCTCAATCTCCACGAAAGACGTGTCGAGATAGTGGTTGATCTTTACTTGTAGATTCATCTTCGTACTGGGCTGGCCCATGGGTCGGGCAGTGCCCTCCATGCCTCAAACTGGCCTAAAAAATCCCAGCCCGATAGCCAACTCTAGTAATAACGATAGCACCACCTCACCTACTGCTGAAATAAAATGAATCACCGACGCTCGTTAACTCCGGATGCATATATATACTCACTCTGGACATAAAAATAGTTGTCATTTTTGATATCGACGCGATCTCAAAAACACAGTTTTGACTACTATTTTCTATTATAATAGATTTCTAAAACCCAATAAAACTATAATATTATGACAGTACTTTTCAAGACAAATCTACACTTATGATTTTTATATATCTAATTTAAATATTTAAAAAGATATTAACAATCTAAGTATAACTACATCTATGTCTAAAATGACAAGACCGGAGAGAGTATATATATGTATGTATGTATGTATGTATATGTGTGTATATATACATACAGAAGCGCTATTCTGCACCGAGTGTAAAATAGCTATTCTACGCGTCAGCCAGATGAGTGCGTCCAAACCACCCTACATTCGCTCATTTTGTGTGGTGGCTAAGCCAATTAATTATGTAGCCAACCAACTAATAAATACGGTGTCTTATTTGTACTAGAATATTTTTTCTACGATTTAGCCATAACATTTATTGACAGCTTTGATTCACGAACAATTTTCATGAGGTAGCTTACTTACTAACTGACGATAAAGGAACATAAGATATAAGTCTAGCCAATAAATACTAGATGAATGAGATTTTACAGCTAATTTACGAGACATGTTGTTAAATTTTACCGCCATACCTAGTAATGTCACATGATGGCCATGTTATATCAAGAGTAAAAAATGTATTTCAATTTACTAGACACACTGTTAGATTTTACTACTGAACCTCGTTGTAACGCATGATAGCCATGTGATAGCGGTAATACGAAACAGACCAATGTTTTGCAAAATACACTCGTATTTACTGGTTGTATTGTTAGATTTTACTGTCTAACATCGCAGTGGTGTGTGATGGCCGTATGATAGTGGTAATACGAAACAGACCAAAATTATTGCTAAATACACTCAAATTTACTGGATGTGTTGTTAGATTTTACTACTGAACCTCGCAGCGATGCTTGATGGCTGTGTGATCACGACAATTTGAAACAGACAAAAGTTAGTGTCAAATGGACTCCAAATTACTGGTCACATCTTTATATTTTACTGTACAACCTCACTGCAGCGCATTATGACCGTGTGGCAGTGGTAATATGAAACGGATCAAAGTTGCTGCCAAATGCACTCCAATTTACTGAACATGAAACCGGGTTGATTGCAAATTTGAACGATGATATCTCCTAAACTATTTATACTATCTATAATTTGTTAGAAGTATTTTGCCTGAAAAAATAGTTATGGCATCAAAAGTTTAAATTTATTGTGCATAAGTCAAAAAATCACCACGTCATTTTAGCATGAAAAATGTGGATGACTGACGAATGTGAGAGTTAGTGGGTTTTCTTTGATTAGTCATCGACAAAGATGGTGGTGTGTAGAATAAATTATTCTACTCTTAGATGCATATCATACATTTTCTAAACTTGGGAGATTTCCCGTGCTGAGCGCCACGCCACGTCGTCCCCTCGCGTGCGGCTCGCCCGCGGCTCGGCTCGCGCGACCAGCTCGGTAGAAGGTTTTGCGGCCGGATACCGACGCCACGTCACCGCCTGTGCGAAAAACACCCCAATAAATTCTCGTTTTGCGTATGGGCCTCCGTTGCGCCAAGTGCTACCGCCGCGTCTCTCCGCGTGTCCCCTTCGATGCTTCTCGTGCCTTCTCTCGGCGTCGTGGGTTTTGTCCTTGCTGGAGCCCTAGAGAACAGGCGACCTCTCACTCCCGTGCCTTCCCCTCCGCCCGTATACACCGCCCGACGCCGCTCCTCGCCTCCTCCGCTAGCGCGCGTCACCAGTCCTCCATTAGACGGACCATCCTCGCTTCTAACGCAGTCCTCTCCCGCCGGCCGCGTCCCCTCTGCCAGCGCACAGAGGTGCAGGTTCCCCTTCCTCTCTTCAGAATTGAATTATTGTGACATGTAGTCTGTTCAAGTTGGTTATTGCGTTTTGGGACATCTGTGACATGTTATATCGTTAGTAGTTGTGATGGCCTTTTACGGTGGTCCTCCGATTTTGCAGGCGATCAACGGAATCTCTCTGCCACTGGGGTTCGACAGCCTCTACTCCAGCAGCGCCGATGGCTGCATTCGCGTGCGGGGCTGCAGCTCTGTCAGAGTATCTGGGATCCCCATTTTTCGCATTCCCCTCGGACTTTATACATGATTCAACTTGGGATTGCATCTGCGTCAACTCCTCTGGTGTCTGTGATGGTTGATGTGCTGCCCATATGATCAATTGGAGAGTTCATCTGCTTGCTTGTGGTGGTCGATGTGTTGTCGGTCCAATTCGGGTTGTTCTATGCATGTCTGCAGTAATCGACATGTTGGAGTGATTGTTCTCAGGAGGTTCTTCGCCTGTTCCACTGTTCGTGGTGATCAGTGTGGCCAGGATCAGTTTGAGAGGCTATCAGGCAAGTTGACTGACAAGGATAGGCCTCTCAGGGATAACAGTTCTTGTCTCATTGGCCGATGATCATATGTTTTTATAAGTAAGATTAGTAGTAACAAACAAGACCAAAGTAAACAAAATGAAAAAGAAATATATAGAGAGATGAGCACTTTTTTTAAAAGAGAAGATTCAAAAAACAGGACGAAATCGAGAAAAAGATTGTTGTCTACTAGACAAAAATGAAAGAAAGAGAAAACGATTCTGATCTGCTTATCATATTGCCTTTTTGTTCTTAATTTCCCTGCAATAGTGCATTCGTATCATCAAGATCGGACCCAAGTTTGACTGCGTGAGTACCCATGGCCCATGGGTGTTTGCTAGAATTCCAAGGTACGCAGTAATATTCTGGTTTCCTTGATTCTAATGGGAATATATGTCCACTTTGTTGCTATTTATCAGGTATGGGACCTTAAAACTCTGCAATGTGTTCAGACTCGAGCATAAAGCTTCTGTAACATCCATCCTTTGTTGGGATAAAAAATTACTATCTTGCTCTCTGGACAAGACCATAAAGGTCTGGCCTGCTTCAAAGTCTGGGAACCTTCAACTGATATATATACCTATGCTAAGGAGGATGTAAATTCTGCACTCGTGCTTTCTCTGTAGCGGTAATTGTATCGTTGTTATTTGCTCAAAACTTAATTGAAATTTATACAGCTGATTTAGTGCTTCCTCACTGATATTGCTGTCTCCTGTTATAACTGGATTATTTGTAAGGAATATTGTTCCTATTGCCTTCACTGACTACGCAAGAAAGTGCAGAAGGGAGTGTTGTATTCAGGTTTGTCTAATTACTCCTAAATGTGCATACCGATTACTGGGGCCATTTGCACAATCCTGCCCCTAAGCGTTTTTTTTGTTTTGTTGATGCTTATGTTATTTGCTGGGAAAAAATAAGCATGTGCCCCTGTTTTCTCTGACGAATAACAAGTCCTGCATAGTTCTCAGCCTGACTTTTGTGGAGTGTGCTATGTAGCCAGCATCTTTATCTTCTCCAGTTCCTCCAAGAGCTAATTCACATGCCAAAGAATCTTATCATCTGGATGGGACATTAAATCCAATATTTTGGTTGGTCTGTGCATGTGCAATATTTTAGTTTTTCAGCATTACTAAATGTGAGGGCATTTTACAATTTTTGCCTGGCGAACGCAGTAGCACATGATATTTATGTATACTCATGCGGCTTTGCAGATGCATAGTGAACAACTGAATTCTGCGAGACTTGAATGCACACATACATCTTAAGAGCTCAGAATTCAGATTATGAACAGCGTATAAAAAACTCATCCTATTCATCATTACTTTACTTTTCTGTCATAAGAATTCTACCCCTTACTATATCTGCTTTACTAAGTTTTCTTGATTATAGTTATTTTGTTCATTAACACTATGCCAATTGCCATCATTGCAGCTTATCGAAAGCATGCATTTTGTGCCATTGAATTCTGACTTGGTTAATGTTAGGTATTCCCAATATTTTATTGGAAGGCTAGCATTGTTTTGCAACAGAAATATAGAGGGGACCACAACAGATCTTGGTGTTGATCATATTACCGAAGAAGAAACAGTTAGACTCTCATATGGAACTCATGGTTGAAATGGAACTTCATTGGGAATCAACATAAATCATCTTTAGTGCTTCACGGTGTGGGCTTTTCCCAGATCCTACAATGTTTTTCAGCAGTGCCATAAACTGCATCAGCAGCTCACCTGTATTTGAGGGCATACCAGCAAAAGAATTTCTTGACTTGGTAGGCTTTAGGTGTTGGGTTTTGCATCAGAAATTCTTCTGTGAAACTTCTGCTTGATGGACAACGTACATACATCCTTATTAGTTTCTCTGGAATTCAGTCTGTGGTATTTAAGAATCAAGTTTAGATGAGTATTTATGATGATGTATTGCAGTACAAAAGCATACTTAGCACCTCACCATATAACAAGAATCAATTCATTATATCAAACCGTGTCTTTCATCTGTGTGTCGGTCCCAATAAAGATAGGTTGACTGATGATAATTTGCAAGATGAATCTACAAGTGGTTGCATTTCTGCTCCTTTGGGAATTTGATATTTTGTTGAAGTTGGATTTGCGTACGTTTATATTGGAACATCGTTCACAGTTATCTGGCGGGAGTCCAATCAACCCGCTGAACAAAAAATCTCTGTTGATCCATGATGGCCTTAAGATTGTCAAATTCAAAGTCCAGGTTCACCACCCTTTTTGAATTTCTTTACCACTTATTTTAAATAGACCTAATTTTTTATTAGCAATATGAATAGCTAGGTTTGTTTTGTGCTGCAAAGTTTTGTTCTGACTGCTTATGAATCTCCAGTTGCGGGCAACTTCGAACTTAACTCAGATTCACCGGTGTCAACCTATGTAGCAAGCAGCACTACTGTGACCAACAGATATACAGAGGAGGAGGTAGCACCTGCGTCTTTAGGTTTCTTGTTTTTCCCCAGATCTTGCAATTTGTAGACTATTTTGAGTTTTTGTGGTCGCTGTTGGAAGCCATGGATGAGAGGGTTCCACCGTGCTCCCTCTTGCAGTATTCACGGTCTCCTATCCATTCTTCCCCCATCACCTCAATTCTTTGAGGTATTTTGCTTCTGAAAGAGAGGTGGGTTCCCGCTTCTCTATCTGGTTCTTAGTTTTTCTTTTGTTGTCTGCAATTGCTTTTGCCTCTCCCTATTTTTTCTCGGTCGAGTCTTATTTACGTTTTCGATCCAGTTTTGTGGAAATCTTTCTGATAAGTATGACATTTGATGCCAGTGGTGGAGATTTCTGCTTAGTTCTAACCTTGTGGATGTGACGTTTGGCATTGATCAATGTTGGGATTGTGATGGTGATCTGTGAACATAGGGACATCCATTATTGCTTACTACTGATAGATTTACAAGAGCTGTTGGCTACCGATGACTATTAGAAATAGATTGGCTCTATATGTTTGCCTTGTTGCTAATGGATGCAAAATTATCGTGTAATAAATTGCTCATTGTTGATAATCGTATAGAGTTTCACATTTGTGGATCTTGCTTTATAAATCTTATTGAAGTTCTTGTTTTTACAGTTTTCCCATGGCCTTGAAGTTATTTTAAATGATTCAAGCTATCCTTCTACTCTTTCGAATATTGTTTTAATCTCGCATGTGAATAATAAAGTCAGACTGTTCGATTGATCCCACAGCGCTGGTCACCTGTTTGATCAACTTTTTCCATCTCATCTTCTGAAAATTTAGCTAGGCATCACTGCGACATCATGCACGGTTCCATTCCTGTGCAACCTTAATTGCCTGACATAAGTGCCTTTTCTGGTGGCTTGCTTGTACATATCTTTTCTGGATTCATGAACTTGCTGACATAAATAGATCTCAAGCAAATAAAGGATAGTGTAGTCCCATAGCGTCAGGTTTTCCCAAATGCACAGATGTATTGTGTGATAATGAATAATGACAGATATATTGCATGCTCTCTTTAATGAATAATGACAGATATATTGCATGCTCTCTTTTCTTGTAGAATAGATTGTTCTTATGCAAGAAGATCTTCTGATATTTAACTTCTCCAGAGGCCAATTTTTTTTTTACTTTACTCCACCCAAAGTTTTAGTTTTATTAATGTGTTTGCTTTGCTAATACTTGCATTATTTTCTAGAGATCGTCAGTTCAAGAAATAATACATAGAAGAAGGTCACACTCTCAACAGATGATGAAATCCAGCCACAGACCATGCTCATAGCTTTACCAAGGCCACAGCCGCTATTCCTCCTGCATTAGCATCTACTCCTCCAGCACAACAATTCTTCAGTCTCAAAAGGTACAAAAAAAACACACGATCTACTCTAATACCTAATTCTGTATTTGTAGTCCGTATAAGTCTTCACCGTATTAATAGGCCACGACACACGAAGGCGACACCGCATCTGCCGACCCTCGCTTTGTCCAAGAGCTCACATGACGAGTCAGCTTATTTACTGTAATCGCTTATATCCCATATTACCATTCAGGTCTACTTACAGGCAATACCTACTTCTATCCGCAATTACTAATCTATGTAACCCTACTCTTTCTTCACAGATCCACACATACCTCCCAAAAAAAATCAGGACAACAAAACAGCTCTTTCCTGATGACAGAAGCTAATACACCCTTAAGGTATGCCCGACTATACACGAATAGCTACAAACAATTCTTATTACATACAGGTCAATTGCAGATTGCACATGCTAACACTACTCTCAAACGTATCTTTTGTAGCAATCCACACGGGTTTGCCTACCGCAGCCGCTACACCAGTATATAGATCTTCCAATGTGCAAGATGCTGCCATCTATTGACCTATCCCGCTATCCTGATAGATACATACACTAACCCTATGTAACAAGCTCTTCTTATTGTGCTATCTATTGCTCCATCTATTTACTTCCATAAATTGTCTATCTTTTGACTTACCATTGCATCTTTACACACGAACACAATGATAATCACAACCTAAACATTGCAACCTCTAATCTACGCTCACCAAATATTTTTTTTAACGCAGTGTGTAATGACGCCTTGTGGCGTGGCACGCCTTAAAACGTTCCTAGTTAGCTTATATATGTTGGAGTATGCTTAAAAGGATAAAATTGTATGACAACATGCTCGCGCGCGCGCGCACACACGCATATATATAATACATTATGCTCCTAGGAGTAGTTACTCCCATCTCCGAAATACCGCATAAACTAACTTGAAATACTCTTTTATCATTTTGGATACACTCATACATTAATTATAAGATACTCTAATATAAGCCATATAAAAAAAGTTGCAAGGGAGCCCATAGTTTTTAGTGTATTTTGCAAATATCTTTATATACACACATAAAAAGAGTATGTAAAAAATATACTCTCATATACTTGTATAGTTTTATATACTTGTATACTATACGTACATACCCATCATTTTACGAGATATTTTCTACGTTGTGAGATACGATATAAGGAGTAACTACTCTCGGGAGTAAGAAAAGAAGCTTCCTAAACACACACAGATACACCCTTCAAAACCGGAAGTTGATACTCTCTCTGTTCATTTTTGTAAAGCGTATTTTGACTTTGCACAAGGATTAAGGCTGCGTTAAAATTAAGAAAGATATGAGAGAGACTGCGCTGAAATTTAAAAAGGTATCAACTATATTATATTCGTGAATACGATTATTAAAAAAATAAGGAGTATCAACTATACGATGAGATCGAAACGACGACGTTTTCTTAGCGCGCGCCGGACGAGAAGGCAAATCAAGATGTGATGGTTGAGCATTAGCATCAAGGAAGAGCTAGCTAGCTCTAGCTCTGCGCACAGATCGAGACTGTAGCAGGAAATTGGCAAACCACGCGTACGATACACCTATGCACTGATCGGGAGATCGTCAAACGACCGCCGGTGTTAGGGCATTCGTAATGATGTCTAGTCAGCTATCTATAAAAAGTTTATATCAGTATCTATCCTACGTAGCAAGCAATTAAATGAAGAGAGAGAGCGCTGCTATCTATAGACCTGTAGATTGTCTATTAATTAAATGAAGAAAGAGAGAGAGCACTCTATTAATTAAAAATAGCTATAGACATCTATATAGATTCACTGTTGCAAGGGTTTACTATAGCATGGTATATAGATGACATGGATCTTACTATAGAGAGTAATTATCTTTAACCATTGTGGATGCCCTTAGTCGTGTCCTACGTGCACACACGTCCGCATTCTCCACGTGAAGATCGATCGAGCGAGAGGCAGCCTAGCTCACTGCCAGGTGGGATATGCCAGTTAGTGACTGTGCCGATTAATTTCCATGATCCAAGGGTTAATTAAGATCCTGTTTGTTTAAGCTTAGACTTTTTAGCTTATAGTTTAAAGTCAGCTTTTTGGCTTAAACAACTTAAAAGTTAATGGCTTTTGTACGTGATAGAGGTGGGTAATTTTATCAAACTTTAGTGTTATTAGAGCATGTACAATGGTACATGTCAGCAGTCTCTAAGTTTTGCCATGTAGGATAAAAGATGACGTGGATGAGAGAGGGTGCGTATAGAAAGTTGAGCCGTCTCTAGCACGAGAACCAAGATAAGTTGTATGTGGGAAAAAGCTATCTACTCATAAATGTGCTGTCTATATCATTGTATGGGTTGTCTCTAACGCTATCTATAAATGACATGTTAGCTTGTTATAGACAGTAGCTGTCTGTACCATTGTACATGCTCTTAGTCTAAAACCAACCATCAATAAGTCAAAAAAAATCTCTCTCTAATGACTTTTGGCTTTTAGTTATATAGAGACTTATGATTTTTGAAAGGCAACATATCCTGTGCACACAGACCCTCCCGTGTACACACCGTGCACACCAACTAAAAACAGTCGTGAAAAATTCTGAAAAAATTGTAGATGTACTTCATAGATTAATCTACTTATGTATGAAGTTTCAAAATCAAATTCATTATATATCAAGAGTTACAAAAAAGAGAAAATTCTGACAAGTTTAAAGAATATATAATGAATTTGAATCTACAATTTTATACATAGGTAGAGTAATCTATGAAGTATATCTACAATTTTTTTCAGAATTTTTCAAGATTTTTTTTAGTTGGTGTACTGTGTGCATACACTTATACTGCATATGACTGACACGTCTTTTTTGAAAAACTCAGATAAAAAGCTATTCTTTTGTTTAGTCTTTACCTTTTTAATTTTTAAACTGATAAAAAACCCCAAACAAACAGGGTTAAGCCGGAGATTACATTAGCCTCACGAAATCCAACCATTACAAACAAACAAACAGCAGCAGCGAACGGAAGGGCGGCCGGGCCCCACGACAAAACCACGCCGGCGACGCGTCCTTCGCTTCACCGGTCGTAGCACCTCATCCGAGCCCTCCTTGCAATTTCCACGAATACCTGGGCTGGTACGCTTAAAGCGCCCTTTTGGAAGCGCCCGGGCGGGACCTTTTATTTCGAGTTTATGTAGGAATCCCCCTAGAACTGATGGCTATTACTACCGTGTCCTTACCCCTCGGATACTTCTCCCTATGCGTTTCCCTTCTCGAGTCTCTTCTCCCCTGCTCTTCCCACAAGTGGCTTCCACTCCTCGTCTCTCTCCTCTCTCTCACGCACCTCGCGCGCTCGTGGGCTGCATTGGTGGAGGCGGAGTTGGGGGGCGGGGATAGGGCTCGGATCCGGCTGCGACGGGAGAGGTGAGAGCCCCCGTGGTTGCGTGCTCTTTGATTTTTTTCCTGGTTTTTTTCACGGATTTTTTCGGTTGGGTGTTGAACTCCATTTTCGGGTGATTCGTGGAACCATGTTTCGACAGACTACGGGTGCGAGACACCGCGGGCTGCTTCGGGTTGGGTCTCGCGGTCGCGGTGGTGTTTCCGGCTGGGATTTTGCCTGAATTCTCGCGAAATGCGGGAGGTTTATGCGCGGGTCTTAGGGTTTTTACAGCGTTTTGGCAAATTTTTTTGGGTGCGATTTGAGCTCCTTTTCGAATTTTGAGTTCGCTTGTCTTTTCGACCATCTCGGCGAGTGTCTGTTTTTTCGTTTTTAATTCCAAGCAAAGCGTACGGTCACTGCTGTGCTCTGTTTTTTTTTCTTCTAAAATTTGTGCATATTTTTGTTAAGCTTTAATGTTTCGCATATTTCTGTACGGGCCATCGCTAGCGACATCGTGCTTGCACAATTCCATCTAGCTGGTACCTCGCGTTGTATTGCAGTCGTCATAATTTTGAGGCGTTGACGAATTTCTCAAGCCATTTCAAATTCTACCCACGTGTGAGGTCGTTCATGTTCAATCGGAATTGAGAAACTGGAAATTTATTGTTTCCGCATCAAATTTTTGAAGTGATTTCCCAATCCTTTCATCCATGTAACACTTAACTCCGTATTTCTCTGGCAATCCAGGTTGCTCATATGTCTTTCATCAAGGTGTTCTTGGATTGACTAGAACGGATTGAAGTCAGCCAACTGCTTGAGGCTTTGATTGTACCTGTCAATAATGGACGCTCCGCTGGAGGCCTCAAAACCAGCGGGTGATAGACCGGTGAAGCCACGTGCAGCTGCACCCACCGGCAGGTTTGCGTTGGGGACGGCTTCGTCAATCAAGAAGAGGGCCGACGGTGGCGCCTCTGCGGAGTTGATCGTGTCCCGGTCTTCGCTGACGAAGTCTACCTCGTCTGCGAGTGCCAGTTCGGTGAAGAGGACAAGCGGCACTGGGAGCACAGGGAAGCAACAGGAGAATGGGAGCTCAGTTGTTGCTAAGAAGGCTAGTCCTACGCTGTCGGATGGGGTGAAGAAGAGCAAACCGGTGTCAACCCCCGCTGTTAGCTCAAAACCCTCACTGGAAAAGAAAACTTCTTTGGCGTCTGAGAGGACCAAGGTGGATCCAATGAAGAAGCCTGCTGTAAAGGCGTCACCAACTTCTACACTGAAGAAGGTCCCGTCCCTGACAGAGAGCTCCAATGGCAGCAGTGGCAGTGCCAGGAGAGCGGCCTCAATTGCTTCTCTGCACTCACCACGGTCACCTTCAGTGACAAGCAGTGTCACAAAGAAATTGGGTCCTCGGACCGCAGACAAGGGTTCTTCACAGTCAAGTCGGAGGAAGAGCTCGACTGCTGATAGCCGTGATTCCCGTTTTATGATGCTGCCACAGGTGGATTTGAAGGCTAGTGATGAAGTGGTTAGTGTCGCTCTTCTGCATTTTATGAATAATCAAGATGATTGCATCGTGTGGTGGTTTTCTTCCATCCAACATATTTTCTGCTACTGCAGAGATTGGATTCAAGAGGTCATAGGGTTCGCAGTCTGAAGCAGTTGAGATTAACACCTGCACTTGAGGTAAGTGTATTCACTCAGCTTCTCTTTTTCTCTTCTGTAGCGCAGAACTCACTGCTTTCTGTGCATTTGCAATAACTAAAGAGACACGATGTCGTTAATTTGTATGCAAGCTGTCAAACCTAGGAAGTATGCAAAGATATATACAACCAGTATAGCTTATTATTCTGAAATGACAGGGATAAAATGGCTGCTGATATATTTCTTGTTTATAGTTTGTTTATCTCAGAGACAATCTGTTATCAAGTTTGGAGGGCATTGAGATTCTCAGGGGGGTAAAGGTATCCTTGTTTCCTTTTTGTTGGATGTCTTGGGAGCTTCTTTTCATTTCGAGAAACTTACTGTGGTGCTTCTACCATGTACAGTATCTTTGTTGATTGCTTGTTGATTCTGGTTTTGCTATCTTATGGCTTGTGTAACATTCTCAGGTTCTTGATTTGAGCTTTAATGATTTTAAGCTCCCTGGGTTTGAGCCTCTTGGGAATTGTAAAGTTCTCCAGGTCTGCGGTTTCCCCATCATATCGATTGAGCTCATAGAAGGCTTATATGCGCTAATTGTTATTTATACTGAACTATGTAGCAACTTTATCTTGCTGGAAATCAAATAACTTCACTTGCTACCCTTCCTGAACTTCCTAACTTGGAGGTATGCTTATGCTGCCAACTTAGTCTTAGCAGTTGATCTTTTACTTATTTTGACAAAGCTAAATCTCTTCCTCTTATATCTCTTGCTGCACCAGTTCCTTTCTGTTGCTCAAAATAGGTTAAAGTCACTGTGTATGGCTAGTCAGCCTCGACTTCAAGTGAGTATGCTGACTGTGTTTGACTTGAACATAATCAAATATTCCAGTTAGATCTTAACTGTCTTTGCTTTTTGCATAGGTGCTAGCAGCCAGCAGAAACAAAATATCAACTTTGAAGGGATTTCCACATTTGCCTTCTCTGGAGGTCTGTTTTCCTCAATTGTAGTTATGAACTATTTACATTGCTTATTTCGTTATTGAACTAGGCTATTTCTGCAAGTATTGAAATATCTTAGATGATGGCCTTCAGGCTATTAATCCTTTTTGTTAAATACTAAGATGTTTATATCTATGAACTCATAAAGACTGCAACTTTCTATTGGTGCTTAACGAAAGATGTATACTTGTACAGTACACATGTTAGGTAATTCACTAATGGGAACTGATAAGTGATAACAACCATGGTGTTCTTGAATCTTTATGTTACAGACAACTCATAGGCATGAAGGGAGCAATTTACATCATTCATGATCAGATGTTATCAGTCCATTATGTGACAAACACCTTGAATCTGAATTTTCTGTATAAGAAGTCCACGAAATTAATCGAGACTATTGATATATGAGATGTTAGCACAACCTGCTCACTGGTGGCTATATTAAACTGCCTGCAGCATTTACGAGTCGAGGAGAATCCACTGCTTGAGATGCCACACTTGGAAGCTGCTTCTATTCTGCTTGTAGGCCCTACTTTGAAAAAGTTCAATGACCGAGGTATGTCTAAGCATGCTTTTCACTGTCTTGCAATTTGTTTGTTTCTCTGAATTTCTAGTTAGGAATATCCATCTTGATGTCTGATCTTAAGCTTATTGCTATTGTAAATCTCATTGAATCAGATTAGTTTCAGTGGGATTAAAAAACAAGGTAAAGTAGGTGCTTGAGATATTTCGAGATAAACGAGCTGTCTGTTTCTTTTTTCCCTAAGAAAGGTCCCATATAATTATCGTATTTTTAAAATGCTGAGAATCAAGGGAGTTCAATTTCAATGGTTCACCTCCTGCATGTATAGTAGGAATATGAGCATTAGGACTGTCTGCTCTAAAGCTCTAGAGGATCTAAAAATTGCCATTTTGCTGCTAGTTGTAATTTCTTTGGTTCATAAATTGATTAATCATGTGGAGTTCTGAATTGGTCCTGATTAGGTAAGTCTGCACTAAATTGTTTGGTGCAGCCAGAATGGCATATCTGATTACTTTGAGATCATGCATATTCTAAAATGGGTATCTGATGCAGATCTGAACCCCAGCGAGGCTGAAGTTGCCAAGCAATATCCTGCTCATACGGCTATTTGCATTCGTGATGGTTGGGAATTTTGCTCCCCTGAACTTGCTGCTGGTATGGTTTTACTGGACAGAAAAGATTACTTGTTAACTTCTTTTATCGTTGTTGGCAAATTTCCTAAGGATTACATGATAGTAGATGAATTTGCTGTTGTATTACTTCAAAAACACATATTTGGTTAGACTTAGAACTGGTTTCATGCTGATGCAGTGATGCCAGATGATTGTGCAGCAGATAGTGGTCAACTGGTCACTGCTTCTCAAATCTCAAGGCATATAGATAGTGCTGCATGGTTATTTGTGTGAACAAATACCAGTTCTCGTGTTCTTTTAGTTCTTTTTTCTTCTGAAGAATTAAAATAAAAGCATTGCATGGTAAAGCTTAAAGTGATTTCATGAACTAAAGTGAGGTTATATGATCTATTTGTTACCTTGTTCTTGAGTATTCTTGAGGGTTATAAGTGTACATTTATGTTTCCTAGTTCCTACTTGCCTGGACAGATTCATCATTTTCCTTCCTACTTGAGCAATGGAAGAATAAGTTGCCTCAAGACTACACAGTGAAGAAAGCTTATGTTGACCATCCATTTGAAGAAGATCCCTGCCATTGCCATTTTACATTCACAAATCTAAGCAGCGAGGGCAAACTAGTCCTCAAATACCAATGGTTTCTAGGTGGCAAGACACCAACGGATTTTGTTCCTATTCCTGAAGAATTCAGTGAGGTACAATACTCCTTTTAAAGTTATTTGCATTGGGCATAACTTTATCTTCAGATTTTTTGTATGGGTAGTCTATTTCTAAGAAATACTTGTGGTTTGTATTACCTATCACAACTCCCCATTACAACTCTAGTGCTTTTGCTCAATTGTGACCAACATCGATTGATAGTGGTTGAAAAGACAAAAGTAACATCGATATTGGGGGTTCACACTAAGATGATTAAAAGTAATCGACCCCAGCAGTAAGGACACTTTTGTCCTTTTACCCCTTGTTAATCAAAATTACCTAAAAGTAGTGATTGAATTACCATTATATGTGGTGTAGTGGTGTGTACAATAAATTTAAACGACAAACATGCGCCATACAAAATTGAGACCACATTAATGGCTTTATGAAAGCTCCCGCCTCCAGTGTATAGGTTATCTTGTGCAATTTGCATTTCGTTTTATCATGCACTTCTACCTTGTTGCTCTGCTATTATAGTTTGCAAGCTCTAAGTACCTGCTGTTATAATTCTACTAATTTTGTCATGCCACTACCCATTTGCAAGTTCTGAACTCTTGCTATTTGTAAATCTAAGGTGTACTGGCCAAAGCGTGAGGATGTTGGAAGGTGTTTGAAAGTTGAATGCACTCCAGTACTGAATGATGCTGAATTCCCACCCATTTTCGCTGTATCTTTACCTGTTTCTCCAGGTACATTGTGGATGCACGATCTCAAATTGTGGAGCCCTTTCAGTAAAATTTCTCAGAAACTATATTTGCTTTGCAAGATTTCTAGCCCCAAAAAAAAAAACACTAACGAAAGAAGATTAAGTTTTTTTTTTGGTTAGCTATGCATAAGCAATGGCCTTAAGCAGCCTTTATTTTGTCGTACCAGAGAAGATCTAAACCTTGTATTATGCAATAATATTATGTTCTTATGGGTGGTAAACCAGTGTATTGATCTGCTGCTAATCAAAACACATAGTCAAAATGATGTCACCCATTTACTTAAAATTAAAGTAAAGTGGAACTATGTAGTCATGTCCTTAATCAGTTTTTATTTATCAGGGACTAGATGTCCAAAGATCATCAATCTGATTGTCAATGGTGAACTAGTGGAAGGAAATGTACTCAAGGGTGTTCCTGAGATTGCCTGGTGTGGTGGGACACCAGGGAAAGGTGTTGCAAGGTTTGTTTAGTTTTACGAAATTTACTCTACTTACTTCTATCATCTTTCTTTGCTCAAATGAACATTCTATCAAATGTGTTCATCTCTTTTCAAGCAAATTTTCCTACATAAGGAATGCCGTTGATTTTTGTTAAACCTCCTTTTGAGTCTAGTTGGTTAAGGCGAACATGGAACGGCAATGCTGTAGTAGTAGATGGAGCTGAGGGGATGGAATATCAGCTAACCATAGATGATGTCAATTCAAGTTTGGTATTTATGTACACCCCCGTTACAAAAGAAGGTGTCAAGGGAGAGCCACAATGTACAATGACAGATTTTGTAAAGGCTGGTAAAGTTTTGATAGATCTCTTTACTTTTCTAACAGCTTTATTTTCTGTTGAACTTGTGTGAAGCATGCTCATTTGGGTAAAATATTTTGAAAGCTTCTTTTCAGACCTGTTTGTGAAAGGGTAGCAATGTCCTGTAGTCTTGGGCTAAAAGTAATTTGGTTATGTAAATTATTTTACACATTATATATGCTGGAATTCCTGTGGACATAACATACAGATAATCTGGTCTATTGTTCTCATATAAAAATTCTCTAGAAAGGATGTCTTCAAGAATGCATGTATAATTGTATCTATGGCCTTTCCGTTTGAAAAGTAACCGACGATGGTTCATCTGCTTATAGTCCTCTCTAATATCTATACACAAGATTGTTCACTTGTGTAAAAATGTAAGGACTATGTCCATTTGAGTAGTCTTTTTTTTTTTTTGGAAATCAAGGGCAGGAGCTCTGCCATTCATTTCAAGAAAAAGAGAAAACACTGACCCCAAAGGGGAAACACCACTAAAAGAGAATTACAAACACCGCCACATCTCCCGGTAGGACACCAAGGGAAGGATCACCTCAACACCTCACCTAGCAACACCAACACACACAAAAATGTCAATATCAATTTATAAGTTCCAGAAAGATGTTCATAAGGCCTACTTGTAGCGAACTGATGGTTTTTTTTGGGTAAAGTTCATAATTATTTGTCTATGTCGTTGTTTCAGCCACACCATCAGTCAGCAATGTACATGTTGTGGGAGATACTGTTGAAGATGACACAATCAAAGGGAAGGGAAAATACTTTGGTGGCAAAGAGGGACTAAGCAAATTCCAATGGTTTAGAGAGGAGGAAAATGGGTATGTGCCATTAGTTTTTCATCTTTGAGTATTGAATAAAAGTACAAAGCACCTTTGTGGTATGTCAGTTAAACTTTTCAATTTTCATTACTAGCCAAGCATTGCAATTATTAAAACCATTGTCAATCTGAGATACAAGGAAATCTCATGCATGCTGCCGAAAGTACACATTTCTGTGCTTCTTGAATCATTGATCCTGCTTATGCAGTGAAGTTTTCCCTAAATATTTTATGCAGTTCCAGTTTTTTTTTATAGACGGATAAACACAAGTAAGAATTCATGATTAATTAATTGTCTATTATACTGTTGAACAAAATAGTAGGGCTTAACATATTGTAAGAAAAGCTGTTTCGTTTAGTGTTTATACGTGGCTGCTAGGAGCACCTGTCAAGTTTGCTTCTGTAAACATTCCTTGTCCTCCTAAAGGCAAAAATATTGTGATTTGTCCCATGCCTCAAAAGTTCGTTCTAGCTTAAGTACTTAAGTTCAATAGAACTTGGTGAACTTGGCTGATATCAGTCTATGTCACTCAATTAGGTCTTATATGGTATCTTCTGAGATAGCAGTTCAGTAGCTCACTGATAGGGCTCCTGAAGCTTTGCACTGCTTAAACCAAAACTTACATTGTCCTGTAAGATATCTGTCGTGTCATTCTTATGTTGTTACTAGAAAAACCCTACTTACACCACCCACTGTGTTTAAAGTTTGAACAGCTTCTATTTTCATAGTCGCCTAAGCAGATGGCTATACACCTGAAGCAGTCCCTATTGACTAGACATAAGTGGTTATACCAATAGAATGCGATTTTGATGCTGGATGCCTGCAGGTATCCTCATCCCCATTTGCCATGTGGGACCCTGGGCACTGATGAATTTCTATTATTTTAAGGAGCAGTATTCGGCAACTGAACTTAACTTCAGGTCTGCTGAATACGAATTCATAAACTGAATAGGAAACATAAAAACCATCATGAACTTGAACGGTTTATCTCAGCTGTTCTGGATGAAAACTATACTCCAAAACCACAAGCAATCCATAGAAATTCATGCAGTATGGTATTTACGGACACAACTGTTTCTGGTCATGCAGTGAATTTCTTCTAGTGCTGTCAAATAGCACAGAATACACACTAACCCAGGAGGATGTGGGTCGGCGCCTCAAATTTGTATATATTCCCATCAACCTTGAAGGTTTGTTGAATTGTCCACTGCTTGTTTGCATTGGCATTCTATTATACTAACACCTGTTGGTGTCTTCTTCAGGCCAGGAGGGTGAAACTGCTTGTGCCATAACAAATGCAGTGAAGAAAGGTAGCAATTAATGATGTTTGTCCCCATTGTTTCATAAAAGTCTTGATGTTTTTTCCCCTACGGGATAAAGTTGCTATTAGATGTGTAATTACTTTGCTTTACCCTCCTTGGTTGGTTAGCCCCTCCAAAAATCTTCGATTTGAAAATTGTTGGGGAAGCAAGAGAAGGAAGCAAGGTATTTGCTACGGGTACTGTCACAGGTGGAACCGAAGTGTCCAGCAGGGTTCAATGGTTCAAGGCATCTTCATCTGAATTTGTGAATGAACATGAGCTTGAAGCCCTTAGTACATCTAAAGTTTCTAAGGTAAATTTTGTTCTCTACTTTTCTTGCTGTTGCAGCATTACTGAGAACTCTAGTCATATTTTATTTGTTATAGTATTTTGTTTCATGGCGATATGGCTTAATTATATTCTCCTTTTGATTTTGCATTAGACATTCCGCGTTCCTCTTGGTGCTGTTGGATATTATATTGTCGCAAAGTTTACTCCCGCAGCACCTGATGGTGAAACTGGTGAAGCAGCCTATGTTATATCGGATGATGTTGTGGAAAGTAAGTCAATGTCTGTCAACCTTCATTTTTTCTTGTGCGAAATAATTTTTTTTTGTGTCCATTCTTTTGACAAGCATGGACAGTTCTGTTCACAAGTCTGATCAATGGCCATGTATAGTTCTGTTCATCAGTCCACTAAATGTCCTAATTACTTCATTTATTGAATGTCTTGCTAGAAGAGGAGGGATGATGGTGCTCTTTCTTCCACTGCTGTGAAAAAGGCTGATTCGACCGATTAGTCAGTCGATTAATCGGCGACGGTGACTAAACTGTCACGGATAGTTTTATCGGAGTGCAATTAACGTAGCTGAACGATTAATTGACTGCATAATCTGATTAATCGGCTATTTTCCGATTAATCATCCGTTTTTCCCGTTTAATCACAAAAATAGCTTATTTTTATTCACTAAGTACAATAAATTAGTTTATAATATTGTGTTATTGTGTTCATAGTATGTACCTTTTGGATGAAGTATAAACAATAAAATATAAAACATGTTTTGTAGAGTGATAATTTACAATAACTTCGGGTAACTAAAATATTTCTAGTTAATTCTAAATGTAAATAAATATATTAATACAAACGCATAATCGTCCGTTAAATTCCTAATAATTGACCGTATTGCGATTAATCGTTTAGTGGTACCACGTCCGTCCATCGAGCGCGTACCGTTTTTCACAACACTTTTCTTCTACTGGATTATTTCTATAAATTTTGGAGCCATGAAAATTTGTCTTGGATATTGTTGGAACACTAGGGGGGATTGGATTGATTAAATTCAAAATTTTTAGGGCCACATTGTTAAGTGAAACCCTATGAAGATATGTCAAGTAATAAGAAATCTTTTTGGGAAGTGAAAACTGATAATAAGTCTTTAAATATTTCTCTTTACATGGTAGTATTCTTTTGCAAGGCCATAAAGTTCTATATTACTCATTTGTTTATCTTTGAGGTTTTGTTTTTGTTCAAATAAGCATGCAACTAGTGTCTTGTGGTTTACCTCTTTGTTCGCAGTGCTGTTGTGTTGCCATTTCCTTTCTTAATTTAACAGCTCTATTTCTTTCTCCTCTGTTGCAGCATTGCCACCCAGCCTGAACTTTTTGACAGTCACTGGTGAATTCTTAGAGGGTCAAATGTTGACCGCATCATACGGGTACATTGGAGGGCATGAAGGAAATAGTTTATATAGTTGGCATCTTCATGAAGTATGTGTCATATTTTCTTATTGCAACTTACTTCCTACTGATACTTCGTAAATATCACTCATTGTACATATTGTGCTTCTAGAGGTACATAATAATTAGCAAATACTGGCTGCTACTTTACTATCAGCATTGTGTGTTTTTATGCACTGTTGCTTCACTTATATAATATTTGACAGACTGAAGATGATGAAGGCAGTCCGGTTTTAGAGGCATCTGGTTTGCTACAATACTGTGCTACAAAGGAAGCTATTGGGAAGTTTGTTTCTTTCAAATGCATACCTATCAGGAATGATGGTATTGTTGGTGAGCCAAGAGTTTTCATAGGAAAGGACAGAGTTACTCCAGGTGCTTATGGTTTCTTTTTGTGTGAAAAATTTCCCAAGATAGGATATCATTATATGACATGTATATATTTTTCTTCCTTGGCTGAAACTCCTGAAAGACAGGAGATGCATTATTACAAATTGACTGGGTAAATGAACTAGGATTTTGTATGAATAACTCATATGCTTTTGCAACATGATTCATGAGGTTACAAATATGTGAAAATAAAAGAAATACAAGAAGTTTACTACACTACTTAGTTCTGCCAGATCCTTCGTGGTTTGTGGTTGTGATATGTTCTAGATGCCTAGTGAGTACTGGTTGAAATAAAATTCATCATACATAACAACTTCATTTCAATTTCACTGCACTGTTAACAGGAAGCCCGACGCTACTTTCTCTTGAACTATCTGGTGAGGCCATTGAAGGAACAAGTATGGTTGCCAATAGAAGATATTGGGGAGGAGAAGAAGGGGACACAATATTTCGTTGGGTATTGGTAGGTTGCACTTATTAAAACGCCGCTATTCTTTTAACATAATGATGACTAGTAAGTAGTAGCTGACTGGTTATGCCAACAACATCCTTCCTATAAACTTTCTTGTGTCTGCAGACAAGTTCTGATGGAACCCAGAAAGAAATTGAAGGCGCAGCAAGTTCATCATACACCTTGAAATGCAATGACATTGGCTTCTACATATCTGTCTTGTGCGAGCCTGTTAGAAGTGATGGGGTTCATGGTTCTTTGGTATCGACAGAAGTGACTGGTCCTATTATCCCTGGTACATGATCTGACAATTTGATCTCTTGCAATAAGTGTTTTTCTTTAGTGTGTGTGGCAATGTGCACATGTGCATTTGTTTTCACTTGATGTAATAGCACTGAGTATATATTTAATGGACCAACATCCTTTCATATTTTACTTGTTTGCAGGACCACCTACATGTCGATCACTTGAGCTAGCTGGCTCTATGGTTGAAGGTTGTCGTTTGACCTTTCATGCCGAGTATACTGGAGGGTGAGATACACTACCGCTGTTCCAGGTTATGCATAACGATATATACTTGCTGACTTTGCCTTTCTCTTTCTTCTCATTCTAGTATTAAGGGAAATTGCATCCAAGAATGGTTCAGATTACATGATGATGGTAGCAAGGACAAGTTGACTGCTGATGGTCAGTGTACATTGTGTTTTTAAGGCCTGCCATACTGTCACATACAGCTGCAATGTTTGATTGATTTTCTCTTAGAAGAACTAATGGTTAACTGTTTGTATCTTAATAGAATGTCTAGATCTTACTCTAGCTGATGTTGATTGGCGGATTGAGGTTAAATTTACACCTGTACGAGAAGATGGATTACGAGGGTCACCTAAGAGCGTTCTTTCAGATATAATCTTACCTGGTTAGTTTTTTCCTCCAAGAAACTTTTATTGATTCCATCTGTGGAGGAGCCTTAATCTAGTACAGCAAGAAAATGGTTAGTAACTTTATTGTTGATTACAAAAAATCTGCCAACTAGTCTTTGCTTTATGGTTTTTGTTGCTTGGGCCAAAATAGATTATGACATGGCCAAATGTAAAACAAAATGATAATGGCATGGTTATTTTATGTGATAAAGAAATACCAATCTGCATCCTGTCCAAAGCAGATAAGATGAATTTAGCTTTGAGCTTAATGTGTCCAAAATCTAATATTGTTCTACGCATCTAAAGCATCGACTATTTGTTAATCCATCATTTGACACAGGGGAGCCCAAGGGTGTCAATCTTGTTCTACCAGAGTGTTTTGAGGACAATGAAATTTCTCCCATCAAAACCTACTTTGGTGGTAAGGAAGGCACTGGAAAATATACATGGTTCCGAACTAAAGAGAAGCTTGATAACTTGGAATTTGATCTGGTGGCTTCATGTTCAGAAATTGTTGGACAAACCTTGTATGTTCTTTTACTGATTGCATCAAGTTTGAGTTTTGAAATGATTCATATTAAGAGCTAATGCCTTGGAAATAATGGAATGTCTAACAGAGTGTACAAACCTTCATTGGATGATGTTGGCTTCTACTTGATCCTTTACTGGTTTCCTACACGATATGATGGAAAGACTGGCAATCCATTGGTGGTTATCACCAATGACCCTGTCATGGCAGGTTGCCCCTTGATCTGTTCCTAGTTGACATTGTTACGTATTCATTTAACTGCCTGTAGATCCTTACTCTTGTCTGAAACTTGCAGCTTTTCCATCTGTTTCGGATGTTCACTTGAAGCAGACAAGTTCAGGCTTATATAGTGGAGTAGGCATCTATTATGGTGGATACGAGGGATCGAGCTTGTATAAGTGGTACAGGGAATCTATTGATGGAACCAGGATTTGTATAGATGGTGCTGATTCAATTACATATGAAGTGATAGATGCAGATTACAGCTGCCGTCTATTGTTTGGGTAAAGCACTTTAATTTAGTCTATTTTGATCTGGTTTTACACACATTTAATAGGAATGACTCGATTACATTGTTTAACTTCATATTTGATTAGATAATATAGTCCACTTGAAACCCCAGGTGGGTGTTCTAGGTTTTTGTTCAGTGCTTTCTTTTCTAAGTTCTATTAGTTTTCTTATTTTTGCTCAAATACATTGTGGTTTGTGAATACCCCCCCAAAAAAAGGGATTTGTCTGTATAATGTTACTGTTGTTGTATATTTCATTCTCACATATATGACAAACTGAAGCAGCTTGCTTAGTAGCTGTTCTTCTTGGGTTCTATGATAAGTATATATAGATATACTTGATATTGTTTACAATCTGGTGAATAATTTGATTGAAAAATTAACAGAATGCTCTTTCTTGATTTCTAATATGCTATTGTAATTCTTGGCAGGTACACTCCTGTTCGTTCAGATGGGGTCGTTGGCGAAGAGAAGCTTTCTGAACCATCTGATATAATTTTTCCAGGTATTTATAAGTGCCTGAACATATTGGATGTTGTTTTATGTTCACAGTTTTTATGTGACCACATGTAATTTTTCCCTTTCAGAACAACTCAAAATTGAGACGCTCTCGTTCAAGGGAAATCAGGTTGAAAGAGAAACACTGACCGTAGTTGAACAAATTCCCAGCAATGAGATTCAACAACATATATGGAGTAACTACAAGAAAGAAATAATATATCAATGGTAAGGCACATCTGTTTTGTCACTTTTGTTAATATGCATGTAAAACTTACTGTGGATCTCCGGATGCAGGTATGGTTCCAGTGGATCCGGAGTGGATCAGTGTTTTGAACTATTGGCTACCCAGTGCTCTTGTTCATACAAAGTACGCTTCGAGGATATTGGTCGATGCCTCAAATGCGAATGCTATGTCATTGATGTATTTGGGCGATCCAGTGAATTGGTATCAGCTGTGACTACTCCTATTTTGCCAGGTCTTTTGTCTACCACTTATGTTTTTTTAATGATCTTGTACCAAACTAGCATGCATATTATAACTCATGAAAATGATTGACATTTTAGTCACCTAATATAACTGGTAAATCACTAATCTTCCAGTTCCACAAAATTTTCATTTTTGTGAGATCAATATGATAGAATAGAAAGCAGTGCGGTGATTCTTGAACATGATCTTTTATGCATTTTTGTGAGATCAATAAGACAGAATTGAAAGCAGTGCGGTGATTCTTGAACATGATCTTTTCTGCAGGCTTGTACGCTGCATCCTTGATTACCTCTTTATTGTTGGGATTTGGGATGATATGTGTTTTTGTTTGTTCAACATGTGTATAGTTGTATACTTTTGTCGTCTTCATTGAAGTTCTTGTGTATGCTAAAGAAAAAGATAATTGGTTTAATGTCTAATTGCAATATGCAATATTTGACCCAAACTTGAGGGTCAAATTTCACTTCCTTGAACTGTTGATATCCATTTTTATCCAAAGTGATAAAATATGCAATATCTGTAAACAGTGTGATATTTGGTTTTAACAGGAAAACCTAAAATTGAAAAACTGGAAATTGAAGGAAGAGGTTTCCACACTAACCTATATGCTGTTCGGGGTACCTATAGTGGTGGCAAAGAAGGCAAGAGCAAAATCCAATGGCTCAGGTCGATGGTTGGAAGCCCTGATCTTATCTCCATACCTGGTATGAATATTCTGCGAAAACTTTAAATTTAGCGATGCGTACCAATTTTTAACAATATCCTAATGTTCAACTCCTAATTAATGGATATGATATCTTATCCAAATGATTGTGCTTCTATAAATGATCTTTTAATTGTAGTCGATTTCTTTCTTTCTTTCTTTTTGAAACCAAGGATTGTACTCGACTTCTTGCGCAGGTGAAGTTGGACGAATGTACGAAGCTAATGTTGATGATGTAGGGTATAGACTTGTTGCAATTTACACACCTGTGAGAGAGGATGGAGTTGAGGGACAACCTATTTCTGCTTCTACAGAGCCGATTGCAGTTGGTATAATCAATCACCTACATTGTTTCCTACCAATGTGTTTATATTATTGATTCTTGCATATTTTTTGTGGTTTGTTAAAGTAAACAGTTTACTTTTAACTTCCACGAATGTGGCATGCCTCATTGAACAGAACATGAACCCGTCAGCAGTACTTCACATGATATTCATGATAATTCTTTTTAATCTTGAAAGCATTAATTGATACTATCTTGGGCTCTTGGTTATTCTGGTCATAATTCTTTTAAACCCTTCACCAGTCTTTTGTATTAATGTTTGCTTTCATCTTATGCAGAGCCCGAAATTTACAAGGAAGTGAAACAGAAGCTTGATGATGGTTCTGTCAAATTTGAGGTGACAGTCATTTCATTTCTGAAGTTCCTTTGTTGGTAGTTTACAACTATCATGAATAGCTGATCCTCTATTTGACAAACTGTTAGAAGCATCTTGGTTTCCCATTCACTGCTGTTGCTGGGAAATAAGCTTCCTAGTTGAGTATTTTCCACACCAAATTCTGAGTGCTGAGAAATTCCACAGCAGAGTGACTACTTCAGTCACCATTAACAATTTTGAGCATAAAAACATTTGTATTTGGCTATCTTCACATTAATGCTATACATTGTATTATCTTCAATGAAATTTATTCTTTGTTTACTAACAAGAAGTGCATTAACTTTGTATTGAGCAGGTTTTGTGTGACAAGGATCGAACACCAAAAAAGGTATTTCCCTCTTCTGACGTTCCCACACGCTGACAATTCACCAGCATAGTAAGCACTACAAATGACTTACTTTTTTTTTCCAAAAAAAAAAGGCACAAGTAATGGGATATTTGGAGCGGAGAATTTTGGAAGTCAACAGAAAGAGGATCAAAGTAGTAAAGCCTGGATCCAAGACATCATTCCCAACTACTGAAGTGCGAGGAACATACACTCCTCCCTTCCATGTAAGTTCTTATCATGAATTGGACAGATATAGAATTTGTTATTTATAATGTGTAGTCCTTAGTCCTTGCGTGTAGAGATAAGGCTAACATTGAATTGAACCTTGCAGGTTGAGCTATATCGCAATGATCAGCACCGCTTTAAGATTGTTGTTGACGGTGAGAATGAAGTTGACTTGATGGTGCAAACGCGGCACATGCGAGATGTCATCATTCTCGTGATCAGGGGTCTTGCCCAAAAGTTCAACAGCACCTCCCTCAACTCACTTCTCAAGATAGATGCATGAAAATTGTGTTACCTACCTGTAATACCAGTTAGGAAAGTTCTTCAATACCAGTGTTCTAATTGTTGGTTGGAGAATGTGTAATATCTCATAGGATTTGTAGCGTGGTAGCCTGTGTGTGTGGATGTGGTTGAGCGTGTTACAGATTTTTTTTTTCGTTTCTTTTTTCAAATCAGGGTCTGGTTGCTCTGCAGACTCTGGTTTTTCCATCATGAAATGTACATAGGGCTGTGGGAGACCGAGTGGTGTTGGTGACGTGGTGCTGTGTCAACATACAGGTTGTGAATGCCGTTCTCAAATTTGCTCTATTTTTCTTGTAAGCGTCATAACTTGTACACACCTCGGTATTGACGTTTGGGTGAGTGATGGCTAGATTGCTAACTCTGTAGTGGTATTTTACGTAGCATTGTCTTAATGTAGGTTTGAAGCTAAGGGCATGTTTGGTAGAGATCTAGATTTCAGTTTCACTTAGATCTAAAATTTATATACTAAAATAAAGTGAATTAAGTTTATATTTTTGGTTTAAAATGTAAATAAGATGATCCATTTAAACACTTTTAATGTACTTACAACTCCAGCTACACGGATCTAGTGGAGTTTGAAATATCTAACTCCACTATATCCACGGATCTAGTGAAACTGGAGCTTTACCAAACACACCTTAAGATGCATCATACAATATTTCACTCTTCAGATGCATCTCTGTTGTGCAAATAATTAAAATGACGTTTTGTTAGGGAGAAGGGAAGGAATATATTCTTTCGTGGCACACAAGGACTGACGATTCTTGATTTGAGCCTCTTGGAGTGAATTGGGTTCACGGCTTGATGGTAGATCATCAACAGCTCATCCTACGGACACAGTAAAGAAAGGGCCAATTTTTATGTGGTTAAAAATGGCCAATAGTAGAGAGGGTTTTTTTTAACTGTTCCACTTCATTTCTTGTGGACAATATGTCTTCCTGGTCTTGTTCACCGTGCTTGTCGCTTCACTGAAACAGAACATCGAGTCACGAAGATTTGCGGCTGCATTCCCTCCGCTGCGTATCGAGGGCAGTATCTTATCCGAAGTGGCAGCCTCTAACCAGGGGGTGCCACGTCAGCAGCAAGGATCTGAAACCTATCCATGAGTAGCCGCTGCAGGCCACAAGCTCCCCATGTGGCTCCCGTCCGACGTCTCCCTTCTCCAAGCTTTAAGAAAGGCACTCCTTAGCTCTTGGCAACCGGAGAATCGTAGCAGTTGTAAACAACACCAGCTCAGGAAGGACACCTTGCACAGGCCATGGCTTCCCAGCTCTCTGCCGCCGCGGCCATGACCTCCGTGCCGCAGTTCCACGGCCTCCGGAGCTACTCCTCACCTAGGTCCATGGTCAGTTCCATCATCGATCTCTTAGTGTTCTTCTTAGGTGCATTTCTTTTCTTGCCCGCTTTAACCGTTTGATTTCTTATCCATATATGCTCGAAATAGAGGTAGAGTCAGGAATTAAGCTAGCTAGCTAGCTAGCCAAGAATCTGAGACACTCGATCCGAGCTGTCCCATTTTCTAGTACATGATCGTCTACTTAGGCTCAGCATCGCTATAGCTGGATCTGTGGTGCAACAAGCTCTGCGTACGCCGTACCGCGCTTTTGTCTCATCGAACTTGATCGATTGCAGGTGGCGCTGCCGTCAGTGAGGATGGGCAGGAAGAGGTCCCAGGGCATCCGGTGCGACTACATCGGCTCAGCCACCAACCTTGTAAGAATAAATTCTACAGACCGTAGTGCAGCTAGCGTGGTTTGCTTTTACGAAGAGATAAAAGCAGTTGAGTTTATTTGATGTATCATGTATGTATATATTGTTGATTGAATGATATATGCAGATTATGGTGACGACGACGACGCTGATGCTGTTAGCGGGTCGGTTCGGGCTGGCGCCGTCGGCGAACCGGAAGGCGACGGCGGGGCTGAAGCTGGAGGCGCGCGACTCAGGGCTGCAGACGGGCGACCCCGCCGGGTTCACGCTCGCCGACACGCTGGCCTGCGGCTCCGTCGGCCACATCTTGGGCGTCGGCATCGTCCTCGGCCTCAAGAACACCGGCGTCCTCGACCAGATCGTCGGCTAGATAAAATCCATCATGTCATGCATGCATGCACGCGTGCGTGTCATGGGATGCTCGGTGCCTATGTGATGTAGTGTGCATTCTGCGTGCGTGTATCTAGCTTGTTTCAATGGAACGAACGTACAGAGCTTGTTAATTGGCTTGTGATTCAGACAACAGTTCGTACTATTTTGTTGGTTGGCTTCTATATAACCCTTTTTTTTGGGTATATGCATGTTCTTGCGGTTTAATTTCTGTACAGTATTACTCTGCCGACTTTGCTGGTATTGCTGCGCAATATTTTGCAAACTTGGGAAAGTAGGAAAAGAAGCCACCAGACAGCTAGAGGGAGTACGCAACATGACATGGCAAAAGAAATAAGACAAATATATTAACACGACTATATGAATGTATATCACAATCAGTTCTTTTTCGTTATCATAGTCGATTTTAGTGACGATACAAAGTCATTAGATAATGATAAGAAGACGCTATCACAGTTGATTTTCACCCGATAGTGTTAAATTATCATCAAAATCGGTTCTGATAGAGAACCGATTGTGATGATAGTTCTTTCTTAGAATCGATTGTGATGTATGTTGCATGTGGTGTTTGTTCTTTGTATATCCTATTGAAAACAGTATAGATTACACACAGTATTTACCGAAAACAGCACAGATTACACACAGTATGCATATCACGTTCACAATATACATAGAAGACAAACACTTTACAATACACATATCACACATTCGTTCACAATATAGAACATAAACATCTTAACAGTCAGTACACATATCACATTCATATGATATAATATTGTTTACATACATAGACTAGTAAGAGCCTGTCAGATCTCTAAACCTACTGTCCTTTGGTATAACTTCTGTCCAGTACCATTGGCATATGTCGTCTCGTAATTTATTGAAATCTTTGTTTTGTAAGCTCTTGCGGGGGATATCGATTTTCTACAAAATAGAAATGAGTGCACTAATTTAAGTTTAAAACTTATATGTAATAGGCTGAGTGTATTATGCATGTGTATATACCTTAGGGAAAAGGTACGAGCCGACGATCAGGATGAGCATATGATACATGACGTAGAAGTCGCATAGGTCGTCGCACCCCTGTTGATGACATTGTGAATAAAGAAAATCAAATTAAGTGATGAAGAATAGATGTCAGAAAAAATTAATCCTATGCTAGGTACTTGTACCTCGAAACGGTTCCACTCTAGCTGGTTGCCTAGCTTGTCATCGTGTTGCCCTCCTTCAATAATGTAAGACAAGAAAGCTCTACATACATTGGAGAGATGTCATTGAGGAAAAAAATGAACGTAGTTAAATACAAAAAGTCTTAGGTTAGAAGACTGTACTTTATTTAGCAAAATAGGCTTGATCGAGTAAGCCATCGGTTTCTTCTTGATCGAGTTAAAAGTGTAGACTTTGTTTTCACTTGGAGCGACAACGAGTAGAACCCAATAATTACTTATTAGATGGTATGCAGTGCAAAAAAATAAGTTCATATACGATTTAAGTGCGTACAAGTAATTGAAGGATAAAGTAGTACTTACTCTTTATGGTACAAGAATAGAACGAAGTCTTTTTTCGTCTCAATCTGCAATGCCTACTTGATGTAGTTGGCAAGTAACTCTTATTGAAGCCTAGCCATGGTCGCAGACACCATCACAGGGTCAACAAACCCAACTGGGTGTTTACCCATCACGCATCGCTGCCTCATTATCCTGCAACTTGTGTCAAATGTTAAAAAATATAATACAAAATCCTATAACAGTCATAGGCTAATACTATATGGTATGATACTTATAGCGTCCAGGATCATATAATAAAAATATAGATAACTTTCAGGCTGTATAAATTGAAGAGATCCACAAAACTCAATGGGAAAGTCCCATGCTCGTCACAGTGGAAATATCTCCCACGATACCTCACATTGAAATCGATATGACGCTCGGCCTCATTCACTTTGTCAATGTATCATCCATAGAGCAAGCGAGTGCACATACATAGAGCATTCAATTCATTGCTAGGGATAAGAGACTTTCCATGTACGCACCCCTTATTATTTTGAGGGGCTCTGTGGCTTCTGTCAAGTTTACTTTCTTGGCAGAAGGAGTCTCCGAGATCGGGACAAGGGACTTTCCATGTATTTGAGAGGGTGTTGTAGCCTTTGTAAACTTTGCCTTCTTGGCAAAAGGAGTCTCTGAGGTTTTATGTGGTTCTTTGGCTGTCATGTTAGTCTTTTTGTGCACCAGTTTTGCATTCTACGTAGGAGTCGACTTGGACGAAGGAGTTATCATGGTGGTGGGAGTAGAAGCAGAAGGTTGTGTAGATACAATAGGAACCTATAAAGCACATGCATATAACGTGTTGTAGTACTGGAATGATCGAGAAAACGCAGAGGATTTTTACCTTGAGTAGTATGATACCCGTCGTGGGTCACTTGATGAAAGACATCCGTGCATGCCCAAGAGTGGTGATATCTTCATTCAGAGGGAATTCCAGCACATAAGATAAAAAGTCTTCATGGACATAGTCCACCTGCACCCTCATGTAGCTCTTCCCTAAAGGATTACCATGCACTGTGCCAGTCTCCTTGCATGGAAATCAACCCCGCGTCCAGCCTTAACGAAAAATCCTTCTTCCATCACGGTGAGCTGGCACTTGGCAGGCGCCTGCAAGAAGTGCACAACTTGATGGGAAATATTGTTTAGCTTACTCTCGTACCTTTAATTTAGAAACAATTATTACCTTCAGTTGCGGACTAGCCTAATTATTTTCGGAAGCACAGCTGTTAGGACAGGGCACAAGCTTTTCTACGAGAGGCAAGGCCATCTGAATTTGACTTTGCATGATCATTACCATCATCTCGACCCTCAAACACTCCTCCTGTGTGTAACACCCCAATTTTTGCTTTCCTTGCAATTAAATGGTATTTTGAATTTTTGAGAATTTCTGGAATTTATTTGGATTTATTTGGAATTATTTGGATTTATTTGAATTAAACCATTTAACAAATTAATTAAGTAATAGAAAAGTTAAAATAAAATTTTGCTGAAAATATTTTATTTAAGTCACAAATGTCCTAAAATATTTATGAGAATTTTTCCATAATTTTTCTGGTATTTTTAAGGCCTCAAATGGATTAAATGATTTTCGGGAATTAAATTAAAAGGGAAAAGCCGGAGAATAGCCAAGCAACAGTGTTGGGCCGGCCCAACACTGTGCGGACCGCAGCCAGCCGTCGCCGAACCCTAACCCGCCCGCTTCGAGTCCGTCCGATTTTGATCTTGCGGCCGCCAATCATCCGCGCCTTCCCGAACTCTGAGCCGTTGGATCACGCCATGGACGGCCAGGATCGCGTCGTCTCCGCCGAGTCCTAATCGGATTGCGCCGCCGCGCCGCAGCCGAGTCCGTTAGGGTTACGCGAAAAGCTCGGACGTCGAGGCCGTATTTAAGGAGCCGACCCCGCTGCCGTTTTCTCCTTTTCCTTGCGCACACGTTGCCCTAGTTTCTCGTGACCGAGACGCCGCCACCTCGCCGCACGAGCTCGCCGAAGTCCCGAAGCCCTCCGCCGCACTTCTTTGCGCCGTTTCGTCGCCGCCGGTGATTCTCCGCCGTCGCCCGTGCCACCCTCGAACTCACCTCGTCACGCCGCGTCGGGAGCACTACTTCTTCACGCCGGAGGAACGTCGGAGCGCCGCGGGCATCGTCGTCTTCCCCAGCTCCGGTGAAGCAGCGCCGCCGCACCGTCTCCACCGAGCCCGACCTTCACCAGCCGCACGATCCAGATCCAACGCTTCGGGTGAGTCCACGTCGCCGTAGGAACAGTAAACCTCATCTTCTAACCTCCGCCGTTAGATGCAAATCGAGGGCACCGCGTGCCACGCCGCCGCTCATCAGCACGGACGCCGACAAGGCGGACCCACACGTCGATCGCCGCGCACCGCAACCAATCACGCCGCGACGCGCGTGGCACACCGAGCCGCCTCATCAAGCGCATGAGTCGCCGACAGACGGGCCCATCGTCACCAAGACGCCTTTGTCGCGTGTGACGTCACCGCCGACGTCATGCCGACGCCACAGTGGGACCCACTTGTCGAGAAATAGCGGTCGGTGGCGACGTCAAAGCCAGCCACGTGTCACTCTCTGGTGCTGACACGTGTCACAGATGACGCAATAATTAGTTTCCCGAAAAAGAAAATATTTATTTAATTCGGTTTATTGATTTAAAATGTATTTTGAAACTTCAAATGCTTATAACTTTTGTGTTTTAACTCCGATTTGAGTGATTCCAATTTCTATAAATTTGTAAAATTGTGATCTTTCTGTTTATGAATTTTATTTGAATTTTTGAGCACTGTTTGTCTACTGTTTATTTATTTTATTGTTTTGTGCATACGTTACGCGTAGACGTTGAAGTCCCCGACGGTTTCGAGGGAGAAGTTCTGACCAAGGAGCAAGCTCAGGAACCAGAACCAGCACTTTTTGAAGGCAAGTTGTGTTTGATCATGTTGAACCTATTAGAGAAAATTACTTTGATTTAAACTATTGCATGCTAATTTGATAGAAATGACTCAATAAATTTTGGGATTAGTTAAATGCCTAGTTGTCTGTATGCCACCTTGTCGTATATAATTGTAGGCCATGAATCCTTTGTCACCCTAGGTTATGGATTAATAGTTGGACATTAATAATTTGCCAACATGGGTTGAGTAGACCAAGTAGTATGCTTAGCCCCGCCACGTGGACATATCATGATTTTGGAATACCAAAGTAAATATTGACTTAATGAGATATGGAACATGATTTGTGAATGAGACATGTGTTATTGAGTTGATGATGGCACGTGGTGCAATGGTAAAGAACCGGGTGGGAAAATGATTTAGACTGGGGCAAATGGCAAGATTGTTTCAGTGGGCCAAGAGTGGCAATCGGCGGTCGATTTGATTTTTATTGGTTTTGGATAATTGAGATCACACTTGGTTAGTCTTGCCTCGGTCAACTAAGGACTTAACCTTGCGAGCATTTGAACTGAGTCTCTCATACGACCACAAGCTCCGTAATGGGACGGACTTAGCCGAGTAAACCGGAAATCTATTCTTTGGTACTGTCGTGGTGGTGTGAGGCAGGAAGCGGAATGAGAACTCACATGGCGCAAGAGGGGGCCCTGGTGTGGTAACCAGATCCCTCCAAAGTGTTGAAACCTTAGCGAGGCGATCTTGGGTTTAGATGGAACTTTGGAAAGGCTTCGTTCTGTTATTTGCCTTGGTGGTATTTGACCGTATCTTGTGGGTAAAGTGTATAACCTCTGCAGAGTGTACAACCTATTCAATAGCCGTGCTCACGGATTGAGCATCGCTTCGGTGATTACTGATCAAGGGTTAGATTTTTATGAAAATGAATTGTTTATGGAAAAATGCTTGGGTTGATGATGATGAACCCGACTTAGGATGGAGAAATGATTTACGATTGAAATGTTTGTGAAAGCTATTATTCCTACCATCGCTTTTATTGCTTTGCAATCTATTCTTGTTTATCTTGAATCTTTGATTGCTCATGAACCATAGCCTATCCTTTGTACTAAGCCATGCATGTAGAATATTAGAATTGCATTACATGCATGACTTCTTTGAGTGCTCAAAGTACTCACCCACAACAACACAACTTCAGTTGAAGAAGAAGCAACCCCGCTCAGAGGAGGAGTATCGGGAGGAGCCGATTTAACTAGGGAGCGAGCCCGATCGATTGCTCGTGGCAAATTGGTTGGCGCCACGAGTTTATTTTATTTCATTGCTTTTGAATATTTTAATAAGTTTTAGCCTGCGAGGCGATATCAGAACTCGACCATAAGGTCGATCAACCATTTCTTTTATACATTTAAGAAAAGTACTCTACTATTTCGTTGGATATGTCTGTGATATGTACCAATGTTGAGACTGTGTGCACTAGCGTGATCCTGGACTAGTGCTGAAACACAGAGGGTCCGGATTTGCAAATTCGGGTCCCGACACTGTGCCATCATCTCCTCCTTGAGCTCCTCCCTTAGCTCCTCACTCAACGTGTCCTTGAGGCGCTTCGCACGTGCCTCCCTTGATCTTGATCTGGCACTGGCAGCATCCTCTTAGAAGAAGGATCTCTTCGTATGTCCTGCACCTGCGGCAAGCACCTGGCCCTTATGGTTGGGCTTTTCGATCACCGAAGATAGGATGTCCTTCAACCCTTGGATAAGTTAGATGTCTTAAGATGGTGGAGACTTTATGTGCGGTCTTGGGGTTTGGAACTACAAGCCGATCGTCGGAGGTTTTCTTCATCCTCGCTAAGACCAAGTCACGTGTCCGCTTCTCACATATGTGGAAGTAAGGTATAGCCGTTCCAGAGTCCTCAGCTAGTCGTGCCCACTCTGACTTCTTCCCTTCATAGCCAGTGGAACCAAGGTGGTGTGTGTGTTCTACATCTGGATGGTGACGTTCTTCTCTCTCAGCTCCTCTGCCTTGGGCACGCTCTTTATCCTTATGAACTCCTTCCAAACATTGGGAGTCACAAACAGGTACCTCTCGAAGGGAGTTTAGTCTTTTAGTACATACTCACCATGCATGATAACCCTAAAGTGCGTCAAAGACACATCCATTCGCTTCAAGGCATACTACATTGATTGCTTTCATCTTCATTTTCCCTTAACTTCGTCTCACAGTTGATTCTTCTTCTCAGCACTGACTTTCCTCCTCCAGTCCTTAATGGTGATCGGCACTCTCTCTCACCAATTGGCCAAGAAGAGATCAGTAGCGCCCCTTACACTTGGGAGGACTTGTGCAAACCCTCGTGGCATCAAAGTGGAGAACATGTGTTGTTCTCACTATGGCCCCTTTATTTGGTCATCAGGCCTTTCTCACCTTATTCGGCCCCTCAACATTTGTCACCTTACTTGAGCCCTTAGTAGCATCGTCTATTCTGTTTGGTGATGAGCCGATGCTCTCTTTGCAATGTTTCGAATATATATTTCTGACATAGTCATATATTTCACATGAGAGAAAGCAATTCATAGCTATTATGTGGACTTGACAATGAATCATGTAAAGTAATAGATTAATGGATAATTCATAGAATATAATTGTTCTAGCAAATTGTAGTAAATTAATAGATTAACAAATTAATAGATGATCTTAAAGAAACGTCTATATGTTGACCAAGTAAGTATGTACCAACGATGACTCCTAATCTCTAATTAGGTTAGGTTCTAATTCTATTTGAGAATATGTGATTTGGGTAAGTTCCTAAGCTATTGTGCAACTCCAGAGAAAATTTTGGCAGCATCTCCCCGCTGTTCTCTAAATACACGTCTCGACAACAAGTCAAGAGGTTGTGTATTCAAAGAACACTAGGGAGATGGTACCGAAATTTTTTATGCAGTTGTACAATAGCGTAATTAGGAACTAGTCCAAACCACATATCCTCAAACTATCTGAAAATATGGACATTTAAAGAATGCTTGCTTATAAATATGCTATTTCAGCATATGTATAAACAAACACCCTCAAATGGGAGACATGGGTTACGCAACCTAAACTCTAACATTATGCCAGTGAAGTATATTTTAATTCAGATAAAATGCTTAGCCAAGACAAATCTTTCATTTTAATAAATGACATGACAACTTTGTATGGGATGGAAGTATACCCCAAGCAAAGTGACTATAACACATGGTCTGAAGTACATGGTGCTAGTACTAGCCCTGAGATGAAAAATGTGAAGGCCATTGATTGCTTGTCTTGCTGTGAGATTAGTTCAATACATTCCTACATCTACAAGTCTATGCTACAAATATCATTCCTCGAATGCTATAGACTGCAGTTTATTATGAGACCAATTAGCAATCAAAGTTCTATTATTCTTGTGCAGTAGCATATTCTGTAATATTGATGAGGTTTTTTTTTGTTAACTGGTAATTGTTAGACGGAAGGATGCACTATGTTTTTGTTTGTCTTATGCAAGCCTGAGATGCCAAAGGCAAAAACTTTGTTCTAGATATGTAAAAATAAACCACTTTGTTGTTTATAAAAGATCTCTAGAATTGTTCCAAAGGATATTTAGCAACAAGTTGTGCTGTGCACTTGCCAAATGTTGATACTTGCTATTAGCATTCTATACTTTCCCATTGGTTCAATAATTCAATGTAATTAGAACCTAGGATGTCATCAGTGTATTATTAACATTAATAAGGTCCTAGTGATCATAACATGGACGACCCCCTATGGTCACAACCAATGACCAAGAAAAAAGATCTCAATATACATTCACCATCACACTAAAAACATAGATAGTCCCATGTGTTCTTCATTTGCTGGAAAGTTTTTTCTGTACTTAGCCATAATTTTCTATGCTTATGGCAAGAATATTTCATAAAGGTAGTTACTCAGAATTCATCCAGATTGGCTAAGGGTCACTTTGAGACTAATTTTGCATATTTTGAAAATAGAAAGTATGTCGAATGTTTGTCATCACCACCAATTTCCCAATTGTCAAGTGCCAACATTATGAGTATCTGTGTCGGTTTAACCGAAAGAGCCGATAGCAGTTAATGTGAGCATCTGTGTTGGTTTAATCGAAAGAACCGATATTAATGAATGTGAGTATCTGTGTCAGTTTCATATACGAACTGATTGGAATAACTATAGTATTTATGTCTGTTTCATGTACAAACTACTTGCAATATGCCAAATTTCATTTTATATGTATGATTTTAATTAATTAGCCTAGAAAATTAATCATTAAAATTAAATAGAATATTAATGCCTAGGAAATAAATAATTAAATAGTACTTATTACTGAACATTGAAAGACAGAATAAATACAAAAATTAAAGGGCTAAAACTATTTAATATCCAGCCCAAAATCAATTAAACTCGGCCTGACCGAGAGATGAGCCCAGCCGAGCGCACAATGTAGCCTAGAAAAGTGGCACAGCCCAGCCGGGTGAGGCAACAGCCCAAGACACTCGAGCGGCCCGCACGCATGGAGGCCTAGAAGCTGGCCCAGCCAACGCCACACGGGCCCCACGAACGCAAGACGAAGCATCGGCCTACGCGCGCGGCACGAGGCGATGACCCACACGTGAAGCGTCAACCATGCTGAAAGTGAAGCGGCAGTTGTTGAACATGAACGAACGGTCGAGATCGCGCGAATAGATGGCTCGGATGCACCCAGAACCACAAAATGCGCTGCTGAACGAAAACCCTGAACCTAATTCCATTTGCTCGAAATTTCCGCAACGAAGGCGGCGGCCGAGCGAACAGGAGAGCGTGCAGTGAGTCAACGGTGGCTGAGCAAACGGAGAAGGCGGGCTAACGAAGTAGCGATGATGTCGTGTGCACGCGTGCGTGGCTAACTGATGACGCGTGACTCCGGCGAGGCGAGGACTCAGGCCTTCGCGCCAGAGTGTGATCGCTCCCACGGGCAAAGCATAGGCCCGTGCGGGGATGACAGCGAGCAGAGCGATGAGAGAAATGCGGCGCACAATGACCGGAAGAGGTAAGATCTAAAAACCCCTTCTGATTACATTAGGGTTTGTTGATTGGACCTGGGTTCGGGATTTTGGGGTATGGGTGCTCTAATCCCCTCCTTCTAAGTGCTAACTAAGCCAAAAACCGACAAGAACAAGTGGTCTAAACCGGGTTAAAAGGGATCATGAAAAGACTAGATCGGCTCTGTTACCAAATGACAGAATAAGGGCTAAACTAATGCTTAAAACATGATCTCTATCTAGTCTAAATCATGATCACCGAAACAATAATGCGGAAATAAATTGTTAGATTAAACTGACCCGGTGAGGAAGAAGAAGCCATGAGTTCTGTCGGTGTAGGTAGATGAACGTCGGTAGATGAGGAAGAGGCACCGACGCAGATGCACAGTGAAGGTAGGGCACCGAGATCCTCTCGGTGGTGATCACAAGTCTTCGTTAACCTGTGCGCGAGCTGATGATCAGATGATTTCGGGAAGGGCTAAACTCAAGTGTAGATTAAACAAATGAGTGCCGGCCTTCTCCTTTTAATCTCGCGCAGGCTGATGGGGCCAAACCAAAATCTTGTTGGACTCTCCCGATCAATGCGCTAGAGAGGTGGGCCTTGCCCCTAAAATCTCGGATCGGTAGTTAGCCGATATCATAACCAACATTAGGTATCATCTCATAAAATTTAGTGAGATAGTACTATCTCTCACTTTATACTAAATTTATGCTTATGAAGAATGAGGTGGTAATAGACTAACCCATTTTATTCCTTAAACCAAACAAGTGACTTATATTCAAAGCTAGATTCGGATAATCCATTCATCGTTTCTCTACTACTTCTAATTTGGAGTTGGTGGTGTCACGTCCGTTCTCCACCGCCAACCCACAAAACCGAATCGGACGAGATTGGTTTCCATATATTTCTCAACTAACGCAAGTGGTTGCCATTGCCATATTTAATTGCCACTCACCCAGAGTCCCAGACCCAATTACAAAATCCAAATCCTAACCCCCCACGTCCCACGCCCCATGCTCAACACCCATCAGACGCTCCCCCAGACCGCGGACACACCACCGGAACCCCTCCTCAGCAGTCGCGCCAGATCGCCCCAAATGATGGCGGCCACCGCCAAGAAGAAGAGTGGGACCGATGCGGCCTCCCGACCGATCATGACAAGCACGGCCAGGCAGTGCTCTCAACCCGGCGCCGCCCGGTCCGTCCTCCTCCGGCGATCCGCCGTCAAGCCTCCTCAGCCTCCGCGACATGTACCTCCTCGAGATCTCCCTCTCCTCCGACGTCCTCGCTCCGCTGCCCACTCCCTCGGCAGCTCCTCCCCGAGCCCCTCCCACTTCCCCACTTCCAGTCACCGTCTCGGCTACCACCACCTCCTCCCGTCCTCCGACCTCACCGTCCTTCGCGACCTCCTCGTGCTGGTAACTTCACCAGTCACTTTGGTTTTTGCCCCCTTCTTGCGGCTAATGATTTTGTTTCATTTTGGCGGTCAGTGCGGTGGTCACAGCGAGAACAGATGCTCAAGAAGTCTGTCATGCAGATGTCGACAACCCTCATGGATGCACCATCGGGGTTCTTCAGAATTTTAGTATCGAAAAACTTGGCACAATTTTAGAAGCTTCTATATACCTCAATTCAATAGATAAAGTGTGGGGATTGAAAATGCTCCGTTTCTGTTTTTCTCCGGTATAGTCGAAAACTTGTTCCGTTTTCACCCCTACTTTTTTGCGTATTTTTCCCCGTAATTTGGTTTTTTATGTGGACCAGAAATGGCTCTTATTTTTTTTGAAAGAGCAGCAAAAGAGTTGCCGCAAAATATATTAAGAAGGAAAAAAGAGGGACGGCTCCATTTTTATTAGGAAAAAACCAGACCCAAAAAAACCTCACAACAAACCACCACTCACACCGGAAGCCTCCGAAGTAAACACCACTCACCCAACTGAAAGCACTAACCTCAAAAAACTAACACTACTCACACCTCGAAGGCCACCTGCCACTAGAAAACTAATCCGTAGTCATCATGGACCAAGCAAAACCATGATTTAGCACCGCATCCTTGATCGATATAGCCACTTGTTCAGATGTTCTAGAAATGGCTCTTATTTGTCAGTATGTAATGAGATGCATTTTCAAGCTGTCAGTACTTCGCAGGAAGTAGGTGCGGAACAATTTGAGAATGAGAAATCTGATTTATGGGGCCTTTTGCATGCAATTCCTCCTTTTATATGTGCACACTTGCTGCCACACAGATATACACGATAGTGCCTTTTCAAGTTAGTACTGTTCTGTCGATTACCCGATGAATTTTGAGTTCAAAGTTGATGGGTCAAAGTTTAAAGTCTTTTTCATTTCAGTATGAAGTTAAAATTAGAGGTATAGATTGAGAATTTAATCTTAACGGTTTTAATACAATTAATTGAAAGTTGAAAATTTTGAGTTAACAGACCAAGGTTTTTTATGTTGAAAGTTTTGATCCATTTGAGTAGAAAGTTGTTTTTCCCCATCCCGTCCAAATATTGGGCATTTCGTTTTATTTTCTCATAGCGCTAGCAATAGCTTGAGAGCTTCACCCAGAGCCTCACCAACAATACGCATGCACACATACAGTTTGTTTCACTACAACGGTCTGCTGATGCAACAAGCGAAATTGGTCTCCATATATTGCTCAACTAAGGTAAGTGGTTGCCATTGCCGAAATAAGTTTTGGAACACCTGAATAGTAGTGAACAGTTGATGAACACTAACTAACCAACAAAACCTGAGTAACAAATTAGTTTGGTTATTCTCCAGAATGATTGAATTGGATGGTTCAGACTTATTCAATTTAAGCAAATTGAACTTTGTTTATAATGGTAATGGGCTACCGGGTAGATGGAAATTCTTCATTATGCAATGGCATGCACAACTTGGTGACTTTTTTTTTCTTTTTTGAAATTATGAGCTAGGTCTTACGAAATTGGTGAGCAAGCTGGTTCAAGCCGGTGCAATGCCTAGCACACCCTACAACCAAGCTTAACAATCACCCTGTGTCAACTTGGTGACGAGTAGCATTTCCACACAAAGTGATTTGGTATAGAGTTGTTTAGGATCTAGAGCAAAGGTGAAGAATGAACTCCAAAATGCAAGATGACCAACAGTGAAGATTTATATACCTGATCCATTGTTGTTTATTTTGTAAGAGCAACTAGATCTGCCAGTATAAAATAATCGCAGTGCCTATTTACCGATTTATAATTGATTGTTTTCTCAAAAGAATCCATGATTATTCATTGTAAAACAACAAGGGATGGCTAAGATAAATATTAACTAATCTAGCCACGCAATTTGCGCGAGCAACTTTGCTATATAGGTGATCACTACTGGAGGATCTCTAGAGAGTCCATTTGAAATATCTAAGAAAGCAAAAAAAAAAAAGGAGAGAGAGACAGGTGGTTTATTTATCACCAGCACGCCATCTCAAGTTTGTTCGTATCAGCGATTTTTTTCACAAAGATCAGGTGGAGCTGGCACTTCACATTCTTGGCAGTTCTGTCATTCTCGAGAAGATGGAGATCACCCCAAGGGTTGAAATAACTGGCCCAGCTGACTATGGCCATGGAAGGGTGGAGCACAAGGGGTTGTGCAACGGCCATGAGGCGGGCTGTCACGCTGGCACAAAGGTCGCCATTGGAGGCACTGTAAAACGTGGGCAAAGTGACTGAATCTTCCCTAAAATATTTGTCCTGCGAGAATGTCAAACGTGTTAGTTGTGGTCAATTGATTTCTATGTGATGACTAATGAGATGCACATGCACATGCACCCATTGAATATTGTAATTAAGCCTCATGCACTGCAATATTAGTTGTATTAACAATAACTATACTATTTTTGGACCCAATTCCATAGTGAAACTGGGATTCGGTCATGAGTTTCGTGCCCTGCCTTACTAAAAACTACTACATATTTTGTTTCCGTTTGTGTAGACGAAACATGGATCCTATCAAAAATGTTATTGTTGTTATGAGATAAGGACTCTAAACCGTATCCAGTTAGGACTCTACCTCTTTATGGTATGGGCGAATCCGAACTCCTCTCTCATATCTCTACTACTTCTAATTTGGAGTTGGTGGTGTCACGTCCGTTCTCCACCACCAACCCACAAAACCGAACCGGACGAAAAAAACCTGTCTATTCTTTTTTTTGCTTTCGTTTCTCGCGATAGTTCTCGATCTCGTTCCTCCCGAACAAAACCGAACCGGCCCCTTCCTCTCCGGATAGCTCCAGATTTCGTTCGTCCCAATCTCATTCCCTCCGGCCGCCTGCCATCATCGTCTTCGATCCGGCTCCTGATCCCCGCCCCCTTCCAGATCCAGCTCCTGATCCGAGCACACGCTTGTCGTCGGCGCCGAGCCCGACCTCCTTCACGAGCAGCAGGTTCTGGGTGTTAAGCACCACCACGCGGCCACCGTTCTTGATGTCCACGTCCAGGGGCGCCTCCAGGCAATTGAGCGCCATGCCCTCGCGGTCCTTGGGGGACGGCTCGGGGAGCTTCTGCCCGGCCTTGAGCTTGACGATGCCCGGCCTTGAACCATTTATTTTCAGATCTTTCAGGACGTATACCAAGAATATCATTTCTAAATTTGTTTTAATATCATGAATGCCTAAATTCATGTCAAAGGAGAAACCATAAAAACTTGTGTAAGCGGGAGAAATAGATATTTGATCTTGTAGCACAATTTTCTTTTGTTGTTTGAGCTTTATGTTTCATTACTAAATTTATTTTTCGTAGCAACGCACGAGCATTGAACTAGTTATCCCTCAAACCAAACGGCCCATATGTTGAGGAACCTCGCTACCGAGTAGTCCGGGGTTCCCCGACAATATAATATTGTGGAGAATAGACAGAAAAAGGAGACACAGGGAATAGGGTAGAGCTCTGCTTCATTGATTGATTTAGAATACAATGGGGGGGGACCCACTGCCTCCTATTTATAGCTTCCGGTCTAGGGTTTCGGCTTAAGAGACCAATTTGGGCCTTCATGGGCCGTTAGGGTTTCTTAACACCCCCTTGGGCCCTTTGCCGCGAGATGCATATGCCTCATTAAAACTCCAGAAAAACCCAGTGGGAAAAATACTTGGAGAAAGAGTACATAGCATACGCTTGCTGTGTTGCACGAATTGCCTCATTAAAACCTTATGTAAGAAAACTTTCGTGAAAAACTTACTAAGGAAAAAGAGTACAATTCACCCAAACTTCAATGTTAATTTTCAAGATCACGTTGGGTACTCAAACTTCAAGTTCAAGATTTATGTAGGAGTATGTGAAATATCTCCCTCTGAAATCTGCATTTCTCTAAGTCTCATCATCCCAATTCCTTTAACGCACCTTTCAAAAGTAGTTGCTGGGAGTGACTTAGTGAATAAATCCGCGAGATTTTCACATGACTTAGTATGTAGTACCTTAATCTCGTTCATCTTATGTAATTCATGAGCATAGAAAAACTTAGGGTTGATATGCTTCGTGAGATTGCTTTTCACATATCCCATCTGTACTTAGGCAACACAAGCTGCATTATCTTCATAGATGATCGTGGGAGTTTATTCAATGTTCAAACCACATGACTTCTGGATTTGGTGAACTATTCTTCGAAGCCATGCACATTCATGGGAGGCTTCATACAAGGCAATAATTTTCGAGTGGTTTGTCGACGTCGAGACAAGTTTGCTTAGACGACTTCCAAGAAACTGCTGTTCCTCCACAAAGGAAAACATACCTTGTTTGGGACTTTCCAGTATGCGGGTCCGATAGATACCCAGCATCGGCATAGCTGACCAAGTTTAGTTTATTCATTCTTCTATAGAATAGGCCGAGGTCCTTGCTTCTTTTGATATAACGGAAGATGTCCTTAACCTCTTTCCAATGCTTTTTGGTGGGTTCGGCGCTGTACCAGGATAGCAGATTAACGGCGAACGCAATGTCCGGCCTGGTGCTATTTGCAAGGTACCTGAGCGCTCCAATTGCACTCAGATATTGGAATTCCATTCCCAGGACTTCCTCCCCCTCTTCTCTAGGCCTCTATGGATCTTGGTCTGCTTGGAGTGACCTTCCGACCATTGGGGTTTTCGCAGGATATGATTTTTCAAAACCAAATCTTTCCAACACTTTCTGCGTGTAGGATGATTGATGTACCAAGATTCTTCCTTGGACGTGTTCAAGCTGCAAGCCTAAACAGAACTTAGTTTTACCCAAGTCTTTCATTTCAAACTCAGACTTCAAGTATGAGCATGCCTCTTCAATTTCTTCATCCGTTCTAATGATATTCAAGTCATCTACATAGACGGAGATTATACAGAGTCTGTTTGGGGATTGCTGTATAAATACGCATGGACAATCTTCGCTGTTTGTGCAGCCTTTCTTGCAGAGGAAATCACTCAAGCGATTGTACCACATTCTTCCTGACTACTTTAGCCCGTACAATGATTTCTCCAATTTCACACTGTACAGATTTCTATTTACTCTGTCTTGATTCGGGATAGGGATACCTTCTGGTACTTTCATGTATATCTCCGAATCCAAATTTTCATCTGAGATATCTTTGTATTTGTTGGGGAATACGGTATGCTACACTAGCACAAATTAAAATTTCTACGCATAACGGAAAAGCTACTACAAGAAAGGATCACAGATTGGATTACCACTAGGCGCGATTCTTGCGAATCCTTCGCGCGTTGGTGTAATGGATTGTCCTTGCCGTGGATCATCCTCACGCGGATCGTCCTTACGCGGATCGTCCTCGCTGCAGTTCGTCCTCACTGCGGTTCGTCCTCACCACGCCACGATGGCAGCGGCGTCACCACGGCGATCCACCGTCCGGGATGGAGCGCCGTGCGTCGTGTGCAAGCACCGTGTCGCTCGGCAAGGGCAATGAGAGGTGGAGGCTAGGGTTCTGGATGTGAGCAACATCATGCATGCCCACCTTCTCCTCTCCCTATATAGCTCTGTGACGAAACCCTAAGCCGGGGCCCATCGGTAGCGTTAAGCCCACGAGGTCCATTAATTACGGATCAATCCGAATTAATGCGTCGACTGTTAAGTGTGTGATCACAGTAGGTTCATGTACATTTGGACATAGATTCGGAAAACCCTTTTCTAATCCAATAGTAGTAGCGGTTCCTTGCGAGCATGCCAACTCCCAAGCGCATATGATCCGTCGGATAGAACCTTTCAAAAGCACTCATGTAATAATCCCTTTGCCAAACTATATGAAGATCGAACTCAAGGCGAGAAGTATGTCATCATTTGACAGTTCAATCCATCTCTCGTATCCGTGATATATTAATAAGTTGTGATTGACTTCTCAATCACGGCATGACCATGCACTTCCTTAATCATATCACACGAGTGGCCTAGACATATATCTCCGTTATACCGGAGTGGCAAATTCCATCTTGACTGCTCACTTCTCTCTGCATGTTTCATAGCAAACATGAAAGCTACCTTTATAACTATCTGGTTAGGAAATAACGTTTGGTGGCCCCAAGGTAAACTATTACACATGTAGGGAAAATAACAATCTCAGGTCTAAGGATCATACATCCACTATGTATGAGATACACTGATGACACATAAGAATGTAACATTCTCACAGTGTCCCATTGCAGGTCTATCTAACCCATGTTCTTCATCATGAGTTCACAATGTATTGATGATATTTCCATATCCTATGATCTATGAAACATAATCATCGATCAATACATGTGCTGATCTATTCATCGTTGTCCTATACGATGATACCCGATCAGAGATACTTACAGAATTATATCGATAAGTAGAGAGTTTCATAAGCAAGTCACATACTTGTTGATCAATATAATGATATACATTCATTGGACCAATAATCATATTATTATTTATAAGCATAGTCATGTTACAATCATCTATATGACTGCCTCAAGGGCATAACACCAACAGTGACAACATCCATTAGCTTCATTTTTAACTTCAAGTTGACTGCCATTGAGATCAAGTATCTAAAGGTAATTCCTCCCATGACCGGAGAATAGGTTTCTTCATAATCAACCCCAGGACGTTGAGTGAAACCTTGAGCAACGAGTCTTGCCTTGTATCTTACAACTTCATTGTTTTCATTCCTCTTCCGAACAAAAACCCATTTGTGACCTACGGGGTTTATATGGGGAGGCATGCGGCACACTGGCCCAAACACCTCTTTTTTTGTTCAGAGAGACTAACTCTGTGGTGATTGCCTTCTTCTAATCTTCCCAATCTAGCCTTTTCTTGCATTCTGCGAGAGATGCAGACTCGGGATCATGATCAATGATCGAGGCGATCTTCTTTGTAAAGTATGCATCGACATTGGCTGTTGCTCTATTAAGGGATTCTCCTGTTATTATAAAATTTATGGCCATTCCGTCATGGGGTGCTTCATCCACTTCTACTTGCTCTTCACTACTATTTCCCATCACAGGAGCAAGTTCCTTTAGCTTTTCATCGCCCATGTGTGCGCACACATTGTTTCCGGTAGCTTCCTGAATGGAAGATTCAAATCTGGAATTGCCTTTTCCATAGACTTCTTTTCAACGCTAGGTCTCAACTGGCTCCCCTTCTTTCCTTGGGGCATCTTTGTGATTGGCTGTGGTAAGTCCTCTTGCCCAGTTTTTGTTGGTGTTATGCCCTTGAGGCAGTCATATAGATGATTGTAACATGACTATGCTTATGAATAATAATATGATTATTGGTTCAATGAATGTATATCATTATATTGATCAGCAAGTATGTGACTTGCTTATAAAACTCTCTACTTATTAAAATAATTCTGTAAGTATCTCTGATCAGGTATCATCGTATAGGACAACGATGAATAGATCAGCATATGTATTGATCGATGATTATGTTTCATAGATCATAGGATATGGAGATATCATCAATACATTGTGAACTCATGATGAAGAACATGGGTTAGATAGACCCGCAATGGGACACTGCGAGAATGTTACATTCTTATGTGTCATCAGTGTATCTCATACATAGTGGATGTATGATCCTTAGACCTGAGATTGTCACATTCCCTACATGTGTAATAGTTTACCTTGGGGCCACCAAACGCTATTTCCTAACCGGATAGTTATAAAGGTAGCTTTCATGTTTGCTATGAAACATGCAGAGGAAGTGAGCAAATAAGATGGAATTTGCCACTCCTGTAATGGAGATATATGTCTAGGCCACTCGTGTGATATGATTAAGGAAGTGCATGGTCATGCCGTGATTGAGAAGTCAATCACAACTTATTAATATATCACGGATACGAGAGATGGATTGAACTGTCAAATGATGACATACTTCTCGCCTTGAGTTCGATCTTCATATAGTTTGGCAAAGGGATTATTACATGAGTGCTTTTGAAAGGTTCTATCTGATTTGATCATATGCGTTTGGGAGTTGGCATGCTCTGCAAGGAACCGCTACCAGCTATTGGATTGGAAAAGGGTTTTCCGAATCTATGTCCAAATGTACATGAACCTACAGGGTCACACACTTAACGGGTTGAGACGCATTAATTCGGATTAGATCCGCAATTAATGGACCTCGTGGGCTTAACGCGCTGATGTGCCCTGTCTTAGGGTTTCGTCACGTGGCTATATAAGGAGAGGAGAAGGGTGGGCGTGCATGATGTTGCTCACGTCCAGAACCCTAGCCTCCACCTCTCATTGCCCTTGCCGAGCGACACGGTGCTTGCACGCCGACGCACGGCGTTCCTTCCCGAGACGTGTGGACTGTTGTGGTGACGCTACTGCTACTACGGTGTGGTGAGGACGAACCGCAGCGAGGATGAACCGCAGCGACGACGATCCGCAGCGAGGAAGATCCGCGTGAGGACGATCCACTACACCAACGCGCGAAGAATTCCGCAACTGCGCGTCTAGTGGTAATCCAATCTGTGATCCCTTTTTTGCAAGTAGCTTTTCTGGTTATGCGGTAGAAATTTTAATTTGTGTTAGTGTAGCGTACCGCGTTCCCAACAGTTTTCTCCAGATGTCTCCGGGTACTTTGGGTTTGAGAAGCCAGATTTCCTGTCCTTTTCCTTTGAGGCCTCTGAACAGGATGAGGGATACTTTCTGCTTTCTTTGGTACTTCCACCCTCTCTGGTGCATTTCTTGCAGGTACATGCGACTTAATCACGCCTTTCAGAATACAAAAATGATCAGGCAGTTCATTCGCTAAATTTTGCAAATCAATTATCTTCTTGATTTCTTGATTTGCTTCATTAGTGCGCGGGTCATGTGTGGGGATCCCAGTGGAATGCCATATATTTCCCAGCATTTTTCATCCAAAGGTTGATTTCCTCCCCCTAATGACGGGAAACGGTCATTGCCAAAAATACAATCAGCGAATCGAGCTGTATGCAAGTCTCCAGTCATGGGTTCCAAATATCTGATTATTGATGCACTTTCATAACCAACGTATATCCCAGACTTGCGGAGAGGGCCCATTGCAGTCCGCTGTGGGGGTGGTATAGGTACATATACTAAACATCCAAACTTTCTGAGATGGGAAATCTTTGGGATGACCCCTTGCACTAGTTGCATAGGCGAATGGATGTTGTAGGCCGATGGTCTGAAATTGATGAGAGCTGCTGCATGCAAGACTGCGTGTCCCCAACAGGTGTTGGGTAAGTTACAACTCTGCAAGAGCGGTCTGGCAATGAATTTGATCCTCTTTATTAGTGCTTCGGCTAGTCCATTTTGCGTATGGACGTGCGGTACAGAGTGCTCAACTTTTATTCCTGTTGCTGTGCAATAATCATCAAATGCCTTAGAAGTAAATTCGTCGGCATTGTCTATTCGAATGGACTTCACACGATGATCAAGAAATGCATTCTTAATTCTGATGATCTACGAGATCAGCTTTGCAAATGCATGGTTTCTGGTTGACAGCAAGCATACATGTGACCATTTCGAGGAAGCATCTATAAGCACCATGAAATACCGAAATGGCCCTGACAAGGGTTGAATCGGGCCGTAAATATCCCCTTAGATATGTTCCAGGAATGCAGGGATTTCACTTTGCACTTTCATAATAGAGGGTCTAGTTATTAATTTCCCGGTGGCACATGCAGGGCACACAAAATCTTCATGATTCGGAAAATTCTTAATATTAATGCCATGACCCTGTAAGTTGTTCACTATATTTCTCATCATTCTAAGACCAGGATGATCTAATCTACAATGCCACAAAGAAAATAATTCAGAGCGTCTAAAAACAGTCTTCAAAGAAGTATACACTTCGGGTGCATGAATTTTCGTATAGTACAACCCAGATTCATATGAGGGACATTTTTCTAATATCATTTTTTCACATACCGCGTGCTTCACGATGCACAAGTATTCTTTGCTATTTTCTTAATTGGTTTCTACGTGAAACCCATTGGCGCGGATGTCTTTGAAACTTAAGAGAGTGCGCGTTGATTCAGGGTACAAAAGGGCTTCTTCAATTACCAAAGTTGTACCCATTGGCAATATAATTGTGGCTCTTCCAGAACCTATTATATAGGAATTGCTTCCTGCAATTGTAGTAATTCTTCTAGCGTTCTTCGTGATCGACTGGAAGTATTTGGACTCTCTTAGGATAGTATTTGTTGTGCCACTATCAACAATACATATCTCCTCCATTTGGGCGCTACACGATTTCTAGATAAAAGAAATATAATTCCAATCAGATAGTAGCAAAATAATTCAAATATTACTTGCAAAAGAATACTGGAATAAAATAAACTTCTTATTCATTCATGCAGAAGGGTATGCTCTTCTAGAGTTTACAATCCATTATTCAAAGGAATTTAGTAATCAACCACTATCTAAAAAAAATGCAAATAATGCAATTCATGCATTAAATGAAATCTGTAAAGTATGCATTGACTTCAGCCTCTATGTCATCGACAGAGGTCTTCTCTTCATTTGCCAAAAGTTTGGCTGCTACATCGATGTCTAAGGTAGACTGTGAGGCAAGTGGGGTGTCCACGTCCATGGCATCATTGTCGCCTACCTTGGCGAAATGCGCTTCTGCTGGTGCATTGGCTTTGGCCTTCTTCTTGGCCTGATATGCATTGATCACTTTCTTAGGTTCTCGGCATATCTTCGACCAATGCCCCCAAGTGCCACACCTAAAGCACGTCTGGTTCTGCTGTCCATATAGCTTAGCATGTGACTTCTCCTTGTCATCCTGTTTCACTTGGGCTTTGGACTTTCCCTTGGCCTAATATCGCTCTTTTCCACCCTTGCCCTTCTTCAAGTGAATGGGCTTTCTCACCTTATAGCTGTTGGCGTTGACTTCAGTGCCAATGCCCCTTCTAGGTGGTTGCGAGACGAAGTTCTTGCGTAGAACATCGTCTTGTGATTCCGCAACTTGCATAACATCAATCAGTTCGCTATACTCCTTGTATGCGTCCTGACGATAGTTGCGGGCACTCTGGATAGCATTAGGGTGAAAAGTGGAGAGAGTATTCTCAATCTTCTCCTCATCAGTGATCTTCTTGCCACACAAGGAGAGATTGGTACAAATTCTGTGTAAGGCAGAATTGTACTCGACCACTGTTTTGTAGTCCGCAAACCTCAAGCGAACCCAATCTTGCTGTGTTTGGGGGCAAGATGGTGTACTTGAGCTTCTCGAACCGCTTCTGAAGTGCAGTCCAAAGCTCAAGTGCACTCTCCTCACCATGTATTCATTTTTCAGGTGGTTGAGAGGTGGTGCACGAGGAAGTGCGAGCTTGATCATTCGCTTTCGGTGAGGTTATCGTCCTTCGAGTATCCTAGGCCGATGGCAGCCCGGAGCTTCTTGCCCCTAAGGACGATATTCACGTCAGATGCCCAAGTGAGATAGTTCTGACCATGCGGGGGCAGTTCTTCAAACTCACGATTCACAATGCTAGACATCTGCATATTTATAAATTCCATCATTAGATTATTGCGTGTAATATGATAAAAGAGGTTGCAAAATTCATAAAATACAGAAATTAAATTCTAATGAATTTCTAGTAAGTTGAATGGAAAGCAATAAATGCAGAAAGAAATGCTAGAAATTAGAGCCAAATAATTTTCTAGCAATTTTTCATAATTTTATGTTATTTTTAATCAATTTTCCGAATTTCTTACTGGTTTTCGGGATAAAATAACCAGAACCGAAAAGAAATAAAATAACCCGGGGCAAAGGGGTAAATTCCCCTCCCCCACCGGATTAAACCGGATTTCATATCCGAACTCCCCAAAGTTAAGTGGCTCTCGTTATTTTGCCCCGAAGTTAGATGACCTCGTTATTTTGCCCCATAGTTTGTGTGCCCCCTTGTTTTTTTACCCTTTTTTTACTTTTCTGGGTTTTCTTTTTCTTTTCTAATTTCTTATCATTTAGAGAGACGATTTTGCCCCTCCTCTAATCTAATCACTACAGTGGGTATGTATCAATTAAATGCATTTGTTATAATTTGATTTGGAGAAGTATCAATTAATCGCTACAGTGGGTATGTATCAACAATTAATCACTACAAATGGGTATGTATCAATTAATCGCTACAAAGGGTATGTATCAATTAAATCGTGATCCCAGAGCGATTAGATTAGTCGCAGCGATTAAATTAGAGGAGGGCAAAATCGCTCTATCTAAATGATAAGAAATTAGAAAAGAAAAAGAAAACCCGTAAAAGTAAAAAAAGGGTAAAAAAACAAGGGGGCACACAAACTATGGGGCAAAATAACGAGGTCATCTAACTTCGGGGCAAAATAACGAGGGCCACTTAACTTTGGGGCATATATGGGGGACTTCGAGTCCATCTTCCTTGCATGCGATCAGCCATGGCGGAAGTAATGTGGCGATCTTTCCATCTTTCGCATGCTATCAACCGGTGGCCATCTTCCGGTGGCGATCAACCATGGCGGCGCTGATCTCTGAAGTCGGCGGCGTCCGACGGCAGCAGAAGCTGGGCTAAGGCGGCGACGCGTCTTCGCGGCGGTCGGGGATGGCGGCTAAGGGCGCTGAAATCGAGGCGAGCCAGCGACGGCGCGAAGGTGCGAAGCGAGGCGACGGCGCAGACCTTCGAGGCACGCCGCGGAGCCGAGGTGGGCGGCGGCTCGCGTTGCGCGCACGAAGCCGAGGCGAGTGGCACCTTCGAGGCGTGTCGCGGGGCCGAGGCGGCGGCGGCTTCATGGCTGGCGCGCGTGGAAGCCGATGTCTTGGCAACAATGGCGCTGCGAAGCCGAGGCCGAGGCGATCCGGTGACGGCGGCTGCGAAGCGCTATGCTTCCAACCGATGGTTCCGGCGAATCGGCGGCCGGCCTTCTTGGTGAGGGCGCTTTGTCGCCGTGGTGCCGGAAGGTCGATCGCCGTGAGGGGCACGGCCGGCAGTGTGCTTCGAGCACGGTGGCAGCCTCTTTTTTCAGATGTCTCAGAGCAATGCGAAACAAGTAGCTTCGTGCTACGCAAGATGTAAAAGAAAAACAGAGAAAATGCTTGCAGATTGCATCTTCGTGCCACGTAGATGCATACGTAGGATTCATATACCAGATTAGATCAATCCCCGTATCTCACCTTTTCAATTCTTCGACGGTAGAGGCTCGTGCTGATAACATGTTGAGGAACCTCGCTACCGAGTAGTCCGGGGCTCCTCGACAATATAATATTGTGGAGAATAGACAATTCTTCGGCGGTAGAGACTCGTGCTGATAACGTGTTGAGGAACATCGCTACCGAGTAGTCCGGGGCTCCTCGACAATATAATATTGTGGAGAATAGACAGAAAAAGGAGACACAGGGAATAGGGTAAAGCTCTGCTTTATTAATTGATTCAGAATACAATGGGGGATCCATTGCCTCCTATTTATAGCTTTCGGTCTAGGGTTTCGGCTTAAGGGACTAATTTAGGTTTTCATGGGCTGTTAGGGTTTCTTAACACCATAAACCAAAATTTGGTTTCTGGAACTGAAGAAATAAACTGGAACCGTGTTCATGCTCATGTAGATTACATGCTTCTGCTGAAGAGGCGGCCATTTGTGTTGTGCACACGCACACAGAGAGAGAGAGAGAGGCCACCTATCGGGCTTGCTTTCTAGGTGGAAGAACACGTGGACGCCATCAAGGCAACATCTGCTCGGAGTAATCGGCAGCCGCCCCGTGCGACCAGGAACTCCCCGATCGTAGAATCGACGGTGAGGATCGATCCATCGTCCTTTCGCACGACAGGTCTCGCGAAGTCCGGGAAGATCTGATCTGAACGAGGCACACAAGGGAACATCACCGGGAAGGAAGCACGCACATAATCACGAAGCGAAAATTGTGCTCGACAAAAGGACGAATACGGCACGGACCAGATCGTAAATTCTCAAAAAAAAAAAAAAAAACTTAGACCATTTTCTCGATTTGTGACTGCTCGATGTGGTACTAAAATGTTGGGCTTCCTGCTGAGCGCGATCGCTTAACGGGCCGTGCGGATCTCAACCTACGGATCAGATCGGATTCCATGGATGAGGTGGGAGCGGAGGAGAGTTTGTGGTCGTAGATCTTCTGCAGGCTGTGATTATACTTGGGCCCCTACGGGTCATTGTATTGGGCCGTTTCTTCGCTATTTGCGTGGGGATTTTGGTACATGAGCGCTGACGCACGTGGACCATTTCTTAAAACAAAGATCAAGAATGAGACATACTTTTAACCCTTGACGAACTCCTGCTAACTATTGTTTCTAAATAAACACCAGACCTAATACACAATCTTCAAAAAAGTAAACCCAAAAAAAAAATAGTAGCACTGTTCCTTAGCCCTTACTCATTTGTCCTTGTAGAAAGTGCAAAAAGAAACCACCACAGCATTGTTCATCTTGCATTACATACTTTGGTAGCATCAAGCCATCCAGGCACGGCACTCAGATCACAACTTGGAAAACTCTCAGCTGAATTGCGATCAACGACGCAGCACAGACCATCCACACCCTCTCCGACGTTAGTGATGAAGCTGCAGAAGTCCTGCACCACCCCCAAAACAAAATTTTCTCGTCATACCAATCACCTAATATAATCGACAAACCAATCACTTACTACAATCGAGACGAGAACAACTTTGGCCATCGATGGACTACACTTACGCAGATGCCAGGAACTTGCATGGTCCAAAACCTATCAAGAACACAGAGAACAGATCACACCACCGAACAATGCATTAACCAAGCTGCTCAAATATAGAATGATGGAGCACAAGTGTTTTTCTTACTTGGATCCCTCTTGATGATGGTTCCCGCGCCGCCGAAGTTGCAGGCGATGTCTGAATTGCCGTTCTGCTGGTAGAAGATGTTGAAGGCGTACGAGGCGTGCGACAGCAGCGTGTCGGGCTGGTAGCACCGGCCTCCCGGCTGAAGCGGAGTGCAGTCGGCGCCGCCCTGGCCGCACGCCCAGTCCAGCGCGTTCTGGAGGTCCTCCTGGGAGACTCCCGGCCGGGCTACGCACCATGTCACGCCGTTGACGAACGTCGTGTTGCCTTCAGGGGGAGATAGTGTGGGGATCGGCGTGGCGGACTCCGCCTTCTCCTGCGGCGCAACGCCTGATGCAGAGACTGATCACACAGGAAAGGACAGAGTGAGCTCACATCGGAGACGTAATTCTGTGATCAAACTGCCTAAACATTTACAGCTAAACATGTAACCACACCACGAAGGAACAGGCTGCTATGAATACCACTCACTAACCGTATAATATGCTAGATCATACATATAAAGTTTGCATTGTCAATAGTAGGCTGCCGACTAGACACACCCAAACCCTGAGCGCGAGCAAAGAACAAGATCAATAAGAGTACTCACCTATAAACCATCCAAGGATCAAAAGGCCGTTCATGATCAGCTCCTTTCTCTTCATGGCTGTAACAGAGCTAAAAACAGCTCCTGCTTTCCACTCAGCTCTATCTCTCTCTCACTCCTCCCGTGTGTGTGTGCCTAGGGAATATAACGAGAGTCTGAGTGAAGAGCAGCTGTATCAACAGGAAAACAGCTACTGTTCAAGGGAAAGGGCTGGATTTCACTCGAATTACTAAGCAAGCCATGAACCCAAAAAGTCCCCAGGGGCGCAACGTGGTGCATATTTATGGCCATGGCAGGGAGGTGGCCTGGAAAGTGGCACAAAGATCCTATGTACAGAGAGATGCATATTGTAGCTATCAGAGGCCCACTCGCGTAGTTCCTCGGACCACATGGTCACCATCTGACTAACTTGACTCTACTTAACACAATTTATATCCCTTCATAAAAATTGCATTTTCTGCAGTTCCTACTGACATTTGATGTCATCAAATTAACAAATGAGTGAAATTTATCGTGTTACGAATCATGCATGCAGATTATTTGTTAAGTCACATTGCCGTTATTGCAACATGCCTGATGCAAAAACTGGTTATAAACGATCATACTGGCATCTGCTCTTAGCTTTTTCTGGGTGTACTAATCGGTTTGTGTGTACAACCAATGTAAAGACCTTTATGAATATAATAGAACATTGAGGAGAATGACTTGAAGGCCAGGAAACCATGGGTTCTTTTGCCTCGGAGATGTGCATGCATGGGCATGATTTCTAAAGGGACAAAAGGAAACTAAGCAATAGATTCCATGAGATTGGAAGGGGCCAAGTGCATGTTCTCATTCCTTTTCTTTGTTGTTTCACGGTGGAGGTGTAATATGTTGGAGATTAATGAAGAAAAGCTTTCCTTGTTCATTAAGGGAAGAACCTTGATTCACTTTAGAAGGACTGAAGCCTAATGAACTGGGTTTCTTGAACCAGATAACAGGGAAAAAGCTACAGGGTTTTTGCTGACCTACACTTACTGACCAATGGAACAAAACTGGCATACTGAAATAGAATGGAGAAGAGAAAAAACAGAGCTTGGAAAAACTAGCTGCACTAAAATAGCTTAACAAAACGGAAACTGACATACTAGACAGACTGCAGAAATGACGATGTTAGGGAAATTTAATGCAATAAAGTGGCTAAATAGAACAGCATTGTCAATTTGACATTGGGTGGTGATGGAAACAGCTTCCACAAAAAATCAGCTTCCATGAGGGGGGAAAAAGAACCTATTGCTAGAAACATCAGTGGTAATCCCGATGAGTTGAAGCAATATATATTATTAAGCTAACCTTTGGTGGTGTCATGAAGAAAGTTGTATCTTAACTTTGCTCTCTGCAAGCTTTAGAAGATTGTATGGATCCTGCATTGATGTTGTTGGAAACAAAGTCATGGATGGAAACATGACCTGATCATTTCCTGCAGAACAACTTTTAAGGATTCAAATCTACAGCATATAGGTGGCCAATACGTGCAAAACATATGGACCTGTTCGAATTGTAGGAATTTCATAGGAAAAACACAGGATTCCAAATACTATAGGAGAGGAAAAATCACTGTTTTACATGTTTCAAATGCAGGAATCAGCATAGGAATCCGAAAAACACAGGATTCGTTCCCTATTCCTTTGATTTCATGGGATGTTCACATGAATGAAGGGCCTGTTTGGTGCTGTAAGAGGTGCAGCTCTTCAAATCCTAATATCTAACTCGAAACCTGCTTTCTGCTGTATATGGGAACTTCTGTTTTCCACCTTGCCATCTAGTAAGTTAGACCAGGCATGCAACTAGAGCAACCTATAACTGATGAGGGTTACCACAAGTCCACAACACTTGCCCTCCGGTGCAACAGAAATTGGATGCAGTGGCTGAATCAATATACGAGGGGTTGACAACTGAACTTGTTGTACGACCAGGACTAGGCACCAGTCATCTGATTATAGGGATGAACCTTATAAACCGTGCATTTAGCACCATCAATCTATACATGAATCAACTACCAATAATCTTTGCATGAACATGATCCACCTTTGAAATGGTGGAACCTGCTACGATCCCTGACAATGATTTCACGATCATATATCTTTGATATTAGCTTAATTGCCATATGGCAGTCCCCGCACACCCTCAAGTTCTTCACTATCCTGATAGGAGTGCCAGGAAGAGACTTCAACAAGGCAAATGCAATGGCTAGCCTCTCGCTATGGTAGTTTAAGGCGGTTTCTTTCTCTTCCTCCTCTATATCTGCCAATACATTGATTGTGCAAGGAATGTAACCTTCACGTCTCAACCTGTAAGCTGTCTCCGCAAGCATTTGGTATATCTGATCACTCTCAGGATGTGACCTATCGCCCATAACAAATTCATATACAGAGTTGCGGAGCTCGACAAGGCTATGCCCAGGGTTCTTCCTCACTCCATTCTTGACCATTGTCTTCCTAAGCACATGGACATCTGCCCACCTCCCAACAGCGGCATAAAGATTTGAGAGGAGCACATAGTCACCGCTGTGCCCAGGGTCAAACTCAACCAGCCGCGCCCAAGCCGCCTCCCCAAGTTCCAGCTTCTTGTGCATCGCACAAGCACCCAGCAAGGTCCGCCACACAACAGCATTGGGCTCCAGCGGCATGGTGATGATATAATCGTAAGCTTCCTCCACTCTCCCAGCTCTCCCTAACAGGTCCACCATACATCCAAGATGCTCAATCCTCGGTACAATGCCGTACTCCTCCTTCATCTGATGGAAATACCTAAAGCCATCGTCAACCAACCCGCAGTGGCTACAAGCATACAGCACACCCACCATCGTGATTTCAGTTGGGACAAGCTTCTCCCTCTCCATCACACGGAACAGCTCAAGTGCATCCTTCCCAAACCCATTCACTGCCAACCCCACAATCAGTGACGTCCACGAGACAACGGTCCTTCCCGCCCCCATCTCCTCAAACATCTTCCTTGCATCCTCAACGCCGCCGCACTTGGCGTACAGATCAATCAGCGCATTCCCGACGTGCGAGTTCCCCACCAACCCAACCTTGGCCACAAACACATGCACCCTTCTCCCGAGAGCGAGCGCTCCGAGCTCCGCGCACACGGTTAAAACACTGACCATGGTGAATCCATCCGGCGCGAAGTCCACGTCCAACATCTCTCGGAACACAGTCAGCACCTCGTTGGGCCTCCCATTGGCGGCGAACCCGTTCAGCATGGAATTCCAAGAGACGAGGTTCCGCCCACGAACCGGTATTTCGTCGAACACCCTGTGTGCGCTCTCGAACAGGCCGCACGCGCCGTAGAGGTGGACGAGCGAGTTCTGGACGAAGACGAGCGCGGCGAGGCCGTTCTTGGCGGCATCGGCGTGGACGCGCTCGCCGTCCCGGAGGGCGAGGAGGCGCGCGCACGCCTGGAGGAGGGGCGGGTAGGTGTGCGTGTCTGGCGGCGCGAGGCGGCGGCGGTGGAGCGCGAGCGCGACGCGCGGGCGGGCCGAGGCCGCGGCGATGCGCAGGACGGTGTTGAGGGAGAAGGGGTCGGGGCGGGGGAGCAGGCGGGAGAGGACGGCGACGGCGTAGCGGAGGAGCCGGAGCGGGGGCGCGCGGAGGGAGGCGAGGTGGAAGAGGAGGTGCTTGGCCAGGAGCGGGTGGGAGGGCGGCACCCCCGCGCGGAGTGCGCGCGCGTGGAGCTGCTTGGCGGCGGAGAGGGAGGGCGCGGCGAGGTGGAGGCGGAGGAGCGCGACGCAGTGGCGCAGCGCTGGGTGGGTGGAAGGTGTCGGAGGAGGAACTGCCTCGCGCATGTGATGGCGACGGAGTTGTCGTGGAGGTGGCCGGCACGCCGCACGCGAGAGCGGATTCCGGCTTGCCTTGAGGGAGGATCAGCGCCAAGCTCTTTCCTGCCGGGCATTGGGGAATCAACTGGTCCAGCTCGGCGGCCATTCGTGCATTGCCAGGCCAGGCTCGATTTCAAAATTAACATAATTCAATATAAAATCTCATTTTACTTACGTGGTTATTTCAAATTTAAGCTAACGAGTACTATCGAGCCGAATCCTATTAATCTTCTTTTTCGCTCAAAATGAACTCATATCAATTTTGAACCCATTAATTACGGTAATCTAAACAATTTTGATTCCAACCCTAGCAAGCATCTTTGCCAACCCAGGTATCCAAAGCTACTCTGAATCAAGTCCCAACCGAAGGCCAAGACAAATCATATGAGAATTCAACTGTACAAGGCAGGCAGATTCAAGCATAAACTTTTAACAAGTAACAATCACACGGGAGTAAAATGTTCACGGGGTTACAGAGCATCAAGCAATCTGACTTCGAGATTTTCTACGCAGGGACACGGCAGACAGTCGACAGTCATTTCACACGAACAAGAGAGAAACTTAAAGCTAATATCCATAGCAACTACCTATAAGAAAAGAAGACCGTCACACATGTTCAGCAGGCGATCGCAGGGGAATGTACATGACATCAGTGTCCTATATATCGTGAAAATAGCAACTTAAATGGAGTTCAACCAACGTGGGCGGATCGCGCTCGTGGAAATTCAACAGAAATCCTGCAGAGATTCGATGGCAATGTTCAGATCATCCACATGTTTACAATGGTTAGTGCATTCGACACACGTTCTTAGAACTTACGTTAAATGGACGGGGCTCTGGAGGTCGTGTGCGACTGAGCATCTTCAAAGACATCCAGATCTTCAAGCTTCTCGGGCTTCAAGCAAGGCGGTATGTATGCGGTATAGATGGCATCCATGTTGGGTGTTTCTTTCAGCTCGTGGTGAGCCACCTCAAGAGGAGTCTTGGAGAACGCAGGATAAAAGCGCATATGGCAAACATAGGCGAAGATGAAGCTTATTGGGATGAGGGGCACAAGAATAGGCGCATAGGAGAACTTTTTCAGGCCGATGACACCAAGCATGGTGATCTGGTAAATCAGTAGAGCTGCAATAATCCTTGTGTGCATGTGTGGCCACATTCGACCGTTGCCCTCATAACTGGGAACATAAATTCTCAGGACCTGCATTGAAAGAAAAGTAAGAATGTAAGATAAGTCCATCATCAAGTTCATCTGACATCTATTCTCTTCAAACATCTACTAATGTATTTGCTAGTGTGGCTTCCAAAAGCCATGCCTACGTTCTGAAGACTTGCATAAACCACTAGGTGGCACATAATAATTTCTTTTAATTGCGATATGCTGAATTTCTGTTAAAATAAATAACATCTTGCTTACCTGGTTTTTTTCTACAAGCCATCCAAGAGCGAAGTAAGCAACACCGAATGGAATAATCAAAGGAGCAATGACGGAGTAGCACAGCACGATTGTAATGATGAGCATGTCATTTGGAACCCTGGTGTTATACCCCAGGTCTCCTGGAGCCCATGCTGCTTTCACTTCATCCTCAGTCTTGCATAGGTACTTCCTTTTCAGGTGGAAAATGATGAGAGGGACCAAGCGAGAGAGCTCGAGCCCATAACCAACAAAGAATCTGTCAACAACAACAATCAAACAGTAACATTCTATAATTGTAGTGAAATTCAGACATGTAGATTGGAAAAAGATTACAATGAATTAACTGCATAAATGAGACAAGGCATTACTTCAGTGCAACGAATGTGATGAAGAAAGTTGCACTTCCAGGCAGGCTGGTGGCAAGCATATTCACAATCTCGCTAGGTTTATCAATAATGGTCTTCAAAGCGTCGAACAATGTGGAGGCAATTGTAACACCAAGGAAGACATTGAAGACAATAAAGTAGAAATATTTTCCTGCTGCCGCCCTGACTACATGGCTCTGTGAAGGGATCCCCTCTGACTTTGAGAGAAACATAAGAATAGCAGGCAGGAAGGCGAGGAAAACAATAAGTGCAAGCTGCGGCAAGTAAGCCTGTAAGACAGTCTTAATTTCTTTTTGGTCCACCACCACCTTCAGAAAAGGCAGCTTCTCCCTCAGTTTTTCCAGCGTTGTAAGAGCAGAGATAGCAGTAATAGGAATAAGATAGAAAAACACAGTGAGAAAGACAATGAAATAGATCACAGCCTGTCTGATTTGCCTCTCATATATTTTCCTTGGAAGGTTGGGCCATATTATCTCACGTGGTTCAGGAGCTTCTGTAACTGTCCATCTATCGAACATTTGAGCATGGAGAGTCTGAGATGCAGAAGCTGCAGCAGATCTGCTGTTGAAGAAGACAATGGCAGCCTGTTGCTGTTTCTCACGAAGGGTAGTCTTCTGTTCGGCCTCCAATTTGGGCAGCAATTCCTTCATCTGCTCATTACAATACTCAATTGTGTCAACCTTTTTACCAATAAGACCAAGGAATCCAGTCCTATGAGTAGGCTTGGTGCCCTCAGGTTTGTTTTCAGTTTTTGACTCGGCGTAGACAACTTCAGCACGAGCAATTTTCTGTTTGTGACCTTCAATCTCTTGGAAAATTTTATCAGCCTGCAAAGTGTGATGTGATCAGATAACAGGGAATTGTTCTTTTTGCGTTTGTGTGTGTGCGCGCGCGCTCGAGCATGTGTTTAGACATGTCTCCCAAGTATATAAATTTTTTTTTTACGGTGCACATATAGTGGGTAGTAGAAATCAGATCTAGTCGTTGATTTGTTAAGGGTATTTCTACTATTCTACTACCAGAGGAAATATAAATAAATTATAGCTAATCTAATCCATTGGATCAAAAAGAATGAATGGTTCATATTGAATTTAGTGTACCGTAAAAGAGCTCTAGAAAAAAAAACTCTTTACACTAGAAAACATAGGGCGCATTTTTAAATGGTCCTGCGACCATAAATATAGGGCGCGTTTCATATTTCAATGCAAAATAGGTATGTTGCTCGCTCTATACCAATAATAAATATCCAGCTCTACTTTGTATTCCCTACATGTATGCATTGAACGTAGTCCTTTAAGGTAATAATCAGGTAGTCTAATTATTTTCAATGTCTCCTTGGTTTATGTGCTAGATAGACGGAGGGAGTAGAAAAGGGGGCAGTACCTTTGTGTGGTCTGTTACAACCATTGATCTGTAGAATGTGTCAGGATGAAGTGCTCGAAAATATGAGTCCACAGAATCCTTTATAGTTTGATCAGAAGGCGGTATTGGAACATCTCTCACCAACACAGCAAACTTCTCTGGTTTAACATCTGGTGTTGATATTGCGGCCGCTCTCAAATTCGAAACATGCTTGTAGGATTTCCATAGTATGAAATAGGTCACAAAAGAAACCCAGTAGACTGCTAACAAAAATGCCCACAGCCTCATACTTTTCGTCTGTAGAAAATATAAACGAGTTTGGTTGAGTGTGACAGTGACACTATGGCTATATGACAAGCAGGATCCCTAATGGCAGCCTTAACTGGAGCCTGGAAATCCAATTTATAGACAGTTTTCTAAAAAAAAATGAAAAAACACCGGTTACCGCAGCTATCAACTGCTTGTAACCATTTCAACCAAGCTTCACATTAATTTAAATTTCCAGATATCGATAATCCATAATGTTATTTTGAGAAAAGTTACAAACATTGGTCATTTGGTGCCAATTGGCCACCCTAGTTTGACACTGATTTGAGGAATACTGACACACAACACAAATTCATTTCGATCAAAACTTCAGAAATGGTGAACTCAATAACAGTAAGGAGCAAGAAGCTGCTGATACAGTGACATGCAAATAACGAGGGTGATTAAATGGGCCAGATGATGTTTTGGATGTTAGAATAACATGCTTCCAAAAAATTCCTCTTTGTTATGTAAGGGCCAATCTGTGTAAGAACTAAGAACGTCCTATTGCTATCCGTGGCAACAAAAACAAGCCACGAAATTCATAACCAAGGAATGCTTACCTCAACATTGCCCAATGCTAATCTTTCAATCTCCGAGAAGTTGCCATTGTGCAGGCCAGCAGCATTTTGCAGGGCATGATCAGTTCCAGCAACCGGTAGCAGAACTGGAAGCAACACAATCCCAGAGAAAACCAAGATCGACAACACTGGAGCACCAGAGACAAGTCAAAAATCTGATAATTGGTGACAACTCTATATGACCTATCTACCTACCTTTGACAAAAACGCATCCTAGCTTTTTCCTTTTGTTTTTCAACACCCTTTTGCACGATAAACTTAACCAGCAAAACATGTAACATGCTAAATATTTCATAGTTCTGTAATCCTGCATGCATCGTAGTTTTGTTTCGGTTGGGCCAGGCATTCAGCACAGGTGGTCGTTGCAATTGACTTTTAACTCTTCATCTGAATACAAATACACGTATGGCTCTTGCTTGTTCTCGAAAAAAAATCGTTTCATTAGCAAAAGTATGGATTTTTAAAGCAACTTTGCAAAAGTATGAATTAAAAGTAAATTGATGGCACCAATTAGCACTTTTTTTTGAAGATAACGGGAGGGGAGACCCCTGCCTTAGCTTTTTAATAGACAACAGAGTAAACACATTACAAGAGCATTTCAGATTCAAGCAAGCGCCTTGCCGAAGCAGACCACCTGTCATGAAAAACTAGGAAATTGCTCTGACACCATTACAAGTACACACGACCTCTCGGATCAATTAGCGCTTACTATTTCTATTCTCACAAATCAGGAAAGCCGGCATATCTTTATTTTGGTACATGAAACGATCAGACATAAAACCTTTTTTGTACTACACAGCACTAAATTAAACAAGTCTTCCTTTCGAAAGGGAATAAAAAGAGAGAAAGAAAACAGTATCTCCGAATCAAATTTACAAAAGAAGATTCACTGTAGCCTATAGGGGCACCTATCATCAGAGAAATCACACTCCAACAAAAACCAACAACGTAACAGAAACAAGACTAGAAAAAAAATTGCAACTTTTTCGAAGCAAAAAAATACGGCCATAGAAATCCTGAAAAAATCTTGACCGGACTATTTTTTGGAGCAAAAATCCCATCATGAAAACGCAAAAATATGTACATAACCAACAAACCAACTCGGGAACCAAAGAACCGCTCTTGACTCCCACACTAAAACGCCCCCACTCAACTGAACAGAAATACCTCACACTTGAACAGTTGTTGGCCGTACCGGAGGAGAGGAAGATGAGGTAGACGGCGGCGTCGACCCCGCCGGCGGCGATGACGTCGGTCTCGGACGCGGCGAGCGCCTGGCGGATCCACCCCGCGGGGCTTCGCGTCCCGCGTCCCCGCCCCTCCCAGGGGTCGAGCCCCCGCAGCAGGAGGCTCGGGTAGTACACCGGCGCATTGCCGGGGCGCCGCGACAGCCACGTGAACACCAGCACCAGCACCACGAAGATCACGAACGACGTCACCAGCGACGTCACGAACGACGCGAGGTCCATCCTGCCGCCCCCGCCGCTCCTCCTCCTCCTCCTCCTGTTCTTCCTCTAAGCGGCCTACCTCTGAACCCCCTGGTGATTAAGATCAGAAGGGGAACAGGAGGGGGCTTTAGTAGTGCTTAGTGGTGGCGGGAGTAATTAGTAAGGGCCATTAGGAGGGAGGGGAGCATTGGATGCGTGCTGCGGGCGTTAAATGAGTAGTAGAGGTTTCCAAATGAGGGAAGGAGGGAATTAAGAAGAGCAAGAGGATGAAGATAGGGAGATGAATGAAATGTCTGATTTGCCCCTAGGTGTCTCTTCTAATCTTTGCTGCCTTGTTGCTGAATTTTCTTTTCCTCTGACGCTTGCTTTTGCTTTAGAATAGAGTACTGTGATCCTCTTTTTTGACTTCCCAGTGGATTGACCGTTTTGCCCTCTCAGTCGTGATGGCTTTATTGTAGTATTTGATAGTACAACTGCACAAGTGTTACGATGTATGAAGAAAATGAAGTGTTCAATTCAGTGCAAAGTTGACTGTATTGCCGCGCTTGCATTCCGTGACGAGTATACTAAGCTTGGCTAAAACGGCACAATAATTAATTGATAATACAGATTTTATTTTATTTTTCTCTCAATCCAAACTACTGCCTCTGGACTAGTCTTTGTAAGTTGCTAGGTTCATGTCGCACCAACAAGCAGGGATCCAAAAACCGGCGAATTTCGGCGAAATTTCGGTTTTCGGCCCCCTCCGAATTTATATATGCCGGCCAAATTCAAAAATTTTAAAAAAAATTGATTTTGCTACAGTGCTGCTACAGTAATTTCGGAATTTCGGCGAAATTCGGTCAGATTTCGCCGAAATTTCGGGTTTGGAGTCCGGATTTTCAAATTTTTTGGCCGGATTTGAACGGAATGGGTCCAATAACCCTTAAGAAAGTCTTGTTCCATGAAAATTTGATGAAAAACTAATTTTTGAGATTTTTTAAAATTTGGGCAGAAACCTTTTCAGATTTTTAAGAATTTTAAAAGCTTGATAATGATGTGAAAAAATTATGGTACCATTCTTAGTAGTTTGGGATCATACACAAAAATTTTCAAAATAATTTAACATCATTTGTTATCTTTAAAAATAAAAACCGAATGGACATAATTGGGACAGTAAACTTATTATATTTTTACAAATTTTCTCCGGTGTGATCATGATCTGAAATTTTTATGACATATTAATAATTTTCTCAGTACCATTCTATAAAATTTTCAAAAATTTAAATTTTCTTTGTTTGCTCAATAAAATCTATCAATGCAGTAAGCACTGAACTTATATGATTGCAATCTGCACTGCACAGTTTTCAGATTTCGGATTTTGATTTATCAGACAATTCAAATATTTTTAAACTTTTTGAAAATTTGTTTTTCAAGTTTATTTCAGGCAATGATCCTTATTTAAAATTTTCAGCTCCATATATTGTTCCAGGAATTTATAAAATTCTGACAATGTACTGTGTACATATTTCTGTTTTCTGTTTTGGATTTATCAGGCAACTCAAATATTTTTATAAATTTTTGAAATTTTGTTTTTCAAATTTATTTGAGCTAAGGATTCTTATGTAAAATTGTTAGCTCAAAATATTTCTCCAGGAATTTATAAAAATTCTGACATTCAAAGTACTAGTTTTCAACTCTCTCTGTGTTTGAATTTTTAAAATTGCTCACATTTGATCATCATCTGAAATTTTTCAGATATATCATAAGTATGTCAGGAATCTCCACAAAAATTTCAAAACTTTCTAACATCGTTTGTACTATTTTTCATCCGGTTCAAACTTGCCAATCAACGTTTCATCTACATAGTATCAGTATTTGAATTTTTAAAATTGCACAGATCTGATAATCACCTGAAATTTTATGAGAACATCTCTAATGTGGCAGGAACCTACAAAAAAAATTCAAAATTTTTCGGCGTCGTTTGAACCAATTTTCAGTCAGTCCAATTTGGGCGAATTTCGGGCAAATTTCGGGGTATTTTCGGCGAATTTCGAAAATTTCGGTGGAAATCAAACCGGATTTGAATTTTGAAATTTGAATTTTGAATCTTGTCCGCCGAATTATCAATTTCGATCAAATTTCGGATTTCGGCCTGTCCCGAATTTTTTTCTCAAACGAAAAGTTCATCCCTGCCAACAAGTGTTGTCCACGGCTCCACGCTTCAACTTTGGTGTTCCTTCCATCCAATTAGAGACCATCGAATCCATCCTAGGATTGTTTTGTAGTTTTTACTCGTTCTTCTCCTGCTGGCCGTACATATACCCTGTGTGTGTGCTCTTCCTGTAAACTACTGTTAATCCATATTCGACCTGGTTGTTCACAAAGTTAAAATTTGTCGGCATCCATGTAAGCCGTACTTGGCCGGGATGAAAGAAGGAAGAAGAAAACAAAAATCTGATTCGATGAGACCTAGTCGCACCGGGGTAAGCAATCTTCTGGCCAGGCCGACACCGAGAAACCTGCAAGGGCAATTTTGTCAGAGGAAATCCCAAGTGGATAAGGAGCTGGCGCGTGGGACCCCGCGCTTGTCAGGGGCACAAGTGGTACCGCTTTCGCTGTCCCTTCACGCCACGTGGCTTCGCTGCCGACAGCCCCACATGTCGCGTCCAATCAGGTAATAAGCAACCGTCTCTCTCTCGTCCTTGAGTGCCAGCCGCGAAACGCACATCGTCGCCGCAACGGTTTGTACGCGCGGCCCACGCCTATCGAACGTCGCCGACTCAGCGCTTGTTTGTAGGCACGCGGTTGATTGAAAAACTGTTTTTGATTTATTTAGATTATTAAATAACTATAACTAATGGTTTTGGTTTTTCTCTATGACCATTTAGTACATTCGCTGTGGTTTTTTTAGTCCGCTCCAAAATCTAATCATCCCTGCTAAATCCGAAGCAATCCATCCCCAAATCTAAAGCGGATGCGGATGAAGGCAAGCAACCGATGTGGAGGCAGTGGGGCAAAGGAGAGCAGCTAGGGCCAAGGCCAAGCAGTGCGAAGGCGGCGCTACAGAGGCAAGCTGGGGTGGAGGTAGGCGAGGTGGTCATGGAGGCAGCAACCGATCGACGAGGCGATCAGGGAGCTCGGTGAGGGAGGCGGTCGACGAGACGGGGCCAAGCTCGATCGGGGTAGAGGCGAGAACAGGGCGGAGGTCAGTGAGACGACGACCGAGCTTAGTCGACGCGGCGGCCAATCAAGAGAAGCGAGCTAGCAGAGGTAGAGGCGGAGGCCGAGCGAGCGAAAGCCACAGCTCGAAGCACCCTTCCCGTGGCTTCGACTTTGAGAGGTCCTTCGCTCCCAAGTCCCAAGCGACCTCACAGCTGATGCCGTTTGGGGGGCCTACGGCTGGCAGCCGAAGCCCACCCCCTTTGTGTCATGAGCTGCCTCGTGCTGCCATCTCATACGTTGATTGGTTCAAATTTTGTCACCATGTTGAGGCACATAGTACGCTTTCATTTTGCCTTGGTATCATCATTGGATGGTATGTGCCGAGAGAACTGGATTGACTAAGAAGGCTAGGCTTAACTCGCCCTTTTATTGTATTTTATTTGAAATTAGATTGTTGTGTGAATAAATTTATAAAAATAATCTTGTCTTCGATCACAAAAACAACGTAAGATGGCATACTCATGTAAGGCAACCAGGCTCCGTGGCAACTAACTACCTAGGTTAACTTTTGTGAGCCTATTAGTAGAGGTGGGCATTAGGTCGAGCCTTTTTGGGCCCGCCCAAAGCACGGCGGGCACAGCTTGGCCCAGCACAGAGTGGGCCATGCTGTGTTAGCATGGTACTATAGTTTACGCCATGTCGGGTCTAGGAATCTAGCACGATAGGCGGCACGGTTCGACACGGCCGTTTGGGCCAAGTCCATGTTGGCATGGAGGTAGCATGCCGCGGTAGGGAGATGGGGGAGAGGAGCGGGCTGCTGAGGAGGGAGGTTACCTGGATGACGTCGATGATGGTGCGAAAGATATTGGCGGCGGCGCACTCGGAGTAGTGGCTGCGCGCGACAATGCGATCAAAGAGCTCACCACCCTCGCAGAGCTCCATGACGAGGTGCACAGCGCCGTTCATATCCGCACCACAACAGTGCCGCCACGGGACAACATGATGGCCACCTCCCTCCTCACGTCCTCCTACCCCGCGCGCCCAGCGCCGATGCCTCCTTATCGTCTTGCACGGGAGCGACTCCCCAGTGGCCGCGTCCTTACACTACCGCGTAACCTCGAACTCCCTGCGACCCAGCTCGCGCCCCAGCACGTACCGCTGAGTGAACTCCATCGCGGTCGTCTTGCAGAAGAGCATCGCCTTGGCGCCATCCTTGCCGACGTTTCCACCGTTGTTCTTGCTCGTGGAGGAGTCAAAGGCACTGCTGGCGGTGCCGACTTCATGGCCGGTGACAGGGAGGACGAAGGAGAGGTTGCTAAGGTGGCCGCACAGCTTCTGCGAGCAGGCGTAGGTAGAGTAGCAGCCCCCCATTCACCGACGTCACTGATGTGACTCGATACCTCCTCCCTCTCCGCCTCCTCCCGTGGACCGCCGCCTCCTGTGGACCACTGCATGGGCATGGGCTGCAAGCTTGCGAAAGGTGACGGTAGTCGGCGTTGGCAGGAGGAGGCAACCAGTGGTGAGGCCATACTTGGGCTCACCAAATGCGAGCTAGGCCGACACGGCACGACGGGTACAACAGGCCATCGCGATTCGGCACGGTTCAGGCACGAAGCATGATAAACCTATGCCAGACCGGTCCGGCCCAACACCCACTTGTACCCGTTAGAGGATATAGAGACGTTTCCCCATGGTTGCTCACCAATTGGTTGAATCTTCACAAGAGAAAAAAAGAATTGATGTAGTATTAATTGTTAATTTTTTTATCTAGTACTTATTTGAACACCAATGCATCTTGCTAGCTTCCTGTATTTAGCCTCGTAAAATATTCCATCAGAGAACCCATGCTGGGAGCTAGGTGGGCTCGTGCAATCTCCTGTCCTCGAATTATGCCAACACGAATTGGATCAAGCAACGGATATATGACTCAATCTCCTGGTACGAAATTAGCTTTCAAAACTAGTACTACTACATTCTTAGTGTCTAACAATTAAATTAAGATACGCAGCTCCTCGGTTGTATCTCATTTCTAAAATATGCTAATTACAGCTCATACATGCTTTAGTTGAATTATTTTTTAAAATAATACGTGCTTTAAATAAATTTACAAAAATAATATACAGAAACAAAATTTTACAAAAATACATCTCTATCACCATTTCAACCGAAAGAATCCACAATAAAATAATCATTCCGCCAATTCAATTCGTGATTAAACAAACCGATACAGGTGTATTTTTTTTGGTAAAATTTTGCTTTGACATATTATTTTGAAAAATATTTAAAAAAGTATTATTTAAAAAATCACTATAGTTAGCAATGGGTGGTAGCAGTGAAAACGAGTCGGATACGGGCGGATATTGCTCTTCCCGTATCCTAACCTATATTTTTTTCCCGAATTCAGAACCAGATACGAGTTAGCTGGATACGTACGGATACGAATCTGAGTTATTCAGGATACTGATACGGAGCGGATATGTGACAGATTCAAGTCAGCAATAGATGAAGTTATACGGATAATGTACACATACATATAGTAATATCTGTGCAAATAAATCTGGAGCCCATTGACAGCTACAAGGATCTATATTCTATATAGCAGAATTTAACTTCTTGTATTTATTGTTCTTTGACCTCCTATCTTACCAATAACCAATATAGGTGACGATCTCTCTTTGTTTTGGAGCTCAGGATCTAGGATCTATGCTTATGAGTGTACACTGAATAAAATCTAATATATCGTGAAGGTAGAAACTCTCACAGTTCTAATACGTTTGACAAATATTTGGATAAAAATGTCTCTATTTATATTTCATACCAAGGTTCAAACTTGATTAACCATCATATCTACACTCACAATGAGAAATGAACTGAAGTGCTGAAGGAAAGAAAGGTTACACAAGCAGCATCTCTCTCCTGTTTCAGCACCTAACTCAAATTATGTAAATTGTTCTAAACCTAGTTCTTGGAGGCTGAAAATGTTGGTTTCTTAGCTCCAGGTTGACAGGACTTATGCTAACCCTAAAGTTTTAATCTGATCCCTGACTCAAAATCATAACAGAATGTTCACAGGCACAAAAAAGCTTCACAATCAGAACCATAAATAGAATTTGCTGAGAATTGTAATCTAACATCTTCACCATTTTTTAAGTTCAATATTTCCTAGATAGTATATTGCAATGTCTCATTATTTATGACATTTTTGTCTAGTGGTATACAACACAAATAAATCCTAAATTATGTAGAGCCAGCTATATGTCATCATGAACAAAATAACAAAACACTTCCAGCATTTCCATAGAAAGTAAATAGGCGTTAACTGTTAACTTCCTACCATCTATAACAATTCTTGCCTTCCGGATTGAGTCCTTGCTCAGTAGGACCACTTTGCCTGATCCAGTTTGGAACATTGGGGCCGTGCTATCTTTATGCACACCACCTAAATGTCATAAGATGCAATGGTGAATTCGTATTGCACAACCTTAACAAAGTATAATTCATCAAAATTATCTAAAACCTACACTTTCTACCTCTAGTTGCAACATCCAATCCAATCTCCACAAAGAAAACAGAGAAAACAAGTCTTACCTCTAAATGAAACATTCGTTCCTCTCAATTCACCCTCTAAATCAACACCATCATCAGATGGTTGATCTGTAGCACAATCGCTCAGGCCATCCCGTCACCTTCAATCAGGTTGTTCCGAGCCGTGGATTCCATCAGCAAAAATAGGCCTCTCACCAATTAGACACAATCGCATTTAGTTAACAACACGCGTGCAACCACAAGTAGTAGGTAAGCACACTGGCGTTCGCACACGGATGGATACGGGGAATAGGAGATGAAAGGGGATAGTACCTTCAGTGAGGAGTTCGGCCATGGATTGGACAAGGCATCCATCGGTGGGGCCAGCGTCTAGGGTTTTAGATCATAGAAATGCGGAGGAAGGGGGTCAGTAATTAGGACCATTTCCCGATTGAAGTGAAGGTGAAGAGAGATATAGATTGAACCTTCAGCGGAGACACGGTCACAGCCCGCTGGGGCAGAGGTGCTCAGCAAGGTGGAGGCACTTTGGTGGAGTCGCTCGGCCGAGGGGAGGTGCTTGGGGGAGGGAGACCATCAGGCGGAGGTGCGACTGGGGAGCGGAGGCCCAGCTGGCGAAGACGCGACCGTAGGGGCGGAGGGCGCGGAGGTGCTCGGCCAGGGGGAGGCACTCGGGCAGAGTCACTTTGCTCGGGGAAGGCGCTCGGCCCCAGGCGCAACCGAGGCCGAAGGGAGGCGCTTGGCCGGTGGGTGGAGGGAGTCACTCGATCGGGGGTGGAGGGAGGTGCTTGGATGGTGGGTGGAGGGAGGCACTCGGCCGAGGGACATTGAGCGAATGGTGATAGGATCTAGTGCTGGGGGTGCAATGGTGGGGGAAGACGCGAGAAAATCGGATATTTGAATGGGTCAATATCCAATATCCGAATTCTAACCCATATTTCTCGCATATTTCATGCTCTGAATCCAATCTGATATCCTGATTCAGATACGGATTCGACTGGATATCTAAAGTCCATCCCAAATCTGGTCCCGACCAGATCTAGATCTAGATCGAGCGGATAAAATCTAACCTGTTTTCACCCTTAATTGGTGGGCATTGCACGTGAGGTGTTCCACTCCATACAGTTGGGAGCTGGCATTCAAGAGGATTCAATGTACACCTGCACAGGACAGAAAGCCTTAGTGAATAGGACATGTCACCTGGTTTGGCCTCCTCTTCTTCTGATTGATTGCAATCAGTGATTCCCTGTACTCATCCTCCACATCTGAGAAACGTGTTATATATATATATATATATATATATATATATATATATATATATATATATATATATATATATATGGCGATATATGAAAATTTGAAAACTCCGTGGAAACCACCTATAGTTTTGAAAAATTCTCAGCATGAATAGTAATATTTACTGTTTTGGCACTATTCTTTTGCTGTTTGTCTTTTCATATCTTTCAAATGCGATTGAGTTTCAACTTCAAATTTTGCAGGGTTGTAGAGGTTCACCTCCCTACATATGGTAATTTTTGAGAATTTTTCAAAACTTCTACAGGTGGTTTCACGGAGTTTTCTATGGAATTTATATATTATATATGAATATATATATATATATATATATATATATGAAAATATATGAAACCACCTGTAGAAGTTTTGAAAATTCTTAAAAATTACCATATGTAGGGAGGTGAACCTCTACAATCCTACAAAATTTGAAGATGAAAATAAATCACATTTGAAAGATATGAAAAGACAAACAGCAAAAGAATAGTGCCAAAACAAGAAAAATTACTATTCATGCTGACTTTGTCTTTTTCATATCTTTCAAATGCGATTGAGTTTCAACTTCAAATTTTGCAGGATTGTAGAGGTTCGCCTTCCCTACATGTGATAATTTTTTGAGAATTTTTCAAAACTTCTACTGGTGGTTTCCACGGAGTTTTCATGGAATTGGTGGTTTTCACCAAATATTTTGTATATATATATATATATATATATATATATATATATATATATATATATATATATTGATAACTAAGTTTTGTTGAAACTAAGGGTAGGAGCTCGCCATTCATTTTCCAATAAGAGAGTAAAATAGTAGTCTCCGGAGAGGAAAATACAATGAACTCTAACGCACCAACAACAAAGAGCGAGTCCTAAACTTGAAAATTCCCTCCAAGACACCAAAACACAAGTAGACCAATACCTATTGATGAGTCGGAGATGCCCTTGATGTCCACGACACAACGCACCAACCCATAGAGGGCGTGGAGGTCACCGACGCAAGACTTCTCAACCTGCACTGCTGCGCTACCCACAAACGCCCCCGCGCTGCCAACATGTCTCCTGCAAGGACGCACTACCATTGAGCTCTTGATGCACACCCACACCATGAACCGCCACGAAGCAGCCAGGGGGCTGCCGCTAGGTTGAGCACCAAGCACACCACCCACCACGAGACGTGCATACCCACGCCAGAGTGGCCCTCCGACCAAGGCACCACGTGTGCCCTTGCGAAGACACGCCAACAAGGTCAGTAGCCAGCCTAAGCTCCAGCCAACCCAACGCCACCACTCGATCTCCAGCCAGCCCCAAGTGCCACCACCTAAGTTCCAGCCAACACCAATCTCCATCTGAGCTCCACCTGAGCTCCAGCCAGCCTAGCGCCCCAGGAGTCTCCAGCCAGCCCGGCGCCACCCAAACTCTACTTGAGCTTCAGCCAGCCCAACGCCACCACCGGAGCTCCAGCCATCCCCAAGCACCACCTGAGCCTCCAACTCCCAGCTACGGCCACCGAGCCTGCAGCTGCTATGGCCACGACCTCACCGTACCTGCTACAGCCACCGAGCCCACACAACCCTGGCCTGCACCTAATGTGCAGCGCGAGAAGCTCCATCAGATTTGGCCGAATCTATTAAGGAGGAGAGCAGAATCGGTCTAATCCGAAGGAAGGAAGAGGAATTGGTTGGATCCAGCCTAGATTTGGTCGGATCAGGCCCTAACTCACAGGCCCACACCCGCAATGACACCCCTTGTTGCAACAAGCTCAACCATAGATGAAGCTTGAGGAGAACACCTTGGATTTGAACCGCATCACTGTGATCTTGTGCCCTAGCTAGCCCACACAATGGTCCTCGTGGAGCTGCAGCACCAGCTCCAACTTTGCCACTCGTCGCGACCACCCAAACTCGACCATGTCAATGACAACCGCCTCCCGTGTCACCAACGCGTAGATCTGGGAGTTGGGTATGAAGAGATTTGAGGGGACAGGACGCTGTGAAAAGGCCTCATCGCCACTGTTAGTCAGTCGGTGCCCACCAACATTGGCGGTGAGGGAGAAGGAGGGTGGGAAACTTTCTCGGTTGGAGGCTGCGTGTCGCCTTGGGGCACCTCTGGAGTCCCTACCATGCCAACATTCTTTCCTCTGAATGTTTAGACTTATGCCAATATATAGTTTAGGTGTAGTAAATATGGTAAGTTAGATCGTAACTAATTAACTAGTTGGGTATCATATTGAGTAGTATATTACAATCAACTCCAAATTACATCTCCCAAGTTAAATGTCTTTGCACACCTGCTCGATATAATTCATCTGCAAATAAAAATGACTTAATTTTTAAGAGTTAACTGACACACTTGCCCTATACATTTACTTACTGTAACGATCCTCCTTTTTGGTACGGAATACCAAGAATGATGATCTATGCACATATAGTACTAGACCCATGATCAGTAGCTAGTACGCACATTTACAACATTGATAACACATCCATACATAATATATATATATATGGAAGTTGTTTATACAATAAAATCTTACAATTCAGAGTTAGTTACAACAAAAAATTCAAAAGTCTTGTGGTATGCCCATACAAACCCTTAAACAACTGACAAGGTATAATTCCTATAAGATCGTATCATCGAAATTCCTGTATCCTATGACAAAGCATATATCTTCGGGGGCCTCTTCTTCAAATAAACCAATAAATAAGCAAGAATGAGTACTTTCATACTCGGTAAGATTTAAGGTGTATCGCAAAAATACAGTAAATGTAGGCTATGTCAAAGGAGGCTTATAGGGTTATTTTGCATAAAGCAAAGTTGAACATGTAAATCAAGTAGTAATTTGCAAAACAAAATTTTGCAAGAGCAAGTTTGACATGTTTATGAAATAACAGGTATGTAAGCATAAATATTGCATCTCACAGTCTTCCATGACGTGAGCAAGCATTCAAATTATTCCCTGCCAACACATGGTATAAAACTAGTCTTTGCTAACACACGGCAAAACAATTGAAACCAATTCTTGCCAACACATGGTATAGTATTGAATCATCTGAAGGGTAAGCTTTCCAACATATGTTTTAAATTCTAATAAATATGAAAATTATCTAACTAGTGTTAGTACACCAAGTCTACCATAACCACGGGCACGGCTTTTCGAAAAGGTTTAAACTCTGCAAAGGGTACAACTTTACCCACAAGTTATGACCATTTCTTTTTGCCGCTATTTTCACGCTCCTTTGGTGTGTGGCCAGAATGTTCATGACAAAAACTTTTATATTATCTAGGTTACCTTTGCACCAGTCGATGACAACAATCCCTTCCTATGGCAGTATAAAATATTTGTACACCCATTGTACTCTTAACATGCTATTTCCTATTGAGTCATCACTTTTCCATGTTCTATAGTGGAAGAAGATATTTGTATAATGTTATACTCTCAATAGTTCACTCCTATTAAGTCCCCACTTCCCTATCATTACAAGGCGTGCACCATGTATTGGTATGTAGAAACCTCTACGAGCAATCAATATCAAAAAGTCCATACTACTCCAATTTTTCAATGTGCAAAGTTAAACTAAATAACTTAATTAGTTTAAGGCAATTCCATATCAGCTCTTGTGGTTGTACGGATATCTCTTGGATCATACAACACTATGTTCGGTTCTTAATCCGACCCAGGTAATAAACTCCCCTCGTACTATGTGCAAGTCTCATGCACATCTGACTATTGCCAATAATCACTCCCGTTAAAACCATATTTTTATTTTTATTTTTACCAAGATATTAGTAACCTTTAATGTCATATCCAACACTTTTAAATTATAAAGAGTAACATGTTCCTTTACTAAGGTATGGCTAAGCATGATCATTATGTAATCACTTATACCTAAATTGACATATTGTCTAACCTTATTCTAAGGTTATCAAGATTCATAATTCAATATTTATTAAGAAAGTTCCATGAGATCAAGGTATAGCTACCAGTACCACAATGTAATGAATTTACAGAAAAGACGAGCATGCATAAATAGATTTATCAAAACAAAACAAAATTAAAACACTTGGATCAATATGATCAAAGGGGGTGCTTGTCTTACTATTTGATGTCGGTAGCATAGTCGAGGTCATCGACGACAGCGTCTGGCATGCTGGAGTCTACACATCGTTCGTCGAGAATAAAGCAATAATAACAACAATAAGAGACAAAAAGAAGTCAAACATAAAATCAAATTCAAATATAAGTTAAAATAGAAGGTTCCGATGATAAAAATGATTTTAAGTACTGATTTCTTAGTTTTTAATTTTGTTATTCATGTTAAGCGTTCTCAGATTAATATTATAAGAATGTAGATTAAGTGCAAACCACGTTCGAATATAATTACCTGCATATCATCAGAGTCCTGACCTTTAGAAAAATTATTGTACCATTATGGCATCAAAGAGTCCTAACCTCTGAGGTTCTTTGAAGCTGGTCTCATTGGTTTTAATATTCATTTGTGGAAGTTATTCATATTCAGGTCTCATGTGCATAGAAAGCAAAGTCATTTATAAGTTTATTTCAAATTAAGTCAAATATTAAATATATTTGCATATCTGGAGTGCTTAAGATCTCATAAACATGTTAAAATTTGTTTTATTCAATTTGGAGTTTATTTGCATAATTTTTATATTGAGCATGTTCTATGCCTTCTCTTTAAATTTGAATTTCAATTCTATACAAAGGTAAAATTCAAATATTTTTGCATATTCAGATCCTTTATGATTTTATGCAAAATTAAAAACTTGTTTCACTGGATTTGAATCTAGGATGCAAAAGTTATTTAAATTTGAATCAACCCGGGTTGGAAAATAGCATAAAAATGGAAAATACGCTTTCTAGTATTGAAAGCACTTTTCTATTTTTAATCGGTTTTGAATTAAACCGGTTGATATGTTGGGCCCACAAGCTAGTGAGCCAGCTTGGTGCGAGTCACTGACCTCCTGGGCTGACTAGCTAGCCTCACAGAATAGGGGCACACGAGAAGGGGGTCACTGGCGGTGAGGGAAAGACGGCGTCGGCTAGTCGTGGGCTCGACGAGCACCTGGGGAACATGGCGTACCCAGGGCGACGGTTGGTGGTAGGCAGTGGCGATCGGTAGGTGGTCATCACCAAGGTCAGGCGGTGACGACCATGGCCAGATATCCGCGGAGGAGGATGGTGGGGCTTGAGCTCGGCTAAGCTTGGGATTAGCAACAAGGGATTATAAGCATTTCATTTTAGGACCTTACTGTGCAAGAAGAGGACAGGAAGCTCTGTCACCAGTGGCCGACTGCGAGGAAGATGGATGGCGTGGCCGCGGTGCTACAAGTGATGAAAACTAAAATTGAGTTAGGGTTTGTGACGAGGGAGCTAAGAGGAAGCAAGGTGAAGTGCAAGGCTATGTGGGGAGGTCTGCCAGCTTTATAGGTGAAGGAGAGGCAGTAAGGCTGGCAGGTGGACCCCTCTGTGGATGGCCCCGCTTGGCAATGATGGAGAGAGCGGTTCATCATACCTGTCCAGTGATGATGACCCATTATTTTGGGTCTAAAATTTTTGATAATTTTTATATGAAGTCTCGGGATATTTCTCAACATTCTGTAAAATTTTAGATTAAAAGGTATTATAAATAAATTATAAAAATTCTGACAATCCGAACTGCTAATTTTCTCCTTCTCTATTTTTAATTTTTACGAGTATCAAAACATTGTTAAAATTTTTTTAAACTTTTACTGGGAATTTATTATGGCCTGGGAATTCTATTTCAAAATTTTGAGATGATGGACTATTGTATTTATTTTATAAAATTTTTAACATTTTATTTATTGATTTCCAAGATTTCTATTTTTGAATTTTTAAGGGCATTGAATATGTGACATCATGTGATGAAAAATTGGTTGAATGGTGAAATTGGCATTGTATAGTGACTTTGATTATAGCATGTGTGGTGCTTGTGCATGTGCCATGTTGAGATGATGATAGCATGATGGATTCTGCTTGATGCAATGCACTCGTGTGAGTGGTTGCATAGGTTGACCTTGAGTCAAGTCGTGGACTTGTGCTCGTGCACGGTTTTTGTGTTTATTCATGTGCAGTGTTGCTCGAGGGCTTAACGTGGTCGATGACGGACCGAACTAGGTTCATGGAGGAACCGAGGTTCGGACTAGGTTCGAGGAGGAATCGAGGTCCCGTGGTCGAGGATGTCATGCGAGACGTTCGGGCTAGAGAACATGCACATGAAGGCTGGTTAGTCACGTATGCGCAGTAGGTGGGCTGTTCATGCGTGCAAGGTTGCTGGTTAATCACATATGTGCAGCAGGTGGGCTGTTCATGCGTGCAAGGTTTTGGTTTTGGCCATGTTGGGCCAAGTAGAGATAGATACGAACTCTTTCCATGTTGGAAGTGGAGTTGTATTCTATCTCTGCGTGTTTGCTCTGTATAAATAGGGGGAGGTGTCTCCTGTTTATTTTTGAGCGTTCAGGTTTGAGGGTTTGTACTCTTGTGTTGGAGTACTTTAGACAATGAAATAAAAATCAATCTTTCAGAGAGTTTCTTCTTGCGGTTGTGATTTGCTCTTGGCTTCGACATAGTTAATCAATCGCTTGAAGTTTTGTTCATCACAGCAGTCACGAAGTTCATCACGGAGTTCGGTTCTTTGCAAAGGTATCATCTTGCGAAGGTAATATCTTTTGATCCGTAGATCCGATCGGATTGATTCTTCTTGGGTTTGATTCATAATTGAATCTAGTTTCTACAGTTAAAATTTCATATCAATCCAATGGTTAGATCTTCAGTAATTTGTGGTCACCCAGATTGATATCCTGCTGCCTGACTACTCGCGTGGTCGCCCAGATTCAGTCATCTTGCGAAGAACATAACTTTAGATCCGTAGATCCGATTGACCTAATTCTTTTTGTGGTAGCTTCAGAATTGAGTGTAATTTCTACTGTTAAAATTTCACAGGAATCCAATGGCTAGATCTTTGGGATTTTCTATTTTAGTGGATATGTATCGGTCTGCTCCCCCAGACTGTGCGCGTGGTCGCCCAACTGTTCACGTGGTCGCCCAACCTGCTCGCCCAAGTGCCAAACTGCTCGCCCAAGTGCCCAACCTGCTCGCCCAAGTGTCCCACTGGTCGCCCAGTGCCCTACACCGCCGCCTGTGTGTCCCATCGGTCGCCTGTGTGCTCAAACTAGTCGCCTAAGTGCTCTCATCGGTCGCCTGACTTCTAAACCGGTCTCCAACTTCGTGAACCGGTCTTCAAGCAATTTGAGTTTGAATTAGGTGTTTCAAAAGTTTAAAAATAAGATTTTAGCTTCAGCGCAATCATTCACCCCTCCGATTGACGCCATCCGATCCTACAAGTGGTATCGAGCAAGGTTGAGGTATGGCGTCGATAAGTATGTTAATCGTCCTCCTATGCTTAATGATTCAAATTTTTCTTACTAGAAAAGTCGATGCAATCCTATATTGAAGCTCAAGGTAATGATGTTTGGCGAAAGTCTCTCTCGCATATGATGTTCTGATATAGTCACTAATGATAATAAAGCAGACGTTGATTTAAATGCTAAAGCTAAAAACTTGATTTTTCAAGGAATCTCTGAAAAAGAATTTGATCGAAGTTTCTCATTTACGCTCGCATTCAGTTTGGAAGACATTATGTGACTATCATGAAGGTTCAACTAAGATTAAGAAAGTGCGCAAAAATATTTACCAAAAGGACTTTTCGATTTTGTTATGAGACTAGGTGAATCAATTGATGATCTTTACTCTCGATTTGAGAAAATTTTGTGCAATTTATGTAGTGTTGGAGTTAACAATCCAAAGAGAGGAGAATGCTAGTAAGATTTTGAGATCTCGACTCTGAATGGCGATGGTTGTTACTGCAATCAATCAAACTGTTGATTTGGATACGCTTGACCATGGATGATCTCAGATTCTAGGTTGAAAACTTATGAGATGGATTCTTTTATCACCTAGAGCTGATAAAACCTCTACACATGCACTTGTTGCTAACCCCAGCACGTCTTCTGGATTACCATCTTCTGTCTTCTTGTCTGCATTAGCTTCTTTTTCAGATGAACAGTTTGAGATGCTCCCTGAAGAAGATCTTGTGCTCATTTCTTCACGCGCTGTCAAAGCACTCAACAATGTGAGGATGAGGAGGCGTGGAGGCACTACTTCAGGGCCTTTCAACTGCTTTGAGTGTGGTCTTCCCGGGCATATCAAAGCAAATTGTCCCAAGTTGAAAAAGAAGGAAGAAAGAGAACCAGCACAACGCAGCTCAAGACGTACTACTCCTAGGCGTTCCAATTTTCGAAAAGTCGCTAAGAAAGTCTTAGCTGTCTTGGAGGAGTGTAATCTTAGTGATGTGGACTTTGAGAGTGACAATGAGCCACAGGACAAGAAAGGAGATACTGATGATGACTTCACTGGCATGTGCTTCATGGCTAAAAGGGATAGTGACAGTGATTCTGATTGTGATGAGGTAGGACCTTCTTATGATGAACTTGAGTATGCTATGGTTAAATTAGCTTCTGAACTGAAAAAAATCTAAGAAGGCTCTTAAAGAAAAAGATCTAGAAATTGATAGTTCTAATTCTGAAATTGCAAGGCTTAGATCTTTGATTCTTGATGATGATGCCTGTAAGTCATGTGACTTAATTCACAATGAGCTTGTTTCACTTAGGAAAGAATATGCTTCTCTCATTAAAACAAGATAGGGAAAATGAGAAACAAATGAAAAATGCTAGTCGTTCAACCATTGATCTCGCATAATTCAAATTTCTTGTTCAAAATGCTCCATATCGAATTGAAGTTGCATGATGCAAATGCTAGAGTTTCTCAAATGATGATGCCTTGCTCACTCATGAAGTTCTTTCCGCTCAAATTGTCGAAAATGTAAAGGAATAGTGGACGCTCCTCGTAATAATTGTTTAACTCGTCTAGAAAGGTTGATTACTTGGAAAATCGTTAGAACGTTTCACTAAAGGAAAGAAAAACCTAAACATGATTTTGGACCAATCAAAAGTCAAGACTCATAACAAAGGTTTAGGTTTTGATTCTTATGCTCATCATAAAACACATGTTCCCACCGTTGTCAAAGTTCTTGAAAGTGGAAAGTTTGAAATTGCAAATGAGCCTAAGAAAACTGTCTTTAAATCATTGAATGTTATCTTCATCGTGATGAATGCAAACGTTGCTTCTACTTCTAAAGTTAAGCATTCTCATAAGTACACTTGCACTCATTGTGGTAGAGATGGACATCTAGTAGATTTTTGCTTTAGGCTAGCCAAACAATGTATAAGAAAAAGCTAAGGCTAGGTCTAATTTCGCATGTGCACGCTTTACTCCTCATTATGTGCCTAAGGTGATGCGAACACCTTTTGTTGTAAGAAACACGAGAAAGAGCAAAACTGATTTTGTATACAAGTATACTGTGTTGTGCCTACTGTCGTGTGTCTCAAAGGTCGGATTCCTAAATGTCTTTTATCTAACCCCAAGATCGAGACATCGACATTCTCTTTTGTGTAGACTGTGGAAGAGAGGAAGGAGAACATATGGTTCATAGATTCGAATGTTCAAGACATATGACCGGTGATTCAAAATGGTTCTCCTCCTCACACAAAGTTCGTGATGAGGTCATCACTTTTGGCGACAATTCAAAGGGAAGAATTCTTGGAAGAGGAATTGTGCGAGTCAATGAAAACTTTATTCTCAAGGATGTAGCTTTGGTAAGCAAGCTCAAATATAATTTGCTTTCAGTTTCTTAGTTGCTTGATGAAAATCTTGAGGGAAGATTTCAGAAAAAAAATTGTCGTATATTAGATGATTCTGAAAATCTAGTATGCAACATCACTCGCATTGGTCGTTTGTTTAAAGGTGATTTTTCATGTCCAACATCTGAAATGACATGTCTTGTATCTCATGTTTCAAAAGATCTAACTTTTGGCATTGTAGACTTGGTCATATTGGTTTTGATCACCTTTCACGCATTAGTAAATCAAATTTGCTCGAGGTTTGCCTCAATTAAAGTATGACAAAACAAGTAATTTGACTTGCTCTCCTGTCAACATGGAAAAATGATCGCACCTAAACATTTTCCTATCATCATTGTTATGACTAATGCTCCAGTCACTTCTACACATGGATATCTGTGGGACCAAAGAAGAGTAAAATCTGCAGGAGGTAAGTGGTATGTTCTTGTGATTGTTGATGATTACTCTAGGTACTCTTGGGTATATTTCATGACTACCAAAGATGAAGCTTTTGAATTGTTTCAAGAGTTTGCATTAATGTTGCTCAAAGAATTGCCTGAAGCACTTAAAGTAATTAGGAGTGATAATGGAGGAGAATTCAAGAACAATCTTTTTGCTTCTTTCTGTTTTGAACATGGAATTGAGCATCAATTTTTTTCTGCTCGAGTTCCTCAACAAAATGGTGTTGTTGAGAGGAAAAACCGCACACTAGTTGAGATGGCTAGGACAATGCTTGATGAATATTCTACTCCTAGGAAGTTTTGGGCTGAAGTTATTTCTACTGCTTGCTACATTTCAAATAGAGTATTTTTGAGAGCAAAGCTTCATATAACTTCTTATGAACTTCGGTTTGGACGCACTCTAGCATCTCCCATATGCGTGTTTTGGTTGCAAATGTTTCATTCTCAAACATGGAAATCTTGATAAGTTTGAATCTAGATGCTCGATGGATTGTTTCTTGGTTATGCTCTTCATACTCGTGGTTACCGTGTGCTGAATTTAGAAACTAACAAAATTGTTGAGACTTGTGAAGTCACTTTTGATGAGGCTAGTCCCGGTACTAGACCTGAATTTTCAGGGACACAAGTTACTTGCAATTCGAAAGTATTTTTTGGAAGAAAGTGATGATGAAGATGAAGATGAAAGTGGTAATCAAGTTGGCAACTCTACCACACCAATTCAACCACAGAAGAAAATCAAGAAGCATCTTCGAAATTCTTCCAAAGAAACACACATGGTAATCGACCTCGGACATCTTCGTAAATTTCAGCACCATTGCATATTCAACGAAGATATCCTCCTGATGATGATTGGTGAGTTAAATGTGCGTGCTTCAAACAGTACAATACTAATGCCTCATATGCTCATATCGCTTTTGTTGCATCTTTTGAACCCCAAGATGTAAGTCGCGCGTTATCTGATGAGTCTTGGATTAATGCCATGCATGAGGAATTTGAGAATTTTGAGCGCAATAAGGTTTGGATTTTAGTTCCACCTCCTTTAGGTCGTAATATCATTGGAACTAAATGGGTTTTAAGAATAAACAAAGTCAAGATGGGGTTGTTGTTAGAAACAAAGCTAGATTGGTTGCTCAAGGTTTTACTCAAATTGAAGGACTTGATTTTGATGAAACTTTTGCACTGTTGCTAGACTTGAAGCCATTAGAATTTTGTTGGCCTTTCTGCATCTAAAGGTTTTAGATTGTATCAAATGGACGCCAAAAGTGCTTTTCTAAATGGTTTTATTTCTGAAGAAGTTTATGTCAAACAACCGCCTGGATTTGAAAATCCGAAATACCCAGATCATGTTTTTAAGTTGTCCAAAGCTTTATATGGTTTAAAACAAGCTCCTCGGGCTTGGTATGATAGGCTTAAATCATATTTGCTGGAAAATGATTTTGAAATGGGCAAAGTTGATAAAACCTTATTTTCTCTCAAGCATGGCAATGATCTATTACTTGTTCAGATTTACGTGGATGATATCATTTTTGTGGTACTTCTCATGCTCTTGTTGCCAAGTTTTCAGACACTATGAGCAGGAAATTTGAGATGAGTATGATGGGTGAGCTCACATACTTTCTGGGTTTACAAGTCAAGCAAACAAGGCAAGGTATTTTTATTCACCAAACGAAGTACACAAAAGATCTCCTTCGACGTTTTGAGATGGAAACATGCAAACCAATTTCCACACCTATTGGCACAACAACTACTTTGGATCCGGATGAAGAAGGAGAACCGGTTAATCAAAAGGAGTATCGAAGCATGATTGGATCGCTTCTTTATCTTAGTGCTTCAAAGCCGGATATACACTTTGCGGTGTGTTTGTGTGCTCGTTTTCAAGCTTCTCCACGTGCTTCTCATCGACAAGCGGTAAAACGAATTCTTCGCTATTTACAATCCACTTTAGAGTTTGGCTTATGGTACTCCTCATCGCCATGTTTATCACTTAGAGCCTTCTCGATGCTGATTTTGCGGTTGTAGAATTAACAGAAAAGTACCTCTGAACATGTCATTTTATTGGTACATCTTTAGTTGCTTGGTCATTTAGAAAACAAGTTTCATTGCTCTCTCAACCTGCCGAATCTGAATATGTTCTTAGCCGCCGCATGTTGTGCTCAAGTGCTTTGGATGATATCAACTTTAAAGGATTTTGGATTAAACTTAGATAGTGTTCCCTTTTTGTGATAACACTAGTGCTATTAATATTGCTAAAAATCCAAAGGCAACATTCTCGAACCAAGCATATTGACATTCGCTATCATTTCCTTCGAGATCATGTGGAAAAGGGAGATGTTGTGTTGCATTTTGTTGATTCTCGATTTGCAAATTGTCGATATTTTCACAAAACCACTTGATGCTTCTCGATTTGCCTTTTTGAGAGGAGAGTCATGCCAGCATCCCATGAGCTTGTTTTGAGGGGAGTTTTATGCCAAGTCTTTTACTTAATGAGCTTGCTTTATCATATTTCTTTATATGCTATGTAATTAAGCTTATATATGATAATCTAAATTGCTTTACTTGAACTAAAAGTGACATTGCGAAATCCCTTGGTTTGATTGTCTATAGCTAATACCTTGTGATATCTTGCTTCTATAGGCTTGATAATGAATCTTTTTAACAAATTTGGGCTATGAAGCATGTGTATTTTCAGCTTTACTCTTTCATAGACCATTTAATCACTTTGCATGTTTACAATAAAAGAAAAGGGAATAAGAAAAAAAGGGGCTCAAATCTGCAAGAAGCTTGTCAAAATTATCAAAATAAGCAAAAGCTTCAAGATGTATGCTTCAAGCATGCCATTCCCTAAAAGATAAGATGTATGCTACAAGCATGCCATTCCCTAAAAGATAAGATGTATGCTTCAAGCATGCCATTCATTGAAAATAAAAGAAGTATGCTTCAAGCATGCCACATGCAGTTTACTGTTATCAAGATTAAATTGGTCTACTAGATTGGAGTTGAAACTACTTACTTGCCCCGAGTTGTTAGTTGCTTCATTTTTGGCCTAGTATTTTCGTCAAGATTTTGCTTAGTACTTGGCTATAGTTGATTAAATTGAGGTTGAGATGCATGTCACTCCCTAACTTGTTAAATAATATTAAGTTCATGTATTATGCTTATTATGTGATCTATAAGGTTATATGATCAAGGAAGCTCATTGGTTCTTGTCTTGGCACTCATTTGTTTTTCCTTGTCAAATCATTGTCAAAGGGGAGAAGAAAGCTTACATTCGTGGAGAAGTAAAATGTTTTATTGTCAAAAGGGGAAATTTTGGAGTTCACACACAATTTGGTTTCCTTTAGGGGAGATTTTTCACTTTGCTTTTTGATCACTTTGCTTTTTGTTTTAAAATGAAATTTCTTAAAATCTTTTCTCGTGAGGTTAATGCCAATGTTCAGTCCAAAGGTGTTGCCAATGTTTTCATCAAGGGGAGATTGTGAGATCATGTGATGAAAAATTGGTTGAATGGTGAAATTGGCATTGTATAGTGACTTTGATTATAGCATGTGTGGTGCTTGTGCATGTGCCATGTTGAGATGATGATAGCATGATGGATTCTGCTTGATGCAATGCACTCGTGTGAGTGGTTGCATGGATTGACCTTGAGTCAAGTCGTGGACTTGTGCTCGTGCATGGTTTTTGTGTTTATTCATGTGCAGGTGTTGCTCGAGGGCGAACGTGGTCGATGACGGGACCGGAACTAGGTTCATAGAGGAACTGAGGTTCGGGACTAGGTTTAGGGAGGAATCGAGGTCCTAGTGGTCGAGGATATCATGCGAGACGTTCGGGCTAGAGAACATGCACATGAAGGCTGGTTAGTCACGTATGCGCAGTAGGTGGGTTGTTCATGCGTGCAAGGTTTTGGTTTTGGCCATGTTGGGCCAAGTAGAGATAGATACGAACTCTTTTCATGTTGGAAGTGGAATTGTATTCTATCTCTGCGTGTTTGCTCTGTATAAATAGGGGGAGGTGTCTCCTGTTTATTTTTGAGCGTTCAGGTTTGAGGGTTTGTACTCTTGTGTTGGAGTACTTTAGACAATGAAATAAAAATCAATCTTCCAGAGAGCTTCTTCTTGCGGTTGTGATTTGCTCTTGGCTTCGACATAGTTGATCAATCGCTTGAAGTTTTGTTCATCACAGCAGTCACGAAGTTCATCACGGAGTTCGGTTCTTTGCAAAGGTATCATCTTGCGAAGGTAATATATTTTGATCCGTAGATCCGATCAGATTGATTCTTATTGGGTTTGATTTGTAATTGAATCTAGTTTCTACAGCTAAAATTTCACATCAATCCAACGGTTAGATCTTCGGTAATTTGTGGTCGCCCAGATTGATGTCCTGCTCGCCTGACTACTCGCGTGGTCGCCCAGATTGATGTCCTGCTCGCCTGACTACTCGCGTGGTCGCCCAGATTCAGTCATCTTGCGAAGGACATAACTTTAGATCCGTAGATCCGATTGACCTGATTCTTTTTGTTTTAGCTGAAAAATTGAGTCTAGTTTCTACAGTTAAAATTTCACATCAATCCAACGGCTAGATCTTCGGGATTTTCTATTTTAGTGGATGTATATCGGTCTGCTCGCCCGCATCAGCGCGCGCGTGGTCGCCCAACTGCTCACGTGGTCGCCCAACCCGCTCGCCCAAGTGCCAAACTGCTCGCCCAAGTGCCCAACCTGCTCGCCCAAGTGTCCTCATCGCCGCCCAAGTGTTCTCATCGTCGTCCAAGTGTCCTACTGGTCGCCCAGGTGCCCAAACTGCTCGTCCAAGTGTCCTACTGGTCGCCCAGGTGCTCAAACTGATCGTCCAAGTGCTCTACTGGTCGCCCAGACTTCTAAACTGGTCTCCCAACTTCGTGAACCGGTCTTCAAGCAATTTGAGTTTGAATTGGGGTGTTTCAAAAAGTTTAAAAATAAGATTTTAGCTTCCGCGCAATCATTCACCCCCCCTCTGATTGACGCCATCCGATCCTACAGAATAATGTTTATTATTTTTTTGAAAATTTTACTGTAGGACACTGTAGTATTGTAGATGCTGTGTAAAATTGTTAGGATAAGATAAGGTCTGCAAAATTTTTAATAATTCTGACATGGCCACTGTTGTTAGTGCACTTGCATTGTTTTTAATCCCTTATCTATATTAAATGTGTTCACACATTCTTAGGCTTTTACAAGGGCTTTTTAATGATTGCCTTATATTTAAATATAATTTTTATAGATTTATTTTTATGTAATTTCTTTTTTCATAGTTTATAATTCAAGAATCAAATACAGAAAACAACTTTCTAAGACCAAAAATTCAAAAAATAGACAAGATGGAAATTAAGATTAAAATCTTACTTCCAATTTAATTTTGTATTTTTTCGGGATGTTACACTTATGTCGAAGATGAACAATATATCTAGAGTTAAAAAAATTCTTAAATTTTAGAGGTTTTTATGAGAATATGTCGAATTTAGTTAACCATACAGTGATCAAAAGAATAACAACTTTATAGTTTGGTCCAAAACGTATGAATTCCTTCCTATCCAAATAGGAAGGAAAAGCATATGTAGACTCTAAACTAGCTACTGAATATTTGGTCCAGAGAGATATTAATCTTCCTTCCTTGAGAACGAAGCAAAGCAACAATCAATTATCTTCCTCTCATGCGAGATGGGACTACAAATCTCGTGAAGAATAAAGTAATGCACTAATTATCTTCTTTGCAAGTGGTGCAAGCAGGAAGCTTTCATATGATGATACCTCACGCTTGTGCTTCGCTGGATAAATAAATATATTAATTGAGCAATATTTTCTTTTTCTCTAGCTACCCGTTCGTGATCATATCCATGTCGTTTTCGAGCGGCGTTGTCAATATCTTCATGTAGCCAGCATTCACATAGCCAACCGTAGAGGGCATCTTAAAATTAAAGCTAAAGAACAGATGCACTTAAGCATATAATTAATTAGATGCACGAAAAAGATCATGTCATTTGCGGCCAATGATTCTTGGTTTGGAGGCCATTTGCGGCAGAAATATCTTACAAGATGGAGTAAACAAGAGTATTAATTAAGTACACTCTCACATATATATGCATCATGCATGTGGTTGGGGCTCCATCTTTCGTTTTCATGGAATAAGAATCAGCTATGGATTTGTTTTTATTTGTGGCTAGCTTTAGCTTTGCCATTTCTTTGCACTGCTAATTAGTCACTCGACATGTTTACCAATAAACTTCCTTCCTTTGTCTAGTATGTGCACACATGTCATGTCATGTGTAAACTAGTAATGGAAAGGTGCCATTTAGTTGTTCATGCCTAATTATATGCCTCATGCTATGTGTTGGTTGTGTCGTGGAATGAACGGAAAAAAAATCAGAATTATCCCACGTACTGTGTTGCCATTTGAGACCGATCCTTCTGTCCACATAGTACAAGCCAATACGTACTAAAACGTACGTAGCCGTTACATAATCTTACATTTTTCATTTGCGAGGACAATCTTAATTACCCAATGCATGCCGTAAACATAGAGTGCTCTAACATAGAGCATGGCATAAACAGAGTGCTAGCTCGCTAACTCTTACATAACACAAGCCATGCATAAACACGGGTTAGTGATGATCAAGATCAAAAAGGCCCGTGCGGTAGGAGGAGAGGAGATGTCTCATCTGCTGGAGATGCATATGCATGGTTCAAGGCACTGCTTATGTAGCCTGCAGTTCAAGAATTCATTGAAGAGAAATGTCTGTGTGTGTTGGAGGGAAGCAGATTCTCTGCCTTACGGCAGGCAGTGCCTCAACGGCACTCTGCCGTAACGGCAGACGATCCACGTCCGTGTTGGAGAGACAAGCTAGACAACCCAAGCCCCAAGGGTGCATGGCTGGACGTGCGTGATTTCTCGCATGTTCGTGCCAACACACTTGCCGCATTCTACCAGTAGCTAGCAATTAGCAGCTGCGAATTCGGCAGCTAGCCAATTAGCTGGTACTCCCCCGTCCAACCTTATAAGTTACTAGGTGGAATAAGTGAGAGAGATGGTTTGGACGCTGTGCCAGCCTCACGCTGTTTTGGATTTGGCTTTGTGTTTTTAGTCCGGAAGTATCAGAGAAGGATCGGGATCATTTTTATTAATTTTAAATGCTAAATTGCACCAATTCTTTGCGATACGGTTTCGGAAAAGATCGCGGAGGATCGCCATATCCGATACCGGTACGGCAATTTTGTGAAGAATCGGTGATTTATAGACTATATGCTTGCTTAATGCTCTTAAGGTATTCTGCATCTTATTTACGTTAGAAGATTACTAGCAATAATAGCGCGCTACGCTGCGCCGTTCTGTAAAGTCGATAGGACCCATCGGCGAATCCATAGGCTGCTATAAACCTTCGATGAAATCGTGTTTTTTTAGAAAACGGAAAATTTGGTCTAATTTTTATCTTTGTATTTTTAAATAAAATGGGCTCAGAGGACCCGCTGGCTAATCCATGGGTCTGCTATAAACCTTCGATTTAATCCGTATTTTTTAGAAAATCACGGCTAGGACCCGTCGACAAATCGATAAGTTGCTATAAACCTTCGACGAATCTGTGTTTTTTTGGTGACGAAAACATTTTTTCGACGAATCTGTGTTTTTTATGGGCTGCTATAAACCTTCGACGAATCCGTGTTTTTTTTAGAAAACTACGGTTAGGACCCGTCGGCAAATCGATAAGTTGCTATAAACCTTCAATGAATCTATGTTTTTTTGGTGACGAAAATATTTTTTCTGGGTTTTTTGGTGACGAAAATATTTTTTCGACGAATCTGTATTTTTTTGGTGATGAAAACATTTTTTCCGAGTTTTTTTGGTGACGAAAACATTTTTTTCGGGTTTTTTTTGTGACGAAAACATTTTTCCAACGAATATGTGTTTTTTGGTGACGAAAACATTTTTTCCGGGAAAAACGGAGAAATGACCTAGACGTAAGAAGCAGGGACCTGATTGTTATTTTTTTTGGACATGTTCGCTATCCTGAAAAATTAGAAATTGGCTTGTTCGCGATTTGAACTTAACGAGAGGTTTTTTTTCGAAAAATACCACGCCAGAACCCAAACGCGATGAAAAAAAAACTTATCTTCTCCTCATAAAAAATCGCGAATGACCTATTTGTAATTTGTAAGAACCTATCCGTAATTTAAAGAAATAGAGGGTTTTTTTTGCAAAATGCTGTGCGGTGGCAGGTGGATAGCCTGAACTCTCTCCGATCTCTAGCGCTACAATAGGTGTAACCATGAATATGATGTGTCGTACGAATGTCGCATCAACCATCAATAAAGTTTATAATTGAAGGACCAAGAATGACAGGATGTCAATACAATAATTGGCCAATTCTGGAGACGGTAATTAATTCTTATATTGTATTCTGATTTATGCCCATAACGTGAGAGCTGGTATCTTTAGACTTTTACTACAAACAAAGAATGATATTGCATTGTTTCTACTGACATTTGATATGTGTACTGATCTTTTAGTGTTGTTGCGACATTTTTGCACTTACCTTCCATCCTTTATTTTATGGCATCTTGTTCCCAACCTCTCATGCTGGCTACTCTCAACTACTGCAGGTACAGAGCTGTGACAAGTGCTTATTACAGGGGTGCACTGGGGAGCTCTGCTGGTCTATGACATCACCAGGCACCAGAGCTTTGATCACATACCTGGCTGGCTGGACGAACTTCGTGCCCATGCTGACAAGAACATAGTGATAATGCCAGTCGGCAACAAGAGCGACCTTGAGGAGCAGCGAGCCGTGAGCACTGAGGACGCTAAGGAGTTTGCTGAGAAGGAAAACCTCTTCTTCCTGGAGACCTCTGCACTCCAGGCAACCAATGTAGAGAATGCTTTCCAAACTGTCTTGACGGAAATCTCCAAAATCCACAGCAAGAAGAACATGGTATCTGAGCCAAAGAGCAACGGGGCTCCGCTGGCAAAATGATGACAGGGAAGAAGATCCTTTGTCCCAGGTCCGGCGCAGGAAATTCCAAAGAGCAAGTGCTGCAGTTCCATGTGATTGATACTTTATGCCTTTTATAGGTTGTTGGGTCTGGGGGTGTCGAAAATCTGTGTTGTCAACACGCTTGTTTTCTGATTAGTACATTCCTCTCGAGAAGTGCGAAAGTATCGAATTTTTTTTAAATAATATTATTTTATTTCGAAATTGCGACATTAATACACGTATTTAAAAAATTGCAGAAATAATATCCGGTCGCCAAACCGTTTGGCGATAATAGGGTAGTCGTCAAGCGGTTTGGCGACAATATCCTAATCCCGCATTTTGAAGCGGTGACAGCCAGTTGTCACCAGGCCAGGGAGTAGTCGCCAAGCGGTTTAACGACTACTAAGTAGTCGCTGAGCGGTGTGGCGACTACTAAGTAGTCGCCGAGTGGTGTGGCGACCATAACCGAATACCTGTTCGGCCGAACGGCCGGTCGTCTCGCTCGGCGAAGGAGGCGAAGAAGAAAGAAAAAGGAAGAGCGGTGGCGATCGGCAGCGCGGGAGAGGAAGAGAGGGAGAGGAAAGGGAGGAGAGAGAGCGGAGGAGAGAGAGAGGCGGCAGAGAGAGGAGAGAGAGGCCGTGGCGCAGAGAGAGAGAGGAGAGGAGCGCCGGAGAGGAGGAGAGAGAGAGAGAGGAGAGAGGAAGGAAGAAGGAGGAAAAAAAAAAAAGAAAAAGGTAATTTTTTGTAATTTTGTTATTAAATTTGTATAGTGTAAAATAATTTAGAGATTTTGTCATATTAGAAAATTTAGGAATTTTAGATATTAGAAAATTTTAGAAATGTTAGATATTAGAAATTTTAGATATTAGAAATATTAGATATTGATACAATATCGATGTTTATGCAATATTAGAAATTTTAGATATTAATGCAATGTCGATATTCGAGATTTTAGATATTGATGCAATATTAGATAGATATTGATGCAATATCGATATTAGAAATTTTAGATGCAATATTTGAGATTTTAAATTTTGATGCAATATAGCGATTTTAGATTGTTCGCTTGAAAATACCTAAGATGATAATTTTCTCATTTTAGGAGGGAATCGTTAATTTAGATATTGATGCAATATAAAAATTAATTTTGTTTAGTTAGTGATATTAAACGTTAGTGATGATATAAAAATCAATTTTGTTTATGTCGTCGCGAATGCTCTGGATGCAAAGTGAAATTTAGGGTATATTATGGCGATGGTGAAATAAAATTGGGCAAAATGGTGTTGATTTGAGCAGCTTTATGGTCATAATGGCGAACACTTATGCCCGATAGAGTTAGCATCCGTGATATAAAGTTTTGCTTGACCAAATATTTTTCCTCGATCCAAGTGTTTACTCTATTACCATTCAAGCCGTATTCACGCGTAGTAAGGGTGACCCGCTCTGTGGGAGTTGAAGAAAATAGATCGGACGTACTTGTGGCATAAATGGTTAAGGTGGTGCAAGAGATCTAGCCTTGAATGTGTAATGCTGGTGCATGCGTGCCCTAGAGAAGAGGTGAATATTAGCAACGTGGTGAAGCAAAGACGTCGGCTCAAAATGAACAAGTTCGTAGTGGTGCCGATTGAGGTAGCAATGAGGATGATAACAGGATGCAAAGAAACGCGAAGGTTGGGCAGATGAAGGAGGAAATCGAGCAAATTGTTGATCAATTGGAGTTGGTGGACCATATGGCGATGCAAGATGAAGCTGAAATGTTGGAGTGTGATGATGACATCGACGAAGATGAGGAAGAGGAGGAGATGATGAAATGCATAATAGTATTGGGCAACGGATGTACCCATCCCCGACGAGTGGAACAGAAAAACAAAGCCGATATGGAAGTTTCGGTGGGGGCATGACTCGCTGGGGAGTATGCTAGCAATGCCGTCTCGGTGAATCAAGTTTTCGCAAATAATTACGAGTTGAAGTTGGCAAGTGAGGTGGGCACTATCGCAGCAGAGAGAGTTCCGAGTTGTTTTGTCCACCGGATAGATACACGATGAAGTGCGAATCAAGGATGTGAATTCGAATACATGCATACAAGCCGAAGTCGCGAGATATTTTGGATTGCATCACGAGTAGATGGGCACACATGCAGACTAGAAAATGTTTCGGTGAAACACCGCAATTTGAATGCGGTACGTAATCGCTAGCGTGATGTTCAATGAGATTATCGAGAAGCGGACATTGAGTGTTCTTATATTCGAAAGCAATGTTGAGAACATTTAAGTACCGGATAAGTTACTCGATGGCTCGGCGTGCGGGCAAAAGGCATTAGAGAAGAGGTTTGGCACATATGAGGCTTCAGATTGTAACCTACCTCGTGTGCTTGATGTCTTGAAGGAAACCAACCTCGCACGTATACCGCTTTTGAAGAAAGTGAAGCGGATGGTAACGGGTCTCGATATTTCGTCGTGCTTTCTTTTCACTGGTCCTTGCATTGCGCTATTCGTGCATCGCCATTCATTGTCAAGTCCGATGGTACATTCTTGACCGGGAAATACAAAGGCGATTCTAACGCCATTGCAATTGATGGGAACAACCACATACTTCCATTGGCCTTTGCATTTGTTGAGGTGAGAACCGGATAGTCGGGTCGTGGTTTTTCGACATTTGAAGTTCGAGGTAGTTCGTGATCGCCCAACGTGTGCATCATCTATGACCGCCATAAAGGTATCATTTCGCAATTAAGACTCTACAGAGGACCTTGATGAGCCTTTTCCATGGCGGACATGCGAGAAATGTGGTGCATGAGACATTTGGGAGCAAATTTTTCAGCAGCTCAAGAGTAAGAAGTCGATGAACCTATTTAAGAGGTTATGCAAGCGTAATCGAGCACGTAAGTTCAACGCGATATTGGCGAGTTGGATAAGCACACTACCGCATGATTGAAGAGTCAAGAAGCAACCAAGAACGCCGAACGATTGCCCACCCAAAAGGCTATCACCCTTGAGCGCCGATCCTCCAAATCGAGGAGACGATCGTCAAGAAACATTAAGTGTTTCTTGCATTTGATAGAGGCGAGCTGCTGGAGAAGTGGGCATTGCTCCATGACACCGAGGCGCCAGTTAGTATACTAAATTAACATAGTCGGACGATTGAACAGCTTAGAGTTATTATGCTAATCGATATGTTTGAACAGTTCGTGTCATGACAACGAACATAGCCGAGGTTTACAATTGGGTCATCGAGGCCTCGTCCCGCTACCACTTGTGGCCATCCCGAAGGCATGTTGCACGGCATCGCTGGCTACTTCGAGAAAAGGCATGCGGAGGTCAGATTTCACGCCACGACATTGCAAACGCCGATCAGGCGCGATGATGGCCTACATGGAGGAACGCACGAAAGCTCACCGCATATGTGCGTAGCCGAGTGACCGAGTACCGCTTTGAAGTGACTCTCCTGTAAAGGGGATTGGGAACCGACACAGCGGTTATTACACACGAGGTTAACCTAGGCCAAGGGGCCACCGATGGTGTGAATGCACCGCAACAAGCCAAGACTTCTTCATATTCCCCGCCGCATGTGATCGCAGCTTGTGGGCAATTGGGATGAACACGCCGCAACACGTGTCCCTTTCTACCAAGGGTCATGTCACAATATATGGTCCGTGAGTTCCGTGGTTTTCGAGCACAAGGTGATTTCACCGCCATTAACAGAGATGTGCGATATGCCTACCGGATGCAAATTTGCGGAGGTGTGCACCAGTAGTGGTCATTCCACAGCCTAGGCGATTCGCAATGACATGGATGAATCAAGTGGGTGGCCAGCTTAGGAGGTGTTCTCATGGTGAGTACGGGCACAAGGCAACGCAATGCCCGTAGTGTTATGTAGTGAATTATGTAATTTGTATTGAATTGTGTAATATGTATCATTTTATCCTATGCTAGATATTTGCGGTTACATTGGACTATTTTATTAATGTCGGGTTGTATTGAATGCTTAACAATGCTTAGCTATGATTGTACCTTTTGTCATCTTTTTGTATTGAATTGCGTAATATGTTTGTCGTTTGTTTATTTATGTCGAACTCTTCGCCTTTTGATTTACATTACTAATCGCATCGCTTTTCCTGCTTACTTGCAGGATGGAGCACCCCGAGTCACTCCTTGACTCTTCGTTGGACCGACGGCACCGTGCGTCATTCCACACCACACACGGGCCTTGAGAGGGTGCCTCTGCTGCATGGGTCCGTGGTGCGGCGAAGCATGGCGGCTCCACCCAACTTCTACGCCCGGTGAGTTGCACTACATTTACATGTTTCATTGCTCGCACAATTGCATTTCGCCTAACAATTGAATTTACATGTCGATAGGTTGGCACGTCCGGGTTGCTTCCTCGCCGCAGATGATCGAGGCCTCACCGAGGACGGGCCGAGGCCGAGATCCCGCGAGGGCGACGACGGTCCGTGAGCGGTCACGGCGTTTTCCGCTCGACCGAGCTTCATCTGTCTTGTCTGGTGGACCGCTGGCGCCGGAGACGCACACTTTCCACCGCTGCTCGGGAGGTGACGGCCACCGCGCAGACGCCGCCATGCTTACGAGGTTGCCGATCACCGGGCACCGACGGACCCTCGTTGGCTCTGTGGAGTGGCAGTCGACCTGCAGGAGAGGTTCACCGAGTGGCTCACACCGACCCGACGATACCCGCCGCTAGGAAGAAGCACGGCCGCTCAGAGGTGGTTGGCCCGATTCGAGGTGAGTGCTTCCACGTATATGTTATTCTAATTTTTGTAACATTATTAACATATTACTATATGTTAATTGTCATAGGTGCAAAGACATGCTCGGCGACCCCATGCCGCACTGTGGCCCGACACTTGAGGCCTACTGGTTTGGTTGTTTGGGATGGTCATGTTCACGACCACACACGGAGACAGCGGCCGACGACGGTGGATAACCCACGACGGGCTATCGCGACGCCGCCGACCTGCACCAGTCCGCCGGTGTCCCGGGTTCGGCGGTTCTTCTTGCACGCATCGCGCCTCTTTGCGACGCGTGCGCGTGAAGTCGAGCAAGGCCGCCAACCCGACCGATGCCCTACTTCTCCAAATTTTTAGTCGCTCGAGCGCTTCCTGGGTCGACCCTTAGTTTTCCCGCGACAAGACACCGCCGAGATGTACGGGGCGACGACATCGACCGGCCGACCGTGGGCTCGCTTTGGACTCGCGACGGGTAATTATTTTCTTGAATTGCATTTATCAAATTTTATTTGCAATGATGTGCTTACACATATTTTTTTCCTTTTGCGCCCACAGCATGGAGTGCAGTACGCTCGGCGCACCACTCCTTCACGGAGGCGTTCGACCACCGCGACGCTGCCTGTGGCTCGGGACCCTTATAGCGAGCGCCGTGTTCAGATGCGAGCCGCCTCACTGGGCTCTGGCGCTTTGCTATAGGGACCGTGGTTATCGGTCGACGACGAGGAAGATCGTCCTCGACGCTCACGTGGAGGACTACGCTACCCTGACCGAGTCCTCGACAGCCGCCCACGACACCGGTCCTCGTTCCTTGGGGGATCGTGTTCACGGCAAGACACACGTGAGTTATCCGACCTAAAATATTTGAAATAGTTACGCCGTATGTGTAATAATTTGGATTTCTTTTCGTGGTCCACACCCATGGCCCTCCAAGAGCCCGGTCACCTTGCTACAGAGGATGGAGCCGTGGTCGGCGAATGGGCGGGCGCAGCAAAGACGTCATCGATGAGGCCACACCTTCGACGACTCGTCCCCACCAAAGAAGACTCGTGACTGGTACGCGCCTCGACACGCGTCTGCCTCCTCATCGTGGAGGAGGCTCCACCGCACAGACGCTCCTAGCGTGGTGACTTGTACCTGTGCCGAGCAGAGCGCCATGCACGCCATGGTAAGTATTAATTTTGTAAATTACATTGTGTATTCCCGACGCTATGTCCATATGCATATCACTTTGTCGTATGTGGCGGTGGACCACGCTTAGGGAGCTCCATACGCACGCGGCAGCGGCGTCTTGTCCAGGTGGACCACCCTCTCGCTGGAGGAGATTGCAGAGGCCTAGAGACGCATGGTGAGCGGCCTGGCCAGGATCGTGGAGCTAGGTTCTTGTCGGCACGTCGACGCTACCGACCGTGGCACCTCTTCGAGGCCGCCGCCCGTGCCTACACACCCCACACGCATTCACCCGGCTCCTCGTTACACGGAAGCGAGTACGCTTCCACACTCCTTTGCCTCCGCCCCAGACGTGGTCGAGGGTCCGGCCGGCGCAAAGACGCGTTCCACCATGATGCCCACGCCCGTAAGTCGAGCTACTTACGCTTCAGTATTAGTATCACGAATCGCAATTAAAAGCTATTATCCGAACGCAAAGCTACGTTGAGGGTGGAGGATGCTTCTCACCACGCGCACTTTGGGCCACGCCGAGCGGGACTTCTTCACGGACCAAGATTTTCGGTGCACACTTCAGACGCTTCGCCCCGACGCAGCCCACGCAGCCCCTGCAGACCGACACAGGCACGCAGCCCCAGACCGACCACGCTTGACGCAGCGACTTCGGTACCTTACGGTACACGCTTGCCTCCCGAGACCGCCGACCGGTGCAATACATACCCTTCCGACCACGGACAAAGCGGGCCATCGCAGAGCAGCGAGGCCATCGCAGAGCTTCACCTCGCCTCTTGACGATGCACCGCCAAAGACGTAGGTCAAGAGGGTCGTCAGAGGGGGTGCGCCGACTAGGGACTCGCCGATAGGTTATTGTCCTATTTTTGTTCTTACTTTGTACTATTCTACATTGTTTAGAGTGTTGTTCTCGCTTTGTTACTTTGTTCGCATCGTTATACAATGTTAATAGTGCCGTTTCACGCCTTTTTACCTTTCCGATATCAATGCGACATGACAACGCTTAACGCTTGCGACTTTCTGACCGATTCGACAACACGCCGCGGCCCACTTTTTCTCGACGATTCGATAACACACCGCACACAACAACTTTCTAAGAGGCCACAAGACGCCGCTATCGCCTTTCTCGCATCACAAATCTATTCACATATACATCAAACAAAATCTTATGCAATGTTAATTAACAAATGAATACTATTCACATATGCATCAAAATAAATTGATGTTTAGATTAATTCTATTAATCTAAACAATTTTTGCATCTTGAATTCGATATTATAACTATTAAAATGCAAACACTTAATGAACTAAAATACAAGAACGTAAGATCATGCAAGAACGTAAGATCATACAAGCCCGGGACGTGCTCGACCGAGGGGGACGCCCTCGTTAAATCTTCGGGCGGCTCGACCACGCCCCGTGTAAAGGGGACACGTGTCGTGAGAGGTGGATCGGGCGGGGGCCGGGAACGTTTCTCCTCGGAGGGGGAAGTCCTCGTTCGTCTTCGGGAGGCTGTGCCACATCCCCTGTAAAGGGAGACGTGCCGCCATAGGTGGATCCAAGTGGGGCCCGGGACGCCCTCGTCTGGAGGGGGCGTGGCTATAAGAGGACTCTCCGAGGGAGAGCCGAAGCACCTCGCTTGTTGAACATTCTTCCCCGTAACCCCGCAATCCTTCCACAAATCGAAGAGCTTTCATACCACCTCCGCTACCACATATCCTTGTCTTCATCCCGTTCCTTGCCTCAAAAGACTATGTCTTAAACGGTGACCTCAGCAAATCGGAGGGCTCGTGCACTTGTCAATGCAAGGCGTGTCGATTGCCCTAATCGCCACGTGCAAGCTAATGTGTTGTACTCCAACACCGAGGAAAATAATGGGCGAGTGTTCTACAAGTGCCCTTTTTTCTCTCGTAAGTGAAAGCTAGTTTGATTCCTTCTTGTGCACACTATTTCTTCTATTCGAGTTGTGTAGTTGTTCGAGATATCTCATTCCTTCAAGACGCCTCGAAAGCTTGTTCACCTCATCACGAGACTGCAGGTGCCAATATTTCTAGTGGGCGGACACCATGGACACCTCGAGGGAGCGCCCTACAACCATTGTACCACAAAGGATGCACCAAATTTCTATGGAGGAGATGATGGACCCTATGCTTGAGCAGAGGTCAACATGCCGATGTTCAAGATGGAGCACATTTTAGATCATATGAAATGGTTAGAGAAGCTTGTGTATGTGGCTATCGTTTTGTATTGTGCTCTATTCTTGCAAGTAGTTCATTTCGTAGAGGAGAAGAGTTGGTAACGGAAATATTGGAATATTTTCGTGTGATATGGTCATTCAAACCGGGTTCCAAAGGTAGTCACACCAACATCTCAGTATTTACATGAGTAATTCTAAAGGCATTGAATAGGCTTAGTTACTTCCGCTTACGCACGACTAGTTCACGAAGGGTGTTTATGAATAAAGATTTATGTGCGATCAAGCCCTAAAAAGAATATCTGAATCCTACTAAAGCAAGAGCCCTAAACGCTCACAAACTATGCGCCTGAAATACTTAAGCCTTTTCGGTGGCTTGTAAAACTACTCGACTAAACGACAAGACTCGCACCACGCCGCCGGGCCGAGATGACAACACGCCGCACCCGCTTTTCAAACGAAACGACAACACGCCAGATCCCGCTGGATCAAACGACAACACGCGTTTTCGTCGGGCAATTTTTTAGAGAGGGTGACACATCGTGCACCTTTGATCGAGGGTGACAAGTCGTCTGCACTTTTGACAGAGGGTGACAGGTCGTCGCACCTTTTTGACAGAGGGTGACAGTCGTGCACCTTTACAGAGGGTGACAGTCGTCGCAAATTTGACGAGGGGTGACAGTCGTGCGGCTTTGATGATGGGTGACAAGTCGTGCAATTTTCACAGAGGATGCCACACCATCAAAATGGACAAGGTCAGTAATTGTGTGGAGTAACCCTCACCACCACTATAAAAGCAGGCCGAGGGGTAGACATCCAACACAAAGAATCAACCCACGGCGAAGATGATGCAATCTACCCTTGAGAGACGGCCACCACACTCACTCATCATAGGTCGCACCTACAAGGTAAACCCACTGTGTCCACACAACACAGGTAACACTACCATCTCATGCATCGTTCTTTCTTTTCTCAAAGACAAGGGCGGTGTTGCTTCTTCCAATAGATCGACGGGCCTGAACGACGTGACTCTTAATTTCTACAACCGCCACGACGCCTACCCCGCTTCGCCCGAGAACTTCACCCGGGGAGAGGCCGCCAGATATGTCCTTTTCAGCACATACCTACAACCAAACTATTATCAAAAAGGGAAACTCTAGTTTGAATTTCAGTTCAAACTTGTTTGAACTAGTTAGTAAACTGGTTAAACCTAACATTCTAAAAATTTAAAAAAAACTCACATGAAAATACATAGAGAAAATATTCTTTTTAGATCATGGTGCCCAGGCACTATAATGCAATATATATATATATATAGGAAATATATCTTTTACTCCCGGGAGTAATTACTCCCATCTTTGAAATACCACCTAAATGAATTTAAAATACTCCTTTATCATTTTGGGTACACTCATACACTAATTATAAGATACTCCAATGTGAGCCGCATGAAAAAATTGCAAGGGAGTCCATGATTTTTAGCGTATTTTGCAAATACCTTCATATACTGCATATAAAAAGGAGTATGTCCAAAAAATCATATACCACCTCTGAAAAAATGTACATACCACCAAGATGATCTTATATACTCGTATACTACGCGTACATACCCTCCGTCGATAGATCGACTGAGCTTAGGGCCGGTGGGTAAGGGGCCAACCAATCGGTGAGTTTCATGCGACATACTCATGTTAAACTCACGAAGTAGTAGTTCTAAACCGCCATTGCACACAGTGAGTTCAAAAGGAAACTTGCGAATTTGCTCAAGTCAAAGGAGAAACCTCCTCCGTGGCCACCCGAAAGCCCCGACGCTTATAACATGACTCGCAGCAAAGTTGATACCTACCACGATGATCTAACGGACCGGAGATTCTACCGGTGCCCTTGGCCGAGGATGAACGGTGGCCGGTATTTCAACCGAGTGGACCCGAGACGCATTCACCCACATCTCATGCTTCTGCATGGGATAACCGGGGAGCAACCATCTCCGTGGTGCCACTACCGCCCGAAAAGCCGACTTTAGCACGCCTACTGTTATTCAACGATCAAAGCGGGCATATCAGCATTGATCATGGGCACGCTCCGGTTGTCCAAGGATAAGCCCAACACACACCTCCCGCACCATATAGTGGAGTGCGAGCCAAAACAGAAAGCAAAGGCTCCGATGCCTCCGCTAATGCCAACACACCGAGGTGCAAGAGGGTTCCTCTCAAGAAGGGACAAGGGAAGCAATGGCCGAGGTCCGCAAAGACGCAACAAATCCTTGACGTTATGCAGACCAACCGGGAACCCGTGGAATTAACATAGGGACGCTGAATCGGGATGACATGCCCATATGGGAGGCGTAATCCACATAAAAAGACCAAAAATTAAATGTTACACACCCAAGACGTCACGCATAGGCCACCCATTCGGCGACAACCGAGAATCATGATCCCCGTGGAGTTCTTTCATAGTAGGGATCGAGTGGTGTCCGAGGACAAATTGCAAAATTAACACGGATGTAATATGCGTAAAATGTTAGACATCATTCTGGCTGTACCCAGATAGGCTGAACGATCATTTGTTCTACCATGACGAACATTGCTTTCGTTAGTTAGTTCGCAAGCAATTTCAATCATCGTTGTAATGCCCTTGTAATATCATCTAATCTATTGCTTATTTTATCATCCGAACTTTCTTGTATGTGCCCTTATATATGTTCAACAAATAATTTAAGTGTTCATAACATGAGTTGTTGTCGACTATAAAATTTTGAATTTTTTTCTATGATGTTCATAACAATAACAATGAAATTTTGAAATGTTCATAACAATCAAATTTTATTATTTGAATTTAAAAACAATGTTCAGATCTTCAAATCATTTGAAATTTCTATGGTAATATCACTGATTTATTAGGAACCTCTATAAAAATTTCAAAATTTTTCGACGTCGTGGTTGTCCAATTTTATTTTTATACGTGCTCACGATTCTACCATGAAAGTGTCTTTTTCCGATTTTCGCAACAAATGGCCGGGCAACGTCTCGCTATCTCGCCCATACGTAAGTGGTAGCCCGTGATTTCGTGAGGTCGCCTTGATTTTTCCGTATTTTTGGACCGTGTTCCGCCTGCCTCATGGGCAACGAAAACCCCTTAGTGCCCACGATTTCCGTGGTTTCAGAGTCATGAAGTGCCTTTTCCGATTTTCGCAACAAATGGCCGGCAACGCCCGCTATCTCGCCCATACGTAAGTGGTAGCCCGCCACGTAGGTCATCCCTTCATTTATTCCAGATTTTTAGACCGTGTCCTACCACTCATGGGCTATGAAAATACGCAAGTGAGATGTGTATCACTAACGAACTAAAATAATTCTTCCCGTTTATTACATGACAAGAAGTTTTTTTTAGTTCTTCCCGGTTTAATACAACAATTATTGCACAAACAGTTCACAACAAAATTTATCCAAAAAATAAAAATATGTACAGTATTATCGCCAAACAGTTCAACGACTACTAGTGGTCGCTAAACGGTTCGGCGACTACTGGTGGTCGCCAAACGGTTCAGCGACTACTGGGTGTGGCGACAACTGCCTGACCTTGCTATTAACGGTTCAACACGCGGGATTAGGCAGTTGTCGCCAATTGGTGTGGCGACTACCATATTATCGCCAAGCCGTTTGGCGACCACCCTATTATCGCCAAACGGTTTGGCGACCGTATAATATTTCTGCAATTTTTTTAATGCGTGTATTAATGTCGCAATTTTGAATTAAAATAATATTATTTAAAAAAAAATTCCGAAAGTATCTATCGGTGTTCTCTGATGCAGTATCTGAAGTTATGTTAGAAAAGCGACTGCAGTATACGAATTACTCAACATACAAGAGAGGCTGATATCAGGCTTGGATTTTTTTTTTTGTTGCCGATAAAAAAATTGACCCTAATACTTTTTTTTTAAATTTTAAAAAAAGATGGTGGTCTGTTATGGTTGGCCCTGGGCCGTAGCTGGCCCGTGGTGTTGCGGCCTGTTATCCTTCCACCGTTGGAAGCGGGCAGTGATCGCTGCTCTGTGAAGCCAGCCTCACGCTGTGCCTGCCACTTCAGGGTCGGAGAGGCCGAGACTTTCGCCAAAGCCCCTCCGCCCACTACTCAACTTGGAACGGGCAAGTCAGCAGAATCACACTCACGGTCCCAGGCCCAGAGACCGTACCAAACATCCGCACCACCTTAATGCCCCCAACTTGGGTTACAAGCCCTCGCGACCGAGCTCGGCGAGACGGTGTGGCTCGGTTGAGTATTTAACTTGATGTTTCCCAGGGTGAATAGGCGAGGTGGTACTAAAGAGGAGTGGAACGACTGAATAAACATGGTGCTTCCGGTCATCTTTTTTTTTTATCCCTGTGGATTGGAACTTTGGCGGTGGAATTCTCTTGAAATCTGTCGGGTCCCCAAAAACTATATTTCTGCTATGTGTACGTTTTGAGTCTTTAGGTTGTGGAGGCCATGGTTCAAGTCCCTACTCTCCTTATTATATCAAAGGTACACGGTTCCACACATGCATTCTCATTTTGTTTTATCACTCACCAATGTTTGTTCTGAAATGCAAAGTTTCAGTTACACCTTCTATCCATCTTCCAAAGATCGCATGTCCTCTTAAATTTCATATTGAAACAAAAAAATAATCATATGGGGTAAGCACCATTTATAATCAAGCGATCTTTTTTTTTTTTTGAAAGGAAATCGAGTGAACCAGTAATAAGCACAATCCATCAATGGGCGGTCCCACCCAAAGTTTGGTCAATCGATCGGAACAAATGAAGAAGAAACAGTCCAAGCTGCCCACCTACTCCGGCGCTGTGCCTCTCACCGTGAGTTCCCGCAAGTCCCTTGCTCCCTAATGTCCCTTACGAATATTTCGATTTTGATGGCAACCAGACAGCAAAATTATACTTGTTATGCAATTCAGAACCGAAATTTTAGAATTGTAAGTGTGGTGTCATGCTTAATTGCTTATTTATAAAAAAGATATTGTTTCCGCGAGCCTCCCATGCGTTTGAGCCAAGCCGGACCTTTCGATTTAGCGCAATCGCGGATCCTTCGTGAGAGAACTCTAGATAGATGCAAAAAAAAATGTAGGTATATTCGTATCCTTTTAACCATTTTGCGCGTTTTCTCGATGATTTAAAAAAAAACTACTCCGAAAAATACGAAATTATTTTTTCGAAAAAAACAACACACGCGGCGTATTACGCCGCGAAATTTTTGCAAAACGGCCCTTTTGATTTAGAAAAATCGTGAATCTTTCGTGAAAGGACCCTAAATGAATACCGAAAAAATAACGAGTTCGCCGCTCGCTTTTGTTTTTTCGCATATAGGTCCCTAAAAAATGCGTAATTACATGTAGGACCTTTCGATTTAGCGCAATACCGAAAAATATCGAAAAAAACTTAGTGACGTTTGGATCATTTCGGTTATTTTTCATAGAAAGAACCTTTCGATTTAGTGCAATCGTGGATGTGTTTGTATTCTTTCAATTATTTCACGTGTTTTCTCAATGATTTAAAAAAAACATCGAAAAAAATAAAATTATTTCTGCGAAAAAACAATACGGCGCGCAAACTATCCTAGTAGCTTCAACGAACGGGAGGGTGGAGCCAACCAACTCAAGTACTGAACCTCCTCATTCATTCCAGCAAACCGATTCACCATCCTCTATCTACGTACGGCCCGTAATCTTGACAGTGTTTGAGTTCGAACTGCACACTGCTAACGAAAATTCAGTAATCAATATTATTAAGATTTTGCAATGAATAAGCCAGTTCAACAGATAAACATGAGGTGGAACATCAGACTGCCAACACAAATAAAGCAGATAAGAATGAGAATGAGATGTCTCAACATTCAAGTTCTTTAAACCAGGAAAGAAAGATCTACAGGGCACATAAGCACTGAAATATTCCCACGAGCAATAAGGATAACATAGGATCACATGCTCCAATTACATAACATCCTTATCCAGTTCAAAATTTCGGTGCCCAATAAACTTGTGAAGTTGTGATTGATTCAAAACACATCAGAAAAAGGTTGGTTCTGGACTCTCTCTAAGACAGTTTTGCTACCCGCTAGGAAGAAAATGCAGCTCACTGGTCATCAGTGATGGTTCCCTTGTCACTGACAAATACCATCCAAGAACTTCCTGATATCCTTGTTCTTCACATGGCATTTCTGTCCAGAGTAAAATGGAGAAAATAACATAGATTAGGAATTTAGCACGGAGATCAATTAAGCATCAGATAGTTCCAAGAGAACTGAATAATTATAATTGGGCACTCAAAAGTCCAAATAACACATCTGTTCCAGAAATAAAGATTAAATGCCTTCATATCTTTTACAGTCTGTACTCCAGTACCACCACTTTTTACAGGACAAACAAATAACTATTATGCTCTATGCCGTGTTGTCAAATTAGATTATACACTTGTCTATTGGAGGAAAAACATGATCAATGGACAGCAACATTCGTTCCATTACACAGCAACATTCTGATAATATTAAGTCTTAACAATTCGACCTCGCGGAAACAATATCTTTTTTTCGTCATTTTTTTAAAATCGTCGAGGAAATGCAAGAAGCGGTTGAAAGGACACAAGCGCATCCACGATTGCGCTAAATCGAAAAGTCCTTTTTGTGAAAAATAGCCAGAATGATCCAAACGTCACTACGTTTTTGTGGTATTTTTCGGTATTGCACTAAATCGGAAGGGCCTATATGTAATTACGCATTTTTGGAGTGACCTACACGCGGAAAAAAATAAAACAAGCCTAGCCGGCCGGCCTACGTTATTTTTTTCGGTATTTACTTAGGGTCCTTTCACGAGAGATTCGCGATTTTTCTGAACCAAAAGGTCCGTTTCGCGAAAATTTCGCGGCGTAATACATGGCGAACATTGTTTTTTTCGAAGAGATAATTATTTTTTCGGTATTTTTCGGTATTGCACTAAATCGAAAGGGCCTATATGTAATTATGCATTTTTTGAGTGACCTACATGCGGAAAAACAAAACGAGCAGATCCGACCGGCCTATGTTATTTTTTCAGTATTTATTTAGGGTCTTTTCACGAGAGATTCGTGATTTTTCTTAACCAAAAGGTCCGTTTCGCAAAAATTTCGCGGTGTAATACACGACGAGCATTGTTTTTTTCGAAGAAATAATTTCGAAATTTTCGGCGTAGTTTTTTTTAAATCGTTGAGAAAACGCGCGAAACGGCTGAAAGGATACGAACGTAACCACGTTTTTTTTTATCTATCTAGGGTTCTCTCACGAAGGATCCGCAATTGCGCTAAATCGAAAGGTCTTTTTCGTGAAAAATAGCTGGAATGATCCAAACGTCACTACGTTTTCTTTGGTATCTATTTAAGGTCCTTTCACAAAAGGTTTGCGTTTTTTCTAAACCAAAAGGTCTGTTTCGTAAAAAAAAACCCGACAGGACCTACACGTACTTACGCTTTTTTCGAGGGACCGAAACGCAAAAAAAATGAGCGAAGCCTGCCAGCCAATCACTACGTTTTTTTATCTATCTAGGGCCCTTTCACAAAAAATCCACATTTTTTCTGAACCGGAAGGACCTATACGTAATTACGAATTTTTCGAGAGACCAAAACACGAAAAAAACAACCACAGCGCGCGAATTCTCCCGGAAATAGGAGAGGTATGATGATTATATATTATCATGCGCTCATTGACTATATCTACTATTCTTATTTTTTTTTCCCTTGTAACTCACACACTTTTCATCATTTTGTATGCTTGGAGAGATCTTCCTCATGCGAAGTTGTGATATATTCCCACGAGCAATAAGGATAACATAGGAGCACATGCTCCAATTACATAACATCCTTATCCAGTTCAAAATTTGGTGCCCAATAAACTTGTGAAGTTGTGATTGACTAGGCATGGTAGCGTGCGACTGCACGCCGTGTTGTGTGGATGTAGGGAAAAATCGATGAAAACAGCATAAAGCGATTTTCAACATATTTCTCACCTTTGGAAAGCAATGAAACCGAGTTCTGGGAAAAAAATAAAGAGTTAGAGTTGTAAAAATATCTCTTTCGGAATTATTTGAGAAATATCGGAGGCGAGGTGGGAAAAGCATCTAGAGGAAAAGAGCGAAAAATTATTAGCGGCGACAACTTTTTTGAGTTGCACACATATTTACGGTGGCGAAAACATCTTTTCGGAAAAACGGAGAAAGGACCTAGACGTAATGACAACCTTCTTCTGGATGCACACATATTTACGGTGGCGAAACCATTTTTTAAGTGAAAAAGCGGAGAAAGGACATAGGCGTGAAGGAGCGAGGACCTATTTGTTACGTTTTTGGACTGTCAGCTATCTGAAAAATTAGAAAAGGGCATGTCCGCGATTTGAATTTTTTAACGGGGCCTTTTCCGTAAAAGTACCGCAGCGAGGACCCGAGCGAAAAAATTTAAAATCTTCCCCTCACAAAAAATCGCGAAGGACCTATTCGTAATTTCGAGGGACCTATCCGTAATTTAGAGGAATGCAAGGGCCTTTTCGCAAAAACAGGAAGGGCGACACGTGGCCACTCCCTTCACTCGGCAATCCCAGGCGGAATGTAATGGTTGATATTCAAAACACATCAGAAAAAGGTTGGTTCTGGACTCTCTCTAAGACAGTTTTGCTACCTGCTACGAAGAAAATGCAGCTCACTAGTGGTTCCCTTGTCACTGACAAATACCATCCAAGAACTTCCTGATATCCTTGTTCTTCACATGGCATTTCTGTCCAGAGTAAAATGGAGAAAATAACACAGATTAGGAATTTAGCACGGAGATCAATTAAGCATCAGATAGTTCCAAGAGAACTGAATAATTATAATTGGGCACTCAAAAGTCCAAATAACACATCTGTTCCAGAAATAAAGATTAAATGCCTTCATATCTTTTACAGTCTGTACTCCAGTACCACCACTTTTTACAGGACAATCAAATAACTATTATGCTCTATGCCGTGTTGTCAAATTAGATTATACACTTGTCTATTGGAGGAAAAACATGATCAATGGACAGTGTATCTATATTGGAAAAATACACAAACTCAAGCATGTAGGTGTGTATAGGATCCACAATTGATGTGCACGTGAACAATAGCATGCTTCAGCATAGAGACATGGAACATTCGTTCCATTACACAGCAACATTCTGATAATATTAAGTCTTAACAATTCGATACAGAATAGCAGGACGTTCGCATTTCAAAAGGCGACGCATAACATACATTCCTAAAATGTAGTAAGAGAAGCAGAGATGCAAAGAGACCAACACAGTTAATCGAGAAGCGGTAGAAGCGAGACAAGCTCAATATCATTGCCACCAGGATTAGCTCATCCTTGACCTTTTCAGAACGCAAAATCGTCACACCCTCAAGCATATCAACTTTCCTCACCTATTCAAGGAAAAAGAATATCAGTAAATTTTATACATGATTTCCAAACTACATATAGCACATACAAGAGTGCGTAGTAGCAGAAAAAAAACATCATAATAACAATGATCTTGCTAGTGATCCCTATTACATTACAGCAGTTTCAGCATGCAGTGTTCTCAAATCTGGATGAACAAATTGTAATCTTCACAGCAACAGCACATGAGATCTTAAAATCCTCAAAAAAAAAAAATACTTTGATTGGCTATAGTTACTATGAGCAGGGAAGCAAAATGAACCTGTTCTACTTTGATTGGCTTTGCACACATCTCTCGCTGAGAAACTGGTTCTCCACTGCACTTGCACTGAAATGGTCAGAACAAATTTTAGTACAAACACAGTGAAACACAATCCTTTTTTTATTGAGGTCTGAAGCATGTTTTGGTTGTTTGTGCACAATAAAAAATCTTGCTACACAAGAGAACAGGAAGCAAGAGATGAGAGCTGCTTCAGGAGACCATAGGCGTTGTTACTCAACCAAGATAACAAAACATTTACTGTGGTAAAAGGAATACATTAACCTAATGTGAGAAATCATTTAGTGAACTGAAGTTCACAGATTTAAGACCATCATTTAGTGAACTGAAGCTCACTGACTTAAGACCGAGAGAGGTGGGCTAAAGTTAATAGTGTGTACCTTCTTCCACTGCATAATATGAACGGAAATCGTTAGCTTTTGTTTTGATGTTGGACCACTTCCTAACAAGGGTCTTGGACCAGGACAATTTTTTCCACACCAATCAGAACCCAAAGCAAGATTAGAAACTAAGAGCCTGTTTAGTAGAGCTCCAGATCCCAGCTTCAACTGAAAGCTGAAACTTGTAGGCTAAAATAAAGTGAATTAAGTTTATATTTTTGTCTAAAATATAAACAAGATGATCCTTCTAAACAGTCTTAATGTACTTACAGCTCCAGCTCCACGGATTTGTGGAGCTAGAAATACCCAGCTCCATCAGATCCACGGATCTGGTGGAGCTAGAGCCCTACCAAACACACCCTAAGTAACTAAGATTCAGAAATTATGAACAGGGCAGCAGTTGATATGGATCTCATGAAGCTGCAGGATGATTCCTCTCTCCTCAAATCACCAAACTTTCCGCTCTTCGTTCCCCTGTCAGAACAGTATATCCTAGAAAAATGAAGGAACAACAGGATTACACCTCTCTTTGTTCCTCAAAAATTATCCTAGTAGCTCAAAAGGAACAAGAATCTAGCACAGCATCCCAAAAGGAAAACGATGAGAAACAAAAGGAATCAAGAACAGAAGCAAACAGAGCAGAAATCGCACGATTCCTCCACTAGTCGGGTAATGATGCAGGCAGTAGATCAAAAAGAAACAAGAATCGAGAATGTATGCATGCAGAAAATATAAAGTAAAGATGAATAAAGGTACAGAGAGCATATCACAATAATTTTATATTAAAATATGAATGCGGCCTACATCTATGGCTAAAATCGTTAAAAAAAAGACTTATAAATTTGGACAGATTGCATTCATAATTTTTTTACTGTAAAGGGACTCTTAATTTGTTACTACTAGCACACACTCGATCGTTGCTTCTCTCCGTTACTCGATCTCTTATTTCGTTCTGCTATTGGTATCGCTATTACTCATAGATTGACAAGTTTTTATCTAGCTAGTAGTACTACTACTCGAGGCTGAATTTCCCGTTATATATTTCTGCATAGTTTACGGCCGGCGTTGAGGCTGCTGAACTTGATCGCCACGATTTCTTACGCCTCCGACGCCTACGGCTAGCTGCGTATCATACAAAAGTTTAGTACATTAATGGTATGATTGCACGTACGTCGTCACATGAAGGAAGCAAAGCTCTATATATATCAGTATGGGCATATGGGCATTCCATTCTTTTTTGTTTTTTCACCATATACGTTGGTGCATGCAAGTAGATGCAGAGAGAGGTGCACGCTCGTAAATACATACCAGACCCAGGAGACACTTCAGCAGTGTCAACGTAATCTTTTGATAGCATGCAGAAAGTAGCAACGAGAATGTTAGAAGGCTAGAGCCTGTTTGTCCTGAAGCTTTTCGTAGCAACCAGAATGATAGAAGGCTACAGCCTGTTTGGTCCATAGAGCTTTTCTGAAAAACATTTTTGGATGGCTTGACCAAGAGAGGAAGAGGCTATGGTCCTATTTGGTATTGCCGTAGCTTTTTGAAAAGTAACTTTCTGCTAAGTTGTATAGCTGATGGGCTGCACGGCTGAACGGTTAGGCTGAAGAGGTTTGGTGTTTGTCGGTCTGGCTTTTACGCATGACGAGTGTGGGTTGGGAATGAGGGTGAGATGGGTGGGATTTGAAATTTTATACTAGGTAGGAGGGAGTAATTTTCTTCAACTCTAATGACAAAGTCAGAACCCTAATCCATAAAAGCGTGGGAAACTATTATAGACCAGCTTTTGATTTTTAGCTTCTTTTAGTACAAATGAGTTGTTGGCTTTTGGTTTCCGGCTATGAAGAAGCCAATTGTTTGAAATAGCTTCTAGCTTCAAGAGAGAAAAAGCCAAAACTGAAGCCATTCCAAAAAGGACCTATGGCGATAGCGAGGGAGCAAGGTCCGCACAATGAGAGGGAGGGAAGGGTAAATGACGAGAAAGTTGGAGGCTGGTGCGTGGAAGAGGAAAGAGGAGGCTAGTAGTAGAGGAGGTCGAGGCCACAATGAGGTAAGGGAGGCTGGCTTGGTGAAGAGAGAAGTGGACGTAGGCGGGCGAGTGGGGAGGAGGAAAATAGGAGGGTGGTGAAAAAGAGTGAAAAGTGATGAGAATATTACAAAATTGGTAATTAGGTTTATCGATGAGAAAATCATAAAATATTATCGTGAAATATGCTAGAGTGAGCTCGCTAGAGATGTTGATACAGTCACACATGTGTATAGATCTCGCCTCCAAATAGACTTGGGCATTGGGCTGGATTTTTTTGGGTTAGTCTGTGGCATGGCACAACATGAATAACAGGGCTATACCAGACCTCGCGGTTAGCCACAATGGGTGGCATGACACGGCACATTTGCATAGGCTGTGTTTGGGTCGACATGGTACGAAACAAGTCAAAGTAGGCATGGCATATGGCAGGGCACTCTGCTGCGACATTATGTCATATTGTGGCTTGCTCTACGGTCGATATCTTGTACAGTCCTTGCATGCGGAAAAAGGAAAAAATAACGGAGATGTTAAAAGGAAATAGAGACTAGAAAGTATATGCTCACTGATATCGAGCACACACATCGAACCATTCTATATTAGGGTATCCCACACTGAGTGTAACATTTTTAACGAGATAGTAACTCTGTACCTGTTAAAAATAAATAAAATTTAGTTCTTTTATCTCCAATATTTATGTCTACTGTTTCAGCTACGTGCATCTACAATTCCTTTTCTCTTATTGTAATAGTACAAATAAGTTAGATCTGAAACAGTACAGCACGAATCGCAAATAAGCCGAGCTACAGCACGGTGGGCCGGGTGGGCCGTAGCTGCACGGCGATGCCCCTCCGAAGAAGGTATGCCGGAAGAGCGGATCCAAGGAACCAGCAATCGGCATCCGTTCCACGGACGGGAGGAGCGACGACCCCGAGGATGGCGCCCAGCCCTCGCCTCCTCCTGCTCCGACAAGCGGCCGCGGGGAAACTGTCGCTGCACGAAAAAGGAAGAGGCCGGACTGAAGATTCTAGTGAGTGGTGGAGACTCGCCTTACGCCGGCGCCAAGACGGTCGGGGAAGCCGCTTATGGCTTAGGCAGATACGGGTGTTGAGTCTGTTGACTGTTGAGGGCTCTACTGGTATGAGCGCAGCCCGGGAGGACAAGGACGCCGGGGACGCCAAGCATGCACTACGGCGACGAGGCGGCCAGCGTGTGTACAAGGACGTCGGGGACGCCAAGAACCATGGCGAGAGCCGCTCGAATGACGACCGGGGAAGCAATGCCGCTGCGCGGACGAGGGTACCTTTACCGGAGTACTTCCGTTCAACTGAAGATGGTGAAGAATGCAGGGCGGAGCCAGCATGGGCCAGGCTTCAGGCCGGGCTGCAGCTGATAGGTTATTTAGTAGCTAGATTATTGATTTTGGATCAAATTTTTTACAGTGTTTTGACATTAGATCTCGGACCAAGATCTCAATTACCTTAGATCTGGCTCCACCTCTGGTGGAGAGGGGATTCATGGAGACAAGAGTTGTCTTTTAGAAGAAGCTGAACTCTGTTGTAGACGGGCCTGTTTAGTTGTCTTCTCAGCTCAGCCAGACTGGTAGAAGCCAGGTTGAGTGAATGCAAGGGGATGTTATTTGGTTGATTGTATGAGAGTAAGCAGGCTATGTAGAGATGTTGTTTGGTTGGTTGCACTAGAAGAAAAGTGGGAAGACAATTTTAAGAGAGGGATGAAACAAATTAAAAACAAATACTAGAAAATCAATAAATTTTAAAACGAAAATAAAAATTTTAAAAACAAACAATAGGATATCAAAAATCCAAAAATGAAAATTTTAATCTTTTGAAATTTATATGGCAAGTGTGGTCTAGTTTTGTTCGAAAAAATGTCAGGAACACATATGTGAAATCGGTTCAGTGATCAAAGATACTAATCAAAAGATATAGCAAAAATTTAAATGAAAATCGAATTGAAAACGCTGATATCATGTTGATGTCAACGTGCATGCAGCTCAGCTAGAGCCTAGCTCCGCTCATACGGCCGATTTCTACGTTTCTGATGATGCAGGCTAGAGGAGAAATCTTACATTAGCTCATGCAGACTCCGAGCAACATACAGGTAACCAAACACAAAAAAAAAAAAAAAGTTAGAAGCTACATCTTTTGTGTTGCTTTCTGACGAACTTCTCTTTGTGTTGCTTTCTGACGAACTTCTTTTGTGCGTAAGAACGTCTTTTGTGTTGCTAATATATCGACGCATCGCTCCAGAAGCAAATGTGCGTAAGAACGTCTTTTGTGTTGCTTTCTGACGAACTTCTCTTTGTGACGTCTCTCTACTCTTGTCTCTGCAGCATGAATTTGATCGAGGAGCAGCCAAAGCAGTCCGTCCCATCGAAGCAGGAAGCACCAACGATATCATTCAACTTTCCTCTTCTTCGGCGTGTTCTTTCAGCTGCTTGGATTCGTTGGGATAGGCTTCTAGTTCTTGTATGGCTTCTGGTACGTACGTACGCTGCAAATTACTTGCAGGAGCTGCTTAATTCATACCCTAATTTCCTCCGACGATTGAACTGACAAGCTAGCTCTTGATGGCGCGCTTGGCCATGTCGTTGAGAAAATGCGGAAGAAGCTGGACATAAGGACAAAGCTCTGGGAATGGTGGAACGGCGGAACGGCGGCTGCACTGATGCTGGAGGACACGCCTCGGCTAAGGAGTCAAGCTTGTTGTGGTGGTGGGCAGAGTTTTGAATTTCGTTTTAAAAATTTTGTCGGCATCAACCGAAACTGTGTAATTCAAGTGTAATTTTAGGACAAAATGGTTGGACAATTATTTTTTTTTTACAAAATTGGATCAAAATTTGAAATTTTAGACAAAATTCAAATGAATCCACCGAAATGTAACTAAAACAAGCGTATTTCGGGATCGGTCGAAAGAAGAAAGAACCGACTTTTGCCAAAATTCGGTGAAATTTCGGCGTAATTTGAAACCGTGGTGGAGGGCATGGCCATCGAATTGGGGGGGCAGCCAAAAGGAGGAAATGAAAACCGAAGCTGCAAGCGCTGATGCGAAGCAGTGAAGTGGTGCCGGCGCCTAGAAGATACTGTACTTGTCAATCAGATTGTTAGCCCATCAAAACCTATTCCAAAGACAATTTAATTTGCTGTTCCTCTAATACGAGACTTCAACCTTTTTGGATCTCATCTAATGTTTAGGTCGAACTATATATAGACACTAGCATGCATGCAGAAATTCAAGACACCGTTACCTGCTATCAGGGTTAACCAAACCGATTTATAGTTAAAATTCGAAGTCCTAATAGTACCAGTTTACCACGAAAATCGAGCGAAAATTGTCGAAAACCAAAGAGTTTTGAAATCAAATGTTCTGAAAAGATTCAAAAAAATTTTAAAAAATGAAAAAATTAATTGGTTTTCTTGAAAATTGATGATCCTCAAAAATCGACTAGCGAGTTGAAATTTTTTGCGGCTGAAAATCGCTTGATTTTCACCGATTTTTTACTAGTTTACGTAACATAAATTTTTCTAATTTTTTTAATTTTTTTAAAATTTAATCCTTTTACTGATCGATTTAAAATTTCAAACAAACCGGCTCTACATACCATCGCATAACACGCCATGCACGGAGTAGCGAGTCGGCCCCTAGATCTGCCGCTTCCCAGGCTAGTCAAACTCAGCCTGTCTGTGGGGAAGCTGCAGCTTCAAATTCAAAGATAAATTAAGGTACCACTAAGAGGGACTAATTAAGCTGACGCTAACATGTGTGGCTTGTGCTTCTCTTCGCTACTGGCCGGCTTGTCAAAGAAGAAAGCTAATTATCGCTCCCATCAGCAGCCATGTCGACCTTAGCATCAGCAACAGCTTTTCTCTTGTGCTCAACCAAAAGCTTAATACTCCCTTCGGGCACAAGGAGTAAGATTTTGAGATACATGTAATCAAAATTTCTAAACCTTAGCTATATCTTTATGAATATTAGATTAGTAGAAGATAGTCTGGTAAACACGACAATAAGGGAAAAAATAAGAAAGGGAAAAGGAAATTAAAGCTTAGCTGAGCCAAATGTTGTTCACTTTCACGAGTAACAAAAAAGGATAGGGTACGCAGATCCAGATTTTAGACTCGATGGATGTAAATCTGTAAATACAATTGAGGACACAACTTGGCAAAATGCCGGGCAAACCCATCTACACTCTACAATAACCAAGTCGAAAGTTCAACAAATTCCTTCTCCCGCCTGATCATGCTTTCTGAGATCTTCTGGTATGTCAAACGCCAAACCTAATTTTACAAACCAGTTCTGGTCAGGTTTGCAACAGTCAAACTATTTGAGCTGAGAAAATTAACTGGCTAAGATAAGTTTTAAGTTCAGCGAATGTACAATACGGGAGGCACTCTAATTAGCACTTGCTATAATTTGCCCTTTTCAGCAGCTTGCGGCTAGGGGTAACGTGATCATCCTGCAAAATATGAGGCAGAGAACGTTGAGTGCTAAAGCAGACCATACAAAATCTGTGGAGTGAAATGGAAGCATACAGAAAGTAATCCAGGTTGGTTTTTAGCAAAGCATCCAGAAAATGAAAGCCTGCATGTATGATTTTGACCAGACCCTTACCTTATATAATGACGCTGCAGAATCAGACTGCATAGTTTGGTTTTGGGCTTGACCAAGAGAATGGAAAGTCTCGAGTGCATCTATTGTAAGCTGCCAGCCAGAAAGTGCTGTATTACTTGTGCTGGAGCCAGTATTGATACAGCAAGCGGCAGCAACATTTCCATTTACCCATGGACAATAATTGTTGTGATGCTTAATTGGATCAAATTCTGGAAGACCTGTTTCATAGTCATTTTCTCCATTTGTTGCTTCTGAAACAAACGATAGAACAACATAAGTAACATGTTCACATTAATATACAGCTATCTGAATGCAACAATAAAGCACATTTGGCAACGGAAGTCTATATAGAAGCATAGGACCAGAGCCTGTCAGCCATTTCATTGAAGCATAGGATGCCAAACTGCTACTGTGTGAAGACATCAACATTTTGATCATAAATAAAGGGGTCCTCGCTGGTTACAGGCCAATCCTCTTAAGGTTGTATAATTTTTAATTAAGAAGCAGCGTATATAAGATTTGATTAATGTAGTTCAACAAAAGAAGGCATCTGTAACATATAAGCACAAAGAAGACAGGAAAGGATATGATGGAGAATAGTTAGATGCTGAAGTACCAAGATCATTTCCTGGATCATAGTAGTCATTAGTCAGCATTTTACCAGTCTGAGTCACTTCCTCTTTAGATAAATCAATGCCAGAATAAACTCTTGCGTTGCAAGAAAGAGAATGGTGCAGGTTACTTTCATGGCCTATGGCATGGCTCATCTTCTCTCCACTCTCAACAGAATCAGCTTTAGTTGAACTACAAATTTTTGAACCACTGTCAGCTCGACCCACTAGCCAAGATGCCATATCTTGGCTATCACCCTGAGGCTCTTCTCGACCAACATCTTCAGGGACAAACTCATCCATCATTCCAGGTCCAGGGGCTGACTCACCAGTGTGGCCCATAGGTTCAGTAAGCTCAGGAACTGGTTCTGCATCTCCAACACTATCAGTTTTATGCTCAGAAATATCAATTCCATGAATTTCAGCTTCATAACTAGCACCCATTCCAACACTCCCTCCACTAACTCCCAGGCTAAGTTGATCCCTAGCAAAAGCAGGAGCTGTTTCTGCATTGAGCACTTCTTCCCCTCCATTCATACTACTCGCTCTCTCTCTTGCATTACTTTCAGCAGCAGGCTGTACAAAACTGCTTTGCTGTGCTTGGTTGCTATAGTTGAGATCCAATGCATCGCTCATACCACCGCTCCTGAGTGCACTAGAAGGCTTATTAACATCATCACCATCACATGGATGGTATTCAACACTCTCCATTGAATTTTCCTCCACATTGTGAACGGTATCCATCGCAATAACAGAAGATGCCCTCATAGAGTCTATTGCAAATTGGTTGTGAAGGGCAGATGGACCCTCAGCTTTAGATGGATCAAATCTATTAGCATCTATATCCAGCTCAAAACTTAAATTTCTGCTGGGATCAGCTCTGGAAGAAGATGGACGGTTGACATCAAAAAGATTAAAGCCACGAGGCCTTTTGATCTGAATATCTGCATGTTGTGCAGCATCATCAACTTCATCACCATCGTGGTCAATGACGGTTCCTTCTATGCTGTCAGCAGGCTGAAGCCTGTTTATTGGCTTATCAACTGTGCTCCCACCTTCCTCCGGATTACGCTTCCTCGAACTGGGACCCCGAGATTCAAATGAGGCTGCACGGCCACCAATCTCACTTCCGGTAGGTAGCCCGATCATCAGATCTCTTCCCATCCCTCCATCATTGAAATGTTCAGGCATTGAGGGCATCACAGAATGGGTTGATGGCAAACCTCCTGCCATTGTCAGATTTAGGTCAACCTGAGCATTTGACAGTGATTTTCCCTCATCAGTACCTGCCTCATCACGTCCTTCAACATTATCTCTCTCTGTTCCTTCGGCAAACCATCTATTGATCCCACTTGTAGCACTAATTCCACGCGTCAACATAGGTTTCCTCCCTGTATCAGCTGTGTCGATATTATTGAGACTAAGATGAGAAGGACGTGGCACAGATCTGAAGTCCCAGATTCTCACTGTAGCTCCACATAAGCTGCAATCTAGCAAAGGTGACCTCATGCTGCATCCAGAATCCTTTATCACGTATTTTACCTTTTCCCTTATCTTTCTTGACTGATGCAGAGTACGAATTTTGATGATGCTCAGGAAAGCGGGAATGAAACTGGTAATCTGGTTCAGATGAGGCTGCATTTTTTGCAGAGCGGGTTGAATTTTCTTCCCAGTCTTGCACATTTGGAAGCCATCTAGGTTCCCATCCACAAAGGCTTATAAGCTTCTGTGCCTAGATAAATTAGATGGAAGTCACCTAGATTAAATAAAGCTACAAGTTCTGAGAACTATAATGGCAACAAAAAGGGCATCAAGAAGAGCATAAATGAAAAGGGATATACTTGAGGGTAGCTACATATCTCATCTTGATGATTGATATCAATTCCTGTTGTACTGTCTGTTTTGTAGCCGGTTCCCCAGATAAGATAGCAATTGATTGGGATATGACACGGTCAATCTGAGGACTCCTAGTGAGCTTCATACTCTTTATCGCAGATGAGGCAATAACAGGAAGAGATATAAACTGCAGCAGACCATCACAGCGATCTTTAAAACCACCAACAAGTGCTGATGGAGTAAGGTGGAACTGCACTAGGCTATCAGCACAGCTATTCCCCCTCCAGGGACAATCATTCTGGTGTGATGCATCAAGCTGTTCAGCAAATGCTTCCCCGGCATTTGCAACTACAACATAACATACAGATCACAGCGGAAAGTTAGGTTTTACAGCTGAACATGTTTCAGTTTGTGTAGAAATATGCTACAGACACATGACCAGCTTAACTAAGTAGTATGGCATATTTAACATCAGGCAGAATTGTCAAAATTGTAGGAAAGAACCCATGTCTGTTGTTAATACTGACTGTTCCATCAATAACTGAACTTTATTCAGCTGTAGTGAGAACCTAAACTAACCTTCATTACCTTTCAGTGAAAGAGTTATATCAATGTTGTCTGGTTGAGAAATGCATCATAAAAACAGATGTTACAGGCAAAACTTCAGCAAATATAAACTATTGCAATTGTCAAGCAAAACTCATCTAATTCAGCTGATAGGGAAAAATATTCACAAAAAAGAAAGTAGATAAGACGTCCTCTGTTGCACAATTTTCATGCAGCTAGCAAGCATGGCTATTGGAGAGAACACAATCATTCAAATTGAAACAACGCATGGCATACATCTGTAAATGAGTTTTTATCACTTCAAAAAGGCCCAAGACATATCACGATAAGGAAAATTTAAAATTATGCAATATGATTGCACAAGTCAGACCTAAGCAGAACCAACTATATCCAAATTTAGAAGATCTACAACAAAAACTTATTTACTCAGGACATACCTTCAGCAGGGGACCAGGATGTCAATGCAGTAAATATAAGATGTGCGCCACATGACTCGCATTCAATTTTGTCCATGTCAATGTTCACCCAGCCTCTTCGAGCACAAGCCAGTGAACTGGAAGCCTGTAAAATTAAGTTATTAGTATTTGTTTTCAATCAAGCTGGGTCTTGCTATTTTTTATGTTCATGTTTCCCCCACTTTAAATTTTGAGAAATCAAGATGGTCCACAGAAGTTCTATGTGGATCAAGATGGCCCACAGAAGTTCTATGTGGATACCACATACTAAGTTGGGAATTTCAATGGCGATGTCAGGTTTAACAATTATCTAACATATGTCTGATCTGATTAAATGGGTTTCAATCATGCAAAGATGCCATTTTTCGTACACATATGGCGAGTTAAGCAGCCAGCTGCTGAAGAAAACTGCGCTAAAAAAATGTCTCATTGAGCAACACAAAAAAAAAGGGATATGGAGAAATACAAAAGCACTGTCGAGTCTGAATATACCAGACAAAAATTAATGTTGTAAGTTGTAACTGACATTCCAATTTGAAATTCTATGTCTCGGCCTGAGATTTCTCATTATTCAGTTATTCTAAACATTCCTCTGAGGAAAAAAACTAGTCTAAACTGATATAAATGAAAAAGGGCAAGACTAACACCTTGCTAGTAATCACCACATAATGATTCGTTAGTTACAAACTTACAGTGGCACAGATTACCAAGAGATCCAAGAAGAGAAGAAATAACCTTTGGCTTAGATGCCCATGTTAAAGGCTTAAATGTGGCCAGTCGACGAAGTAAGTCTCCTCGTTCCCATGGTCTACATGATGGTTGAGAGAAATCCAAAGCAGTTCCAGCAGCATTAGTGCTAAGAGACGGCTGAGAGGTATGTTGAGCAACATGGGATGATGATCCCACTTTAGATACTTGCTCGCTACCTAACCAATCTGTGCTGGCTACATTCGCTTGCGCAGGAGGTGAGCAGGCTCCAGCAGAGCTGAGAAGAAAAAAGAGCTTTAGTGCAAGCACAAAATCTACAACATGCATAAGTATGGTACATTTGAAACATTAAAAATAAAAATGTATAATTCCATCTTAGCTTTACCGATTGTTTATCCTCTCCAAATCTTTGCAACATTAGACTTGACCCTGTTTACTTCGAATTTAAATATACATCCCAGAAGATAAAAATAGATCTATTCATTATGACTTGTGGCATTCCTTTTTTGTGGTAAAATTACATAAACTGGAGCACTGGCACTTCAGCAGTGCTCAACGTGTTAAATGGAGCATCAAGTCGTATAATCTATGGTACACATAAACCCAAAATGTTATCAATTGCTCTATTTGGGACTTTGGCATTTACATTGCAACAATGATAACAAAAAGGTTGGTAAGAGAGAACAAGGATCCATTCTATTTACAAACGGTAAATAATTTCAAAGTTCGTAAAAGAACTCTCAACCCAAAGCCAGAATTGTTAGATCAGTTCTGTTGGCGTCTAACTAGCTTGAATACTAAGGCTGAAACAGTGTAAGCCCAACAACGACCCCGAAATCATCAATTTTGACATCAAGCTAGCGGGGCTATACCATCTGTGTAAAATTCAATGCTACAAGAGTTGAAAACTCAGGTGCCACCGTAACCAATAAACGCCCAACACCCTGCGACAGAAAGATCACACCACCACAAGTCTAACCCTACAGAATTCGCTCGTTCAGCGAGAAGACAAGCTCGTGCGAGTGGCACACACCGCGCACCAGGCTACAGAACACCAATTCTCCCACTACAGAAGCAAGTACCCTCTAAGAATCCCCAATCCTAAGTTCTGCAATAATAATAATAATAAATTGTTACTAGTATTTACTGAGTGACATCTCCAGGGTTTAATAAACGCCATACTCTGACCGATCTACCCACACAGGCGTACCCCGATTCGGAATAGCAACAGAGCAAGGCCACATCACAGGGATATACAGGCACAGCACCAAGCAACGGGGGACGCGGGGCACGAGGTGGGGAGCGGCGTGTACCTGGCGACCGGTGTGGGGGGCGGCGAGGCCGACCGTGGCGGCTGGTCGGCGGGCGCCGCCGACGAGCTCCTGACCTCCTCTCGCATGGCGCTCGCCTCTCGCTCTCGATGCGTGCGGGTGAGTTCGGTCTCCGACTACGACCGCCTCAGGTCAGAGTCGAGCCTAGCTGCCTAGCCAGAGGCAAGCGAACGGTGCGCGTGATGAATTTACGGTGCAGTGAACGGAGCGGCGCCAGACGTGTCAAAAGGGCGACCCGTTTACAGGACGGCACGAACAACTTAGACCGGCTAATAAGCAGGTCTACCACGCCGGTCCACGTTCCAGGTCCTCGGCTCAAGCACGGTCCGGTGGCTTCACAGAATCACAGGTCATGATGTGCTCGTGGCTTGAGGATGGTCCGTTTGCTCGTTTGGTGTCAAAAAATTTATAAAAAATCGAAAAAAAATTAGAAAAAAATCATGGAAGTTTAAAAAAATTGTAGAAAAACTTGAAAAAAAATATAGAATAATTAGGAAACTTAAAAGAATGTAAATTTTTTAAAAGAAAGTATATGCGAGTCTAAATAAACTGAGTGTGTCGTGGCGAAATACCGTTCTAGAAAACCTACCAAACACGACCCGACCAAATAGGGCGTACCGGCCTAGCCCATTTACAGTTAGGCCATGCCATGCCTGAACCGTGCTAACATTAGCGGACTAGGGTCAACCCGTTCAGCACGGCCCATTTACCTATCTCTCAACAACACTATCGACTATGGGCTCGTCACCACTTGACGCGACAAGCCCGTGTGCCAAAGCCCATTCGGCCCTGTTTAGACCTCAGGTTTGATGCCTGATTTCCACCATGTCCACCTGTCTAGTTTGATTTCTGTTTTACCTTAAATTTTGTAAGGAACAAGATATCGTGGAGCGGTCCTATAAAAATTTGTCTTAGAGTTCTAAAAACAGCGGTGGCGGAGCTATATAATATATATTTTTATGAGAAAAAAAGGGTACTTTCAAGTTTGAGTCTACTCTGATGAAATAGCTCAATGGAGGTGTACTTAGGGTTGGGTATTTTTTAATCGAAACCGAACTAAACCGAACTGAATTAACAAAAAAAAAATTCGGTTTTAGGTTTATTATTCGGTTTTTATTTCCACACCGTTCGGATTTCGGTTCGGTTGTTTGGTTTCAGAAATCGAACTAACCATAAAACTGAATATCCAACCACACCTTCCACAAATTCCCCATTCTTGAATCGCCATTCCATTCGACACATCGATTACCAGGCGGGGGCATTGTTTGTGTCGATGTGCGCGTCGTGGTTGTCCTCGTTCTCATCGGCGGAGTAATCACTGGGGCTCTGACCGTTGCCCTCACTTGACCTAGCCACCGGGAAGACGGCGGCATGAACTTTTGCATCAGCAGCAGCAACACAGAGGAGGAGGTCGACAAGTTCTACAGCAACCTGGGGTTGTCGAGGCTCGATGAGTTCACCATCACCATCGCCGTCTAGGAGGCCCACAAGGCTCAGCCCAACTCCAACCTCCTTCCTGCTCCCGTCTCGTCTCCTTGCCTCCCATGGACGACCACTTTCCCATCTCCTCGCCTTCGATGGACTCGGCGAATGTACTTCTAGAGGCACGGTTGTCAACGCCTTGATCGCCAATCCTGATTTGACGATCGCCTACTTGACATCGTGGTGCGCAAAGAACCTCAAAGCCGGCTAGTGTCATCCTGTTTGACATCAGCTACGCGCACAAGAGGCTCTCGAGGTTGCTCTTCGAGGAGCCACCGGATTGCAGGCTTTGGCCACCACCGAGATGGGTGTTGTCGATGCCGCCAGGTCGAAGGACAGGCAAGGTGAGATTTTCTTTTTGAAATGCTTCAAGGTGTCAGATTCGTTCATGGCATGGCTTCTTAATTTGTTAGGACCGTCTCCCTGTCTTGGTTGGTAGGTAGTTCGCCTTCTTGCTTGGTGAATGGTGTTCATTTCGATGTCTAATACTCTAATTAGTGGAATTCTACAATGCAGATTACATTTGGGTGTGAGTTTTGGTCGAATTCATCATGCCTAATCTATCCTCTAAGCTTCATACTGCTTCCTCAATTCGTTGATTCGATTCCAAATTGGTGAGAGATCTCATCCTTATCGATGAGATGTAGACGCTGGATCTACTGGTATTATTTTTGGGTTAATCGAAAAACTGATCTAAATTTTTTCAGTTAATTCGGTTTGGTTTTTCTACTATGGTCTGTGAATTTCGATTTCCTATAAACTGATTTATTTTTAAATCGAATAAACCGAACCGGATTAACCGAATTAACCGAATGCCCACCCCTAGGTGTACTTTACGCACATAGTTTTAGATAGGTGCTTCTTTGCATTTTTGCTAAATATAAGTTGTATAAATCTTAAAGCAAGTGAAGGGGTAAGTAATTACTATTTATCTTTCATTTATGTTTTGATATTTGTGTAACTTAAAAAAAAAGATACATAGAAGCACCTCTGACAGTTTTATAGTCTTGTACAATGGTTTTATAACATCATGAATCCAATATATAAGTTCTAATTTTTTTTTCAAAAGCACAGTACAAATAGTTCAAATAAGATCTTATGTGAATAGAAGAACTAATCCTCTCGTAAGATCTTGCATATAAATAATTCAAATAGTTCAAATTTATTAACTGAAGAATTAATTTTCACATATTTTCTCGATTTTACCAGATACCCCTACTAGTTTTGCCCATGTAGAGCAGTGGTTCTAAGCTCTTTTTTTAAAAAAAAATACAAAAACTCTATCATTCACTTAGGTAGCATTTGGTTGCTTGGATGAGATTGGATAGGATATAGCCATCCAGGCTGAATGGGATAGATCCATCCAGGTAACTGTTTAGTTAGGTGGATAGGGATGAGCTAATTTTTTGTTTGGTTAAATGAATGAGAATAGATAGGATGAGCTAATTTTTTGTTTGGTTGGAGGGATGAGGGTGGATAGATTGGTTGTGATAACTTGTGGTGAGATTACCCCAAGTAGATGAAAATATTTGATAATGTTGGAGTGACCCTCAGGAAAAGTATGTAAATTCAACAACTTTTCTCTTCTTTTGGCAATCTGATAAGAAACTAGACTTTGGCCATGTAGCAACAGGGAACAGCAACAATGACAAGATGGTTTGCTCAATTGAAGCTGAACTAACTATCACAATGCAAAATAAAAATAAAATAAAACCACAAATCGAGCCAGTCTCAACTCAAAAGTTTTAGAACAGATCATTGCTCATTCTGTAACGTGAGTGCTTATTTCTTTGTTATACAGCCACACCTCAACAAATGGGTAGATTAGAGCTTATCACTCGATTTGGTAGAATGAACAATCAGGAGAAAACAATCTCTCAATCCAAACAAATGTTTTGACGATGTTCAGAAAAAGTTTTATAGTTTGTTGCCCTCGCCCGTATTCATTTAATCGGACCATCCATTTCTAGGCCAGAAGCGCTTTTTTCTCTCAAAGGATGATCGCCTTAAGAATGGTTGGCACTTGGCACAACAGTACATTCCTAGTTTTTGATTGGCCTCAATCAAACATGATACATGGTAAATGCATAGCGGTCCTATAAAAAATTTTCTTAGAGTTCTAAGAACAGCAGTGGCGGAGCTATATAATATTTTTATGAGAAAAAAGGGTACTTTCCAGTTGAGTCTGCTCTGATGAAATAGCTCAATGGGGGTGTACTTAGGGTTGGGTATTTTTTAATCAAAACCGAACTAAACCGAACTGAATTAACCAAAAAAATTGATTTTTTGGTTTTAGGTTTACTATTCAGTTTTTATTTCTACACTATTCGGATTTTGGTTCGGTTGTTTGGTTTCGGAAATCGAACTAACCATAAAACTGAATATCCAAACCACACCTTCCACAAATTCCCCATTCTTGAATCGCCATTCCATTCGACACATCGATTACGGTAGGGGCATTGTTTGTGTCGATGTGCTTGTCGTGGTTGTCCTCGTTCTCATCGGCGAGTAATCATTGGGGCTCGTGGTTGCCCTCGCTTGACCTAGCCACGGGGAAGGCGGCGGCATGAACTTTTGCATCGGCGGAGACGAGAGGAGGAGGTCGACAAGTTCTCTGACAACACAGGGGTTGTCGAGGCTCGATGAGTTCACCATCACCATCACCGTCTAGGAGGCCCACAAGGCTCAGCCCAACTCCAACCTCCTTCCTTGCTCCCGTCTCGTCTCCTCGCCTCGCATGGACGACCACTTTCCCATCTCCTCGCCTTCGATGGACTCAGCGAATGGACTTCTGGAGGCGCAGTTGTCAATGTTGTGATCGCCAAATCTGATGTGGCGACACAGCCTACTTGACAGCGTGGTGCGCGGCAACCTCGGCCGGCTCTAGTGTCATCTGTTTGACATCATTCTGGCGCCAAGAGGCTCTCGAGGTTGCTCTTCGAGGAGCCACCGGATTGCAGGCTTTGGCCACCACCGAGATGGGTGTTGTCGATGCCGCCAGTCGAAGACGAGCAAGGTGAGATTTTCTTTTTGAAATGCTTCAAGGTGTCGATTCGTTCATGGCATGGCTTCTTAATTTGTTAGGACCGTCTCCCTGTCTTGGTTGGTAGGTAGTTCGCCTTCTCGCTTGGTGAATGGTGTTCATTTCGATGTCTAATACTCTAATTAGTGGAATTCTACAATGCAGATTACATTTAGGTGTGAGTTTTGGTCGAATTCATCATGCCTAATCTATCCTCTAAGCTTCATACTGCTTCCCCAATTCGTTGATTCGATTCCAAATTGGTGAGAGATCTCATCCTTATCAATGAGATGTAGACGCTGGATCTACTGGTATTATTTTTGGGTTAATCGAAAAAACTGATCTGAATTTTTTCAGTTAATTCGGTTTGGTTTTTCTACTATGGTGCGTGAATTTCGATTTCCTATAAACTGATTTATTTTAAATCGAATAAACCAAACGGATTAACCGAATTAACCGAATGCCCACCCCTAGGTGTACTTTACGCACATAGTTTTAGATAGGTGCTTCTATGCATTTTTGCTAAATATAAGTTGCATAAATCTTAAAGCAAGTAAAGAGGTAAGTAATCACTATTTATCTTTCATTTATGTTTTGATATTTGTGTAACTTCCTCTGACAGTTTTATAGTCTTACAATGGTTTTATAACATCATGAATTCAATATATAAGTTCTAATTTTTTTTCAAAAGCACAGTACAAATAGTTCAAATAAGATCTTATGTGAATAGAAGAACTAATCCTCTTGTAAGATCTTGCATATAAATAATTCAAATAGTTCAAATTTATCAACTGAAGAATTAATTTTCACATATTTTCTCGATTTTACCAGACACCCCTACTAGTTTTGCCATGTAGAGCAGTGGTTCTAAGCTCTTTTTTATTTAAAAAAAGACAAAAACCCTATCATTCACTTAGGTAGCATTTGGTTGCTTGGATGAGATTGGATAGGATATAGCCATCCAGTGAATGGGATAGATCCATCCAGATGGCTGTTTAGTTAGGTGGATAGGGATGAGCTAATTTTTTGTTTGGTTAAATGGATAAGAATGGATAGGATGAGCTAATTTTTTATTTGGTTGGAGGGATGAGGGTGGATAGATTGGTTGTGATAACTTGTGGTGAGATTACCCCCAAGTAGATGAAAATATTTGACAATGTTGGAGTGACCCTCAGGAAAAGTATGTAAATTCAACAACTTTTCTCTTCTTTTGGCAATCTGACAAGAAACTAGACTTTGGCCATGTACCAACAGGGAACAGCAACAATGATAAGATGGTCTGCTCAGTTGAAGCTGAACTAACTATCACAATGCAAAATAAAAAGGAAATAAAATCGCAAATCGAGTCGATCTCAACTCAAGAGTTTTAGAACAGATCATTGCTCATTCTGTAACGTGAGTGCTTATTTCTTTGTTACATAGCCAACAGTCCACGCCTCAACAAATGGGTAGATTAGAGCTTATCACTTGATTTGGTAGAATGAACAATCAGGAGGAAACAACCTCTCAATCCAAACAAATGTTTTGACGATGTTTAGAAAAAGTTTTATAGTTTGTTGCCCTCGCTTCGTATTCGACGAATCGGACCATCCATTTCTAGGCCAGGAAGGCGCCTTTTTTCTCTGAAAGGATGATCTGCCTTAAGAATGGTTGGCACTTGGCACAACAGGTACATTCCGGTTCTTTGACGGTCTCACTGAAACATGATACATGGTAAATGCATGCCACTTCACAGTTGCTATTACATCCTCACAGCTTCTCCATGCTACTTACAGGATCACTACTGCTTGTGAAAGCAACTGCTAGGAGTCACAACAAATGAATAGCAATTATAACATGTTTTAAAAATTGACGATAGATAATCTTGGTTGGAGAGCTATCAGCTTAGTAGAATATGGCAACTGAATTGGTTTAGCCAACAGAACATAATGTACACAGTACAAGTAAACAGGCTTCAAACTAGAAAAAAAACTGGCACAAGAAGATTACCATGGCTCGGCGAGTGAAGAAACTTCAAACAAAGTCAAACTTACGGTCAGCAGGGGCCCCAAGCTCGAGCTCGGGAGTGGCATCGCCGACCTTGACTTTGGTTGCGCGGACTCCCTCACGACCAGGGGCTCTAGATCGTCAAGACCTCATGGTTGGGGGCAAGCGTTCGACTCATTTCGAGAGGGCTAGCTCGGGACAAAACCACAGCGCCCATGGCGGTTACGAATCCATGAATCACGAGTCAAGGCCATCATGGGCGGCATAATCGAGCGATTACAACCTTCTTCAAGTAAATGCGAGACCATGATCTCGAGAATCTCTCCGTAGTTTGAGGAGCGTTAGGAAGGATATAAGGCCTCGCAAGGCATGTACACGAAGGCGGTGATCGGCTATAGGCGGCCAGACTCATCGGCTATAGGCCAATAGACATAAGCAGGGCACTCAAGCCCAAGTCAGTTAATCATCTCTTTATGCGCACAATTAGTGAATTCCTCGCCTCCGGAGAAGGCCGGGCGTAGAGTTATTACCCGAGGGCTCGAACGATATAACTTCGTTGCGTCCACGCTCTCGCTTCGTCTTCCTCGGCCTCTACTGCAAACACAAACCTCCCGTTGAGCAAGGTCCAATTGGGTCCCTTACACGGTAACACCCTCTTCACTTTTGCGGTCGGCGATCCGATCGTCGGCAAGCGCGCATATGTGGGCGCGATGGCTTCGCTCATCCGAGGTGCACATCGGGATCTCGAAGCATGGCGCATCCCGATGAGATCCATTAAATCGGAACTCGAGCTCGAGACACGTTCCCACCGCGATGACTCCACGCCCTTGTTTCCGCCTCGGTAGGTTTGTTTGAGCAATCCTTGACGAAGAGGAGAAACCACCGGATCATGTGCCGATGGCTCAAGACCCTCGGCGCTCGAAATTCTTATTCTCACCCACGGCGAGCTAAGGTATGTGGTTCGTTTTGGGTTCTCGGCATACTGATGTTGCGAGTATAAAGCTCTCCTCGTGGGTCTTCGAGTTTGCAAAACCTTTAGGCGTCGCGTCGGTGATAGCCAAAGGGCGACTCGGCTCACGCAGTCAACGATTCGGCCAAAAGACCACATGCGCGGGAGACTCGATGGCCAAAGTATCTCGCCGAAGCGCGAAGTGGAGAGATAGTTCGAACACGGAACTCGGGCATGCACCGAAAAAAAAACCAGCCACAGATCCTGTCCAACCTTAGCTCGTCCAGATGGCGCGATTCCTCCGAGCGTCGTCACCGGAGACCTTAAGCGTCGCCATCAATTTTTGATGGGGAGTTCCATGCTTTCGGAACCGCTGCGTACTCGAGCCAGGATCAATCCCGCTTGGCCCTTCTCAACATGGGGCTCGTCATCCTCGGTCCTTTCCACAAGCCGTCGGGGTAAGAAGTTCTTGTTAAGTGCGCATCGGCGCATTCACAGTGGGGCGAGGCCGAGCCTAGTCTCGACCATCGCGCTTGAGCGGCGTTAAGCTTTTTAAACTTATTCGTGGTCACCGGTATGGGGTTCCATGTAGAATTATCACCGACATTGGGACTAAATTTACATAAAGTTTGTCCGGGGTATTGCGAAGACATAGGCACCAAAGTATGCTATGCTTGGTGGCCCATCCATGAAACAATGGAAGCGATGGAAGCGCCCAGCAGACGAATCGTCAAAGGCGTCAAGAAGCGAGTATCGAGATGAGCTCGAATGACCACGGCGGACACAGGTGGGCGAGCTTCCCACCGCCTTATGGTCCATCCATACCCACGATCGGTAGAACAGCAGGGTCCACGCCTTTCGGCTCGTGTTTGATCTGGCCGTCCGCCTACGAGGTGGCGCTAGGCTCTGCCGGGTCGGCAATGTCGACCATGTCGACTTGAGCAAGACGGTCTCGACCTTACCCTCGCGGAAGAAGTAAGGTCTGCGTGCCTTTACTCACGATCAACGCATTACACCGCAATCCCTCTGCGAGACATGCGTCCCGTCGATCACGACCTAGGAAACTCCTTGTTGGGGACTTAGCCACTGAGTCGGATTCGAGGCCGTCCAACACCAACACGTTATCCCCGGATGGGAGGGCCCCTATAGAGTTGTTTTGACAGGATCGCACGGGGCTTACAAGCTAGTGTTGCCGATGGCGGAGAGCTCTCGGCTCGTGGAACATGGACCCGACTTCACAAATCCTATCGTAACCCTTTATCTCACATTTCAATAAAGTTGTTGTTCAATTATCACGTTTGGCCTTTGCGCCTCATTTTTGCTCGTCATTTTGTGTTTGCAGAGTTCGGGCTTCTTTGAGTCCGACCTAAGGACGAGCGCGCTTGCTCTTGGCCGAGCGTCGGGGCTTAAAACTTCACCCCTAGGGTCGAATTGCTTATAAGTTGAATCACTTCGCATCGGCGTTCCCCCGTGCGGAGTTCGAACTAAGCACGTGCCCGGGTCCAACGAGCAAAGCGCAAAGTCGGGACTTCGTCTTGGCTCGCCAAAGCAACAATCCTATTACTCTCAAGCCTAAGTTTTTCCCGTGTGCCCATGCTATGCTCCTGTGGGTTTTTTCTCGATCTTGCGGTCATGGTCTCTCTGGTCTCGTCTTGCGCCCAAGGTCGTCGTCGCTCGACCTTGAGCCCAAGGAGCATGGCGAAAGGGCTAAGTACGATTGGGAAAAATTTCTTGATCGGAGAAATGAGTAACGCCTTTATCCTCAATTTCAATCTGACCATTATTCAATCGTTATGATGGTCTTGGAATTCTTTTCTTTATTAATCTTTTTCGTGTTGGCTTGGGTTTGAGATTTCTCTGAATCGACCTCACGCTGAGTGCTCTTGGTCTTGGCCACGAATGTCGCGAGCTTAAAAATCACCCCGGATGGTCGAGCTACTCATAAGCCGAATCTCTTCGCCTCAAGCTCCCCTGCGCCGAGGTTTGAATCAAGCCCGCATTCGGTGCCAAACAGCGAGCACATGGTGCGTGGTCGGGACTCGAAAGTCTCTCCCGACAACGGCCTTAACATCTTTGGGTCTAAGCTTTACCCTATGGATCTCTATTAATTTGTACTTGGTAAACTTGAGGTCGAAGTTTTCTCGATCTTCTTGAGGACAAAGGTTTGGAGGTCTATGTGTTTTGCCCAAGGTCGGCATTGCTCGACCTTAGCCTGTGCAATTTGAGCAAGGGTATACTCCTCAAAGAAAGGCTAAGTACACAATGAAAACTTTTGTCCTAAATAGGCGAGAACAACCGTCTCGAGACACAATTCATTTCGCAAATATAAGCCGTTCTGTTAACCTTTTTACAAAGCTCTATGTGCAACTTGTGCTTTGCTAACCTTATCTGACAGATCGGCCGTATTCGAGCAAGCTTCTCTCGCTCACGTTCGTGCTGCCTAGCTCTCAAGGTCGGTAGCTCACCACAGGTCGAAGGGCTTAGATAGCCGAATCAGGAGGCCCGTGGCTTCGTCTTGGAGTTGGGCGGGGCACTCTTATTGCTTTGGTCGCTCGAGCTCCTTAGCTCGGCCTCGAGCTCGGCGGGGGTGGTTCGCCAATCCTCTTGACTTCTCCACCTTGGTTTGCTCGACCCCGGAATCTTTGGCTGATCACGCACACTCCTCCTCCACGACTGGAGTATTCTCAGCTTTCTTCCCCGCGGAGACCTCGCTCGGATCTTCATCAAGACCCTCCGCGCTGACCTTAGCCGAATCGCGGTCGACCTCCATGGCTGTGGTCGCTCCGATCTCCACGGTTGGGACGACCATGGCGGGCGGCGGCTGGCGGCCTCGTCTGCGGCCAGTACAGGCGCCATGGGTGCCACCGGAGGAGGCCTTGGCGGGGAGCCTCGGCGGCCCGGTCTCATTGATTTCGTCTTCATCGGTTGTTCGCGAGGTTTCGTCGCATGGTGGGTCATCGACACCTTCTTGGACTCACCGCACCGTGACCCGCTCTGGGGCCCGCATGGATGCGGTCTGGCCGATGAACGAGCGGCGCCATCCCAAAGGTGGTCCCCTCCTCTTTGGACTCGGGCTCATCATGGGCAACGGGCATTGTCAGGATGGGCGAGCATTGAGCTCGGGGGCTCAAGGTCTGCGATGGAGAAAAGACTATAAAGCTAAGGACAGTAAAAACTATGCGGCAGAAAGAAAGATAGGTACCTGGGTCACCGACCTTTGTCTCGCAAAGGGTTGGCGGGTATCTCGGTGTCCCGAGGGCGTGGCGGCGTCCCTTCGTCGAATACCCCGAGCTTGGGGTCCCTAGGCTGCGATGGCTCCAAGTCATTCGGTCATCCGAAGGTCGGAACCCTGGGTCCCCAAGGACTGAGCTCTGACGGCCTTCGCTGTGCGTCATTCTATGCTGAAGAAAGAAGATGCCAAAGAGGAAGATCTGCATAAAGCGACAAACTCGGGGCTCGACCATGAGAAGGCCCAGCCCACGACACGGTCACCCCACTCGGCGTCGGCTTCCTTGAGTCGGTCGTCGACTCTCTGTCGGCAAAGGGGTGGCCTCTTGCCCCTTTTTTCGCCCTTGTTAGACCCGAACCAGCAACATTCTCCTCATTTATGTCGAGCAACTCTTGGTGATCTGCGAGCATACCCAGATTGCGGTGTCCATCATCGGAGCCCTTTTACGGTCTCAGCTCGACCTCGACCTTGGGCCTGAGAAGCCGGGAAGATCGTTTCTTCCATCCAAGGCGGAGGCTCGAGGTCGTCCAGAGCACCTTGTTCCGACCTTGAGCCTCGGGGGCTAGGCTGGCGAGGTGAAGAAACTTCCAACAAAGTCAAACTTCACAGGTCAGCAGGGGCCCCAAGCTCGAGCTCGGGAGTGGCATCGCCGACCTTGACTGGGTTGCGCGGACTCCCTCACGACCAGGGCTCTAGATCGTCAAGACCTCATGGTCGGGAACAAGCGTTCGACTCGGCTCGAGAGGGCTAGCTCGGGACAAACCACGCGCCCATGGCAGCGTTACGAGATCCATGAATCACGAGTCAAGGCCATCATAGGCGGCATAATCGGGCGATTACAACCTTCTTCAAGTCGTGCGAGACCATGATCTCAGGAATCTCTCCCGGCCGTTTGAGAGCGTTAGGAAGGATATAAGACCTGCAAGGCATGTACACAGCGGTGATCCGGCTATAGGCGGCTGAGACTCATCGGCTATAGGCCAATAGACATAAACAGGGCACTCAAGCCCAAGCTGTAATCATCTCTTTGTACGCACAATTAGTGAATTCCTCCGCCTCCGGAGAAGACTGGACGTAGAGCTATTACCGCCGAGGGGCTCGAACCCGATATAACTTCGTTAAATCACGCTCTCTGTCGTCTTCCTCCGGCCTCTACACTGCAAACACAAACCTCCGGTGAGCAAGGTCCGAATTGGGTCCCTTACACAGTAACACCCCTCTTCACTTTTGCGGTCAGGCGATCCCGATCGTCGACATGGCCTATTTTAGCATTCCCCCTGTTCATCAACCACCATGTCATTTGGTATCTTCAAGGTTAGCACCCTTGGGTTGAAATCTGGCATGGATATCTACAATAAATCTTGCAAGCATTTCATCCATAAACGGATCAACAATATCCTTCATTTGGACAAGAAAAACCAGCACTGATAGACAATAGAGCACCGAACAAATATATCAAACATGAAGATTAGTTCAAACATGAAATGATGGGATCCATCTATTCAACATTCTGAGTGAATGTCTTTCATGAATCATATCTGCGAAATTGAGAATGCTCAAATTCAATACCTTGCTTAATAGAATGCCAGTATGACATAGCACGCAAGTAATTCAAGCTACCTTCCTCCTATTGGGTTTGCTGCAGCCATAACACTTACCCTGGAACAATGAGAAGAGGAAGATATAATAGTACTATATCAGCAATAAGGCATATGCCTCTATCAGCCCCATTTTCTCAACACACACCAAAGTTCACCACAACATACACCAAATTTGAGCTTCACAAAGTTACAGCAAATTTCACCAAAACATACACCAAATTTCAGCCCACAACATACATCAAGTTCAGCAACAACATACACCAGGGTTCTTAAATAGACATAGAAGGTTCTTTGCTTCGGTTCATACCAAAAGTAAACACAAATAACCAGCAACCACAGTTCAATGTCTTTGGTTGGAAACAAAAGAAGTCATACAACTACCAATTTGCCATCATTCATGGAAGTGATTGGCCACATACCTAGCAACCCAAACTATCTTATGTGACATATCAAGTATGTTGAATGCTCTAGCATTATGAGGATGCTCGACCAAATAGGTATAATAGTGAGAAAGATGGGTGCCATCAAAACCCGGAAGGCTTTTTATGTTTTGCCACATATCTTTGGGAAGCTCGTTGTCATTGGTAGATGCCTTCTCGATAGCTGTGGTAAGCCTATCAAGGGCCAAATTGGAGTATTACTTGCAACCCCGTGTCCTCTTCATTTGGGATTGTCTTAGCTTTCTTTGCTTTGGGGGCAGAGGACCCACCAACATATTGAGATTGTGATACATCGTCAGTTGTGGCAACAGCTCCATCATCTTCAATTTCAATCACTTCTGTAGCTAGAGGGTCACTTGATCCCTTTGCATACTTCTCCGTAGCCAAAGTGTTGCCAAAGATTGCAACCATCTCATGATAGTGCTCAATAGGCTTGTTTAGATATTCAGCATCACCTTTGTGCATCTAACAAGCAAAGGAGAATATGTAAGGCAAAGGAGAATGACAGTAGCATGAAGCAAAAAGCATAATACATGCTACAACCATACCTCAACATGACCTATGTAATGATCATGATCAAGTGTAATAACACAATTGTCTTCATCCCATCCAGCACCACTCAACTTCTTGAGCTTGATTATCTTTCCCCACTCAAAGCCTTTACACACGTGTTAAGGTGTACCTTCTTGAAACCACTGGATGTTCTAGTGCCATGGTTAAACATCATGTCAGGCATCATAGATGTCCATGTAACATGGCCACTCCCATCAGCTTTTGCCCCAACGTTTTCACTAAGTTGTGCAAGATCTATGTCCTAGCATGTGTAATGACAATATAGGAGAAATTTCAGCGTGTATAATGACAACATTACAAATAAAAGGAGTTCTTAACAATATTACAAATAAGGAGTTCTTAATAATATTACAAATAAATAGTTTATCACAACATTACAAATAGCACATACTAATTGCCATAGTGGTTCTGACGGTCTTCGTACATGTCATTGGCAATTCCCTGCCTAAACTCAGCCATGATTCTATGGTCACTTGCTTGACCAATATGTGATGAAGCAGGGATGGGGTTATATGGCCAATTGGTCTCCAGTAAAATGTACTCATCAGCCCCATCATCTATAACCCAATTATAAATAATACAACAAGCTACAACAATGTCAACTTAAGTAGGAAAGGGAAAGAATGGAGTGGCATTGTCAAATATCTTGAACCGCCTCTTGAGTGACCCAAATGCACGCTCTACAATCACACGAAGAGAAGAGTGCCTAAAGTTGAACAACTCCTTCTCATCTTGTATGGGATTGTTCCCCCACTCATTCAAGTGGTACCGCACACCGCTAAAAGGAGGTAAGAACTTCGGGTTTGGCTTTGATTCCATATCCATATGAGGCACAAGTGTCAACTAGGTAGAATTTTCCTAACATACGCTGAGGCATCAAGTGGGTCATATTTGCTAGCTATTGACTCATACAAATAAATGGTATGGACAAATGAGACTACATAATTAATGTATTATCTTGTTCGAGCGGCAGCACGTTCTTGAGGCCATTCTCACGCTGATGGATAGGGCTAAGGTAGTCCTAAACCTATTTTAATAATTTTTCTCAAAATACAACTTCTTTTGGAGTGCTTTTTTCCATCAAAGCCCTATAATTACAATTAGCAACCTATTTAGGACTCCTCTTGGAGATGCTCTAACACTACAACATCATGTGTTGTCCCCTCCCAACTAGCCAACACATATGTGAAGTGAAGATCAAAATCTACGGCTGGTATCACATTTTGAGTACAAAAAGACTTTCTACCATGAAAGGAAGGTTCCATATCATTAGAAACAAAGGCCTTATGTGTACCATCAATAGCTCCAATACAATCCTATTTGGTCAAGAATACATGCCAAAATATTATAAACCATAGAATGTTGAGCCCCAAATTGTGTAAGTAGTAATAGCTCAATCTCATACCTTAAAGTATGGATCCTACCTTGGGTTCCCTGCTATTTTTGTTGGGGTCTCCAATGAAGGTGGCCTAATGAAATCATTTCAGTAGCTCACCTATGGTGTGGAGGACTAGTTTGAAGTAATGGCAAACTGTTTCATTGGATCTACAATAATTAGTGCTAACTAGCCTATTCCTAAGATTGTATCCAATAGTGTTTAAGAACATCGCAACTTGCTCCTCAACACATATATGTATGGTGTCTCGAAGCAAGCCTTGATCCCTCAAAAGTGTACACAACTGGAAGAAAGGTGCTCTTCTGAGTCTTAACATGTTCACATAACTTACATCATTCTTCTAAATTCTATTGTTTAAGTACTCTATTTTTATCTTGTCCCTTTCATCCATTGGGCCATAGGTAATTCTTTCTTTTTTTCTTTTTCTAGACTTGATATATAACACAATCAAAGAAACAACAACATATGCAGCAGCTGCCAATATCAAGGTCTTTCATTTTCTCCTCTTGTCCATCTACAATGCAAAATCAAGCATTTTTCTAAGTCTATCATTCACAAGCATACGACATCACTACAAAGTTTGCAGCTTGCTAAGCCTATGTTTGTTACCAACCAGATACTAGTCATGCCTTTCCATTCAACAATGGCTAACAACATACAAAGATGCTCAGATTGGTACATACCTATTGCTCTCATATTTTCTTTATCATCACTGAGCTATAGTCATAGAGGTTGTATATTACCATGTTCTTACTGGTTTTTGCTATGAGTTCTTTTAGCAAAAGGAAGCTACTTGTCAATCTGAAAATAATTAGCATATATAGGATCTCTAACATGAATTCTTGCAATAGTACATCATGTTTAGCCTTTACATCTAGAACGAGGACTCATTAGAATGCGTATCAAATGCATATCAAAGCTCTTTGCTAAGCCAGCTAACATCATATATGTTCTTTTTTGTTCATTTTTATCATATCTTATGAAAAGTAAGGATACTAGCATGAGTGTGTGGCCTGTGAAGACAGATCGTGCAAAAATGTGATGCAGTTGTATGTGCATATCATCCATCCATGTTTCTAGGCACCAATCATCCAACATTCAAGCATCAAATTTTTAACACAATTCATCAGATTGATCTCCAACCATAGCAAAGGAAGAAGGGCGATACCATAGCTTCGGGTCACCGCCATCCAGCTGATGGGACAAGGACTTCCTCCTGCAGCACCGGGCTGAAGCACCCTCCTGCAGCGTCGGGTCGCGCTGCCCTCTGTTGCCGAGCCGCGCCGCCCTCCAACCTGCAGATCTGCCGCTCCGCCCGTCGGATCTACCGCACCGCCCCTCGATCGGTCACGTCGCCCTCCTGTTGTCGAGTTGTGTTGCCCTCCTGCTGCCGAGTCACGTCGCCCTCCGACCTGCAATCTGCCACGCCGCCAGTCAAATCTGCCATGCTGCCTCTTGATCGGCCGCGTCACCCACCGGTTATGCAGCATGGCGCTCTGACTGCTTTGCTCCTACCTCCGCCGCTCTTGCCATGGCATGGCCTCTGCCTCGGCCATGCCGCCGGCGAATCTGTACTGCCACTTCCTTCGACTGGGAGACAACGGGTATCCTAGCTTGGGGAGGCTCGAGAGGGAGGTGACGAAACTCGGGGGAGAGAGCCAGCCGCGCTTGGGACGAGGCTGTCCTGCTTATTCTGTGGGACAGAGTGATCCGACATCTTCTTCAAATATTCCTCCAAACTGGATATCCCTAGCCACATGATTCATCCATCCAAACAATTGGATACTCCAAAATACCTGGACGGTTAGATCCCATCCAAGCTCATCCAGGGAACCAAATGCTACCTTAAGAAGGAAGATAGGCACCCACCTAGGTTTGAGCCTGGGTGGGTAGAACGTTCGATGACACACCTCCACCAACTGAACGCTTCTACTCCGGGCTCTTCTAAAAACTATAAAACTGTAGAAATCAGGGAGCAGTATTGTTAGCAGTGGAGCAGTGAGTATGGAAGCACCGCTCAAGACTAGCATTCATATCTATTTAGGGCCTATTTAGAGCAAAGTTTTTCATGGAAAATCCAGAGGAAGCGTCATGCTTTCTGCAAAATTCATTTGCTTCAAACGTGTTATTATGCATTTTATGTGACACAACCTAAGCGCGGAGACGCTGAAACCTGCACATAGCTACTAATTTAAGGAGTGATATTGATAAAAGAGATGAACTACAACCAATCTAAATAACCTTTCTAGATTATAAATGATGCTCTTTCTAATGACAATATTGTCCCTCTTCAGATCATGTCTTTTTGTTAGCTTATCATGTACATGAATCTAGAACAATGTCTTCATAACTTTGTTTTTTTAAACCAAGACAATGCTCATGCTAGGCCAATATTCTAAAATGGCGTGGTAAGTTCGAGACCTTAAAAGAGGAGGCTTATCTACTCAATTGATTACATATTAGACGGTAGAGAAGTAGCAACATCTCACTTTTAGGCCTGCTGTTAAAATGCCCTCATTTTATTTGGACCTGCTCTTACTATCAAATAGGGAGTCCACCATTTTTCAAGTTTTTTTTATGAGACATAATTTTCTATCTTCACTTGGATTACTGCACAGACGGCAACTCAATAAACTTCATGAGTTCTGGCAACATTTGATTCTAAGTTAACGACGAAACCCTGCACATTCTCCATTCATACTGTCCATACTTTGTTTACAACCATGTCTAGATAGAAAGAAATTAACAAGCAGTCACAAGCTTTTAATTTCCACGGATTCCTGTCTATTTATCTGCTAGCTCTAAACTTTGGTGCTAATCATGGCGACCTCCGTTGCGCGGTCTCGTCGCCTTCAGTTATGCCACCCTCCGGCCTCCACATGACGTCCTTCAGCCCATTTGAGATGCTATGGTAGAACTGCGCAGCGCGTGAAATATGCGACAAATCAGTGTAATTTCCAGTATGAACCACAAAGTTCTGGCGTAATTTCATGGTTTGTTACATCTCAGTATGAACTATGAACTCACACACAAGCAATACCTTATGGAATTCGAGGGTGTCGCCGTTGGACTTGCGAAGCTCAACCATGTACAGCGAGGGTGTGACTTCAAAAACCTTAGTTGCAATGGAGATTATTTCAGACTATATCCCAGGAAAGAACAGTAGAATAAAATTATGAACTATGGCTAATATATATTTTGTCGTACCTCTGTTGCAATTGCCAGCTGACCTTTCCTTCCGGGATTCTCTCCTTGCAGCTTCAGCTGATTTAGTTCCAGAAAAATGTCATCAGAATAATGCTGAGATCAGATGGAAACAAGGTGTATTTTAAATCCAGTACCTTGTAGTTGCGCTTCTGTACATTAAAACCCATGGGTCCTGCTGCCGCTTCAATTTTTGACAGTATCTCATTGGCAGGAAGCCTTGATGCAAATCTCGTTTCTCGCTTGACAGAACCCTAGTACGCATAGCGAGACATTCAATTAGATTTCTTTGATTATGTTCGTTCAGGTCAGCACTTAAGACTATGAACACATACCATCTGCTTCTCGAAGAGTGTGCCGAGATTGAGGCCCTGAGAGGTTGAAATCAATTCAAAAGCATTCATCACCGACGGTTTTTCTTCTCGCCTCTCAACAACAAGCTGTGCTGGGTCCTGCATCGGAAGCAATGTTACCAAGTCCATCCACTGCATTACGAGACATGCTATGAAATGAAATGTGCAAAAGCTTACCCCGGATTCGTTAAAAATAGAGTTGACATCATCTAGATTAATATCTGGTGTCTCAAACCTAGGAGGTCGATATCCCTTCTTGAACCACTCGTTATTAATGAGCTCTGTGATAGTTATTCTCTGAACGAGGCCATAAAAATGACATGAGCTATCTATCATGTATATTTTTTTTTTGTAAAGAATGGAGGCTGAAATGATGCCAATGAAGAGCAGAACATACAGTGCTAGGATTAGGATCTAATATTTTCTTGATGAGCTTCTTTGCACTTGTGGAGAACCAAGACGGGCAACTGAAGTCCGCTTTGAAAATCTGCATAAACAGTTAGATTAATTTTCAAGCATCCATTAGGGTAAACATAAATCAAGCACTACTTGTCATGGTTAAGAGAGATCGACCTTCTTATAAAGTGACATGAGGTTTGAATCTTCAAACGGAAGGTAACCCGCCATGAGGACAAAAAGAATCACTCCACATGACCACAGATCAGCCTTGGCTCCATCATAACCTTTGTTATTTATAACCTGCACATCCAGGAGTATCGAAACGTGAGAACAAAATATTCACTTGGATGAAGATAATTATATAATTTAAGGCATGGATGTAACGAAGAACCTCGGGAGCAACATAATTGGGAGTTCCACAGGTTGTGTGCAGAAGACCATCCTCCTGCAAGTTTACAAAAAAATATGGAAAAATAATGTAAGAGTCTATGTTTTTAATGAATCCAGCAGAACATGTTGAACAAAACTAGTTTTTTTTACGACATTAGTGTTCATCAACTTGAACAAAAGTTGGCAGTCGATTTACTCACTCGGACTTGTTGAGACAGTGCGCTCAATCCAAAATCCGACACCTTGAGAGTGCCGCTAGCATCAAGCAGAAGATTTTCAGGCTGAAAATGAAAAATGCCATCAGATCAGCCACTTCTTGCCGCACGCAGCATATCAGTAAGCACTGCAAATAGCACTCACCTTCAGATCACGGTGATAGACGCCTCTGCTATGGCAGTAATCGACAGCGTTGATCAGCTGCTGGAAATACTTCCTTGCATCATCCTCTTTCAGCCTCCCACGCGAAGCCTAAACCAAGAACTGCAGCAAATTAATCACTTGTGCACAGCAGACAGAATAATTCAGACGTAGATAAGCTAGATCAACCACTCACAATTTTGTCGAAAAGTTCACCACCGGTGACAAGCTCCATCACGATGTATATCTTTGTCTTGCTGGCCATCACCTTCAGAAGTACACACAGCCATTCAGTGGACATGGACATAACGTCAAGACAAAAAGGTAATTTTCAGAAAGCAAGAAATGAATACTTAATTAGCGTAGCGCAACGAAGACAATTTAGGCAAAAGTTATCATGAATAAATTCTTAGTGGGAAGAAAAGAAGAGCGCTTATTCTTGAGCAATTTGTACTCTGCTTTCGTAATTTTAGGTTGCACAAATCCATAACAACATATACACCGGATTTATCAATCGTTTTTTTATAGGAGTAGACAGGATTGATGCTTGGAAGTATGTATACCTCATACATCCGGATGACGTTCGGGTGCCTAATGAGCTTCATGGTCGAGATCTCGCGCTTTATCTGCAACATAGCAGCATCATGCACATCAAAATCAGAACTTTCAAAGTCAGAAGCCAAATTTGATCTCACAACCAACTAACTCTGCGTATTACGGCGCATCACACGTTCTAACGAACACGCACGAGACGTCCGTGTTCGCCTGCTAACGTCAAATCTCGGTAGATGCATTAATTGAGGGCAGAACGCCATTTTAGAACGCTGTTATCGCTGCTAGTTCCGCAAAATCTCACGTCTCATCATTCGAAGAAATTCACGAATTTCAACTCATCTCAAAGAAGGAAAATTTGAAGAAAGAGCCGAACGGCGAAAAGTCTACGATATGGAAATACCGGAAAGGAACGAGATTTCCCTTTCATCCAGTGACATGCTAAAAATATCCGTAAAAATCATGACGAAAATAAAGAACAACATGTAATCGAAAGGTTAATCGTAAATCACGAAGACAGCAAGAAAACAAGACCTCGCTTGACAGAAGAAAGGAATCAAATCAAGAATGGAGAAACGCAAAGAAAAAATCTCGCCTAGGCTCCAACCGCGATCTACGAAGAAGAGATGGAAGAACACTCGGAAACGAATAAAGGTAAGGAATGAGGATAGATTGGATTTGACGGCGCGGAATACCTGCGCGATCATCTTGTGCTTGAGGACCTTCTCCTTGTCGAGGATCTTGATGGCGACATTCTCTCCAGTGTCGATGTTCCTGGCGAACTTGACCTTGGCGAAGGTGCCCTCCCCCAGCGTCCGCCCCAGCTCGTACCTTCCCACCCGCGTCCTCCCGCCGGACACGCTCATCTTCCTCCTCTGTCTTCCCCCAGTCTCCCTCCCTCGAATCAACCCACCCACGAACCAACCAACAAAAAAGATGGCACCTTTACGTGCGATGCGTCCGAATCTATGCCCCCCCGGAAGCGACTAAGACCTCTTCTTGTCGCAGGGCCTCCACTGCACAAACAGCTCCTTGTCCTCCTCCCCGGGCTGCCGCTGCCGCATGGAGCCTTGTTTTCTCAGTGTACCACACGCACTCTCGTGATTGCAGGCATGGAACGGATCAGAAACAGGGGAAGACGCAGTGGTTAATGGCGGGCGGGCGGTAGGAGAGGGCAGAAGAAGAGAGAGGCCGAGGGGGGGTATGTATACGCGGAGGCGGAGGAGGAAGAAAGCGCGCGGTCGCGTCGCGTGACGACCGATGCTAGGCGCGGCGTTTTCCTCGAGCCTTCCCTAGTTTTTGTTTTTACTGTAGCCTCGTAATTATCTCTGCCCCGTTAATGATGGTAATTAAACCTGGGTTTCAGGCTCGGTAATTGTAATTCCTTTCAGAGTGCGTACTCGTTTGGAGCGTAGCGCGGTAGTGCCAAATCGGTGCAAATTACTCCCTTCCGCACGTACGGTTCAATAGCGATCAATACCGGTCCGATGCACTGTACCAGTCAACACCGGCTTTGATATTGATTAATACTGGTTATACTGTCTTTGAAATCGGTAAATATCAGTCATATCGGTGGAATTGATAATATCAAACTTTGAATTATATATTATATTTGAAAGTACTACTATGTATTTGAAGTAATATTATGGTTTAATTTGTAACAGCTTTTGATTGTACAGATTCTAAATTCTCGAAGAATCAAATCAGTGACAGTTTCTGGATTCTCTAAAAAGCTTCTTGAGAATATTTTTCCACAATAAGAAGCAGATTTGTACATAAAATCAGAAACTACCACCTATCTAATTTTGGGAGAATCTAGAACCTGTACAATTAGAAGTTGTTTCAAACTAGGCCTATAAGTAAAATTCGATGTGCACATAATTAAACATGTATATACTTATAAATAATATATTATTATACTAGATCCGAAACGGTATGTCGATCTAGATCGGTACCAGAATATACCATTCTAAGAGCTTAACCGGTATAGCCTCTGGTACCATATAGATAACTATGGGTAGTGCTCATGGTGGGGGTGGACCCAAGAAGAGAGGAATTATTGGGGCCAATGGAGTAAGTGCCCCATTTGGCTCCTGGTTATTGTATCTAGGGATGAAATCGAATCGGATAGTTTTTGATCGATTCGGATAATTTTCAGATACGGATTTTGTCGAATCGGATATTTATCGAATAGTATCAGATTAGATACGGATATGGATTCGGTAGTTCACTATTCGTCGAATACAGATACGGATCCAGATAATTTGGATATTTATGGGTCAAATATCTGGATATACATGCGGGCCGGCTAAGTCTACTCTTTTGGCCCAACCAAAAAGGTTTTTGATTTTCAAAATCATTTTGTAATTTAATTAATCCATAAATCAAGTTACAATTATTAAAATAGGCAAACCGGCTCCAAAAATTACGAAATTTTTTTTAGGAAAGTTCCCGATACAATCTATCATTTAAAAAATTTATTTTAAAGATTTTAACAGCTTTTAAATTTTCTCAAAATTTCAAAAATTATTGTCCTTAATAGGGAAATATTTTAAATAAGTAGCTAAATGCATAAAAACTCATAAATACATAATTTGTTATTTTAAATATAATCCAACAAAAAATACATATCTTGGGTCATTACATGTTCTTCATGAATGTTTGAGCAAATAAACTAGCTTCTTTTTTTAAAAAAAAATTATATATACAATCTAAGTGGTTATCATGTTCCTATAAATATCCTTGACCGTATCTGATTCAATTCTTTTTCGTTCTGTATATGTATTCAACATTATTCATATTCATATGTATACTATCTATATCTATATCCGAAAAAATATAAAAACAAATATGATAGAACTATTATCTATTTATATCCGATCCATTTTCACCCGTATCTCCACAAAACAGTTGGTTCTTCGCTACCTACTAGATTGCATGACAGATACAGTCTATGAGTTTCTGGGGTGCTAGGGACCTAGGGTGTATGTTAGATGGTGCTAGCTAGGTGATGTGCTCCACGAGTGTACGGTGCTAGACTAGTGTAGGTGTCTCTAGTCTAGGTTCTTCATACACGGTGACTTCGCGATGGCTGGCGACAATATGTTGCGCTCTTGGTTTCATGTGTTGGTGTTTTGTACTCGCGTGACGGATGACATCTTTTTTGAATTATTTTTCTTATGTTAATCTGCATAATTGATGTCACCTATAAAAGCATACAAAGTAAACAAGTATTTCGAAAATTAAACCCTGAAGGTTGAATATTAAACCCTGAAGGTTTCCAGCCGCTTGGTGCGTCACACGTATTTCGAAGCAATATGGCCTCTCTGTGCGCGGCTGTGTCATACTCGTCGTGGAGCGCCGTGCGTACGGTTGGCTCACGCGTAAGCCACATCGCCTGCGTGGCTAAGTCAGTAATACGGCTTAAATAGTTTTCTGTTGGCTCATACGTGGAGGGTTGTATAGCGCAGTGGTAACACGCCTCGCTCGTGCCAGCCAGGTCGAGCGTTCGAGTCCCATTTCCGCACGCGCGCCTGCAGGTGGTTTTTGCCAAAGCGACGTGTGGCCACTTTTTTTGAAAAAAAGGACCTTGGACCTTTTCTTTTTTGCGGGAAAGACCTTGAGTCTTTCTAAAATTACGTATTAGCCTATTTTTGTACGGAGACCTCTGTAGCTGCCGAATTTATTTTCCTTTTGCATACAAAACCCCTCCAAAAAAATGATAGGCTTTCCAAAAATATGTTTTAGTATGTATTTTTTTCCTTGGCCCTCAAAACTTCCAAATTTTCCTTTTTTCACCGTAGATACCCCAGAAAATTACAAGAAAAAACCTAGATTTGTTTATTTTTTTACAAAGACTCCAAAAATATGAGACACTTTCTAAAATTACATATTAGCCCATTTTTTACATGGAGACCCCTAAACAGATCTTTTTTTTGCAAAAAATTCCTGAAAAACCTAAAGACACGCGGATTTTTCCCGTCAGCCACGTGACGGCTGGTGCGGCGTGTGCCGTGCCCACGCATCTAGTATAACATAAGGATGCATGGCTTGTCAATGCTCCATCTATATTGCCACTTTTTAAATTGCATCACTATTATTAAGAAATGCTACGTCATTTTTTATGTTGATGATAAACCTTTTCCTTAACCAGAGGCAAATCGGTTGACAAATAATACAGGTATTGTTGTATACTATTCCAGCTATTTTGTCCATATATCTTGACTTTACTCTAGGTTTGATAATAACAATACGATGCGCGGATGGTTTTACATGTTAGTGGTATTACATCTTTGCGTGATAGATGACGTCTTTTGATTTTGCCTTCTGTTAATTGTATAGTCTGAGACAACATATATGAGCAAATAGAATAAATATAACAAATGGACGACTTCTTAGTGTTCATTTGTATTTGAAATATTTTTTATTGTTGCTAATTGCATGACAATCATCTAGATATGTTGTGTTGCTTTTTTTGAACCTCTACAATTCATGCACCTTGTATATATAGAGAAGCATGAAGGTTGATATCTCTTTCTTTTCTCATGTGCAATACATATAACTAGCCCAGGGCCACATGCTACGTTGCGTCGTGTAAAATCTCGTTTTCGTTTTTTTTTTTGCATAATCCCGGTTTTCTTGCTTTTTTTAAAAAAAAATAGATCGCTAGGACCCGTCGGCAAATCAATGGGGTGCTATAAACCGTCGGCGAATCCATAGGCTGCTATAAACCGTCGGTGATTCTGTGGTTTTCGTTTTTGAGAGAAAACAAACGTATTTTTGTTTTTTGTGTAATCTCGGTTTCCTGATTTTCTTAAAAGAAACGGATCTAAACGTAATTTCGGTTTTTTCTAGATCTATTTTGCTAAAAACCATTGGGAGGACTTGAGTGTAAACCACGGAGGGACCTAAATGCAATTTTGGATTTTTCCGGGCCTTTTTTGTTAAAAGCAGAAGGACCTAAATGTAATTTTAAAATTTTCGAAGGACCTTCTCGTGAGAGTGGTGAGGTGGCGCATCTGAGGGGCTCCCAAATCTCTGCACTATAATATATACTAGATAATGACCCGCGCTACGTCGCGGCATATGTAATTTGTTTGCTGCGCCACACGAAATTTCGATTGCTTGATACTTATGGGGAAAACTGTGTAATCCCGGCTTTTCTGTTTTTTAAGGAAAAACGTGTCAAAAATAGTCCAGAGGAAAAAGGGTAAAAAATTATTAGAGATGACAACATTCTTTTGTCGAGTCGAATACTCTATCGTTAATAGAGAGTAATAATACATGTTCATAAAATCACCCACCGGTGAAAAATAGTCTAGAGGAAAAAGGCGAAAAATTATTAGAGATAACAATCTTCTTTTGTCAAGCCTAATACTTTCTGCGTCTCTGAGTAATAATACATGTTTAAAAAATATCGAGATCGAGATGGAAAATCGAGTTGGGGAAAAAGTCTAGAGATAGAGCTGCACACATATCTCTGGTGACAAAAACTTTTTTCCCGTGAAAAACGGAGAACACAACCGCAAATAAAAAAAATACGGGGTTTTTTTGAAACGGGAAAATAAAAGCGAATGACCCGTACGCGAACATGAGGAAAAAAGGTGGAAAATTATTAGAGATGACAATCTTCTTTTGTCGAGCCTAATACTCTACGCATCCACCGAGTAATAGTACATGTTCGCAAAACCACCCACCGGTGAAAAACAGTCTAGAGGAAAAAGGGCGAAAAATTATTAGAGGCGACAATCTTCTTTTGTCGAGCCTAATACTCCACGTGTTCACCGAGTAATAATACATGTTTAAAAAAACCCGTGGTTATGACCCGTTGGCAGATCCCTAAGTTGCTATAAACCTTTCTTTGCGTCGAAATCTTTTTTTTTCCGTTTTTTTGGGCGGTGAAAACATTTTTTCCGGTTTTTTGGCGGTGAAACATTTTTCCGATTTTTTGGGTGGTGAAAAGTTTTTTCGGGTTTTTGGGCAGTGAAACATTTTTCCGGTTTTTTCGTGATGAAAACATTTTTCGAGAAAAAGCAGAGAAAGGACCCGAATGTAAGCGAGGACTGTTTGTTATTTTTTTGGACCTGTTCGCTATCCTGAAAAATTAGGAAAGGACTTGTTCGCGATTTGAAATTAACGGGAGGCTTTTCCGTAAAATACCGTGCCAGGGACCCAAACGCGAAGGCTAAAAAAAATCTTTGTCTCACAGAAAATTACACAGGGACCTATCCGTAATTTCGAAGAAACGGAGGGGCTTTTTCGCAAAATCGCAAGGCGACAGGTGGCGCTCCGATTGCTCTGGAAATCCTTCGGCTTTAATAGGTTAGATACTAGGATAGTTTTCGCGGCATGATACGTCGCGTGCGTTGTTTTTTTCGCAGAAACAATTTTATTTTTTTTCGATGGTGTTTTTTTAAATCGTTGAGAAAACGCGCGAAACAGTTGAAAAGATACAAACGTAATCACGTTTTTTTTCATCTATCTGGGTCCTCTCATGAAGGACCCGCGATTGCGCTAGATCAAAAGGTCTTTTTCGTGAAAACTAGCTGGAATGATCAAAACATAACTACGCTATTTTTTGGGTATTTATTTAGGTCCTTTTACAAAAGATTTATAGTTTTTCTGAACTAGAAGGCTCTTTTCGTAAAAAACCACGGGAATGATCTACATGTAATTACATATTTTTTGAGAGGCTTAAACGTGAAAAAACCAAAACAAGCCGAGCCGGCCGAAATCGCTGAGAGGCCGTGAACTCTTCAAACTTTAGTATATAGATTATATATATGTATATATGTGTGTATATATATATCTCAACGTATAAATGCGAGTAAAATAAATATGACAAATGAATGTGTCATTATTGCTCCGTCTGTATTTGATTTTCTGCCACTACTAAATTGTACGACCGTCGTCTATAAAAGCTACTTATTTTTTGGACTTCTAGAAAACCCTTTGCTCAATCAAAAAAAGCTGCCACTACAAAATATGGTCATCTATAAAAGCTATTTATTTTTTGGACTTCTAGAAAAACCCTTTGCTCAATCAAAGAAGGCAACTCTCACGGGTTCACACATGCACGTATCCGATGTAGGTGATTCCAGTGTTTTTCGTCCATTTGCGTCTTTGACTTTGCTCTTTAGCACGATAGATGACGTCTTTCAGTTCTGGTTTGTACTAATTTGTACAAGGGGTGCAAATAAACAGTGAATCGAACAGATATGGCATTTGGATGGCTTATCGATGCTCTATCTGCATATAAATCTTTTTCATCGCTACTATTCTGCATGACAACCATCCAGATACGTCATGCCGCATTTTGTTCGAAGCTCTTCGATGGACGCACGGTATATATTGTCAAAAAGATGGTGGCCCTAATGTCTACTTGCTTAGTCCGTAAGCAAGTTTACTATTTTCAGTTAATTAGAGTATTTTTAGACTTTTGGTAGAAAAAGGAAAGAAAATTTATCGCGACACAGTGGGGAAGGATAATTCTAGGAACTATGGAATCAAATCCCCTCTGTCGTGTGGAAAAGGCTAGGCATGGTGTTATGGTGACCTATTATATTCTTCTTCTCTCCTAAAGTCATAACCATGGTACATACGCCATCGGAAAGTAGTACAACATGTAAGACTGATTCGAGTCCTGCGGTGCAAAGTTACCACGATACTTTTTGAGTTTTGACAGACGTCCTGCATGCCCGGGGCGATTAAGCGCGTTCTAAAAATAAGTCTGAAAGCGTGGAAGTGTTTGGGAAATCACGCGATGCTTTCCATTGACTTGAGCATCGGCATATACAGTACATGAGTGCAATATGTAAGGAAAGAAACAAACATGAATCAATCTAATCCTGAGGATGACGTATTGCCGTTGGAGCCGATCCAAGTTATTTGGAAGGAGAGCCGGTGCTGATCTTGCCATGCAGAGGAGCGTCGGCCGGATTTCCTGAGCGATAGTGGTGCCGCTAATATCGGATGTACTGTAGCACATCCGGGACGAGGTTGGGATGTGATGTACCATAACCAACTCGTCTAACATGCCCCCGTAGTCAGAGCGGAAGGCAGCCGGACGTTCAGACTAGACCTGAATTCGGTGAAGAAAGACGTCGGAAGACCTTTGGTGAAGATGTCCGCAAATTGTGAAGTTGCAGGCATGTGTAAAACACGCACGTGGCCCAGAGCGACATGTTCTCGGACGAAATACAAGTCGATCTCCACATGTTTGGTGCGTTGGTGCTGAACTGGGTTGCTGGAGAGGTAAACAGCGCTCACGTTGTCGCAGTAGATGACAGCAGCACGGCGCAATGGAGCATGGAGCTCTGTAAGTAGCTGGCGTAGCCAGGTGGCTTCAGCAATGCCGTTTGCAACGGCGCGATACTCAGCTTCAGCACTAGAACGAGATACAGTCTGTTGTCGTTTGGATGACCAAGAGATGAGGTTGTCACCAAGGAAAATAGCGTAGCCCGATGTGGATTTGCGCGTGTCAGGACAACCAGCCCAATCAACGTCAGAGTAAACCATCAACTCAGTGGGAGACGTGAGATGGAGAAGAAGACCATAGTCGAGGGTGCCTTGCAGGTACCGTAGGATGCGCTTGACCAAGGCGAGATGAGGCTCGCGAGGATCATGCATGAAGAGACAAGCTTGTTGAACTGCGTATGCAATTTCCGGGCGAGTGAAGGTCAGGTACTGAAATGCTCCTGCTAGACTGCGGTAATGGGTTTTATCATCCACAGGAGTGCCATCACCAGACAATTTGGAGTGGGTGTCAACGGGCGTGCTGCACGGTTTGCACGAAGTCATGCCAGCATGCTCTATAATCTCCAAAATAAAGTGCCGCTAAGAGAGAAAAGGAGAGCCGTTCTGGCAAGTCACAGAGAGTCCCAGAAAGTGATGCAGAGGACCAAGGTCCTTCATGGAGAACTCATCATGGAGAGCAGCGATGAGTCGTCGGAGGAGTGCATCTGATGAAGCTGTCAGAACAATGGCATCCACATATAGAAGTAAGTAAGCCATGTCTGAGCCTCGGGAGAAGATGAACAGGGATGTGTCGGATTTAGCTTCCACAAAACCAATGGACGATAAATGAGAGCCGAACCGACTGTACCAGGCACGAGGGGCTTGCTTGAGGCCATAGAGGGATTTGTTAAGCCGATAGACAAAATCTAGATGAGTAGCATCTGCAAACCCAGAGGGCTCCATATAGTAGACTGTTTCAGACAGAGTACCGTGAAGAAAGGCATTCTTCACATCCAACTAATGGATAGACCAGTCGCATGAGAGAGCCAATGTGAGAATGGTGCGGATAGTAGCGGGCTTGACCACTGGACTGAATGTCTCATTATAATCGATCCTAGGACGTGTGAAGCCACGAAGAACCCAGCGAGCCTTATACCGCTCAAGGGTGCCGTCTGGATGAAACTTGTGGTGATAGACCCATTTTCTTGTGACAATGTTGACACCAGATCGACGAGGAACGAGATCCCAAGTGTGGTTGGACTGGAGAGCGTTGAAATCTTTAGTCACAGCGGCCCGCTAATGTGGGTCAGTCAGGGTGCTACGAAAAGTCTTTGGAATTGGCGATAAGACTTCTACTTGCAGCTTGAGGCGATCTACAGGAAGACGAATGCCAGACTTCCCACGGGTTGCCATTGCATGGGCATATGTTACCGGCGGAATGGCGATGGCCATACGTCGACCATTGCGGGTCGACACAACCCCTTGGGTGGAAACAAGCGCATCGGCCTACTGGTGCGGCGAGAGCCCCTGCTGTCTTGGGCTGCCAATAGGAGACCCGTTGGTGGCGTCAGTAACAGGGGGCCCAACAGCGGGCGGAGAGGCAGTCGGTCCATGTGGGGATCCCGACGGCCCAGAGAGTGGACCAGTAGGCGAACCTGCGAGAGGCATTGTGTGCGTCGCGAATCCGTGCTGCTGATGCCGTCCGTCGTACGGCTAGTTCCGCTGGCAGCAACCCAGGGTGTGGGACCACTGGGGGCAGCAGGACCGACCGAAGATGATCCTGCAAAAGAATGCCCGATTGGCAAATGGACAGAATCCATTTCTGTTAGAAAATCAAGATCGGAGGGGGTGGGAGGAGATGGCATTGTGGCGAACGGAAAGGATGTCTCGTCAAAAGTGACATAGCGGGAGATAATCACCCTATTGGAAGAGAAATCAAGACAACGATAACCTTTATGTTCCGAAGGGTAGCCTAAGAAAACACAAAGGGTAGAGCGCGGCGAGAGTTTGTTGGCCGCCGTGGATGATAAGTTGGGGTATGTGAAATCATGTGCTGAAAATTTGGCTTAGTAATGAAATTGGTATTGCAAAGTGGTTGTGATCATGGCATGTGTGGTGCTTGTGTATATGCTGTTTGAGATAATTGTTTGATATGATGTGATAGCATGTTAATGGTTTTGCTTGATGCAACGCACTCGTGTGAGTGATTGCATGGATTGACTTTGAGTCAAGTCATGGACTTGTGCTCAGATTTGTTTGATATGCTGGTGATAGCATGATGATGGTTTTGCTTGATGCAACGCACTCGTGTGAGTGGTTGCATGGATTGACTTTGAGTCAAGTCGTGGACTTGTGCTCGGATTTGTTTGTTTGTTTATTCATGTGCAGGTGTTGCTCGAGGGTGAACGTGGTCGATGACGGGACCGAAACTAGGTTTATGGAAGAACTGAGATTCGGGACTAGATTCAGGGAGGAATCAAGGTCTTGGTGGTCAAGAATATCATGCGGGACGTTCGGGCTAGAGAACATGCACATGGAGGCTGGTTAGTCACGTATTTACAGCATGTGGGCTGTACATGCGTACAAGAGTTGTTTTGGCCATGTTGGGCCAGGTTGAGATGTATACGAACTCTTTCCATGTGGGAAGTAGAGTTGTATTCAATCTCTCTATGTTTGCTCTGTATAAATAGGAGGAGGTGTCTCCTGTTTATGGAGTGAGTCAGGTTTTAGGGTTTGTACTCTTTTGTTTGAATACTGTAACCAGATCAAAAATAAAAAATCTTTCTTGTATCTCCAGCGGCTGGCGATTTTTTGTTTTGCTCTTGGCTCCAGCATAGTTGATCGATCGCTAGAAGTTTTGTCCGTCGCAGCAGTCACGAAGTTCATCACAGAGTTCGGTTTCTTGCAAAGGTATCATCTTGCAAAGGTAATATCTCAAGATCTGTAGGTCCGATCGAGTTGATTCTTTTTGGGTTAGCTTCAGAATTAAGTCTAGTTTCTACAGTTAAAATTTCATATCAATCAAATGGTGGGATATTTAGGAATTTCTATTTTTGTGAACTAGTTGTCAGTCTACTCGCCTGGTCGCCTGGTCGCCCAGATTTAGTCATCTTGCAAAGAACATAACTTTAGATCCATAGATCCTATTGATCTGATTCTTGTTGCATTAGCTTTATAATTGAGTCTAGTTTTTATTGTTAAAATTTCACATCAATCTAACGGTTGGATCATCAGGAATTACTGTTTTAGTGAATGTGTATCAGTCTGCTCGCCCGACTGCTCGCCTACTCGCCCAAACTGGTCGCCCAAGTGCTATACTGGTCGTCCAAGTGCCCTACTGGTCGCCCAGACTGCTCTACTGGTCACCCAGACTGGTCTACTGGTCTCCCAACTGCATAAACTGGTCTCTCAACTATGTGAACTGGTCTCCCGACTATTTGCCATCTAAGTGAACTGGTCTCCAAGCAATTTGAGTTTAAATTGGGGTGTGTTAGAAAAACAAAGTTTAAAATTTTGATTTTAGCTTCCGCGCAATTATTCACCTCCCCTCTGATTGCTACATTAGTATATTTCGATCCTACAGGGTAGCACCGACAACCAAAGACACATAGGTGAGAGTAGGGGGGATTGACACCGAAAAGGGCGAAGTGGGGCGTGTGAAATTTGAGTGTCTTTGTGGGGTGGCGGTTGAGTAAGTATGTGGCGGTGTGGAGAGCTTCAACCCAGTAAGAGGGGGTAGGCTAGCTTGGAACATGAGGAAGCGCATAATATTATTTGTGGAACGAATGATCCGTTAGGCCTTCTTGCCGTTTTGTTGAGAGGTATGTGGACATGACATGCGAAGTGTAATGCCATGGGTGAGAAAGAAAGTGCGAGCAGATGAGTTGTCAAACTCACGTCCGTTATCGCATTGGACGCTTTTGATCACAGACGAGAACTGAGTGCGAACATAGGCAAAAAAATGCGACAAGGTGGAGAAAGTGTCCGACTTAAGCCGCAAAGGAAACGTTCATGAGTAGTGAGAGCAATCGTCAAGAATAATGAGATAATACTTGTAACCGGAGACACTAGCAACTAGAGAGGTCCATAAGTCACAATGTATTAGATCAAAGTTTGCGAGAGCACGAGAGCTAGAAGTAGCAAAGGGTGAGCGTATGTGGCGGCTGAGTTGACAAGCATGGCAAACAGACTCGGCGACACTGTTATTACAAGAGATAGCGGAAGAACTAGCTAATTTAGAGAGCGCCTCAGCACCAATATGGCTGAGGCGGCGATGCCAAATAGTGGAGGGCGCCGAGGTGATGAGGGCTTGTGGTGGAGGCGGTAGCAATGGGTAGAGGTGGCCGGAATTATTGTACCTGGCTATCATGCTCCGAGTGTAAAGATCCTTCACAGAAAGACCATATGGATCAAATTTGACGGAACAGTTGTTATCAATAGTGAATTGACGCACAGAAATCAAATTTTTAATGATTTGTAGAGTAACAAGGACATTCTGAAGAGAAAAGTGACCATGTGGTGAGGGGATTGTGGTGGATCCTACGGAGGTGATGGGCAAAGAAGAACCATTACCAACAATGACAAAAGAGAAAGGAGTAGGAGGGTGGGAATGGGACAAGTTACCGGTGTCCGAGGTCATATGGGAGGTGGCCCCAGAATCCATATACCACTCGCCGGTGGGGGGTGGATTCAAGGTCATGGTGTTGAAGGAGGTCAATAGTGCCACTTGATCCCAAGTGCCAGCACTGGACAAGGGAGTCCAGGGTGCTGGCACACCTCCGATGAGGCCCAAACCGCTGGTACTGGAGTCACCAAAGGGGGGAAGGCCACCTTATGGGCCGAGCGCCGGCTGGTTCGCAGGATGGGTCACGTGCAAAGCCTGCTGGTCCACGCCTGCCTCGCCTGGAGGCTGGTGATGCGTTCCAAGGAGGGAAGTGGGCTGGCTGTGGGGCCATACCTGAACCGTACTGGTCCAGGGATTCCATAAGGACGGAGACCACCGCTGCTGGTGCGCGTTAGCGGCGCCCGATGGTCTTGGTGCCAAGCGTGCCGTTCTTTGCCGAGGGCGTTGCGGCGTCACCCCGCGGTTGTTACGCCTTCCACGGCCACCATTGTTGCGACCGTTGTGAATTTTGCTAGAACGGCCCCCGGCGGTGCTGTTGCCGCTGCTGGGAGTCTGGGAGCCGCTGGAAGTGCTACGTGAGCCACTGTGGCCTGTCACGAGGAAAGCAAGGGAGCTGGGGTTGCCGGGCGTGTTCTTCATTGTGAGCTCCTCAAGCATCAGGTCCGAGCGAACCTCGACAAAGGGAGGAAGTGGCTTGGTTCGTTTGATGAGGGCCATCATGTGGGAGTAGCGTTCGTTCAACCCGCGCAAAACGGTGAGGATGAGAGTGCGGTCGAGAATGGGCTCGCCTAGGTCGCTGAGGGCGTCAGCCGTACCCTTCATCTTGCTGCAATAGTCGGAGATGGAGAGATCGCCTTGGTAAAAGGTGCGAAACTCCACGTCGAGATACAACGCCCGTGTATCCTTGTTGCCGACAAATTGCTCCTCGAGGCCGAGCCAAACACGACGCACGGATGACGTGGGCGTCATAACGACCTCGACGAGTTTGTTGGAGATGGTGCCGTACAGCCAGCTGAGGATGGTGCACTCCATGCGAACCCAAGACAGGACGGTGGGGCCTGCCATGGCGCCGGGGAAGAAGAACGTAGCGCAGGATGGCCGGCGGCGCGAGGAAGAGTAGCGGCGGGCGATGAGACATCGACGACTAGGGTGCGGAAGCGAGGGTCACAGGATGCGAACCACTCATGATACCATGAAAGCGTGGAAGTGTTTGGGAAATCACGCGATGCTTTCCATTGACTTGAGTATCGGCATATATAGTACATGAGTGCAATACGTAAGGAAAGAAAAAAACATGAATCAATCTAATCCTGAGGATGACGTATTGCCGTTGGAGCTGATCCAAGTTATTTGGAAGGAGAGCGGTGCTAATCTTGCCATGCAGAGGAGCGCTGGCCGGATTTCCTAAGCGATAGTGGTGCCGCTATTATCGGATGTACTGTAGCACATCCGGGACGAGGTTGGGACATGATGTACCGTAACCAACTCGTCTAACAAAGTTAGTGGAGATTAATCTGAAACATTGCTTCGTCCATTGGAGTTTCGACGGCTCGCAGGAAGCTTAGCCCTATGTACTGTTCAGAGTTGTTCGCCGCCCCGGTAGCCGTGACAAATTGAAGGCTTCAAAATGGGCAGCCGGCAGGCACGTGCACGCTCGAGTTGCCTACTTCGAGTTAAGCATATCATGTGATCGATGTGGGGTCATTGTCCGTCCAAATTCCTCGTCTCTCTGGCCTCTGCCATCTGCTTCGTTTTTTATGTGTAGATTTCGAGGGAAGGTTGTGGATGGGCGTGCGGCCTAGCAGTGGGAGTGAGGCTGTGAGGGTGTTCTTTCCTATCTATCTGTGGCGTACCCATTTATTTGGAGGAGCAAAAATGATGATCAGAGAAATATGATCACATAACAAATTTTTTCTAACCCTACTAGACAAGAAGACCAACCAAGAGTTTCGGAGAATAAAAAAAGTGAAGAGTCACAAAACATCAGATATTCAGCTTGGGGTGGTACTACCAAAAATCCAAACCGGTAGTGCCGAAAAGTTGGCACTACCACTCTCCATAGGCGGTACTACTGCTATGAACAGTAGAATTAGCACGAGTTCAAATCAAAAATTGATTTAACTTTTTGATTGAATGATCCAAAACTCGTGAAACTTTGCATGTACTCCTAAGTATATAAAGAACCTATTCCAACCTTCAATCGTAAAGATTGATACCAAAGTTTCAATCTTTTTCAAAAATGCCAAAAGTAGCACCAAAATCAGGTCAAGAACCTAAACTTCACCCTGAATTTGCTCGTGGGGATTTGATGATCAAGATAGACCTAGATGGTCTCTTACATGTCACAGCAAGCAAAAACCTTAAAGAGATTGCTCCTAAAATCTTTCTTAACCTAAAAACCAGTTTCTTGAAGAAACTTAGATGATCAAGAAGAGTCATGTCTAGATGATTGGGAAATGATATACATACGATACATCCGTCAATCGTTCATTCTTGGCAGCACAAGATCAAGTAAGAAAAAACAACAACAAAAGATTAAGAGTAAAGTAAGAAGAAGATCAAAACTTAAGGCAAAAACTTGACCATAAATTTGATCTTTATTTCAGAGCAAGATGAATGATTACAAAGTCTCTCACCTGAGAGCAAAGCTTCGAAGGAGCGCTCACACACGCACATAAAAACACCAAAATCTTGTGGGAAACTCTAATACTCCTGGTGACTAAATCTAAAGTCTAAAGTTCTCACCTCCCACTACATTTACTTATATAGTGGAGGCAACCCTAATCCTAAACCTAAACACTAAAATGAATACCATCCAATCTTACATGGGCTAACCTGAAACCCAACAACCTTAACGGGTTTTTCACTTACACAAGTACACTTTCAAAACGGTTATTACATTAACGCCAAATTCACTCCATGAGCCCGAATTTGCATCAAATCCTATTTTGGTATGACCTAAACCACTTAGGCCACCGCTGTGGTTTTCCAAACCGCCTTAGCCGCTGGTATTGAATAAACTACCAATTTGCTCTAATAATCGGTTTTTCTTCTCCTTTAAGCATCGCCATGCTTCGTGCTTTACATGTGGTCCCAATAACTTGCCGCCAAGACTTTCACACGTCCGGACTCCCCTGAACTGTCCTCGCCTGCAATCGGACCCAAGTCACTTGACCGCCACGTATACTTTTCTAATTTATCATGGTGGCATCAGCTTTCTTAACCATTCTGGATCTCAATTCCTCCCTAAGTTTAGTCCCGATCCATGCCGTTGCCTGCCATATCCATCATTCTGGACCTCAGCTCTCCTAGTTTAGTCCCAGTTTCGCCTTCGCCTCACCATGACCTAGCCCCGGAGTCCTGCAACCACACAAACAAGAAACATATCACATAACATTGTTCACAAATATATACAATTAAATCAACAAAATTTAATTCACATCTCGCTAGAAAATCGGTACTACCGCCAACTTGGGGCCGGTAATGCAGCTCCCCTGATACTACAGCTCCTAGCAAGCCGGTAGTGTCACTTTGTTAAACCTCAGAGGAACACCTTCATGAAAAAGCTACCGCTCCTACGGTTGGTACTACCATAGGCCGACACTACGGCCACTCCCAGGCTAGTAGTGTTGTCCTGACCTGGCCCTGGGAAGACATGTTCCCGCACGAGCAAGAAGGATTTGAGTTCATGTGGACAAAGTTGGCAGAGGATATTTCGATTGAACAGCTGAAGCACACTGTGAACACCGATGTTGCAGGTGGCTGTGTGATTTCTCATGCCCCAAGGACAGGGAAGACCCGACTTGCAATCACATTTGTTCAATCTTACCTTGAGTTTTTTCCACCGTGTAGTCCGATGATAATTGCTCCCAGGGAGATGTTGGCTACATGGGAGCAAGAGTTTAAACTTATCAGAATTTTCTCTTTTTTGTAACTCCTGGTATGTATTGAATTTGAACCTACAATTTTATACATAGGTAGAGTAATCTATAAAGTACATCTACAAATTTTTTCAGAATTGCACAGATTGTCACTGCCGGTTCGTCCAAGAACCGGCAGTGATATACATATATCACTGTTGATTCTTGGTATGAGCCGGCAGAGATATATATATATATATCACTGCCGGGTTCTGATGTGAACCGGCAGAGATAATCCAATATCACTGTCGGTTGTACAGAGAACCGACAGTGAGAGCTCTTATCACTGCCGGTTCCTGAGCCGACAGTGATAATCCCGAGTATCACTGCCGACCAATCACTGCCGGCTCCCATAACCGACAGTAATAGCGTGGATGAGCCGGTAGTGATGACCTGTTCTATAGTAGTGAGATGACTAATCTGCGGGGACCTGAAAATTAAATCGCATTATTTGTGTTCTGAGCTGCGGTGTCTACTAAATTTAATAAACTACCTTTTCTTTTCTCATTTCACTTCAAAATCGCACGTTTACGCTGTGACCATAGCTAGCTAGTCATGAGATAAAAATCTGATCTACTGACAATCTGATTCCCAGAGCAAGTGATCAAGTCAATGGCTGAAAAGTTTCAGGCGGCGCACACCACTGTGCAGCTACATGAACATGTACAGAACCAGCTCTCATTGTCGATCGTACGTGCAACTTGTGCAAGAATATTCGCTTGCAATTGATCTATCCCGTCTGAATCTAGACACGCATGTACGTTTCAGCGTCAAAAGGTTGGATCTGGACATATATCGTCCTGCTGCCGTTACACTTCAGACATCGCCAGAAGAAGGTGAGAGGAAAAACAAGTCAAGAATTGCAGCTGCACGATCCAACGAGCCCTACACGATGGTAGCTCCTCCATGTACAACCTGATCAAGTTTAGCCAGTTGATAGTACGTACGTACGTACGTAGTACTTGGCAATTGCATTGGTTGTGCTAGCTGCACGTCGTCAGATGTCAAGTTACATCTGTTGACCTGACCAAAATCCTGTCACTTGTTGGGCTTCTTTTTTTTTTTTTTTTCAAAGGTAGCATTTAAGAAATTTGAACAACTAATAATGTACTTGTTGATTTTGCACGGCTTATCGTGCAGGACAATTTATTATAAATAATGTAAGGGTGTGTTTGGCAGGGATTCAGCTTCTCCAGATTCGTGAATCTGGTGAAGCTGAAAATTCTAGTTTCACCAGATTCGTGAAGCTGTGAGTACATTAAAAGTGTTTAGATAGATCATCTTGTTTACAATTTAGACCAAAAATATAAACTTAATTCACTTTATTTTAGTCTACAAGTTTCAGATTTCAGGAGAAGCTGGAATCTAGAGCTCTACCAAACAGGCCCTAAATGTGTTGTAGTTGCAATACCTATATGGAGACTGTATTACACGGGCTGGGGGACGTGTCAAATAAGAACTAGTTTTAAAGTAGAATAATGAGAAGTATCAATCTTTGCCTTAGGATTGGTTCCATATATAACACTTTAGGTCCTGTTTGGGAGAGCTCCAGATCCCAACTCCAGCTCAGAGCTGAAACTTATAGGCTAAAATAAAGTGAATTAAGTTTATCATTTTAGTATAAAATATAAACAAGATGATCTACCTAAACACTCTTAATATACTCACAGCTCCAGCTCCACAAATTTCTGGAGCTAGAAATACCCTGCTCCACCAACTCCACAGATTTTGGTGGAGCTGAAGCTGTACCAAACACCCCCTTAATTTGATCGAATATGAAAAGCCGCCAGGACTTTTCGAAGAGCCCCTGAATTGTTCCACTTTACACTTACACTTTTTATATATATACATTGACATTCTAAGATTTGAACTATTCAAAGTTGGTATAGCAACTAATTAGGAATATTCCATTTTATTATCCTGTTTTAAGCCTGTTAGGTGCATGGTGCACCTCTCTATTAGCTGTCACCAAGTTAAATTTCAAACATTTTGTGCTGTAGTAGCCAATTAGCAGAAGATGTTAAAGCGCATTTGAATTTTAGTAAATCATTCATTTATAAATATGGGTTACGAGTCCCCATCATTGGGATTTGTCATTTCCTCCAAAAAAAAAAACCCCATAATACATTAGAATATCCCTATATTTTATTACACCCAATTATTAATTGATACGTACGTATACTTAACCGTACAAGCAAATCCCTTGCAGAACAAAATAAATTAAGCGATGTGCATGTGAACAAAGCTCAAGCTTGATCACAAGAATAACATGTATGTCCCCCGGCGCCGTTCAGAAATATAAGATGTATTTTTACTTTATATAAGGATTAAAAGCCTAGGCCGTGAAATTTAGAAAGATATGGGAGAAAACAACTTAGATACCCCTCATAATTGTCTTAAAAATATGAGTGAGAATACTATATAAGTGTGGTAATGAATAAATACATATAGTCGAGAGAGAATAAATAAGAATATAATAGGAAACACTTTATTAAATTTATATACAGATCTTATATTCCTCTGGAAGACCATTTAAACTTTAGGTCTTATATTTCTCAATTGAGTGAATATTGTGTACTTGTAGATAAAATATTGTTATGTATATTTCACACATTAACAAAAACGAGTACACCACGACCACTTATGTGGATACAATAGGGGTGAAAACGGAGCGGATAATATCCGGACTGTATCCGTATTCGATATCCGTTTTTAGAGAAATGGCAAAAGAATCTAATATCCGACGGATACGGATACGGATACGGATAATTATCCGGATCGGGGCAAGCAGACTGGAGCGGATATGGGGAGGTGATATCCGAGCGGATACGGAGCGGATCTGGATATCCGTATCTGGATATCCGTATAGTCAGCAGTCTCCGATCTCGAAGCGGGCCTCCGAGAGCGGAGCTGGATGGGCTGAGGCCCAACACTTCTTGAAACATAAGGTAAGATTTCGTTACCTTATGTTTGTTTTGAACACTATTCTATAAGTTTTGTTATGTTTGTGGATTATGTACTCTAAATCCTAATATTCTGTGTTGAAAATTGTGTTTTCGCGTTTGTATATTATCCGACTAAATATTCAGTTTCGTTTCCGTTTTCGATCCGACTCCGATTACTATCCGTTTTATTATTATCCGATACCGATTTAATATCCGATCCGTTTTTAAATTATCCGTATCCGTATCCGCATCCAGGTGAAAAAAATGTGAGCGGATATGAAAATGTCACTATCCGACCGAATCCGCTCCGTTTTCATCCTTAGATACAAGTAACAAGTATTTGTATAATTGATCCACTCAACTTAAGCACACATTTTGAGTACGTAGTACCAGAGGCGTAGGCACTCGTGGGGCTAGGTGGGGCTCTGGAGCCCACCCGGCCCCGCCAGCCCATTAGCTTAGCAATTAGTAAAAGACTCCTGCGTCCTGCATAGGTACGTAACACAGAGGGCAAAGACTACATATTTATATTGTATACAATTTAAATTTCAACTATTTTACAATATGTCGATAGTCACAGTAGTTGATTTTAGATGTCTCTTTTTTAAACCCCCTCTTTGGAATTTTCTAGCTCCGCCACTGCGTAGTACTTCTTTTCCTGAAATATGAACATCTGCTTAACTAACTTGAAAGACTTAGAACGTAGACCAGAAATTAATTTCAAAATGATACCATCTGTCCCTCGAGGGGGAAAAAAGTACAAAAACAATTATGCGGCCAGGGTTCTTCCTCGCAGTTTCCCCTAAGAAAAACGTTGTAAACAACAGAACAAGAACGAGTGGGCAGATGCCATATGGTCTCATAGTACCTCAAGAGATATAAAAACAAAGATTGAGCACGGTAGCATGGAGCCCAGAAAATTGTAATTAGCTTTCACGAGTTCTTGAGATGGGCAGCCGATGTATCGATGCAACGTGGATATATAGCAATTAAAAGTCAGCAAAAAGTCACAGGCAGACTATCTATCGACAGGCACGTGCCGTTGGACTCGCAAGTCTTACAATTTGCAGCAATCATTGTACTAAAAAATGGTGCCCCATAGGAGGCAGATTGCAACGTGACAAGAAAGCGATAACTGTCAGGATAAGATCTGATTAGAGGAATTTTACGGTGTATTATTACCGGCAGTATATGATAAGCAGTAGAAATTAGATCTAATTATTGATTTTCTAAGGAGCATTCCTACTGCTCTACTATCTAAAAAAAGTATAAACAAATATTATCTAATATTACTTATTGGATTAAAAAGAATAAACAGTTTATGTTGAATCTAATGTAAGGTAAAAAGAGGTCGTTCGTTAGCTGCGTAGTGTTGCTGGAGCAATGTATGCAGAGATAAGGATTCTGCACAGCTAGGCGATGCAGACAGATCTACATCGTCGTCTGGTGTTACTTCCCCTCGGCCGGATACAGAGTACTTACTACCTAGCTGGATATCAGATATTTACCTGAATGGTTAAAGGCACACTGATATTTACCAATTCAATCTTTTCTTTGGTAAATTAGATCGTCAATTCAGCAGTAATAAGTGGAACCCAACACGTCATCATCGTAGTAAGCAGAGGAAGCTAGAGAGCACTCGCTGCCACCTCCTGTCTTCTTGTAGTTCAGCACTTCAGTTTGTGGGAGCACCGTACCATGGTTGGCAAGATATTTTGTAACTCACAGTGGTAAATATGAGAAGAAGATTTTCCCAACACAAGTGGAAACGAATGGAACATTATAATGCCCTTTTCATCCATTCTTGTTGACATGCAAGTTGGTGCTTCACTTTACCTTATCTCAAGATATGCACCACATTATTATCTTAACATGGTCTCAAATTAAAGCAGCCATACACATTGTATGAGAGCAGTAGTGTGGATCATTAACAAGACCATCTTGCAAAGATCCAAGGCGCATCTTTCTCCTCGAACTGGAACTCGACAACCATCAATCCATTGTCATTTTGTTGACCTTTGAGATGACCAATTGGATCCACAAGAAAGCACAATTATTCACATTTCACTGTCCAGCTAGCTTTAGGTTGGTGCAAAAGAAAACCAATCGATAAAACAACAAGTAGATATGAAGATTACAGTTCAGAAAGACAAAAGGTTCTGCTTGGTGGAAGACATGTCTTCATCAACAAAAGTGATTATATATATGAGTCGTTAACTTGTACATTCGCATGAGCTAGCTTCTTAGATCAAGTCACTTGTGTCTATTAATTTGGTTTGCATGTGATAGCCACTATAACATGATTATGTTAGATGGATGCCAAATTTTTTTCTTGTCTCGATTAATGTAAATTTTTTTCACAGTTTATAATTAGTACAGGTAATAGATCGCATTATGAATTTTAATATTTTAAAAATTTAGAATTTTAATTCACATACAAATCAAATATCTAATCATCCTTTAATTTACCCCTAATTTGCATATTTTTTGGATCGTACTTTGGGTGGATTTTTTCTTTCATTTTTAGGTTGGACTTGTATAAAAATCCATTTTCTATTTCATTTATTGTTATTCCAAATTTACTTTTAGTGTTTACTTTTCAAATTCACAAGGAAATCAAATTGCTATTTTTTTATTTTTTATTCTAGATTTTAGTTAATTTGGTTTGTACTTGACAAAGACACACCCCATAAAAAAATATAGTGCATATTTTTAAATGGTCTTGTTCATACATATAGGTTGCTTTTTCATATTCCAATAAAAATTAGTGCGATAAATATCACCTTGGTCTATGTATCAAGAGAAAACACGCCTAACAATTATCTAGCTTTACTTTATATCCTCTATATGCATGCATTGTATAGTGTTTATAGACAATAATTATAGATATTCTAGTCATTTTCAATAACATCTTGGTCTATGTATCAGGAGAAAATCGCTCTACAAACTTGGAAGTGTAAGAAATTATTATTCTAATTTTTTTATTTATATGGATGTTAATTAGGAGGTTGTACAAATCAAATCTCTAATCACCTCTTTATTGTTTATTCTGAATTTCAATATCTATTTATCGTACCTGGGGTGGATTTGTCAGTTTTAGGCTAGAATTCGTATGAAAATTTATATTTTTGTTCATCATTATTCTAAATTTTATTTATATGGTTTAAATTTTTTAATGAAACATAGATTCTTTTTCAAAAAAATTATAATTTTTATTAAATTATTATTCTAAATTTTTATTATTTTTGGATTTACGTCAAAAATCATATGAAGTCAAATTGCATTTTTTATTAATTTTTTTTCTAAATTTTAGTTATTTTAGATTGTACTTGATATGGACGCTTTCTTTTAAATTAAGCCATTATAACTCAGTTATTTGTTATTTCAATTTTAGTTAATTTAGCTTGTACTTGATATAGACTCTTTGTTTTAATTAGATAATTTTTATTTAATTATTATTATTATTTATTTATGGATTTACTTTAAAATTGTATGGAAGTCAATTTGCTAATTTTCCTTAATTGTTTATTCCAAATTTTAGACAATTTAGATTGTACTTGACATTTACTCTTTCTTTTAATCTAAGACATTATACCTTTGGTATTTTTTATTTCAAATTTTAGTTAATTTAGCTTATAATTGTCATGAACTCTTTGTTCTAATTTAATAATTTTTATTTAATTATTATTCCAAAATTTTATATATTTATGGATTGACTTTGAAAATCGTCACGGAAGCCAAATTGCTCATTTTCTTATTTCCTATTTTGAATTTAAGTTAATTTAGATTGTACTTGACAGGAACTCTTTCTTTTAATATCAATCGTTGTAACTCGAACCTGGTAGATAAACAGACAAATCTTTCTAGTTAACGTGAGAGCTTTCATAGATTGCCAGTTCTTTCTAGTTAACATGGGTGCTTTCTCATAGTACCTAATTAGTATAGATATAGATAGATATATTTAATTATTATTCTAAATTTTAGTTATTTATGGATTTACTTTGAAAATTGCATGGAAGTCAATTTGCTAATTTTTCTTATTACAATTAATTTATATTGTACTTGATGTGTACTTTTTAATTTAAGACATTATAACTCTGATATTTTTTATTTAAAATTTAGTTATATTGGCTTATAATCCATATGGACACTTTTGTTTTAATTTAATTATTATTCTAAATTTTAGTTATTTATGGATTTACTTTGTAAATCATATGTAAGTCAACTTGCTAATTTTCTTATATTTTATTCTGAATTTTAGTTAATTTAGGTTGTACTTGACATTGATTCTTTTTTTAATCTAAGCATTATAACTCAAACCTGGCAGATGGACAGACAAATCTTTCTAGTTAATGTAGGAGCTTCATTAGGCTAGCTATTTACTATAGGTATAGATAGATATGGTGTGTTTAATTAGTGAACCCTAAGGTTCACAATATCGATATCGCGGTTATCGAATGATTTTTATTTTCAAAAATCAGTAAAAACTGGTTGAAAACCTATTAAAAATCGGTAAAAATCAAAGAAGTTTGAATTCAAAAATTTTAAACTTAGTGGTGCCAACAAAAATAAAAATTTGAGCAATTTTACCTTTTTCAAGTGATTTTCACCTATTTTAGATCGGTTTTCTTATATTATCTACCAAATTTTTTTTTCGATTTTTTGGCAAAATTTTTCAGCACACTGAAGGAAAGTTAAATTTTTTTAAAAAATTAAAATTTCAAAAATCACAATTAATCTAAAAACAGAGAAATTTCAATAATTTTTAAATTTATTTAGTACTTCTGGAAAATAAAAAACAATTAATGAAAAGGAACAAAGAACCTGTTAGATTTTTATAAAAAGTTAAAGCTTGATCATGCTCTTAAATTTTAATGGTACCATAAAGAGTTCTCAAGGATCATGTATTAAAATTTTTAGAAGTATTAGACTTCATTTATTGCCACTAGAAAATAAAAAATATAAGAGCATATACAAAGACAGTAGCACAGTTAGATTTTTTTAAAATACACAAGTATAATCATCATCTAAAAATTTTCATACATTATTAGAATTTCCTCTCAACCTCATACAAATTTTTTTAAAAATATTAGACTTTATTTAATGCTCCTAGAAAATCAAAAACTAAATGGTATGCAAAAAGACAGAGGCACTTTTAGAATTTTTTAAAAATATGCAAATGTAATAATCATATGAAAATTTTACGGAATCATAAACACTACCTCAGACACCATAAAAAAATTCAAATTTGTTTAACACTTTCTTATAAATTTTCCAAATTTTTTGAATTTGCATTTGAACTTGACCGGTTTACCGAGCTGATTTTATTGCCAAGCCATCTCGATACACGCAAAAATCATGATTTTTGTCAAAAATTATCGATTTTGTGAACCCTTGTGATCCCTGCTTTTAGCATGGCCAATTTGTCTCACGAAATCCATCATTATAAACAGTCACTATAACAAATAGCCCCCATTTGTCGATAATGTTTGTAAAAAATTCGTCAGTGGATCTAACCACAAGGATGTGCTTCATATTATACCTTGCTTTGATTAATATCATGAACCTCCCATTAGAAAAACTCGTTTGTTGTTGCTTAGTACTACTACACGGTCTTCTCTGAAATGGTTATCAAATGTTTGTGTCATTAATTAATTATTGGTGGTGCCTCGAGAAAACTTGAGCCTTTCCTTCCTAAATTGTACTCAAAATTTGAGCCTTTACATCTAGATTCAATAGACGAAATCAATTTTCCTCCTCTCAACCGAGTATTATTTTTGTCAAGGAGCAATTCAATTTTTTAGATATTAGCTAGATGTGTCCATTAGTTTGCTCAGTAGCTATTAGCATGTGATGTGATACATTGAGGAATGCTCCAACAAGAATTATTCTTTTCTGTATGACCTTTTTACATCAATTACGCTAGTTTAAACAAATTAAATTATGTAAAAAAATAATGTTATAATTTGTAAAAATCAAAACAAGCTATAAGGAACACAACAAACAAAAACGAACTACTTATTCATTTATGTTACAGCTCCCGATGACAGCAAACAAATTTATTATTCCCTTGTCATATTCTTCACCCAAGAAAAACTCACAAAATCAAAATGGTAAAGCACAACATGGATCATAATGCAACATCTAATTGATAAAAACATTAAGTGCTCATAAGGAAAAAAACCTTTAGTACCATTCAGCAAACACCTTAACTATTACTACATTTGTCCAAGTTTACAGGACGTATTTTATGAATGATATTTTCCACAAATATAGGGCATATTTTATGTTTTAATACAAAATTAATATGATGTTCCATCTATATCCGTAATAAATGTCTAGCTTTATATGATATTCATTGAATATAGTGTTTAGAGATGATAATAATTAGGAATAATCTAGTTATTTTTAATATCTTTTTAATTTATATGTCAAGAGAAAATACGTCCTATAAATTACTTAGAGGGTGAGTACTGTTGGAAAATATTTTTATGTCCCTTCCGAACGAAATTAACATCACAACGATTCTACCACGTCCGACTAGATTTATAGTGACTGATTGGATGTATTCCGCTCCAGGTGTCGATCTTTTGGTAAGTTGTCGATGAAATTGAGAATTGCGGGAATAAACCAATCATCTTGAGATTGCATTCGTTAGACATGACACACGTTTAAGTGAGACATCGAGTAGAAGTAGTACAAGAAAATATAGAAGGCCGAATCAAGTCAAGCTGTCATTGTCCGCGCGGCATATTCTCCCCTAGGACCTTAGCTAGACATAATAGGGAAACATTAAGTAGAGCTAAACTGATCATTTAGGTTGTAACTTGTTGGAACAAATCAGCTAGTAGAGGAGGTTTTTTTTTAACACTAGTGCAGAATTCATTGGATCGATCGAAGTGTATGCAGCTGGTCAATGAGGCAGACTACCTTATCCTAGTACAAAGATTTGTTTAATCCTTGTGCCGGTTAGTACTTACTTGTTGCAAAGCTAATAGCTTATGATTATTCAAAGGCAAGCATGCATATTAAACTGCCAATGATTCGAACAATTTTTAAGTGCATTATTATTATCAGTACCGACCTTCCCCAGATGTTGTTGCAGCAAGGAAGCACAGGCAGGTTTGACACTTGGAAGCCTGACGACGATGAACTTGTAATAATTGGGGGTTTTATAAACCGCGAAAGTAACATGGCTTGTACGACTGAATCTTTCGGATAATACCAGTAGTTAAGTAGCAACACGTGGTTTCATGTCAGTTAGTGTGGGAGCCACACGCCAACTGAAGAGCTGATGAACCTTGGGGCTAGAGACAATTTACCAATGCCAAGATTAAAGGAGATAATTCACAGATTAAGCCCGTGTGTCATTAGCTAGTATATCTAATTCTTCAGAGAGGACGCATGCATGCAATGCAAGTCGTTGCCGGAATCCATCCATGTTCTTCTGTGACGCTGCAGAGATCGACCATATGGGAAGGATTGATCTGTAGCCGCACATGTCGACAGGAGATGTCTGCACACAAGCGGATCAATCATGTGCTCGTCCTGCCTGCGTATCATGGCGTGATGGCGTGGATACAATCGACTAATATGGTGACGATTATATATATATATATATACCAATGCATGCAACCATGGTTTCAAGTTAATTAGCCTCTTTCAGCCTTTCTTTCTGACGCAATGCTTTGCCTGCCTTGAGTACCATGTAAAGCCATTTGTAAGCTGCAACTACAGCTATATAGTAAAGTTAAAGGAGACACGTAGATTAGTTGCCTCGTTGGCATTGCATGCTTATCCTCTTCCTACGCTGTGCTGGTGACGGGCATACATACGCACTAGTGAAGCTAAAGCGGGCCACGTAGGTAGATACACAAGATTAGTTGCCACATTGGCATATTGTGGTGACTGACAGGTGCTAACTGACAGTGTCTGTTCCCTCTCTGTTAAGCTGGATGTTGGAACTGGGCCGGCAGTAGGCGTGCACTGGCTCTCTCGACATCTTTGCTAGCTCCAAAAGGAAGGTTTGCTCTGCCGACACAGAGAGGCTACCAGGCAAAACACAATCGAATCTGCTTTGGTCATACTTATATATGGACTCTGAAAGGCCGTGGTTTTGGTTTCCATCTATGGTCCTCGATTAGGCCTGGTAATAATGGGTTAAAACCAAACCGTTTCCTGATCGATCAACCCACATTAGTAAACTCACTTTTCCAAACCCCAGCTCAACCCACTCACTATCCCTGGTAACCCAACCCAATCCAATCCAAGCAGCGTATGAACTCAAATCAAACCTGGGTGTGAGATGCGTGCCGGCCCGTTGGCATTTCAGATTGAAGCCTGGGAGCTGCGTTGAAGTTTGTAATCAGCACTGCCACGCATGTTTATATGCAAACAGCAATGGAGTTTGTGATCGAGATGCAACGAGTAATTTATCAGTAGTCGATTTGTCCCGTCATATACACTCGTGGAGAAGGCAGGCGGCTCAGCACTCACTGTAAGCAGATCTGAAAGCGAGCTACCCGCTGACATGATTAAACAGCTTCCTCATACATTACATGTGTCATGTATAATGACACACGTCATGAATCATGCTTTGCTTCCGTCAAGTGTACTTGATGGAAGTAGGCCCTGTTTATGCTTAGACTTTTTTGACTTATAATTTAAAGTCAGCTTTTTAGCTTAAACAATTTAAAAGTTAATGACTTTTATACGTGATAGAGGTGAGTAATTTTATCTAACTTTAGTGTTATCAGTCTAAACCAACTATTAATAACAAAAAAAACCTCTCTCTAGTGGTTTTTGGTTTTTAGTTATATAGATGTTTATGGCTTTTGAAAAAGCTCAGATAAAAAACTACTCATTTGTTTAGATTTTAACTTTTAAGCCGGTGAAAAAACCCAAACAAACAGGCCGTAGTATACTACAGTAGTGTACATTCTCATGTGAAATTTCAAAGTCAAAACTCAGATTGTACCACCTGTTTCAGAAGGGGAAAAACCCCTTGAATTGAAATGGGCCTTGTTTCCCAGTAAGAGGACAGAAATATGCATGGCCCTTGTTTAAGTTCGGCTCTCACGAACCATAGCAGTTGAGCCCAAAGATAACACCCAAATTTATAGAAACCGCACAATTCTCCCAAATTCCCAGTGAAACTCTGCATTCCAAACAGGGCCTTCTCTCCGTCAAGAAGAACATCGCTTGCAGGCTTAACACCTCCGTCATGTTTATTTCGTTCGCCCATATTCACCACAGCTGGTATTCCCTTAATGGCATCACACCATACACCTCGCGTTTTACACACAGAGGTCATTTAGAGCATTATTCATGCTATATATATATATATATACATACATATGTGCAGCAAGCTAGTTGATGCTTTTCACCGCTCTAGCTAGCTACTGGTGTTCTTCCAGCGCGCTGGCACATACGCACACAGTAATCAAGGGCATGAAGTCTTCTTCCTTCTCGGTTCAGGTGCTCCTTTGGACCACCCTCCGATCATGCTGCCATTATTGAAACACGCACAATATAGTTTACACACTGACCATTCGCCGGCTCACAGCCCTGATTAATTGGCTGCGCAACGGCGACGCGACGCCGAGCGGAGGAGAGGCGACATCAGAGTGGCGGCTCTTGCCGGCGGCGACGCGCCAGGAGACGGAGCTAACGCGGCGGCGCACCGGCCGGAGTCGCAGAACAGCAGCGCGTGCGAAGGCGACGACGCGCACGGAGGCTGATCGTCGTACATGAGGCTCCCCAGGGCGACCTGCCTCGCCTTCCTATACCCCACTATGGCTCTGTACACGAACGGTATCAGGCCTTCCATTGGAAGCAGAGCTTAATCAGCCAAGCGGCCAGCTTTGCTAGAGCAAGAAGTGCGCCTCAAGGATGCTATAAAAAGGCAAAGTCTCTTGACAACACAGTGTGTTTGTGTGTTGCTTTTCACCTACAAAAACGTATACGTCTCACCAAATCCACTGATTCAAATTTGCGAGTGGCATTCGGTGCATCAGTGCTTGCTTACCTGCTTTGATCCTGTCATTGCATCACTTGTCAGGACAGGACTCTCATTCTTGCCCAGTACACAAGTGCTCGAATCGCATTACATCATGGACTAGTAGGCTTGCAGCGCTAGACTAGATTGGTGTGGAGTGGAGGAGGTGTGAGCTTAAATCCTTCAATTATTTGCTGGTGGCGGGTAACTTTCAGCGGGCACCAACGACGCCGGAAATAAGACGATAAACGAACGATCGGCACGCGTGGAGGGCTTCTGGTAGAAGATGAATGTTGGATTTGGATGCTTGTGAGGTAGCATCAGATTTATGCATATTTAGTTTACCGACAGGTTCAATTGGTTAGCTGCAGAAGGAAGATTTATCATGTTTCATGCCATATATGACCGAAGTTTGGCTACACTGATGTGGATTATCAGATTCTATGTATGTCCTGCCTACTAATACCATTTTCAACTTTGTTAATATCATAGCAGCACAGTTCAGTGATCAGAGCAGAAAGGTATGTAACAGAAATTTAACCGCAGTAACTGAGGCCAGGCCATGAAAACTAAAGACTACTTAAGTTGCTGTCCTTGAATCGATCAAAGGACATCGACAACTTTATCTACATTGAAACGCTTGACAATTGGAATTTGATGGCTCTACACTTTAATGTCCGCATTCCATTACTCAAAAGACGAAGGCTGCCTGGGGCACTGTCCGCTGAGGTGTCCCTCGATGTGCTTGTCTCACCAAATCCAAAATGCAGTGCCCAAGAAGCCACATCTCTGCATATACATCTGGATTGCACATATCCCCTGGTCTCTTCTTCTTGTTATGACGCAATAATTGGTTAGGCTTTCTTCATCTCAAACGGAATGTTGGAGACTTGGTACTTTGTAACAGTTATACATGCATCCATGCATGCAAGATGCAGCGTTGCAGCACACTTGTGATTAATTAAGCGCATCTGCACTACAACGACTGCATACCTGCGGCAACAGAATGTGTCGATATTGTTGAACTTCAGTTCGGGTGCTGGGTATGTATCACAGGATCGGAATGTTCTGAAGCTTTAGCTTGCTGCAGTTACACTAGATGAAATAAAATAGCATCAGAAGGGGATTAACTGGGGGCTACTTATCAGTACTTGCTTTCATGTATCTTACTGCCTGGCAAATGGGTGAAAAATGGTATTGAGGTACAAAATCAGTTTGAGAATTAAAACAGCACATATGGACACCTTTTTTTCCACCAAATAATTTCGTGTAAAAAAACTAGGGAATTGCTAAATGATACTCAAGTGTTTTCTTAGTTTGTGAGCACTTAATTTTTTTTGCATATAGAGTACTCAAATGGAAATAGAGGATACAAATTGATTCTATCAATTGGATCTAAATCTAAAGGCTTAAAATTTAAGTGTTATTTAGCAAGAAAACACTCAGATTCTCCATAAGCACCCCAAAAAACTATACTTGTAAATGTGTGCAGTCATTCCTGGTGAGAAGAAAGTGGTAACATGATATCAGTTTGCATTTCTATGCTCTAGATGGTCTTTATTGTTGCGAACAAACGGCAGTTGATGATCTCATCCATAAGCAACCGAACAAACAACCGTCACAAGAAGGAAAAGACACCTATTAATGAAGCAACGCGTTCTCTCATCTCTCCCTCCCCTGTAATCCTGAACGGGTGCAAAGCCACCTGTTCAACTTGTATATATTGATCAATTCATGAATGGAATAAACACAAGTGTCACATCATCATTTGTCTTTCACATTTTCTACTCAAAACATTTATAAAGTACTTTGTCCATCTAAGTTTATAAGACATATTTTTAAAATTGTTTTGTTCATAAATATAGGATATATTTCATATTTAAATGCAAAATTAGTGCAATGTACTCTATACACCCCTAATAAATATCCATCCTTACTTCGTATTCTCTACATGCATGCATTGAATATAGTGATTAGTGATAATACTTATGGATAATTTAGTTACTTTCAATATTTTTTTGGCTTATGTGTTAAAAAGAAATATGTCTTATAAACTTGGATAGAGAGAGTAATTCAGACTAGCACGTTCACCCACCATGACTAGTGTGCATGGTACAGAAATTTTGCAGCGTGGAGAGCCGCCTTCCTCTTCAAGAAGCGTACTTCCCCACGAGCTAGGCGTGTCTTAACGGAGGACACGCTCCGTGGGATCCGGACGAAGCATCACTGAGGAATTAATCGAACTCAAGGGAGATGTTTCTCGACGAACTGCAGCTAGCCATGCCATTCAGGTCAAGATCGTAGGCCAAAAGCTAGCCTAAAAGACTGCCAGATCGATACACCTTTTCTTCTGAGAAACCACAAACCAAAGACGATTCTTTGTACAATTAATCCGTTTCAACGTAACTATATATGCATGAAACACGTACTCGCGGTGGACTACACAGGATAAAAATATGAAAAATGTTTGTAGATATATCTCTTACCATATCAGTCGATACTATACGTTAGAGAGGACACTAAAAACAACCGATGACGTACCCTAAAACGAGTGCTAGGTGCGTCACGGCGGAAGCCGGTGCACCCCTCCGATGTTTCCGCCTCTAGCGGTGAGCTATATCTATTGATCAGCTAACCATACATGTGAAAATACAATGGAAATTTCGCGGCTCGTCAAACACTACCTCAAAGTGATTTTTGTCATGAGATAAGTACTCTAAACTGTATTTGGATTAGGACTCTATCTCTTTATGGTGTAGGCGAATCCGAACTCTTCTCTCGGACTGCTATATATATCGAGTGCTTCTCATTGTAAACGATGAATCAATAAAACGAGAGAGAATTATACCCTATATCGTATGTGCTTTTGTTCTTACTTCAAGTATTCTCGTTCATGTGCCGTTGATTGAAGCGGGTGATCGATTACGTTTTATAACAATTTTTTTTTTTTTTGGTCTTCTAGACCAAGAAAACGAGTTTTGTTAGCTCTAGAAATATCATAGTAGTTTTAAAAAAAACTAAAAAAAAGGCTACGAAATAGTTTTCATCGTAGAGCGACGGTACGAAATGAACAAGGCGAAGACAGAGAAATGTTAAGAAGAAAATACGCGCTGCAAGCAGGCAATCGCGCACCCCTGCGAGATAAACTGCAGAAGTTTCACACGGGAAAGAAAATATATTACACTGCTACTAAGAAACAGCGCCACCACATCGCGCATTGCTAGGCTCATCGTTACTTCAATCTGGAGACAAATTAAGCAGCCAGCAAAGGACTACACTTGGTTCTTCACAGTAACTTGCAGATTATATATATATTCTACCTCCGAAACGCCGGCGCCGTCCCTTTGCGCACACACCTTCATGCTTGTTATAGATGCTTCACCTACCGCCGGCCTCCGACTTTTGCTTGCATTCGAATTTCGTTTTAATATTTTTCAGCACCCATCAAAGCCACGGAAATTCAGTTATTTTGGATCCAATTTCGGTGTAATTTCGAGATGAAATGGTTAAACAAAATTTTAATTTTTTTGAAAAATTCTCAAATAAACCCACCGAAATGTAACCGGAACACAAGGGTATCTCGAGACACTCCCAAGGAACGGAAATTCGACACCCTGCTCGGGCCACCTGATCCAGTAAATAATATATCTGGCCCCGCAACCGTAAGGCTTGTCTGCCTTTCCTCCTTAATTTCTCTGCAATAGAGCCCAGTGGTTCAGCCAATTTGCAACCAGGATCACCACAGCAAAATAAGGATAAGCAGGCATTTCGTTTTGAAAACACGCTGCATTACTTGTTCTCCAAATAGTCCAGCAAATGGCTGGCACCCCAATTGTCACCAGTTTCTCAGTTCTTTCTAAACCTGTTGAACCAACTACCAGATAGCATAGAAATATCCCCCGGAACATAGTTTCGAGACAATATATATTCAGATTCCCTTTAGTTTCGAGACAATATATATTCAGATTCCCTTTAGTTTCGAGACAATATATTCAGATTCCCTTGGGGAGATCGATCGTGCATGAGGTCACTGCATAATGGGGTTGTAAAAATGTATTACGACAGGTCACTGCATGCAAGAGTGCACGCATGTACGTGAAGCTAGCTAGCTAGCTAGATAGCTAGCACGCATGCACCTAAGCAAATTCTGAGCCAGCGCCAAAGCAGGCAAGCTTTAGCTAGCCTTTGCCCAAATTCGGATCAGGGTCTGCTAAAGCCTGCACCTACTGCAGGCTTCGTACGTACAAGCTTGATCCATCTACAGTACCACTATTCTCAAGTTAACTACATCTACATGCCTCGTAGGTACATAGATATATACCCTATAAATTAGAGAAATTTTACGACAGATAACATAGGTAGTAAGTAGAATGAAGGGTATTTTAGACTTTATCTATTCATTCATAAGGGGTATTTTAGACTTTTCTTGATTTGTTCACATCTTTGGATTCACCGAATACCTGGTGATCTTTGAGAGGCTTCTTATCCATTTATCCGTCATTAATCAGGATCACAGAACATGTTTTACCATATAGGACAAATAGTATAACAGAATTTTTTCCTTTTTACCTCTCTCTGAATTTTGCTACCAATACTACATGTGGTAGTATAACTAGATCTAAATTGATTTCAACCATTATATTCAAAGAAATGTACGGTTTATATTAATTTTAATCCACCGTAAAAGAGCTCACAAATTAACAGAGGAGCTTTTCTCTCTCTCACTATTCACTATTCGCTAATCTAAACCCTATCAACCAAACTGGCGCTGCATTTTTGTTTTTTGTTTTGCTGCTACGACGGTCAGTTTCCGTTAGGTCAGAACGGTTTGAGTGCTTTTGAGGTGCCAAATGACCTAAATGCCGTTGACTCGTGAGACGGACTAACGAAAGGAGCACAAATTCAATGGCAGTTTAAGCAATGGAGCTCGGCTTATCGGCAAAAACATCCTCCGGCCCCCGAGCTAAAATCAAAATGCTAAGCTGTTCTTGCATTGCAGGCCTACGGATTGATTGATGATCGAAGCGAAGGGCAGCTAGCTAGCTAGGGAACATGATCACATAACCCAACAAAAAACAACTTTACCAACATAATCTTTGCCCCAAAAAGATGCATGGATGGATGGATCGATGCTTCGCATCATAGGCTAGCTAGCTAGGCCATGCAGTATATACCTGCACCCGGCCGCTGCCGCTTTTAGCATATGTTCTAGACATCTGGGACATGGTGAAAGGCAATGATACTGCATGCCCCAAGATCACACGACACGCACGATGCATGTATGCATGCATGGTTGGCTGGGCAACTAAAAAGACTAGCTAGTAGTACTCCACAGGAAACATCTATCTTAATTATTGTGTCTAACTCGCTCTGTCCCCAAACCACCCGTTTAGGGAACACACTTATGCACCCATTCTCCATCGACCATCTTCGGGCTCGGCAATGCTTAATTACATGCATGCATGCATGCATGTACGCCCTTCGGCACTTTGATACGTCCGCATGCCAACTATCGTAACCCTTTAACTTTTGTATGTGCAGATCAGACTCTGATCAACTTACTAGTTTAACAAAGGTTTGTACTCCTCGTTCAACTTTATAGGGTTTATATTTTAAATGGTTTTGTTCATAAATATAAAACGAATTTCATATTCCAATACAAATTAGGGTTGCAGATTTGCTTGTTATTCTCTACGTGCATGTATTGAATATAGTGTTTAGAGATAATAATTAGTGATAGTATAGTTATTTTTAATATCTTGTTGGTCTATGTGCCAAGAGAAAATACGTTATGCAATCAAACTTGAACGAGGGAGTATCATTTTGTCTATGTAGCTATCATTATTATACAACCTCCTCCTGCCCCCTCCTATTTATCTCTGGATGTAAGTCGTTAGGTTGTAATTCGTACGTACTCATTCTTAGTTTTCATTTTCATTTTCACATAATGTATTCATTTTGGCCTAATTCTTCTTCTGACGTCGATTCAACCTCCAGTAAAAAGATAGACCTAGCTAGGTTCGCACACATGCATGGGCACAATCGGTCTGCATGCCATCGCATCAGATGATCCAACTGACAGTAGATTTTACCAGAAAACCTTATCGGTAAACACGACATATGGCAACATGCATGCAAACATAAACAAGCCCGACCGGCACGTACGAGGCAACATGAACACAGGCATGCATGCAGCAAAGCAAACCAACTTGCCTTTGATCCCATCCCCACCACCTGTGGCCGCCAGTACGTAACGATCGTGCAGGCACCCCCGGCCGCCCCGAGCGGGGGGCGATCCAGTGTATGAACAAAGGTATATAAATGATAAATGTACATCCAAATTTTAAAAAACATTATGTATATAATAATTATATTAGGTGTATATATTAGTAGGTGGGCTCAAAAATACGTATTTTAACCTCTAATTCCATCTCAACCTATCTTAAGTACTCCCTCTCCCAATCTTCCCTACACGACCCAATCGTCCAAAACTCAATCTTCCTCCATTCCTCACGTCCAACACCTAACTTCATTTCCATTCTGCTCGCCCCACACTCTCTCACTCTCTCTATGGCAGCGGCGTAGGCAGTAGATGGCAGCTCGATAATGATGGACAAGGGCCATGGGGTAGATGCAAGACGACAAGGCCAAGGTAGCGGACAAGCACCAAGCAACCGCCGGTATCAGTGAACAGGTAGAGGCTAAGGGCAAGCAATGACCCCTATGGCCGCAGCGAGCACCGACTCAATAATGGAGGGTGTGACACCAACGATGACCGGCAGATCGGGGTGGAGATGTCCAGTGGGGCAGGGAGCAGCATGTGGCATGTTGCAGGGCAGCCCTGTGGGTGCGCGGCGAGCATGAATTGTGAATGGAAGGTGCAATGTAGCGATGACTGGTGGATTAGTGTGGTGACACCCGACGGGCAAGAAGGGGTGCTAAAATAGCAGGAATCAACTGAGCATTTGGCATCAGCAACCACACAGGTGAATTTCATTCTTGATTCCCTAATATGAAATCCCCATTTTGCAAATCTATCAACGTTACTTTGATTTGTAACCATGAATCGTGATTTTTGAAATATAGCATGTAGAGCATTAAAAATTTAGTGGAGTCAGAGATTTTAAATCCCCAATTCACGCATCATTAAATTATTTCAAGTGTTGTCTCTAATAAGAACAATCGGTACTTTGTATTTTTACTATTATGAATATTTATGTTTTACATCGAATAATATATTTATAACTTCCGAACATCTATTTAAAAATCCTGGATGGCAGGCACCCAATCTTCTTTTCCTTTTGCATGCAACTCGCAGTTGCATGTCATGCATGCGTTGCAATTGCGATATATATCCATCAATCTGTGCAGAGCGGAGTGGAGCCTTTGACGACATCACCCTCTGATCATATACACATGCATGTACGCACGTCAATGCAATGCAAGTGGACCGGCCACGGTCGATATATCATGCATGCATAGCGATTAATTGGTGCGCGCTAATGCAAGCGGCCGGGCGCATGCATGCACGCAGCCTTTTTGGCATGCATGCGCCATGCAACCCACGCAGTTAAGCACACTAATAAAACTCATGATACATATCCACATGCATTTAACCACTAATTTTTCTTATAATATATTTATAAAACCTAATAAAATTATAATATTATGAAGTACTTTTCAAGACAAATATGCCCATATGATTTTCATGTATTCAATCTAAATATTTAAAAAGATATTATACCTATATCCAAAACGACAACGTACTATTTGTCGGTGGAAGGAGTAATTACGAGGCTTACAATCCGGCTCATGCATATTGCGGATTTAAATCTTGAAAATCACAGCCAAATATCTACACAAATTACTCATCCAACCTACCGTTGGTGGAAATAAAACCCCTGGTACACGCACGTTTAGATTAAGCTACGTATGGTCCATATTAATGGGATCAGTTCGGGATATGATCCTGATGCCTGTGACTCCAGAGTCCAGACACGTCTGGTTCGTACGCATATATAGCAGCTCATCTTTGCCTGCTGGACTAGCGGCTAGTAGTCTAGCCAGCTGCATGCCCATGCATAGCAAATTAGTAAGAGTTTATACCTTTTGGAGACCGAGCTACTAGCAAAAAACACCACTGCAATGGAGTGGGTTGAATTGAACTACCACTGTTCCATAAAGAATGTACGAGCGGCTAGTATAGGCCGGGGAGGCAGAGATCGACGAGATATATACAAAGTGATATATATATAAGTAGCGCGTGCGTGCATGGCAAATTAAGATGCAGGGCCAAGGGGAAGCGACCAAGCATGCTGGAGCCAAAGAAAGAAAGAAAGAAACGAACTGACATGCATTTGTTGGCCTGGCCTGGTCTTACTAGAGTGCTAGTGATTCGGTTCTCGAAACGCTAAGGCGATGGCATGCAGTGGCCGCTGCTTTTGTGTGCGCGGAGATTTGAAAGGCGCTTCGCTTTTGGGCGGTGGACAGAGACAGACGGAAGGCGTCAAAAACAAAAGGCATCGGCATCGGCGACGGAGCCACTCCGGCCCGGAGAGAACGCCACCACGGCCGCTGTCAGGTTCGCGTGGCCCGGATCTCGCATAAAAAGCCCCTGCCCGGCCGGCCGCGCAGGCAAAAGTACCTTACCTGCCAGCGCCACCGCATTTATAACTCCGCTAAGATAGCTAGCTAGCTAGGCAAAGAATGTGTGAGCTAGCTAGTCGCTCCTCTGCTCTACTGGCACGCTGCTACCTATATTTCCATGACAGGTGGGACATGTGGGCCCGGCCGGGTGGCCCCAGCTAGCAGTGTACTACGATGCACGAGTTTGCCATCCAAGATCTGACTTAGTCGGTCGCTAATTAAACCTTAAAGGTGATTACGATAATCAGCCAGCCTAGCTCAGCTCTAAGCTAGAGAGAGAGAAAGAGCAATGCAGTGTGGGAAGGGTGCGTACGTGGGTACGCAGCGCTGTGTATTAATCGTATAGCGGAACGGGTGGTACTGTACATGTAGAGATATGGACGTACGTGGAAAAAGACGATGGAGTCAGAAGCGTGTAGGGGCGCGACCATGCGAGCAGAGAAAGGGGGGCAGGGCAGGAAAAGTGGGGGATCGTATCGCGTGATCTGATCTGATCTGATTCACGCCACTTCTCTCCTTTGACCGCATTTTCAATCACCCTGGTCGATCAGCCCCGCCCGGACAAAGACCAGACCAGACCAGACCAGGCCAGGCTCAGCCTCGGGCATATATGTACGCGAGACTTTTGCTGAACAGATGTTATGTTATTACAGGTTGAAGTACAAAAAGACCATATTATCTTTTTTGAGTTGTGCTTTCATGCTTATCTTTTTTATTATATTTTATGATGATGTATTTTACTTTACTCTATGATGGTAAATTATATTGAATAAAGGGGTATAGAACGAACAACTCCAAAACCTTTTTAAAGAATTTTAGAAACATTTAAAAATATTAAAAGACTCAATAAAATCATTTACTATGGCTGATATCCTCTTTTCCAAATGTGAAAGCAAAATATTATAAAGATAAAATCAGGAGAAAATCTACATAAATCCTAAATTGCCTCCATAGTAACTCATAAAAATTTCAAAGGAGCTTTAACACATTCACTATTAATGTTAAATTGAAAACAGTGTATATAGACTAGAAATGCAAATTTGTCAGATTTATTGAAACTTGTGCAGACCTTATCACTTTCTAAAATTTTTATCACATCATCTAAAGGTTTACAATACCATAAATTAAAAGTTAAAAGAATAAATAATCTTATTTGGTGCAAATAGAAAATCAAGAATATATAGAAAGTTTAAATAAACAGCTTGAACAATGTCAGGATTTTATAAAAATATCTAGATTCAATCATAATCTAAAAATTTTATAGTGCCCTATAAATATCTATGAGATCTTCCAGAAAAATTTTAAAATAAAATGGGATTTATCTGTGTCCTCAGAAAAATTAGAATCGAGAATAATTAATTGAAACAGTGGCATTGTTAAAATTTTTAATTTTTTTTACACACAAGATTTTGAGCTGAAATTTTCACAGGATGATAAAAATTTCTTATGGTTCACATAAAAATTATAAAATATTTATACAAGATTTTTCACCTCATTTAATGCAAAATAATCAAGCTTTGTCCAATGAGAGAATTGCATCACATTCATTGACAAATGAGTCCCACCCCAAACCAACCCCATATGTCAGCACCTCACCCACCTGGTGCCTTCTTCCCCAAGCCAAACACAGCCTGCATTACCGCCCTTCCCTATTATTAGTCAAGATCAAGCCTCCCCGTCGCACAACCGATTTGATCGTCGTATGTTGCCAAGGCATGACATGTCCAATCACTGCCAGGTCATACCCTAAACTTCGCCATGCCCTGCCATTGTCCATACCCTACTTCACCATGTCTTGCGCTGACCTTGACCGCTGCCCACAGCCAAGCAGCATTCAAATGCTATGGCAACCGACCTTAGCCACCTATAAATGCCAGCCAGGGTTCCTGAGTCCCTCCATACTCACCTGCAACTTAGCTCTCAATTTCACCTTTGGCTGCCATTATAGCAAAATATAAGCAACCAGTTCAAAGAAAAATTTGATAGAATCAATGAAGTACTCTTCAATCCAATGCACCTATAGCTTCTTGAGCCACCAATCATCACTTCCCCTCACTCAATTGAAGAAGCCAGTGATCAAAACACCATCACCACCATGTTGGTCTTCCCCATTGCCGGCACTCGATGGTAGCACCACCTGAGCATCCTTCGATCAAGGTGAATGGCAAAATAGACCCTATGTGCCATAATGAAGCTATTCCTCGCATTGATTCAGCTTGAGCCGCTTTCTCTTTCATCCACAGCTTGCCGCCGCAACTGCCGTCATCCCTCACCGGTGGCTGCTCACTCCGGAGGTCACAGGCTGCAACCAAGACTTCCATCGAGTGCAATGACATCCACTCTAGCTATTTGAGCTCCCTACAGAGAACCACCCTCGCCAGAACAACACTGGTGGCCGCCTCCCGTTGTTGCCCTGTTTCTGAGTCGCTGCCTCGTGGGCCCTTCTCATCAACCAGCACAAAGATAGAGCCCTTTTAAACCAGAGAAATGCACTTCCATTCCATTGAAGGTGTATTATCCATTTTAGGGTAATTTTTCAAACCAACCTTTAATCAAACCTTCATATCTTTTGCATTTTAAGTCCAAATCTAGTAAAAAAATTTAAAAATTCATCTAAAATCATATAGTTTCATAGTATGCAAAAATATTTAATTTTGAATCAATGTTTGAATTATTTGAATTAAAATTCTTACAAAATCTAATATGGACACTATATGATGTAAACCATAGCTCCTAAAATTATGAAATAAATATCCACATGCTCCTGAGACTATAAGCAACCTATTTTTATAAAAACATTTAGATTTCAAGCTAGTTTGAATTAAGATTAAAATACATGGAAATTCATATAGCTATAGTTAGTGCATACAAAGTCAAAATAGGGTACAACAAATTCCTAGACCTAGTTTTGATCATTATAACCCTAGTCATACAAAAATATTTCATATTTGGTTAAGTTTTAACCAAGATTGTAAATAACCATGCTTTTAGTGCACATTTGAATAGAATATAGTTAGAACACATAAATAAAGAAGAATACATATAAAACCACTTTGTAAGTACTCCATAGGTCTAGATCATCTAATCCTACAAGAATAGTTAATGTTTAATTTAGTTTGAGACAAGTTCCTAAATATCTTTGCATTCCATGCATAAAAAGTTAAAATATGAAGAACCTTTACAAATAAATGTTAATGCATGAAAACCAGTTCTCAAATACTCTATAGGACCAGATCATTTAATACTATAAAAATCATCATGATTAGTCATAGTTTGCACTTAACCTCCTAATTGAAATGTCTTTATGTAATATGCACATAAGGATTTATGCATGTGCGTATTTTCAATAAATCAATTTATGCATATGCGTATTTTAATAAATTGGCTATATTATGGAACTGGTAGATATACCTGTTATCTCGTGAAGCTTCCTTAATAAATATTGAATTGTGAACCTTGATAACCATAGAATAAGGATAGACAATACATAATTGTCAACTTGGGTATAAGCTATTACATAATGTTTATACTTAGCCATGCTTAGTAAGAAACATGTTCCTCTTTATAATTTAAAAAGATTGAATATGATTAAAAAGGTTGGATATGACATTACAGGTTGATGATATTTTGGTCAAAAATAAAAATAAAACATTGGTTTGACACGGGCGATTATTGGCAATAGATGGATATGCATGGGACTTCTATGTAAATAGGGGGAGTTTATCGCCCAGGTTGGATTAAGAACCGAACTATGGCTTGTTTTCAAGCCAAGACATTCGTACAACTACAAGTGCTGGTATGAGATGGTCTTAAATCAATTAAGTTGTCTAGTTTAACTTTTCATGTTGGAAGGCTGGAGTAGTGCGGGAAATCTGGGTAGGTTTGCTCAAAGGGGTGCCTTCACTAAGATGTTGAGAATAACTCCTTCCTACACAACGGTGTACATCGTGCTATGGGGGGGAAGGACACGATGGCCCGTAAACCATCGTTAGTACTATGTGTAAGGGTCTATTTTTGCCCCCCACAACAAGGATTTGTCCTCACCGGGCTGATGCAAAGTTAATCTAGTTAATGTAAAGGTTTTTGTCATGAACATTCTGTCCACACTCCGAAGAAGTGTGTAAATAGCGGTAAAAAGAAAAGGTCATGACTTGTGGATAAAGATGTACACCTCTTCTGAGCGTAAAAATTTTCGAAAAGCCGCGCCTGCGGTCATGGGCACTTGATAAAGTCATTATATAATTAGAGGTTTTAACATTTTCAAAATGTATTGAATTGGAGATTTTTTGTCGGAAAGTTTTTGTTTAAGATTTTATTCCAGGGATTGACACAAGATGATGTGATTCTCACATTCATGGAGGACTATGAATTATACTATGCTATTCTTATTTATTTACAAACCTGTTAAACTTACTCTCACAAAATTTCATTTACAAATTACTACTTGATATTCATGTCGATACACCTTAAGTCTTGATGAGTACAAAAGTACTCAACTTTGCTTAATTTGTTGGTTTAGATGGAGAAGAAAGCGAAGTCCAAAAGATACATATTTCATCTCAAGATACGAGAAATTCAATGATGCAACTTTCTAAGATTTATACTTTGTCAGTTGTGTGAGGGTTTGGATGGGCATACCACAAGGCTTTTGAATTTTTTGCTGCAATTTATTTTGAATTGTAATACTATATTGTATAAATAGCTTTCGCTTTAATAATATTATGTATAGACGTACTATCAATGTTGTAAATATGTGTACTAGCTACTGATCGTGGGACTAGTACTGTATTCACATAAATCATTCTTCTTGGTATTCTGTACCAAAAATGAGAGTCATTACATTCTCTCTCTTCGTGGTCGTTTCAATATCGTTATTTTGGTTCTTTTTGCGAGATCCATCTTATCCGTTCTTGAGACCGTGCATGCTCGTGCTTTATATCACAAAACTCTAATCTGATTCAGGGGCTGTTGTGCATAAGAAGGGGCTTCGGAGCTAGGACTAAATTAATCAGATTTGTGAGAAGGTCAGTAAAGCGTTAAATGTCACAAAATCAAGATCAATGTTGATGATGTGTAATCAAGCAGAGAAATTTGACAGCAGAGGAAATTTCATCGTATGGCAATCTATGGTGAAGGATGTTCTTGTCCGTTAAGAGCTAATCGTGGCTCTTTAAGGAGATAAACCAGAAAAGACATTAGTTGAAGATTGGAATGTGATGGAGCAGATGGATATTAATACAATCTATCTATATCTCTCTAATGAGGTAAAATGTTCGGTGATCAAGGAGAATTCACTGAAAAAATATAAAATGACTTAGAGAAATTGTATATGGCAAAGTCGCTGACAAACTAGTAGATAGGAAGGTATACAGTTCGTTGACCTTCTCAATGTCTTCATCAAGCTTATGACACAACTGGCTAGTTTGGTTGAGAAAATTGAGGGTAATGATAAAGTCGTTATATTGGCATCATCTCTACTATCATCATGAGAACAATTGGTGACGAATATTCTCATCGGAAAAAACAATTTTAACTTCATTGAGGCAGTTGTATATCTATTGAAAGCAGAGTTCTTGAAAAAGCTATTATTATTTTCATCAACAGATGGTCAAATATTTACTGCGATAGGTATTGCAGATAGAAGCAAGTGTTATAGGAAGAAGAAGAGTAAGAGCAATGGCATATGTGCATGCTAGCTATGTGATGAGGAAGGTCATATGATAAAGGATTATTCGGGTTTGAAGCAAATGAAGTGGGCATGTTCAATAGCGGTAGCGAAAGATGATTTAGACGTACTTGTCATCAGTCAATCAGAAATTTCTCATGGATGTATATTAAATTCAGGTTGTTACTTCTATATATGTTCGGTGAGGGAGATATTTGACGAAAGATCTCTACGCCAGGCACATGGAACTATTCACCTTGTTGATTAAATGAGTATATACAATTATTGAAGTGGGAACAAATTTACATTAGAGATGTATGATAGACACATTGTACATTGATAGGAGTTCGGTATATTTCTGACTTAAAAAAATATAATATCTATGAGGTCAGTTGAACTTAAAAGTTATGAGGTAGCACTTTGAGTTAGAGTCACATGAGTAACTTTCAAAGGGTAAGTAACATAAAAAGTATCCGGAGTAATGAAGGATACTGATTGATGGGTAAACATAAAAGAAGGGCGGTCAATAGAAGTTCTGAAAAAATTCTAATTAGGAGAAGGAAACTATAGCATCAATGGTAGGTAATCAGATCTCAACTGTAGTTATGTGTGAAACTTCAAAGATGGCTGCAAAATCCAATAGGCGTAAAGGCAAAGGTGTGAGCTATTGGAAGAAGGTAGACGTGGTGGGACCAACCACATGGTACTAACGAGCAGGTGGAGTTCAGAGGTGGTACAATCTATGACATGCAGGGTTATAGGACTAGGAGGTATGGATAACCAAACTGCACAAAGAATAGGCTCTTGAGTGGAAGCCCAAACACCAATACGTACATTGCAGTGATGTACACGAGTCCCTATAGTGGGGACACTCTTAAAGGTGGGAGAAAAGCAAAAAAAAACCGAAGCCAATTTGGAGTGAGTTCTTGAAGTGGCACGATGACTTTAACGGATAAGAGTAAGAGTGAAGATTGTTAATTATAGTGACTCATAACTAGTCTTTTAATATTTGAAAAGGTGTGATAAATGAATCCTTACTTTCTTTTACAGTAGAATTTCTATTTGTTATGAAGGAGGACTAAGGGGGTTATATAAACTTATGGGGTGGTTATGGAGAACCCAAGCAACTAAGAAGCCATAAACCAACTTATCTAAAACAAGAGGTGCATGTGAGGATTAAAGGATAGATTATTCTTTAGCACTTTGTTCTTGTATAGGGCAAAGATCCAAAAGTTTTAAAAGACTTAAGAGTTTATGAGAGAGCAACAATTATCTGTACCTTTTTGAGATTGTTATTAAAGAATTTAAGATCGGCTTTGCCAAATCTTTATCTTTTATCATGATTGCTTCAACGTCGTTATATTGGTTTTCTCTACGAGATTCATCTTTTTCGTTCTTAAAACCGTGAACACTCGTATTGTATATCACAAAACACTGATCTAATATGAGGGCTACTATGCATAAGAAGGGTTTGTTAACAAAGCTTAACATATACTATGTATTTAACAAGTTCGTTAAAATTTCGTCTACTCTTAGCTAGTAAGAGGAGCATGACCTCACAATCTCACAATATGCATGACCTCACAATCTGACAATATGCTAGCTGCTGGTTTTGTGTGTGTGTGACGTAGGGATGTAATCGGATCGGATACGGTCGGATATTGTTCATCCCATATCCGTATCCATATTTTTTATCGAATACGAAGTCGGATACGAATGGTGTCAGATGTGAATACGAATGCGAATAATACCGAATACTATCACTTACGAATACGAAGCGAATACAGACCGGATTCAATACGGGTACGAATATTTTTAGCCGGATAATATACGAAAATATAGATCATTTATTGCACATGTAACATACTGAATGGTAGATTACTTATGAGTTATGAATAATTATTGACAAAATGTGAAGAAAATAGTACAAGAATTTACTATAGTTACATTGTACGTAATTAAGAATTAATAATGAACGCACTAGATATTATATAAAAGCTAAATGTACAGTCATAATAGAATTATCAAAGACAATAGCACTAACAAATTAGAAGTCACAGACTAGTAAGGTAAACATGATAGAATCATATAATACCATCGAGTCGAGCGGACGAGCGGCCGTGGTGCGGTCGGACCGTAGGTGGCTGCGGGCTATGGCCTATGGGGCTGTGGTGCGCCGGACTGCCGGTGGCTATGGCCTACGGTGCTGTGGGCTATGGCCAGCCATGGTGCGCCGGACCGCCAGTGCCGCCTCGGTGCCTCCTCAACTCAAGCCACTCAGCTCATCAGCTGGGTTTTGTTTGGATTGGGGATTTTAGAGGAGAGAGACTATCAGACTAGTAGAGAATAGAGATAGAGAAAGAGAGCACGAATGATGGATTGAGGATTTTATGTTTTTGGTTTTGGGTCTGCTGCGTGGCAGTGTCGCATTGCCTTCAGTTTTGGCCTGGCGCCAGTGGACAAGCCTGGAAGTATGAAGCACGCGGTAAAAAATTTTTGGTTTGGCACCACACTGGCGCTGTGGTGCACTTGGCGTTGGCACTTTGGCAGTGGCAGTGTGGCACTTGGTAGAATGGTAGTTGGTACTTGGCACTTGGCAATTGGCACTGGTACTGGTAGAGTACCAAGAGTGGTATTGGTACACTGGTACTAGTGCCTCCAGACTTTGGTGACTGGTGCTTTTTGATTGGAGAGTTACAGACTCACAGTCTTGGAGAAGTCTTTAAAGTTTTCGGATAATATCCATATTTTATATCCGGATATTATCCGATTATAAACTCGGATATTCCTGTATCCGTCGGATAATTACTATCCGTATCTGTATCCTTATCCGAGATAACTATCCTTATCCGTATCCGTATCCGTATCCGAAAAATTCTTCGAATATCCAAAAAAACTATTCAAATCGCTATCCGAATTGATTCAGTCGGTCGGTCGGAAAATATCCGTTCCAGTTGTGGTTATGGAGAACCCAAGTAACTAAGAAGCCATAAACCAACTCATCCAAAACAAGAGGTGCATGTGAGGATTAAAGAATAGATTATTCTTTAGCACTCTGTTCTTGTATAGGGCAAAGATCCAAAAGTTTTAAAAGACTTAAGAGTTTATGAGAGAGCAACAATTATCTGTACCTTTTTGAGATTGTTATTAAAGAATTTAAGATCGGCTTTGCCAAATCTTTATCTTTTATCATGATTGCTTCAACGTCGTTATATTGGTTTTCTCTACGAGATTCATCTTTTTCGTTCTTAAAACCGTGCACACTCGTATTGTATATCACAAAACACTGATCTAATATGAGGGCTACTATGCATAAGAAGGATTTGTTAACAAAGCTTAACATATACTATGTACTTAACAAGTTCGTTAAAATTTCGTCTACTCTTAGCTAGTAAGAGGAGCATGACCTCACAATCTCACAATATGCATGACCTCACAATCTGACAATATGCTAGCTGCTGGTTTTGTGTGTGTGTGACGGCAATAGATTATACACAAAGGCCGACCTTGACCTTCCATTTTCTAATCCGACGGATCAAAATGGCCTAAAGGCGCACATATGACAGTAGCTCTCTGCCTTTAGTGCACAAAAGCAGAGGATCTGCTTCTGTCCTACATACCTTCACGTGATTGATTCCCTCGAGCAGCGTGGCACGTACGTAATGTACACGGTGCATGCATAACCGTCCATGGTACTTACGTCCTCCCATCGACTCAATCGGTTGCATTGTACGCATGGATCACACACAAGTAGTACTTTGTTACGGTGCACCTCTGCCTTCCTTCGTTGAAGAGCGCTGGAGGATTTTCTAGGCGTCTTGTACATTGTTCTTTTCAATATATGCTTTGTGGAAATACAATTATAAAAATAGTTTTCTTCTCGATCACAAAAGTATCAACACGTGACACAGAGGCGGAGTCATTGATGGGGCGGGGTGGGGCTGGAGCCCACCTCGCCAATGGCCCGTACGTGTAGAACAGAGACAGCGCTGGCCATCAAATCGTGTAGAAAAGTGCACACGGAAAGTCACTGCAAAGGCTTCTCACCTTCCGGTCGCTCTTGCATGGCTAGCCCGTTGATGAGAACGTTAGCGTCGTAGGCTGTGTCTTTGAGCTGAACAATGAGGTTGGCAATACAGATACTTGTGAGTTGCCACTGCTCGGCTCGGTCTATCAGCGCCTGTAGAGATAGACATGGAAGATATCTTACAACGTTTTCATAACATAAAAACTTGTAAATATCAACTGTCAACTCTTATGAAGCAATGAATGGTACGTTTTTCTCCTTTCATAGTTGCATACTATATTGCATATAATTTAAATTTCAATTATTTTACAATATGTCGATAGTCATAGTAGTTGATTTTGGATGTCTCTTTTTTAAGCCCTCCTCTTTAAAATTTTCTGGCTCCGCCACTGACGTGGCACATATTATTTATCACATCGGTGTACCGTAGTGAGAGGCTGGGGCCGTGGTAGGCTGTCGACTGCAGCAGGTCCTGTTGCTCTACCTTTGCTGTCAGGCCGCCCAACCGTGGCACCTATGCCACACCTGCTACCGAGTCACTGCCACTTTGCTGCCGTGCCTGTGGTGCATGACTAGCAGCGGTATACGGATGTGACAGGTGACATATGTTACCTATCGACACTTTTACAATTAATTAAATTATTTTTAGAATTACATTCACACAAGAATTAGATTTCACGGCGGAGAGACCAGGCTGACGCGCGAGAGGGAGGAGGGGTCTGAATAGACGGCGTTAGGTGGTGCGCGAGGGTGGGGTAGGGGGTCAAACGGCGGCGGAGGGGGACGTTATGCTGTCGGCCTGTCGGCTGCTCTGCTGCCGGCCGGTGCGGTGACGTCCTCCTGTCTCTCCCATATGTACTCCACTAGCTAGCATGCGCGCATACGATACGTATCGCGGGCGTACGCGTGTACGTACCTATGTACGCTGATCGGTGCCTCTGTGTTCCGATTGACCAACCTACCGTACACCGCGCGTACGTCCTCCAGTACGACGTGCGTATACATGTTCCTGCACACACTATCTAGTGTACTACGCCGGAAATAAGATACCCCCGGAATTTTGCATGAAGCATGCAGGACATTCTCCCCTCATAATTTCTATTAAATTATTCTGTTCCAAACAAAACTGATTGTTTTAATTTTTACCGAACATGTGTAAGCCTGCTGGGAAAAATTGGTTGTCGCAATAAAAAAAAAACAGTAGATTGAAGTCGAACAGGAGAGTTTTGCTAGCTCTCTAAAAACATTACGCACTGTGTAGATGTAACATCAAATTAAGTCGCGTGTATTTTTTTTAATTTAAAGTAATAATTGTAACTGACCGCAGTGGCGGATATAGGATTTTAAGTTAGGGTATATCGAGCTAATACTATAATATACAATTCGGTAAAATCCAATGAACAATTCGGTAAACAACTACAAATGTTGTCAAGAAATTCGGTATACGAGTATAAAATAACTAGAAACATGATAATACAAGTATAAATTACAATATAAATAGTTCAAACATTTTAAGTATGAAATATGCAAAAAAGAAGCTTCTGCACCTACAATAGTTCAAAGAATACAATATTATTTCTTGTCTGGCCTCCGCTTTCTAATAGCCATGAAACTCTTGATTATATCATTTTCATCAATTTGGAAGAAAATATCTTGCTCAATAAACGTTTCTGAAAAATAGATGCAATATTTCTAGAAAAGAGATGAAGCAGCAGTAGCCTTCTTTGCTGCATGTTTCCGAAAAAGAGATGCAATGTCTCCGTTTCTCTTCATAATTAAACAACTCTACAAAAAAAAGCAATGCATCAACAAGCAACTCTCTAGTCTCTAGCAAAGTAGCAATTATATTTATTTCTACTCTATAAATCAACTAGCAGTCTTGCACTCAAATCACATGTAGGATCGATATACACAATATAGCAATCAGAGGAGGGTGAATGATTGCGCGGAAGCTAAAACAAATTTTTATTGATTCTCAAATCACCCCTAAACAAATTATAAAAAACTGCTTCGGTTTCAGAAAAACAGACTGACATATGTTAACTAAAATAGTAATTCCTAAAGATCCAACCGTTGGATTGATGTGAAATTTTAACTGTAGAAACTAGATTCAATTTTGAAACTAATGCAATAAGAATAAGCTCAATCGGATATATGGATCTAAAGTTATGACCTTCACAAGCTGACTATATAAAATAACGACGGTATTATGGACTGTATTGAGCCGAATCTAAAGGGTATGCCGTGGCCCACCTGGCATACCCTGTAGATCCGCCCCTAACTGACCGTAACATGCCCATGCATTCTACAATAATCAGATCACACATGCATCTATTCTATTATCTTTACTACTTTTAATTACGAGTCGGTAGAGGTGGTCCGTTCTTCCCCTCCCCCTTCGGACATACCCATGAAACCGCCATTGCCCTGATTTTCTATACATTAGCGAACGGAGAAAGTTTTAATTCGGTTAGATACGCATGCATACGTGATCTGCGGCGTATCCGACTCTTATCTCTATCAGCCAATTCTATTTCCAAATACTGCACGATCGATTCTTTTTCTATATACTACACGCATACAACTTCTAAGTTATCATATACCTTTGAGTTGCCATATGCATCATTTTCATTAAATATTTATTTGCATGTATAGATAAGATCATCTTTTCTTTTTATCTAATCACGTATGGACTTGATTCCGGCTTGCTGCAGTATACATCCGTCTGCGTCTGCTTACATTGCACTTCCTTTCGCCTGCACTACATCTCCTGTCACAAATAAAATAAACCCTTACAGTACCTTGTTCTATAACAAATATTGTTGTCCATAAATCATCACACATATATTATATTGTTGTCAAATTAATCATCACACTTATATATTTTGCAAATGGAATTAACACACATTCAGAGTGAACATTATTATTTAGATAAAGTTAGTGCTCTTTGTAAATAAATTTTTTATCGTAAATTGAGTTTCCGTTACAACGCACGGGCACATGGCTAGTATATTAAAAGCTAAAAGGAAATAGATTGAAAAATATCCGACCGTCTATCTAGCAGACCTAAGTTATATCGGTTTAAATTAAAAAGAAGAGTCCATATTGATATAATAAAAGAAAAAAAGAGAAATATACTATAAATTCTCACAAAAAACAAAACATCTAGTCATTAATCTGGTACACCATAATTAAATGGAACAATAGTAGCCATTAGTTGTTATTATTATTTTTAAAATAATCTAATCGTCCATCTAGCGGACCAAGCTAGTTATAACAGCTTAGATTAAAAGAAACAGACCACGTAATGACGGCTTTGATTAAAAGAAAGAGTCCATGGTAAGTACAATAAAAAAACAACACAAAATGAAATAAAAAAACTAAAAATTTGATTTTTATATGAACTCCAAATTAAAACCCATACGTTGCTAAAATTTGAAATACAAATTAGCAATTTGATTTTTATATAATTCTAACCTAAAACTATTATTCAAAATTAAATAAAAATAACATTGACACTACTAGATTATAAAAAGAGTCAATACCAAGTACATTAAAAATAACGAAAAATAGAAATAAAAAATAAAAAGGAAATAAATGATTTAACTTTCATACTAACTCCAAATTAAAAATTGAATATAGCTGAAATTTGGAATGAAAATTAGTAGTTGGATCTCAGATACAAATTATAATCTAAACCGATATGCAAAATTAAATAAAAATAACAATGAAAATTAACAAATTTTAGAATAAAAATAAAGGAGATTAGCCATTTGATTTTCTTACGAACTCTAAATTAAAACCAAAAGTTTGAAAATAAATAAAAAATAACAAAAAATATAATAAAATAATAAAAATAAAATAAAATTAAGGACTTTTCATATGAACCCCAAATTAAAATCCATACATAGCAAAATTAGGAATAAATATTAGATTAAAATTAGCATTTGGACTTGTAAATGAGTTATAACCTAAAATTAATATTAAAAGAAAGAGTCCATATCATAAACAACAACAACAAAAATAAAGTTTGAATAAGGATAAAATAAAATGAACCATTTAAACTTTATATAAACTCCACATTAAAACTTGTACATACCTAATATTCAAATAAATAAATAAATATTAGAAGTTAGATTTGTATATGAATTCGAACTTAAAATTGATATGCAAGATTATATTAAATAAAAACTAACGATGAAAATTAACATTAATTTGTAATAACAAACAAAAGGAAATTAGCCTTTAAATTTTCATCTAAACTCTAAGTTAAAACATAAAATTTGAAATTAAATAAAAATACAACAAAAATAATAGAATAATAAAATAAAAAGAAATTTGTTATTCTATACTAAGTGAAATATATATATATTTTTAGAATTAAAATTCCAAAGATATGATACTTCAAGATAAAGGGTATGTAATTTGATTTGTGTGTGTGTATATATATTTATATTTATATGAATTATTAACTATTATGTAATAAAAGTCAACGACTTAATTTTTTACACTACCACTAAGAAAATATATACTATGCTAAAATTTTCAAAAAAATAATAATTGACTCTTTATTTGGTGGACCACTACGGAATGGGGGATTGAAAGGGTGATACATTGGCATGTGTTCCCTCGGCTATACTGGTATAAATAATGTAATATGTATTAAAAGATGTACAGAAAAAGGAGAAAATCATTAAAACAATTAAATTAAAAGACGGTAATATAAATGAAAAATATTATGTTATGATATGTTTATTGTTTTGCTATGCAAGTAATTGGAGAAGAAAGTTTGGTCGAATGTAACAAGTATTAGGAAACAGGGCGATTCTCTCCTATAATATATAATATTAAAATAGTACAAATGGAACTCTACAATAATCCATTTTGCAAAACAAAAACAAAATCAAATATGTATTACCAAGTTATTTAAATATGCTTTAAGGTTGATGCTCGAGCACAAGTGAGCGGGCAACCTTGCTAGTTTAAGCGAATGCAGCTAAGCACTGTAACTGTTTTGCTTTCCTTTCATCAGTTGCACTCATGTACGTACTTCGACCTCGTCTTGGTAACCCATCGATCGATCGAGATGGATGAACAGTAGGTCAGCGACTACTGGGCTAGCCGGTTCATGGACATATAAAGTAAGCAAACTGATGGCAAGATACATATGCCTGCTAAGCTGAAGCTCGGCATGAATGTAGGCAGGCCGGCCAGCTCCCCCACGACCAAAAGCTATACTAGCTAGCTTAGCTCGTAACAGTCACTTTAAGTTCGTCCTTGCTTTACTACTGCATCTCTCTCTCTCTCTCTCTGATATCTTTCTCTCTCTCGTAACCTGATAACCCTAGTGGAAGGAAGGGGTGGAGTACTCGTGGTCAGAGAGTGCCGGCCGGGTTCGTTGCGGAGCTCACGACCGGCACTGCAAAAAGCGATCCATGTCGCTTTGACTCCCCCACGCCTCACACACCTTCCTTTCCCTCCTCCATCTCCATTCCATTACACCTCTCTCTCTCTCTCTACACAGACACACCAAAGCACACCTTTCAGTTCATTTCATCCTGCCTAGCCCTCCTATATAACCACACTGCAGCCACCTCCTCCCTTCGTAAATTCAACTGCCTTGCTTTGTGCCAAGAAACAATTAGCACTCTCACTCGCTAGGAAGGAAATCAGGAGATCTAGGTGGAAGAGAGTTGAGGATGCAGCTGGTGGAGGGCGGCGGCGTGGAGGAGGCGGCGGACCGGGCGACGATGGGGGTTTACGAGCGGGTGGCGCGGATGGCGAGCGGCAACGCGGTGGTGGTCTTCAGCGCCAGCGGCTGCTGCATGTGCCACGTCGTCAAGCGCCTCCTGCTCGGCCTCGGCGTCGGCCCCACCGTCTACGAGCTCGACCAGCTCGCCGACCGAGGCGGCGGGCGAGAGATCCAGGCGGCGCTGGCGCAGCTCCTGCCCCCCGGCCAGCCCGCCGTTCCCGTGGTTTTCGTCGGCGGGAGGCTCCTCGGCGGCGTCGAGAAGGTCATGGCCTGCCACATCAACGGCACCCTCGTCCCCCTTCTCAAGCAGGCCGGCGCGCTCTGGCTCTGAGCGAGCTCTCTCGTGCGTCCCCGTAGCCGATCGAGCCGAGCTGGCTCCATCATCTACGACGACTGATCAAGCTAAGTGAGAGATCGATGGCGTGCGTGTTGTCTTGCGCGTGATGCTTGCATGCGTGGACGCGTGCAGCGCGGGGTGTTAGTTAAGCTTTACTGAGCTGTAGATATAATTAACGAAAGCTTAGCCGTGCCACGTGTGTGTGAGTTGCTGTTTTATTACTTGTTAGTTACAGTGAGTGGAGGGATACGTACGTGCATGGTAGTGCAGTAAGTCCGTGTTTTATTTACTCGATCGGTGTAATGCAACGCAACGAATTAAGTCTTATGGTTCAATGCGGGGTTCTTAACTACCCATGCGTTCTTTTAATTTCTTGTTGAGAGCAAGCACACTTGCGATCTTATTATGATGAACTCGGCAAATGTTCAAATCGGACGTTTTGACGTATACGTGATACGTCTATCACAAAATTAAGACTAGAAATAAAAGTATGGCTAGCTGGTGGAGAATCGAATCGAATTAACTGAAAGGAGGAGCCAGTAGAAAGCAAAATGGCCGGAAAGTGAGAGGGAGATGCGGTAGTGTGTGTGCCTGCGTAGGTACGTAGTACTGTCGCGCAGGCATATGCATGCAGAGGAGCAAGCCGGCCGCAGCCTCGAAACGTCTCTCTCTTTTTGCTTCGTTCAAAGGCGTGAGCTAGTGGTACGTCGTGAGATTCCCTCATTTCATTTGTTGCATGCAGTAGACACTGCTGCTGCTGGTTGGTCATGGCCGACCGGCAGCATAGGCTTAGCTAAGGCCAGTCTACATGCCAAACAAGCACGGTTCTTGTGCCGACGGGCGACGCATATATATATATATATATACGGCAGTTGCTGTTGTCGTCATATATACGTAAACCCTTTCTCAGAGAAACTAGTACCCGTAATATTCCACAGATTTTAAGCACTCATATGTGTGCTGTGTCTGCGTGTGGTAGCTAGCTGTGTGTGCCAATCATGCATGCTCCTCGATCGATCTCACGATATGTCAGCTCATGCGTGCGTAAACAGATCGAGACCGGCCGCTCGATATATCCGGCACAAGTCGCAAACCGATTCCGTCTCAAAGTGGTCCTAGCTAGCAATCTAGCTAGTCATAATAAACCCATAATAATTAAATAAGTATATCATGTAACGACAATCCATGTACATGAACTGATGAACACGATTAAACGCTGTGCACTACACGCATCAATCATTATACATTCGTCCAGTTAGCAATAGTGTTTATACGCTAGGATGGGTGTGAATAAAATGGTTTCAAACCACAAAAAAAAAAAACAGATAGAAGGTAATGAACAATCTAATGAACAGTACCACTGACCTATGGAGGTCGGATGAACATTGTTCGGTGTGAATAGTATTCGAATGAACAGTGCTACAAATTGGTCGGCAGTACTAGTCGGATGAACAGTGCTCGGTGAACAACTCTGCGAACTGGTCGGCAGCACTAGTCAGATGAGTAGTGTTTGATGAACAGTAAATCGCACGATCTAAAAAACAATATTCATTGTAACTTTTGATCGGTTGATTCGAAACCCGTGAAACCTATGGATGTCGGAACCTATTTCAACCTTTAATTGTAAAGATTGATATCAAAAAAGTTCTAACCTTTTTCAGGTTTAAAGAATGCTGCACTAAACTGAATTAAAAAACAAACTTCACCCTTAGCTTGCTCATGGAGAATTGATGATCAAGATAATCTTAGATGAGCTCACACATATCACAACAAGTAAGAACACCAAAGAACAATCATTCAAACAAACAAAAACACGACCTACAGGGATCTTTCTTCTACCAAGCACATGGATCGTTTTCTTGCTGAAACTAAAAAGAAGAGGTTGAGGATTGCCTAGATGATTGGGATATGATCTATAAAAAATTCATCCAATAATCTTTTATCCTTGGCACAAAATCCAAAAGCACATAGAAGAAGAGGAGGCAAATCCAAAAGTGCAGAAAGTAAATTGCAAGAATTTAAATACTGAATTTAAAGAATAATTAAATGCTGAAGGTAGATTCAGGATAGGGAAATAAAACTTTCATTTCTTAAAAAAAGATTTACAAAGCCTCACAACAAAGTGAGTAAAGTTTAAATGAGCAACAAAATCTCTAAAAACCTTTTAGAAGGAGACACTCATGTCTCCTCCTCTATTTATAGCACATTAGGAGCAAACCCCACCCTTGAATAATTCCCTTCTCCTGAAGGAACCTTATCAAGGGTTGGGATTAACTCACATAACGGGTTTCACATGCTTTTCAAAGTACACTAACTCGACTCGCTACTTTATCCTCTAGACCACGATCCAACGGCTCCTCCTTGATCCGAGCAGCTTAAAGTTAGCATCTCATCTATTCCTTGTCTTCTAGGCTTGCAGCTACTCTCTGGCCTCAGTCATCTTTGGTGGCACCTTGACCGTTGGGACCTCGACTCTCGTAGCCTAGTCCCGATCTTCTCCGCCTCACCATGACCTACCTCCAAAGTCTTGCAACCATCATAGACAAGAAAATCCATCACATAGCAATGTCCAACAACATATGCAATCAAATTACCATATAGCCAGAATGATACACAATATGTTCCAACTAATTTACGTTCTAATCAAACTCAAACTTATGCACCACAAGCTCAATTACAGTCAATTACTCATCACAAACATAGGTATATCTCCACATGGTCTTTTAATATTGGATTTATAATCTTATAAAATTATAATACAATATTATAGAGTTATAAATATAAAGTGAGCAGCTCTAACAAAAATCATCCGGTTCTGCCACTGCGTGGTGGTAAGAATTGAAGTGAGTACCAGCCGGCCAAAGTAAAGTAGCTACTACGACAGTACGACTACTTCAACTGGCCACAGTCTCAGAGAGAGAGAGAGAGAGAGAGAGAGAGGAGTCTATGCATGTACGTAGGCGAGCATGGCGTGGTTATTTTCCCTTGCCGAGAATAGGGCCGACACGTCGCTGCTGGCTCGAAAGAGCGGAGATTCCAGACCGCCCTGCCCTTGTCTACGGCTCTACGCTGCATGCATGCATGTGTCACTCACACAGATTAATGGAAAAAAATTACATAGCACCTAGTGCCATATAGCATCTATAGCACCTCTCATATGGTATATATTAGAAGAGAAAAAAGAATATTTAACAACTTTAACATCTGTGTTTTCTTAGAAGAGGTGTTACATGACACGTGGTGCTATAGAATTTATTTCCAGATAAAAGGCATGTTTGTTTTTACTTTAGATTCTCTAAAAACTGATTCTAAATCATGGTTGTAGAGAAGATGATTCTCTAAAAGATGAAATCCAAAAGCACATGTGAAATGAGTTGTGGATTCTAGTTATATAGGTGGGTTGAATTGTAAGAATCGATTTCTAGAATCAGTCTATTTATCTTTTATTCTATTTTCGAGACCAAAATCCAGAATCACAAGAAAAAGAAAACAAACAGCTCCAAAGTCTCACAGGGATGTACGGACAGGCCACTAGCATGCACCACGCTTATGCCTGCACTACAAACAAGCGGCCTGCGTTTTCAAGTGGCTTCCCTTTTGCAGCCGTACCGGTACGTGTACGTACGTCATATGTTGAAACGCGAGCTTGGAATCGGCTTATGCATCGGCTGATCGGTCGATCCATCCATCTATCTATCTATCTATCTATCTCGATCGATCGATCTACATACATCGTTTAATGCTTGTTCTTCTCTTTCTGTAGGTGGCTCCGATTTGGGAGGAGAGATCGACCGATCGATATATCGAACAACACACAGAAGCGCGCATGGAGGGAGCTAGCGCAAGCCCATGTGATCAGGTGCAAACAAAGGGAGTCTTCTTGATGTTTGTCGCAAACTGGAAACAGCGGCGTTGCAGATTTTTGCTTCGTTTGGTTGGCCTTTTGTTGCGAGGATTGGTTATACTGTTTGAAATTTTGGTTTACTTGTCAGAACGGTTTTGAACTGATATTTGTAATAAGTTTGGTCTGATTCTCTCTTGGAGGGATGAAGCCGGAAATTTTATTTCCATTATCCAAAAAAAATATGGTCAACTGCAGAGATAAGTTTCGGCATATCTCTGACCAGAGCGAGCGATCCGAGTATAACCCAGCTATAGCAGTTGGACAGCAGCACAGTCGACAGAAGAAGCTAGCCAGGTCGATCGATCGATCGATCGATCAGCCACAGGGCGGGCACGGATCGATCAGCTATAGCGATGGCATCCACTGACGACGGCCATGGACTACTACTACTGCTTACTGAACCCCTCTGCATATGCATGCCTTGGTTGGTCGAGGAGCCACTGCTAGCTCGATATATATATCGTCACTTGCGTGGTCGCTGTCCCCGGCTACTAGACATGCTTACGTAATACTCTACCCCATGTATGTACGGTGTACCTTGCATTGCATCACTCATGCATGCTGGCCTGTGCCTAGCTACCACCCCCGGCCGCCCGGGACCATCTCAAAGCGAAGTTACGTTGCAGCACTACGACGTGCTAGAGGAATACCACTACGTGCAGGTACAGCTAGCGTGAAGATGACAAAGTGATCACGCAGCAGAAACAAGCTCTGGGATCTCTGAAAAATGAAATGTACATGAGACAAGACAAAATGTAAAGAGAGATAATCTCCTTTCTTTTCGTGAGAGAACTGTGGCCGGCGCACGCGGGGCAAATATGTAAATCAATTGTTTGTGCAAAACAGGGGGTATAAGTATTCTTGCAGCTGGCCGCTTCCATGCATACATTGATCGATCGATTTTTTTTAAAATAATAATTTTTTAAAATAGTTTTAGAAAAAACTAATCCCCGAAAAAATAATTACGGCAAGACAACTTTGTCGTATACTCATTTGGCGATAGATATCTATTTCGTTGCTGATTTATTTGGTCGGTACATTATTTTATCGTTGATTCATTTGGTCAACACACTAATTTGACTCATAGGCTTCTGTTCTTAATTGAATTGACGACAAGCAGGTTCACCTAGCGATAGGGATATATTTTTGTAATTGTTATTTTTTAAGGTATTATTTTTATAAAATTATTTAAAAAAATTCTCGACCGATCGCTTCCTTTTCAGCATGGTTTTCTTAACTAACTAGTTCGGTTGGTCAACGGTTCGCGTGGAGGCAGAGCTAGTCTACGGTGAGTGATCGAGGTACACAACTACACTAGCGAATCATCAGTACCATGGCATGCATTCTCCGATTTTTAACCATGCATAGAAGACGAGTTTAACTTGAAGCTGCCGTTTTACTACAGATGTATATACATACTAGATGAAATTCCATGTTTTGCCACGGGTGACAACTGAAATTTAACATAGAGGGAGGATTTTTTTTTAAAAAAAAGGAAAAATACTTTAAGTTAACTTTAATAGAGATGGATTTTTTGTCCCAAAAAAATATTGTTTTCCATTTTTTTTAAATGAAAGCACTGTAGATCTCGCATTGTAGAAGCTGCCGTGCTTGGGGCCACGTGGCGCTGGTGGCCATATCCCTTGACACCTTTGTGCATCTGTAACAATAGAGATTTATATAGAAAAATGTAAAAAAAATCCATTAAAAAATGAAATCACTGTGGAAACTACAGTGCTTAGGGGCCATGTGGCACATGTGGCTGTATCCCTCCTACATCTGTAACAATAGAGATTTATATAGATAAGTTTCACAGCTTCTACAAGGGGACTATGTGTGCTTGTTTATTTGTACCAAGTGGTATATGTATGAGATGGTTCACAAAAGAATTATCAATATATTTAGTTGTTTGAATGGAATCATTCCAACCTAAATGATGAGATACAAATTTAAAAAATATTTCCTATAGATATTAAACCATTCTATATATTCAGCTAAAACAATAGAACCAAATAGTATAGACACTACTACAGCGAGGCTTATATCAGACGCACGATCACAGACGGTTTTGAAAAACCGTCTGTAATATGGAACATCACAGACGGTTATGTACTCAAACCGTCAGTGCATATATCACAGACGGTTTTATATTACGGTAGTTTGTGATACAAGAAATATCACGACGGTTTCTAAATATAACCGCTCGTGATGGCTACATACTCATTACGAGCGGTTTGCCAAGTAAAACCGTCAGGATTTCCTGACGGTTATATAACATAACCGCTCTGTAATATCTACAAGAATCATTACGAGCGGTTATATTTAGAAACCGTCATGATATTCTTGTATCACGACGCGTCGTAATATAAAACCGTCTGTGATAATACCGTCTCCCGTAAAACAGAGCCTCGATCCACATCCACTTCGTTTATAGGGTTTCGGTTTCTATGCTAAGTGGCGGCTGTGGAAGTGAGGCGATTTTTTGAAAGAAAGCCATTGATTTCGAAGGGTGATATTAGATTCATTTGATTTTGGTGATCTAAGGTTAGTAATGAGTTCTCTAATTGCATGCGCATCGAATTCAATATCTGGGTTTGTTAGGACATAATTAATTTAAAGATTGTTTGATTAGATCTAGTTTAATTGTAGCTGGATCCATATGTTGTTTGTGATATTTGGTTAGTACTGTGTTTTAATTGCATTATATTCAACATCTATCTTGATAAGGAAGGAATTTGATGATTTTTTAGATCTATCTTGTAGCTAGAACCATGTGTTGGTTGTTTGATGAATAAGGTTAGCTAGTAATGGTTCTATTTGCATAATATAATATTCGATCATAATGTAGCTAGCTAGCTTGTTAAGGATAGAATTTAAAGATTGTTTAGATCTAGCTTATAGATCAATTCAAGTCTTTTGGTGATCTAAGGTTAGTAATGGGTTCTAATTTCATTATTATATTGAAGATTAATTTGAATTGTGTTAATTATTTCTTTGTGATGTAATTAAGGTATGTAATTGCATAATTAGTTTAAGAATGTGTGCATACGCACTACACACAGTGCACTTAATATTTAACACTAAGTGTTACATGTGTAGCGTAGATGGATCGAAGTCGGATGTACGTGAGAACCGTCTGAGTCTTGAGTACCTTAATGGCGTCTCCACTCTCAAAAGAGCCGCAGAGGAGGATATGTTTAATAAGGGGTGCAATTCATGTCATGTCCGTGCATTGATTGCGAAAATCAAGATGTTTCAAACTCAGCAGAGATCGAAGCACACTTGATTCAAGGGGTTTCAAAAGGGCTATACATGTTGGACCACCATGGCGAAGAGCATAATATACTGAGAGCGACAAGTAGTGTTAATATCGTCGATTTATGTCAATGATATGTCGGATGATCATATCGATTGTGCTTCCGATGAGGACAAAGTTGCACGATGACAATTTGGATCGGATGCTACGCGATGCGTATGAAACCTTGATGACAGGGAATATGGACAGTTCCAGGCTTAATGGAGGACTCGGAGAAATCTTTGTTCGCAGGTGCAAGTTGAAATACACAAGGTTATCATCCGTGCTTCAACTACTCAAATTGAAGGCAAGCAACGGTTGGTCCGACAAGAGTTTCACAATATAATTCGTCTATTGGCGGACATGCTTCCAGAGGGAAGCGAGTTGCCGACAAGCACCTACAAAGCCAAGGTGTTCTTTGTCCCTTGGGAATGGAAGTAGAAAGAATACATGCATGTCCAAACGATCAGTATCTGTGATCGCAAAGAGTACACAAACTTGCATATATGTCCGTGTGCAACGATCCCGGTACAAGCGTAAGAGTCATTCAGATGATGATGGCGAGAGCATTGAGGTGAAAGAAGGTCCTCTGCTAAGGTGGCATGGTATCTGCTGTAATTCCCGTTTGAAGCGTTTGTTTGCGAACCCAAAGGAGGCAAAATTGTTGCGTTGGCACTTTGAGGAGCGTAAGAATGATGGAGTGCTAAGGCACCTGCCGATTCCATCCAAAGGAGAAACATCGACAGAGCTTTCAAGAATTCGGTGCGGATCCGAGAAATATAAGGTTTGGATTGAGTACAGATGGAATGAATCCTTTCGGTAACATGAGTAGCCAAGATAGCACTTGGCCCAGAATCTGTATCTACAACCTTCCTCCTTGGTTGTATATGAAGCGGAAGTACATTATGTTGTCTCAGGCTTATCCAAGGACCGAAACAACTCAGGAACGATATTGATGTGTACCTAGCTCCATTGGTGGAAGATCTAAAAACACTGTGGGTTACCGGGGTACACGTATGGGATGCGTACAAACGAGAGAACTTTACTTTGCACTGCTTGTTGTTCTGCACCATAAATGATTACCCTGCCCTTGCTAACCTGTCAGGCCAGAGTACAAAAGGAACCAAAGCTCGCACTCACTTTGCTTAGATGATACCGAGAGTTTATGGTGAATCACTCCCAAAAACCGTGTACATGCGTCATCGTAGGTTCCTTCGAGGAATCACCCATATCGCAAGATGAAGCAACTTTTCGACGGAAGGAACGAAATGGTCCAGCTCCAAGGCGTTTGAGCGGAGAGATGTTCATGACATTGTTAAGGATTTGGATGTTGCGTATGGAAAGGGACGTAAGTCAAGTACCCGTGAAAAGAGCATGTGGAAGAAGAGATCAATATTCTGGGACCTACCTTACTGGGAGCACCTAGAAGTTCGCCACTGCATCGATGTCATGCACGTAGAGAAGAATGTCTGTGACAGCGTGATTGGTCTCTTACTCAACATTAAGGGTAAAACAAAGGATGGTATCAACGCACGGCTTGACTTGGTCGATATGGGCATAAGACCTGAATTAGCACCGAAAGAGACTTATAAAGGCCGTACGTACTTGGAACCTGCTTGTTATACTCTGTCAAAGGCCGAAAGAACTGAACTGTGCCAGTGCTTGCATGGTGTGAAAGTTCCGTCCTTACTCCTCCAACATGAAGAGACTTGTTTCGTTGCAAGATTTGAAATTAACCGCATGAAGTCTCATGATTGTCATGTCTTGATGACACAGATGCTCCTCGTCGCAATTAGAAGTATTTTGCGGTCAAGGTCCGAGAGACAATCACTAGGTCAGTGTTATTTCTTTAACACAATCGCCGAAGGTCATCGATCCCGAAGGACTAGATGCTCTGCAAGTCGAGGTGGTGATGACTCTATGTAATCTTGAGATGTATTTCCTCCATCATTTTTCGATATCATGGTCCATCTCATTGTTCACCTTGTGACGGAGATAAAGATATGCGGGCGGTGTTCCACGTAGCATGTACCCGCTCGAGAGGTACATGGGAATTCTCAAGTCTTACGTCGGAATCGATCTCGTCCGGAGGGTAGCATTGTCGAAGGTTATGCAATGAAGAGGCCGTCGAGTTCTGCGTCGATTACATGGCCCAGTCGAACCAATAGGTGTGCCTCGATCTCGCCATGAGGGAGGCTCCAGGATATCGGGACCATCGGAAGGAAAGCAATCACGCTGATTCGGTTGCGTATGCTCGAGCCCATTTCACGGTTTTGCAACACATGGTCAGTAGTGTCACCTATATCGTCGAAAGCACAAGCAATGGCTAAGGCAAGAGAATCCAAAGACGGCAGAGTCTTGGATCACGAGACAAAGATAACCTTCGGTTCAAAGAAATGGTGACTCTAGAACTAACCGTAGGTTTTATTTGCGATGCCACCAAAGAAGGTCGGAAATAACCTATGTGGATTTTATGTTTGCCTAACGTGCAAACCATCATTACTAAAAAATAGCAATATGGTTAAAACTGCGTTGAGTCAGGTCGATTTGAGCAACATTAGAGGGAAAGTTTGTTTCTTCCTGCTCACGGAAGTAATAAATAAAGACGGTGCGTTCCACGCAGCTTGATAACTTCTGGAGTTGTACAATTGTCAAATGGTATTCATTAATTCGGAAAATATGTCCAAAACTTGCGGTTATTCTTGTTTGTACGATTCATTGTATTGTCACATGATATTATCCTTAATACATATTTGCTCATCTTGAATGCAACAACTTAACAATGTCTTGCTTGTTGGACCTAGATGTTTTTCCCCACCCTCAGCAGAACCTCTATTATTTATGGTTTGTTGTTCGAAATTTCCATCTACTTAGGTATTCCTGCATCAATATTTACGAGACACGGTCAGTAATAGATGTTGTAATTGAATATCTGCACTTTCTATATGCATTGAGGCAACAGTTTGTCCGATCGGGATAGACTTAAAATATAAACATTTGTAGCGTTTTTCTCCTTCTTATGATAATGTTGATGGAACTCGACTAATAAATCAACCCAAGACCGCCTTGACATGGCGAGGTGGCGGCAACCATAGAGTGCTTGATCGAACTGACACCTTTGGAGTGTGTGATTTGCTTCATGCCATACGAAGTGGCCTTCTTGAGTCACCGTCGTGCCACGGTCTGCGAGTACCGGAGCGGCATGCTCTTCTTGCGGCGTCACCGTCGTGCCACGGTGGGAGAACATGGTACTTTGAAAAATTTGTAGATGTACTTGATAGATTACTCTAGTTAGGCTAATTAAAGATTGAACAAATGTGATTGCAAGTCGGGTCTTCCAGTACTTGATAGATTACTCTAGTTAGGCTAATTAAAGATTGAACAAATGTGATTGCAAGTCGGGTCTTCCGAAGACCCGACTTGCAATCACATTTGTTCAATCTTTAATTAGCCTAACTAGAGTAATCTATGAACTAAATCTACAAATTTTTCAAAGTACCATGTTCTCCCACCGTGGCACGACGGTGACGCTGCACAAGAGTATGCCGTTCCGGGTACTCTGCACCGTGGCACGACGGTGACTCTGCGCAAGGCCACTTCGTATGGCATGAAGCAAATCACACACTCGAGTGTGTCCGGCTCGATCAAGCACACTATGGTTGCCGAGACTCGCCATGCTACCAAGGGTCTTGGTCGATTTATTAGTCGAGTTCCATCAATATTATCATAAGAAGGAGAAAAGCGCTACAAATGTTTATATTTTAAGTCTATCCCGACGGACAAATCATGCACAATGCATATAGGAAGTGCGATATTCAATTACCACATCTATAACTGGTTGTGCCTTGTAAATATCGTTGTAGAAATATTGATGGAAATTTGAACAACAAAGATAAATAATGGAGGTTCTGGCCGGGGTGGGGGAAACGACATCACAGCATGGTTGTAACCTTATTTGGTTAATTTGAAACCATCGTGATAAGTTACATCACGACGGTTATGATTTGAAACCGTCACGTGATATGTTTTCAAATATCACGGGTGGAAAACGGTTCTCCTTCATCATAGACCTATTGTTACTGACGGTTCACAAAACCGTCTCTAATGACGTTTACGAACCGTCTGTGATGATGATTTCTGTAGTAGTGAGAGGTTATCCCATTCCATTCAACCTTGTTAGTCCTCGTCACACTAACCAAACATACACTCGTATGTATGCTATCCGCAGCCCCCACTCTGGGAACTGTGAAGAATGCATGATGAGCAACGAAATTAATTAACCTCCTCGCCGGCCACCGAAGGTGCACGATGAGCGTCGGACGTCAGTTTCTCTGAACGATATACTCCATATCTTCAGCTGAAAGGTGCCGTTACCGTTTCAGGTACATAGACATGTACTACTTCGATATTTGCATGCCTCCGAGGAATCTTGTAGAGCGTTTGATTCTGTATAGGAGAAGCTGTTTCTGATCATAAAAGAATCGGGTTAAACCGATTGCATGTGAAGATAGAGGACTGAGCTAGTGAGAATCAGCTGACAACCAAATTCTGATTCTATATAGAGAACAGCTTTTAATTATATAAGAAATTATTTAAAATCCTCCTGTATAGTAAATAATCGGATTTTCTTTTAAACTGATGTTATACCGAAGGGGCCAGTGTTCTTCGTGTACCTTTTATTCCATGGGTCGTACTGGCCTGGAGCATAGTGTTTCCTACGGGCTATTCTTGGAGCCCATTATTTGTGGCCACGAGCAACCGGCCCGCCCGTATCTGATCATTGCGCAAGTGCTCAGATGCTCTCTGATCGGCCAGGCGGTGATCATTGAGCATTGAAAAAACACACTGCAATCTATTCCATATATGTTTAGGCGTTATCTTTAACTGATGTTTCCATCTATGAGCATGCCCATGATATGGATTGGATGAATTGGAATCCCTTTTGCACGAAATTTAATTTTGTCCACCACGATGAGAAGTTGATAGGCAGGAATTGTAGGCACGAAATTTAAGTTTGTAGCTTCACCACTCGTCTTTGATATCTTCTACCATCCACTCAGATGAATGAAAGTCCATCACACGAGAGTCACAAAATCTTAAGTTTAATTATATTCGGCATAAGTTCCCAACATTGTATGCTCCCGGCCATCACTTTTCATTCTAATTCACATCTCTCTCAAAAAAAAAAAAAACAATGTCTCTCTTATCTTACATTTCTATGTGCAAACTCTTCCCAATATGCAGGAAATTGAGATTGGAATTGCCCATCGTACAGTTTGTGGTTTGCTTTACATTGTTCGGCTAGCTTCTCCAGAATATCAACATATCCACTTGCTTGGTTTAGACCGACCTTTCATGATCTTTGCTTTTTCAAAGATTGATCACTCAGCCCAGTAGTCTGTGCTGTGATGGCTTTCTTCCATACTGTTCCATCTCCAGAATCCTGGTGTACATTGAGCATTCTAATAAAGAGGCAAGCAGGAAGCTGAATCAACTTTGCATCCAAGCAAAGCATGACACGTACAATTAGCACAACAGGAAGGATCCAAAATGTGATTGGAGAAGAAGGTTTAAGCTACAGGCCTACAGCCTACAGGACACAAAATTATGCAGGGCCGGAAACCTGCACACGAACCACAATTCAGTACACAGTTGCTTGCAATGCAGACATGTTTGATACTTTGATCCTTGAATCCTATTAATTGTTTGGAAATTTTTGAAAAAATTTTATACGAAGGTGCACTGTAGGGGGTACCAGATGATATTCTCTAGTTGGGTGTGTAGCACGAGCGAGAGAGATCACGGGAGCTGGGGAGTGATCAGCTGTTTGGGCATACAGATAGAAACTGAGACGTCAGATTTTTTTTTTCTTCAGTTTGAGGGCACTGGGAGAGAGATTAACTCGGTATGAAGAAAGGGACAGGAAACAGATCATCCAACTCACCAACCGCTGCCAGTTTCTCCAGCTAATACCTTATCCCATCGGCCATCATCTCATCACTTGCAGTCTCTGACATTTCTGGGACTGTTCTTGCTATAAGCAGTTAAAAGAGTTCAGTACCACTTGACATGAACATCCACACCAGGCAGCACGAGCCAAATCGATGTCCCGTTAACACTTATGCTGATGCCTTCTTCCCCTGTAAATTGTTGGATACAGTAAACCAATTAGTTAATGGCTGTTATTTTCCTACTACTAATCATCACCATCAGAGCATCCCCACCACAAGCCATGGAGTCGAGTTTAAGTCAATTCTCTACTGGAATCTTTTCCTTTTTAATAATTCGATCGATCGATCTATCTCTTGCGCTTGCGCACCATCATCCTCTACGGCCTCAGGCTGGCCTTCTCCCCTGGCATCGGCGGTCTCCTCTTCGGCTACGACCCCGGTAATCCATTCAACTGATGATCACTTTGTTCCTCTTAGAAAATTTTCAGACAAGTTCAGAATTCTTGTGTTTCAGTGCAGTGATTGCCAAATTGTTCAGGTTCTTTTCAGTGTCACTAGCATCGTCTGTACGTGCACTGTATAGTATAACTTGGCAAGTTCAGCTAAAAGATGACTTGTTTTTTAGTTCATGTAATCTCGCCTTTTTGAGCTAACAATCAATTAATTGAAAAGGCTCAAATGATCATGTTCCACTGAGTAGTAGCTGGAGTAATCCTTCTGATGGTTAGTGACGTGATCAAGCTGCGGTTGTTAAGTAGTGTTTCTATGCATCATACTCTCAATACAAGTTTAACAAATCTTAGAGTAAATTAAGAATAAGTAATCACTATCTATCATTCATGGCGTTGGCGATGGGCCTCGGGCAGCTCGTGGTCGCCTGGTCGGCGTCGGCGTCGGCATGGCCTCCATGACGTCCCCGCTCTACATATTCGAGGCCTCGCCGACGAGGATCAGGGGAGCCCTCGTGAGCACCAACGGCTTCCTATCACCGGCGGCCAGTTCTTGTCTTACCTCATCAACCTCGCCTTCACCAAGGCGCCAGGGACATGGAGATGGATGCTCGGAATCGCGGGTTCCCTGCCGTGGTTCAGTTCGTCCTAATGTCCTCCCTGAATCGCCAAGATGGCTTTACAGAAAGGATAAGCAATCTCTGCAATTAATTATATTTCCACTTGTGTTAATTATACCTCTTTTCATCTAAAAGTTTGACCTTTACAAATATGTGTATGTTGTTGATGAGCTCAGGGGAGGGATGAAGAAGCAGTGGCGATCCTGCGCAAGATATACTCGATGGAGGAGGTGGAGCGGGAGATCCAGGAGCTGAAGGAGTCGTTGGAGGCGCAGGAGCGGGAGCGGGGCTCGTCGGTGAAGATGGACCTGCCGACGCTGGTGAGGACGGCGACGGTGCGGTGGGGGCTGATCGCCGCCGGCGTGGGGTTGCAGGTGCTCCAGCAGGTGGTGGGCATCAACACGGTGACGTACTACAGCCCGACGATCGTGCAGCTCGCCGGGTTCGCGTCCAACCAGACGGCGCTGGCGCTGTAGGCCTGTAGCCTGTTGTTAGTCACCTCCGGGCCCAACGAACTCAGCTCCGTCGTGAGCATCTACTTCATCGACCGCACCGGCCGGAGGGAGCTGCTCGTGATCAGCCGCGCGGCGTCATCCTCTCGCTCGGCATGCTCTCCGCCATCTTCCACCAGACTGTTGGAAGAGCCAGAAAAATTTATGTTGGGCTACGCAACGGCTTCAACCTTTTTTTTTATTTTTTTATTACTATTTATACTAGAGGTTACATACTAACTTGGATAAAAATCCAATCCGAACACCTAATCTTAACAGACACAAACAAAACTTACAGAGTTTGAATCTTCTAAAATTACAACTAACCAATGTATATCAAGATTATCTTAAGATTATCTCTAACATTTTTCCCTCTAATCTTAACACACCGACTCTTACTCAATCTCAACTACGATTTGCCAAACTCATACTCAACATAAGATGGAGAACACATTTTCTTAACATCCCAAACTCATATTCGATGAACTCGACTCCTCAACGTCTCAGATACAACTCCCACGAGCTCAACTTATGACAGAACACATCTCCTAGAATCTTGAACTCGACTCACGATGAACTAGACTCAGCTTGTTGGGTTGACTCGTCGGGCCGTAGAACCCTCGGTGCTGATGGTCAATAGATGCTTGCCTCTTGTTGATAGATTTCTCGTACGCCGCTATCTCCTCAATCCGCTTGATCCACACGAAGATGGTAGAGTCACTCGCTGAATGGAGACAAACTCCTTTCCTTGGCATCCTTTCAGACATATAGATGACCACTAATGCTATATAGGACATGGCCACGAACCGTTTACTTCACGCGAACACTCTGTGTGCTGCCTCCGCAAGTGTCGCATGGACACCGCTTCAGCTTCGCTCCTGTCGTCGCTGCCACTCAATGTAGGACGTCTTTATTGCTGCATCCTCAGCATGGAGTAGCTTCTAGTGCTATCGCTAGGAGACAAACGTCCTGCTGCTGCATTTCGCTTTCCATGCGCTCCTGGCAACACGTCAAGCTCCTTGCTCCTCTGTCCTACTTCTTGTGCATGATGCTTGCGCCGCTCACGCACGAGTCGGCAGGCCGTGCACGCAGACTCATACCTGCATGCGGGAGAACACCATCTTCGATAGGCCTAGCCGCACTGTCGAACGGGATGAGCATTATGGCAGGGTGCATGATCGTCCACGGGCCTCTCGACATGACGTAGTTCTAGTCGCCCTTCAAGCCAAACCTAAACATGAACACGTTGCTGCCGGGATCCATGCATGAGAGCTTCATGTGCAGGCCCCAGGTTGGCTCCATCATGCGTGTCCCTGACGCCAAGCTCCAACACCAAACGATCTCTACCGAGCCATCTGCATACGCACATGTATCTAGTATGTGCATATGCATGAATCAGGATGAATCAAATACATGCAACAGTGAAGGTTTTGGCATTGTACATTCTCGCACCACCATCGATTGACAAGAGCACGCCTCCATGTGGGTGTCGCTTGCATCGCCAACGATAGGCCTTCAACCAAACGCCTCCAAATTGCCCTTGGTCGCCAGGATCCGCAGCTTGCTCTCGGCGTTGATCCCGTTGCGCTTTCTCACCGCTGCCAGCATTGATCTCTTGCTTCAGGTTCCTTGCATGCACATGCACATCTCCTTTTTCCTTCCTGCAATGTTGCGTACTGCCAGGAGCACATCTTTCGCGTCACACCAATGTAATCGAGTTTGATAGAATCCAGCCACAACTTGCCGTTTCGCTCTGCCATCTCGTTGAGCGTCACGCCCTCAGCAGCCGTCAACTCCTCGATCTCCAAGCCGTCAGCGTTGAGACGGACGCCGACCAAGTGCCTAACCGAAGCTGAGTCTACCGATGTCGCGTTCAGCATCACGGGCCGCATCTTCTCTCGGTTCAGCGCGACCCAGTAGCCTCCATCACTTAGCAACGATAGCTTACCTCGGGGCGCAACAATGGTGGCCTCTTCCAGGGCAAGCATAACATCAAGATTAAAATCTCGCTTTGATACCAATTGTTAGAACAGCCAGAATTTTTTTTGTTGGCTTACACAACTACTCCAACCTTTTCTGGTTTTACATTGCTATTTATATTAGAGATTACATACTAACTTAGATAACAATTCGAACTCCTAATCTTAATAGACTCAAACAAAATTTACAGAGTTTGAACCTTCTAAAATTAAAACTAACCAATATATAGCAAAATTATCTCTTACACAGACCACCTACCACTCCCCGGCAGTCGGTGCCGTCGAGATCAGGCACTTCGACGGCTCATTGACGTGCCCTGACTACCGGGCGATGCTGCCGGCGGCGGGGAGTGGCTCCTGGGACTGTACCCGGTGCCTCAAGGCCAAGTCGACCGAGCGAGGCTTCTGCGCGTCCGGCGGCGGCAAGCTGCTCCCCGGCGCGTGCCTGCTGTCGAACGCGACTCGTGCCACGGGGAGAGGCGGCTGCGGTACACGCGCGGGTGCCCGAACCGGTACGGGTGGCTGGCGCTGTACATCATCTTCTTCTCGCCGGGGATGGGCATGGTGCCATGGATCGTCAACTCGGATATCTACCCGGCCGCTGCGGTACCGCGGCGGGGCGGCAGCGATGGTCTCGGGCACACAGACGAGCACGAACGCGAGCGCGGCCACGGACAGCCCGCCGAAGAGGAGGAACGTCCACGACGTCGCGATGGCCTCCGTCAGCGACAGGAACGACTGCGCCACGGCCAGGTTCGACACCCAGCTCGCCATCGCTGCCGCCCCGCCGCGGTACCGCGGGTAATTTGATTATTTGCCCTGTAGTTGATGTGCAATTAGTAAAATGTCCAAAGTTGATATGCCTTTGATTATTTGCCCTGCTATGTGTCTATGATCTGTGGACCCAGGACCCACCTGTTATAGACACACATAGGGCAAATAATCAAAGACACATTAACTTTGAGTATTTTACTAATTACATATCAACTTCAGGGCAAATAATCAAATCTGAAATGGTTCTGAGCCCCGCGCGGTGGCGACGACGGCAAGGAGAGCGGCAAGAACGTCGGCGTGTGAGCGTGAATGTTACATGTACATCATGTGGGGACTTGCGCGCGTGTGAGCGGCAATAAGGATCATGAATTCTCCCTTTTTCAGAGGGAATCGCTATGTCTCACTTGTGTGTTGTAAATTATTATATTCACATCATTAGAATGTACAGTCCAATTCCCAAAAGAAAGAATGTACAGTGCAAACTCTAATGTGCTACTGAGGTAAGCCATCCCAAGACAAAATTCCACCATCCTATATATGCATGTAAGATGTAACTCTATTTTTTTCGGGGTACTTATCAAGAAAAAAGGAGCGAAGCTTAATTTCTTGGAAGTTGGAACCCTGTCTGGCACAGATGCATCAGAAAGGAAGAACAGGCAGGATGTGAGGTGTGGGAGTAATGGGGAGAGCAGAACTATATTATCCGAACCCAGTTCTTGCTCCGCTCTTTCCCCACCGTTGTCGTCTCACAGTCCGATCCCCACTTCAGGCTCCGTCTTCCTATTTGCTACACTAATCCTCCTAGAATTTTGCTACCTTGGTAGAGCAGGAGCAGGGAGGGCAACGGCGGCGCACGAGGCGGAGCGCGGCGGCCATGGGGCTCGTGCTCTGCGGAGTCGAAGAAAAGAAGCGATCGACGTGGCGGGCAGGCAGCCTCGCACGTGGCCCGTTAGGGCCTAGGTCTGGCTTAAGTGCAGCAGAACCGGGCCAGTTAGGGCCAAGTATAGCACAGCCCGATCGCCACCTTGGATCAGATGAGCATCAAGTCTGTCACTGTCTAATTTTGATCAGCGAGCGGAAAAGCGACGTATATGTTTGGTAGTTACGTACTTTATGCATAAGTTATCACTACAGGTCGGAGGATCTTTATGAAAAGATTAGTATGTGTTCTGTTGTTGGATGTTGTACTGAGAATTATTTGCACCAAGATTTGCCAGATTGTTGTAGCCACTAGAGAGACTTCGAAATTAAGAATCCAAGGTAAAAGGGCAAAAAAACATAGCAATTTAAGGGCAACAAGGTCTTGGGAGCTCCACAGTTACCAAAAATATATATTAAAAAAACGGCAGCGCATCATTAAGTACTAACCAATTCAACAGCAAGATAACCGTGCTTTGCTCTTACATATCATAATTCAGACCATATAAACAGAGCACTCTTACATGACACATAGCATCGACACGGAGCCTCCTAACTTTACAAATCACTTATTGAATATTACTGCATATTAGCTCTTATCGAACTTATTTGAGTTGAGTTCAAGTATAAGTATTTTTATTATTGAAAATTAATACATATTGAATTGTTAATTAATACTGAGCTTACTTAAATCAAGCCCAAACCTTAGTATAGGTTCGATCCCAATTCAAACTCACTTGAGCTCGGTTCAAGTTGCCGAAGCTTAGGAGGCAAGCCTACTTGAACTCAGCCTGCCATCGGATGGAGTTAAATCAAATAAGAGTACCCTTTTCCTTGAAGCTTAAGTTTGAGAAATTTTACAGTTGATAACATAGGTAGTAAGTACTGGTAGTAGAAGTTAAATCTAACTATCTATTCCTCAAAGGTATTTTAGACTTTTTCTATCCATTCGTCGGGGTATTTTAGACTTTTTCTAATTCGTTCACAGTTTTGGATTCACCGAATAACTGATTATCTTCAGAGGCCTCTTATCCATTCATCTGCCGTTCATCAGGATTACATGACGTGTTTTACCGTAAAGAATAAATAATATGACGGAATTTTTTTACTCTTTTACTTCTCTCTAAATTTTACTACCAACACTAAAGGTAATAGTATAACTAGACCTAAATTGATTTCAACCATTATATTCAAAAGGAATAGGCAGCTTATATTGATTTTAATCCGCTATAAAAGAGCTCTCAAGTTCAGCCACCGCTACTGTGTTTGCAATAAAATTCAACGGCTAAAGAAAAGAAGGTTGAGATTTCATTGTGCAAGTCCAAGAATCAAACCCCACACACAGAGGGCTAGAAATCGATCTGTATCTGGGAAGGCCCAAGGACTGACAACGGCAACACGCACGCACGTCTCCAACCTTCGTCAATTCATGGTGCAATTGAGGGAGCTTGATACGGCCTCCAGCTCGCGCCTTCGAAATGGAAGACAAGAAGGAAGGTAGCAACTACGTTAGGAAATATAAAGTCAAAATCGAACAACAATGAGATGCAATGCAATGCGTGACCTTAAGGAATTAATCACCTCGCATCAGCGAACTGTTTCAGTACCACCTGATGGTTACTGATGACCTGTTGCTCCATATTGTTCAGCGAATGTCCAATACGTTCAGACAATTGCTGCGTGGACACGACACTTCCTCTCCCTGTTGAATTGGAATGCGCAAACAAGAGGTGAAGACGAGATGTCAATGCTCACTGTGAAGCTATCAGTATTCGCTTCATTGCTAACAATCTGAACTCTAAATTGGAATGTGTAAACAAGAGGCGACGATGAGATGGCACTGCGATCCTCCTAGATTCTGCGTTGCGCTCACAGGATCAACGATCAAGAGCGAGAAAGGAAACTCTCGCCTTCATAGAGAAGAAACGGCGGCGCAGGAGCGCGGCGGCCATGGCGCCGCTTCTGCTCATGCCGTGCGGATGCGGGGGATTACTTTGGTTTTCCATGGCGCGAAGGGGAAAGAAAAGATGGCACAGAAGCAAGTACAATTCAACCCGGCCGAGGAAGGCCCAATATGTAGCCCAGCCCGATTACCACTTGCAAAACTTGGGCCTCGATCTATTCCCCTCATTGGATGGTATGGCATTTGAGCCATAGGCGGAGTCCAGTGACACCGACACTCTTTAGTTGAACATACATGGTTTTTTTAGTATATAATTATATGATCCTCTTATTACAAGTTACAATATAGTTTTACGAGTTTATAATGACTCCGGCAACCCCATCACCTTTTTCCCCCCCTAGATCTGTTCCTGCATTTGAGATTCTTTTTTGAGAGGGATTTGAGAGTAAGAGTTAGGCTCTGCTTCGTTGATCATAATCCTAGACATAATCAAATTAATTAATCCGGAAAAAATCAGCACAAAATACAGTACAAGCAGTAACAGTATTCGAATGTACTAGTGTTGAACTTATAACATGTGGTTTTCACTCTTGAGAAGCCATGCATGCATAATGGTATCCATCACCTGAACGATACATGCATTTGATTACCATTATTATTGTTGCTACTTACGCTTGAGTTTGTTGACGTATTAGTGAAGGCAGATTTTGGTTACGGTGCATACCATGGCTTGTATCTTAAGCAAATCATTTGTTCAGTCGTTCGAACGACAATGTTGGATATAAGATTTGAGAATTAAACGGCAGACATTTTTAATTGTGGTCTTCCTCATATTGAGCACGAGGTCCTTCGAAGGGCCTTCTTTGGCGCACATCACACATTAGGCATGTTACAAGGTTGCCTCAATATTTAAAATTTCCTTTTGGGGGTTCACATTTTATCAAAAACACTGCTGTTAATCTTAACAGCTGTCTTGTTTTGGAGTAAGAAACTAAATGTATTTAGCGTATCTCTACAGAATTTGCTAGAGTAAGCAGTATAAAACGTAAGCCATAAAGAGGTAAATTCGTAAGTACATCTAATTCAGTGGCAGATCCGGTCTCAACAGGGTTAATATATAACTATCTACCTTTTATTTATACCTTAATATTTGTGGAACTGTCAAAAAGAAAATCATCAAATCATCTCTCATATCTGATTAAGAGTAAATAAACATGTCAAATCTTAACACTTAAGAGTTAAGACTACTCAACACTATCTAGAACCCTTAACTAATTAAGACGTAAAATTGGTCCCCGGGAGCTACAGAAACCTTCAGTTGAATAACAAGATCAGCATTTGGATGGCCAGCATATGTTTTTTTTAACCCCTCCCACTCCCAGCAAGCAAGCAGCCATCGGGGCTCCGAAACGTGTCCTATTGCAGCCAATCAGAACCGAACAAGTGGCGCGAAACCAGGAAGCAACTGTGCCATCCCACTTGGCGCATTAGATTACGCGGGTACACACAATTAACACCGATTAGACTAATCGAGTGTTAGCCAGGCGCCGGATCTGGTGGCCGATTAAACTAGGTTATTAGTCCTCACGCCGCTCATCAATGCGCGAGCTAGCTCCCTCCCTCCCTCTAGGATCTAAAATTAAGCGCAGGCTTTTACGCCCCTTTTGAGACATCCATTGTTTACTCCTAATCCCCCTCATGGCACAGTCCTCCTGGCCTCTCCTCCTCCGGCAAGCCACCGCGCCGCCGGCCACGCGTCCGGTCTCGATCGCCGGTGCATCGCCGTGGATTTGCATCAGGAGGCATGGCCCCCCTTAGAAACGATTAACAATGTCATTGACTAGGTGCTAAGAGCAAATACAATAATAAAACTTACTACTTCACTCTAATCTATATCATCAAGAGTAAGCAATAAAGTTAGCTTGTACAATAGCTATCTCTAAATGTTGTCTCTAGAGAAATACTAAAGCATTTAATTTAAGCATTCAACACAAACTTTATCTTTGTGGCTATTGCAAAATACTAACTTCAACACTAATAGCCGTTCGTACCGGCTCTAACACTGACTTTTAGCCGACAATAGCACATATTTTACAGTACGATGCTGACTACTAAATAAGAGTCGGTTCTCTTCTCTCTTCTTACTTTTTCATATAAAACAAAACTAATATATATATTAATAGTAAATCGAGATAGTCTTATTGTATATGTCCCGAGCGTAGATTTCTAGAGGGGTTGGTATATGTTCTATATATAATTCATTGGCCCCGGTGCTGGCATGGGTAAATGGCGGTACGAGAATACGCATCTCAAGCTTTTCGGATATCGTTCTTTTTATGAGAGGTAGCCATCTTTATCTTGCCTCTCCTGTACGGGCAGCGGTGGCACTTGCCAAATTTATTTCTTCTATGCCCTATCAGAGAGGCGCGAGATCTCTTTGATCTTTCTTTCCTCAGGAGGGGCAGGGGTGTCTTTTCACACAAGGTGCCGTGGGTAGAGTAACGCATAATTTTTAGAGAGCAACTACCCAACGGTATACTGTTGCAACGGTATAGCATGTTTCATTAGTTTCACGGGTAAGTTTCATTGCTAGGTTTCACGGGTAAGTTTCATGATGTTTCACGGGTAAGTTTCATCAGGTTTTCGAGTTTCACAGATAAGTTTCAACCAAAGTTTCATGTTTCACGGGTAAGTTTCATCCTATACCGTTGCAACGGTATACCGATGGTTAGTTTTTCTGTAATTTTTACCCACGGCATCTGGCTTCGGTGGTGCTGTCACGCCTGCCTCATCTTTTGAAGCAATTTTTTTGCTCGGTGCCGTGGCTGCGCGCCGTATGAGATTATATGCGTTGATGATATGGTCGCCTTGTTTAGGCATTAGTTGCAACACTCTAGCATTTCTTAAGTTAAAAGCTCTCGTCGCTGAGGCTAAATACGTGGGAATCAATGCTCCTGACTTAATGCGTATTGAACTGCGAAATGGGCGATTGCACTTTATTATATTCCTTCGTCGTAAGAAATACCTCCTCCCCTCGGTCACAAATATTTGTCATTCTAGACGTGAACATGGTCTTCAAAATACTGATTTGACTACTAATTTTCAATATAATATATTTATAAAGCAAATATAATTATAAAAGTACTTTTCGAGACAAATCTGTCCATATGATTTTTATGTATCAATTTAATTATTTAAACGATATTGACAGTCGAAAGTTTTCTGTGACTAAAGGGAGTATATATTGCTAACTTCGTAATAACTAGAAATAACAATATGAACAATTCTCGCACAATCGACCGAACATAGATAAACCATGCATCCAACCACTAACATATGATGCCAACAATGGGGCTTAGTTTTTTGCCCATTGAGCTATGTACTCCGTTTTTAGATGCTTTCTAGATTGGAACCTATGAATAGGGCTCGTTATCTTATCTAACTCCTTATCTTGCACAATTGATAAAGTGTTTAGAGATTCGTGACATGGCCCTCTTTACAAGAAAAGTAGTGCTCATACCATGCATGCACATAAACTTTCACCTCTCTTTAGAGATGATAAAACAAACGAAAAGAGAGCCTAGCCTCACATGAAACAATATCTTAGTACACAAGTAGCTAGGGTTTTATGATCGCTCTCACAAGTGTCGAGTAATAACTAAGACCGTAGCTAGGGTTTTATGGTCGCTCTCACAACTGTCGAGTAATAACTTAGACCGTTAAGATGCTGTAAACCTAAGATATAGACGAAGCTTTTCCCCGTACTTTCAAGAGTACAAATTCCTACTTCCAATATATTGCTTAAACGAATGTGTTGTACTTCTTTATCACTTTCGATATAATTAAATGTTAATTCTAAAATACTCCAATACGATATGGTTGAAAAGTTTTCATCAGAACCCTTTATTTTTACTATATATCTTTTTTTCATATGTAGAATGAGATGAAGAACTAGAAATAGCTATCGGAGAGGTTGAATGATCACAATAAATATTTTCCTCTAAAAGAACCAACTAAAACTTCACTTGATCAACGAACAGCAGAAGAACAAATTTTCAGAGTAAATTAGTCTGGGGCGGCACTACCGTATTTAAAAGATCAGTAGTAACGGAATAAACAATAAATCCGGCACTACCGCCGTATAAATCCTGGTATTACCAAATAAACAGTAAAATCAACACGATTTTAAAATCAAAATCGATGTATCTTTTTATCGGCGATCCAAATCACATGAAAATATACGCATCTTCTTATAGATGTCAGGAACCTATTCCAACCTTCAATATCAAGGACTGAAGTCAAAGTTCTGACCTTTTTCTTACTGAAGGTTGCACTAAAATCGGGTTAAAACCAAAATCTTCACCATGTGCTTGCTCGTGGGGATTTAATGATCAACATAAACGTAGATGGCCTTCCACATATCATAGGAAGTATGAACTCTAAAGAAACTGCCTCCAAAAGCTCAAGAATACAATCTACCGAAAATCCTTCTTTCTCTAGTCAAAAGCCGGTTTGTTGAGAATCTCTTAATGTACAAGTGAGACCATGCCTAGACGATTGGGATATGATCTTCAAAGAATACATCCATCAATCACTGGTAACACAAGATCAAGAGAAGAAGAAATCAAAAAAGGAAGATCGAAAACTCAAGAAGAGGAAAGATCAAAACAAGAGGTAAGACTTGAGCACAAATTTTGATTTTATTTCAGATCAAGAAGATCGATTACAAAGCCTCTCACTTGAGGGCAAAACTCCCAAGGAGCACTCACACACCCATATAAGAAAACCAAAATCTTGTGGAAACCCTAATCTTAGAGTCTTAAGGCTTAGTGGCTTAAGGCTTCACCTCCTTCTACATCTCCTTATATAGAGGAAGCAACCCTTAACCCTAAAACCTGGACACTCAAGTGAATACCATCTACATGTACATAGGCTAACTTGATAACCCAACACACATAATGGATTTCGCACTCACACAAGCACACTTCTAAAAGCGGTATTCTTTATGACACCCAATTTGTTCCACGGGCCCGAATTTGCGTTTGTCAATGTCAAAAACGTAGGGTCCCTTAATTGAGCTTATGAAAATATGATTGTGGACTCCTAGTAAACAAGATGAGGAAAACAATATATGGGGATTGCTTCTTTATTAGCTAAACGGCTCTATAGAGTATCTAAATTACAGAATGAATGTTCTCAGATATCTATTGTTTATTCTAGTTGTGAATAATATGCCTTCAACAGCATGGATCGGCCCCCTATTTATATCGGTTGAAGAGGCTGCAGTTATTCTCTATAGGGACATTGTGTAACCGAGATGTGTCTTCCCGCCAAATGGTGTCTTCTTGCCAAAGGGTTCCTTTTCTAGAGATACCTTTTAGGTAGTTTCTATCAGATAATTGTCCGCACAAAGATATGTGTGGGGATAACCACTCGTACCCGACCAGTTTACTGGTCAGGATAACTATTTCATAGGTCGGGGATGTTATGTATACTTGCTAGATAACTGTATGCACAAAGATATGTATGGGGATAATGCTCGTACCTGACCAGTTCACTGGTCGGGGTGACTATTTCACTAGTCGGTGATGACCAATGTGAAACAAAGTTTATTGACCACCTTGACTGAACTAGTCAGAGACTTAGTCGTTTGGATAAGGATGAGCTTTGTTCTATATATTATAGGCTTTATGTATTGTAGGCCCATTAATAAAGTATAGTCACAAATAATTGGGAGCTCAAATAAGTGACAGACTTTTAATCCTCGCCAGTTAGCTTTCAAGTCTCGAGAAATAAGAGTTTATTACTCAAGACTTTTCATCTTCTGTGACCTTATGGGATTATGAGCCAATTATCTTATTGTTTTAAGTGTCAATAAATAAAAAAATCTTTGCACTTCTCTTGGTAACTGAACCAGCGCTAACCGTTTTTTATGTGTAATGCATATATAAAGGGGAAGAAAGCTTCCTTTGTATATTTCATACTTTTAGACTTTTGAATCAAGAAAAATTATTTCAAACTTTTTATTAGTTATTTAAGCTTTTCATTTTTCGTCCTTATTTCTTCTCTCATCAATTGCGATGAATAGTATGATCAAGAAAATGAAGTGAAAATCTCAAATATCTAAAAAGAAGTTTTGAGGATAACATCTTTGATTTCTTTGAACTCTATTATTTTCAAGTCTTCTCTTAGTTCTTGAGGCTTTTTATCTTTCGTCCTTTTTTCTTCTTCCATCAGTTATGATGGAGAGTATGATTAAGAAAAGGAGGTGAAAAGTTTGAAGATCTAAAAGAAAATTCGAGAATATAAATCCGACGAGGAAAATGATATTGTTAAGGTCATTACCAAGTTGGTGAAGGGAGGCTTAACGAACTAGGTACAATCCCGAAAAAGGGGTTCATAATAGGTCTGATTTTAGAGTAGGGAATTTGCATCTTATCTAAAGTATGAATAAAAAGTAAGTCCAAAGAACTTCCTCTATCAATTAAAACCCTTCTAACTTTGCAATTTCTGATTGTAGGAGAAACTTCTAATGGGAGTTTTCTAGGAACTGACGTACCTTTGGGGCAATCCTGCCGGTTGAAGGTGAGGCCAACATCTGACCACTTTGGGTATTATGGCTTCCCAATTTGGTTGTTGTCGAGGTTTGTTACCGACAATAATTAAAAGGGGGCTAAGCGCTGGATCGGAAACTCGATGGTAGCACAAGACACGGGAAATTATACAGGTTCGGGCTCTCGCGGTGGAGATAATACCCTAGTCCTGTGCTCTGGAATTATGAGTAGCTAACTTATTTTCTGATGATGTTCTATCCTGTTGTTCTCCCCGCCCCTCCCTTTATATAGCAGAGGAGGGCGGTTACAAAGGAGAGTCCTAATCGGTTACAAGGTGGAGATTGTATCTCTTTCCTTATCCGTTATACATGATAGCGGCTAGGATTACAATTGTATCCTCCTTAAGCAGAGTTGGTTTCCATCTTCGGAGTTTCCTTGCTGCGCATGGCAGCCTGCCTCCTGGGCAATACCCATCTTCATGCAGTCGGCTTGGCCCATCCTCCCTTGGGTGGTTAGCACGGCCCGCCATGCAGATATCCGGGGTCCATATACTCCACAGTTGTCGATATTGTTTACCTCCCTCCATGCAGTTTTGAATTACCTTTTGGAGGTGTATGCAGATGAGCCGTCGTATATTATATTGACATGATTGTCGGGCTTTTGATAGCCCATTTCCTCGTCTCCATCCGTATCCTTATTATTTGAATTTTTTTGGCAAAGTTGGCATTGGACCCTTACCAGAGTAGAAGTCTTCCATACGCTTCTGCCATGTACAACAGTTTCGCAAGTCGTGCCCTAGCACCCTATGCAGCGAACACCAACGGCCATTACTAATGGTCGTGCTAGGGTTTTTAGAACTAGACTGGTTATAATAATTAATAACCATCTTCTTTCAGGGTGCTTTTCCATTGGGGTATGCTGGCCGTTCGGTAATTCCTGTGACTTCATGTTGAGCACTTTGCTTATTCTTCTTTTTCTTACCTACCCTTTTATGATTTTATGGCTTATAGGTTTTTTTCATCTTCTGGTCTTCTGGTATAGAAAGATCAGGTTGTGGTGGAGCTTGACCTTTATCAACTATGCGATTCCATTCGATAGCCTTATGCGCATCTGAATACCGATCTACCATATTGAAAAGCACTGGTATGGTTGATGGCGGGTGAATATTGAGATCCTTATTGAATCTTTTGTAACAGACAGTCTGCTTAAAAGCATGAATAACAAAACTGTCAGAGATATTGGGAATAGTATTGTGTACCTCTAAAAACCTTTTAGTAAATTGCCGTAAATTTTCACCAGAATCTTGGTGAAGACAGTGTAAGTCGTCTTCTTTTCTAGGTTTAGCATATCAACTCTTAAAACTATTTAAAATGACATGGCACAAATTTTCTCAACTGTAAATGAACCTTCTGGCTAATTAAACAAATAAGTTTGTGTTGATCCCTTTAAAACAATAGGAAGATAATTTGCCATTACCTTCTCATCACCTCTAGCTGCCTAGATAGCGAAAGTATAGACTTGTAAGAATTATGACAGATTCTGGGTTCTATCAAAACTCTCCAATGATCCTGGCTTGAGTTTTTTAGGCCAGGTTACGCTTTTAAGCCTGGGGAAAAAGCTTTACATCCTGTATACATACTAGAATGTAATTGCACATTAGGAGTTTGACCTATGTTGTCAAGGGAACGTGGTCATTGCTGACCACAACTAGAAAATTCACCTGGGTTTAAGTGTTCAAAAACACTTCTTCATTATGGGCCTCTTCTTTGCTGATGACTGGCACCTGGATGTGCCGACTAGATGGGGATCCTTCCACATGGGATTCGGTTTGAGTTCTTGTAGATACAGATCTCACTTGCACTTCATTCATAGCTTCTTGCAGGTCAACTGCAATAGACCATATATATAACGGTTGCATTTAATGTATCTTCCCCTTCTGTCGGATGATTAAGAATTGCATATGATAAGATACAATTTTTCTCGATAGGGGTTGTCTGCTGTGAACTACTCCGAGCGGAGATGCGCGCTCTTGTCACTACCCGCAGAGGTGATGGTGTAATGAATGTACCTTGGCGAGGCTGCTTCCCAGGGTCTTGGAGTCTCCGTGAGGTACTCGGTTGATTTTGGAAATATGAGCATCGAGCATCATCAACAGACTTCTGTTTTTCTGTCATGCGCCTCTCGTACTCACTCTAAGCAGCTTTTTGGGTAATCTCGTGGGCTTCACATTCTTCATGTTCTGCTTGCTGCCCATTTACTTCATTGGTAACTGCACATGTGCGAAAACCCGAGTAAACAGAAGATGTTAACCCTCCATCCTCATCTGATAAAGGTGTATAATAAAGACCTTGGAGATGATCTTCCGAGGCTAAATTATTTAAAGTCTATTATTGCCTTTTGGAGTATTGTCAATTTCTATGAAACATGCCTCATAGATTTCCGCCTCTGAATTTACTAGAGGAGTAACCAGATTCTTACCTTTTGGCGAATGAGATGATTACTCTTCGGCATCAACCTCTACCTTGATCTTTACCAATTCTTTTGTGACATACTCGGAATAGAAATCGCACTTATATTGTTCCTCTGTTGGTTCATCATCAGCAATGGGATGGGCGTAATCGACAAGGTCAAACCAATTTTCCTCGTAATCCATCGAGAATGATGACTTGATTTCAATATCCGAAGGCCCTCCTTCTAGCGCCAACTGTCGATGTTCAAAACTTTGGGTCTCTTAACTGAGCTTACGTAAAATTTATTAAGTGTAGGCCCCTAGATATTGAAATGGACATGATGAAATTATGGGAATGCTTCTTTATTAGCTAAGCGGCTATGATAGAAAGATTAGATTACCAGATGATCTATACTATTACAAAGAGTGCGAGATTGCGAATGTCTGATGCTAGATGATCTTTAATTGTGTGATTGTCCTCCTATTTATCCTTGATGAAGGGGCGGCAGTTGAGTTTTGAAAGGGTGCCTTGTAACTAGGTGATGCTAACTGGTGTATTCACCAGGTGATGCTAACTGGTGTATTCTCGCTAGAGGACGCCTTTTCTTGTAATAATTTCTGGGTAGTTATATGTTTCTGTCAGATAATTGCCCGCACGCAGAGCTATGCAGGAAGAACCGCTTGCTCTCGAATAGTTTGCTGGTCGGGGTAGCCATGTCACTGGTCGGGGATGACCAGTGTGAAGCTGGGTTTTGACCATTTTTGACTAAACTGGTCGGAGACCTGACCATTTGGAATAGAGATGGGCTTTTACCAGACGCATTATGGACCAAAGCTTAGCAGGCCTATTTCTAATGTCTAGTCACGGATTAATAAGGAAATAAGGGCCCATATGGAAAAATAGATTTTTAATCCTCATCAACCTATAATTTAGAGGGCCCAGGCAAAAGACATGCTTTAATCCTCATTAGTGTCTATGACTATGGAAACCAAAGACCCTCCTTTATCAACTCAAACCATTTCCTCTGTCTCATATTGAGATCCGGTTGAGTAAAGATATATTTTAATCTCTTGTGGTCTGTATATATCTCACATTTGTTGCCAATGAGATAATGACACCACAACTTCAAAACATGCACTACGACAGCTAATTCCAACTCATGTGTTGGGTAATTCTCTTCATGCGGTTTTAATTGCCTTCACGCATATGTAACCACCCTGTCATTCTGCATCAATACGCATCTAAAACCTTGTCTGTAAGCATCACAGTACATATCAAAACTGTTCTGAATATCTGGCAACACTAATACTGGTGCTATCGTCAGACACTTTAACTCCTGAAAACTCTTTTCGCTCTCCACCATATATGCAAACTTCTTTCCCTTTTTCAACAAATGCATAGGTGGTCTAGCAATTGTCAAACATCCTTTGATAAATCAACGGTAATATCCTACACCCCTAGAAAACCACAGATCTAGGTAATCGACTTTGGTTGTTCCCAAAGCAATACTGCTTCCACTTTACTTGGGTCCACAATAACTCCTTTAGCAGTCATCACATGTTTAAGGAATTCAATTTTCTCCTTTGAAAAATCACACTTACTAAACTTAGCATACAGCTATTGCTCTCGCAGCTTTTCAAAATCCAATCTTAGATGTTTTGCATACTCCGCTTCAGACTTAGAATAAACAAGAATATCATCAATAAATATGACAACAAATTTATCTAAATATTTCATAAAAACTTTATTCATCATCTTCATGAAATATACAGGAGCATTGGTCAATCCAAAAGATATGACCGTAAACTCATATGTCGATATAGCGTAGAGAACGCGGTCTTAGGGATATCCTTTACACAAATCTTCAATTGATGACATCCTAATCAAAGATATATCTTGGAGAAAATTATAACTCCTCTTAACTGATCAAACAAATCATCAATTCTACGCAACAGATACTTATACTTTATCGTTACTTCATTAAGAGCATGATAATCAATGCACATCCTTAAACTTCCATCTTTCTTTCTGACGAAAAGAACATGCGCTCCCCATGGAGATGAACTAGGTCTCACAAAACCTTTCTCTAGCAACTCCTCGATCTGCTTCTTCATCTCTACCAACTCATCAGTAGGCATCTTATACGGTCTTTTTGCTATTGGTGCTATACTAGGCAATAACTCAATAACAAACTCAATATCCCAATCTAACAGCATACCAAGTAAATCTTCAGGAAAAACATTCGGGTATTCTTTAACAACTGGCACATCCTCTAAACTGGTATAGTTGCTTACAAAAGCCTAAAAGCTATGCATCTCATACTACACACTTAGAAATCATAAGAGATCTAAACCAACCTAAGCACACCAACTAATGATTACTAGAATGACATTATCTAACTTAAACAGACGCGACTCAAAACAAGAGTCTCAACTACTAACTAACTCTATCACTCATCCGACCACCCAGGCTGAGGCTCTCTAGGTGCATACACCAGTGGGTGGGTTGGCATGGGTGCAAAACGATCCTGATGTCTAGCAACTGGTACCTCAAAGTCCATATGCACATCACGCTCCTTTGGCTCCATCTCAAGCTCCTCGGGGTTTTCTTCCTCTTCTTCCTCTCCTTGCTCCTGCTTAACTGGATCACCATCACTGTACATGGCTTCCTCCGACTCCATGATCTTCTCAGTCATTGCAGTGCACGTATCATGAAGTTCCTCTTCGACAACCCTCAAAGCCTCATGCACTTGCTTCAATTTTTGAGTTGTATCCTTCATGTGATCCTCTTGAGCAGCAACGAAATTTGCCAAGTAAACCACATGGCATCTTCTTCATTAATCTTCTGGCATTGAGAAGCATGTCCAGTTAGATGCAGCCTAAACACTGTGTCTTCCAACTCATGATCATAATCCTGACAAATCCGTAATAGGGTAAGACATGAAAACTCTTGGATCCCAATCTTAAATGTGGCTCTTCTTACCATAATGTTGATTAGTTTGTTGGCTTTTTCATCCTCTTGAGCGTAGATAAGAATCTTGCAAATGAAACCTCGCTCCACATCATTAACAACCCAATAGTTCCCTTTGTAAAGCGATCGAACAAAGGCTCTAAGGACCTATAGAACCTTCCATAGTTCAACAACATAGCCTCCTTCGTGCTCACCATAAGTCTGAGCCACCTATATCTAATAACAGAAACTTGGGTGAGACCTCCACTTGAACCAACATAAAGGAAACAAAAAATTCATCAAAGGACAAGAAAAAGAAGAATGAGAAGAGTCGAGAGTTTCTTATTACTCAAATTTAAAATTTTCCTTTAGAAAATAATTTTGGACACACATAAGAGACAACTAAGCTATCTAGGGTAAAGACCTATAGTTAGTATGGCTCTAATACCACCTCTGTCGGGACCCAAATATGCAAATCTGAACCCTTTGTGTATACCACACTAGTCTAGGATCACGCTAGTACGCACAGGTTTAACATATATGAATATCATAATCATACACAGCGAAAATATAATAAAAGACTTTATATATTAAATATAAACCTGTTGACTGACCTTATGGTCGACTTACATGAATATGTCATGTAGGGCTAAACTAAGAACATTAACCATATTACAGCGGAATGAAAACATAGATAAACCTCCCAGTATACCATAAGCAACTGACAAGGCTCGCACCCTAAACATTTATCTCCTCCTGGTACTCTTTCTTTAAAACTGGTATAGACTCCTCAACTGGTGGTTTGTTGTTGGCAAGGGTGAGTACTTAAAGCACTCATTAAGTTGTGCATAGAATACAATTCTAACATGGCTATTTTGCAAGGCTTATTCCAATGGAATGGCTAACATGGCTATTTTGCAATAAATCAATATTTATAAATGAATACAATAAGTAGATTGAAAAGACAGTAAAACAAATATCAGTAAATATTAACTTTCCATATTCCTCAAGTAAATATGGCATTCAGCCCTAGTTCATGTTCCTAACTTTTCAATGGCATCCTGTCTTCCCATCCAAGTTTTCAGTTTATAAGATCTAACCCTTTACTGTAATTCTTGAGCATTGCTCACTATCACGAGTACAGCTATCTGAATAGATTTTACACTCTACAAAGATTATGCGCTTTACCCACAGACATGACCATCTCTTATTGCCAAGCTATTAACACACTTCCTTTGGTTTGTCGACAAAGAGATCGTGACAAAACCTTTACGAAGCGCTATCTTAACCCAGTACTACTGTCGGGGACTGAGAAATCTATGCCTGGTCAACGGATGGTCAACGAGGCCCCTAGCTCAAGCTTGAGCCGCGAGATCTTTGACCATGACATGGACCACGCGGCTCCCTTACGATCTCGAGCTAGGGGGCAAGGAGTCAGCTTCCGCTCGGAGGGGTCAAGCTCGGGATGCGAATCGTGCATTCAACCGGCGGTTACGAGGGCCCTTAAGTGGTGGAATTAAGCCAGGCGTGGGTGGCAAATTCGGGACGGTTACGACCCACCTTCATTGCGCACGAAGCCACTCTCCCGGGAATCTCTCCGGGACATTTCCAGCAACGACTAAGATGGATATATAACCCCTTGGGACGAGTGTACAGGGACATCATCAACATCACAACATACACACACACAAGCACTTAGGCTACAGAAGCTCGAGCTAGAGCGCACATTCTTGTACTCAAGCATAGTGAGATTCACGCCTCTAGGCAAGACTGGAAGTAGATCTATTACCTATCACGGGGCTCGAACTAGTATAACTCTTGGTGTCCTATTCTTTGTCTCTGCCTCCGACCATTAGAACAGTAGGTCCGACCCTTCAGTGAGCGAAGTCGATCCAGGGTCCCGTATACACGATCACCCCCCTTTCATTTCTGCGGTCCGGCGATCCCGATCGTCGATAACTACCCACTAAGATTTTAACACTAAAGGGTTACACCACCACAACAGGACCCCCCTCTTGTGTCATGTGAGTTGATCCGTATACTTGGGACTCACACCACCCCTAGTAGTACCAAAGCTAAAATATTATAAATTAATCAACTAAGTCCGTCCCATTCCAGACATATGGTTGCATATTTGACTCGGTTCAAATGCTTGTAAGGTTAAGTCCTTAGGATGACTGAGGCAAGACTTCCATGAACCCTATACCATTTTGGCCTACCTTGGCACACTGTCCCTTACCACTTGCCTCAATCTAAATTATTACCACCCAATTGATTAACAAGCACCACGTGTCATTAACAAGTCAATATCTAGGGGTGAAAACGGTCGGAAAACACTAAAAACCATTTTTGTTTTCATATTTTTTCTCGGAAACGATATCGGAATCGATAACTACGGAAACGAAAACGGCATCGGTAATTCGAAAATATCGGAAACGAAAATTCGATACAAAATATATATCGGTAACGATCGGAATCCGAAAAAGAGACCACCAATTGACTTCAAAAAATTCACACAAATAGTACATCCACATAGAAATTAGTAATTAATAAATATTCACAAATTTACGATGAACACACATCAAATTTTAGACTTGAATGACTACATTAGAGTTTTGTTTTTATGATATTTAAAAATATCTATGATTGGTTAAATCATGAAAATGGGTGAAGATTGTAGCCCTCGTGATAAGCTTCGCATAGAGTCCAAAATCACCTAAATCGGAGTTCGGAGTAAAAGTTATGGGCATTTTAGTGACCGAAGGAGTGTGATTTGTGGGTGGAATAATTCCGGTAATTACCGACGGAATTTACCGATTTTTCCGGATACCGAAGGAAACGGTCGGAACCGATCAAAACCGTTACGTTATCGTTTCCGACAAAATTACCGATTCGATTCGATTCGAAATTACCGATCTCGACACGTCCGGTTGAAAAATTTCGAAAACGGTTTTCGGAATTTCGGGAATTACCGATACCGTTTTCACCCCTATCAATATCGTTGCGTGACAACTCCATTATAACAACACCTTACACATCAGTTCCATAAACATGTTCTATATTCCATTAATCAAGATTAAGTTGATATTCCAAAGTCATAAGATATACAAGGCATGGCTAAGCATACTAAACATGGTTTAACCAAGTCATGTTGATTTCTAATATTAACCAACTAGTAATGAACCATCCTAGGTGACAATTAATCATGGCATATAAATGACAAGGTAGGGTATAATTTAATTAGTTAGATTAACTGGATCCTAAACTATTTGAAAGTAATTGTTCACATGAAATAATATGCAATAATTTGAATCAATATAGCAATTTTGTAAAACTGGGTCAAACATGATCAAAACACAACTTGTCTTAGAAAAGTTCTTATTCCTATTTTGGACCTTGGTCTTGGTTCAATGACTCCTCCTCGGATGCTCTGAGTACTTCAACGTCTACGTGTAACAAGAGAAAATAACTAATAAATACCAAAATAGAGAGAAAAAATCTCTAAAATCAAATAAAATTTACCATTAAATAGATCTCAATTTTATAAATTTTTAAAAATTTGAATCATCTCAATTGGAGCTTGTATGAGGGAGAACAAGCTCTCGAAGTATTTAATAAATAAGAAAATACAGAAAATAGAAAATACCAAATCAATTGAATTATTTTTATATTGAAAAACCGATTTATTGCGCCAGCACCTAATCTGGACCATCAGAATGTGACACACGGTAACAACACATAGACCTGGTCCATGAACCAAATCAGTTCACTGTGGACTAGATCTACTATTCTGTGCATTAGCTGACGTAGGTGATGATGTCAGAGGGGTGACATCAGTGCAATGCGCGATGCGATGGTGGACTAACGTGCGGTGCAACCCAATCTGTGATACTTGACATGCATCCGACGGTGACAACGAGAACATGCGGCGATATCTGGTTCGTCTGATCTGGATCCAATGGCTGAGCTTGATCGTGAAGGTCAGCGGTGAGCTTGGCGGCACTGCTACCGAAGATGAAGATGACGACCACGGGCGCGGCGGAATAGCGATGGATCTGGTTCTTTTTCATGTGGATCTAGAAGAGCTCAACTTCATGAACATGTTGATGCCCTCGGTTTCACACACGGCGCAACAACGACAGAGGATTATGAGTCCTAGGTGGAGACAATTACTGAATGAATGCCACACATCATGATGAATGGCCTCGTTTCCCCCCATGATGCGGCGCAGGTCCAACTGACCATGTAGCCCATCCAACGGACACGAATTCAAGCGATCCGAACCAACATGAGCAATCGCAGCCTTTGGATCAAATTCGACACCCAAGAATACCCAACCCAACGTGGAAACATCCCAACCGCACGACCGGCAAGAAACGGCCACGGATCTAGGGTTTCGTGAAAATAGGGGTGGGCATTTTTAAACCGAAACCGAATTACCGAACCGAATTAACCGATTATTTCGGGTTTTTTGGTTTTCGGTGTTCGATTCGGTTTTTGTTTTGGTATAATTCGGTTTTCGGTGTTCGGTTCGGCTTTTCGTTTTCAAAAACCGAAATAACCGAATAACCGAATAGTCTATATATATTACCACTTTTATAATATTCTTCCTAAAGCTACTAAATAATTCTCATGTTATAATACATTTATGCACATGTTTAGTATATTCATATGTTCTATTATGCTTATATTGTAATTACAAATGAATATTGTGTAGGTTTATCCATACTCTGTGTTGTAATATGAGAAGGACTAAATATAATCTACTTAGTGTTATTCATATTTCGGTTAACCGAAAAACCGAATTAACCGAACCGAAACATTTCGGTTAATTAGGTTCGGTTTTTTATTTTTGTCCGAGAAATTCGGTTCTCAGTTTTCAAAAACCGAATTATTTTAAAACCGAAAAAACCGAACCGATAAACCGAAAAAACCGAATGCCCACCCCTACGTGAAAATGGGCCAAGCGGCGGGTCGGACTAGGCTAGGCCGACACACGCAATACTGGGCTAGGCCCAGTACTATTCAAAGCATTTTTCAAAGCTTTTTTATTTAAAATAATTTTTGAAAATAGTTGAAGACAAAATAAATAGTAAAAATATCAGAAAAAATTCTAAAAAATATTTTGAGACATTTGGAACTCAAATAAAATATATTTGATAAAAATCTATATAAACTTTCTCGTTATTCAAATAATTTTCACAATAATCCATATTCAGTAATAATTAACAGCAAAAATCCAAGAAATTCAGAAAGTCCATAAAAACCATATTAAACCCAAATAATCTAAAAATTGAAATGTTACATCTTACAAATTTCATGGATGGTATTCTTCTGAAAACCTCAACAAATTTCATGGATGGTATTCTTTTGAAAACCTCCAGAGGAAACGAGTCAGGTGATACTCCATCGACCTGAGAAGGTTCAATTACTACTAACAGCTTTAACCGTATGGTTAAACCCCTTTTACCTCGGCTTCTCTGAACAATTTCTTAGACATGCAAGTGATATTACTACTTCCTCGTGTCACAATAGGTTGTCATTTTTATATACGTACGGTTAAACTTTAGCTAATAATATTTTTTAATATTTAGATTAAACATATGAAAATGAAATATATAGATTTGTCTCAAAAGGAATTTACATAAAAATATAACTTATTAGTCTCATAAACCTATTAAAATTAAAATAAAAAGTAGTGTTAAAGTTGTGTTCTGAATACCGTTTTTGGACTCGAGCGAGTAGTACAAAATAAATAGGAGTATTTTCAATTATGTGAAATAGGGCAGGCCGTGTCAGCTTAGCTCACCTCACTGTTGCAGGGCAGGGCAAGAAATGGTGTGGGCACCCAAACATGTCACCAAGGGAGGTGAAAGGCACAGTATTGGGTGATCAATAACTGTTTGGCCCCAGCAGCCACCCTGTACAGAGGCTCATGATTACCAAGGGGACAGATGCATTCAAGCCTCCTCACCCTCACTTCCCTGTTGCTCCACAGCAAAAATCTTAGCTCTACAAAGGCTTCATTGTTTGGCAGGGAAGAACAGGTGTAGTCTGATCTGGAAAGACTGTACAAGGATGAGATATCGTTTCTGCATTGTCCAGTTATATAATGCAAAGTTCAGGTAAGTATTTGCCAACTCATCAAATATAGAAATGCAGGCTTCGGCTAAATCTTTGTGTTCCCAGAAGCTAAGTCGATAAATCAAATAAAAGGCGGTATAAAAATTCGTCATGTAACTCAACGGCCAGGACTAATAGATTCTTACATTTTCATATCCAGTGGAATAGTGCATTGATATATACATTGTGGAGGAACTGTATTCCCTCACTCAAATAAAGTAATTGGAAAAGAAAAGGAAACTACTGTTCTATATATTCTCCACTGCTCTCTCAAATCCTCTTAGGATAATAAACAATTAGTTCTCCATCGCTCTCAAATTCTTTTTAGACCCTATTTAGATGGGTGGTAATGTCTTTTGAGGTTTTAGGATTCAATTTTAAATATCTGAACTAGATTCTAAAATGTTCCAATGAAATACCTCTAATTCAAACATTCCCTTTGGATAATAGATAAAATCGCCATGGTCCCCAGTAGCCAGATGCATCTGCTGCCTGCACAACCAGACCTTAATATATACCTCCAAAACAATTCTTCTTTTGGTCCCAAAGAAATATACAAAGATCATAATCTTTCGTTATAGCACACTACCAGACATGTAAACTGCTTCTTTGGTCCCATAGGCATGAATCTTACATAAAAGTTGTAGGGAAAAAAATAAGCATGTACAGTGATATCCGAAGTTGACTTATCTATGCCACATTTGTTTAATCCAATCTACTGACTTGTAGATAATTTAATTTCATCTCACAATATATTGTACCTAAAAAGTGTACAAAAGAAAAGAAAAAAAGAGCAAGCAATTTAAAACGACCACACTAATTGATCGTTCATGTTTCCCCATACCACCTTCCTTTTCTTAGCAAGCACAGTAGTAAATACTAAATCAATTACATGGTGACATTTGTCCATTCGAGAAACAATACAAACCACCGGTGATTTGATTCGAAAAGAATGTTGTTTCATGAGAAAGTGAATTGTCACAAACATGAGTGGTCACCAAGGACTTTACAGTGTGCTAAGCAGGTAGCTTTGCATTGCACCATGTGTACTCAAGATTGTAGATAAGGTAAGGCAGGTAAAAATTATACATGAAATGAACAAAGTAGCTAGTAAAGCACAAGGATGGCAAGAAGGTGCTTGTGGCGTGACTATGGAAAACCAATATCACTAATTTTCTTTGTCAAGGAACAATGCTAGCCTATTCTTTTCTTAGGACAATAATTGAAGCTTGCTGGAAGCAAAGACTTGATGCCGACTCGATCAGGAAGAAATGTGAGTGGGAAAAGGTAGGCCATGTGCGATGACAACCACACAACGACACCAAAAGATAAAAGTCTTGGTTCCTTTTTCTTTGCTCTTCTAACTTAAGCCTGTTTGGTAGAGCTCTAAATCTTAACTTTATTTGAGATCTAAAACTTGTAAATTAAAATAAAGTGAATTAAATTTATATTTTTGTTTAAAATGTAAACAAGATGATCTATCTAAACACTCTTAATATACTCACAGCTCCAGCTTCACGGATTTGGTATAGCTAGTAATACTCAGCTCCATCGGATCTGATGCCAAACACACCCTTAACAAATGAGATGAGACGAGAGCTAACTCGCAAAAAACACGACACGAGCTCGCTGAACTGAGATCCCATTATTTATTTGGTCTTATGTGTATTTTTTTCACATCTATATCTTTCACGTATGTATTTACAAAATTAGCCTTCTTCGTCACCGCAGAAGACGTGATAGGCGACACATGTCTCCTGCCGCGTCCGGAGAGCCCGGGAGGAGCTGCGGTAGGGCACATGGGCAAGTGCTTCCCGTGCTCTCTGGGCGTGGCAGCGCCTCCTCCCACGGTCGCCTGCCCTGCTGCGACGCCAGCCATCTTCTGCGCTTTTGGGTATGGTATGGGACAGATATCATCCATCGTACCTTCTATAATAGAGGAGGAGACTAATTTTATAAGTATATATACGAGAAACTAGATTTGCAAGAAATAGACACAGGAGGTTAGATATGCTATAATTTTCAGAAACGAAGGCTAGCTCTTAAGGTGTCAAAGCGATGTGGCGAGAGAAAAAAAGGCGGTGCTTACCACTGTACTTCGTGTTTCCTACGAGCATGCATCACTGTGTGAGTCACTGTATGACAGGCTCAGCTTTCGGTTACCAACAGTGTGTGCATAATTGCGCAGTTCTTAGTACATTTTACATGTGTTGAGTGTGTCATTTGTAAAATTTGCAAGATTTTACCACACGACAGCTTCTTTGTTTCGTCAATCTTTAATTAGATAGCTGAAAATAATATGACCTTAAAAAGTCGTCTAACCTATGTTTCTTGAAAGAATCGTTTTCCTGCTCAAAATTAATGAATGCTTATACACGAAAAGCTAAGTATTAAGAAGTAAGAAAGGAACACAAGAAAATGTGGCAAGTTTTTTTTATATATATAGTGCAGACATTACAATACTATCATAGTATGTAGAGAAAAGGTTGCACTTTGTTTCAGGGAAAGCTTCTTCTTTTCATGATGACAAACTGAAATAAAGAAGAAAAGAGCCTGCAAATGATTCAAATGATGTAGCATCATGCATGCATGAACCCGGGAGATTCAGGAGAGCAGGCCACGACAAATACTTAGGTCTGATATTAAGGCATGCACAGCATGGTGAAATTGAAAACCCGGTGCTGGCAGAGGAGGGAGAAGGATTTAGCAGCAGTTCACACGCTGCAGGAGACCATGCTAGTATCGAAAATCCTGGAGTCGGAGCCAGTGCATGCACCGGAGCTATGATCTCAATAAAAAATAAATAAAATCATGCGAGCCCACCTGTCGACGCCTTCACCGCCGCAGCCTGGCTCGAGGATGTCCATGCCGTCGCTCACCACGTGCTGTCAGGTGTCAGCGTTGCTATCTCCTCAGATATGGACGCCGTAGAACTGTTAATGTGTTAGCCCTGTTCATGTTTTTTTTTTCAAAATTAGCTTTCGTGTTAAAAATTTTACAAAAATGATTCCCTCTCCTGCCTCGTGAAAGATATGACTGGTCACCTGCCGCAATCTAAAAGCGCGGAAGGTGACCACCCCCGCTAGTAGGTGCGAGTGCGGGAGGACAAACTTCTATGGCCAGAAAGCGTGAAAGGCATCCTCTCGCGCTACCATAGCATGATAGTCTCTCTCGCCCTTCCCCAGCATGGCACGACACAAAAAAATAGCACCAACAATGGTGAACAATACTAAAAAAACAATGAACAACACTCAAAACAGTAAACGGTGAAGTAACATGAACAACGCATAGTACTGTGAACAATGCGGGTGCGTCTTGTCACGTGTGTTCCCTCGTTGCTTCCTGCGTTGCCGTGTTTGCCTGGTGTGTTGCATGGCCAGCCTCCTCCCACGCTCCCTAGGCATGGCAGGGGACACGTGTCTCTTGTTGTCCCTTCCGCGGTGGGAGATGAGGCTATTATTGCAAAAACTTGTATTGGAAGGCTAAATTTACAAAAAAAAATAGTATATAGGGGCCAGATATGCACAGTGTATAACGCCACATTCATCAGCTCGCACAAGAATGTTGTCGTCGCCGGCTCCTCCATGGATCGAGCTAGGGGTCACTAAATCAAATCCAGGCCCCCTTCACTAGCTCAAGGCCACCATGCTCTAGATTGAGGGCCCTATCGACGAATCAAGGCCGCCACGCGCTATGGTGGCGGCAGATTAGGAGCGGCGACCAAAGAGAGCGACGTAGGCGCCGATCGGAGGGTCGACGGCAGAGATGGAGAGGGGAAAGAGAGTTGGGGGAACCAGCAAGAGTAAGCGCGCGCAGGTGGTGCCCGAAGCGTCAACAGTGGGGTTGGAGAGGGGAGAGATAAGAGGAGGTGGTCGGGAGACGAAGAGTGAGAGAGGACAAGATATGGTTATTTATCTGTTGCTGATCCTACTATAGAAAGAAGATGTGCTAAATATTGGAGGAAAAAAATAATTTAAGCACCTGTATGATGTGACAGTAAGGTGTGAGATCTTGCACTTCTCACGATGTGGATGCAAGGTTCAAAATTCTGGTGAAATTTTGGAAATCTTGGCTGAGATTTCCGATTTTGGTCAGAGACAAGATTTCAAATCCCGATGAAATGAAAAAAATTGAAAACTTTCAAAAATACACATCACAGGTAGTTTTAGCCAAAAACCATATATGATGACTCATCACAGACGGGTTTTGCCAAAAACCATCTGTGATGTGAACATGAGGTATTTTGATCGAATTTTAAGTTTTTTGGGTCGAGATTTCGGTGTTTCTTGCCGAGATCTCAATAATTTTTGCCAAGATCTAGGAAATCCCGGTCCAAAAAAGCCGGATTTGAAATTTGCATTTTGAATTTCGTCTGAAATTCCGAGATCTCGCCGGGCTTTTGGATTTCATCATCTCCAAGATACGATCCGAAACCGAAATTTGAAAGCTTGTGTGGATGGTCCAATGTTCCCAAAAAGTTTTGTTCAAAAGCATGCTCTACTACTTTTTTTTTCAGCAACAGAACTATAAAAGGTTCTTTGGAATAATATAACTCCCATATAATTGGCCCATCTTACATCTTGCATGAAAAGTTCTCTTCCTATAAGCTAGCTTTACCTATAACTGATAGGATGATTATGATATTCCATAGGCATACAGAGGAGTACTAGCTAGCTAGATGAGCATAGATAATTGAACAGTATACCACATGCATGGATAAGTAAGGACCGAGGAGGACATTGCGCAGAGGCTTAGGGTCTGTTTGGCAATAAGGTTTTGCAAAATTAGGTTCTATTTGGTAACAAAGTTTTTTCATAGTTTCTAGACAAAATCATGATTTTAGAGAAAAACTCTGTTTTAGAAACTAAAAGGTGTTTGGTAACCCTTCAAAAAACTCTGTTTTAAAAACCATGGTTTTCACAAAACCATGGTTTTTTCTCATAGTTTGGGAATTGTCTTGGCATAAAAAACATGGTTTTACCAAACTCCATTGAAACCATGGTTTTTCTTGGAACTCCTAACTGTTTGGCTACAAAGTTTTTGAGAGCTCTCACACACCAGCGCTCAGAAAATTTTGCCAAAGACCAAAGTTTCCAAAACAGAGAAAAAATCATGGTTTTGTGAAAACCATGGTTTTTAAAACAGAGTTTTTTTGAAAGGCTACCAAACACCTCTTGGTTTCTAAAACAGAGTTTTTCTCTAAAACCATGATTTTATCTAGAAACTATGAAAAAGTCTTGTTGCCAAACAGGCCCTAAAGACTTGGATTTGGGAGTTGCGATCGATCCCAATTCCGTTGGCAATTGAATTGACTAGATAAAGAAGCGCGGCGGCACGCCGCACCCGTAGTTAATAAGATTTAACTGAAAAGATATATTCTTGCTTATCGGCGTTTTATTATTTAAATCGTTGAAATAATGAGCGTAACGGGAAAAAAAATAGAGAGCTAGAATTGTAGAAATATGTCTTTCGACGAGTTATTTGGAAAATATTGGAGATCGAGTTGGAAAACCGCGGTGGGGAAAAAGTCTAGAGATAGAGCTGAACAAATTTTTCTGGTGACGAAAACTTTTTTCCCGAGAAAAACGGAGAAAGGACCTAAACGTAAAGAGTAAGGACCTAAACGTAAAGAGTACGGACCTAAATGTTACGTTTTGGGATCTGTCCGCTATCCTGAAAAATTAGAAAAGGGCTTGTTCGCGATTTGAATTTAACGGGAGGTTTTTTTCCGTAAAACGGCGCACGAGGGACCCAAACGCGATTTAGAAAAGAAAATCTTCCCCTCACAAAAAATCGCGAAGGACCTATTCGTAATATACAGGGACCTATCCGTAATTTCGAGAAACTCAAGGGTTTTTTGCAAAGCACCGTACGGTGACACGTGGGTAGCCTATCCTTGCCGAAATCCTGCCATCTTTAATCTATGGTATATGATTTGCTATCTTCTGATCGATGCCAGTCTTTTATCCCCCAGTACCCTTCAACTGGCATAGTGGCATCTGGCATGCCGTTCTTACAACTTTCAAGCATTGCCTTCCATTTCCATGCTGCATGTGAAAGTTGTTCATAAATGTTTGCTCTCTTCGATGGAAGAACCCTAACAACCAGCAGTAAATATAGGGTTGCTTGACGAAAGAAGCTGGGTATATATGTCCAACCTGCAGCAGTGTGTACACTGTACAACCATGTTAGATCCAAATTTTGATTTGGTAAATGCTTTTTGGATGGCACCGAATTATCCAACCAGGAGTTACTGTGTTTGAAATAATTGCTGCGTGTTTTGATCATTGCACGGTCCAAAGATTTAGCTTTGTCTGTTAATTTTTGTAACTATACTTTAGCAAAAGATTATGATGCCATTTTCACCTAAGTAATTACTAGTCATATGCCCGTGCGTTACAACGAAAACACAATTTACAACAAAAAATTTATTTGCAAAGAGCATTAATTTTAGTTATATTTCAACAGTAGGAAAGGCTTGTTCCTTCGAAGAGATTTGACTATCAGGTTAAATCTCTTTTTATCTCAGCCGCTCATGTTAGATCTAACAGATCAGCTACTCTGGAGGAGAACGAACGACCGCTAGTAACTCCTAATTAAAATTAGTAGTGAAACTTGTACTGCTAAAGAAAGTAAAACCTCATTTTCATGTAACAAGTCAAATCATTTTAATTCTGATTAATAATATCTTTACGAGTATTTAGATCGGTCGTATGGAGATGATACAAGTATACTTGTCTCCAAAAATACATTTCATAATCATTTTTCACATTTTTAAAGTATAATTACAGTGAACACTAGTAGTATTTCTACGTGTACAAGTAGTATTTAACACAAGTGTTGTCATATCATGCACAGCTTGTACAAAGGACTCAAAGAGCATACAAACAGTACATAACAGCGTACTATGCCCCGTACAGTAAATGGGCACTAAATTGTTGTTGCGAATACATTTTGAACAAGTTTTCACGCTACTTCGATGGACCAGGTTCTCATGAACAATAGTAGCAGTGCCACGTACTAGTTGTACCCTAAAACCTGTATAATACTTTCTCTAGTCACACACATATATATATATATATATATATATATATATATATATATATATATATATATATATATATATATATATATATATATATATGGACCAGGTTCTCATGAACAATAGTAGCAGTGCCACGTACTGGTGTACCCTAAAACCTGTATAATACTTTCTCTAGTCTCACACACATATATATATATATATATAATTTTAAACATCTAGCTTTTAAACGAAATTATAAATTTAACTCCCTCCTCACGTCTCCTGTGCTCCTTATGTAAGAGACGGCCTCCTACGCTCGCCCGGACGTCAATCCCTGTACCGAGAACCTGACCGGAGCAAGCTTCGATATGCGCATCAATCTACTCCTATCGCTGCGACACTGAGCGTACGTGATCGCAAGTGTGTGCGTGGGGAAAGGTTCATCAACCTTTTGTCGAGGGGAACAAGGATTGCAGAATTGACCTAGCGATCGACGCTCGCTGATCTAGTACCACTCCGTACTGCAACGAGCCCAAATGCGATCGATCGGTGCTTGATTTTTGATTGACAGACTGACTGATTTCACGCCGACATCACATCGACAGCCCAAGGCGGGCGGAATGAGTGACAGCAACGAACGGCGCGCGCACGTTCAGACCACAGTATCCACACTGTCACGGCTGGCGACAACTCTGCCGATGCGATTCCTCCCGGCCGGTCGGCAACAGTGCTCGTAATGGTACGTAGCACGGCTGCGGATCCGTCCTTCACGTCGCGATTGCTGGTGCTCGGACCTGACTCGACGGCCGTGGCACGTCGTGGTCGCTCACCGCCGAGTCCCGTGCCCGTGCCGACCTCGCGGGCGCGCCGGCGCAGGGGACTCGTAGGCTGATCTGACGGCCACGTCGCGGTCGCCCAAGCTTGCTGCGCGCAGTAGGTAAGCGCGCCGCACCGCACCGCACGGCGCGAGCGGGGAGATGCACAGTAAAGGAAGAGCCGAAGTTTAGTTGGCTCTTGTCAATTTTCTTTTTCAAATCTAAGCCTATAAAAATATTTTTTTTTATATATTTGAAACTATTGATGGGTGACATCTATCGGCTATTGTATTTATATACTGTAGTTAGGTTCTAAACCTACAGAAGATTAGCCAACCGTAGCAGCAGACAGATGGCGCACCATAGCAACAAGGTGCCGAGCACTCCAAGCGTGGCAGCAGACCGGTCCTACTAATGTGTCCTGATTTGGCAGTGCCTCTTACAGTGATCACCCATCTCCCGTCATGGTCATCGTTTTGCCGCATGCTCGACCATCTGCTTAGTACAACGATATGATAGGTCACACGTGTCACAACTTTCACAATTAGGATTGTACAATAAGACTATCTCAATTTCTCTTATTATATACACATCAACCTTATTCTATGTAAAAGAGCGAGAAAAGCAGAGAGAGAAAAGAACTGGCTCTTATTTAGTAGCAACTATCATACGGGAAAATAGGTACTATCGTCGGCTAAAATCTAGTATTGGAGCCGGCGCGAATGACTTTTAGTGTTGAAGTTAGTGTTTTATCAATAGCCACAAAGATGAAGTTAAACGCTTTAGTGTTTCTTTAGAAACAATTTTTAGAGATCATTATTGTACAAACTAATTTTATTGCTTATTCAGATAATATAGATAAGAGATATAGTAAATAATAGGCTTTGTTATTGCACTTGCTCTTAGAGATGACACTATTTTTTTTTAAACAAAAGTCGCTTAGGGCCTATTTGCAAAAAAAATGCAAAACGAGGCTACAAATGTTCAACTATTCACTATTTTACTCTTTTTTTTATAGAACTAGCCCACACAAACTTTTTTTTTACAGAAATGGCCCCATTCTACGCAGGGGAGCGTAAAATTTATCGGACCATCATACCACGGTAAATCTAATTGCTGCGTACCCCCGCCACAAAAAATTCCAAGTACCGCACCCTCATCTCACAAAAATTATAGGTTTCACTCCATCGACTTTCCGCACGTCTATTCTATGGTAAATCAAATTCCCACACTCCTATTTCGGGAAACTTTCGTATTTTATACAAAAAACGTCCCGTATTTACAGAAATATACAACATTCGCGCATATTCACAGAAATCTCCACCAATTTCTCCACCTGAAAATGTGAAATCTCAATTTCTCCATTTCAAAACGTGAAATCACTGATTTCACGTTTTGAAATTGCGAAATTGAGGTATTTGCAGTTTGAAATTGCGAAATTGAGGCTTTACGTCACTTCAATATTTATGCAAATTTTTCTATGCAATTAATTGGAAGTTATCTAGATACTGTAGAAATTTGGGATTAAAATACTATTTACATATTTTATTAAAATTCTGACAATCTGCTCTGCACAATTTTCTGATTTCGGATTTTGATTTATCAGACAATCCAAATATTTTTATAAATTTTTGAAATTTTGTTTTTCAAATTTATTTGAGCTAAAGATTCTTGTGTAAAATTTTTAGCAAAAATATTGCTCCATTATTTAATAAAAATTCCGAAATTCAGAGTACTAGTTTTCAATTCTCTCTGTTTTTGAATTTTTAAATATTACAAAATAGTTTATTAATTTCCGAAAATTATACTGTAGGTGCATTAATGGCTCCAGAAGATAATATAAAATTTTCATCTGGAGATAAGTCATCATTATTTTCATTTAATTCTGACAATGTTACTCTTTTCCAATGAAGCAAAAATCAAGAAAAATCTAGAAAATTCAGAAAATACAGGAAAGGCAACAATAATACGACGCTGCACAAAGCGTGTTACATTAACGCCGTTGCCTTCTCAGGTTGTCCTCCGGGCCTTCGCAAATGGAGAAATTGAGATTTCGCATTTTCAGGTGGAGAAATTGGTGGAGATTTCTGCGAATACGCGCGAATATTGTATATTTTTGTAAATACATGACGTTTTTTTTTTGTATAAAATACGAAAGTTCCCTCCTATTTCGTGGCAAACAAAAATATATCGTTAAAGTACCGTGGCTACGGTAGCATTTGGCCTATTTTTACAAAAATTCAAAGAAGAGCTAAAGGACCAACCGGAAATTTTAAGTATTTTATACAAGAAATGAGTGTATTTACAGAATATACAACAATCTCGTATTCTGAAATCCTCAATTTCGCAATCAAAACGCGAAATCGCAATTTCGCTGAATCGAAAATCTAAATCGATGAATTCGCGGTTTGAAACTGCGAAATTGAAGTATTTCGCGTTTTGAAAAAACGAAATGACGTATTCGCAATTTGAAAACGCGAAATTGAAATGCCACGTCAGATTTCGCATTTTCAGTTCGCGAAATTGGTTGGCCACGTCGACAAATCGATTTTTCGTTTAAACCGCCAGCGTCCCTCGTCTAAAAATAAAACAGGACTCTAACGATGTCGAAAAATTTTGAAATTTTTTATGGAGGTTCCTGATAAATCAGTGATATTACCATAAAAATTTCAAAAGATTTTAAGATCTGAGGAATTTTTTAAAATTCAAACAATACAACTATCCTGATAAAACGCCAACAATACAACTAACGTTCGACAAGAATTCTGAAATTTTTGTATTTAATATTTTGTGTTGACAATTTTTGTTGTAAATTGGTTGGTTGTACATAATTGATGTATTGAACCGGGAATCGGAAAAATTATTTTATTTCGTTAGTGATACGTATTTCACTTAGGGGTTTTCGTAGCCTCGTAAGTTCCGCCAATATGGGCGAAAAATGACGGAAAAAAGCAGGCGGCCTATGCAACGTGGCATACCACTTGATCTGCGGCGAGATGGTCGGACGTTGGCCGTATTTTGTTACCAAAATCGGAAAAAGGCACTTTCGAACGCAAGCAGCGCAAATCGTGGCCACTTAGGGGTTTTCGTAGCCCCACGGGACAAGCCGGAGATGGTCCAAAAAATACAGAAAAAATCAAGGCTGGCCTACGCAATGCGGGCTACCACTTACGTATGGGCGAGATAGCCAGACGTTGCCTCGGCATTTTGTTGCGAAAATCGGAAAAGACAATTGCGGCCACGAAACCATGGAAACTTTTACGACTTCGAAAAATTTTGAAACTTTTTATGGATGTTCCTGATAAATCAGTGATATTACCATAAAAATTTCAAATGATTTTAAGATATGAGAAATTTTTTAAAACTCAAACAATACATATATAAGGGCACATACACCGAAAGTTCAGATGATAAAAAAAGCAATAGATTAGATTATATTACAAGGGCATTACAGAAGTGACGAACTAACTAACGAAAACGAAAGCACTGTTCGTCATGGTGGAACAAATGATCGTTCCGCCTATCTTGGTACAGCCAGAATGATGTAAGACATTTTCTGCATATTGCCTGACCGTTCTAATATTGCGACCGGTCCTCGGACACCGCTCAATCCCTACTATGAAAGAACTCCATGGCGATCCGCAGATCCCAGCTTTCCGCTTTGGGTGGCCTATGCCGTACGTCTCGGGTGTATAAGACTTAAATTTTGGTTGTTGTTTATGTGGATTTCTGCCCTCCCATATGGGCATGTTATCCCGATTCCCGGCGTCCCCTATGTTAATACCACCCGGGTTTCCGGATGGTCTGCGCAACGAGTCAAGGATTTGTTGCGTGTTGCGGACCTCGGCCGGCTGCTTCCCCTTGTCCCTTCTTCTTCCTGAGGAGGAACCCTCGTGCACCTCTGGTGCGTTGGCCGTTGGCGGAGACATACCGAGACGCCTGCTCTGTTTCGGCTCGCACTCCACTATATGGTGCAGGAGGTGTGTGTTGGGCTTATGCTTGGACAACCGGAAGCGTGCCCTGTAGTCAATGCAGTATGCCCGCTTTGGTGGTTGCATAACACCGTAGGCGTACTCGGGGTCTGGCTTTTCTGGGCGGTAGTGGCACCACGGAGAGGGTTGCTCCCCCCAGTTATCCCATGCAGGTTGCCTGAGATGTGGGTGGTACGTCTCCGGGTCCACCCAGTTGAAGTACCAGCACCGTTCATCCTCGGCCAAGGGGCACCGGTAGAATCTCCGGTCCACTAGATCACCGTGGCGGTATCAACCATCGCCTCCAAGCCATGTACGCAAGCGTCGGGGCTTTGGGTAGCCGAGGAGGTTTCTCCTTTGACTTGAGCGAATTCGCAAATGCCATTTTGAACTCCTGTGTGCGATGAACTGGTTTAGAACTACTACTTTGTGAGTTTAACATGAGTATGTCACATGAAACTCACCGATCGGTTGGCCCCTTGCACACCGGCCCTAAGCTCTGGTCGATGTAGAAAAGGGATATATCCTGGCGGCCTCTCCCACCGGGTGAAGTTCTCGGGCGAAGCGGGGTAGTTGTCGTGGCAGTTGTTGAGAAATTCGTAGTCGCGTCGTTCCGGCCCGTCGATCCATTGGAAGAAGCAACACCGGTCCTTGTGCTAAGAAAAGAAAGAACGAAGCATGAGATGGTAGTGTTACCATGTATTGTGTGGACACCAGTAGGTTTACCTCGTATGTGCGGGCACAAGAGATGAGGCGCGACGGCCGTCTCGGATGGGTAGATTGCATTATCTTCGCCGTGGGTTGCTTGATCGATTTGGCCGGGCGCCTTCGGATGACTGGGCGTCGACGCCATCACATCCGGATATTCTAGGCGGGATGACTTCTGCTTGCTGAAGAGGCGACGGTAGAACGACATTGTGGTTTGGCTGTGTTGGATGTCTACCATCGGACTGTTTTATAGTGGTAGTGAGGGTTAGTCCACACAATTACAGACTCTTGCTGCGGCGTGTCTGGCGATGTAGTCATGTCATGGCGTGTTGCGGCGTGTTGTCATTTAATGGCGTGTTGTCGTCTCGACTGGTAAAGTCGCTAGCGTGAGTAGTCACATCGCTACCGGAAAAGCCGCTGCGTGTGTTGTCATTTAATGGCGTGTTGTCGTCTCGGTAGGGTAAAGTCGCTAGCGGTGAGTAGTCACATCGCTACCGGAAAAATTATGCGTGTGTTGTCATTTAATGGCGTGTTGTCGTCTCAGCCTGGTAAAGCTGCTAGCAGCGAGTAGACGTCCACGTTAAGTCTGCTGCGGGGCTCGCCACGCCCGTGTAAAGGGGACACGTGCCGTCGAGGTGGATCGGGCGGGGGCACGGGGCGTCCATGTTCGTCTTTGCGGGGGCCTGCCACGTCCCGTGTAAAGGGGACACGTGCCCATCGAGAGGGATCGGGCGGGGCACAGGGCAGCGGAGGACGGCCGGGTGCACGTGTCACGTTGGGAAAAAAAGAGGAGGGGGCGGGGGAGGGAGGCCTGGGCAGGCAAAACGCGGCGCAACTATAAACAAAAGAAAGAGGGTCCAGATGAAAAAATTGACGCGTGGAAAGACGCCATGCTGTCTGCGCCGAAAACAGAAAAATGGTTTGATGCACGAAGACAAGGTGGACGTGCCTACAAAAGGACTCTCGGACAGGAGAGGCCAAACCACCACCGTTTCTCCAGAGGCTTCCCCGCAATCCTTGCACATATCGAAGAGCTTCCATGGCCTCTCCCTCGAGCTCAACTGCGCCTGCGAAGAAAAGCATGACGACAGGGCTCCCGTTGATAGAATGCCCGAGATGCAAATCCATAATCTTTGAGGGCATGTCACAAACTGCCCCAGACCAATTCCGATTCTTCTTCAAGTGCACGAAAAACAATGAGGTCAGTTCTCTGTTCCTTTTGAGTTGTTATCATGTGTTCCCACTAACCCTGCATTCCTTCCGTGAAATCACCAGGCATTAGGTCCCAACAGCTGTAGTTTCTGGGCTTGGGAAGAGGAGTATCGAACGCAACTCCACGTTTCGAGAACCATTATGCCAAGTTATGTCCAGACAAAGCCACATGCTCCGCGGGCACCTTCCCAAGTCATGTCCAGGCAAGTTGCCATACAATCACGTGAATTGGTACGTTAATGAAAAAACCCTAAATGATAATATCGTCGGCACCGTAATATGTGAATAGTAAAAGTAGAAGTCTTCGTCCAGTGTTACCGCAAGGCAAGAAATCATCCTATGACCATATAGTAACAGTGAATAACTTTAAATTTCAGATCTACAACATTTGCAGTTATAATATATATATATCAATCTCTCAAACCAAAAGAAGACTTACAAGCTTGTACTTTTGGTACAGTTCTTCAAACTTTTTATTCTTTTTTTCTTTATCCAGTAGGTCAATCAGTAGTTTATTGTCTCTCAAGTACTCATCATAGCGGTATTTCCAGACGTAGTTGCATTCTCGAGATGCTTGTCTCTTGGTGAAATGTGGGAGCATAAGATTTTGGCTGCATAAGGTAGCAACCTTAAGAGTCAGGCTGTAGACAATCCGGTATATCGTGCAAGCCAGGGTGAACACATCGTCGAGGTTTCTTGGTGTTTGTCCAAATTCAGCAGCGTTGCAGAGCATCAAAGTGAAGTAAGAACAAAACTACATGCAAAAGAACAGGAAAAAGTCTCATACCAACACGTCTTTGTATTTGAAAGGACAGGGGATGTCGCCTAGAGGGGGGGTGAATAGGCGAATTAAAATTTAAAACTAAATTGCAGCGGAATATAGAACCTTGAAATGTCCGAATAATACTCCTGACGGTCCGAGTGGTTCGGATAGTCCGAGACTATTTTCGGATAGTCCGAGATTATTCGAGATATCCAAGTTCTATTCGGATATTCGAATGCTCCGAGCACATAGCTCATAAATGATATCTAGGCTATTTGGGGAATATTAAATATACCAAATTAAACTAGTTAGCCTAGAATACTTGAAGCAAATAGAGATCTACCCAAAACTCACTAGAAAAGTAGATCGGGCAATTTCAAGATTCAAAATCAAATACTAAAGTGAGAGCAAGAAGCAAACTTGGAGACGATGATTTTTCACCAAGTTCGGATCCTTGAGGGATCCTCGTCTCCGTTGAGGCGGCTCGGTCACACTTGAGCCGGTCTCTTTCAACCCTTTTCCTCCGGTGTTGCACTTGCACTCATGGCGGCAGTCACACAAGACACGGGGTCTCTTTCAACCCGCTAGCCTTGCCTGTTGCACCTTGCACTCATGGCTTCACTTCTTGATTCCTTCCCTTGCGGAGGCGGAATCGAACCTTCACAAACTTCCTCTGCCAACCACACGAAGAACCGGTGGCTCGTGGGTGACCTCTAGCCGTCTAGGAGTCCTCAACCTCAAGAGTAACAAATACTCACAAAGAACAAACTTGGAGACGAAATCAAGTGCTCAAACTCAAATCCAACTCAATCCTAACACCTCACTCTCACACTCTTCCCAACCCTTCACACAAAAGGGATCACTTAGATCTAAGGGTAGAGGGGTGTATTGGGGCTCAAGAACAAGGGTATGGCACCTCTAATCCACAGGTAGCAGCCCCCACAAATGGGGATGGATGGGGTTTAAATAGAGGCTCAAAAACTAGCCGTTTTCAAAACGTTAGACTCGATTCGAATGTCCGAGCTCAAGTTCGGATAGTCCGAACCCATTAGACATGGCTAACAGAGAGACCCAGCTCGGAATATCCGAAAATATGTTCGGATAGTCCGAACTCACTTCGGATAGTCCGAGTCCAACTTCGGATAGTCCGAGTAGAATTCAGCAGCCCGACGAAAATGAGCATAACTTTTGACTCCGGACTCCGATTTAAGTGATCTTGGACTCTATTGAAAGCTAAGAACAAGGGCTACACAACTAACAAGGTCTCACTACCCAAATCTCAAAGGATAAATCCAGATTTCACAAAGAATCCAAGAGAGACCTACAATTCTCACTTTCTGGTACCACCAATACCACTCTCTCTCTAAATTTCACAAGGATGGATCATTTGAGCACTTGACACATCTAAAAGTCATTCAATGGAGCATCCCTCTTAATAGTACGGCAATCCTTAGACTCAAATTCAAACGAGAAATCTAAGTCTTACATTCAATCCGCATGCCGTCTTCTCCGTGGATGCAATGTGCATGATGTCTTTTACCAAATGATTGATGACGTCTTCGCCTTGTCCAACTTGACTCGATTCACCTCATGAGACTCTCGTCCTATCAACCTTGACTTGATCATCCTCTCTGACGATCTCCACGCCAAGTCGATCTTGACTTAGTCCTCAACTCTTGGTGACACCGCCGTCTTGTTGACCTCGGCTTAACGATCATCCTCCACGATACCTTGGTTATCATACACACACGGGACCTAATTCTTTCCAAACCACTCATGAAAAGCATTAGTCCCAAAAGCTCAATAGATATGAAGAGATTGATATTTGTGAGCGATTGATTACAACAAGTGTTTCATATGAGGAATCACAATATAAATGGAAACACTTGACATAAGAAATGTTCTCTACTAAGTGCATCATGATGAATATGTAATTGATCTATATGCACTAGAGAGATAATTGCCGATATGATGAATCAATTAAATCATGGCAAGGATCACAGTCTTTACTTAAATGAAGCACATGACGAATATACACGAATTGTACATGTGCAACTAATATTTGGAATAAGAGTAAATATGTGATCCAACTCTAGATTAAACTTCACTAAGAGAAGTGCATGAGAAGATATACAACTAAGACATGCATGCACCAAATCAATCTATAGCAATGTGAGGTTTAATTCTAGTTAATACATGCATACTAAAAGCAAAGCACATAATGAACTCAAATTAATATATATATGCACAAATAAATATGACATGAACCAATGTGCATATATATAATCAACATGCTACTTGGAGTTCACCATGCATTTGCACAAAAGGAATGCAATAACAAATATAGAAGAGATATCAAAATTGCATACCTTATCTTTGCTTAACCATCCCACTTGATTTTCCTCTAAATAGATGAGACTAATACTCAACTTGGCAATAAACATTGTTAGTCTCATAGCAATATAATCATATTAGAGGTTTGTCATTTGTTAAGCACTAAGTTAAGCATTTACACAATTATATAGATTGTCATTATATGCGTTTGTCATTAATCACCAAAATAACATAAGTGCCTAGATGCACTTTCAGTATTTCTTCTCGCCTCTTCTTTTGGGAGAAGAGGCGAGAAGAAATACAAAGACGTGTTGGTATGAGACTTTTTCCTGTTCTTTTGCATGTAGTTTTGTTCTTACTTCACTTTGATGCTCTGCAACGCTGCTGAATTTGGACAAACACCAAGAAACCTCGACGATGTGTTCACCTGGCTTGCACGATATACCGGATTGTCTCTGTACAGCCTGACTCTTAAGGTTGCTACCTTATGCGACCAAAATCTTATGCTCCCACATTTCACCAAGAGAGAAGCATCTCGAGAATGCAACTACGTCTGGAAATACAGAAAAGGCAACAATAATAGGGCGCTGCACAAAGCATGTTACATTACATTAACGCCGTTGCCTTCTCACGTTGTCCTCCGGGTGTATGTGTCGGGAGGATGTGTGTCCTCCTCCCGCAGACTGGGATGGCCCATATCTGGTACCGGGCGATGTTCGCATGTCCTCTGGCGGGGATAATGACCGGATGGAAACAGATATGGTCTGACCCCAATGTCCCTGGTTATACCAAGCAAGATCATCCCTGTGGGTAGGGTGGTCGTCCCTGAACACGCGTTGCGGTCGAGGACATCCGATGCCCACTGTCTGCATATCCACCGAGGAGTCCAGTGTCTTGTGTCACGTACATTCCCTAGTCGAAATCCTTGCCTCGCTCCAATTAGGGTCTCATGAGGATCGGTCCCCAATGACCATTCCTATTGCATGCACGAGGGTTCTGAGGTGGGGTGAGAAACCTACAATGTTATCCTCGGGGGATGCGGATGTAGGGCCATCAGAGATCTCGTGCGCTCGTAGATGGATGTGCGCCGAGAAGGAAGTCCGCCGAGATGGCCGTGCGATGCGTGGATGGAGGTGCGCCGTAGAAGGAATACCGCTCGTAGATCTCTCGCGTCGTATTGCGCCTGAAGGGTCCATGGTCGGCACATGATGGTCTCGCGCCGGAAGGTCGACCAAAGCAACCACCAAACCGCATATCTTGCATTGATGCAGAGCACGCTCGTTGTCCAAGTATAAGCCCAACACACACCTCTCGCACCATATAGTGGAGTGCGAGCCGAAAGCAGCGGCGTCTCGGCATGTCTCCGCTAATCTGCCAACGCACCAGAGGTGCACGAGGGTTCCTCCTCGGAAGAAGGGACAAGGGAAGCGGTACCGAGGTCCGCAACACGCAACAAATCCTTGACTCGTTCTGCAGACCATCCGGAAACCCGGTGGTATTAACATAGGGGCGCAGAATCGGGATAACATGCCCATATGGGAGGCGAAATCCACATAAACAACAACCAAAATTTAAGTCTTATACACCGGACGTGCGGCATAGGCCACCAAAGGTGAAAGCCGGGAGCACTGTGGATCGCCATGGAGTTCTTTCATAGTAGGGATTGAGCGGTGTCAGGACCTAGTCGCAATATTAGAACAGGTCAGCAATATGCGAAAATGTCTTACATCATTACGCCATACCAAGATAGGCGAACGATCATTTGTTCCACCATGACGAACAAGTGCTTTCGTTTTAGTTAGTTAGTTAAATCCGTAATGCCCTTGTAATATAATCTAATCTATTGCTTTTTTATCATCCGAACTTTGATTGTATGTGCCCTTATATATGTATTGTTTGAGTTTTAAAAATTTCTCATATCTTAAAATCATTTGAAATTTTTATGGTAATATCACCGATTTATCAGAACATCCATAAAAAGTTTCAAAATTTTTCAAGTCGTAAAAGTTTCCATGGTTTCGTGGCATGATTGTCTTTTCGATTTTTGCAACAAAATGCCGAGGCAACGTCTCGCTATCTCACCCATACGTAAGTGGTAGCCCGCATTAAGTAGGCCCCTTGATTTTTTCGTATTTTTGGACCATCTCCGCTTGTCCCGTAGAGCTACGAAAACCCTAAGTGGCCACGATTTGCGCTGCTTTCGTGCTTGAGTGCCTTTTCCGATTTTGGTAACAAAATGCCGCCAACGTCCGACCATCTCGCCGCAAAGTGGTATGCCACGTTGCATAGGCCGCCGTGCTTTTTTCCGTCATTTTTAGCCCATATTCGGCGGAACTTACGAGGCTACGAAAACCCTAAGTGAAATACGATCACTAACGAAATAAAATAATTTTTCCGATTCGGTTCAATACATCAATTATGTACAACCAACCAATTTACAACAAAAATTGTCAACACAAAATATTAAATACAAAAATTTCAGAATTCTTGTCGAACGTTAGTTGTATTGTTGGCGTTTTATCAGGATAGTTATATTGTTTGAATTTTAAAAAATTCCTCAGATCTTAAAATCTTTTGAAATTTTTATGGTAATATCACTGATTTATCAGGAACCTCCATAAAAAATTTCAAAATTTTTCGACATCGTTAGGGTCCTGTTTTATTTTTAGACGAGGGACGCGGCGGTTTAAACGGAAAAATCGATTTGCTGACGTGGCCAACCAATTTCGCGAACTGAAAATGCGAAATCTGACGTGGCATTTCAATTTCGCGTTTTCAAATTGCGAATACGTCATTTCGTTTTTTCAAAACGCGAAATACTTCGATTTCGCAGTTTCAAACCGCGAATTCACTGATTTCGCATTTTCAGTTCGCGAAATTGCGATTTCGCGTTTTCAGATTGCGAAATTGACGGGGATTTCTGTAAATACGCGAGATTGTTGTATATTTCTGTAAATACAGCTCATTTCTTGTATAAAATACGAAAATTTCCGACCAACCGTGGTAGCAGTTCGAAAAAGCTTCGGGTTCGTACAGGAGTAGGCGAACACGGCCGGCCTGGCCTATCACGATTGATAAGCCGTCCCCTACCGCCTCGTTCCGCGCACCTCCTCCTCCGTCCTCATAAAATCCCCCGCACCACGCCCACCCCCTCGTCCGTCTGTCACTCCCAAAAACCGCACCTCACCTCGCCACCCACTCGACCGCGCCGCGCCGGGCAGGCAGGCAGGCAGGCAGGCACGCCCCGCAAAACGCCTCAAAATCACACGCAAAACCAGCAGGAAATGCCATAATCCACCGGCGCAGCGCCGATCGCTCGCCCGCTTCCACCACCGGCAGATCTGAGTCCCAAGCAAAAGCCTCCCCCTGCCGCGCCGCAGAGCTCGCTCACTGCTCACTACTTATTTCGCTACTGCTCTGCCGCAGCTCGAATCCGCGCACTGAAACCGCCGCGCGCTGACGAGGACTCAATGCGCGCGGCACGGGGGGCGGTGGCTAGGGCATGAGAGGTAGTGCCGAGGCGGAGGAAGGGCCATCGGGATGGAGTTGGGCGACGCGGCGCTCGACAACGGCCACGGCCACGGGCGGAAGCGGGGCCGGGTGAAGGAGACCGGGGAGGGGGAGGGGGAGGCCAAGAGGCTGGCGCCGCTGCCGTGGGCGCAGCAGCACCCGTCCTCGCGGATCTACCGCGTCTCGCGGGCCTCCGGCGGCAAGGACCGCCACAGCAAGGTCTACACCGCGAAGGGCATCCGCGACCGCCGCGTGCGCCTCTCCGTCTCCACCGCCATCCAGTTCTACGACCTGCAGGACAGGCTCGGCTACGACCAGCCCAGCAAGGCTATCGAGTGGCTTATCAAGGCCGCCTCCGCTGCCATCGACAAGCTTCCCTCGCTCGACGCCGCCGCCTTCCCCTCCCACCCCGCGTCCGCCGCCAACAAGGGGGCTCGGGAGGAGCAGGATGCTGCTGATGCGGAAGCCGATGGGTCGCAGCTTCAGCAGCAGCAGCTCACGAAATCGGGCTGCAGCAGCACGTCGGAGACCAGCAAGGGGTCCGTCCTCTCGCTGTCTCGCTGCGAGAGCCGCGTCAAGGCCAGGGAGCGCGCGCGCGAGCGCAGCGCTGCCTCGAGGGACAAGGACAAGGAGGCCGGCGACGAAGCCGGCACCGTCGCCGCCCTCGGGCGGCGCCCCGCCGCAAGCACCTCTGCTCAGGCTGCTTCTTTCACAGAGCTGCTCACTGGCATGGCAGTGGCCAGTGCCGCCGCCGCCACGGCCCCGGCCGTCGCCGAGCACAAGCAGCAGACCTCCTGGCAGCCGATGACCGTGTCCGCGACCACCGACTACATCGGGTTCGCGCAGCCCCGGAAGGCCGGACAGGCAATAGCGCACACCTTCGCCTCCCCTGGCCCCCACCTGGGCAACATTGCGCCCATCGCCATGGCGCCGGCGCAGCATTTCAGCTTGGCGGGCCATGGCGCCTGCGGTAGCGAGCCGCACGCGGAGATGACGCAGTTCTTGCAGGACCACTTCATGCCCGTTCATGCGGCGGCGGCGTCGGGTTCGGCCGGAGACTACAACCTTAACTTCTCCATGTCCTCGGGTCTTGTGGGTGTCAATAGTAGGGGGACCCTTCAGTCCAATTCGCAGCCACACCTCTCCAGCCACCATCACCAGCTCCAGAGGCTGTCTACTCCACTGGATGCTCAGAACATACCCTTCTTGTTCGGCCCGGCCGCCGCGTTGGCCACGCCCACCACGGCTGAGAGCCAGTTCGCCGCGGCCGCCGCATTGCAGCTCTGGGACGGGTTCCGGCACGCTGACATGAAGGAGAAGGGGAAGAACTGATCAAGAACTGCGCAATGCCTAGCTTTCTTGGATGGTAAGGTGATGAACTCTCCAAAGGTTTCGGCTTTCTTTGCTTTTTGGCTGCTTGTGTTTTAGGGCCTTAGTTTAAGGCTAGGATGCTTCCCATTTGCCAATTTGATACGTTTCTCGCCCTTTCGGTGGCTCTCGAGGTGGCCTTGTGCCCCTAAATCCCATGAAACACTAGGGCTGTTCTCGCGCAATTGACGAGTGTCAAAGCTTTAGGGGGAGGGAGCATTCAGCTCAACTTTACTAACAGGTGTCAATTCACTACTCAGCGGAGAGGGATCTGGTTTGGTGTTCTGTTCCCCTAACAATTATTTCATGGGAGACAGGCCAATCGCACGGTTTCTGGTTGCCCGGCATTGGATTTTTAATGCCTTAAATTGTAGTAAGCCCTGGCTACGTTGTAGTATAATAGATTAATAGTATTGCATGAAAGGGATCAGCTATATGATCAAATGCACGAACAGGAAACGCAGAATGAATAAAAATACCCAGCCAGGGTTGTCGGATAGCCTAAAAGCATTTCCTAAAGGGCTTTTGATAGGTCTAGGTAGAAGTAGAGGCGCAGTTAAGCATTTCTTTCACTATGTTGTTTTTCTTAGTCAGCCAACACTAGAAAGTTTTCGGAAGTGCTGAATATGCAGCTAAGCTTAACAAAAGCACACTTTTGTTCAAGTCATTAATGATGTGGTTTTTACCTTTTAGTATGGATCTCGGTTACTTGATATTTTAGCTTTACTTCTTAGAACAACAGAGTTATGCGTCTTTCCAAGTTAAACTGCTCGGTTTATTAAACTTTTTAATTATTGGAAACTTATCCTGAAGGATATAAGACTAGGTTTTTGGTTGAAATGTATAACTTTGTTGTGCTAGAAAATGTAGCGAACTCAAATCTCATTGGCAAAAGTACTTGCTATAGCATTTGTTACCCAAATGAAGTGATTTTCCATTGGGTCAGTTTTTGTGTAGGAGTTTCATTTGCTATCGGGAATTCAGAAGTTGGCCAAGTCCATCGATAGTAGCGATGGGCCATAAGGCATGGGCAACTTATGTGCTGTTGAGCCATCGGTGCTAGAGGTGGAACTATGAACCACTGATCCTTCGCAAAATTGCTGTACCGATATTGGATATTGTATCAGAATAATTGGTGAAATTCAGCATTTAAAAATTAAAAAAATAATCCCGATCCTTTTCCATTACTCAGTTATTTTTCCAGACTAAAAACACAAAGTCAAACTCAATCCAAGCCATCTCTACTAACCTTAAAATTTCTCTCTCACTCATTCTACCTAGTCATCTCTCTTACAGTTGACTCAGCTAAAATCCTTAGACCCGGTAGCCATTGTCCTCCACTGAGCCAACTGACGACTGTTACTAGCCGCCTCCTCCCCTCTAGCCTCCACTAAGCCTACGGGCTACCACTACCGCCTCCCTTCCCTTCTCCCTCTGTAGTTTTGCCGCCGGCATTCCTTTACCCAGCCCAGCGGCCATCGCCACTTCTCCTTCTACAATCTCGTAATTGTTGCCTTCTCCCTCTACAAGCTACCGTCGCCTCCTCTCCCTTCTTCTTTTACCACCAGCCTGCCACTCACCTTGCTAATTGCCACCGCCGCAGTCTTCCCCTCTACAATCTCTTCATTGCCTTCTCCATTTGCAAGCCACTATCGCCTTCTCCTTTCGTTGTCGCCTTCTTCCTCTTACATTTTTTAAAAAAATTTTAAACACATATATACTTGCCGTATTGTCGGATTCTTATTTTTGGGAAATTGTGTGTCGCCATACCGGTACCGCGTATCGATGATACTTAATTTCTTTCCCTTGAAAAGAGGAACAGAGATTATGTTGCAACCGCACAAAGAAGGAAAAAATGTCAATGGAAAATAAAATATAATTTTTTAAGTCTTGTTGCTAGATCTAACAGGAAGGCATTCACTCAAAAAGATCTCATGGTGAGATACATAGACCAAACAATCAGACATCTATCTCCACCTAAGGGCGAACCACATGTCATAATCTTCTCAAATTTGAAGTTGTTGTCAAGACATTACCAGTTGCAAATGACTGTGATACAATCATGTTGTCAAGACTTCATTACCCTTGAAAAGTCTCACTGTGAACTTCCAAGTGCTAATCCTAGAGTATTGAAAATTGCACAAATTATGAGTAAACCATATTCTCTAAAATATCAGAAGACCATGCACACCATGCAAGGTCATATTTCCTCACATAATCCATGGGTTCTCACCTCAGTTACATAGTACCTTGTTTACATAGTATTCTGTAGTCAGTTCTCTTATCTCTGAAGTAAGCTGTAGTTCTTTAACTTTCCGAAGGTTCCTTTGTAAAACGTGGGATATTTGTGCTATACTTTTCTATTATAATAAATTAATTCAGAGAAATGGCCCATTAGGGCCTAATTGCTTTTTTTTTAAAAAAAAACTCTTCAAATAAGCTAGCTTAACTTAGTGGTTTACTCCATTAATTCGCCATCAATAGCGCTTAACCATTTTACCTCAAATAAAAACACTTGCATGTGCATAAAGAACAAAGTGAACAATAATAAGCAATCTCAAATTTTCACAGTAATCTTGTGCATACTTAGCTAGTGCCTATTCTAATCAGTGAGTTAAGAACAAGGAGAAGTGCTTCTATGGTCCTCCAAACTAACAGGTTAAAGTCTGGGTTGCACAGTAGCACCTAACATCTAGTATGCATAGTTGCATTAAGATTTGTGTAATTTTCTTTTAAGAAACAATGTACTTAGGCCTATTGAAATACCGAGTCAGCGAAAATCACTCAATAATTCATTTCATTAGTCTTCATACCTTGCAGCTTGCATTGATAAACATTTGGTAGTCAACAGTCATGGAAGACATTCTCAGAATTTGTTATTATTTTCCTAATGTGATATTCTAGAAGATATCATTGTCAAGATCATATTTCTTAATTTATGATATGACACAAGCTTTTTGTTACCTGCCTCTTCTGTTCTGCACCAACTACCATGTGCTACATGTACTTGTTGTGATACTTGTCAGGGAAATGCGATAAATGCGACTGCAAATTAGTCATGCTATCATGAAAAGGCTGAGTTAATCTTTATATATAGAAGAGCCCTGATATCTTATGCTTGTCTTTAGTGATGCTATCTATATTATAAAGGAAGTTAAACCCATAGAACTTATTGAATATAGTTTCCCCTTTCGTATTTCATGAAAGGTCTCTCCAGCTGAAAAAATTGTATACATGACACACTTTAAATTATCCTACCCAAAGGCTTGTTTTTACCACCTCGAGTTTAGTCTTATCAAGAAAATATGGTCAACTAGCTAGAAGGTGGCTTGTTGTTTAGCTTAACTCTAACTTAAGGCGTGTTTCCACCGAAGCTAAGCATAGTTGTTGAGTTTACCCAAAAAAAACTTCCAGTACTTATGCCCAGTAATCATACTCATGGGGGATAAGCCTAATTAAGCCAATCATGCTCTTAGGCCATTTGGACAAAGCTTGAATGAGTGTGCAATTGTCTTCATATCTGTTACGCTGCTTAAATTAAGACCTTTCCAGAAAAGTTGGTCACTACTCACTGGCAATTTTTAGCTTTTCACTGCCCAAGAACTATCATGGATTGCCATGGTTTCTTGTAAAATAAACTGATTTATAACCTTAACGTGGTATACTTGCAAGACTTCAGTGTTATTAAGTCGTCACCTAGGCACCGCCTAGGCGTCCGGTCGCTGGAGGAAGACCGCCATGGCTGGTCGCCTCGCCTAGAGGAAGATCTGTCGCGGCCTCGCGCATCTCCATCCGCACTGCCATTGCCTCCCGCTGCCGACGCTACAAGATCCGGTGTTCCCACCTTGGCTGAGACCAGATCCGACGATCATGGTGTTAGGGACAACCGGATCTGGCATCTCCACGTCGCCGCCATCCCCGATCTGGCCGTCGCTCTGAGTTGCCTTCGCCCATCTTCGGTTTCGCACGAGTCGAGTAGATCTGGATCCTGGCGGCCCTCGAAGGGAGGGAGTGGAGGGGCGGCGCCGGCATCGAATGGATCTCGGGGGAGGGAGCGGAGAGAATGGATCGTTGGGGGGGGTGGCTGGGCTGAGCGCGCGAGAGAGAGGGGGTGGACCGCTTAGATGGGCCGGCAAATGGGCTGAGATTGAGAGAAATGCACTGCTTTGATATATATGTATTTCTGATATACTACTTTTTTTTTGTCGCCTAATCCTCGCCTAGGTGTCCAGGTGCCCCGAAGGCGACTCGTCTCGCTTGGTCGCCGTGATAACCATGCTAGACTTAGAATTTGTTGTCTTAAAGGTCTTTCAAAGCCCTGGTATACCACGTTTGTCTGGAGTCCCATAATATATTTACACAAATAGATAACCACAGAGCTGTTGTGAAGCATATCTTGGCATTATGCCCAACATGAATCTGACAGTTGAATGAACCTGGAGTTTTTAAAAGGATAATTTTACTCACCAATATAAATAGTTATCTATACTGATATTGTGTTAACCTTAGGAAAAGTGCCTCCATGCTCGTCTATCAAGATAACCGGAATGACCAAAAGATTGTTCTGCTAAAACAGTTTTGTCGTCACTATCCTGTTCTGGTTAAAAGTATAAGTCATATAGACTGTATTATCATAGCTCAGCCTCTGTCGCCTGTCAGCATTGCAAGCTATGAGTGACAGATATGAAAAAACACAGTACAATGTATATTTTCCCATTGTTGATGATAATAGGTGCACAGTCTTGGCCTTTTACTCTTTTCATTACATCAATTGAAAATTTGTGCACAATACCTTTTGAGGTTACATTTTCTAGCATTTGCACTACAGATTTATAAGTAGCATCCTCTTTTATCTGATGGAATTTATCATTGTTGACGATTACAGGAAGTGGAGAAGACAACAAATCATTGCAACTTATATTTCTGTGAGCTCATTCGTGCCTGAAGCTTCATTAAGAGCATCTGGGATGATTCCCTGCGCTCTCAGAAGCAGATCATCATTCGCACATCTACTGTGGTCATCAAAGAAGAACGTCAATATCGTTACTCAGATGATCTTGTGCCTATTTTCTGCCTTTCGTATTCATTTTGAGGTGAGAATTTCGGGAGCAGGACTTGCTGGAGTGCCCTTGTAATCCTTTCCATTCTAAAACTCTATCGATGGATGCTTGCGGCCCTGGATCGGCTCTTTTGACATTGTGAGTTCAGTTATCCCTGTCATTTTTCTTGGTCTCGGTTGTGTGTTGTGAGAGAAGTAGAGAACTCATTGATCCAGTCTATCAGAAGAACAAAATCTGTGGTGTAAGTCTGTTTATACCTCGTGTGCTGAATGCAGTGCTCTACTGAGATGTGAATTTAATTCATGTGCAGTGATTTGTTTATATTACTCAGTGATTTATCAGAAGCTAGTAATGTTAGTTGACAATGGCAGCTGGTTGCCTGCTACAGCCAGTCCATTTGCTGAACTTGCTGAACATTGTGCTGGAACAATATGCTACAAGCTGCCTCACATCACTTTTTATGATAATTTCATTTTCAGTATCATTAACATTTCAGTTGCAGCTTGTGCAAAATACATTCGAACAAACCAGTTCTCTCTCATCAGTCTCACTTTCCTCTGATCTCACACACCTGGCATCATACCAAGTTTAGACATGTTTTCCACATATCAGCTGCGAAGTTTGTGAAAGCTACTATGATTTTTTATGAACAGTTCTTTGTTCGGTGTGATTTGCTGTTGCAGTCTGATAAAAAGCAGCTTAGTACACTCCGACCTGCCTTTGAGCTGTGGTAGCATGGAATGGATCAGCTCACTTTCATCGACTGCTTGCAGGATTACCTAATTTTGTGTGCCGTGCTGACCGGCTTGCAGTGCAGGACACCCTAGTCAAACCCACCAGGAGCTGAAAAGACAGTGAAAGACGTCAACTTTTAGCATTGAAGCAGGCTGCAGCAGCAGACTTGTCCATACATTGGGCAAATGGGCAGGATAAATTTTTTTACGGTAATTTATCTATATCATATTATAGTAAGTGGGCAAAGGTCAAACGAAAAACTATATAATCAAGACCTTAATTTATCATGTTTATTATAACTTATAACCATACTATGGTGTAATATCCCAGAACCTTCTCGTTTGCCGCCGAAACGTGGGGCGTGAGAATGATCAGGCAAGAACAAAATAGAACAGAGGAGAAAAGATACTAAGGACGCAACAAGAACTTTTCATTTCATTTCTCAAGTCTGCCTTTGGATTCTCCGGTACAAAAGTTTATATACTCCGCCCACTACTCCAATTACCCACCCAGGTAAACACCCCTAAAACCAACCTGCCCCTTACAGCGACAATTTACCTCTATAGCTATAGAAATTTCATTTTCAAAATAGACCACCGGATCACTTCAATCTTTAATCTCCACCATCCATTACCCCCAGCGCCGAATTCGTTGCTTGACCCTAAGCAACGGCTGCTAGAAACTTGTCCTTCAAAACATTCAAATCCTCCCATGTTGCAACATCAATCGACAATCCCTTCCACTTGATCATATCTTGGATCACTACAGCACTTCCTTTTTTAACTAACCTCCGCTCCAAAACTTCTTCTGGTTCTGTGGCACTAACATCTAGTTCAGCCAACCTCAGCAATTCAACAAACACTGGTGAATAGTTTGGACTAAAAGATTTTAACGGAGTGACATGAAAGATTGGATGAATGTGACTTTCCGGTGGTAAATCCAGCTGATATGCCACCTGCCCAATCTTTTTAATCACCTGAAATGGCTCATAATACTTATAAGCTAACTTTGGGTATGGTCTATTTACTAAGAAACTCTGCACATGTGGTTGCAACTTCAATAAGACTTGTTCTCCAATTTGAAATTGTCTTTCCTGTCTGTTCTTGTCCACCTGAAGTTTCATTCGGTTTTGAGCTCATGCCAAATGCTGCTTAAGCAATTCATTGTATTCTTCCCTGTTTCTGATATACTCATTGACCTCTTCTGAGTTTTGGCTTATGATCAGAGGCATCACACCATAGTTTGGCTCAACACCATATAATGCTTTAAAGGGTGAGCATCCTAGTGAAGAGTGAAAGTTCATATTATGCCAAAATTCTGCTAATGCTAACCAAGACTTCCATTTCTTTACTGCTTCATGAACTGCACATCGAAGATACATCTCCAAACACTGGTTTACCTGTTCACTCTGTCCATCTGTTTAAGAATGATATGAGGTACTATACTGTAATTTTGTGTCTAAAGCCTTGAATAACTCATGCCAAAATGAGCAGGTAAACACTCTGTCTCTGTCCGATGTAATGGAGATCGATACCCCATGTAATTTCACAATATGCTCAAGAAACAGTCTAGCAACCACCTGAGCAGTAAAAGGGTGTCTAAGGGCTACAAAATGAGCATATTTTGAAAATCAGTCCACCATCACCATGATTACATTAGAGCCTTCTGACATCGGCAAACCCTCAATAAAATCCATGGTTAACTCCAGCAATGCTGCCTTTGGGGTCGGCAAAGGTTGTAACAGCCCTGCTGATTTTGATCTCTCCCCTTTTGCTAATTGACACTCCTTGCATTGCTTCACAAAATCCTTTACACTTTGTTTCATGCCATGCCAACAGAATAGCTTTTTTAATCTCTGATAGGTGGCTTGAATTCCTGAATGTCCCCCAATAGCACTGGAATGAAATGCCGCAAATAACTTTGTTTGTAAAGCTGAGTTGTCACCTATCCATACTTTACCCTTCTTCATGATGAGTCCTTGGAGCAATTCATATCCCTGGTCATCTAGATTATGCACAGCTAGTTGAACTGACCTTTGTTGGGCGACTTTGTTGGTCACATACGAATTCAATACTTCTTGTAGCCATTTTGGTTTCACTTCTGATTTGACTTGAACGTCCATCAATTGTCCTACTCTGGATAAGGCATCAGCGACAACATTATCCTTTCCCTTGTTGTATGCAATGCAAAACCGGAGTCCCATTAGTCTGGTCATGGCCTTTCTTTGCATGTCAGATTGTAGTTGTCATTCATCTAGATAACACAAGCTTCGATGACCCATCCTTATCACAAACTCCCTGCGCTGCAAATATGTCCTCCACTTCTCTACTTCCAACATCAATGCCAGGAATTTTTTTCGTATATTGACAGATTCTTATGTGTTGATCCAAGCACTTTACTGAAAAACACAATAGGATGTCCTTATTGAATCAACACTACACCAATACCTTGATCATAGGCATCTGTCTCTAGTTCAAATGCTTGTTCAAAATCTGGTAGCTTCAACACAGGAGTGGTTGCCATAGCTTTTTTAACTGAATGAATGCTTCTTCAGCTTGATCATTCCACTCAAAGATCTCCTTTAATAAATTGGTCAATGGTTTGGCAAGAATTCCATAATTCTTGACAAATTTTCTATAATACCCCATGAGCCCTAAGAAACCTCTTAATTCTATCAGGTTCCTTGGTCTTGGCCACTCCATCATTACTTGAGTTTTTCTGGAATCCGTAGCTACTCCTTGATCAGATATTATATGCCCCAAATATTCTAACTTCCTTTGAACAAATGAGCACTTCGATCTTTTCACAAAGAATTAGTGAGCCCGAAGAGTTTTCAAAACTACTGTCAAGTGTTCCATATGATTATCAATGCCTAAATTGTAAACTAATATATCATCCATGAACACCAGAACGAATTTCCTAAGGAATGGTGCTAGCACTGAGTTCATAACATATTGAAATGTAGCTAGGGCATTAGTTAGACCAAACAGCATTACTTTAAACTGATAATGGCCATGTTGTGTCTTGAATGTTGTTTTAAATTCATCTGCCTCTTTCATGCATATTTGGTGATATCCAGCACGAAGATCCAATTTAGAAAAATATTCGGTTACTGCTAGTTCATCCAATAACTCATCGATCACCGGCATTGGAAACTTGTTTTTAATAGTTAGATCATTTAGACGACGGTAATCCACACAAAATCTCCATGTGCCATCTTTTTTTTTGAACTAACAATACAGGAGATGCAAAAGGGCTTACACTAGGAGCAATGATTCATGAAGACAACATTTTAGCAACTTGTCTCTCAATTTCATTTTTGTGCATGGGTGAGTACCTATAAGGTATCAAGTTCACTGGTGTTGCCCTATTGATTAACGTGATGGCATGGTCATACTCCCTTCTAGGAGGTAACTCTTTTGGTTCGTCAAAAACATCTTGAAATTGCTCCAATACTGCCTTGGTTACCTCTGGAATTAGGTCATTCTGATCTGATTCATCCTATTCCAATATTGTCATAGCCCAGATGTCATTACTGTTAGTCTATTTAGTTAATTGTTCCATAGTCAAATACTTGATTCTAGATTTTTCCTTTTCTTTCACTCCCAGTAACCGGAACTTCTTCCCTTGTTGTTCAAACTCAATTGACTTATCTTCCCAATTACAAACCATAGGACTGTGTGTTCTCAGCCAATCCATTCCTAAAATTGCATCATAAGCCCCCAATTCAAGCACTCTGAAATCAGTTTGAAATTATTGTCCTTGTGACCACCATTCCAGATTTGGCGCCCAACTGTTACACTTCAGTTTATCACCATTTGCCACTTTCACTTCAAGCTCATTAGTTTCTCGAGGAACATAACCAATCTTATGCAAAAAAAATTTGCATTAATGAAGCTATGAGAACTTCCTGAATTCACAAGAATCAACATTACCTGATTCCTTACTAAAGCCAAGATACGCATTGTTTCAACCTCCTTAGTACCTGACAATGCATTCAAGGATAAGTTGCAGCCTTCCTCCTTGTTGAACTCCATTATTTCTAGCATATCCAACACCTCATCCGACAGCACCTCTCCTTGTTCATCTATGGTAATGGCTTGTAATTGAGCTTGTATTTTCTTCCTACACTGCAAATGGTGATTAGGCTCATATTTCTCCCCACACTAATAACATAAACCATTTGCACGTCGATATTCATGCAATTGTCTGGCTTTCCAAAGCTCTCCTTGCCCCATTTTACTAGTACTTAATTGTTGATCCTGTTTGTTCAAACCTCCCCCATCTTTAGAACCTACTACCTTCAATTTCCAATTCTTATTGCAATCTAATACATCCTGTTGTACTCTAGCTAAAAGTGCTGCTCTATCCACTGATCCAGGGATTTGACATTGCACCGCACCTCTTAATTCAGGTTTCAACCCTTTGATAAACTGAGATACAAATAGCTCCTCTCCATAATAAGGATTATGCATCAAAATTTCAAACATCAACTTATCATATTGACTCTTATATTCAGCCACTGTGTCTTTTTGCTTGATTTCTACCTGTTCTTCCAAAAGCCTTCGTTGGTCAAAGGCCCCAAACTTTTTTTCTACTACTTGTATCAAGTTCTCCCAATTCCCCAACTCATTTTGGGTCTTAAACATTTGCAACCAACGGCACCATTACTCTCCATATGCATGCTTGCTGCCGACACCCACAAAGTCTATGGATGTTGAAAATATTGAAATAATCCATACACTTGTCACACCATAATTTGGGACTTTCCCCATCAAATTTGGGAAAATTTAGTTTTGGCATCAGACTCCTCATTGTTCCTCCTGACTCCCTCTATGATCCTAGGTTCTGCCCTATGTTGTCCTTCAGAACACCGATCAAACATCTGGTATGTGTCCCGCCTGTTGAAGACCCAAGAGTTTGGTGGTGCTGGAGTGAGCAACACCTTTTCTGCCTCACCAGTTGATCCTTCACCATGTCCCCGCGTCTTCCCACCACCCACCCGCCCAATTGTGATCCTTGATACTGCTTGAGCTGTAGCCTCTAATTGCTTCGCCAGAAGTTGCTGATCTCTGATGCTCTGCTCAACCGCCTTGATCATCAATTCCATTCATGCCATCAATTGCTGTTGTGTGGAATCAATCATATCCACCCACGCAAACAAGAGATAAAGACTTTCCTTAAAGCCTGAGTTCTACTTCTCATTCCTTTGTGCAGTCTCCTCCATGGCTTCAAGAATGAACCGTGTCTGAACCGAGGGTTTCGGTGGCGCTGTGATGTCGCAATTGGCCGAGTTAACTAGATTTGGGAAAAACATTTTGTGGAGATACTCAGAACCAATTTCCTCGATTCTGAATTCCTCCAACCCTTCTTTGAGATTTTGCAACTCTAGACACGATTGATCGAACACAGCTCTGATACCAAGATGTAATGTCCCAGAACCTTCTTGTTTGTCGCTGAAACGTGGGGTGTGAGAATGATTAGGCAAGAACAAAATAGAATAGAGGAGAAGAAGATACTAAGGACGCCATAAGAACTTTTCATTTCATTTCTCAAGTCTGCCTTTGGATTCTCCAGTGCAAAAGTTTATATACTTCACCCACTACTCCAAGTACCCACCTGTAAACACCCTCAGAACTTAGCCTTGTCCCTACAAAGAACAATTTACCTTCTGACTCTGAAGAATTTCATTTTCAAACTAGACCACAGGATCACTTCAACCTTTAATCTCCACCATCCGTTACAATGCAATGCTATTGCTACTATATCAGGCTTAAGTGGACGAATTTGTATGGTTTGCAGAACTGAACCTATTAGCCTACCTGGAACACTGAAGTATCAGCCTCCGTTGAAAGATGAAGAATGAACAATTTCACTTCAAATGCTTCAAGTGGTTAATCTTGGTCAGAAAGACATATCTCTTATTCCATTGGAAGGTCGGGTTGTAGCCACAGCTTGTTGAAGCTCAGGTCATAGACGGTCTTAAGATATTAGCTCAGTTAAGCAGTGGATATTCCCTTGATACGTGACTGGCAAAAAATTGAAGATATTTCCCAACCAAACAAGAAGAAACACATAGTGTGAGCACAATTTTTTGTCTAATAGAAGATAATATAATTACCAATCATTATTTTGATAAAATTGGCTGAAAACTTGGTCTTGATGGATATATCTTGTAGTTAACTAGGGAGCCTATGACTTCAAATTAGCAAGTGACTGTTCTACACTATTATGAGTTTCAAGCCCAGCTAATTATTTGGAAAGTTGAGCTGTTGGGAGTCATTGATCAATAGCATATTGTGCTTATTGGACAGTGCAGTAGCTACCCAATACTAGTCTACTACTATCTAACTAGAGAATGAAAATAAGAATCGTCTTAAAAAAAGAAATGAAAATAAGAATGGCCAAGGGCAATTATAAACTGCATGTTCAGCAGTATTTACAAAAGCTTAAGGCCAATTCATCTTACCGGTAAAGTTTAATAGATAAAATATCTTTGATAGGCGGCTCCGATGCTGGAGACGAAAGGAGTCACAACAGGAGGCTCTAGCATTGATCAACATTGAGATCACTTCTCGAATGCTAGGTCTATCCAATGGTGATTCACTGGTGCAGAACAATGCAATCTTCAGCACCAGAGACATTTCTTCCACAACTCTTTGAGTTCAGATTGAGTCTGCTGTCAAACAATTTGGAATTTGGTTTCATACTGTTCATCATCCGCCTCACCAAATTGACAAGATCTCTCAAAGGGGCCGAATTGGAGATTGCCCAGTCTCTAGTTCCAAAAAAACCACCCCAAAACTATAAATATCGCGCTTTACAGTGACCATGGTGAAAGCATACTCTGTATCACAATAAGAAGCACATAATTAGAAACCTTAGGACAAGGCTTAGAAACGGAACTTTGACAGTACAATTTTGGAAAGAACAGCTGAATAAACTATCATGTAGTACTGTGTGTATCAACTTGCAAAAACACGTCTAGCTTTGTGTGCATAATATATGATATAGTACAGGAAACCATATGGAGCTAGTCCCTGACAAAGCAGATTGAACTTCAATCAGCAATTCCTAATGCAGTGATTCAATAACAGATCTAACCTGGCGCAATGTTGCCATATTACCGGCAATAGCAGACATTGTTCTGGAGTTGGAAATGCCGATTAGTTTTGCCAAACCAAAGTCCCCCACATGAGCCTACATCATCTCATCTAGTAGGACGTTTTTGGACTTTATGTCACGATGATCACTGTTGGTTTGCAATCGCTGTGACTATACCACAGACCTTCAGCAGCCCCGAGAGCGACCCCGGTACCGGGTGTCCCAGTCCGGTAGATATGCATCCTTGCTATCATGAAGCAACTCTCCAAGGCTACCATTTGCCATGTACTCATAAAGGATAAGATTGGAGTCCCGATAAGAGCAGAAACCATAAAGCTCGACAATGTGGCGGTGCCTGACATTTCCTAGGGTGGTTAGCTCAGCTCGGAAGCTTCTGTCAACATTGGAGCCTTCTCGAGACTTGAGCTTCTTCACTGCAATTGTACGGCCATCAGGCATGACGGCCTCCAAGCTCATTGTTGTTCAAGCACAGGTACTCCAGCATGCGCAAGTTCCCTAGTTGCGTTGGGATCTTGCACCGAATAGCATGTTGTAACTGACATTTAGAGGATAACCCCCCAAGTTGAGGCGCCCTTCGTAAAAATGCCCCATATGTGTCTATGACATCTGGGCCCTGGACCCATATGTCATAGACACAGAGCGGGGCATTTTTACGAAGCCACCTCAACTTTGAGGCATACTTACAATTACTTCCATTTGGAGCAATCTGGAGGGTACTGAGCTGGCCAAGCTCAACCGGGACATGACCGGACAAACGGCCGCCTCCCATCTGCAGCTCAGTGAGTCGGGAAAGGCCTCCAAAACTACTTGGAATTGTGCCAATCAGGCTGTTGTCGGACAGCTTCAACTGCTCCAAGTTCACTAGTGTGCCGAGCTCCTGAGGAATGAGTCCAGTGAGGGAGTTTCTGCTGAGGTCAAGCCTCTGTAGCTTTGTACACCATGCCAACTAGTGAGGAATCAGTCCGGTGAGCTGGTTTGATGATGTATTGAACGCAACAAGCTCTGTCAGGTAACTTTGTAATTTGGTCGTATGCTTCGTGCAGAGACCGGGATTTTTACTCCCTTTATCTAAAAAACAAGCTCTGTCAGGTTGCCAATGCCAGTAGGGATCTGTCCGACAAAGTAATTTTGCGACAAAATTTTCTTCTCTACGCTCCTGAACTTGCCAATCTCAGGCGGTATCGGGACCGAGAACCTGTTAAATTATGATCCAAATTCAGAGATATGGCCAACTTCAGCCTTCGCTCTGCGGAAGCCCGCCTGGGGGTGCGGGGGGGCTTCGCCCCTGCGGTATGGATCAGTTATTGACGTAGGTCACCACTGTCTATATATTTTCCTTCTTGTAAATCGCTTGGGGCGATTGTATTCCCAGCGCTTTGTAACTCCTCCAGAAAATAGTGAAGTTCTTCGCCGGCCGGCGCCCGTGGTTTTTTCCCGCAAGGGTTTTCCACGTTAAATCCGTGTCTCTTATTCGTTGTGTTTGATCTTCTTCATTTGTTTTGCGCGTCATTTTTCTAACAGAACCAATTCTGGTTCATCTCAAGCGCCGACAAGTTCTGCAGCAGCGACAGCTCAACAGGCAGACTCCCTGTCAGCATGTTGCTCCCCAACCGGAGCTGTGTCAGAGTCCTACAAGCCTTCACTCCTGGAGGGATGTAGCCAATGAGATGGTTCGACCCCAAGCTCAAGAAGACGAGCTTCTGGTACTTGCAGAGGTGAGGGGGGACGCTCCCCATCAGCCGGTCGCTCGACAAGTCGAGCACTGAGAGATTGCTGCTGGTACCCAGCAATGGTGGGATGACACCATGGATTTGGTTGTCGAAGAGCGTTGTCCTCATCCCGTTTCTCGAGCATGTTCCACGGGTACGAGCGGCACGGAGGTTTTGATCTCGAGGTGGAGTGCCCCAGGTTGATGCGGTGGGTGGAGAGGTGCAAGGGGAGGGGAGAGCGTGAGGAGCGTTCTTCCGGACGACGAGGTCCGCGAGGAGATGTACGAGCTGCACAAGAAGTGGTATGGCATAGAGTGAAGAATGATGGAATGATCTATGCAAGCAAATTAATAATTACTAGTCATAACAGCGTGCTACGCCGCGCCGCTATGGAGATGATCTATTGGTATGAACATATCATCTAAAGTAGTAGGGTCGTAGTCTTGAATTTGCGATATAAGTTTGGATGGGTAAAATACAGACATATGTTCGGAGTGAACAACGTTAAAAAGTTGTTTTGTTTATAGGCCCTATTGGCCGTATATATATAGCATAAGCGGTATGGTAAGTTTCGTACTGGCATCGACAGTGCAACACGTGATTAGTCTAACCAATGTATGGGGTTTGTTCGATAGGGCGAGCTGTGTTTTTTGAAGGGATTTCCTATAATATGGTGTGAAACGATCATCGTTCTGTATGGGATTAAACAAATCGGGGCTTAGTAATAATCTGGTTGTAGAGCAGGTGAATTACAAAAGTGTCTTAATCGCTAGTTAGGTACAATAGGTATGCACTTAGAGCAGAGAAACAAATGTGTCTGGTGGTTGAGTAGCGTTCTGCTCGTGACCGATTATGTGTTTGTTAAGGACAACATATGTTATCGGTTCGGATATCGGAAATAGACTATAAGCTACATATGTATAGGCATGATTAGAGTCATAGTAAAGGAGTCGCGATATATAAAGACGTACATCAGCACAAATATATTTATATTAAGTAGATATATGCGGTGGATAGAGGTACAGGGATAGAAACACCATGTATTTCGTGTACATTCGTAGAGCGATACGATTACGCTAGGAGGATGAGAATGCGCTGCCAGTGTTAGAGCTAAAGAAACATGGATAAGATAATACACAGAGTTTGTAGGGTATGGAAATACGACGGCTTCGCGCGGTGTGGGCGGCGCGTGCTATAAACGAAAAGCGTGACGGTGAGGCAAAAACAAGCATCCCCGGATCATCCGGCCTGTGTGAATAAAAACAAGTTGGCTTAAAATCAGCATATATCAACGACAGTTAGGTAAGTGGAATTCCTAATATACAACGCATAAATCACCTGATATTGTTATAGGACATGTAACAGATAGGTATAGTACCTCATGACATGCTGTCTCATATGAAGTTAGAATGAAGCCCTTATCGATAGAGCTGTCTTGAAGCAGACTAATAAGCTTATGAGCGAAGAGTTCATATCGAGTAGATGGTGGATCTTTCCCAGTATAAACAATTGACGATTTGTATAGTCCGGTCTTCTGAATTTCGGATTCCGTGGTTTAAATAGGGAGAAAATCAACATTTTCGATGCAAATACATTTTATCTGACACAGTAAACTATTATGTTTTTGTTTGATAACATGGACCGTGTTATTCGCATCTCTAGCGCTGTCACGGAAGAGATCCGCCCAGGATTGTTCATTTCTAAGTCTCTTTCGTGTAGCTCTTAGGCATTCGTAATTGGTATCTTGGATCTCCACGTTTCTCTGTATTTGAAGATATAGGATGACTGCATGAGCCGCATTTTCCAGTGCGCCGTAGTCTGTATAAGCCAATTCTCCATAGAATGTTTTCTCTTCACTGCGACTATGTTGGAACTCAAGCGGCATATCTATCTTTATCCATCCCCTGATTTGGTTGGATCCTTCACAGACAGTACCCGATAAGTGTATCGTCAACCATAATTTCTTGATTATTTGTTGTAGCAGCATATGTTTTGAGATGTATACAGATATCTGTACCTATGAAAAATACAAATAGCAAATAGTAACTCAGTACCAAGGGCAATAATAGCAGAAGGAGGTTTTGAAAAATTTGCGCAGCGTATCACATCATAGCTGAAAAAGCAAATGCGGCTTAACATTATTGCTATAGTAGGAAAGAAATGTTTCTAAGGGCGCGTCTCGTTTGGTTAGATACTATTACATTTAGCATGATGAAAATGGGCTATACAAAAATCAGTAGGACGTGGAGTAGTGATACTGGATAGGTTTTGTATCTTAAGTCGGAACAATCGAAACATGCTGAATCGATTATGTTTAGTATCATGAAAATGGGCTATACGGGAACCAGTAGGAGGCAAAGTGGTAATACAGAATATGTTTTGCACCTTAACCAGAAGGAATGAGATCTGCTGAATTGCATTGGCCATATAGCTCGAATAAGGAAAAGAAACATTTAGCGGACCAAGTAGGGTAAGGACTTACACCAGGCACAACGATGTGATCCTCCGCATCGACAAGCTGATTTTGGAACAGAGAGGAGCTCGATTGTCCTACGTTGTGCGTGGCTTGTCTAGGTTGCGGTTCCTTCTCTGGGTCGGTGCTTTGTCTATCAATAGGTGTTTCTGTACATTGAGGAAGCAGAGGTCCAACAGGATCTGGAATAGTATGAAACCGTATGGAATCCAATTCAAGATCCTACAGGGTCAGAGGGACGTCACAAATCATATATATCGAGAAAAAGGTGTAGGGCAACGTGTAGGCAAACATGGCCAAAAAGTATGCCACGGAAAGAAAATCTACCTGCGGCGTTTGATCTGAAGATGAGACTATGGCTGACGACAATAGCACCGACGTCGGCACAAGCTAAGGTAAGGTATTTTCCATCGGTTTGTCTGGAGAATGGTAAGCTCGATAAATCGCTTGGCTCAGTTACGATAGTAAGAAGCACCGCAACGTAGTGGGACTCAACTATGAGATGGAGACATAGACAGGAGGTTGCAAAGGATAATGAAGTATGATGGACGGAGAGTGCGACGAGCAGATCACGGTACGACATAGGAAGACACAGGGCGTAGGCTGTGTGGAGATCTCCACAGGGCAGACACCTCAAGAAACTACGGTGCGTGAAATACTGAGCGAGAAAACGATAGAGGATATGGCAGCCGCTCATCAGTCAGGGAGGAGGAATCGCTACAGATGCCTGACTGGCGGAGAACTAAATGTTGTGGACAATAACCGTCGCTAAAAATAAATAAGTGATTGTTTTGTAGACAGAAGCCATCATTTATGTACGCTAACAATAAATAAGCGATGCGAAATATGTTGGCTTGTGTGTATCGGGATTCTACACAATCAATGAATGCAGAAGCTAAAAATCAATATATGAAATGCTATACATGATCAATAGTTGATCTAAGTACGTAAAAACAATAGGCAAATGGTGGTATGTATAATAGTTTCTCAAGTTTTAAAGGCAAGGAAACGGTACAACATTCTAGTGGGGTAGAAATTTTAATATCAAGTAGATGGAAAAATGAGTGATTTCCAGAGTCTGTTTTAGACTGGTCGAATCAGAATAGTATACACTAATCACGTATAGGAAATATGTCTGTATTTGAATTATCAAAAGGCAGTCATCAGTTTTGCTCCTAAGGTCTAAGCCATAGCGATGTAGATTAATCCTATGTAATTAGTATTGTTATTAGAAATACAGGTATATATATTAGTAAACAACAGTAGAGATACGTACAAAAAGTAACTGGGTCGTTATATCTAAATATATATCCATGTGTGTAAGTTTGTTAGCCGAATCTAACAATAGATGTTATAAGTATCATAGATCATTTTTACGCAGTGTAAATACTATCAGTAGGTATGCCGATAGAATCAGATAAAGATGAAATCTGTCCATGCTATAAGGAGCACACGAAGATGCCAATGGTATCTATTAGTAAATCCGACCATATTAACTAAATAAGGATAGAGTGGCTATGAGTGTATAGAGTGGTTACCAGTCGGTTGATAAGTTTAATGATACCTGATTATCGTAGGGAACAATAATCTATATGAAACAAAGTGAGTAACTGCAATCGAAATGATAAGCGCAATTATATTGTCGTTCCTAGAACAACAAATTAGATAATTAAGGAAATATACGAATCGTTCATAGCACGGAGCACGTGATAATACAATGTAGATAACAACTAGCAAGGAGCACTAACATATGGGTCGAAATAGAATGAACAGATAGAAAACACAAAAGGTATGACAGTTCTATTTTATTAAACAGGAACAGGGCAGGGAAAGTAAACCGTAGAGTAGTCTAATAGTGAGATTGAAAGACCATGTGGAGGTCTATCCTTGTGTGTGATGAGTAATTGACAAGAGTTGAGGTTGGTTTGATTTGAATTGGATTTTCGATGTGAAGCAATTTGAGTGTTGGTTGCTTTTCCTAGTGCTACCCGCATGAGGGCGGTAGCATCGGACCGTTGAGCGTAATTAGGATTGATTAATGATTTTGGGATAATCATTGAAAATATCTTTGTGGGCATTGCTATGTGAAAGGTTTTTCCTTGTCTTTGATGGTTGCAGGGCGACGGTGCTAGGTCATGGTGAGGCGGAGGATGACCGGGACTAGGCGAGGAGCGTCGGAGGTCCAGACGGTCGGGAGATCGCCGGAAGATGACCGGAGACGGAGTCCGGGCAAGCCAAGAAGATAAGGAAAGGAGATGATGCTAGCTAGATGCCGCGTGGATCAATGAGGGCCGTCGGATCGCGGTCTAGTTGATTGGTTAGCGGGTCTAGGTAGTATGCTTTGAAAACCGTGCAAGAAAACCCGGTATGTGTGCGGGTTTTGGGTTAGCCCTTGCATGGTTGTATGAGTGGGTCAATCCTAGCCCTTAGATGAGTGTCCTAGGGTTGAGGGACTCATCCAAGGGTGGTAGGTGGTCCAAGAGTTGTATAAATAGGGGTGGAGGGGTGGCCTCCTCCCCTTGAAGGTTTGAGTTGCTCCTTTGAGCTTTGCCCACATGAAGTGAGGCTTTGTAAACCTTCCCACCAGAAATACAAAGAAATTTCTTTGCATCATTGTGAATTTAAATTCTGCATTTACATTATGTCTTTACTTTACGCAATTTAAATTCAGCATTTACATTACGCATTTACTTTCCGCAATCTACATTCATGCAATTTGGATTTGACTCCCCTCCTTCTAAATGCTGATCTTGGATGTTTTGAGTGTGTTCATATGGTTTTACATCTCTTTTGCACTCTTTGATTGAGTAGAGATCATCTTTTCTTTCAAATTCCAATTCTGTCCAGAACTTGTTCTTCGCGCAGCAGTTAGTCTTTGATTTTTGGAAAAATCTAGAAAAATCCTTTTTGCGTGATTCTTATTGGATATTGTGTGGGACTCCTATATCCATCTGCAGAAAAACTTTGGAGTTCACTGGTTTCATAGTTTGGGTGCCATGAGGTGAAAACCGAGCCCCAAATTTTCTGGTCGAAGTTCCTGACTGTCTGTGTTCATAGATTTATGATGATTTTTATACATGGCTTTTTGATCTGAAATTTGGTGGAGAGCTTCACGACTCATCTGCTCATAGGGATAAAATTTATCATAATTTTGTGAGCAGCAGAAACCCACCAACCTCCTGTTCAAATTAAAGACAGATTCTGGAAATATCTGCTTTTGCTTTTCTAAAAGAGACTTTTGTGTCTTGGCTTGATCTCTTTTAGAAAAGAAGTATTTGAATTGATTCCTCTCCTTTTTGGACACTTGACAACTAGGATTGTGATTGAAAATCCCTCACATATTTTATGGATCACATCCATGTAAGCTAGGGTTGCACATAGTTGTCTAGTCGTTCGGTTTTTATGGTTTTTCACGATTTCCTTTGCGCGATCTTTTCACGGTTTTAGTTGGAGTATTTTGGGGGAAAATTTAATTACGACCATTCACCCCCCCTCTGTTCGCCATCTCGATCCTTCAGAGATTAACAGTACGAAGATATATAGAACAAGTATAAAGCACATATTAACATATAAACAGCTAAAAGGAAGGGCTGTGAGTTGCTGTGTGGGGTGATGGGCACAATGATACACTATTATAGTGACCAAAAGAAACCCATAGATATAGATTGGCATATGTAAGTCTGGAACATTGGAAAATACTACTAAGATGAGATGGCCGGCCTTCTCAGTACGGTAATGGCGTGCATTCGCTCACAGGAAACAGTGAGAGTAGTCTTTGTTAATTAACAGTGGTAACCACTTTTGGGTAGCATTCTGGTGGTTCGCTGCCTGCGAAAGGTAGTTATTTCGGCTACGTTATTATCGAAATTGATAGAGATTAGTAAAGATAATCGTGAAGATAGCAATGTATAGGAAATGGTTTATTTGTCTTTAATCGCTTCGCTCGTCGGAAATAGTCTCCTCTTTATCGGTTGCTTTCCTTCCATATGTTTGGCGGTGCTAGAGATAGTGAAAACAGTTCATTAGCATCACATTATAGGTGGCGGTAAGTAAAATGATAGTGTAAAAACATATAAAAATATAACATTGCACTGTTTTAAGGAATAGGCAAGTCATTGACAATAGCTTGCAATGGACGTTTAAGCTTAGAGCCTGGCTCCACGAGTGCCTAGAGATAGAGAAGAAACATAATCAAAGCCTATTTGTTTTGGAGGTGCCTAGAGACAAAGAAGAAACATAATCAAAGCCTGTTTGTTCTGGAGTTGTGCAATGTGAAAAGCTAATTATAGAATGATCAATGAAGCAAACCTGCGAAGATGGTGGTGTTCCTTCGTGAATAACAATGTGAGCCAATTCACTTTCCCGCTATCACAATGAGACAAAGATTAGTAGGCATACAAACAAACATAGATGGGCTTTCAGTGGTTTTCTTTGTTAACCGGCCAAAGACAGAGATATACATGAGAGACACGTAGCGTTTCTTTATTGACCTATCAGTTCTTAGATCAATGGAAACTACTAAAGTAAAGTTTTCTATTTGGGCAAACAAATGACACTTAGGACTGGATACATGTGGAGTTAAAACAGAACACACAGGTATAAGATATATAGAACATCAGAGTGTGCAGATATATGGGCATGAAGAGGAAATGTATGGATTATTTGTTGCTAGGTGCGTGGAAGGTAACGTACTACAGGTTCTGTATAGAAACCGTAGGAACACCGACACTAACAAGAGACGGGAAAAACAAAACTTTTGTAAGTAACAGTGCAGACAGACAGGCAATCATATTTGTGATTAAGAACCTAAAGGCAGGTCCTGGGAATAGACCTGAACAGTTGAGGGTGGCTGAGGGGATTCGTGAATAGATGCCGCAGGAGGCGAAGCGATGTCATAAGAGGTACCAAACTAAAGTTTTTTTTTCATAATTTGACAAGGATGTCTCTCGCTGGGAAGCAATCGAGAGTCAATTGTGCGTGAGGACAAGTTCATCAGTGTTCGATGGGTCAGCAACGAATTCAGCAAGAACAACAATTGTTGACGGTACGGACATTGCATCTCCATTGAACTGAGTTGTATCTTTTATAATGGTGGTATCAGCAAGAATAGAAGCGGTCTTTGTGTTCCAATTGTGCACTGGTAGAGGCGGACGGCATGGAAGGCAAGAGGGCTAATATGGAATCAACCTGATACGATATTTTCATTCGTTGTAGAGCTCGCCGTGGCATAGAGATTCTCAGTGTACAGACCTTTCCAAAAAGATTTTCTATTTGGGGAGGGATAAAGTCCCGAGTGACCATCAGCAGCGGCAACAAGAGGTGCCACCGGACAACTAATAAGTTCTTGCGCAATTTCAGCAAAGAAAATGAATTCCACTGTTCTTGCATCCGAATTGTTGATGTCGTGTGGGTCGATGCCATGCACTGTGACTCGGTATCTATCATAAAAAACAGTTGGGTTAATCTATAATATTCGATTAGTTTATTGATCCAAAACACAATAACGCGTATTCGAATTATTCAACTAGTACATTAAAGAGCAATGAGCTGAAAAAAGTGAAAAGAAATGCACCTTGTGTCAGCAGTTGTGACGTTGCATCTTGCACACCTGTAAGCGTCCCCCTCACAAGCAGTAGCTCTCTTGCAAGTAGAACACACCAGATACCACCACGGCTGCTCCGGAGCTAGGCTTTTGATAGCAATGGTAATGGTATAAGTATTTCCCTATAGTCATTAATTCATATATTTAATTGAGAAGGAACACAATATATGAGAAACAAGTGCAAAGTGTTACCATGAATTGCAAATCATAGAAAGAGTTCTTACCAGTACATCATGTGGGTTAAGATCACATATCTCGGGCACTGTAACTATAATGTTGTGGCTCTGAGCAGGGAGATGGCTGGTCCATTTAATGGCATGTGGCACAACAGAAAAACTATGTGATTTGCATTTGAAGGCAAGGTCATTTTTCCCAAGGGATCATACAATAAGAAGAGAAACAATAGAAAAACGGAGTAAGGTTAACGAACATAGACGCAGGAGTGAGGCTCGCAACGTTAGATATGCATATGATACAATATTGGTATTCTAAAATCAAAAGAACGTAGCAGCGGATGTGATGTGTACACAATGTCAAGGTGTGAAGAGCTCAACGTAATAAGGAACCCATATCAAAAATTAACCAACAGTGTAGGAAGGGCAACCTACAAACACTACGGTTAGTTTTTAAGGAAGGGGAATATCAAACATAGTCTGTAGAGAGCAATAACTATTGGGAGAGCTGCATTTGTATACCACTTACAAACATTGCTTCCTTGAAGTGACAATTGGTCTACAAGTTTTGGGCAGCAGCTTTTTCTAAGAAATGTAATGAAATACACACGAAACAAGAAATGAAAGTAGTAACTAAGGGCAACCGCACATGAGCATATCATTGGACAGAGAATAAAAACGAAAGTAGTGAACAGTTGTAACATCCCAAAAATTTAATAAAGTGAAAATGAATAATTTAGGTTTGAATATTATTAATTCTGAGTTTCTTGGCATTATTGAATTTTATTTGGATTTCTTTGGAATTGTTCTTTGTATGAAAAATTCAACAAATGGGAATAAAGAATGAAAAAGAGGAAAAGGTAAAAATGTAAAAAGTAAAAATTTAGAAAAATTGCCATGAGAACCCTTATCATTCAATTAAATCATTTTGGCCAGCAAATGAAATTTTATGCATAGAGAAATGAAGAGATAAAATGAAAAGATAACTTTTAAATCAAAATAATGTAATGTCAGAATTTTTATAAAATAATGGAACCATATTTTGGCTTGAAAATTTTATGGAAACATTCTGAGGTCAAATGCTTTTGAAAAACAAAATTTGAAAAATAATAGACTTCATTTGTTCTCAAAGAAAAATCAAAATCCGAAACAAGAAATTAGAGCAGTCATTGTTGTTAGAATATTAATAGTTTTTCGTTAACTCATTTTAATCTGAAAATTTTACCAGACATCAAAATATGTTCAAAGATCTCGGTCGAAAAGTTTCACCATTTTCTACAATCATTTGACCACCACCTAAAATCAGAGAGAGAAGGAGGAATTGACCCCTGACTACCCTGTTTGCTTCGATCAGTCACCGACGTGTGGGCCATCCGTTGCTACTCCGTTCCGTTGGTGCAAGGTTGAAGCTCCCAGCCACTGACAATGGACCCAGGTCCCTGCTGCCAAACTCATCGCCCTCCTCAGTTCCGTTCGCTCCACTGGCGAACTCTCCGAAGCTTTGAGTGCCAGATCGCAATGATTGCCGCCACGAATCCCACTCACTCGCTGCAATTCTTGGCTATAAACCACTCCTCCCTGACCACAATGAGGCTCTCTCCCATTCCCCTTCACTTCCCTTCTTCTTCCTCAGCCGAGACAGCCAAATCTCGCCCCAATTTCCGCCATTGCCGAAGCCTCTGCTGCTCGAGTGCGAAGAGAAACCCGAGCAAGAGAGCCAACCATTCCCAAATCCCCTTGAGCTAGAGCATCCTTGACCCTCACTGAGTCCAGCGCAAGCCTCAATTCCAGCTCTTCAAGCTGCTGGCCACAAGACCGGCGCCCTTCTTCTCTAAAACCCCACCGTATGAGTTCTCCCAGAAGTCTCCGACTCAATAATCCCGAGAATGGAACCTCTAGTACCCCGTCATGCTTACAAGGCCACCGATTTCACCTCTAATGCCCTGTTCTTCTTCCTCCACCATCCGCCATTGGAGCCGCCGCCCCTCCTCGGCTGCAGCTCACGTGGGGCTTCCTCCGGCCGAATCAACTCCGCTCCCAGACTCTCCTTGCCGTGCTGATGCTCCCCGTGCCGTCGCCTTCGCCGGACCATCACCCGAGTGCCTTCGCCGGCGAGCCCTAGCCGTGCTCTGTTTTCTGCCTCTGCGCAATGGGGCCAGCGAGTCAGCGCCTGAGGTAGAAGAAGCCTGAGCCAAAAGGCGCCTCCTCTGATTGAAAACGTATTCCCTCTTTTCCAACCGAATTAAATATTCAAACTTGAGTATCTTTTACAGTTTTAATCAAAACTCAGTAGGACAAATTTGTATAATCATCTAAAATCACAAAGAATATAAATATGTAAAAATATTTAATTTATGATCTGCAGAATAATTATTTATATTAAACTTTGATTATGATGCTAATATGGTTTTTAATGGCAACTTGTGGATAATAAGAACTGAAATGGCGAAATGAATATTAATATGATGCTAAGATCAGGATGGATTTAAATATACAAAAATATTTAGTTTTTGAATCATAGAACAACTATTGAAATCAAGAATGAGACAAATACACTATTTATGAACATTATGGCACATGTGAAAGATATAACTTTTAAAACTACAAAATAAATGCTTGTTTGCCTCTGGACTCAGAATAAGCTCAACTATGTAGAATCGTCCAATGTTGAACTCAATTTAAATTATTTGCTTCACAATCATCAATTAACCATGTTATGGCCATTGGCAAAATACTAGCATAATGGCTCACAAAATGATAATGTAATTTATATTAAGTTCCTAAAAACAGCAAGAACCCATGTATGCATAAATGTTTAAGATCAAACTCAAATTGCATTCTTTTGATGAAAGGAAATGTTAGTTATAACAATAAGTAAATAGATAATCTATTGCAATTAAAGTTAAAATAATGCAAAATCAACTTTAAAACATTTCTAGGATTGCTACCTGTTAATACCTGAAAAATGAATCAAGAATCATGTATAGGTTAGTTGGAAATTAAGATTGAAACTTGGCCGATGTAAGATTTCAAATATGATCATTTAGACTATTTCAACAGCAGATAAAATAACTCGTCTAAACACTAAAATACGTAAAACTAGTTTAGAAACATTATACAAAGTTCATACTACTATATTCTACAAAAACATCTTAATTACAGTGTGCTTTCCATTTAAATCAAGTTAGCTGGAAAACCTTAAGTGTTAATCTCACGGTTCATCCCTTGCCGATTCCGAATAACGTGAACTTCACAATGCCACTTAAGCCTTTTCAACGATGAATATAATGTATCAGCCAAAGCCTAAAATTTGTGGAATTTACTTAGGATTGTTATGCAAAGTATAAGTCATCGTATTATGAAGAAATAACCATATTTCATCATGTTTTGCATGCAAATCTTAATAGCCAAATAACCTTAAGTGTTAAGTTTTCTGAACTTTATAATATGAATCGGTAAGAATGAAGAAATCTGCATATTAGATAATTGTATCACCAGAACCTTCTCAAATATGATGGAAATGCTATCAGTAGCCTAAATCAATAGACTCAACTTGTATAAAACTAATTCTATTTGAAGTCAACCAAAGGAGAAGAAGTATTCGTTCATAATATAATGTGATCATTTAAGCCTTTTCATTAACTCGCAAAGCAGCTCATCTAAATCTGAATTTAGTAAAGAACAGCTTAGAAATGATCTTCAAGATATAATCTACAGCAATCTAAGAAAATATTCCTATTTCGTCTTGCTTTGAATCCGAATCCTAATAGAGCAAAACCCGTAAATATTAAGGATTGGCAAAATCTCGCTATGCATGGTAAAATCAATGACCCTTGTAATTCATGGTTAATTCTATCAATCTAATCAATCTTTGCATCTTGAATTCATAAAATAAGATTAATAAATTCATAAAAGAGCAATCCCTGTTTCTTGTAAAGAGTTTATTTGTTTTGCTATCTATTTTCCTTTAGCCCTTATTGAAGTCTTTTATTTGCGTTATTTCCGTTGATCGACGTGTAGAACCCGACGTTGCTATTTTCGTCGTTGTCTTCGTCAATCGCAACCTTGTCTCCACCGTAAGCAATGATTAAGCAAGGCAAGCATCCTTTGACCATATTGATCCCAGTATTTTATATTCCTTTTGTGCATCAAATTGTTTCATGCATGCGTTTATTTTATATAAATCTGCTATTTTGTGGATTTGGTAGATATACCTGTTGTCACATGAAACTCCTTGATGATTATGGAAATGTGAACCTTCATAACCACAGAATAGGGCTAGACATCTCTTAATGTCATCTTGGGTATATACAATCATATTAACCTGCTTAGCCATGCTTTAGTATCTGAGAAGCAAATGATCATGATTAAAATTATTTTTGAAATGTTTTACATGGAACCTGAATGATCCTTTTTGGGAAAATGGTTGCTGGTACTTTGATTAAAAACCCAAAATAAAACTATGCTGTGATGCGGGCGATTATCGGCAATAGCCGGATATGCGAAAGGAATTGTACGTAGTGTGTCGGATTAAGGACCGAGCAATGGGACGCTATTGATCCAAGTTTTCCGTGCAACCACAAGGGTGAGAATGGGGTAGCCTTAGCCTATTAAATTGTTTAGACATGGCTTTGCTCATTGGTAGGCGGGGCTAGCACAGGTATTCCGGTCAGGTTGCCTGACGGGGTATTCCGGACAGGTCTACTTGCTAATGCAACGGTGTACACCCTGCCATGTTTAGAAACGTTGTGTTGGGTGTGTGAAAGTGGATCCACGGCTTGGGTGTGTGTTTCTAGTTCTATGGCGGGGGTTAACGTCCCGGGTTGGATCAAAGTCATGTCTAGGAATATAATGGCTATGTATGGTCTTCTTGACGACACACCTAAGGAAGTGTGTCGGGCAAAGGTTGATCATTCCTTGTGGGTAAAGTTGTACACCTCTGCAGAGTTTAAATCTAATCGATTAGCCGCGCCCGCGGTCAAGGGCACTTGGTGAAGTCATTCCAATGTTAGATGGTTTTACTATTTTCAAAAGGGTTGGTATCATTTTGTTTTGCAACTGTGATTTACGTCGAAGGGCCGACATTGATGAATTTCAGGATAGGGAATGTTCGTCGCTCACGTCATGGAGGACTGTGAGTGTTACTATGCTTTATTTATTTGTTATCAATTAAATGCTCTTACAAATTCCGTTTGCAAATAACTTGAGTTACAAATGAAATTCGCTTTATGCAAATTAACTGTAGAAGCCTTTCCTTTGAAATGGCTGTAGGGTCGAGGATGCGCCTAGAGGGGGGGGTGAATAGGCGTTTTACAAAATTCGATCGCTCACTAAACAATTCGCTCTAATCAACCCCTATGACAAAACCTAATCAAATATATATGCGGAAGCGATAAATAGGTTTTGACAATTAAAGCCTAAATCAACTAGGCTCACTAGTGCACTAACTAAATTATGTCTCTAAACTAGAATTGCTAAATTGAATAAACAATTTACACTAAGCAATTCTAATACAATCAAGCAATTGATAAATACTCAATAATGTAAATGCTCGAAGGTAAAGAGTCAAGGGACAACCGATGTTTTTCCGTGGTGTTCGGAGACTTGCCGGTCTCCCCTAGTCCACGTTGAGGCAATCCCACACTTGGACCGGCTCCCGCTCGAGCACCCGCCTCTTTCCACTAGTCGTGGTTTTTCACGCTTGCGCGTAGGCTCAACCCGAACCTTCACAAACTTCGCCGGGGCTTCTCACAACCTTGAGAGCTCCTCGCCTGACGACGCCACGCTGCCTAAGAGTCGGCAACCTCCAAGAGTAACAAGCCGCTCCTTCACTTGAACTTCACCGAGCACAACGAATGCGCTCCCGGTGATCACCAAGTGCAACACATGCACAAGGCCTCACTCAAGTGCAACACATGCACAAGAGCCTCTCAAACCCACTCCTAATTGCAACACATGCAATTAGTTCACTCTTAAGCTCAAGAATCAAATGGGAGTATGCAACACATGCAACACCTCACCCAAAACCTCAACCAAGCCAAAGAACACACCCCTAAGCCCCCAAGGGGTATTTATAGCCCCCACAAGAAAACTAGCCGTTTGGGGGCGAAACGGCAAACGACAAAAAATCCGGTCCGACTGGCCTCGGCGGTCCGACCAAACCCACATGCCAACGATCGGAAAACCGACCATTACACGGCGGTCCGCACCGCAAGAGCCCCGTCCGATCAAGACGTCCGGTCGCACCGACTGACCTCCGGTCCGACCGCCCGCCAATCCGAGCCGCAGCGCACTCTCTGGAAAAAACAGACCGCTTGGGGGCCGGTCCGACCGCCCCCACGCCCGGTCCAACCGACCAGGGGCCGGTCACACCGCCCCTGGCAGACTTGGCACCGGTTTTTCGCAAACCTTTTCTCCGAAAACTAAAAGCTATTCTTTGAGCCTCAAGGATGATCAACACATGATCATTTACCCGTGCAAAATACAATTGCACCAAATCAACCCATGCTCAAAGAATTCAAACCAAATTGCAAAAACACATTTCGCAATCAACTCAAAATCTATTTGCAAAACGTATTAAGCAAATCAAACTCGAGTTTATGAGATTAATCCCCCTAGCCATGTGAAGGTCAACACAAGACCCGGTCAACTTGCCAACACCCGTTGCAAGCCCCACTCACATGCTCTCGGAATTCCGGACTCATAAACCTCAGTTTATTCGCACAACGAACTTGCAAATAACGCAATAAACACATTTCATGCTTGAGCACTACTCTTTGCAACACATGCAAAAGTCTAGCTCCAAGCAACATCAAATCAAGATGCATGAACTCTCTAATTGCAACACATGCAATTCTCTAGTTCCGCATGCACCATACCAAATCGACTTCACACCAAAACCAAACATCAACTAAACCAAATCACACGTATGAGCTCTTTACTCGCAACACATGCAAGCCTCTAGCTCCATACAAACACACAAACACAAATTCGTGCTTGAGCTCTCTCCTTTTGCAACACATGCAAAACTTAGCTCCAAGCAACACCAAGGTTTTATAAAGATAGTTTTGCGAACCAAAACGTGAAGCTTCAACTAATGCAACACATGCAAAAGTGAACTCCACGCAAAAGCCAACGCATTAGCTTATCCTATTTGCAACACATGCAAATCAAAGCATAATGTGAAAACCAAATGCATATACTCTTTCATCTTTGCAACACATGCAAATCAGAGCATAATGCAAAACAACCAAGCATAGGCTTAACACATTTGCAACACATGCAAAATGGTTAACCCATATGCAAAAACCAAATCAAATAAGATTTGAGCTTGAGTGAACGCGGAATGAGATCACCAACACATGATGAAGCTCAAGCAAAGGGAACGACCCCTCTTAATAGCACGGCGATAAAACCTTAGACTCAAAGACTACAAAAGTCCTTAGCCTATCTAATTATACCTTCGCCGCCGCGCACAAGCAATCCCCTTTGGGGTCTTTATGATCTTCGCTTTGATACTCCCCTGGGATCGTTACCCTTCTTTATCTTCGGGATCCACTCTTGACGCCCATCAACTCATGATGCCGTCCTTGTTCCGTTCTCATCATCTCATCAATCTTTGGACCTAACTTAATCACAACTCATACAAATAGTTAGTCCAAAATGCATGGTTGTCTCAATTATCTCTTGCACTCCATTAACACATAATGGATGCCTTTAGATCAATTGAGCACAACCTAAATCAATTGAAATGATTGTAAATGTGTCTTAAGTATAATAATGCAATACATGCTTAGTTATACTTAAGAACTATTCATTTGTCCTCAATTAATCACAAAACACCATCAACACATGATGAAGTGTTCTTTAATGATTAACAAGACAAATGAACTCAATTTAAATTATCATTTAAATTGATATTTGGGTTTATGGATACCACTTGTAGGACAAATACCACTTGTAAAGATAAGCATGAAAAACGAAGTAAGGGTATCACACGGGTTATTTGAAACACATTCAAATAGTTCACTCCTCATTTTATTAGGCTTTGCAACTTTTCAACATGATTCTCTTGAAGAATCCAACAAATTTGCCTAACCGGGTTAAACGAGGAACCCAAAAAGAATACCACTTGAGAATTTAGATACCACTTGTAAATTTAATCTCAAGGGCTTGCTTGAAGATCCAAAAGAAATGAGCTTTTTGAGATTTTTGATTTAAGAACAATGCTCAACTAGATATTTTCCTCTTTTATGAATTACAACACATAAAGACTCTCACACAGAGAAATCTTAGGCGGTTGAACTTACAATTTTAGCTTGCGAGGAAAAATCTTAATCAAGAATGTGGGTATCGGAAAAATTACTACAAAGAGGCAATGAAATACCACTTGTAGGAAATAATTGAATTTAATGATACCACTTAAAGAGGAATTCAAATAATCAAGGATATCAAATAATTAAAGAACAATAAGATCCATGATACCACTTGAAGAAAAGAGAAACTCAATGATATCATTTGTAAGCATATGGAATGAATAAAGGCTCAATTGATACCACTTAGGATCAACTCACAAAGAATTGATACCACTTGAAGGAAATATCGATAACATTGATGGGTATCAGAGCAATATAATCAGAGAAACATATACTCACGGGTATCAAAAACTCAAGAAAGATCAATAAAGTTATGAAGATTCAGTATCAGAGCAAAACAAGGACATGATATCACTTGGAAGCAATTAAGTGCCCAAAACTTGCAATAGATAAACTCCCCAAGATATTCAATAAATGAATCATGGAGTTATTTGCATTTGAATTGCACAAGTTTTATCTTTTCGAAAGATCAGGTGAATATCACTCTTTAGTTCATTTAAATTGCTCATAACTGATACCACTTGAAAATGCCTTCAAATAAATTTAGAAACTTTTAAAATTTTGCACAAATGAACTTTGGGATAATAAGAATCTTTTACAAAAAGAATTTTTGAAAAAAAATCACATTCCAATAAAAAGATATCCCAAAAACAAGCTTGAGAAAATTCTAAAAATTCAGAGCCAACCCTGCCATGGCCGGTCTGACCGCCCCTAGCCCGGTCCAACCGGCCGGCCGGTCCAACCGCAGGGGGGGTCGGTCCAACCGGCCCTGACAGGCTGACAACTCCAGACTTTTTGCAAATTTTGTCAAAAACGATTCAAATGAAGTCCAATTGATTTGAAATTTTGAGGAAATGATCTTTGGACTAATTAGAAGGTTTTGCAAAAAGAATTTTCTCAAAAACAATTTTATTTTGAAACATATGGCAATTTGCGCTTTGAGGCATAAAAGGAAATTGATTTTCACAAAAAGCCTCAATTTGCAACTCAATTTGGATTTTGACGAGGGCTGGGAACTCCTTGACCGGCCGGCGTGCGGTCAACGGATCCCCAAGCTCGGAAGGCCCGATCATGACTGGTGGCGATCAGGCGCTCGACCTCAGCCTTGGTGTGCGAGCTCGACTCAAGACGACCTCGAGCTCGAAAGGGTCTCGTCTCGAAGCCCCGATCCGCCCTAGGATTTCGGATCTAGCATTTGGTGACAGCTTCAGAGAGCGGGTCGGGGATGACTAAGAGTCTTGCGCAAGTTCGAGGCGATTCTTGCCACCCTCAAGGTGCACGAAGGCCCCTTCCCAAAGGATCGCTCCCGCCATTATTGCGAGGGAGAGATAAAGACCAAGGACGATGAGCTCCAAGGAAGACGAAGACAACATAGCACACACACAGCCAGACCGAGCTAGGAATCACCATTATTGCTTTGAGTTGTAAACACCGCTCTGCACACCCATATAACAAGAATCACCGCCGCAAGGCGATCGAGTAGACCTATTACCTTCACAGGGGCTCGAACCAAGATAAACTCTTGTCTCGTGCTCGTTGTCGCCTTGTTCACCATCACCGCGATCGATTTTCTTCCTTCGCTCGAGCAAAACGCAGCTCGGGTCCCATAAACTCTCGACCCTACCTCTTTTCTTGCGGTTGACGATCCCGATCGTCGACAATGGCGCCACCGTGGGGCCCGATTGTTTTGCTTTTCGCAGAACGACACCAAGACTCTGTGAGCATGGCGCCTTCATCGACGGATTTTCCTGAACGGACTCGACTCCGTGTCCCCGTTTCACGCCCTCACCGCCGCCGAGCAAAGACGTTATGGTGGCGACGGCCGAGGCGCCGAGGAGATGCGATGACCGTGATCCGCAGACCGGAAGACGCCGCCGGATGGTGCAGTTGCCATCAACCAAGCCATAATAGCCTCTCCGGCGGAGGCCCAGAGAAGGCCAACACATCTTCGAGCCACCCAGCTCCCCTACGGGGAGCGCCTCCGCGCTATCGCCTTGGTCATGGCCAACCCTGATAGGGCGAGGTCGGAGCTCTTTGGCCGAGCCCTGGCCGAAGAACTCGATCGGGCTGCGACCGAGGTGGCACCTCCGCAAAGATCAAAGTCAACACTTGGGGACCCGCCCCCGGAAGTAATGATAACACGTCGCGCCATCACCGTAGTTTCGACACCTCTCGCAGAGTTAGCCCCGAGCAACAAAGCTCGGACGAGGCTCGACGCAGACGCTGCGTCCCCACGGCACCACGCCAACCAGACCAGCTCGAGCCGAAGCCGCTCCGAAGTCGATCGCAAAGAAGTCTGCGGACCTCTCCCGGACGTTCCTCCCAGCGCCGCAGGTCGGGACCGCCATGCATTAACCAGTGATTCCGTGCTCGGCACCATGGTTGTCCCGCCGGAGGTCGGAGCCGGGCACCTCGACTCAATCTGGCAAAGAAGCAGGATCTTGTCGGCAATGACCACGACCGACGTGCACTGTCCCTCCCTCGGCCAGATGGCGTACTCGACGACCTTCGTCGCGGCGCGATGGCGGCCGGCTCAAGCCCGCGCCGATCGAAGCGCCGACGGACCAAGAACCCCGACGAGTTCTGCCCATCTATTCGACCGCTATCTGGCGGTGGAGGGACGAGCTCAGAATGGCAAACTACCTCCGATCGTTTCGGGCGGGGCGCTAGGACTGGCTTTTAATCGGCTCTGGCTCCTTCAGGTCGTGGCGCCAGATCCAGAACGCCCTTCGCTCCAACTTCCAGAGTTGTTACGAGCGGCAGGAGAAAGACCTGGATCGTGTCATCCAGGGGAAGAACGAGCCACTGCGCGACTTTGTGCGGCGATTCATCCGCACAAGGAACCTGATCCCGAGCATTTCTGACGAGGCCGTCATCAAGGCCTTCAAGTTCGGGGTCCGTGATCGACGTCTCACCGAAGACCTGGAGATCACCTCGAGGCTCAGCGTCAACAAACTTTTTCGCATGGCGGAGCGGTACGCGGACGCGGACGATGCCGTCCGCTGGAAACGCGACTACGACCAAGGTAAGCTTGGTCTGAACCAAACAGAGGCCGGCCCGTCCAACTCCAGGGGCGCCGACCAAGGCGCCACCACCAAGAAGCGAAAGCGCGATCGCAGAGGTGGCGGAGGGCTACCGCGGGTGATCGTCTCGGCGGATGGCCAGCGCGAGGTCCTCGAGGTCCGAGGCCAAGCTCGGGAGGACTCTAAGCCTCGCCAAGGTCGACCCCGACCACACCAGCGAAGAACCAAATTTCAGCAGAGGGCTAATCGTCTTTGGTCTCGACGGACGATGCTCGGCAATGGGGTCGAGGGCGCGGGGTATGACGAAACAAAGTTCTCGTTTTTCCACAGTATGCCGCCACGATCTGCGACTGCAGGCTTGGCGAGATAAGCTAGACACCTTCTACGATGGGCGGGGTGAGATGCCCATGCTCCCGGCGATGACGACCAACCGACCGGGTGAATGCTTGCGAAGCACGACGACCTCGTCACCGGAGTTCCAAAAAAGGCGAAGCGCCGATCGATGTCATCTTGATGGCTCGTCGGCCTACCACCCAGCGCGAGGTCAAGGCCACCGCGACGCATTCATCTACTGTGTCGCCATTGAAGCCCACCAAACGACCACAAGTGGGCCGGTCACCATCACCTTCTCCCGGAGGATGCTCTCCTGTATGGCTCGAGACCTAAAGACCGCCTTGGTCGTGACCCGACCATCGGCAACACCACGGTCGGTCGCGTCATGGTCGATGGCGGCAGCTCTCTTAACTTGCGCAGCAGAGCGCCGACCGGATGCAGATTCCCGGTCGAAGGTCAAGAGCATCACCATACCATTCTTCGGATAGTCCCGGAGTTCGACCACCCCTTGGGGCAAAGTTGTCTTGCCCGTCACCTTCGGTGGCTCGACAACTTCGACCGAGTTGATCACCTTCGAGGTGGTCGAGGGTGACCTCCGCATAACGCCATCCTCGGGCGACCGCCTTGGTCAAATTCATGGTCGCCAACCATTATGGCCATCGGTGCATGAAGTTACTCGCCCCAACGGTGTCATCATCGTGGCGGGCGACCTACAAGCGGCGCATGGTCAGTGAGACCAAGGCCTTGGCCCTTGCAGCATCTTGCCCAAATGATCGAGGAGACGACGAAGAACGCCGCGGAAAGCGGCGACTGACAAGCCCAGCGGGCAACAAAGGCCGTCTTGCCGACGAGAGCGACCGACCAAAAGGCCCACGTCTCCGGCGAGCTGAGTTCCAAATAGGAACTCGAGCTCGCCACCTTCCTTCGCGCCAACAAGGGTATATTCGCTGGGAGCCCGCGGATATGCCCGGCGTCGAGGGAGGTGATTGAGCACAAGCCGCGAGTGGGATCCAGCCCGACCAGGCGCCAAAAACTGCGTCGCTTCTCCGGAGAAAGTCGCATCATCAAGGAGAACCTTGACAAGCTCTTGAAGGCCGGCTTCATTCGTGAGATTAACTACTCGAGTGGTCGCCAACCCGGCCATCGTGCGTAAGAAGGGAGGAAAGTGGAGAATGTGCGCCGACCATACGGGTTGAACTCGCTTGTCTGGGACAATTTCCGCTCACAGATCGACCGATCGTGGACTCCACCGCTAATGCCAAGATGCCGAGCTTCTTGGATGCTTACTCGATACCACCAGATCAAGTGGCGGTCGACGACGAGCAAGACTTCCTTCATCACGCCGCTTGGCACCTATTGCTATACGACCATGTCATTTGGTCTGCGCAATGCGGGGCCACTTTTCAACGCCCGATGACCAAGACTTTCGAGCCCCAGACGGGCGGAACCTTGAGGTCTACGTGGGCGACATCATCGCCAAAGCCGCCGAGGCGACCACGTTCATGACCTCGAGGAGACCTTCGCCAACCTGAACAGCACAAGATCAAGCTCAACCCCGAGAAGTGCGTGTTCGGTAGCGCGTCCGTGAAGGTGCTTGGCTACATGATCGGGGCTCGGGGTTGGTCCAAACCCGAGAAGATCGAGGCGATCGAAAGATGGCACCCCGACCTCGATCAAGCAGTGCAAAGCCTCATCGGCCCCATGGCCGCCTCTCGGCGAGTTCATCTCGAGGCTCGGCGAAGGGCTCCCATTCTTCCAAACCTTGCGCAAGCACGGGCTTCGAGTGGACTCCAGAGGCCCAACGATCCTTCGACGACCAAGACGCCTCGCTGCCCCCACCCCTCCTTACAACGCCACAATCTAGTGAGAAGTTACTGCTATATCTCGCGGCCACCCCCCATGCTGTTAGTGCCGTCCTGGTGGCGGAACGGGGGCCTCAGCAGCACCCCATTTATTATGTCAGCGAGGTCTTGCACGGCCCGAAGGAGCGCTACCCGCAGGTACAGAAGTTGTTATATGCTCTCCTCATGGCTTCGCGCAAGCTCCGGCACTATTTCCAGCGCACTCCGTGGTCGCCCCGAGCAACTTCCGCCGGGGACATCCCGAGAACCCGGAGGGCGGGCGAATCGCCAAGTGGGCCATGGAACTGGCGGCATTCGACGCCCGTGTCGCGGCACGCACGACCATAAAGTTGCAAGTGCTCGCCGACTTCGTGGATCGAAAGCAGACGTCGCAGCCCGCCCCGAGCTTCAGTCGAAGAGGAAAAGCCCCGGTCATGTTCTTCGACGGCTCGAGGTCCTTCAAGCGCCGGGCCGATCCTTATCCTCACCCCGCCAGGCGACAAGCCGAGGTACGTAATTGCTTTGGCTTCAACGACCAACAATGTGGCGAGTCTGAAGCCCTCTTGGCGGCTTACGAGCTTGCAAGGCCTTGGGCGACACCGCCTCGTCGTGAAGGGCGACTCCCACTCGCCATCAACCGGGCTCAACAAGGACTACCAAAGGCTCGGGAGACTCGATGGCAAAGTACCTCGCCGAGGCACGCAAGATGGAGAAGTGGTTTCAGAACTTGGAGCTCAAGCACATCCCCAGGAAGGACAACTCCAGCGCGGACTGCCTCTCCAAGCTCGGCTCCTCCAACGACGATGTCCCACCCGACGTCATCCTGGAGACGCTGGCGGCCCCGTCAATCTCCGACCAAGAGGTCGCGCTCGCCATGGTCCAAGGTACCCCCTCCTGGGCCGAGGCCATCCACGATTTCCTTGCTCGGGGCGACCTGCCACCCGACCCTGCCGAGAGGAGCGGATCAGCGCGGGCGAAGTCTCAGACACGCTTGTCGAGGGAGAGCTTTACGACGCAATGTTTCCGTGATCCCGACGTGGTGCATCTCCACGGAGGAGGGTAAGTACCTCATCGCATGACATTCACTCAGCCTCTGGGGGCGACTCTTCGTACAAAACAATGGTCGGGAAGGCCTTCCGCATGGGGTACTATTGGCCCTCGGCGCTTCAGGATGCTCGTGATATCGTCCGCACCTGCCGAGCCTGCCAATTCCACGCCCGGAAGTCGCATCAACCCGCCTCGCGCTCCTGCACCATCCGCTCGCAAGGGCCCTTCTCGACTGGGCCGGACATCCTCGGTCCTTTTCTCAAGCAACCGGGAAGAAGTTTACGTTACGTCATTGTCGACACCTTCACCAAGTGGATAGAGGCTGAACCGTCTCGACCATAATCGCCGGGCGGCGCTTCATTTCTTCCGCTTGTTCGTGGTCACCAGTGCACGGGTTCCATGCAAAATTATCACCGACAACGGTACTCGGTTTAAATGAAGTTGTTCCAGAGTTTTGCGAGGAACTCGGCATCAAAATCGCTTCGCCGGTGGCTCACCCCGAGCAACGGAGCAATGGAACGCGCCAACGAACAAATCGTCCAGGCGCCAAGAAACGAGTTGCGATGAGCTCGACGATCGGCAAGGCACAGGTGGACGAACTTCCCATCGCCCTATGGTCTATTCGTACACAACAAGCCGAGCCACGTGGTCCACACCCTTCCACTCGTGTTCGCACCGGCCGCCCCGCCTCCCGAGGTCACTGGCTCGCCAGAGTTAGCTTGGTCGACCAAGTCGACTTCGAGCACGAACGGCCTCGACCTAACCCTCACGTAAGAAGTAAGATGTCGCAATCGCCACGATCAACGACTACCCGCAAGCTCTTCGCAGACATGCGTCTCGGTCGCAGACGACCTAAGAAGCTCCTTGTTGGGGACCCAGCCCCGAGGCGGATTCAGAGCTCGCCCAAAGCACCAACAAGTTATCCTCATGGGAGGGCCCTATAGAGTTGTTTCAACAGATCGCACGGGCTTACTCTAGCGATGCCGATGGCGAGAGCTCTCTAGCTCGTGGAATATAGATCATCTTCGGAAGTTTTATGTGTAAACTCTATGCCTCACATTTCAATAAAGCTGGTCTTTCATTTTTGCCCTTTTTTATGTCTGCTTCCACTTATGTTGCTGCTATTTCTTTTTCGACGGTTCCTCATTTGTTTTTTTTTTCGAACACGACCTTCGTGCGCAAGCGCATTCGCTCCTAGTCTAAGTGACGCAGGTTTGACGTTCACCCCGGCGACGAGCTAAACGTAGTTTAACCTCTTCGCAATCTAGCTCTTCCTCGTGTCCTGCTCGAGCTGAGAATCTCGCCGCTTTAGCTGTCGAGCGATATGCATGGTCGCGAGAGCCGTTCGAGCACTAACCTACTTAACGATGTCCGCTTAGTGCCTTCTACCTTTGCGAATTGTTCCTCCACTTTGCAGGTCGTGGCCTCTCGTCCATATTTAAGTCTTGTGCCCGAGGCACGCCGCCGACCTCGCACCCAACGGGCCGGGTAAGGCTACCCTATCGGCAAGACGACCTAGAAAGCACGAACGGCTAACAAGCAAAGCAAGAAAGACTTCAAGTATCCCTGCTACGGATTTACAACAGGACGAGGTTTCTTTGTACACCAAAACAAACCACTACATTAGTACACTCCTTGCTTTTTGATGTTTCTTCTGGTCGGCCATCTCATGGGCAAGCTTTTCCTACTCGAAATGGGCCACTTTTGCCTTCAGGTTGCGATCTCACCTTGAGCCGGAGGGCTTGGCCGGAAGCATCCACGGCCGACGCCGCTCGCCTTCAAGCCGGGCTAGGCACTCTTCGCCGCTTTACCGACGCCGAGCTTCTCTTGAGCCCGGGACCTTAGTCCCAGCCCAAGAGGCGACTTCACGGAGCCTTCTCCAAATACTCGACTTTAGCGCGCTCGACCTCGGCGCCTTGGTGGCATCGATCGAGCTTCCCTCAAGCTCGAGGATTTTGGCCTCGAGCTCGGGGCCGCCTCATCGTGGAGTGTGCTCGCTCCGCAGCTGCCCTCTCCAGTGTCCTTGACCTTGGCTCGCTTTCGGTTTCAAGCGCCTTGTTGACGCTCCCAAGTTCCCCGAGCCGGAGTATCTTGGCCTTGAGCTCGAGTCGACGCCCGCGAAGCCTTCTCTAGAGCTCGATCTTGGCCCGCCAGCCTCGAAGGCCAGGGTCGAACGTCGCGCGCTCCTACCCACGGCCTTAAAACGAAGTCACGCTCGAGGCCCCGGTCCGCTCGAGCTCTTCCGTGGGCTATCTCCTGCGCCCTCATCGTCCGGCGTAGATCGCCGAGCTCTTGGGCCTTCTCGCCGAGCTCCCCTCGCCGACCTCAATGGTCTGACGAGCCTGTCAAGCCAACCTCCCGCACTCTCTCAAGTCGAGGAGACCTCAAGACAACAAAGATGCTCTCGAGGCCTTGTAGCCCTTGAGAGGCATGGTCGATCACCTTCACGACGAAAAGGGTGGCCCAAAAATGAGAGGGACAAGGAGGTCAAACCACGAGCTACGGTTGGCGGGAGACCCTTACCTCGCAGAGACGCCTCCAGCGCGCGGTGAAGTCCTCACGGCCGTCAATACGATCGCGAGGATCTCCTCCTCCTCATCAACCGCCATGCCGGTGCGGGATCGACCACGGCCACCGATGGCGACTTGGCCGGGACTCGAGTCCTCGCCGGGCAGCAGTTATTATCCGCCTCCTCCGGGGGTTAAGGCCGCCGACGGGGAGGACATAGCGGCAGTGCTAGCCCGATCTCCACGGTCGGGTCCGTTAATCTCCGGCGCCAAGGGATGGCAGCCGATCCCCTCGGCATTCACCTCCGTGGCACGGGTGCCGCGACCTCGGCCTTCGGCACGATCGCGGGAGGTCTCATGGAGCTCATGACCGATCACCCCGGTGACCGGCAGGTCGCGCCTCAACGCCGGGCGATCGTGGTGGTGGGGTCTTGGAGGCCACTTCAATCGTGGCCTCAAGGCCCCGAGTATCCTCCTCATGGGGCTTCGGAAGCCCGCCGACAAAGATTCGTGTCGTGGGCCTCGCCGTGTCGCAGTCCGCACCGATGGGCTCGTTTTCTTGGACGAGTCGCCGAGCCCTTGGTAGAACTCACCGACCAAGGGCTGGCCCGAAGAAATGCGTCTCCCACGACGATCGCGGCGCGGGACCAGCTCGAAGGCGTTCTCCTCCTCGGACTCAGACTCGCCCTGGACAACAGCCATCGTCAAAATGGGCAAGTTTTGAGCTTGGGTGCTCGAGGTCTGCGATCAAAAGCATACTCTAAGCCAGAAAGATACGAAGGGGGCGGCGCAGACCAGGATGCCGGGGGCCTACCTGGGTCACCAGTCTCCTCCTCGTCGAGGGTCGTCGAAGGTCTTGTTGCCCCGATGTTGATGGGGCGCCGCGCTTGCGTGTCCTCGCGGCCTGAGACCTCGGGGTCCGAGCCGGCTCAGATCGCTCGCCAAGGCGGGTTCGCTCATGACCTGGGGGGGGTGCTCAAGACTGGCGGCGGTAGCCGCCTCTGGCTTCTGCGTAAGGGAAGACTCGTCGACGGCAAGGCATGAAAACACAAAGCTCGGGGCTCGGCTAGAAGGGCCCTTACTGGTAACACGGCCCCCATTCGACGTGGTGTTTCTTCGCCTCCATCCGCTTGATCCGCCGGTGGAGGTCGCTTCTTCCCTTTCTTGCTCCTGCCCCCGCCAGTACGGAGCATCCTCCGGCCGTGTCCAAGAACTCTGAGTGGGCCTACGAGCAAGCGAAGCTTCAGAAGGGGCTCGCAGCAAAAGACTCGAGCGCTTGGTCGAGACTTACCTCGTCCTTTCGACGGAGTACATTCTTCGGGCGGGGTTGCCGATGACGTTGCGTCGCCACCTTCCCAAACATCTCGACCATCTGGCGGCGACCCAGATTCTTTTCGCACTTTGCAAGGCAAGCGGTACTGCAAGAGAAGGTTGGAAGGTGTACACGAGCCAGACCTTGGGACAAGAAGACTTACTAGACGTGCCCTCGCGGGTAGCATCATCGGACCCCTGGATCTCGAAGAACGGGTGCTCCCTCCGCCTGAGAGGGGACACTCGGTTCCGCAGGAAATCATTGGCGATCGTCTGCCCGTTGAGACCGCGCATGGCGCAGATATGGATGAGGGCGATGGCCTCCTTGTCGACCTCGAGGTCGTCCGACTCCGGAGTCTCCTTCTTGCGGTTGGCGATGGGGGTCCCTTCGTACACCAGCGTCCCGGCCTCGCCCCTCTTGAGTAGAACCGGCTGCTCCACGGCCGAGGGAATCCTGGCCGAACTTAGGAAGGCCCACTTGAGCCCGACTGCACCGGAAGTAGAGGCATCCGACCACGGGGTCCTTCCCGGAGCGGAAGAGACTGAAGTACCGGAAGAAGAGCGAGGGAGTCGGGAGGATCCCTAGGAATCCCTCGCATAGATGGGAAAAGATGGTGAGGAGAAGAACGGAGTTCGGCACCAGGTTGATGAGCTCGATGTCGCAGCTGGAGAGGACCTTCGCAATGAACTCACTCTCCGGGGTCCGCAAGCCAAAGAGGGCATAGTGCTCGGTGCAGCGATCTCGTCGTCCTTGAGGTGCGGCTCGATCTGTTGCGGCACCGCCATGTAAACGGGTCTAGAAGCCCTGTGGACTCGAGCTCCTTCATCCTCGAAAGCGACAGGTGCTCCTTCCTAACTTGGCCATGGCGGTTGAGGCCGGTTTGGTCTGAGGGGAAAGGAGGACCTTGCTCGGCGAAGGCTTGGAAGACGAAGAGGCGCAAGGGCAAGAGCTTTTTTAACGAGCAGAAGGCCGGGTTTATAAACCGCAAAGTCCGGTCCACGGCACCTCAAAAGGCGTGCCAACCGCGATTTGACGGGCGCGATTAAGGCTTGGGCTACGGAGTCGAGACGCCGCCAGGTGCCCACCAACCGTTCACATCCGTATTCAACATCGAGAATTCAAGGTCGCCAGTGTCGAGGCCAAGGACTTGCCTTGTGGTCTCCGCCCGACCTCGACCAAGGAGTCAAGACCTACGAAGGTTTTTTCCGTCCCAAGAATAAGGCTCGAGGTCGTCCTGAGGGTTCCCTCCGACCTAGAGCCTCGGGGGTTGGCTGACGAGGGCTGGGAACTCCTTGACCGGCCGGCGTGCGGTCAACGGATCCCTGCTCGGAAGGCCCCGACCATGACACAGGTGCGATTAGGCGCTCGACCTCGAAGCGCGGTGTGCCCGAGCTCGACTCTGCACGACCTCGAGCTCGAACGGGGTCTCGTCTGAAGCCTTGATCCGCCCTAGGATTTCAGATCTAGCATTTGACTGACAGCTTCAGAGAGCGGGTCGTGGGGATGACTAAGAGTCGCAACAAGTTCGAGGCGATTCTTGCCACCCTCAAGGTGCACGAAGGCCCCTTCCCAAAGGATCGCTCCCGGCCGTTGCAGGCAGAGGGAGTATAAAGACCAAGGACACATGAGCTCCAAGGAAGACGAAGACAACATAGCACACACAGCAGCTCGAGCTAAGAATCACCATTACTGTCTTGAATTGTAAACACTGCTCTGTACACCCATATAACAAGAATCACCGCCGCAAGGTGACTGGAGTAGAGCTATTACCTTCACAGGGGCTCGAACCAGTATAAACTCTTGTCTCGTGCTCATTGTCGCCTTGCTCCGACCATCACCGCGATCGATTTTCTTCCTTCGTTCGAGCAAAACGCAGCTCGGGTCCCATAAACTCTCTGACCCATACCTCTTTTCTTGCGGTTGACGATCCCGATCGTCGACAGATTTCATGCAATTTTAACTTTCATGGCTTGGATTGGTGTATCAAGAATGTTTCTAGCCAAGATTTATAATGAAATCCAACATGAATGCCACGATTTGAGCAATATGCCTAAATAGGTCATTTTGGATCAAATCAAATCCTTTTTGAGCTAAATTCGATTTCAACATATAGTTTTTCATTTTGAAACCTTGTAAAACCTTTGGAATACATAGTAGAATACTTTTACAAAGCTTTTCACAAATTTGGGTTTTTTAAATACAATTTTGACTTTTGATATAAATAGTCCTTTTGAAGAAGCAAAGTCAAATTCCAAACAACACAAAAATTCAAATGAAGCAATGGGTAAGATATAAAGATTTGAATTATGTGTATGAGTCTAAAATACCATTTTGAATCATAATTCTACACAAGAATTGATCCAAATGGAGAAACTCACTAAGTGCAATAATATGACCGTTACGGGTCAAGTATAGTTTTTCGATGAGTTTCAAAATCAAATATCTTTTGATAAGTTGGTCTTTTGAAAATCTTTTGAGCACGAAAATTGTTAAGAATGACCAACTCTAGGATTTTTGTTTTGGAATTACTTTCAAAATCTTTTTACATTTAATTCTATGAAAATTTTAAGTTTAAATCCAAAACAAGATACAAGTAACTAGATTTTGGAGTTAAAAACTTATTTTCTTTTGAAATTAGTTTTTGTAAAGCCAAAACCATTTGAAAACCTTTTGAAAGCATTTGTATACATTTTTCAACTAGTTTTTCACAAGATTAGTAATAGTATACAAAGTTTTGACTTTTGGCTAAATGGTTTGATTTTAAAATTATATATATATACACTTATATTAATATGGGCACACATAGGGATGTGATACACATGAATATGAATTAACACTCCCCCTAAATATGCCACTTCTAAACTTGCTCAAGATTTGCAATAAGAGAATAGATAAGAGGCGAGAGCAAGTGTCCATACCAAGCAATCTAAATTGATTCTAGCATGAATATTACAATATAACCTACACAAGGCTATAAAACATAATAGTAATCAATTTAAATGCTTGTTACCGAGATGGCATTGGCTTATGATGGACACGATTGTCTTCATGCTTGACACCACTTGTAGACGAATGTAATCCTTCTCCTCTTGATGTGCAAGCGTCCAATCCATCTCTTTATTGCCTAAGAACCTTTTAGGCGACTTTTGGTACCCAATCCTTGTTGGGTCCGACAATGTTAGTCACAATTGATTTAGGAACCCAAATGGTCCTAATTTTAGCATTTTTGAATTGACTAACATGACTAGAAATAGAATTGCAATAATTATTTCTCCTAGGCAAATAATTGGCATTTTTATGAAATGGCTTAGGAGGACAATGATATTTTGCAAAACTATTTCTAGTTTGATCTCTTCTAAGCATGTGATAATTAAAATTATGAAATGGCTTAGAGGATCTAGCAGATCTAGTAAATGTTTTGCTATTATTTTTCCTAAGCATATGATCATCATGATTTTTCTTATTCTTAGGAAACCTAGCATTTTGAGCAAATACATTTCTAGAATTACTCTTCCTATGCAAATGTATATCATTTTTAGTCAGCATAGGGGACTTGACAAGCTTGGCAAACACATTGCCATTCTTGTCCTTCCTAAGCAAATAATTTTCATTAATGAGAATAGGCTTAGGAGTTATACCTTTGGGACAATCCTTACCGAAATATCCCTTTTCCCGGCAATTGAAGCATGTCACGCTATTTGGCCCTCTCTTGACCGATTTGACTTGCTCCTTGCCGGCTTGCCTCATGGTTGATGCTTGTGGCTTGATCTCCACATTATTAGGGCACACAGAGGCGAGGTGGCCCTTCTTGTTGCAAGCGAAGCACTTGATGGTCTTCGAGTGTCTTGCGTTGTGCCTCGTCTTGCTATTCTCCCTCTTGGAGTTGTAGCCGAGTCCTTGCTTATCTTGAGGCGCCCTTGGCTTGCTCAAGATCTCGTCGAGGAGGGCTTTACCCTTTACGCACCTCTTCAAGTCATTTTCCAATTTAATGACTTGGGCCTTGAGCTCATTGTTTTCCTCTACAAGGTTAGTCTCAACATGCATAGAGGAAGTACTAGCAAATGAGTTTGAGCTACAAGGTAAATCATCACTAGAAGTGGATATGCATTTAATTGATGAATTGTTTGTGATAGAATTTGAGAGAGGCAATTCATCTTCTAAATTGCATTGAATAGACATATCCATACTAGCTTTAGTGAATTCCTTGAGAAGGACTTTTTCATGATTTTCTTTTAGAACATCATAATCATTTTGAAGTGACTCATGTTCTAACTTTAAAATTAACAATGTTGGAACAATGACTATGGTATTATGTAAGACAGGCACAATGGATAAGAGGATTCAGTGGTGGGTTGATAAGAGAACCCTGTCATTTGATCTATTTCTGAGAACATCAAATGGAACTGGCGTACATGCATAGACCGGGAATCTTTCTGGGACAGGAGATATTTCTCTTATCTTTGTGTGAGCAGTAAACTTAGCCATAAGAGGCCAGTCAACAGGATGATAACTCTATTAGGCATCGATAACTTCAAAATATTCAATATAATACATTGAGTTCTCTTTCAAAAGTGGAGCAAATCGTGGTATATGATGTTCTGGAATCTGAGCGTCCATGACATTAGACTGACAACGAAAGAGAAAAATTATAAGTCTAACAGTTATAGTAGATCGGCAAATTATCAAAAAAAAATAGTTGTGCACTGAAAACCTGTTTATCAAGAAAGACCAGGTCAATATGTACGATCCTACCGGGTTTGCTCTCATCGACATACTCTGAAAAGCGTGTGACCCTTACAAGGACTTGCCAATGATGCAACTCTTGATTAACATCCTTCAACAAAGTATAGTCCATCTATGTAAAGCAAAAATGTAAATTAGTATTCTAAATAAAATAAGAGTTCTGAAAACAAAAGAAAACTGCAGTAGATAATAATAGTGAAGATCATTAACAGACACAATAAAATTCACAAACAGATTATCCTATATAGGCAAGATAACCATCTAGAACAGATAAAAGACATGCTATAGGAAGCAGGCAAATGAAAGAAATTATAGATGTATAAGTCTTGATCTGGAAATGATAGTATTACAGTGGTTAACAAAGGATCAGAGGTAGAAACAAGTGAATCTAACAAAGCCTATATGCAGATCTGCTTATGTAAGCAAGCTAATAACGCAGAGCAGGTAATATAATGTATGCACAAAGTAGACAATACTATGAAACAACCAATGTACAGGTCTTGATCTATGCATGATCATGTTTATTATTCACATATAGGAACAAATATTTCACTACTGGACGAATGGAGTAACGCAAAAAGAAGAGGACATAGGGTAAAGCCACAATACACGACAGGAACAAACTGCATAGGTAACACTAAAGGAATATAACATACTCCACATATAGGGCGACTTATATACTTAAGATAATCATATAAAATAGGTAGACGACATGATACAGAAAGTAGACAAAAGGAAGAAATTACAACTGTATAAATCCTTATCCATAAACAACATCAGCTATTATCGAACACACACAAAGATTACAAGTATGAACAAAGTGTAAGGGGTAGAAAGAAAGATAGAACCATTGTATATCACAAAGCCCGTATACAGATCTGACTACATAAAGAAGATAATAATGTAGAATAGGTAATATAAAGTATACACAAAGCAGATAATAAAAAGAAACATCATTTGTATAAGTCTTGATCTAGAAAAGGCCATATTTTTTCACACATCTATACAAACATCACAGTAGCACGCAAATGGAGGAACCTATAAACAATAGTACAAGGAGTAAGTCCATATGACGCGACAAGAAAAGGCTGTATAAGTAAGACTAAAGAAAGGAAGGCATTTCATGGTAGATATATTTTTTTAGTAAATGAAGCAGTCGTGGTATCTTTAGTTTGTATTAATATGGTTAAACCTTTTTTGGGTGCGGTTGTGGAAATAGTAACTTAGAATTGCCCATCCTTGAACAGAGGATATAATGCAGAAAGTAGACAAAACGAAGGAACCACAGGTGCATTTGTCGTTATTCGAAAACAAGAACGGTTATTATTTAAAGGTACATACAAGCATTATAGTACTGAATAAAGGGTAAGAGATAGAAACAAGCGAAGAACCAACGAATATCACAAAGTCCATATGTAGAGTAGCCTATATAAATAAGGTAGCAATACAGAATAGGTAACATAAAGAATACATAAAACAAATAATAGGAAGAAATAACAGGTGTATGAGTGTTGATGTAGAAATAGGCATGGCTATTATTTATACATAGTAAAAAATAGTGTAGTAGCAAACAAATGGAGGAACAAAGAAACAAGAGCACAGGGAGTAAGCCCATAGCACACGATAGGGAAAACAGCGTAGGTATTACTAAAGAAAGGATAGGATTTTAGGATAGACAATACTTTTTGTAAATGAATCAGATGCACCATCTTCATTTTCTATCAATATGGCTAAGCCTTGTGTAGATGTAGCTCTGGAAATAGCAACATAGAGCTGCCCATGTGTGAACACAGGATTTCTCAAATAGATGTCAACTCTGCTCAATGTTTGCCCTTAACATTTATTAATCGTCATCGCATAGCAGAGCCTAACTGGAAACTGTCGTCGTAGAAGGGTGAACGGCCATTTTGGGCTTGTTCCACTAAGAACAATACGTGGTATGCAAACCATTTCACCAACATGTGTTCCAGTCATCACTCTAGCTTCTAAGATCCGATCTCCAAGTCTTGTTAGTATAAGTCGTGTAGCATTACACAAGCCAAGAGATTGGTTAATTCTGAGAAGGACAACAGGAGCGCTGATCTTTAAAGATAATTTATGTTGCATAAAATTACTTATGGCAATGGAATTGAGGAATTCAGGTTGATATAAAATGTCAACATCAGCAGTCGCTCATGCGCATTAGCAATCGCATCATAGCTTAGATAATCCCTAACATTACCTGGTAATTTGGCAAGCATGTAAGTGTTCAGTTCATCGACAATGGAGTTGACAGGGCACACAACAGCTCGTTGCGCCAAATACAAAGGATCATCAAAGCTATTAAGAAAACCGTCATACACAAAATCAACTATTGCTACTATTTTGTCCCCTTCAAGTCTCAACACCAGATCATCGGGTATTTTTATCCATGAACAATCCGAACGACCCAATTGGGTATAGGTTGGCACACGACCTTCCCCAACATCAAGGACCCACCGTGCGAATCCATGCATCTCTTTTTTGGCCTCCGGAGATAAAGAAGGTTCAAGCAATCGCATGTTTGTTATTAGACACATGACATCAACAAATTTCCAGAGTGGGGATTTAAGAATAGAAGATGCAATGACATCTACCCATGTTTCACCTTCAACAACAGGTAGACCCTATCTAAAATCACCACCTAACAATAGTGGCTTCCCACCAAATGGTCTATCAGCATTAATCGGAACGTCTAGAGAAAGGATATCACATAGAGACTGATTGAGAGCCTCAAAACATAGCTTATGAGTCATTAGAACTTCATCCCATAGAACCAAAGTATATTTCCTGATCAGTTCCCCGTTGTATATTACACACGCTTTTGTCATGGATATCCAGTGGAATACGAAATCTAGAATGAGCAACCCGGCCTCTTGGTAATAACAAAGTGGCTACTCCAAATGATGCTATAGCTAGGACTATATGTCCTTGAGATCTTAAATTCGTAATGATAGCTTTTCATAGAAATGTTTTGCCAGTTCCTCCATGACCAGAGACAAAGCATAAGCACCTTTCATTGTTTAATAGTTTATACATCACAGTGTCATTTATAGCACGCTGTTCGCTGTTTAGTTGGCTATACATAGAATCAGCCTGTATACACAGTTCCTTTCTATCATAGGACAATTCTTCAAGAATGAGTCTGTTACTAATATCATCATTTGTGGTATCCGGTAGTGACGGAAGGTTATATAACAACATGGACAGACCGTTGCTGGAAAACATAGCATCTAACTCATGTAATAGCTTACTCTACAACACAATATCAGGAACGATATAATTCTTTCTTCCTAGCTCGATACGAATTTAGTAGGCTATGTCATCACTCATATATTTCCAATATTTCTTAAATAATAAATGAGCATCACCAACATGACAATAGGCCAAGACTATCATAAATAAAATTTTTAATTGATATGCAGTTGCCCATATAATTCCTTCATCGAACAAAGTGGTCCACTTAGCATCATCACCAACCAAGCCACGCGCTTGGCATGCTTTACGGTAGGTGCTATGTACAATACCCTAATATGTTTGAACATCTTCATAGCACAAAGCACTACGTACAACCATGAGCAACATCCATAAGTAAAAACCTTCGCCAGAACTGGGATAGATATGACGCAATCTACCTATCTTGGTGCCTCTTTTTCTTGGAGACCATATTTTCTGGCTAGCATCCCACGTCCATTTTGTGGGGAATTCACAATACGTTAACTCTCTAGTAGTAATCGATCTTTGGTTAGTAGTAAACCATTCAGTCAACATAGTCCTACTTGAATCAGGGTCTTCTATTATAGTGTCTAGTTCAGTTTCCTCGTTATATGTGAGCGCATGCATGCCTAGCATATGGACAAACAACTGCTCCACACACTATTTGCTCCTACCATGTATCTCGAATCCAAATATCCTCCAATTTGCTTCGCATGAGGATAGATATCATGATTTAATATATTCAGCAATTTCATCGATTGCGGGATCTGCTTCATTTGAACTAGAGGACTTGGGCTGAGAAAGCACACTCGAAGTAGGGACACATCTATCAGTCCTTTTTGGGAGAAAGCAGCTCCCTCCTTCATCAGCAAGCGTTTATTAGCTCTCTGTACTGCACTAATAATGCAGTGGAATCTCATTCCATTAGCAAGATTAATAATTATACTCTAAGTTATACGAATAGTAAAGCCTCTGCAGAAGTTGTTCACACCAAGATTTATCAAGAGTATGGACACATTATCAGGCTAAGGGTTGACATACTGTAGTTGACATCGGATATGGAAAAGGGTCTGATTTTTTTGTTATGGTCGATATTTTAGGAAGATCTATCCGGGTTAAGGTTGATACGGGTCATGTTTTGTAGCACGTTGGAAAAAGATACGATCGACCGTTAGCTATAAAAGATGGTCAGAAGCAAGAAAGAAAGACACACAGTCCAACCAAAATCAACTCGCATTACATTTGTTTACTCTTTCCTGTCGACTAGGAGTTGTTTCTGTAATTTAGACTTCTTGTAATCTGGTTTGATCAATAAAGTTGCGCATCGCCGATTGTTGATCATCTTCAGTTACACTAATCAAGTTTGATTTTTTTCGATCTTGTTGCGCATCACCTTTTTCGAAAAAAAATCTACCTTTATCATCTGGTTAGCTTTGATCGGCTAATTAGGTTTATCATTATTCTTGATTTGATCGGCTTTTTAGCTGTTTAGATCTGAAGCCGATTGCTTCGCTACATCAGCTTTGAGCGTATTTTATGTTTTTCTTACCGATTGCAGTATTAAATCGATTGGCACGCTTAGACCAGTTAAACCCGGTGTTCTTCTAGTGTGTTGTGGCTGATAAACCATACATCAAGTTTTCAGCATCAACAAAAGTACATATTAATTTACAATTCTAACCATCCTGAGGAGGTACCATCAAATTATTCTTAAACTTTTGTACCTCTTAGTGTCTTCACCTTTTAAAATTTTTATACTTCTAGTCCTAAGACTATCTCCAGCAATTTCCCTTCATTCCCTTCTCTTCCCTCATTCCCTTCATTTCTATCATCTCCAGCAGCATCCCCTCGAAGGGTTTTGTATAGGGATTAGAGAGAGAATCTCTTTCTGGAGAGATTCTCTCTCCAAATCCCTTCCAAAGGGAACCATGAAGGGAATTCGTTGGAGTGCTTGGGATCTGTCTGCGAAAGGATTTGGAGGCTGAAGGGATACCGCTGGAGATAGTCTAAGGATGGTAAAAAAGTCTCATGTTAATTTGCATAGCATATGTTATTCTGGAATTTTTTTTTTTTTTGACAAAGCTCACGTGAAGATTCACGGCCTGAAACAAGAAGCAGATTCAAAGTTTTACACTGCAAAAAATCCAAATATAAGCGTTCCAGTTGAGCAAAAGATAAAGAAAATGGAAACAACCCAACTTGGGCTCTTGGCATGCTCGTTTGGGCCGTCCCCACCCTGAGCGGGCCGTTCCAAGCCTGGGCTTCCCGGCCTCTGCTGCCTCCGCCCAATCTGGACTTGGTGTGTTCGCGCTCCGTGAGGTTACTGTGAATAAATTCAGGATTTTATCCATCGACTTTCGCTATAGAATGTAGTATGTGTTTCGGTAGGGATGCACACCAATGTGCGTTGTGTGGCGTGCGTCCTCCGTTGTAATTTTAAAAATAAAAAAACTTCCATCGGGTGGATCCTGGAAGCAGTACCGACCGATTCCTCGGGGTGCAAGCGGGGAAGACTGATGAGTAATCTGAGAGCTTCTTTTGCAGTAAAAGATAACCCAAGCGTAGTGAGCTGCACAGCAAGTGTACAGCATAGAGCGAGACATTGGTGTAGGTAGCTCTTAAGTTCTTCTAATGATATATCATTGTTTCGCATACTCAATTCTCCAATTTCATCTGAAGCCAGAACCAGCTACCCCAAGCCCTATGAAGCCAAGTTCTCGGGTCGAGGGGGTCGAGGAACGGGAACGCAGGACGAGAGATGCCACTTTGAAAATTATAGTACGAAGGGGGGTATACCTCTTCGGAGTGTTCGTTCGAGAGTTGGAACGTGTTCCTAATTGGTTGGGAATGAGGTTCCCGGAACGATCCCTTGGAACGAGGAACGCGTTCCAATGTAGTCTTAAATCCGATTGATCAATCTTGGTCTTTGCAAAAAAATTTAAACGTCTTACAATATGAAATGGAGGGAGTATATTTTTTTTCATCACCTCCAAAACAGACTGGCAGCAATTAAGAAAGCCAAATGCCTCACGTGACCATGACTCCTCTCGAGCCAACGAAGAGGATTTAAATCCGATTGAGGAACCTTTTGAAGTCCGGTCAAAACTCAAAACAAGGCAGACTTCCTTGCTGCCACTGCCAGTCACAGGCGCAGGAAAAACAAATCGAGGCACGAGCGCACCACCATTTGCACGGGCGAGGAAGACGGTCGCTAAGTTCGCGTGCGGATCCGGCTGTTGGGCGACAGCAACGAGGCACGAGCGCCGATGCGGGCCCGGCCGGTGGTAGCGGCACTGTGCAAAAGATGCGCCACGCGGGGAAGACCAACCGACGGGCCGGCCAACTCCAAGCGGGCGCGCGATGATGGCCGGTGGCTGTAGATCGAAAATCCTAGGCTCAGGCGCACGATCTTGCTGGAGGTGGTACCACGCATGAGCAACAGTCGACGGAGTGGAGGAGTCGGCGGGCCGGGGAAGTCGAGCCGGTGGCCGATGGCGTGCAGGAACGCAGGTTCTCATTCTCCCCAACTCCTCCTCTCGGTTCGCGACCGCTCCCGCGTCCCTCGGGTTCGAATCGACGCTCGATGAGGTTGGTCGACGTGCGTGTTGTCCCCGTTCCTCGTTTCGGGACGAAGTTCCCAGGACGAGGAACTCTGCCACGTTCCGCGTTTCCGGCTTCATTGCCCAAGCCCAGGAAACACATTGATCAAAACCAAACATCACTTTATTAATAACATCATGCTTGATCACTCCGACGGGCAACAAGAACCAGACGACGAGAAAAGCTTGACTGGTGCCATACAAATGAACAATTCCATAACAATTTTATTGCTGAGGCATTCAAGAGGCAACGCAGAGCTACCCAACACCCACCCAGGACTCTCCAGCCTTCGTAACAAACTACCGCACAACCAAACAACACACTCACTCACACCATACGTACAAACAGTTCTGCTAACACAACATTACCAAGGATTACAAAGGTATATATAAATTCTATTGGACAGATAAGTTTGTAGAAATCTAATTAAAAAGGTACACCGAGTTGATCGTATAGATATTAGAAGTGGGCGTCGTGCCGGGCCAAACTGGTCCGGCACGGACCCATCGTGTTTCGTGTCTAAATCAGGCCGGGCCACGACGGCCCGTCGTGCCTACCGTGCCGTGCCGAGCCGGCCCGACTCATCTTTGGTGAGCCCAAGTACGGTCCATTTGCGCTTCATGCCGTGCCGGTTCAGGCCCAACCCATTTGCACTATTATGATGAGAAGAAATGAACCAGAGACATATAAAGTTAAGACAGTGGATACAAATATTATAGAACAAAGAACTAAAATTTATTTATTCTTAGAACAAGGGGGATGTGCTGAACACGAGCGAGAGAGGACAACGAGAGAGTGAAGAAGAGAGGCAATGGAGATTGAGAGAGACGAATGAGCGAGGGAGGAGTTGAGAGAGACGGGTGAGAGAGAGAGAGAGCTGACACGTCTCTCTCAGGTGTCGGTGGTGAGGTGGCGTTCATGCTGTTGGGTACGTCCATAACGCTTGTGCTCCGTGGGTCGGTGATCTTCATACTAAGCGTCTTCCTCATGCCCTGAGTCATCGGCCCCGGCACGACCCGTGTTACAGTATCGTACCAAGCCGTGCCGCCTATCGTGTCTAGTTCTCGGGCCCGGCACGGTCCGTACTACAGTATCGTGTCGGTCCGGCATAGCCCACTTCGTGCCGGGCTAGGTTTTGAACCGTGTCATACCCACCATATCTCAGACCGGCCTAAAAGAGTCTAACTTAAATGCCCACCTCTAATAGATATAAAGTCAAAGTGGATGGAAAAGAACACCCTTCCATCGCAGTGCAATATTATATTCCCTAAGACCACGATGAAGTGCATCTCACCTTACCTCAAATATTTTATGCCCACAATTTTTTTCTTCAGAATTGCTAGGATCAAAACGTCCGAATTTTTCAGACGATGTAATATTTTTTTTCTATTCGTGAAACATTTTGGAATTGCGAGGATCTAGGTGTCTGATTTTTCTGGACGCTGCAATATTTTCTTCTACTCGTGAAACATTTTTTTCCTACACGTGAAACATTTTCCTTGGATAACAATAGAAATGTCGATCCAGATCGTTTCAATATTTTTTCCTACGCGTGAAACATTTTTCCTACGAGTGAAACATTTTCATTTGATAACAATAGAAATGTTCGTGCGAAAAAATATTGCATACATTGAAAAAAAATATTACACCGAGTATCCGATGCAATATATTGAGATCGAAGGTCCGGGTGCTTTTTTTTTTTTGCTGCGAAGAATATAGCCACAAACCCATAACCATATCCGTGAAACAAAATGCATTTTCGGAAAGAGAAATTTATCGATCAATTGATCGATCCGAAATCAATAATCTATGGTACTCCACGCTGTCCCGATTTGTGCAAAGGCATCAACTCTGCAATTTCCCTTAGACCATGATCGGAGATGAGTAATAATACATGTATGCAAAACCACCCACCGGTGAAAAATAGCTTAGAGGAAAAAGGGCGAAAAATCTTCGATGAATCTGTGTTTTTTTGTGATCAAAACATGTTTCCCGGGTTTTTTGGGTGACAAAAACAATTTTTCCGAGTTTTTTTTGTTGCGTTTGTTAAAAAAAAAGGGTCGTTAGGACGCGCTGGTGAATCCACGGGTCGCTATAAATCTTCGGACGAATCTACATTTTTTTAAAAAAAAGACCCGCGGTTATGACCCGTTGGCAAATCCATAAGCTGATATAAACCTTCGATGAATCCGTGTTTTTTTGGTGACGAAAACATTGTTTTCGTTTTTTTTGGGTGCTGAAAACATTTTTTTCGGTTTTTTTTGTTGCGTTTGTTAAAAAAAATGGGTCGTTAGACCCACCGGCGAATCCGCAGGACGAAAACATTGTAGGACCCACCGGCGAATCCGCAGGTCGCTATAAATATGCGGACGAATCTACATTTAAAAAAAAACCCACGGTTACGACCTGTTGGCAAATCCATAAGTTGCTATAAACCTTCGATGAATCTGTGTTTTTTTTGTGACGAAAACATTTTTCCGTTTTTTGGGTGACAAAACTTTTTTTCGGTTTTTACGTGGCGAAAACATTTTTCCGGAAAAAGCGGCGAAAGGACTGAACGTAAGCGAGGACTTGTTTGTTATCTTTTGGACCCGTTCACTATCCCGAAAAATTAGAAAAGGGCCTGTTAGCGATTTGGATTTAACGGGAGGCTTTTAGTAAATTACTGGGCGAGGACCTAAACGAAGAAAAAAATTATTCTCATCTCACAAAAATCGTGAAGGACCTATCGTAATTTCAAGAAAGCGGCGGGGTTTTTCGCAAAAGCAGTATGCGATGACAATGGCGCTCCGTTTCTCTCCATTTCCTTGCGGTATAATGGGTGCAACCATGTATAATAATTCCCTTAGACCATGATGAAGTGCATCTCACCTTACCTCAAATATTTTATGACCACGTGAAACATTTTTTATAGGTAAAATATTTTCTTCGATAACAGTAGAAATGCGCGCGCAAAAAAAATATTGCACACATTGAAAAAAATGTGGCAGATATTAGAAAAAAATGTTTTTTGAAAGGCAGAGAGCTGCGATTATATTAGATAGAAAGTAGAACACGGGCGCAATGGTGCAACATGCTACACCATTGGAGAGAAGTTATAGGATTGCGGGGGAAAAGGGAGAGAAAAGGAGGGGGAGAAAGAGGGGAGAAAAGGAAAAGAGGAAGAAGAAGAAAGGAAAAAACGAAAAAGATATCAATTCCGGTGATGGACGAGTTTTTTTAGGTCCTTTGCTCCCGCGTAGATCCAAGTTGTTGCCTCGTCCTTGATGGACTGGAGGATCGCATCACTTGATTTACATATGGCCCTAAAGACTCTGTTGTTTCGCTCCCTCTACCATTGCCAATAAGTTAGGATAATGAGGGATTTGACCTCCTTCCGGAACCTGCCCTATCGACTAAGGTGACACAGGGTCCAATGTTCCAGGTCGGCGGCCGGTTCCCATCGGTCCGGAAGAAGGTATGGCGTCCGGGTCCATCGGGCGATAGCAGCCCATAGGAGTTTAGCCTAAGGGCAGTCAACGAAGAGGTGGTAGACTATTTCTAGGTTTCGACAGCACATTTGGTAGAAATAGTGGTTTGGCCACTCTCGGCGTTGCAATCACTGTGCAGTCCAAAATCGATCTTGGAGCGCCAACCAAAAGAAAATTTTGCAGCGCGATGGCCCCTAAGATGACCAGACGATGGTACCGAAGGATGTGAGAGTGCTTCCTGCAAAACTGCATGCTGTACGCCGAGGCGGATGTGTAGATTCCAGAGGAGGTCTGTGTCCTAACTATGGTGTCTTGATTTTGCGGCTGTAGATAGGCTGTTTGAACTTGTAGCCATAATATTACAAATTCCAGCAGGAGATGGACAGTTAGGCTGTGTCTAATATTCTGCATCCAGTTGTTGTTTAGCAAGGTGTTTTTGACCGATCTCACTTTTCGTCTGGAGTGCTTAAAGAGGGATGGCGCTAGCTACGATGGAGTGTAGCCATGAATCCATCTGTCAGTCCAGAACGATACCATTCGGCCGTTCCCAATGGTAATCCTGGTGGTCGCAGAAAAGAGCTGTCGGTCAGTCTGGTCGCATGGGGTCGATAATCCAATCCACGGCCTGTCTACAGCTGTCCATTGGAGCTATAACCAGCGGAGGCGGAGTGCTCTGGCGAACTTGTCTAAGTCATGGATTCCCAATCCCCCCTTTGGAGGGGGCGACAGACTGTTGTCCAACGAACTTTGCAGTTGCCACCATGGAGGTCATTATTGCCTGCCCAGAGGAATCATCTTCTGAGTTTGTCCAAATCCGATATGAATTTCTTTGGCATCTTTACCGCAGTCAATAGGTAGATAGGGAGCGAGGTCAGGACTGATTTTACCAGGATGAGGCGCCCCCCAATTGTGAGGAAGTTCGCTTGCCAGCCTGCCATTCGTCGCGCTGCTTTGTCTAAAATGTGTTGAAGATCAGCACGACGCAGACGACCAAGGGTCAGCGGCATGCCCAGATATCTGATAGGGACGGCCGCGATTTGTCTATGAAAGGGTTGTAGGATGTTCTGAAGATTTAGGCCTTCGCCTCTGATTACAGCAATAGCGCTCTTTTGCATGTTGACTTTTAGTCCGGACGCTTCGCCGAAGGACCTGAGGATGGCAAAAGTTGCCTCTAGCTCTTCCCTGACCGGGTTGAGGAATATAACTGCATCATCCGCATAAAGGGAAATTAGAAAAAATATTGCACCGAGCGTCTGATGCAACATGCTGAGATCGGACGTCTGGATGCTAGTTTTTTTTTTTTTTTTTGCTGCAAAGAATATAGCCACAAACCCATAACCATGTCCGTGAAACAAAATGCATTTTCGGAAAGAGAAATTTATTGATCATTGATCAATCCGAAATCAATAATCTATGGTACTCCACGCTGTCCCGGTCTGTCCAAAGGCATGCACCCTGCAATATTACGTTCCCTTAGACCATGATGAAGTGCATCTCATCTTATCTCAAATATTTTATGGCCACAATTTTTTTTGAATTGTTAGAAGCCAGACGTCTGATTTTTTTTTGACGTTGCAATAATTTTTTCTACTTATGAAATATTTTTTTCTACACGTGAAATATTTTCCTTTGATAACAATAGAAATGTCGATCCGGATCGCTTCAACATTTTTTTCTTACGTATGAAACATTTTTTCCTATGGGTGAAACGTTTTTCTTCGATAACAATATAAATGTGCACGCGAAAAAAAATATCACACATGTTAAAAAAAATGTTGCAGGTGTTGAAAAAAAATATTACACCGAACGTCCGATGCAACATATTAAGATCGGATGTCCAGTGCTAGTTCTTCTTTTTTTTTCTGCGAAGAATATAGCCACAAACCCATAACCATGTCCGTGAAACAAAATGCATTTTCGGAAAAGAGAAATTTATCGATCGATTGATCGATCCGAAATCAATAATCTATGGTACTCCACGCTGTCCCGGTGTGTCCAAACTCGAAAGGCATCAACTCTGCAATATTATATTCCCTTAGACCATGATGAAGTGCATCTCATCTTACCTCAAATATTTTATGGCCACAATTTTTTTTTGAAATTGCTAGAAGCTGGACGATCGATTTTTCTAAACACTGCAACATTTTCTTCTACTGGTAAAATATTTTTTCCTTCACGTGAAACATTTTTCTTCGATAATAGTAGAAATATCAATCCGGATCGCTGCAACATTTTTTCCTACGCGTGAAATATTTTTTTTCTTATGGGTGAAACATTTTCCTTTGATAACAATAGAAATATGCGTGCGAAAAAATATTGCACACGTTGAAAAAATGTTACAGACGTTAGAAAAAATATTGTACACGTTGAAAAAATGTTACAGACGTTACAAAAAATATTGCACCAAACGTCGATACAACATGATGAAATCGGACATCTGGGTGCTAGTTCTTTCTTTTTTTTTCTGCAAAGAATATAGCCACAAACCCATAACCATGTCCGTGAAACAAAATGCATTTTCAGAAAGAGAAATTTGTCGATCGATTGATTGATCCGAAATCAATAATGTTTGGTACTCCACGCAGTCCCGGTGGTGTGTCCCTGCATGCGTTGCTGTGGCCGGCTTATTTCATGCGTGACGCCAGCTTTCGATCTGCCGGGTGCCCGGGTCTACACGTACTGATACAGAACAGGCCGGTCAACAAGTGTAACCGTCAGGTGTGATGCCATGGAGCAATCGATCGACTATAAATTAATCTGCTGCCTGCCTGCCTCTTCATTACCATGCCTAGGACGTTCTTCTTCTTCTTCTGCCAGCTAAGCACCACGTTGAAGACGCCAATCACGAAGCAAACCACCACATAGATTCAGAAGAACTCCTGGTTGATTTCATGGCCGACGACATGGCCGGCGGCAAGGGCGAGGTGACGTGCGTCGACTTCTGGGCCAACGGGTTTGGCATGCGGGTGCGGATCGCGTTGCACGAGATGCGGGTCGGGTTCCACTACGTCGAGGAGGACCTCCGCGTCCGGGAGAGGAGCCAGCTGGTTCTGGACATGAACCCGGTCCACCGCTCGGTCCCCATCCTCATCCATCGCGGCCGTCCGATCTGCAACTCGATCAACATCCTCGAGTACATCGACGAGGTCTGGGGCTCCCGCCAAACCGAAGCGGGCGGCACCTGTTTGCTCCCGTCCGACCCGCAAGATAGGGCCCACGCCCGGTTCTGGGCTGACTTCGTTGACCACAAGGTCCTTGATTCCTTTCACATCGTTTTTTCCCCCCATAAATTTGAGTATTCAAGATGAAAATTGGGTACTAACATTTCCGATGAACTTATAATTTAACCAGGTGTTTAGCACTCAGACGAGGTTTCTGAAAAGCAAGAGCGAGGAGAAGGAGGCCGCAAAGGAGGAGCTGATCAGCCACCTCAAAAGCCTTGAGGGGGTGCTCGGGGACCGGAGCTTCCTCTCCGGCGACGAGTTTGGGTTCCTTGACGTTGTCCTCATCCCGTTCTCAAGCATGTTCCACGGGTACGAGCGCCACGGAGGTTTTGATCTCAAGGTGGAGTGTCCCAGGCTGATGCGGTGGGTGGAGAGGTGCAAGGAGAGGGAGAGCGTGAGGAGCGTTCTTCCGGACGAGGAGGAGATGTACGAGCTGCACAAGGAGTGGTACGGCATAGAGTGAAGAACGATGGAATGATCTATGCAAGCAAGTTAATAATTATTAGCTTCGTGTGTCTTTGCTTTCGTGCTGTAATATTTGGTTTTGTTAGTTTTTCATTCACGACACATTTATTAGCTCTCTGTACTGTACTAATAATACGGTGGAATCTCATTCCATTCACAAGATTAATAATTATGCTCTAAGTTATACGAATAGTAAAGCCTCTGCAGAAGTATATATTAACTAACAGTTCTAACCATCCATAAGAGGTACCATCAAATTACTCTTAAATTTTTGTATCTCTTAGCATCTCCGCCCATTAAAATTTTTGTACTTCTAGTCCGAAGGATGGTAAAAAATATCGTAATAATTTGCATAGCATTTGTTATTCTAGACGTTTTTTTTTTTTTTGACAAAGCTCACGTGAAGATGCATGGCCTGAAACAAGAAGCAGATTCAAAGTTTTTACACTGCAAAAGGTCCAAATATAAGCGTACCAGTTGAGCAAAGGATAAAGAAAATGGAAACAACCCAACTTGGGCTCTTGGCACGCTCGTTTGGCCCGGCCCCACCACGCGGCAGCCTGAGCGGGCCGTTCCAAGCCTGGGCTTCCCGGCCTCTGCTGCCTCGATTCAGCGCTCCGTGTGGTACTGAATAAATTCAGGATTTATCCATCGACTTTCGCTATAGAATGTAGTATGTGTTTCGGTGAAATTTTAACTGTAGTAGCTCTCTGGACGTTTATTTTTCCCCGGAAAATGGCCGGTCTCACGATGAACTGTAGGAATAGCAAAGGCAATTTCAGCGCTCGGGCACAGCTGAAAATATTTTTTATTTATTTCCAGCAGTCGGGATCGCTGAATATTTGTTTAATTTTTTGGCATATGAAAAGCAGTTTTTTAATTTCTAACAGCCGCAGCCTGCTAGTTTTCTAACCGGTCCTTTTCTTTTAAACGATTTTTTTCTCCCGGTTCGAGACTTGTATAGGAGGGAGTACAATATCTGTTGGCACCTGGGCACGTAATCTTCAATGCTCGGTGCTAATGAAAACATTAGAAAACTGTTAGTGATGTAGCTTCTTTTCACTACAGTGCACACACGTAGTATTTGGTAATATTTAGCCGTCCCAGATCACTAGAATTAAATAAAAAATTTCAGCTGTGCCCCGACACTGAAATTGCCTGTTGGGGGCTATTCCTGTAATTTCGTCGTGAGTCTTGCTATTTTTGAAAGTAAAAAAATCGTCTAGATGGCTGCTACAGTAAAAAATTCTGTTTCGGTAGGATGCACACCAATGTGCGATGTGCGGAGTAGGGGTTAGTGGATGTGCTCCTATCAATTCACAAGAAAAATTCTTGAGGAATCCATTTTTGAAGAACCCTACAGGTTAATCAATATCTGAACTATAGTAGTTTAGATGGAAAGCACCCAGCTCTAGCAACAGTTCAATATGCTCAGTTTGCATCTTGCGCTTGAAATCTCTTCCACTCACAGAACCATGCATCTGTGAAATCAACAGCATATTAACACAAAGGTCTTGAACATGTGTAATGTCAATCAGGAGATGAACACTTGCTTTGTCATATTTCTTGAGAATTTTGCGGATAGCAATAGCATTCATGGTCACATAATTGAGTAGCATTCTGCCATCTTGAACCATGATTTGTTGATCATCTATGAAACATTGCCGTACGCACCATATATAGCGTTGTAATCCTAAAGGAACGTGAAGATGTAGGAGACGCTGTACTCTAGAGCTGAAACAGCCAGCTATTTCTGAAGCCTCCATGGTGAGTTCTGTAAAGAACATTTGATCACACATTGAACAAGAAAATATTTCAAGTCAGAATCTTAATAGCACAAGCTGTACAATAACTACAACAAAAGCAGGAAAGTAATGAAGTGCAAATATCACTAGACAAATGATTTTAGTTAGCATAAGTAGTTCTGGTTATAAAGTCAAAGAAAACAAATGATTTTAGTCAACATAAGTAGTTCTGGCTATAAAATTAAATCACCAGACATTCAGACCTATAAATACTTCACGGCTATATCACATAGACTCTCCTAATGTTTCACAAAAGGGAAGAATAACTACTGGTATCTTTTTGGTTGCTTCTAACTTGCAGGTCATAACAATTAGTAAGCTAACATCTTCATAAATACAGAGTTTTAAAATGTGCTTCCAAATTCAGAGTTCTTTACTATTCAACAGCATGATAATTTACTTTATTGATGCTATTTGTGCATATGACTCAGAGACAGTCGCAACTGTGGGAGGTGTAGATGCTGAGACTTCCACTGAAGCATGCAGGTTTATACTGGTTTTTTGTTTCAGCGTGGTTTTGGATTATTTGTGCATGTAGGAGCAATCAACTACTGCCTGACACTTTTGGAGCATGCAGGTTTGTAGAACAATCTTTTGGAGCATGCAGGTCCTTCCGTGGTTTTTTACGAAAAGGACTTTCTGGTTCAGAAAAATCGTAGATCTTTCGTGAAAGGACCCTAAATAAATACCAAAAAATACGTAATTACGTGTAGGTCCTTCCTACGGTTTTTTACGAAAAGGACCTTTTGGTTTAGAAAAATCGCAGATCTTTCGTGGAAGGGCCCTAAATAAATACAGAAAAAAAACATAATTACGTTTGGATCATTCCAGCTATTTTTCACGAAAAGGACCTTTCAATTTAGCGCAATCGCAGATCCTTTCAACCGTTTCACGTGTTTTCTCGATGATTTTAAGAAAAAATGCCGCTAAAAAAAACGAAGTTCTTTCTGCAAGAAAAACAACGCACGCAACGTATTACGCCACGAAAACTGTCCTAGTTTTTTTTATGACTGATTACATCCTTGGATGGCACAAACTTTCATGTAATACTGTGATATGATCTAATAGCATATTTAGTTCTACATTTGCCCATCATTTCTTTTGGAAACTTGCAGTTAGAAAATGATGGTGACTTCCTCTACTTACTGGCAGACGCTGCAGCTATTGTGGTATGCTCTGTGTACATTTCTTGACTTTATTGTCAGTGGGAAATGATTTTTTTATTTAAAACTTATACCATTTGCAGTTCCAATATGGTAATATTGATGTTTTGTGCTCTCCTCTAGTTGAAGCAAAGAAGAATGCACAGACTTGGTGGTAAGCAGTACCACCATTTGAAAGCACAATTTATGTTTCTGTGACGAATTGAGGGAAATAACTAGCCAATAACTTTTATCAACAATAATAAAAAAAAATATAGCAACCAAATTGTTTTCCAAAAGCGTGTTTGTGATTCATTTTCTATTTCTTATTAAGTATCCTTTGCTTATCCTACTGCTTATTATTACAATAATTTGCGAATATCATGCTCTAAAAATTATTATGCACTTCAACCATCAACTATAGGATGTTGAAAGCTGTGGCGACCCATATAATTAGCTCAGGGTAGCGAAAGTAATACTGTCATTACCCCAAAATAATTACACGAATCTCGGCACAGCCACGGCAAAAGATCAGAATATCCGACACTTTACCGGCTACTATGCCATGTTCAGAGTGTTACAGCAGAACAATAATTAGAAACGGAATGAAAATATATTCATTTCAAGCCATGCAGGGCTATATGTCCATTACATAATATTACAACGCTCTCCTGTACAGCAAAAAGGTATGACTACTGCCTGCACATACTAAATACCTCCTAGTAGCATAATGGGGCCTATAGAAACTCCTAGTACTCCTGGTAGTAGTCGGTATAGGGGCTAGGGGTGCAATCGGCTCGGATTCGGTCGGATATTGCTCCTTCCATATCCTAATCCATATTTTTTGTCGGATTCGGAATCGGATTCGGATAGTACCGGATACGAATACGGTACGGACAATATCGGTTGCGGATTCGAATCGAATACGGAACGAAATCGATACGGTATCGAATAATTTTTATCGGATAATGCGCGAAAACAGATACCGCATAAAGCACACATATATTACTGATTAACCAACCGTATGAGTTTAATATGCAAGAAGATTATCACAATCTAACAAATCATTTTATCAGGCAGTCCAACAAAGTTGTAAAAATACATTAAATTTGAACGGTACACAATGATAAATTTTTAAACATAGAATGATACATATATAATATCATTATAAATACCATACTCTCATCTTATAAAACAAACGGTAACAAAAATGCATGACATATTTAACATTAATAAAAAAATTAGTTTACTATTTTATACTACTACGAAATGAACTTTAGGCCATAATTTGATCTGCTCCATCAGACTGAGAATTACCAAAGCCAAAAACAAATAGGCCACATTGGACTAAGGAACAGTGGCTTGAGCTTCCAGAAGATTTTCCACGTGACTTTCAATACATCTTTCTGAGCCAGAACCGAAAGAAACCAAACCAAAAACAAATTGTCTTTGGATTTGATTGAAGTTCGGATCAGAGCTTGTCTCAGTTGCTTCTCGGGAAGACTTCATGGGCGCAAGCTGCGCAACTACTCCTCCGCGAGTTCATCGGGGCGGCGGCGTCGGTCTGCAAACGGAGCTTGGTGAGCGTGGACCGCGGCTCGGTGGTAGGTTGGGAGAGCAAAGGCAACCGTGCCAAAGTCTTGGTAGCATGGAGGAAAGGCGAGCTGGCGCGAGCAAGGCTAATCTGAGAGGAGTTGGCGGACACTGAGAGTTAGCCCGGAGGCCGATCTGAGTGTGGCCGGCTATTGCCGGTGGATCTGAGCGGATGTCGCGAATCTGGCGTCAGATGGCCGATCGTCGGCGAGCGGAGGCGTGGCGATGGTGCTTTCGGTCGCGGAGGACGGAGGTGGTCGGCGCCAGATGGCCGGCGGTCGGCGGAGCGGATGGCGCGATGCGGCGCCAGATGGCCGATGGTTGGTGGAAGCGGGCGTGGCGGTGGTGCTCGGTGTGGAGGCTGGAGGTGGTGGGGGCAAGCACTGACCGAGGTGTCCCCGCGTTAGGATCGGTCGGATATCCGAATTTGGTTTACCGGATATATCCGAGAATATGTTTGGAATATTCCTATCCGACGGATAGCGGTCTCCCGAATCCGAATCCGAAACAAAATATCTGAAACCGATTCCGAATCCGAGAACTATCCGAAAAAAATATCCGAATCCGATCCGAACATATCCGGTCGGTCGGTCGGTCGGAAATTATCCGATCCGATTGCACTCCTAGTAATAGCCCTCCGAGCCATCATCCTGAAAACCCTGGAACTGATCCCGGGAGTAGGCCTCATCGCCGGCCTCAAACGCCGATCCATCAAGATCACCTTCTAGAAAATGGGGAAATATAAGAGTGAGTACATCGTACTCAACAAGCATTATATATCTGTAGGATCGATATAAACTAAACTAGCAATCAGGGGGGTGAATGATTGTGTGGAAGCTAAAATCAAAATTTTGATGATTTTTGAAACACCCTAATTCGGACTCAAATTGCCTGATTCGGATTCGACAAAAACAGCATGATATACGTGCACTAAAACTGTAATTCCCAAAGATCCTACCATTGGATTGATGTGAAATTTTAACTGTAGAGACTAGATTCAATTTCGAAATTAACACAATAAGAATCAGCTTGATCGGATCTATGGATCTAAAGATATTGCCTTCGCAATATGACTGTAACAAATAATGACGAAAATTGATCTAACCCTAATTACGAGATTAATCAGGATTTATGAGGAATTAACCAATCAAAGTTTTCAGATCAATCACTTGATGCTCTAGCAAGGTTTTGAATGGATCAAACCAAAATTATTATGATGAAACTATGAATCAATCTAAAAAAGAAATAGGCATGTAAACGAAGAGTGAAAACGAAGAACGAGATTACCAATATATCAACTTGCAAATCTTGATTTTTATCACCGAGACGTGTTCACAAGAAAAATTCCGGTCGCTAAAAACTCTTCACAGCCGCCAGGACGCAGGTCGGCGGAAGATCTCTCGCCTGAAGACCCTGCACTAAAACTTCTAGTCGCCCTTCTTGTCACGCATGCACGGGACGTCCAGCAAGCGCTCTCCAGCCGCAAAAAGCTTTTCCAGCAACGCTCGTCACGCATGCATGGGGCAAAGGAAATACTGCACACGGAAGTCAAGCCACAAATTATCTCGTCGTCTTCTCCTTGCATGCATGCAGACACTAGAAAGCTTCTAGTCGCAGGAAACAATGACGCAAGGCTACAAGATTTCCGAGTCCCTCAGTTCGGCCGGAGGAGCACAAAGAAAATCGCTACAGTGCACAGCCTCAGGGAGGCAGGAACACTAACGCCAGAGGAAGCTCTCGGCGCAGGGAAAAAATACAAACAATATAGTCGCAAGAGCTTCAGGCTCAACAAGAAAATTATCTAGTCGCCGCTCGCCACCAAAACATGCATCTCCAGCACTTCTAGTCGCCGGCCGCTAGTTGCCAGACATGCATGCATGCACCACAAAAATTATCTAGTCGCTAGAAGATTTTTCTTTGCATGCATACATAGTCGCCAGGAAAGAAGGCGCTAGTCGCCGGACAAAAACAATAGTCGCATAAACTAAAACGGCTGAGCTCCCAACGCAGGACAACCAGCCGCTAGAAACAATCCCTTTTATACAACTCAAAACCCTAAATTAAATACATGTATGTATATCTACTTGGCCTAACAACACATGGCTCAAAATATGCATATAACTCAAAATTCACGCATGCACGCGTACGGCTCGCCTGTCGCACTCACGTAACTAACCAGCCTCTATGTGTACCGTTCTCTAACCCGAACGTCTCGCATGATATCCTTGACCATCAAGACATCGATTCCTCCCTGAACTCAGTCCCGAACCTTAGTTCCTTTATGAACCAAGTTCCGGTCCCATCACCGACCACGTTCGCCCTCGAGCAACACCTACACACGAATAAACAACAAACGAATCCGAGCACAAGTCCACGACTTGACTCAAAGTCAATCCATGCAACCACTCACACGAGCGCATTGCATCAAGCAAAACCATTATCATGCTATCACAAGCATATCGAATAATCATCAGACATAGCACATGCACGAACACCACATATGTCATGATCACAACCACTTTTCAATGCCAATTTCATCATTAAGCCAATTTTTCAGCACATGATTTCACAATATCAATGATGCAATATGAGTTGATCTCTCCACCAACACCAATTCTTACCTTTCAACTTAGTTTTTTAAAGAAATTAAAGTTTTAGGTTTTCTTTAAGAGTTAGAAATTTTAATTATTGAAATTCAACTACTTGCACTCATATATGAGACAGGCTAACTTCTATAGCCTCCGATCCAGGAGGCAGGCTTGAATTCAAGATTTTGGACCCTGCATAGGTTTATATCACTTTATCTTTAGCGACCCCCACATGAGAGACTCTAGAACGTTTATCACTAATTCGGTACTAGATCTCCAACCCTGTATTCAGAGGGAGATATCTTCTCGCCACTCGCAATTATAGTTGTACTCCGGTACTCCCGATAGTACTGCTTCGGGCTTCAAATGTACCGCTCTTAACCAATCCATTCACAACTTCTCACTCCCAAGACTTTCCATACACTGTCAAACTGGGTATCTGGAATTACCCAACCAGACCATAATATACTAACCAAATGTGGAGATTTTAGTAGTTTCATAGGACAACCTTTTTGACAGCGATTTATCTCGTTATGGTTGACACTGAAAATACGGCTACTCATTGCCCGAGTGTAAGTGTTTGACCCTATATCATAGCTTGTATAGAGGGCCCCACCGGCATGGGGTATCTCTTGCCTCTTTTCTCGGCGCCTTTTACCCACCATAATTATTTCTAATAACACATCTACGACTCCATTCGTGGATCACCTTAACAACATACCACCATTTTCAAACCACAATACCACATTACCATTCCCATTCCATTCTTTCCAAAAATCGCATTCCCTTTTCATCATTCATTCACCATACTCCCTTCATCCACATTCAATTCAACATTTCATTTTGAATGTAGATTTTTGATGCAATGGTGATATACGAATTATATGGAAGCATTGAAAATCATTTCATAAGAGCTGATCAAGGAATCTTGCCTGGAATAAAATCTGACGGTCCGACCTCGCTTGAAGGTGGGTTCTAATTGGTAGGACGGTTCAGGTCGAGACATGAAATAGAAGAATATTAACTAGGGCCCTTTTAAGGTTCATTTATTTAATTTGGCGTCCAACCAGATTTCTGATCTGTCATTCAGATTTTATTTGGCATGAATTGAATGGATTCGCGTTGATGATTTTTTTACACAATCTGTCAATTGATTAATAGAATCAACGCGGTCTGCGGTGCGAATTATTTTCCTATCCTCCTAACTTTTTCTCTTCTTTCCTTTTCTTTCCCTTCTCTTTTCTTTCTTCTTCTTTCTCTTAGTCTTTTCTTGCTTCTGGCCAAAAGCCCTTTGGCTGCAACGCCTCTCCCCCCTTTCTTCTTCTCAGTTGTGCCTCCCTTTTTCCTCCTGGACGAGCGCCCCACTCATCTCTCCTCCATCTCCTACTTCTCCTCCTCTTCCTGCTCTCCACTCCCCACCCTCTAGCTCCTCTCTCCGGCGCCATCCTCCTGGCCGTCGCTCACCCTGGCACCCTCTCCTGTACCATCCCAGACAACAACATCACATGCTAACCCTACACATAAGAAATCGAAAGAAGTGAGTGATACATCCTACAAAAAAAGGTTCTAATATAAGTAATAATCTAATTTCAAGAAAAATAACTTAAAGAAAATAACTAGACAGTAAGTAATATAACAACTAAAATTTTGCAAAGTCGATAGGTATTATGGTATTAGTGCAATACAGCCAGAAAACCAAAATTTTCCTTATACCCCTATCAGTCTCTACTTATATGAGCGTGGTTCTCATAACCATTGCTCTGATACCACCAATGGCGACCCGTATAATTAGCCCAGGGTAACGACAGTAACATTGTCATTACCCCAAGATAATTACACGAATCTTGGCACAGCCACTGGCAAAAGATCGAAATATCCGATACTTTACCAGCTACTATACCGTGTTCAGAGTGTTTACAGCAGAACAATAATTACAGACTGAATGAAAATATATTCATTTCAAGCCACGCAGGGCTATATGTCTATTACATAATATTACAACGCTCTCCTGTACAGCAAAAAGGTACGACTACTGCCTGCACAGACTAAATACCTCCTAGAAACTCCTAGTACTCTTGGTAGTAGTCGGTATAGTAATAGCCCTTCGAACTATCATCCTAAGAACCCTAGAACTGATCCTGGGAGTAGGCCTCATCACCGGCCTCAAACACAAATCCATCAATATCGCCTTCTATAAAAGAGGGAAATACAAGAGTGAGTACATCGTACTCATCAGGCATTATAAATCAATGAAGCAATATAAGTTGATCTCTCCACCAACACCAATTCCTGCCTTCCAACTTAGTTTTTACAAAAATTAAAGTTTTAGGTTTTGTTTAAGAGTTGGAAATTTTAATTATTGAAATTCAACTACTAGCACTCGTATATGAGACAGGCTAACTTCCGTAGCCTTCAATCCAAGAGACAGGCTTGAATTTAAGATTTTAGACCCTGCGCAGGTTCGTATCACTTTATCCATAGCACCCCCCATATGAGAGGCTCCAGAACGCTTATCACTAATCCGGTACTAGATATCCAACCCTGTATTCTGAGGGGGATACCTTCCCGCCACTCGCAATTACAGTTGTACTCTAGTACTCCCAATAGTACTCCTCCGGGCTTCTAATATACTGCTCTTAACAAATCCATTCACAACTTCTCACTCCCAAGACTTTCAATACACCGTCAAGCTTGGTATCTAGCATAACCCACCTGGCCTGCAGGGTCTTCGACCCACCACCCTCGGCGTGCGTGTGGCCTTCGTCGTGGTCATGCGTGCCACGGACCCGCTTGCTCTCCGTGACGGAGGCTGCTCGCCACCCGTGGCTCGATCGCCATTGATTTCAGGTGTCGCTCCTCCATACTCTAATGGCTCTACCTCCTCTACGCCATCTCCCCTCTATTGGTTCTAGGGTCCTACCCATATTTTATTTCTTGCATTTTTGCTTAAAGGTTATTGATTATACTAGCAATGTGGTGGTCTATGATGACATTGGGTGGCCGATTTACTCAAGAAAGAATAGATGCTACACTTGAGCTTCCTAACTACTGAGACCATGGGGGAAACAACCTAATCTACCTCCTACACTACCCCATTGCCTAGCCACTACCCCGATCTACCCTCTGCCCATGTAAACCTGCACTGTAGCCACTACTAAAGCTATAGACATGGTGCACCTGAGGGTTTGGGTTCTGGAAGTGTGCTTGAAGGAGTTGAGGTTGGTGACGAATGGCTAGCACTGGCCTCCTTCTTGGATGCTTCTGGTCCTTCTCCTCCTACGGCTTCTAGTCACCCTGCTTGCCTAAATTCTCTTCGAGAGATGCTCCACCTCCTCTTCTGGATGATCTCCCCTCCACCTCCTGGTTGCCTTCAGTTTGGCTCAATGGTGGCTATGTGCTTGGTGTTCTTGTGTTGGGAACAATGGAAGCACTGGCCTTTGCTTTGGTGTGAAGCAAGGCAGTGAAAAGTGATTGGCTTGGGTGGCTCTCGGCTGGTGAAAGCTGACTTTATTTACCATTTTACTGTGGTCAATGACCATATTGCCCTTAGGTTTTTATTGTTGGTTATTGATCCCAAGGGCATCACGGTCATTATTCACAAATTTTACTAACGGTACCCGCATACCGTACCAAGTAAGTCTAATGCACCGAATGATGAACCCGAAAACTAGCGAGAGGTGCTTATCTGGGTCCCGGACAGGTCGGCTACCTCGATGAGCGATACCTTTCACTACGAGACTGATGGTATTCTCTAATCCTTACAATTTATTATCTTTCCTAATCACATTTTATTATTTAATTAAATTGATAACCCCTGGGTTATCACAAAAGCTATCTTAGCTTATCGATGTGGATCTGCCATTTATGGTCTTCTTTTTTTAGATGTGATTACGCTTCTATACTTTGGATTCATTTATGTGTCCTTAACTCCTTATGGTTATTTTGTTTGTAGGTACCATTTGGACCTGTGAAGAAATGTTTTGGGGGAAGGATGAGTTTATCTTGATGTGTTCATGACTAACTTATATGTTATTTATTACTATGGTAGATGCGTGGATGGTCTCTCTTATTGAATTCGAAACACTTACATGTCTTGTGGTCTCTCTTATTGAATTTGAAACACTTACATGTCTTGAAGGTTTTAGTTAAAATTTGTGTATGGTTGATTGATCCTAATATGTGCGACATATATGATTTTTATTTTCACGTATTATTCAACTAACTATTCGTAACCGAGACTAACCATATTCAGAACGACCTGTATTCACTCCTTATTCATGACCGAACTAATTCGTATTCGTATTCGAATCCAACACTGTCCGTATCCGACTCTGTATTCAAAAAAAATTTAGAATAGAATACGGGATAAGCGAAATCCGTCCATATCCGATCCGTTTGCATCCCTAGTGTGGAGTGCTTAGATACATTTGCATCCCTAGTGTGGAGTGCGTCCTCCGTTGTAATTTTTTTTTAAAAAAATTCCATCGGGTGGAATTGGATCCTGGAAGCACGCCGCGGTCGGCGAACGCTGTACCGACCGATCCCTCGGTGTGCAAATGGGGAAGACAACTGAGCAATCTGAGACCTTTTGCAGTAAGAGATAAAACAAACATGAGCTGCACAGCAAGTGTACAGCATAGAGCGGGATATTGGTGTAATAAGCTCTTAAGTTCTTCTAATGATATATCATTCTTTTGCTGCCAGAGGGAGTCTGAATGTCAGATCTCGACCAGCACTCCAGCATTCGTAAGCAGTTGAGCATACTCAATTCCCCAATTTCATCTGAAGCCAGAACCAGCTACCCCAAGCCCAGGAAACACATTGATCAAAACCAAACATCACTTTATTAATAACATCATGCTTGATCACTCCGACGGGCAACAAGAACCAGATGACAAGAAAAGCTTGACTGATGCCATACAAAAGCACAATTACATAACAATTTTATTGCTGAGGCATGCAAGAGGCAACGCAGAGCTACCCACAACAACCACCCAGGACTCTCGAGCCTTCGTAACAAACTACCACAGAATTGAACCAAACAACAATCAGATAACACCAACCGCATGCTGCGACCAGTTAATCCAATATGTCTCTACTTGGCTCCAAACTTCTCCTTGAGGAACAGGACGAACTCATACACCTTGTCGGGGTCGGTGAGCGCCTTGGCGACGCTCTCGCGCTCCCTGCAGCGCTTGGCCCAGGCCACGACCTTGGGGCAGTGCTCCTCCACGCTGAAGTCGCCGCACTTCTCGTAGGCGTGGAACCAGGAAGTGAAGGGAACAAAGGCGATGTCAACGAAGCCGAATGTGCCGCCCCCAAAGTACTCTTTGTCGCCGAGCTCGGCCTCCAGGGTCCTGAGTACCTCGATCATGTCCTTCTTAGCTTGCTCCTGGGCCTCCCCCTTGAACTTCCACAGGCGAGTCTGGCAGTCATATATCTGGAACATAACAAGACCCAAACAATTTGACATTTTGAGTGTTAGTAATATGCCCTTGTGCTAAGCTAATCGTCTCATTCATTTCATGAGGAGTTGCTGTTTGTGAAAACAAAAGGACAATCGAAAATATTAGGAACACTGTATTTTATTAATTCTAAATTAAATATACAAAGTACATGCTCCCATAGGAGTTCATCTTCTTATCTTCTGTGTCTACACTTAAGGAGTATGTGACTGGAGATTGTGTAGTTCGCCGATTCTCAGCATCTTTGCATGGCAGTCTTATTAATTACATCTATAGGATAAGCCTACAGAATACTTCCGATTAAGCTACGCCATGGTTGTCTTTGATTTTATGTTGCTCATCCATATGTATGTATGGTGTTGATGTAGATGTAAGTGGTGAGGATGAGGATGTGATGTGGGTGACTTTGTTTCGCTATGTTTTGGGCATCAATATGGTCTCCAAAATATATCTTTAATCACAAGTCTCCAAAATATATCTTTAATCACAAATTTCTATTATAATATATTTATAAAACCCATTAAAATTATAATATTATGAAAGTACTTTTCAAGACAAATCTACACATATGATTTTCATGTATACAATTTAAATATTTAAAAAGATATTAACGGTCAAAGTTTTGAAAGTTTGACTGTATCTATATCCAATTTGTGAAGGGAGAGAGTAGTTCACCACCAAATTTAGTAGTACTCTCTGGGTGTCAAATAAACAAAACTAAAATGAAAAGTAATATACGAAGTGGGTTTGGTGATTTCATCATCTGCCCTCTAGCCTTAGAATGTCTAACCAAACAATTGGAACATGCCACCAATATGAGTATGGAGTAAGCGAGACCAGAGAGTCATCAAACATTTACAAATGGCTTGCAAGCTGATGACAACAGGATAAAATACGACTTCCATATAGACACAGTTCATGACGTATCAAGAACAAAAGGAACATACAACTAGAACCGCTTGTACGTACACCTGTATGTACTATCATGGACGTTTACTGTGGTCTGAGATTCGTGAACAACAACAAATATATTCATCTTTGAAACAAGTCTTGTATAATACGTATTGAGTATGACACAAATAAAACTATTACTTCAGCAAAAAGCGATAACAACAACACATGTGCAACTAGTCCACCACCAAAGCCTTAGGAACAGAACACTAAGCGACTAACTTTGTCACGCCTAAACCTTGATGTGCTACAGATTCTTATGTGGGTGTTTGGTCTGTTGTCATAACTGTAGCTTGTCATACTTTCTTAGCCACATGCCCCAAACATTATATACTTAGTTTTTTGTCAAACTTTACTATACTTGTAGTGCTGAATTTTGCTGTCACAAAAAATGTGCCAAGCCACAATTGCTTAAGTTTAGTTATGATAAAGTTAGCTTCAAACTAAATAGGCCCTAAGACATGCCTCTATGCTGGCAAAATTTCACAGGGCTGGAACAAGAAATCAATAAAACTGCTATGAATCAACCGAAAGGAAGCCCCAGAAAAAAAAAAATATTATGTCTTGGTGACCAATATATATGTTTCACCTCCATGTTTAAGTTGCTTCTTGTTTGTACTTAGGGTTACGAGCCTGAGTTGTCGTTGTGTGACTGGATTGTGCATGCTCTGGCCTTAACCATGTCCATGTCAAACCAAACAAACCAAAACATCTGTGTGCAGTAGTAGAGGGAGCAGGGAGTCAAATGTTCCCCGATGCCTTAGCACTTAGCAGACATCAAAAGTACTGCATATAACAAGACTTGCACATGCAGAACAGGAAAAGGTCTAAAAAAACACCGAGATATTATAATACTATACTCTGTGTTGGCAAAATCCCACAGATCTTGGGATCAGTGATGGCTTGCACTAAAAACTAAGTATTGCTCATTAGCTAATCCAAAAATGATACACCGAATTCTTAAACATTACTGAGACGTCACTGGGTCAAAACTTAACTAAATCCAGTCGGAGTAAATGTAGATCCATCAAGAACATTACTTTGGACACCAAATATCCAAAAAAGATAGAAAGGCCCTTGCTTTATTACTCCTAATTAAAAATCCATTTGAATCTAGGGTCCCAATCAGATCTACACTAACAAGCGCATCTATCAACGGATCGAGCGATTGATCGCCCCTAATTTCTAATTACAAGTCTCAAACAGCGAAAAGATCCTTGAACAACATTGGAAGGAAAGAAGAGCAGATTGGAGCAGAGATGAATCAAGAAAGCGAGGTTGTGTAAATATACCTTCTTGTCGACGTAGTCGGCCCAGAACCGCGCCTGCGCGCGGGCGTAGGGGTCGGCGGGGAGGAGCGGCGCCGCCTCGGGCCACGCCTCGTCGATGTAGTGGAGGATGACGAGGGAGCAGGACGGGGATCTTCTTGTGGACGGGGTTGGATTTCAGGAGGAGCTCCCCCTTCTCCACGAGGTTCTGCTCGCTGTACTCGTAGGCGACGCCCTTCTCCGCCAGCGCGATCCGGCAGCGCTGCCCGAACGGGCTCACCCAGAAGTCGAGGAGCACCACCTCCGCCATTGCTGTGAGGAGAGGAAGAGGAAAATGGTGGCTGCTTGGTTGGTTGGTAATGGCGATGGGTTAGTGCGCTGTTCGGCTTGAGGTTTGGGAGGGAGTTTTTGAATTTTTTTTTTAAATAATATTATTTTAATTCGAAATTGCGACATTAATACACGAATTTAAAAAATTGCAGAAATAATATCCGGTCGCCAAACCGTTTGGCGATAACAGGGTCGTCGCCAAACGGTTTGGCGATAATAGGGTAGTCGCCAGACGGTTTGGCGACTATACCGTAATCCCGCGTGTCGGCCGGTGTGACGACCGGTTATCGCCAGTCGGGTGTGGTCGCCACACCGCTCGGCGATCTTGAGTAGTCGCCAAGCCGTTTAGCGACTACTAGTAGTCGCCGAGCGGTGTGGCGACTACTCAGTAGTCGCCGAGCGGTGTGGCGACTACTACCGAACAATCTGTTGGCGAAGGCGGTAATTAAGGCTTCATTTCAGAAAAAAGAAAAGCGGCGGCCGTGGCGATCGGCAGCAAGAGAGAGAGAGGAAGAGGGAGAGGAAGGGGAGGAGAGAGAGGCGCGGGAGAGGGAGAGAGAGAGGCGTCCAGGGGGAGAGGAGAGGGGCTCGGGAGAGGAGGAGAGAGAGATCGCTGAGAGAGAGAGGGAGGGAGAGGAGGAGGAAGAAGAAAGGAGGAAGAAAAAAAAAAAAAAAAAGGTATTTTTTGATATTTTTTATTAAATTTTTGTAGTGTAAAATAATTTACATATTTTGTCATATTAGAAAATATAGAAATTTTAGAAATTAGAAAATTTTAGAAATTTTAGGAAATAGAAAATCTTAGAAATTTTGGAAATTGTAGATATTAGAAATTTTAGAAATTTGAGATATTAGAAAATTAAGAATTTAGAAATGTTAGATATTAGAGATTTTAGATATTAGAAATTTTAGAAATGATACAATATCGATGTTTATGCAATATTAGAAATTTTAGATATTAATGCAATGTCGATACTAGAGAGTTTAGATATTGATGCAACATTAGATAATTTAGATTTTGATGCAATATAGCGATTTTAGATTGTTCGTACAAAATCTTAAGCATGATAATTTTCTTATTTAGGAGGGAATTGTTAATTTAGATATTGATGCAATATAAAAATTAATTTTGTTTAGTTAGTGTAGTGATATTAAACGTTAGTGGTGATCTAGAAATCAATTTTGTTTATGTGGTCGCATAATGCTCGGATGCAAGTGAAATTTAGGGTATATTACTGGCGATGGTGAAATAAAAATTAGGCGAAATGGTGTTGATTTGAGCGGTTTTGCAGTCACAATGGCGGAACACTTATGTCTGATAGAGTTAGCATCCGTGATATAAAGCTTTGGTTGACCAAATATTTTTCCTGGATGCAAGTGTTTACTCTGTTACCATTCAAGTCGTATTCACGCGTAGTAAGGGTGACCCGCTATGTGGGAATTGAAGAAAATAGATCGGACGTGCTTGTGGCGAAAATGGTTAAGGTGGTGCAAGGATCTAGCCTTGAATGTGTAATCTTTGGTGCAAAGCGTGCCCTAGAGAAGAGGTGAATATTAGCGGCGTGGGCGGCGAAGACGTCGACTCTGTTGAACAAGTTCGGTAGTGGTGCGGTTGAGGTAGCGGCGGAGGATGATAACGGGGATGCAACAAGCGCGAAGGTCGAGGCGAGATGAAGGGAGGAAATCGAGCAAATTGTTGATCAATTGGGTTGGTGGACCATATGGCGAGGCAAGATGAAGTGAAATGTTGGAGTGTGATGATGACATCGGCGAAGATGAGGAAGAGGAGGAGATGATGAAATGCATAGTAATCTTGGGGCAACGGATGTACCCATCACGGCGAGTGGAGCAGGAAAAACAAAGCTAGTATGGAAGTTTTGTGGGGCATGAGTCGCGTTGGGAGTATGGTAGCAATGCCGTTAATTTGAATCAAGTTTTCGCAAACAATTACGAGTTGAAGTTGGCGGTGAAATTGTGGGCACTATCGCAGCAGAGAGAGTTCCGAGTTGTTTTGTCCATCCGAGATAGATACACAAGTGAAGTGCGAACCGAAGGATGTGAATTCAGTACATGCTTACAAGCGAAGTCGAGACATTTTGGATTGCATCACGAGTAGATGGGCACACATGCGGACTAGAAAATGTTACGGTGAAACACCGCAACTTGAATGCGGCTCTAATCGCTAGCGTGATGTTCAATGAGATCATCGAGAAGAGGGACATTGAGTGTTCTTATATTCGAAAGCAATCTTGAGAACATTTAAGTATCGGATAAGTTACTCGATGGCTGGGCGTCGCGGCAAAAGGCATTAGAGAAGAGGTTTGGCACATATGAGGCTTCGTGTTGTAACCTACCTCGTGTGCTTGATGTCTTGAAGGAAACAAACCGAACACGTACACGCTTTTGAAGAAAGTGAAGCGGATGGTAACGGGTCTCGATATTTCGTCGAGCTTTCTTTTCTTTGGTCCTTGCATTGCGTCATTCAGCATCGCCGTCCATTGTTGTCGTCGATGGTACATTCTTGATGGGAAATACAAGGGCGATTCTAACGGCAATTGCAATTGATGGGAACAACCACATACTTCCATTGGCCTTTGCATTTGTTGAGGGTGAGAACCGGATAGTGGTCGTGGTTTTTCGACATTTGAAGTTCGGGGTAGTTCGTGATCAGCCCAACGTGTGCATCATCCATGACCGCCATAAAGGTATCATTTCGGCAATTAAGACTCTACAGGAGGACCTTGATGAGCCTTTTCCGTGGCGTGACATGCAGAACAGGTGGTGCATGAGACATTTGGGAGCAAATTTTTTCAGGCAGTTCAAGAGTAAGAAGCTGATGAACCTATTTAAGAGGTTATGCAAGCAGAACCAAGCACGTAAGTTCAACGCGATATTGGTCGAGTTGGACAAGCACACTACCGCATAGATTGAAGAGCTGAAGAAGCAACCAGCAACGCCGAACGATTGCCCACCGAAAAGGCTATCACCCCTCGGAGCGCTCGATCCTCCAAATCTGAGGAGACGATCGTCAAGAAACATTAAGTGTTTCTCGCACTGGATAGAGGCGGAGCCGTTGGAGAAGTGGGCATTGCTCCATGACCTTTGGGCGCCAGTTAGTATACTAAATTAACATAGCTGTGACGATTGAACAATTAGAGTTATCGTGCTAACTGATATGTTTGAACAGGTTCGGTGTCATGACAACGAATATAGCCGAGGTTTACAATTGGGTCATCGAGGCTGCGTCGCTACCACTTGTGGCCATCTGGAAGGCATGCGCACGCATCGTTGGGTACTTCGAGAAAAGGCATGCGGAGGTCAGATTGCATGCCACGACATTGCAAACGCCGTCTTGTCGCGGATGATGGCCTACATGGAGGAACGCACCAAAGAAAGCTCACCGCATATGGTGCGTAGCCGAGTCACCGAGTACCGCTCAAGTGACTCTCCGGTGTAAAGGGGATTGGGAACCGACACGGCGGTTATTACACACGAGGTTAACCTAGGCCAAGGGGCCACCGGATGGTGTGAATGCACCGCAACAAGCCAAGACTTCTTCATATTCCTGCCGCATGTGATCGCAGCTTGTGGGCAAATTGGGATGAGCACGGCGCGATCGTGTCCCCTTTGTACTGAAGGGTCATCTTGTCAACACAGTCCGTGAGTTCCGTGGTTTTCGAGCACATGGTGATTTCACCGCCATTAACACGGATGTGCGCATATGTCTACCGGATGCAAATTTACGGAGGTGTGCACGAGGCGGTGGCGTCCACATCTAAGCGCATTCGCAATGACATGGATGAATCTGAAGTGGGTTGCCTGTTAGGAGGTGTTCTCGGTCACGGTGAGTACGGGCACAAAACAGCATAATGCCCTTAGTGTTATGTATTGAATTATGTAATGTGTATTCAATTGTGTAATATGTACCATTTTATCCTATGTTAGGTATTTGCAGTATGTTGGACCTTCCATCATGTTTATGTAGTGAATTATGTATTTTGTTTTGAATTACGTAATATGAATCGTTTTATCTACGATTGTACCTTTTGTCATGCTTTTGTATTGAATTGCGTAACATATCATCGTTTGTTTATTTATGTCCAACTCTTGATCTTTTGATTTACATTACTAATCGTCTTTGTTTTCATGTTTACTTGCAGGGATGGAGCACCCCGAGCCCGAGTCACTCCTTGACTCTTCGTTGGACCGACGGCACCGTGCGTTCGTCCACACCACACGGGGCCTTGAGCACGTGCCTCTGCTGCGGGTCCGTGTGCGGCGAGTGTATGGCGGCTCCACCCAACCTTCTCGCCAGTGAGTTGCACTACATTTACATGTTTCATTGCTCGCACAATTGCATTTCTTGTAACAATTGAATTTACATGTCGATAGGTTGGCACGTGCTGGGTTGCTTCCCCTCGCTCGCATGATCGAGGCCTCACCTGAGGACGTGGCTGAGGCTCAGGATCCTGCGGAGGGCGACGACGGTCCAGAGCGGTCACGGCGTTTTCCGTTCGACCGGAGCCTACTGTCTTGTCTGGTGGACCGTTGGCGCCCGGAGACGCACACTTTCCACCGCTGTTCGGGAGGTGGCGGTCCACCTGCAGACGTCGCCATGCTTACAGGGTTGCCGATCGCTGGGGCACCGATCGGACCCTCGGTGGCTCCTGCGGGGTGGCAGGCTGACCTGCAGGAGAGGTTCGTCGGAGTGGCCCACACTGACCCGACGATACCCGTCGGTAGGAAGAACCACGGGCCGTTGAGGAGGTGGCTGGCCCAGTTCGAGGTGAGTGCTTGTACATGTATATGTTATTCTAATTTTTGTAACATTATTTACATATTACTATATGTTAATTGTCATAGTGCGAAGACATGGCGGCGGACCCACGCCGTGCAGTGGACCGACACTTGAGGCCTACCGCTTTGGTTGTTTGGGATGGTCATGTTCACGACCACGCGACGGAGACAGCGTCGGCGCGCGGTGGATAGCCTATGCACGGGCTATCGCGACGCCTTGACCTGCACCAGTCCCGCCGGTGTCCCGGGTTGGCGGTTCTTCGGCACGCATCGCGCCCCGCTGCGGCGCGTGCGTGAAGTGAAGGACACCGCCAACCCGACCGATGCCTCTACTCCTCCGCTTTGGTCGTTCGGCGCTTCCTGGGTCGACCATTGGTCTTCCAGCGAGTGTACACCCGAGATGTACGAAGCGGCGACATCGACCGCCGACCGTGGGCTCGCTTTGGACTCGGCGACGGGTAATTATTTTCTTTACTTGCATTTATCAATTTGTATTTGCGATGCATGTGTTTCAACATATTTTTTTCCTTTTGCGCCCACGGTGGCGGAGTGCGTATGCGTTCGGCGTACCACTCCTTCACGGAGGCGTTTGACCACCTGCACGCGGAGCAGGTGGTGTGGGACCCTTATAGCGAGCGCCATGTCCACGACAGAGCCGGCGCAGCTGGGATCTCCGCGCTTTGCGGTAGGGACCAGGGTTTCTGGCTGACGACGAGGAAGATCGTCCTCGACGCCTACGTGGAGGACTACGCGCCGCACCGAGTCCTCAGACAGTTCGGCCTACGACAGCCGGTCCCCGTTCCTTGGGGGGATCGTGTACCGTCGGCAGTACACACGTGAGTTATCGGAACTAAAATATGTGAAATAGTTACGTCGTATGTCTAATAATTTCGATTTCTTTTCAGGGTCGCCACCCATGGCCCTCCGAAGAGCCTGCCCACCTTGCTACGGAAGATGGAGCCGTGGTCGGCGCGATGGGGGAAGCAAGAAGACGTCGTCGATGAGGCCACACCTTACGACGACTCGTCCCACCAGCGATACTGCTGGCTGATGCGTGCCGGGACGCGTGTCCGTCTCCCTCTTGGTGGAGGAGGCTCGGCCATGCGTCACGCTCCCGTGGGCCGACTTGTACCTGTGCCAGCGGGAGGCGGCCATGCACGCCATGGTAAGTATTGATTTTGTAAATTACATTGTGTATTCTTGACGCAAAAATTCCATATGCATATCACTTTCGTGTGTGGCGGTGGACCACGCTAGGAGCCGCACACGCGGATCGATGTCTTGTCCGAGCTACGGGGCGGAGTTGCCATCTCATTTGGGCGAGATGGCGAGGCTGAGGGACGCATAGTGGCCGGCTTTGGCGAGATCGTGGGCTGGTTCTTGTCGACGCGTCGGCGCTACCTACCGTGCCACCTCGAGACCGCCCGCGCGTGCCTACACCCCTGGCGACCCGGCTCCTCGTTACACAAGGGAGGCGAGTGCTTCCACACTCCTTTGCCTCCGGGCCCAGCGTGGTGGAGGTCCGTACCGAGCACCACGCGCTCCCACCATGGTCCCCACGCCAGGTAAGTCGAGCTACTTACGTTGAGTTTTTGCATCACGTAACTACAATTAAAAGGTATTATCCGAACGCGCAGGCTACGTTGAGGGTGGAGGCCAGTTCTCTCAGTCCACGCACTCCTCGGGCCACGTCGAGCAGGAGTTCTTCGCGGACCAGTTCTTCGCTGGTGCACGATTAATCTTGCCTCTGCACCGACGCGGCGACGCGCCCTCAGACTGCACACCACAGGCACGCAGCCCCTGCTGCAAACCACGATTCACGCAGCCGGAGTTCGGTACCTTAGGGTACACGTTGCCTCCACGCGACCGTCGACCGGTGCAGCGTTACAGCCCTTCGGACTACGGGCAGGCGGTGCCATCGCAGGATCAGGCGGGGCCATCGCAGGCGCTTCACCCTCGCCCTCTTGACGATGCACCGCCTCGGACGAGGTCAAGAGGGTCGTCGTGAGGAGGGTGGCGCCGACTAGGGACTCGTTCATAGGTCAGTTGTCCTACTTTTGTTCTTACTTTATACTATTCTACATTGTTTAGAGTGTTGTTCTCTCTTTGTTACTTTGTTCGTCTTTGTTTTACAATATTAATAGTGATGTTCACGTTTTTTACCTTCCGATATCAATGCACCCCACTTTTCGGTGAGACGACAACACACCGCACCCGCGCCAGTGAGGCGACAACACGCCGCACCCGCTTTTGAATGAAACGACAACACGCCGCACCACGCTTTCGGGCAGAGACGACAACACGCCGCACCCGCTTTTGGTCGAGACGACAACACGCCGCACCCGCTTTTCAGACTCAAGCGACAACACGCCGCACCACCTTTGCTCGGGCGAGAGACGACAACACGCCGCACCACCAGATCGAGGCGATAACACGCGCACCCCGCTTTGGTGAAAGCGACAACACGCGGCTTTGATGATGGGTGACACGTCGTGCAGTAACCCTCACCACCACTATAAAACATGGCGAAGGGTAGACATCCAACACAGCCAAACCAGCAATAAACCTCGGTGAATCTCTGAAATTAGGGCATAATGTCGTTCTATCGTCGCCTCTTGACAAGCGAAGTCATCCCGCCGAATATCCGGATGACATGGCGTCGGCGCCCGATTCTGCGGAGCTGCCCGCCCAAATCATCGCAACCTCACGGCAAAGATGATGCAATCTACCCATCCGCACACGGCCGCCGTGCTCACTCTCACTGCGTTCGCACCTCGAGGTAAACCTCTGGTGTCCACACAATGAGGTAACACTACCATCTCATGCATCGTTCTTTCTTTTCTCGGCTGAGGACCGGTGTTGCTTCTTCCAATGGATCGACGGGCGGAACGACGCGACTCTGAATTTCTCAACAAGCGCCACGACGCCTACCCCGCTTGGCCGAGAACTTCACCCGGTGGGAGGCCGCCAGATATGTCCTTTTCTAGATCGACCAGAGCTTAGGGCGGTGTGCAAGGGCCAACCGATCGGTGAGTTTCATGCGACATACTCATATTAAACTCACAAAGTAGTAGTTCTAAACCAGTTCATCGCACACGGACTTCAAAAGGGCATTTTCGAACATCAACAAGTCGAGGAGGAACCTCCTCGGGGCCACCAAAGCCCCGACGTCTGCGTACATGGCACGGAGGCGATGGTTGATACCTGCCAGGGTGATCTAGCGGACCGGAGATTCTACCGGTGCCCCTTGGCCGAGGAGGAACGATGCTGGTACTTCAACTGGGTGGACCCGAGACGTACCACCCACATCTCGTGCAACTTTGCATGGGATAAGCTGGCGAACAACCCTCTCCGTGGTGCCACTACCGCCCGTAAAAGCCGGACCAGTCTGCGCCTATGGTGTTATGCAACCACCAAAGCGGGCATCTTGCATTGAATGCAGGGCACGCTTCCGGTTGTCCAACCATAAGCCCAACACACACCTCCTGCACCATATAGTGGAGTGCGAGCCGAAAGCAGGCGGGCGCCTCGCATGTCTCCGACAGCGCCAACACAACAGAGGCGCAAGAGGGTTCTCCTCTCGAAGAAGAAGGGACAAGGGAAGAAGCCGTGAGGCCCGCACCACGCAACAAATCCTCGACGCGTTCGGCGGACCATCCGGAACCGGATGGTATTAACATAGGGGCGCCGGAATCGGGATGACATGCCCATATGGGAGGCGAAATCCACATAAAGAACAACCAAAATTTAAGTCTTATACACCGGAGCGTCGGCATAGGCCACCCAATCGGCGGCATACTTGGAGCACCTTGGAACCCCATGGAGTTCTTTCATAGTAGGGATTGAGCGGTGTCCGAGGACAAATCGCAAAATTAGAGCGGGTCGGGTAATATGCGAAAATGTATGACATCATTCAGTTTGTACCCGGATAGGCGGAACGATCATTTGTTCCACCACGACGAAACAATGCTTTCCTTATTAACCTCGTCCTTTGTTGTAATGCCCTAGTAATATAATATAATCTAATCTATTGCTTATTTTCTCATCAGAACTTTCAGTGTATGTACCCTTATATATGTTCAATAAATAATTTAAGTGTTCATAACATGAGTTGTTGTCGACCATAAAATCTTGAAAATTCCTGTCTATGATGTTCATAACAATAAAAATTAAATTTTCAAAAGTTCATAACAATCAAATTTTATTGTTTGAATTTAAAACATTGTTCAAATCTTCAAATTATTTGAAATTTTTATGGTAATATCACTGATTTATCAGAACCTCCATAAAATATTTCAAAATTTTTCGACGTCGTGGTTGTCCAATTTAATTTTTATACGTGCTCGCTGATTCTACCCGCGAGTGCCTTTTCCGATTTTCGCAACAAATGGTCGGGCCAACGTCTGGCTATCTCGCCCATACGTAAGTGGTAGCCCGCATTGCGTAGGCCGTCCTAGAATTTTTTCGTAATTTTTGGACCGTGTCGCCTTTGTCATGAACAACGAAAACCCCTTAGTGCCCACGATTTCCGTGGTTTCGTAGCCGTTAGTGCCTTTTCCGACTTTCGCAACAAAATGCCGGAGGAACGTCTTCCTATCTCGCCCATATGTAAGTGGTAGCCCGCACTGCGTAGGCCGGCCTTCATTTATTCAGTCTTTTTTTGACCGTGTCTTGCCAATCCCGCGGGGCTATGAAAATACGAAAGTGAGATGCGTATCACTAACGAACTAAAATAATTCTTCCCGTCTATTACATGACAAGAGTTTTTTTAGTTTTTTCCTGTTTAATATAACAATTATTGCATAAACAGTTCACAAAAAAATTTACTTACAAATTAATAAATGTACGAGATATCGCCAAACAGCTTGAGCGACTACTAGTAGTCGCCACACCGCCGGCGACTACTAGTAGTCGCCGAGCCGTTTACGACTTCTTCGAGTAGTCGCCGAGCGGTTTGGCGACCACTCCTGACTTTGCGACAAGCGGGTCGTCGGCGATTTGATCTGCTGGATTAGGCTATTATCGCCAAACTATTCGGCGATTACTCATAGTCGCCAAACCGTTAGCGACGACCTATTATCGCCAAACGGTTTGGCGGCGGATATTATTTCTGCAATTTTTTAAAAACGTGTATTAATGTCGCAATTTCGAATTAAAATAATATTATTTAAAAAAAAAATTCGGGAGTTTTTTATAGGAGACAATAACCTTGCGAGATGGGTTTATTACTCCTAACTTGGGTCAGCAGTGACGACGATGGATTGGGTTGCGTCTGGACTCAGGATTAGGGGCGAAACCGGGTCGGATACGGGCGGATATTGCTCGTCCTGTATTTTAACCCATATATTTTTCGTGATTCGGAGTCGGATACGGATATCCCGGATACGGATACGAATTCGGATTATTCGGGATTCGGATACGGAGCGGATATCTGACGGATTCGGGTCGGGATCGGATAGTAGTATAGTACATAATTGTGTACGTAAAAGAACGAATAAAGCATTAACCTTACAACATTAGCTTCAAGTCATAATTATTTCAACGTAAGATAGTAGTATAGTTAGAGGTGCAATTTAGTGACTCAACTAATTCTAGTAATTTGAATAAAAAAGAAGTTTATCAAATAAGTTGAACAAATCAATTTAGGTAAAAGCATTATGTCATCACTCTATTTGTTTGTTGATAGATTTGTTGAAGTTCACGCTTAATAACAAAATAGTGTTTTTTAGCACCAGTATCAAACAACTATTCTATCTATCTAATAATGAACCAAATTAATGGAAGAATAACTGATTTTATCCGGATATCGGGTCGGATATTGCTCTTCCCATATCCTAACCTATATTACATGAGATTTTTCGGATACGGATCGGATATTGCTTTTCCCATATCCTAACCCATATTACATCGGATTTTTCGGATACGGATACGGATAACATCGGTACGGATTTTAAACGGATTCGGGATCCGATCGGACGGATATTTCCTGTCCTGTTTTCACCCCTACTCAGGATGTGGATGTTTATATGCTCCAGTTTCCAAACATTTACAATTGCCTTGCGAGATGGGTTTGTAGGGATGGCAATCGGGCGGGTATGGGTGGGTACACCTCCCGCAGACCCGAACCCGAAACCCAAAATTCATACCCGAACCCGAATCCGAACCCGAAATCTCTCATGGGTACATACCCACGCCCATACCCGAACCCAAACGGGTACCCGAACCCGAAATTAAATTCACCTCACAATCAAATTTTCAACCATCAATTGTCAATCAATTCATTTGTAATTTCTATGTTTAAAGGAAAAATATATGGTGTATATAATCATGAAAGTTACCGCATCTTACATCTCGAACGATACTTGAAAATCTTGAATTAACCTTCCATTATTTTTAATTTATATTAATTAATTCGGGTACCCATGGGTACCCACGGGTGCAGAACCGAACCCGAACCCGAAATTTGAAACCCGCGGGTCTGAAATCAAACCCATACCCGAACCCATCGAGTCGGGTACTGTGGGTACCCGAACCCACAGGTAATTTTGCCATCCCTATGGGTTTGTTGCATAGAGAGCTTATTGCAGTGTGCATCTCTCCATATATCTCTCATTGGAACAACAAGCTTTAGCGAGCCGCCCTCTACTACCGACGAACTCCAACTTTTGCTACCACGGTTATTTTTGTTGCAAATATGTTTTCGATTTGTTGCATCTAAAATTTTAAGATGTTGCGTTGGTTGTTTTTGGTTGCCGGTGTTTTTTTTAAAAAATTACCTTAGCGATTGGAGTCAGAGTATGAATCTTGGAGCAGGATACATACCGAAAGGAAGTCCAACGTGAACGAGATCAAGAGAGAGGAAGAAAGGCTGATTGCTATGGGAAGGAGGCCTAGGGAGAGGAAGAGAAGGGGACGATGGTGGTAGAGCATCCAACAGTTGGTTGCAAATCGAACGGTGCAAGGGAGCGTATGAACCCAGCGTCTGGATCAGACAGTCAGACTCTAGTCGCTGCCGTAATATAATGTAAGATGAGATATATATTCACATCGTCCATGGTGTCCCGACACACATAATATGTACTAGGATGTGCTATCGTTCAGATGTACGGTGGGAACTTTCCTATCATACACTCCTCCCCATCATCGGATCTTCATAAACTAGAGTGCTATCATGCATCACCGTCCGATCTCATCAGCAGTGGTACAAACACAAATACCCAGCACAACACCTCCCGTCGAGATGCTGCTCCCACTCCTCCAACCCGTCATTCGATGATGGCGGCACCAGGATGTAACATTCTATTTTTGAACCTTTTTAAAATTTTGATAAATTTAAAATTTTCTTTTAGTGCAAGAAAATTATTTGAATCAAAAGCTCTCCCGGCTCGATCCGTAGCTCCGCTTTGTGGCCCAGCCTGGTCCATCTCCGCGCCGCACTTGCTGACACGTGGGGCCCGCCCGTTAGCCACCAGCGCTTCGTCGTCCATGTGAGCTCCGCGTCGCGCCACCGGACTTCGCACTCACCGCCGCGTTTTCCTCATCGACCACGCTTATCCCGACCGGCCACCCTCAACGTCCGCGCCTATTTAAGGCCGATGCCTTCTCTCTCTCTCTCGTTTCCTGAGTTTTGCCGCCTGTGCCCCACTAAAATCTGAACCCTAGCCATCGTCTCGTGTCGCCGTGCTCGTTGCTCTTCTCTGCCGTCGATCTTCATCAACGGTGAGGCTCCGTCGTGTTCAATGGTCCCGCTGTTCTCCTTGTGTCGCCCACATTCTTTTGCCCCTAGCCCGGTTCGGTTTCACCGCATTTTTGCCCCCGTCGATGTCTTCTTCTTTGGCTCAGGTGAGCCCACGCCGTTGCCACGCCGCCCATGCCACATTGGCACCCACGCCACGCCGCATGGCCTCCACTGTAGCGCCGTCCCACCCCGTCAGTGCTGCGTGTCATTGCCTCCAGCTGCATCAACACTGCCTCGTCTCCCGCATCCACGCCGCGTGGCAGCCGCGTCAGCGTCGCGTGGCCTGACCTCGTCAACCCTAGCCACCAAGTGGCGTCCACGTCAGTGTGGCCTGTCAAGTCATCGCAAGATCCCTCGGTGGACGCAGTCCACTGTGAGCCGTGTCGCTGACACGCGGGTCCCACGTGTTAGCCGGCTTTTTCTTCTTCTTTTTCCTATTTTCTAGAGAATCCAAAAATTTAGCCAATCACAGAGCGCCACGTGTTAGCCCTTTTCAGGGGCGGAGCTGGGCCTCGGGCCACTGGGGCCTGGGCCCGAGGCCCAGCTCAAATAGCAAGTCAATCAGCAGACCAAACCAGACCTGGCAGTAGCAATCGCCAATCACCAAATCAGCAGCGCTCCAAAACCCCAGACCCCAGTCGCGAGTCCCGCCCGGCTGCCACCGACCATCCGGCCTCCCGCCTGACAACCCGGCGCCTGCCACGCCGCGCTCCGCCTCCGGCCTTCCGTCATGGCGACGCGCCCTGCCCAGCTGCCGCTCGAGCCGCCGCTCCGATCACGCCGCCCTCCCGCCCGAGCAGGCGCCGCCAGGCTCCAGCCCAAGCAAGACGACTCTCTCGGGCTCCAGGCCGCCGCTCCAGGCCCCGGCCGTCGCTCCCGGCCGCCGCTCCAGCCTCCAAGCCCCGGCCGTCGCTCCCACTCCCAGCACCTTCGGTCGCCGCCTCCACAGGCTCGGAGGCTCGGAGCTCCACTCCTCCAGGCTCTCTGGCCGAAGCCGAACGGTGAGAAACTGAGAAATGAGGATTGAAATGGAGTAGTAGACTAGTAGTACTAGCTAGTATTAACAACTTAAAAGAGAAGCTGCCTAATGACTTAATGAGGATTTATTTTTATTATTCGTTCCCATTCTGGTAGCACTGAGGTATACTGGTAGTCTGTTAGCACTTGATAACTGGAGATCCTAATGCCACGAGAGAAACCGAATTATCTCTGAAGATAGGAAAAGTCAATGCATGTGGAATTGATGACAGCATAGATAAAGTTGGGCCAAAGGTTTTAATTCTTGGAGCTGGAAGAGTTTGTCGGGCAGCTGCTGAATTTATAGCATCTTATCCAAACATCTATAGTAACTGTGCTAATGACTATAACACTGGCCAAGTTCATGTTATTGTGGCATCTCTGTATAAAAAAGATGCAGAAGAGGTGATGCTCACAGAACAGTTCGTTCCTTAACTCTTATGCATTTTTTCTGTATTTTTTAGTTGATTCAAGAACTTTAATAGGAAAAAAAAAACCATAACCTTTTATTTACACATTTTGTGGACACAACGAGCTTTGCCAAATTCAGTATGCAGTCATTTTGGCCAAGCTGCATGTGATATTTGTATAATGCAACCATTACTTTTCTCATCTTTTTGTTCTCTACATGTAGACAATTGATGGAATAAAGAATGCAACAGCAGCTCAGATTGATGTTTCAGATGTTGGAAGTCTTTCCGATCTTGTTTCACAGGTATATTTAGCTCTGATATTTAATTCGTCTATTGAACAAGTGCCATTTTTCATCTTAGTATCTTGTAATGTGCGTAAGAGGCCAGACTTATCTAACAAACAAAAGTATCCCAATTATTGTCATTTTTACCTTCTGTTTTCTTTTCTACATTGAACTCTTCACGTATAGTTATGATAATGACTCCTTTGCAGTTCAGGATATAGATTTGCACTTTCTTGTCAATATAAAAGAAATACATGATGAAGAGGTCGAAGCCATTGTCATCTTATTTTCCAGCATAGTCACAGTCCAACCAATCCCCTCCAACACAGTTATTGCCGCTTAGTTTTGGGCCCGAGGCTTTAAAAAATCCTGGCTCCGCCACTGGCCCTTTTTATTTTTCTCTGATTTTTTATCCGAGGATCTTCCAGGAGCCTGTTCTCCCTCGTTCGAGTTCTGATTCCAGTTATTTAAATTTCTAAATTCATGATCTATTTTTTAGTACCATTCTTTTAAATTTTTGAATTTTGTTTGAATTTATTTTATTTATTTATTTTTGTTTCACGTGTAGACGCAGTCGAAGCTTAGTTGAATCAATAGGCAGGAGTAGAACCATCAAGAGGCAGCGAAGGTAAGTCTTCCTTAAATACGTTGATCCTAAATTTTATGAAAAGGTTATGTTGTTTTAAATTATACGTACTTACTTTTATGCATTGTACTTTAAATGTAGCTTTAAGGTTTAGTTAAATTCCAGATTTGTTATACCCTCATTGATATTAATCATAATGAACCTTTGTCGCCCTAAATGATACTAACTATTTTACTTGGTGATAACCAATAGTGTAGCATGGGACAGCTTAAACATTTCGATATTATGCCACTGTGGGAATCATTTCAAACTTTGTTTAAACTTATTTGTGAAGTTGTGGCAAGTGGTATTGTTGCTGAAATAAAGTGAAAATGGTTTAGACCAAGGCGAATGGATGTTTGGTGGGTGCCGGATGCACGAGACCTTGAAAATGAATGTTCCGCCCTAATCAATTAAGGACCAAAGCATGTGTTACTATGGACCGAACACCAAGGAACAAAATTTTGTTTTGAGCAAAATTTCGTCCATGGCCGAAATCCAAAATTTCAGCATTTTGGATGAAATCCATTCAAAATTCAAAAAGAAAAATTCAAATCCGGTTTTTTGCTACCGAAATTTTTGCCAAAAAAACGAAATTTCGGTCGAAAATACCCAAAATTTTGCCAAAATTGCACTGATAAAAAATGGTACAAACAATGTAGAAAAATTTTTAATTTTTTTTAAGGTTCCTTACATATTAAAGATATTCTCACAAAATTTTCAGATGATTATCAGGTCTGTGAAATTTTTAAAAATTCAAACATTGGTACTAGCCAGATGAAATGTTGACCAACAAGTTTGAACCGGATGAACAATGGTACAAACAATGTTAGAAAATTTTGAAATTTTTTGTACATGATGATGATGAATCACTAATGTTTCAATAAAATTTTTGGATGGTGATAAATATTCAAGAATTTTTAAAAATTCATAAAGTGCTACTATCCTGATAAAAGCCTTACTGGCAAATTTGAATGGAATAAAAATAGTTCAAACCATGTTAGAAAATTTTGTAAATTTTTGTGGAAGGTCCTGATATATAAATAGTATTTTTATAAAAGTTTAATATGATTATCATGCTTGAAGAAGTTTCAAAAATTCTGACAGTGCTACGTGTTGATAAAAGCCTGATAATTAATATATAGATTTTCTTTAGCAATAAAAGAAGGTTTAAAATTTGTGAAAATTTTACATAAGAGTGATAAGGAAGTGTTTAATATCTCATAAAAATTTTGAATCATGATCACACTCCAGTGAATTTATAAAATTCCTACAAGGCACAGTAGCATTTATGTTCTTTCTCTTTTGGTTTTTGCAATATAGTATAACAAATGAAGTTCAATGGTTTTATAGATTTTATTGACCAAACAAAAAAATTTGAATTTTTTTAAAAATTTTATAGAATAATACTAAGGAAATTCTTAATCTGTCATAAAAATTTTAGATCATGATCACACTCGAGAAAATTTAGAATATATTATTTTTGTCAATGTATTATGCATGTGCATAATTCCCCATAAAGTTGCTATTTTGGGTAGAATCAGAAGCTACTCCTGTAATTTGTGGCTTTCCTTAATTTGTATGGACAAGTGAACCTTGTAAGCTTTAGTGTGGTTTAGACATAAATAATGTCATTTTGGGTATAATCGCTAGCATATTACAATTGCTTAGCCATGCTTAAAACAGACTTGTTCATTTCCAAAACTGTTTAAATAAATGGTTATTATTTGAAAAAGGTTGTTGGCACTTTATTAAAAACCCAAAATAAAACTATGGTTTTGACGCTGGTGATTATTGGCACTACCCGGTTATGCAAAGGGAAATGCACGTAGTGTAGGGTGGAGTATCGCCCGTGTCGAGTTAAGGACCGAGCAATGGAACGCTATTGATCCAAGAGTTCCGTGCAATTACGAGGGCTGGTATGGGACGGCCTTAACCTATTAAGTTATTTAGATATGGCTTTGCACATTGGTAGGCGGGAGCTAGCAGAAGCATTCTGTTTAGGTCTACTTGTGAGGGGCTTCCACACCTCGGTGTGGGTAAATGCATACCGGTGCAATGGTGTATGCCTTGCCATGAATAGAAATGGTGTGTTGGGTGTTGTGAAATGGATCCACGTCTTGGGTGAATGTTTCTATTTTCATGGCGAGGGCTTAACATCTCAGGTTGGTTCAAAGTCTTGTCTAGGTAATGTAACGGTTCTGTATGAACTCCTTACTGACACACCAAAGGAAGTGTGTTAATTGGCCTGACAAAAGAGGTTGATCATTCCTTGTGGGTAAAGCTATACGCCTTTGCAGAGTGTAAATCTAATCAATTAGCCGCGCCCACGGTCATAGGCACTTGGTGAAGTCATTCCAATGTTAGATTTTGATATTTTTCTAAAACGGGTTTTGGTTTGGAACTATTTTGACAACCTTCTTTTATGACAAAGGATCGACATTTATAGGCTTCGCAGTCGGGAAGACTGTGTTGTGGAACATGACTACTTGCTTATGATTGCAAAAATCTTTAGCAATTTTATAAATTCCGGTTTGCAATCTATTATGATCATATGTTTACATTTCTTTATGCAACTGCAAAATAACCTAGAGCCTACTCTTTGTTTAAGCCTGCACGATTATCTATATGCATTTGTGAACCACTATAAGTCTTGCTGAGTATCAATGTACTCAACCTTATTATCTACATTGTCTCAGAAGATGAAGCTTGTGATGTGCTAGACGACTCGTTCTTTCAAGTAGGTCACGGGGACTTTAACGACGATTTCTTCTAGGGTTGGCCTAGTCAGTTGCCTAAGGGTGGTTTGGGCATACCACAAGGCTTTTGGATTTTCTTTATGACTCTCTTTCCACTGTATTATATTGTTATGTAATGAGCTTTGTATAATTAATTCTCGTTGTAGGCTATGTATATCCTGTGTGTGGTCATGATACTAATGTTGTAAACATATGAGTGCTAGCCACTGATCATGGGACTAGTACAGTAATCACATGGAAAATCCTATTCCTTGGGACAGGTTCTCACAATCTATGATAACCCGGGCTATATAAACCGATTGATTCCGTTTGAGCAAACCCTACAGGCGACCTCCTACCGTATCCCCCAAACCCTAGCAGTGACCTCCTCCTTGCCCGGTACACTCCTCCCTCGCCGCCCTCAAATCCTAGTCAGCGGCGACTCCTCCCTACCACCCGTTGGCCCTGCTCCACCTCCTCCCCACTTCCTTCTCGCCTTCTCCCTGCGTCGTTAGCTTCGCCACCTCCGAAGGAGACTCACCTCAATCCGGAGCTGCCTCTTTCCTAACTCCCCCTGGTCTGCCGGTGCCTCCTCCCCATGCCACCAGCTTTGCCTCCAATGACCTTGGTCCAGAATAGTATGGGCTCTTTTGCTCCCTCTCTCTGATGTGCTATGTGTTAGTGAACCTGTGGATGTGCTATGTGTTCATGGTTAATACTTGATGTGTTTATCAAATTATCTCAATTTTAGTGAATATACTATGTGCTTATTCTAGTCCCTGCATGTATATGCTAGTCTCTGCTTGACTCTTGGTTTATAAACAGAGAAAGAAGCTTCCTAGATGTCACTAAAGCAGGGCAATCGATCTCTGATTTCTTAAGATAATGTGCATTTGAATTTAGTTAGATTGCCCTTCCTCATGTGTTTCTCTTGTCAATTCTAGTGCATCGAACCTACTTCAAGTTATATGCATTATTCTCAATTAATAACAAAAGTGAATAAATGTACTTAGAAAAGTAATGACAAAATACATCGAACATTCTTAAGCTTAGACAGCTCTTAAGTTTAGACAATGCACAAGTTCAGTACTAATAGTATATTTTAACCTTTAATAGGTTTTATAAATGTTGATTCCTTATATAGTTGCTTTATAGCCAAGCCATTGTTTTCACAGAAAAGATAGCATTGTACTCATGCAACTAAAATTGATTTTTTTTAAATAATATTATTTTATTTCGAAATTGCGACACTAATACACGTATTTAAAAAATTGCAGAAATAATATCCGATTAAGCCAAACCGTTTGGCGATAATAGGTAGTCGCCAAACCGTTTAGGCGATAATAGAGTAGTCGCTAAGCGGTTTGGCGACAATATCCTAATCCGCATTTTGAAGTGGTGACACCCGATTGTCACCGAGCCGAGAGTAGTCGCTGAGTAGTAATGGCGACTACTAAGTAATCGCCAGCGGTGTGGCGACTACTAGTAGTCGCCGAACAGTGTGGCGACAATCAAGCTATCTGTTGATCGAGCGAACCCATTTGCAATTCTTCAAGCTCGCTTCAGAAGAAGAAAGAAAGAAAGAAAAAAAGGCAAGGGAGAAGAAGAGAGGAGAGAGGAGGGAGGAGAGAGAGCGCAGGAGGAGAGGGAGGCGCGGAGGAGAGAGAGGAGAGGCGCAAGCCTTCGGGAGAGGAGCAGGGGAGAGGAGGAGAGAGAGAGGGAGGGAGGAGGAAGAAGGAGGAGGAAAAAAGGTAATTTTTTGAATTTTTGTTATTTAATTTATATAGTGCAAAAAAATTTAGAAATTTTAGATATTAGAAAATTTAGAAATTTTAGATATTAGAAAATTTAGAAATTTTAGAAATTAGAAATTTTAGAAATTAGAAATTTTAGATATTAGAAATTTTAAATTTTAGAAATTTTAGAAATATTAGAGAATTTTAAAGCGGAAAACTTCGAGAGGGAGGAAGCTAGGTTCTTAAGGTCGTCTTGGGAAGAGGAAGGAAGCTAGGTCGCGAAGATCGTGCTCACGGCGAAGATCATGGTCCGCCACGGTGCCTTGAGATCCTCCCGCCTCCCTACCGCCAAGATCAAGATCCCCGCGCCGCCGTCCGATGGGTGGGGAATTTTATTTGAGAATTTCATTTGGCCGATAGCTAGCGATGAATCGATAGTAGTAGTGTGAGAGAATTTCATTTGAGAATTTCATCGAGAATTTCATTAGGCATTAGGTGACTAACAAGACATCGATAGTAGTAGCGATCATTAGAGTGCTTCATTAGTAATATGGTATGAATTCACTTCTTTATTCCATTGCAACATGCCATTTTGTGATTTCCGTCTAGGCGGGCTAGGCGCTAAGCGGCGGGGCTCCTTGCCTATCGCCTAGCGGTTTTTTTTAACATTGTTTGTTAGTGATATTAGTGGTGATCTAAAATCAATTTTGTTTATGTAAATCGCATAATGTCGGATCAAATGAAATTTAGGGTATATTATGGCGATGGTGAAATAAAAATTGGGCAAAATGGTGTTGATTTGAGCGGTTTTGCGATCCTGATGGCGGAACACTTATGCTCGATAGAGTTAGCATCCGTGATATAAAGCTTTGATTGACCAAATATTTTTCCCTAGATCCAAGTGTTTACTCTGTTACCATTCAAGCCGTATTCACGCGTAGTAAGGGTGACCCGGCTCTGTGGGAGTTGAAGAAAATAGATCGGACGTACTTGTGGCATAAATGGTTAAGGTGGTGCAAGGGATCTAGCCTTGAATGTGTAATCTTTGCAAAGTGCCCTAGAGAAGAGGTGAATATTAGCGGCGTGGGCAAAGACGTCGACTCTGTTGAACAAGTTCGTAGTGGTGCTTGGTTGAGGTAGCGGCGGAGGATGATAACAGGATGCAACAAGCGCGAAGGTTGGGCGATGAAGGGAAGAAATCGAGAAACTTGTTGATCAATTGGAGTTGGTGGACCATATGGCGATGCAAGATGAAGTGAAATGTTGGAGTGTGATGATGACATCGGCGAAGATGAGGAAGGGGAGGAGATGATGATGAAATGCATGGTAGTCTTTGGGGCAACGGATGTACCCATCCCGGACGAGTGGAGCAGGGAAAAACAAAGCGATATGGAAGTTTAGTGGGGCATGACTCGCGTTGGGAGTATGCTAGCAATGCCGTTAATTTGAATCAAGTTTTCGCAAATAATTACGAGTTGAAGTTGGCGGTGAAATTTGTGGGCACTATCGCAGCAGAGAGAGTTCCGAGTTGTTTTGTCCACGAGATAGATACACGGTGAAGTCTGAATCAAGGATGTGAATTCGAGTACATGCATACAAGCGAAGTCACGAGACATTTTGGATTGCATCACGAGTAGATGGGCACACGTGCGGACTAGAAAATGTTACGGTGAAACACCGCAACTTGAATGCGGCCGTAATCGCTAGCGTGATGTTCAATGAGATCATCGAGAAGCGGGACATTGAGTGTTCTTATATTGAAAGCAATGTTGAGAACATTTAAGTACCGGATCGGTTACTCGATGGCTGGCGTCGCGAAGCAAAAGGCATTAGAGAAGAGGTTTGGCACATATGAGGCCGTGTTGTAACCTACCTCGTGTGCTTGATGTCTTGAAGGAAACCAACCTCGCACGTACACGCTTTTGAAGAAAGTGAAGCGGATGGTAACGGGTCTCGATATTTCGTCGTGCTTTCTTTTCACTTGGGTCCTTGCATTGTGTCATTCAGTCTTCGCCGTCCATTCTTTGTCGTCGATGGTACATTCTTGATGGGAAATACAAGGGCGATTCTAACGGCTATTGCAATTGATGGGAACAACCACATACTTCTATTGGCCTTTGCATTTGTTGAGGTGAGAACCGGATAGTGGTGTGGTTTTTCGACATTTGAAGTTCGGGGTAGTTCGTGATCGCCCAACGTGTGCATCATCCATGACCGCCATAAAGGTATCATTTCGCAATTAAGACTCTACAGAGGACCTTGATGAGCCTTTTCCATGGCGGGACATGCGAGCAGTGGTGCATGAGGCATTTGGGAGCAAATTTTTCAGCGGTTCAAGAGTAAGAAGTCGATGAACCTATTTAGAGGTTATGCAAGCGAACCGAGCACATAAGTTCAACGCGATATTGGCGAGTTGGATAAGCACACTACCGCATGATTGAAGAGTGAAGAAGCAACCAAGAACGCCGAACGATTGCCCACCCAAAAGGCTATCACCCTTGGGCGCTCGATCCTCCAAATCGAGGAGACGATCGTCAAGAAACATTAAGTGTTTCTCGCCTTTGGATAGAGGCGGAGCCGTTGGAGAAGTGGGCATTGCTCCATGACACTGGAGGTGCCAGGTTAGTATACTAAATTAACATAGCTGTGACGATTGAACAGTCAGAGTTATTGTGCTAACTGATAGGTTCGAACAGGTTCGATGTCATGACAATGAACATAGCCGAGGTTTACAATTGGGTCATCAGAGGCCTGCGTCCGCTACCACTTGTGGCCATCCTGGAAGGCATCTTGCGGCATCGTTGGCTACTTCTAGAAAAGGCATGCGAGGTCAGATTTCACGCCACGACATTGCAAACGCCAGTCTTGTCGCGGATGATGGCCTACATGGAGGAACGCACCAGTAAAGCTCAGCTGCATATGGTGCGTAGCTTCGGAGTGACTGAGTACCGCTTTGAAGTGACTTTCCGGTGTAAAGGGGGATTGGGAACCGACACAACGGTTATTACACAGGAGGTTAACCTAGGCCAAGGGGCCACTGGATGGTGTGAATGCACCTGCAACAAGCCAAGACTTCTTCATATTCCTTGCTCGCATGTGATCGCAGCTTGCGGGCAAATTGGGATGAACACGTCTGTCGTGTCCCTTTCTACCAAGGGTCATCTTTGTCAATACATGGTCCGGTGAGTTCCGTGGTTTTCGAGCACACGGTGATTTCACTGCCATTAACAGAGATGTGCGCATATGCCTACCGGATGCAAATATGCGGAGGTGTGCACCAGTAGCGGTGGCGTCCACATCCTAAGCGCATTCGCAATGACATGGATGAATCTGAAGTGGGTGGCCTGTTAGGAGGTGTTCTCGGTCACGGTGAGTACGGGCACAAGGCAACGCAATGCCCGTAGTGTTATGTAGTGAATTATGTAATTTGTATTGAATTGTGTAATATGTATCATTTTATCCTACGCTAGGTACTTGAGGTTACATTGGACTATTTTATCAACGTTGGGTTGTATTGAATGCTTAACAATGCTTAGCTATGATTGTACCTTTTGTCATCTTTTTGTATTGAATTGCGTAATATGTTTGTCGTTTGTTTATGTATGTCGAACTCTTCAGTCTTTTCATTTACATTACTAATCGTACTGTTTTCCTGTTTGCTTGCTGGGATGGAGCACCCTGAGTCACTCCTTGACTCTTCGTTGGACCGACGGCACCGTGCGTTAAATCCACGCCACACTGTATGTTGAGAGGTGCCTCTGCTGCGGGTCCGTGTGCCCGGCAAGGCATGGCGGCTCCACCCAGCCTTCTACGCCCAGTGAGTTGCACTACATTTACATGTTTGTTTGCTCGCACAATTGTATTTCGCCTAACAATTGAATTTACATGTCGATAGGTTGTACGTCTTTGGGTTGCTTCCCTCGCTTCGCATGATCGAGGCTCACTGAGGACGTGGCGAGGCCGAGATCTGCGGAGGCGGCAGCGGTCCGAGCGATCACGGCGTTTTCCGTTCGGCCGAGCCTCATCGTCTCTCGGTGGACCGTTGGCGCCGGAGACGCACACTTTCCACTCGTTCGGGAGGTGACGGTCACCTGCGGGGCGTCGCGATGCTTACAGGTTGCCGATCGCCTGGGGCACCGACGGACCCTCGTTGGCTCTGCGGAGTGGCGGTGACTGCGCAGAGAGGTTCGTTGGAGTGGCTCACACCGATCCGCGATACCGTCGCTAGGAAGAAGCACGGCCGTTGAGGAGGTGGTTGGCCCGATTCGAGTGAGTGCTTGACATGTATATGTTATTCTAATTTTTGTAACATTATTAACATATTACTATATGTTAATTGTCATAGGTGCAAGACATGGCGGCGGACCCCACGCCGCATCAGGCCCGACACTTCGAGGCCTACCTACTTTGGTTGTTTGGGATGGTCATGTTCACGACCACACACGGAGACAGCGTGGGCGCGACGGTGGATAGCCTCACGCACGGCTATCGCGACGCCGCTGACCGGCCAGTCTCACCGGTGTCCGGAGTTCGCGGTTCTTGCTTGCACGCATCGCGACCTTTGCGACGTGTGCGTGAAGTGAGCAAGACCGCCAACCCGACCGATGCCCCTACTTCTCCGGCTTTGGTCGTTCGGCGCTTCCTGGGTCGACCCTTAGTCTTCCATAATCGCGACACCGCCGAGATGTATGGGGCGGCGAGATCGACCGGGCGACCGTGGGCTCGCTTTGGACTCGAAGAACGGGTAATTTTTTCCTTGAATTGCATTTATCAAATTTTATTTGCGATCGCATGTGCTTACACATATTTTTTCCTTTTGCGACCACGAGCAAGGTGAGTGCAGTATGCGTTCGGCGTACCACTCCTTCACGCAGGTGTTCGATCACCTGCGCGACGGGTTATGCAGGGACCCTTACAATGAAGCGCCAGAAACAGATGAGCCGGCCAAGCACTGGGCTCTTAATGCTTTGCTATAGGGACGGGGTTCTTGGTCGACGACGAGGAAGATCGTCCTCGACGTCTACGTGGAGGACTACACGCCGCACCGAGTCCTTAGACAGTTCGGCCTACGACAGCCGGTCCCTGTTCCTTGGGGGGATCGTGTACCACCGGCAGTACACACGTGAGTTATCCGACCTAAAATATGTGAAATAGTTACGTTGTATGTGTAATAATTTGGATTTCTTTTCAGGGTCCACACCCATGGGCCTCCGAAGAGCTTGGTCACCTTGCTACAGAGGATGGAGCCGTGGCTGGCGCAGTGGGCCGGGGCGCAGCAGCACGTCGTCAATGAGGCCACACCTTACGACGACTCGTCCCACCGAAGAAGATTTGCATTGATGCGTGCCGGGCCGCGTGCCGTCTCCTCTTGGTGGAGGAGGCTCGCCGCCAAGATACGCTCTAAGCGTGGTGACTTGTACCGGGGATGTAGGAGCGCCATGCACGCCATGGTAAGTATTAATTTTGTAAATTACATTGTGTATTCCTGACGCTATGTCCATACGCATATCACTTTGTCGTATGTGGCAGGTGGACCACGCTAGGGAGCTCCATACGCACGGCAGCAACGTCTTGTCCAGGTGGACCACCCTCTCGCTGGAGGAGATTGCAGAGGCCTGGAGACGCATGGTGAGTGGCCTAGCCAGGATCGTGGAGCTGGGTTCTTGTCGGCACGTCGACGCTACCGACCGTGGCACGTCTTCGAGGCCGCCGCCCGTGCGTACACACCCCACACAGACCCCAGCTCCTCCTTACAGCGGGCGGCGTCTGACTTCCACACTCCTTTGCCTCCGGCCCCGACGTGGTGGAGGGTCCTACCGGCGGCAAAGACGCGGTTCCACCATGGTGCCCACGCCCGTAAGTCGAGCTACTTACGTTTCAGTATTAGTATCACGAATCGCAATTAAAAGCTATTATCCGAGCGTGCGAGCTACGTTGAGGTGGAGGCGATTCTCGCGATCCACGCACTCCTCGGGCACGCGTCGGCGAGACTTCTTCGCGGACGAAGATTCTCGGTGCACACTTTGTCTTGCCCCTGCAAGACGCAGGCACGCAGCCGCACCGGCACACTTTTAATTAGAATATTTTCGTGTTCCAATATTTCCATTATGCGGACACCATGGACACCACGAGGGCGTCGACAACCATTGTACCACAAAGGATGCACCAACCTTCTATGGAGGAGAGGATGGACCCTATGTGGAGCAGAGGTTGAACATCTTGATGTTCAACATGGAGCACATTTTAGATCATATGAAATGGTTAGAGAAGCTTGTGTATGTGGCTATCATTCTTGTATTGTGCTCTATTCTTGCGAAGTAGTTCATTTCGTAGAGAGGCGAGTTGGTAACGGATGTCTTTCAAGTGGTTTCCACATATCATATCTTCATGTATCCGTATTTTACATGTTAAGCGTGCTTTAATTAGAATATTTTCGTGTCATATGGTCATCCAAACCGGGTTCAAAAGGTAGTCACACCAACATCTGTATTTACACGAGTAATTCTAAAGGCATTGAATAGGCTTAGTTAGTTCGCTTTATGTGCGATCAAGCCCTAAAAGAATATCTGAATCCTACTAAAGCAAGAGCCCTAAACGTTCACAAACTCTGCAGTTTAGAAATACTTAAGCCTTTTCGGTGGCTTGTAAAACTACTCGACTAAACGACAAGACTACGACCACGCCGCTTTCGGCCGAGACGACAACGCGTTGCACCCGCTTTTGAAACTCAAGCGACAACACGCCAGCATCCCGCTGGATCAAACGACAACACGCGGGTTTCGTGCGACCTTTGACAGAGGGTGACAGTCGTGCGACCTTCGACGAGGGTGACAGTCGTGCGGCTTTGATGATGGGTGACAAGTCGTGCGACTTTCACGAGAGGATGCCACGCCATCAAAATGGACAAGTGCTATAATTGTGTGGAGTAACCCTCACCACCACTATAAAGAGGGCCGAGGGTAGACATCCAACACACCAAACCCTCACCACCACTATAAGCGTCGGTGAATCTACACAAATTAGGGCACAATGTCGTTCTCTGTCGCCTCTTGACAGCGAAGTCATCCCCCAAATATCCGGATGAAAGTAGCATCGACCTTGCCTCTGCTTCACGGAGTTGCCCGACCCAAATCTGATGCAACCTCACGGCGAAGATGATGCAATCTACCCATGGAGAGACGGCCGCCACACACTCATCATGTTGTGGCCGCACCTACAAGGTAAACCTAATGGTGTCCACACAATCTGGTAACACTACCATCTCATGCATCGTTCTTTCTTTTCTCGGACAAGGACCGGTGTTGCTTCTTCCAATGGATCGACGGACCTAAATGCGTGATCATTTAATTTCTCTACAAGCGCCACGACGCCTACCCGCTTCGCCCGAGAAGTTCACCCGGGGAGAGGCCGCGAGGATATGTCCTTTTCTAGATCGACCAGAGCGGCGGGCGGTGTGTAAGGGCCAACCAATCGGTGAGTTTCATCGTCATACTCTTGTTAAACTCACAAATTAGTAGTTCTAAACAGTTCATCGCACACGAGTTCAAAAGGACACTTGCGAATGTGCTCAAGTCAAAGGAGCAACCTCCTCGGGGCCACCCAAAAGCCCCGCGTTTGCGTACATGGCACGGAGGCGATGGTTGATACCGCCACGGTGATCTAGCGGACCGGAGATTCTATCGCGCCCTTGGCCGAGGTCAGTCTTTGGTACTTCAACCGGTGGACCCGAGACGCACCACCCACATCTCGAGCAACTTTGCATGGGATAAGCGGGGAGCAACCCTCTCCGTGGTGCCACTACCGCCCGTAAAAGCGGACCCAGTACGCCTACGGTGTTATGCAACCACCAAAGGGCATCTCAGCATTGATCAGGGCACGCTCCGGTTGTCCAAGCATAAGCCCAACACACACCTCCTGCACCATATAGTGGAGTGCGAGCCGAAGCAGGCGGGCGTCTCCGCATGTCTCCGCCAACGCCAACACAACAGAGGTGCCGAGGTTCCTCCTCTCAAGAAGAAGGGACAAGGGAAGCAACCGTAGAGGTCCGCACCACGCAACAAATCCTCGACGTTAGCGGACCACCCGGAACCCGGTGGTATTAACATAGGGGCGCCGAATCGGGATGACATGCCCATATGGGAGGCGTAAATCCACATAAACAACAACCAAAATTTAAGTCTTATACACCGAGACGCGTCGGCATAGGCCACCCAATGGGCGGCGGTTGGGAGAATGCGGAACCCCATGGAGTTCTTTCATAGTAGGGATTGAGCGATGTCCGATGACACGTCGCAATATTAGAACGGGTCGGGTAATATGCGAAAATGTCTTACATCATTCGGCGTTGGCTCGATAGGCGGAACGATCATTTGTTCCACCATGACGACGATGCTGCTTTCGTTAGTTAGTTAAATCAAGCAATTTAAATCCTTGTTGTAATGCCCTTGTAATATAATCTAATCTATTGCTTATTTTCTCATCTGAACTTTCGGTGTATGTGCCCTTATATATGTTCAACAAATAATTTAAGTGTTCATAACATGAGTTGTTGTCGACCATAAAATTTTGAAAATTCCTGTCTATGATGTTCATAACAATAAAAATTAAATTTTTTAATGTTCATAACAATCAAATTTTATTGTTTTAATTTAAAAACATTGTTCAGATCTTCAAATTATTTGAAATTTTTATGGTAATATCACTGATTTATCGGGAACCTCCATAAAAAATTTCAAAATTTTTTGACATTGTGGTTGTTCAATTTAATTTTTATACGTGCTCACTGATTCTACCCGCGAGTGCCTTTTCCGATTTTCGCAACAAATGGATGGGCAACGTCCGCTATCTCCCCATACGTAAGTGGTAGCCCGCATTCGTGAGGCCACCCTTGATTTTTCCGTATTTTTGGACCGTGTGCGGCTTTGTCATGGGCAACGAATACCCATAGTGCCCACGATTTCCGTGGTTTCAGAACTGCGGAGTGCCTTTTCCGATTTTCGCATCAAAATGCCGCTGCAACGTCGGCTATCTCGCCCATACGTAAGTGGTAGCCCATGATCGCGTCGCCGGCCTTCATTTATTCCGTATTTTTAGACCGTGTTCGCCTATCATGGGGCTATGAAAATACGCAAGTGAGATGCGATCACTAACGAACTAAAATAATTCTTCCGCTTATTACATGACAAGAGTTTTTTAGTTCTTTCGGTTTAATATAACAATTATTGCACAAACAGTTCAAAACTAAATTTACCCAAAAAAATAAAATATGTACAGTATTATCGGCAAACAGTTAGTCATCGCCAGACCGTTCGGCGACTACTAGTCGTCACCAAACAGTTTGGCGACTATATAGTAGTCGCCGAACGATCTGGCGACAACTGCCTGACCTGGCTATTAGCGGTTCAACACGCGGGATTAGGTGGTTGTCGCCAAACCGTTTGGCGACTACCCTATTATCGCCAAGCCGTTTGGCGACTACCCTATTATCGCCAAACGGTTTGGCGACCGGGTAATATTTCTGTAATTTTTTTAATACGAGTATTAATGTCGCAATTTCTAATTAAAATAATATTATTTTAAAAAAAATTCACTAAAATTCTACTTCAGAATATTCAATCTATTATACATGGTTTTCACTGTGTTGGTTTAAAATATCCAAACTATTATACATGCTTTAGAATATTCAAAAAGTTATTCATATAGAACCTAAATCCACATTTGTCAGTGAAATACATGTTGAACTGCGGTCATAATGCACTATTTATCCTCTATCTTTTCATTTGTTTCTCATGTTTGGATGAACAACCACGCAAAGGAATCAATTTTCTGTCCATACTCTAAAGTACTGTGCAAAGGGGTTAGACCTTATAGTCTTTAGGACCTTGCATGTGGGGAGGTTATAGTTCAATGACGATTGGGCTGGAGAGATTAATTGTGTAAAGGGGCTAGACATTATTGTCTTTGGGACCTTGGATGCGGTTGGCATTGTTCAATGAAGATTGGGCATTAGGGAGATATTTTGTGACAACATTTCAATTTTCAGTTGTCATATAGTTGATTATATCAATTATCTACTTTAATTTAATACTTATATATTCTAGATCAAGATGCTTACTATTTATACTTGGTCTTTGGATAAATTGTTAGCTTACTTTGGTAGTTGTCCCTGTTATTGGTTCTCATGCTACAGTTGGCTATCGAGTTTTGTATGCTGTTTTTGTCATCTAATCCTGTTGTATATCCTATAAGCTTTCTTGAGTTTTGATTCTAATATATAAACATAGGTCTAAGTTTCTCAATTGATTAGGTTTTATTAACTATCAAGTATTGAAAATTGTCATTTCAAATAAGGGGTAAGGTTATCACAAATTTGTCTATGACCTTATCCCTAGTGGCGAGGAGGCCTTTCAACTAAGGCAGCCTGATATATGAGAATAATTAATTAAATCAACTTGAGCTTTTATTAGTTGCTAGTCATGTTAGATATCTGATTATGAACCTTTATGCTTTTAGGTTAGTCAATATCATGTTTTAGTATCTATGTGTGTGTCTATATGTGTGTGTAAATAATTTAGTACAACAAATAGAAATAGGGCTTAAGGTTAGGAAATGCTCCCAGATGCATGGTTTGTGGAGTGTTTGGACGCGTGGATCCAAGCGTACTCGAGTGCGAGGCCTCAAGTAGTTCTTGATGCTCGAACATCAAGTTTTTTTATTGTTCTTCTCACTTTATTTTTTTCATCGTTGTCTTAATGTTTGTTTATAGATTAGACACAACTCGAGCGCATAGTGTCGAGCAGTTTTCAGTACCCAGACACTCAATTTGTTTCCGTTATTCTTCTTCTTCTTTCATCATTAGGTAGATATTTCTGAAATGGAGTAGCAAAAGAGAGCGGAGCGCTATAATCTCTTTCCTTGTTCTAAATAATAAAGAAACTCTTTTTGAACCATAATCTATTGAGTGAACAAAATATCTCTCATCTTGCAAATACAGTGCTGATAATAACAACCGTCCAACCTGATCCCAGATAAAATGTAACTCTCTTAAATTGAGATCTAATTTACTTTACCCTGCTTACAATGTGAATTGTAATCTTTAACCTCATGCCCTCGCAACACTATTTTTTCTTCTATGCTCTCCTAAATTTATTTTTTGGGATTTGACTCCATAACCAAAGTGAAAGTTGATAGATTTTAAGGCAAAATCCATTTATTTCCACAACTCATCATGAAAGTTCTCATCTCCTCTGTTTTATTTTGCGCACCTTGGAATCCATCATATTCTTTCTTATTGTATTGTCGATTTACTATCTGACCTGATCTTTGAATACCTAACACAACCTAGCTAAAAAGATGACATCCAATCGTTCCTCGTCGTAGAAAGGATGTGATGAGCCGACGTCATCACAACAGTCAATCCACAGGATGGGGTTCCTACCGAATCAAGGAAGACAGCGACAACATTCCGAACATTGTGCGGGATAGTTGGACAGGAATAGGTCCCCATCACCCGACTAGCCTGGAAGTTACTGACCGACAAGGAGCGCAACAACCTGCTGATAGAAATTTTTGCATTGTTTAAGATCCTAAAAGACTCCATGCGCCTAGTGTGATGGTCTACACTACTAGTGGCAAGAAAGACGTGGAAGAACTTCAAAAGCATGCTCATCACAGAATACATCAAGAAGGACAAGACTCCCTTCTCTAAGTATGGGTTCGTTGATGAGGACATATGCCAAACATTTGATGAGATGAAGACAATGAAAGAATTCGTGCATTAAAGTGAAGCGCACAAGACCCTCCAAGCAAGGAACACCCACCCCATAGACTAGGCACTGTTGGGTACGCTGGTAAGAGTGTGCAATGGAGGAGGGAAGACGAGGCCTCCCCACTATTTACGTCGATCGTTGACGAGCATGCTTGAAACTGGCTAAGAGCAATATCACCGTATCCTTTACAAACCCCACGGACGAGGAAGTGTGCAAATGCCTAGTAAGATATCAAACTACCAACTTTGTAATTAGTCCATAACTTCATAAGTGAAATAACATGCCGGGATCTTGTAGTTAGCATTGAGTACACAATCTTTTGATAGCTCTTTTTTGCTAGACAGGGAGAAAGATGTGCTCTCCATGGCCTTGAAAAGCAAGGAACACCCTGGTCGCACACGAGGCAAAAGGGTTTTCGTTCCCTAGAAAATCAAATTCCCAAACGCCTTCGACAAATACTGGAGTAGGATGAGAGCCAAAGTCAATCGCGAAGAACATCTGGTACAGAAGATCAAGGAAAGGCCGAGAGATGAATTCAGTAATAACATAAGAAACATCAAGAAAAGGCTCAATAATTATGAGAGATGGCCCGCACAAGCCCTGGACGTATGTACACAATTCAGTCCCACTACTCGTAAGACAGCTATGCGTCTGCCGCTCACACAGATGAAGACAACGGTATATTTCTTGTCGGTGACATCAAGGTACTGATATATATCTCTTGAATGCTCTATAGATATAGCTTTTGGATGACTTAGCTAATCGTATACCATTTTCTAGGATGCCACACAGTGCAATCTCCAAGTGAGACTTGCTAATGTCTTTGTTCCCCTTCAAGCTGCTTGGGCGCTCGTGTATCCACTTGATGAAGGGGTGTGATGCCCAACCACCAGCATCGGAATTACCCACACTCTTGGAGTCACCTGCACTCTCAGAGTCACTTGATGTACTTCAAGAGGCCACCAAATCAGTTATTGTGCCCGGTGTATCATAGGCCGATACGTGGGCTCATGCCCACTCATCTCTCATGAATACTCCCTACAGTACAAACCGAAAGAAGGGCAAATTGAAGTAGATCAAGGAGGCCCTAGACTATCCGATTGCCCGATGGCCTAGAGATACAAGCTAGGAGAGCCTTTAGTAACGGTAGTGCGCCTAAAAAAACCTTATATTGGCTTGTGTTAGGTTGCATAATTGGTACCTAGAACAAGCCAACAAGCCAGTGTCAAAACGTATAACAAGCATTATGATACACTTCAAGCAGAGCATCTGTTCAAATAGTCATTGTGGGGCTTCTTCGCGGTTGACTTCTATGACTTGTTCGATCTCTTTAATCTAGACGCCCTCGACGCTGCGCTCTTAAGATGCTGGACATTGTAAGTATGTGCAATCATAGTCTATATTCGTGTAATACTGATAAATGTTATGTGTATATATAACTCTTTACTTTTGTATATATAGATACATGATCCATGAAGCGAGAAAGAACAAACAAGCGATGGGTTTCCTCGACCTACACATAGTCTTGAAGCAAACAATGGATGAAAATTTAAACACCATCCAACGATATGTGGAACATGCATTGTTGGCTTAAAAAGGTACAGAGTTCCAACTTTTACCCCCACAACCCAGGGTAAGTGTTGCACTACTTGCTATATTTTGATTTGTACTATACACGCAACTAAAAATTAGATTGAATGACCATGGCAACATATCCGTGTAAGTTTCACTAGGTTCTAATTGTAATTCAACCAAGCAAGAACTGGGTTATGTACCTTAATTCCTTACAAAACAGCAGCCACGACTTGAATTCTATCGCGAAATTACTCAACAAGTAATCACATTTCCTCCATAGGTAATATGATCCTGTAGGGGTTTCAAGGTGTATGTTGCTCTTGGAATAGCTGAGACTAACTTTTTGGAATCACGTAGGCCGTTCCAAGTGTACAAAGCTCGTGGAGGACCTTCTGGCAAAGACAGGGCAAAACCAAAGCACGATTTATGTTTCTGGTATCCGCTAGCACACAATAATCCTATATCACAATTAGTAATAATGCTCCTGCAACTAACTAATTCTATATTTGCAGTGCCACCAACAGGGAAAGGGAAATAACCTATGTGGTTCTACGTTTTCCACAACATGCAAGTCCTCTTCAGTACAAAAAAGGCTAATCAGGTTACAACTACGTTGTCACAGACCGATCTGATCAGAATTCGAGGACAACTCTATTCCTTCTTGCCGAGTCAAGTAATAAATTTAAAAGGCAGGTTCTACTTTGTCTAACTTAAGGAGTAGTGCTATTTTTGAATTGCCACTTGGGTTAATTTGTGAAAGTAGTGCTGCCAATTTGTGAATTGTACTTGTGCATTCAATTGGTGAATATATTTGAGTTCAATTAGTTGATATATCTGAGTTGATTTCTAAAATAGATGTGTTGTGGTGTAGTGGTTGTGTAGTGATGTAATCTTAGTTGATTTCTAAAATGCATGGAATCTATAATATGCTTGTTTCAGAGGGTATGGTTAGCATTTCCTGAGGCTAGCTAGTAAACAGAAGAAGTGTATCGACTACAAAACAACATCATAGACGGTTCTTTACGAAAAACCATCTGTGATACATCTCATATCTCAGATGGTTCTTACTAATAATCGTCTGTAATGTTCACTTATCACAGATGGTTCCTACTCTATAATATGCTTGTTTCAGAGGGTACGGTTAGCATTTTCTGAGGCTAGCCAGTAAATAGAAGAAGTGTATCGACTACAAAACAACATCACAGACGATCCTTTACGAAAAACCATCTGTGATACATCTCATATCTCAGACGGTTCCTACTAATAACTATCTGTGATAACTGAACATCATAGACGATTTATAATTAGAATCGTCTGTGATATCTACTTATCACAGACGGTTTACACTCAGAATCGTCTGTGATATGTTTTTCATAGATGGTTTATAAATTGTCTGTGATGAGTAGTCATTATCACTGACACATGATTATAAACGGTTCACAAAGCCGTCTTTGATGAGGTTTTGGAACCATCTATGATAAGATTTTCTGTATTAATGCTAGTGTAAGTATAACCTGAGGAAGAATGGGTATATCATGATGAAGGGGTGGCAACGCGACACCCACCCACCCACAAGGTGGTGGTGGCACCCACTAACCAGCACAGAGAAGGCAGAGGCGGTGCCACCAACCGTAAACGCAAGAGGAGCAGATGACATTACCTATTATTACTTCCTGCTCCCACGTCATGGTGCTTGGATCTAGCACAAGGATTAAAATCTCGCCAAAATTTCGTGAGATCTCACCAAGATCTCGGTTTTCGGACGTGGACGAATTTTGAAATGCCGACCGGAGTAAAAAAATTCAAAAAAATTAAATTGCTACAGTAATCTCAGAAATCTCAGTGAGATCTCACCAAATCTCGCCGAGATCTCAGGATTTTTTACTGGTTTTTAACTTTTTTTTATTGGATTTGACTGGATTTGGTCCAATAACCCCTAAGAAAGTCTTCTCCTATGAAAATTTGTTGAAAAACTGAATTTTTGAGATATTTTTTAAAAACTATAGAAACACTGCTATATTTTTATAAAATTGTACATACTTTATCATGATATGAAAATTTATGGTACTGTCATAAGAAGTGTAGGATCATACACAAAAATTTTCAAAATAATTGAACTTTATTTGTTATCTTTAAAAAATAAAAAACAGAATAAACATAATTGGGATAGTAACGTTGTCATAATTTTATAAATTTTCTCGAGTGTGATCATGATCCAAAATTTTTATGAGAGCTTAATAATTGCCTCATTACCATTTTATAAAATTTTAAAAAATTTAAACTTTTTTTGCTCAATCAAATTTATGCATGCATTGAACCTCATTTGTTATATTTGAAAAATCAAAAACAGAAATAACATAAATGGTACAGTGCTGTAAGAATTTTATAAATTCATTGGAGTGTGATAATGATTCAAAATTTTTATAAGATCTTAATAATTTTATTATAACCCTTCTGAAAATTTTTCAAAAATTTTAAACCTTTTTTTATTATTAAACTAAATCTATGTATTGATCATCAGGCTTTTATTAGGATGTAGCACTTTCAGAATTTTTAGAACTTCTTGAAATTTGATCATCATATAAAAATTTTATAGAAATATTAATGATACATCAGGAACATTCACAAAAAGTTTCAAAATTTTCTAACATGGTTTGTACCATTTTTCATTTGGTTGAAATTTACTGGTATGGTTTTTATTAGGACAGTAGCACTTTCCAAATTTTTTAAAATTTATGAGCTTGATCATCATTTAAAAATTTTATAAATACATTAATGATTCATCATAACCATGCACAAAAAATTTCAAAATTTTCTAACGTGGTTTGTTTTATTTTTCATTTGGTTTGAATTTGCCGGTCAGTGTTTTATCAGGACAGTTGTAATGTTTGAATTTTTAAATGTTCTTCAGATTTGATAATCATCTAAAATTTTTATGGAAATATCAATGATATATCAGGAACCTACACAAAAAATTTCAAAATTTTTCAACATCGTTTGATCTATTTTTCGCTCGGTGTAATATCGCCGAGATCTCGGCCAAACTGGCCGAAATTTCAGTTTTCTCGGTAGAAAAAAAATCCATATTTGAATTTTTATTTTTGTATTTTATCTTAAGTTTGTTCAAAATTTCTAAATTTTACGGAGATTTTATTCTAGACGAGATTTATAGAAAAACGAGATTTGCAAAGGGAGTAAGCAAGCAGAGTGACAGAGAGCAATAGCAACGTGCGAGGATAAGCAACTAGCGGTGGTGAACACTGGTGATGGACAGAAACCACCAGACAGCTGGACCAAACGTCCTATTTTTTTTTACGAACGGGTCGTACCATTTCCCTATATACTATTGCCTCTCTCCTCTTTAGGTGGCAGTAGCAGTAGCGGTGGTTGTCATGACGCAATTGATCGGTGGTGGCGTGGAGCCAGACTTATATATTATATGCGCGATTAAGCTCTTAAATGAGACGCATGCCGACTGACGAGGGAATGCGGTGACCTGTCTCATGCACCATCCAATCAGCCGTTTCAATTTGTAAGCGATAAGATAACAACAATGTTTGTCCAAACACACAGAGAGAGAGAGAGAGAGAAAGATAACATAACAATGCCGTCTCTCCATTGATCGCTAGCTCGCTCCAAGCCAGAAAGAAAGGTCGCCTGGTTTAGACATACCCGAAAGTTTGGCCACCTAAAGGCTTAGCACATTAGTAAATACATCCAATCATCGCAGAGCCAAATTAAGGGAGACGGGGGAATTTCGTATTTTAGAAAATGCAAAAAATTTTAAAAAAATTCAAAAAATACGAAATTTTGTCTATAGCTACATTTCAACAAGATGAAGAAGATGAACCGTTCCGATCAAATATTTTTATCACGGATTTCGCAAAAGCTCTCGAGAGCACGGAAGGATCTGTGCTCTCGAGAGCACATTAGCACTCTCTCTCTCTCTCTCTATATATATATATATATATATGGGTCTGTTTGGTAGAGCTCTAGATTCTAGCTTCACATGAGATCTGAAATTTATAGGCTAAAATAAAGTGAATTAAGTTTATATTTTTAGTCTAAATTTTAAACAAGATGATTCATCTAAACACTCTTAATGTACTCACAACTCTAACTTCATGAATCTGGTGAAGCTAAAATTTTCAGTTTCACCAGATTCTTAGAATCTAGAGAAACTAAATCCCGTCAAACAGGTCCTATATCTTCGTGCCAGACGAACTTGGGTGCCGACCTTGGAATAGTTAATGTGACAGCTTAGACACTGTCGTTTTTTCAAAGGACCTGACGCTAGTGTTGTCTTGCGCCTTAACCATTCTTCAAGTAATCTAGTTGTTTGTTGATCAACAGCTTCAGATCTACCTAAAAAATCAATCAATTTTTTTTTCTCTTCTTAGATGATAAAAATCAAATGATTTCTGACAAAAAGAAGTGCTTGACGGCGGGCCGATGATCAAGGCTGGCCTGGGATACTGGATTCGGCCCCTTTTATGTTCGTGTGTACGATTTGGGCCGATCGAAATGGATCAATAGATGGTGAGGTTTACTGGGCTACTGGGTAGGGCTACGAACAGATCAACAGAGCATGTACTTATAGCGGTTGACAGGTGGGCCTTCTTTGAAGAGGCCCGCGCGTTTTTACATCAAGCAACTAGCCCAGCACGCTTACTCAAGCCTCATGCATGTGTCGTTCCAAGAGTCATGTTCACGATCTGATCAGTTTTCTTTTTTTTTAAAAAAAAGAAAGAAAAGAAAACTAATGATTCTAATGGGCGTGATTAATTCATCATCACACTAACTAATTAGCAAAAGAGACATCTATAATCGCCACGCAAGTTACTAATAACGAAGGGGAAAGATTAACATAATTGAGCATAGTGAAAAAAAAGTCAAGATCGCATGTTCAGAATTGATCACTTTGCTAGCCACTTCCTCTTTTTTTTTTTTTTAAGAAATAGTTCCACTTTGAAAGAATTTACAAATCTAACCCCCTGCTCTATCGCAGAAGGCTCGACAGGTGATAGAAGGAAGGGGTGTCACGGAGGGGGAGCGAGGGAGGCACTTTTGCTATAGGGAGCATGGAATGTGCCTTCTGAGGCGAAGAGGAGATTAAGGATGTGTTTGGTAGGGCTCTAGTTTTATCAGATCTATGGATCTAGTGGAGCTGGATATTTCTAGCACCACCAGATCCGTGGAGCTGGAGCTGTAAGTACATTAAGAGTGTTTAGATAAATCATCTTGTTTATATTTTAGACTAAAAATATAAATTTAATTCATTTTATTTTAGCCTACAAGTTTTAGATCTCAGGTGAAACTGGGATCTGAAGCTCTACCAAACAGACCATAAATTTGTAAATTCTTTCGCAAGGGAGCTATTTTTGACCAAAAAAAAAGATTAGAAAGTGACTAGAAAAGTAATCAATTCACATAATCCGCATCTAGCACGATGCGTGAGAAGGCATCATCGAGGTAGTAGAGAATGGCTGAAGAGTCAAAGACAGGTCTAACGACGTGGAGGATGACGGGGACCTGCCTGTATGCGGGGTTGAAGGGTATATACGGATCCATTAAAGCATACATTTGAAAAAATATACTTAAATTTAAATATTTTGAATAAATTTAAATCACATACTTTATTGATTTATATTCTTTCTAGTCACAAATAGTTGTTATTTAGGATATAAGTACAATCAGATTTTCAAAAATTTTAATTGTTAATATTTTTTAGATATTTAAATTGGATACATGAAAATCATATATGTATATTTGTTTGAAAAAATACTGATATAATATCATAATTTTATTGGATTTTCTAAATTTTTAAAATATAAATTAGTAGTCAAAACTGTATTTTAGAGACCGTATCGATACCCACAACAACAACCGGAGGAAGTACCTACAAGTCAAACTACCAACAAAGGCAGTTCTAGTTTGATTTTTCGTTAACATTAGTTTAAGGGCATGTTTGGATCCATTAGCACTAATAGTTAGCTGCTAAAATTAACTAAAGTGGATCCAAACAGGTTAGCTAATAACCTAGCTAAGGGCATGTTTGGACCCATTAGCACTAATAGTTAGCTAGCTAATAGCTAATTGTTGGCTAACTATTAGCTAGCTAATTATTAGTTAGGGCTGTTTGGAGGTACTAACTAATAGGTAGTTGAAAATTTAGTTGTCGGTGAAAATGTCCATTGTACCCTTGCATTAATAATTGTTTGCAGATGCGAAGCATATTAGTCATTTCACCATCTATTAGCGAGAATTAGCGAGAGAGAACCAACTAATGAGATAACTATTAGTTGGGTTAGCGCTAAAGCTGTTAGTCGGGTTATTAGCTAGCCTGTTTGGATCCACTTTAGCTAATTTTAGCAGCTAACTATTAGTGCTAATAGATCCAAACATGCCCTAATCTGTAATAAGCAATTGCTAACCCATTAATAGTTATCTCATTAGCTTGTTCTCCTCGCTAATTCCTCGCTAATAGATAGTGAAATGACTAATATGCCCTTAGCAATCATGCAACACAACTATTAATGCATGGATACAATGGATATTTCCATCAATAACTAAATTTTCAACTACTTATTAGCTAGTACCTCCAAACAGCCCTAGATAATAATTAACCAGCTAATAGTTAGCTAATAATTAACTATTAGCTAGCTAACTATTAGTACTAATGGATCCAAACATACCCTAAACTAGTTAGTAACTAGTTAATCTCAGGATCATCTACATCCCGCACACGCATGCGGCACGCGCACCCTCTCCGAAGAAAACCCACGACACATCATGAGGCAGATAAACCCGTGCCATTTCGAGGTGGGCCCACCTGTCCGTGGCCGAGACGGACGAACCAGCCGAGAAGAAACGGACCCCAATAGTTGCGACCGTGTGAGCCCTAGCCCGATAAGCACGACGCGCTCGAGATCATTAACGAGTAGACCACCACACCGACCGGAGGATATAAAGCGGGCGCGGTCCACGGGCTGGCTGGCTCGCCCGACCCGGATTTGGGGACTCGCACACCATCGCCATGGCAGGTTCGACTCTCCCACACCTTTCCCCTCGTCCCCAAACCCTAGATCCCCTGATTCGTCCTGGATTAATCCGTGCGGTTTGGTCCCAAATCGGACCCCCTAGTCGAGGATTCGGTCGGCTGCTGGCCCGATTTCGGTCTCCTTGCTCGGTTCCGGGCCGGATTTTGGTTGGGTTTTTCCTCCCCGGAGGGGGCTTTTGGGGGGAACACGCGCGTGTAATATAGCTCGGAGCTTGCGAAATCACTATTATTTCGCTGTTGCTTGAGCTACTCCCTCATGGATGCGGGAACTGGTGCCAATTTTGTTGTTCGATTTTGGTAAGAATTGGTGTTAATGGTGCACCGCAAGGTGTGGGTGCGAGTCTGTTTGATTGGGTCGTAATTTGAGGTGTTCATGGTGGTGCTTCATGTGATGGTTCTGGCTAATTTGTTGCCGGTGCTCGATCCACTCTTGTCTCTGAGCGTGCTTGGTTGCTTCGCTTGAGTCACGAGGTTTCCGTTTGCTTGGGGAATCTTGTCGCATCTGCGGATATTTTTGCAGGCCTTGGGGCCCTCGGTCTTTCGTGATAGTAGTCTGCGCATTAGCCCTTAGGCTTACCTACTGAGTTATTAGCCCATTGCGTTCCCTTTTGCTCCACAAAATTAGTAGTGATTTTATCCAGTTTACCGGCTAAACGAGACTCTGAGCTGAATTTCCCATGTGCATTTCCCTTTGGAGCCTTTCGCTCTTGTATTTCTGTACTGGAATTGTAATTTTGTTAGCTATTGTTCATTCTTAGTTTGCTGCTAGCTCATTGGCTGCAAGAATGCTTTCTGTTATGGGTACCATCGTTATGCTCGTTAAGTTTTTGAGATTGTGCCTTGCATAATGATCTTTCTCGATGGTTGAGATGAATTCTGATGTTCACACGTGAATGCAATTTTCCAGCTTCACCACCAAAGCCATGGGAGCGTGCTGGGGCTGAGGGAACTTCTGGTCCAGCGCCTTTCAAGCCCCCGTCTGGTGGCAGCACTAGTGATGTCGTCGAAGCTTCTGGCACTGCTAAACCTGGAGAAACCGTTACCGCTACGGAGAGGAACGTTTCTGGCAATGTAAATACCACTGTCTCAAGGCCTATGCCACAGCGTCCTTGGCAGCAGACAGGCTATGGAAATACTTACGGAGGTAATTAACTGCCTTGAAGTCACTGTTTTCCGGATGTCTTAGCAACACAATGTTTTTCCTCAGAGTGTGACATCTCCTTTCTGAATGCAGGGTACAGTGGATCCAATATGTATAGTTCATATGGTGGATTTGGCAATACTTATGGTGGTGGTGGGCTCTATGGTAATAACATGTACTCAAACTATGGAGGAGGTTATGGTGGCCTTTATGGAGGTTCTGGGATGTATGGTGGAGGCATGTATAACAGTGGGATGGGAGGCACTTATGGTGGTTACGGTATGGGCGGTATGGGCATGGGTCCTTATGGTAATCCGGATCCAAATTCATTTGGCCCTCCTGCTGCACCGCCCGGTTTCTGGGTGTCCTTCCTACGAGTGGTATAATTCTTCTACTACTAACTCACCATTAATCGTGATTCTGTTTTGTTTCACTCGGTTCAGTGCGCATTAAAGGGTGACACAGCTTTTAAAAATGTTCACTCGAATGCGGCTATTGATTATAATCATTTCCAGACCCAGTCAACCCAATCTTTATTTACAGATTTTTTTTCCTTGTGAATCAAAATTACCCCCTTTCTTCTGCTCTGAAACTCAGAAATTTTATAAATTTCTAGTGTGTTGAACCTAGTTCAATATCGGTAGTTGCATGGGAGTTGGGACCCTAGTGAATGTACTTTCTAGGCCCTCTAGTGCTTAGAATCTCATTGCGCTGTTTAGTTTGATGCTGTAATCTGTGTACTTTGTCATGTTGAAGTTACTACATTCGGCATTGTTCAGTAACATTTCTTTTTGGAGAAAAATATTTTATCATCTATGCAAGATGAAACACCATATCTGTAAGGTTACATCTCATTATTACAGCATATGCATTCAAGAATCATCATTCTCAATTCTTTAACCTGTGCTTAATCTCTTGGGAACAACACTTTGTAACTACGTGCTGAACTTGCTGCAGATGCATGGTGTCGTCAATTTCTTTGGGCGAGTTGCATTCCTTGTTGAACAGAACACACAAGCATTCTATTTATTCATAACAGCTATGTTGCAGGTACTGTTATCTTGGCTTTTTCCCATGTGTTCGGTTCAAATAAGTTGCTCATATTTGTACTAAATTGCTGGTGCCCTGATTGCTACAGCTCTTTGATCGGTCTGGGATGCTCTATGGTGAGCTTGCTAGATTTGTTTTGCGTCTGCTAGGGATCCGAACAAAGTCAAAGAAGGGCCGTGTTCAGGGTGCAGAGGCCCCGGCATTTGAGGGACCTGGCCAGCAGTTTATTGAGGCACCAAAAGCGAACAACTCATGGGACAGTGTTTGGGGAAACTAAGGCACCTTCTGTGTGCTGTTAAATTTAAATAGGTACATACAGTTTATGAAGGCAATATTTTGGGAGCTTGCATGTTACCAGTGAATCAGAAGAGTACCTGTTCAGATGAATAATCTGTTGGAATAGGAAAAACCGCGAGTGGTACTCTAGCGCTCTTTCTGATTTACATGACATCTGTGATACACCTGTAGCATGGTGTGGAACGGTTTGCCGGAGGATGCAATGATATTTTAAGTATCTCTGTTGTATCTATGTGGGTAAATAATACTTGCTTGAAAAGAGCGGAGCAAAATGTATTGTGTTGTTCCGTTTTGCCATCTTAACTTTTGAGTTGATTTTAACTGAAGTTGGCTTTGAATGTGCTGATGACACTCAGAAGAGGAATGCGATGCAAGCATTTTCTGTTTTCATGGTTTCTTTTGTGAACTTGTCTGAACACTTGAGAGCTGACACAACAGCATAAGGTTGAATTCAAATTGTGCTCCAGCAAATTGAAGTTAAAATATTTCGATGTTGAATCATGTATAGTGTGTTTGGTTTGAGGAACCGGATAGTGAGTCCATTCGATCCTAGCTCCTAACATAACCGATTTGTTTGGTTTGACAAATGGAATGAGGTGGTATATCACTATCTCATTCGTCGGAAGTAAATGGTCGTTGGATGAGGTGATCTCTGAGACCAAATGCCCCTACTATGTTGCCTGACAGAGACAAAGGCTGTTATCATATTCGAGAAGGCAAAAATATTCCAATGATCAGGTTGTGCACAAAGATGGTCACGTAATCGTGGAAGAATAGCCAAGATAAGATGCATCTGCCCTAACAGCCTCTTCTTGGCCACGTCGGAAGGGCTTTATTATTGTCACGAATAAAGTGCCCAAAAAAGCTGACAAATCGCCACGTCGGAAGCACGCAACACCTCTGAATCTCTGATCAGTCCTGAAACAAAACACATTCTGGAAAAAAAAAGAGAACAAATCCTTAAACCGAAGGAGATTTTTTGTGACAACGGGAGGAGATAATTCCACTACAAATATAATGTTAGGATACGTTCTTCTTTTCTGGGGTCGGGAGGGAAGGAACCGTGCTGCCGAAGTGGATGAGGAAGTAGTGTAGGAGAGCCATCCTCCCTCCCCACCTCCAGTGGCTCATCCATAGACATCTCTCTCTCTCTCTCTCTCTAGCAATTCCACAATTATTTCCGTTGTTTTGTCTCTATGTACAAAAGTTTCAGGAGTCATCACCTCATCTCCTATATTTAGTCTCATCCCCACCACACCCTCCAATTCCTGCTTCTTGCTTCTTCACTCGCTCACTTCCTTCCCCTGTACCTGCAGGAGACAGACAGCCTGCTTCAAGGTAAACTAAAAAGTTTTTATTTATTTATTCAGTATATGCTTCAATTCTGGCATCCTATCCATTGTATCTCACAAACCAATTGTCTGTATTAGTTTGAAATTCATTAGCATGAATTCTGTGAGAAGGAATTAATATTCCTTTTCTGATGAAACCTACCTGTTCTTCATTTCTATGATTCTATCCTTGTGCTGATCATGTAAACTTCAGATAATATACAGTTGCGTGTAAAAACATGTTGTTTTCGTTCAGGTCTAAGGGTTTTGTCTACTCTTGGGACAAATCATCTGACTGCCTTTGCTCCTTGTTTTAGAGTGGTGTAGGTGGTTGACTAGCTTAACAAAAAAATGGGGGAGATCACCAATGTCACGGAGTACCAGGCCATCGCGAAGCAGAAGCTTCCGAAGATGATCTACGACTACTACGCCTCCGGCGCTGAGGACGAGTGGACTCTCCAGGAGAACAGGGAGGCCTTCTCCAAGATCCTGTAAACCCTCCTTGCTTGATTTTGCTTTGTTACAGCTCCTGCCACTACTATGTTGATGTGCATCTTTATCAAAAACTATGTTGATGTGCATGGCATATGTTTATGGGAATGTGTAGGAGCTGTGTAAAATAACTATGTCATATTTTGTTTTGGTTAATCAGTATCCAATATACTTTATTTTTAAAAAAAGAAAATAAAAATTTACTTCTCTAAGTTCTCTTTGTGAGGTAAACTACAAAAGATTACTGAGTAAACATGTTTCTTGTCGTACGTCTGTTTGTTCTGATTGGTGTCAAGAACTGTATTTCGAAGGTTCAGTAATCACTAAGTTCACTTTCAAGTCTACCATATTCAATCATGCTTCCAGGAATATTTCTTCAGTTAATCAGTTTGCTTTCCTGTTAATGGATGTCATGTTATTTGTCAATCCATACTAAAAAACTACTCTGATGTCATATCCAAATGTCTAACAGTGCTAGTATTACTGATCTGTTTGTATCTTTTTTGGCTAGGTTTCGCCCACGCATACTGATTGATGTATCCAAAATTGACATGACCACAACTGTTCTGGGATTCAAGATCTCAATGCCCATCATGATTGCCCCCACTGCTATGCAGAAGATGGCTCACCCAGATGGTTTGTCTTTGTGAAAATTTCACTTGGTTGTGCTTAATTCAGCTTTATGTTCCACAAGGAAGTATAACATTGTTAGATCACTGAAGAATTAACTGAAGAAGCTTCACTTTTCAAAGCACCTTGTCAATGCTTTCTGCTTTGCCTGCTATGTATTTTTGAGATAATATTGACTTGTCCATCCTGCTTTCAGGAGAGTATGCAACTGCACGCGCAGCATCAGCGGCAGGCACTATAATGGTTTGTCGATGTTCCAATGCTTTACAACATAATTCTACCGATGAAACTGAACAATCCAATGTGACGCAGTTTCATGTCATGTTAAAGATACTGAAACACCCTTCTGGCTTGTTTCTTTAGACATTGTCATCATGGGCTACTTCAAGCGTTGAGGAGGTTGCCTCAACTGGACCAGGGATTCGTTTCTTCCAGCTTTATGTAAATACGTCGCACTACTAATTGAATTCTTTCTTCATTTGAATAGTCGTAACAATGATCATGTTTCATCTAATCTTTGCAGGTCTACAAAGACAGGAAAGTGGTGGAGCAGCTTGTTAGGAGGGCTGAAAGAGCTGGATTCAAGGCGATAGCGCTTACTGTGGATACTCCGCGACTTGGCCGCAGGGAAGCTGATATCAAGAACAGGTACCCTCATATTTTCCATGGATTAAACACACCAGTTACCTCTGGGTAATAACAATAGAGACCAATAATATTAATAGGCAATGTGCTGAACATGAGAACGATACACTGAAGTAAACAAAATAAGATTCATCTGTCAGGATTTGAAACAAATAACCTGCTTGTGGCTGCAGATTTGTTTTGCCACCATATTTGACACTCAAGAACTTTGAAGGTTTGGACCTCGGAAAAATGGACATGGTGAATTCATCTTTCAGTATACTTTTTTTTTTTTTTTAAAAACAATCTTTCCGTATACATTGCAAAGTGCATATTATGTCCGTGTAATGTCTTATAGAATATCTCTGTGTGTTATGGTCAGGCTAACGATTCAGGACTGGCTTCGTATGTTGCCGGGCAAATTGATCGCACCCTGAGCTGGAAGGTAGCATTCTCTTCGGAGTACTTCCTAGGCACCACTCTTGTTTCATTTCTGAAGTTATTAGGTTGCAGATTTCACCATATGTCGACTACTACTGAATCATTGTGTTGATCATGTTATACACTACACACTTGGGGGCACAATTCCTCGATAAAAGATCTCTCTTTAATATGATGTAAATTCCTGAATGAAATTTGTTTAATTACTTCGACACGCCCCCGCAAAAAGCAACTCTGAACTGAAGAGCGTGTCGTGGTATTATGCAGGATGTCAAGTGGCTGCAGACCATCACCACGCTGCCAATCCTGGTCAAGGGAGTGATCACTGCAGAAGACGGTAGGCCATGTCTCTGCTGATTTGATGAGTAAGAATGTATCCAATTAACTGAGAGAGCGCTGTCTGTCGTGTGAATTTGCAGCAAGGCTCGCGGTCGAGAATGGCGCGGCGGGGATCATCGTGTCCAACCACGGCGCCCGCCAGTTGGATTACGTCCCTGCGACCATCAGTGCCCTCGAAGAGGTAGCAACCAACAACCACCGTTATTGTACCGAACACTTGCATCTTTTGCTTCAGACATGGCAGTATATCAGTTTGTCTGATTGCGACCGCAGGTTGTGAAGGGTGCTCGCGGGCAGCTCCCCGTCTTCCTGGACGGAGGCGTCCGCCGCGGCACCGACGTCTTCAAGGCGCTCGCTCTAGGCGCCTCCGGCATCTTTGTAAGTACTAGTAGTGAATTCAAGATTAAGAGTTCAGACAAGGATACGCCATTAATCCTCAGCTGACGACTAATTAAGCTGATGCATACGTGCAGATCGGCAGGCCGGTGGTGTTCTCGCTGGCGGCGGCGGGGGAGGCCGGGGTGCGGAATGTGCTGCGGATGATGCGTGAAGAGTTCGAGCTCACCATGGCGCTCAGCGGCTGCACCTCGCTCGCCGACATCACCCGCAACCACGTCATCACCGAGGTCGACAAGTTCGGCGTCATGCCGTCACGCCTGTAATCAATCAATCTTGCGCGACTGCTCCGTCGACCGCGCCGCCCCTTCTGTCCTCATCTCCGGCCGGCAGCCTCCAATCGATCGTGTTCATACTTCTCGATCCAAGGACCATTCGATCCTAGCGGAGACGTACGGAATATTTTATTAAAATACAGGCATGGGTGCACGTCACTGTGATATTTGAACAGCATATATGTTGCAACTTTCAAGCGACGATGATCACTGTACGTAGTTTCCTGCTGGCGGATTATACTGTAAATCTTACAAGATAATGCATGCATGATGCATCGATCAAAGCATTATTAATGACATTAGGTCTTTGCTAGGGGTGAAAACGGATCGGATATGAGCGGATATTACTTTTCCCGTATCTTAACCTATATTTTTTCCCGGATTCGGAACCGGATATGGGCTAGTCGGATACGGATTCGGGTTATTCAGGATACGGATATGTGACGAATTCGGGTTAGAAACGGATAAAGATATAGAGATAATGCACGTATATATAGAGTAATATATATTGCATTAAAACTATATGAGTACATGGCTATAGTAACAAATTATATATCAATCAAACTCAACAAATATCGTAGAAAGAATATGCTACTTAAGAATCAATAAAACCAACTAATTGTTGATATAAATAGGCTGACAAGGAAAAAATTTAGTGAAAATTGGTTGGGCCTTGCTGATATCCGAATATCCGATCTAATATCCGAATAGGAAAAATCCGGATATCCGAATAGAAAAAATTCGAATATCCGGATCCTGTTCCGGATTTACCGGATATTGGATGCCCCGAATCCGATCCTGAATCCGGATTCAAGTATCCGGATTCGGTCCCGGATCCGACCGGATAATAAAATCCGATCCCGGATCCGGTCCCAAATCGGGCGGGAGATATCCGACCGGTTTTCATCCCTAGTCTTTGCATTTGATCAAGAAAAAATGTTTCTAATCATAAAAAAAAGGGGAAAATGTTTCTTTGAAAACCCATGCTTGGGATTAATTTTTCATGTTTCTTGTTCTTTTTTTGTATATGCATGGGATTTTCAAAGCCTTATGGTTCTAAATGTCCATGGGATTTCAACAACAGCAACAATAAAACAACAGCACTGACATGTGTACCAAAACAGTTAGATTCGTATGCCCATGCAAGAGGAGGTTGTAAGTTTGATTTCTGATTTGCTCATTTTTCCCTGTACGTGCACTGTGCAAGTGAGTTTTTGTGTTTGTATACATGTGTGGTGTGTGAGTTGGGTACGGTGTTGGTAGTTGCTGCCAATCGAATTTTTTTTTTAACTCGCTTGCATAATAATTTATCTCAAAAGAAAAAAAAAGAGCAGCAGCAACAGCCAACATGTCAACAGCTGCAATTACCTTGTTAAATAAGCATTACATTTGTACACTGCATGCTATCTCATATCATCTCTTTGTATGTATGATCATACATAGATCACAAACATTCTTGAGAGATCCCAACCTCTCAAGAACAACAAAAGAAAGAAAGAAAGAAAGAAAGAAAGAAAGAAAGAAAGAAGCCAAATTTAGAACTCCAATGCAAAGATAAACCAACCAACTAGTGTCATCATTCAGTACTAAAAAGAAACTAGTGCCGTCATAAAGCACCCTGACCTAGGCACCGCCTAGCAGGGTCTCATCGGCTGGGCCGGCCGGCCGCCGGCGTAAGGCGACGCCACGGCGGCGGCCCTGGTCTTCCGCTTCTGCAGGAACCGCTGCAGCGACCGCTTCATCGACAGCCCCGTGGCCGCGTGGTTGACCAACGGCGCTGCCGCCGCCGCTTCAAGGCCCTGACGAGGAGAAGCCGGCGACGCCTGGCAGTGAGCAGCAAGTAGCAGCGCCGACGGCGGCGTCGGATTCTGATGGCCGCTGCCGGCGCCGCACTGTGCCGTCGCAACGCTGTCGCTGCTGCTGTCGTCCTGGTGGTGGTGGCGATCGTGATCTCTACGCTGCTGCTCCGTTAAGTTCTCTTGGTTCGCCATGGATATGATCGCCCTTGCCTGCGATTAATTAATTAATCGTACCAAATCAATTAGCAACACGTACGCATGCATGTTACGTGCTAGAACACGAGTACAAGCATGCATGTAAAAATAGCGCGTGCAAATATGATCAGAGCTTGGCAAGCCTTGCAGAAAATTGACGTATGATGGACTCGTCAAAGTCAAAAGGAGCGCGTGCTTCTTTCGTTTGTTTTGTGTGACCGCGCGTTGTTTTCGTGTTTGGAAACATCGGAGGTCGACTAAGACAGGTTAATTAAGTCTAAGACTGATCGCATTTTTAGGAGTTGAACGCGATTGGCATCTTGCATTGTGTTGGTCAATTACCAATTTTTTTTTAAAAAAATAATATGTTTTAAAAGTAAAATTAAAAAAAAATACGTCAAAAAATATTACATCAATATATCTCTATCACCGATTCATTTTACGACGGGTCAAGTGTTGACAAATGAATTGGCTACAAAAGCTTCCCAACAACATAATTTTATTTAGCCAATAGTTTTGTCGTTGATTTATTTGGCCGACAGATCTATTTGGTTTGTAGCACTCTATCGCTAAATGAATTATCGATAGAGGTATATTTAAGTAATTATTTTTTCAATGTATTTTTCTGTAATTTTATTTAAAATTTGTATTATTTTAAAACAGACTTCAATTACAGATCAACTACTCGATCCACCAACTAATGCTACCGCGTCTTATTTATTAGTTCTGTCCCCGTGATTTGGTACAGCACGTGAATAATTGTTTTGTAAGAATTTTCAACCAAAGCCCGCCCTTAGAAAACGGTTTTTGAACATACAACTGGATCTAGCTAGCTGTATTAAGAGAAAAAAAATTAATTCAACCATACAACTGAAATCAACGTAAATGTAATCTTTTTTTTTTAACATGTTATGAACCTCCTTTCATCGTGTTCTCTATTTGTAATGCTTTTTTTTTTAAAAAAAAAATCTAAGTTGATTTTCTTGGCTTTTACATTAGCTTTGAGGTGCGTGTCATGTTCTAGATTGATCCAACAGTTAAAAAAATGTGACTGAGGAAAGCATAATTCACGACTGAAATATACACGCCAAAAACTATGTAAGTATAGTTCGCATACTATATGTTTATCTTGTTCACAAAAGTATATAAATTTGTCACACATTATTCCTGGTGCTCCTAGGATGAACTTTCACAAATTAGTGGTGAATCATGATCACGGATAGCACCGTACTTTCAAGATTCAACTAAGCATGATCATGGATACTCTAGGAATGCTCTACTACATGTCTGATTAACATGTCATATACTGATAAGGCCGAACTGATTAATCATGCATACTACAAATCGTATACCGATTGGACCAATCACGCAGTATTAATTACCTGGAGCTCGGTGACGTCGACGGCGCACACCCGGCCATTGTAGAATATGGTCATGCTCCTCCTCCTCGTCCTCGCCGCCGCCTCTTCCTCCTGCACCACGGCGCCGGTCCTAAGCCGGAGACTGAGCTCAACAGCGCTCCCAGCACTGCTCTCGTCATCACCGCCGCCGCCGCCGCCGGTTCCGCCACCGCGCCGCCCCTCCGCCATTAATCCCTCCACAAGATCGATCTCTCTTCTGGATCCTTAGCTTCTTCTCGACCCGGCAGGCCGGTCCTTGGAAGAATAGGTATGATCAGAATGTGGTGCTTTGGCCCGTCTATATATATATATATATATATATCTATCTCTCTCCCGTCTTTGTCAAACGTTGTGCGCGCGCGCACGCTGCACGACGGCACGGGGTGGAGGTGGTGCACTGGCGGTTTGGTTTTTGGCGCGCACGTGAAGAATGCGCGCGCGCGCGAGGAGAGAAGAGAAACGGTGCCTGCCCGAGTGCTGCCGGTGCCTCTTTTCTTCGCCTTTCCCCCCTTGAACTGCTGGCTTTGCATGCTTGATTTGTTCAAACCACAAACTAACCAAAATCAAAGACTTCTTTCTAGCCATGTGCTTCTTTCTCTAATTTGCCCTTTTTTCCCCTATTGTCGGCACGTGCTTTTTTCTTTAATGGGTCGGATCGCCGTTGCCGTTTTCTGGTGTGGCGTTAAAGGGTCCTGTGGGCCCACGTGTCATCAGATGAGTGGTTTGTTGGTCTGAGACACGTGTTATCTTCCTTTTTCAGGGAAAAAAACTCATCTTTAGCCACTTTTTTTTTAAAAAAAAAATTAACCCTTTTTCCTACTCCTTATCGAACATATTATACCTCATTTGTCAATAAGGGATGAAAACAGAACAGAAACGGTCAGTAAATGGTTGTTCCGTTTTCGTTTCCACATTTTTTACTAATAACAGAAACGAAATCAAAAACCCGAGAACGGATAGTGATGGAAACGGATGCGGAGCGATATAGAAACGAAAGTGGAAAATTCTACAAGAATATAGTAGTGATCACAATCAGAGTTAACAAAACCAAAAAAAGCTGTAACGGTTTTCGCGGTACGGTTTTCGTAAAAACCGCTCGAAAACCATTAGAAACCGAAGGGTTAAAAAATAAAAAAAATTCAAAAAAAGCACGGCTTTTCACGAAAAACCAACTCGGCCAATTGAATGTTCTTTGAAAACGGTTTTTGAGCGGTTTTCACATATAAATTTTTCAAATTTTTTTAATTTTTTAATTTGAACGGTTTACCGAGCGGTTTTGGATTTTGAACCGGAGCAGTAAGGTCGAAAACCGTAGTTTTTGAGCGATTTTCGCTGGTTTTGTTAACCCTGATCACAATAGATATGACCGCAAAAACAATGTAACTCATTCCACATCTAAGACGGACACAAGAACAATGTTATGTTCACTGGTATCACCAGAAAGTTTTTCTCAAGTTTGTCAGCTGAAAGCTTGCTATTTATCACCTAAATCAGACCATCATGTTCTCCTCCATATTATTATCATCGACATCCACTTGCTCCTCCAACTATAAAGGTGTAATACCCTTAAATTTGTATATTATTGTTCAATGTCTATTTGTGATTTTTTTTATATTTATCCTAGATTTTCTGGAGTTTATAAATGTTGTTTTTAGATTTATAAAATTAATTTATTTATAAAAATAAAACCAAAGTTATGCTATAAATAATTTTTCTAGGTTGAAAATATTCTAAATTACTTTTAAGATTTTTGGAATTTTTAAACTCTATTTGATATTTTCTATAAAGCCATTTGTATTTTTGAAATTATTTTAATTCTAAAATAATGTAATATCCCAAAATTGCAAAATAGGAAAATTAAAAATTTAAAATTTGAAAATAAAATTGAATGATATTTTTAATTAGAATCAAGAGTTTGACTTAAAATATTATTTCTTATATTAATATCCAACCTCAATAAAAGGGATGAGCTACAAAATAAAACTTAAAATAAAAAATCTGAAAATAAATTGAAAATATAAGTTCACTTTGAAATTCCATCTAATCTAAAATTTTCTTAAATTTTGGTTCTTATGAAATCTTTTATTGCATTGATTTCATTTCCTCCTCATTGCAAAACTCAAAATATAATGAGGAAGTAAATATTAACATTACTTATATTTATTGATACTTTTTCTGAATTTCTTGGATTTTCTTGACTTTTCCTGGATTTTCTTGCTTTTTGCTGCATTGGAGAAATCCTTTTATATAGTCTTAAGTAATAGAGAAAATAAAAGAATAAAATCCTATAATAATAAAATAGATAAAAATTTACTTAAGCTCAAGAAACCTCACTAACTCAATTATAAAATTTAAAAGTCATATCAAAGAAATTAAGTGTGAAATGAAAGCCAATTACAATTAATGATTCTTAACTAACAATAGTAATATTTTCAAATTTAAATAAAAATAATCCGAAATAATTCGATCTGAAAATTTTATATTATCTTCTGAATAGATAGGCCTATCAACAAGAAAAATATAAAGAAATAATAAATTAATTTGATGAATTTCAAAATTCAAAAATAGAAAAACTAAAAATCTAAAAGAAAAAATTGTTTATTTGCCACTGAAAGTTAGCCGGTTCCCCAAAATACCATCGCGAAGATTGTCTTCCCTCTATTGCCATCCGATCTCAAATTGCCTTCCCAAAATGCCATCGCAATCCAGTTGGTTGTGAACTCCCGCTTTCGGGCACGCTGAAAAGACCAAGTTGCCCTTTTGAGTGTCTTTGCCCTATCCAAATTTCCCACCCATCGGATCGAGACGAAGAAATCGCAGGAGAGTTCGCTCGTGGGAAACCCTAGAATGAGCGCCGCCCCAAATCAAGAAATCAGGGAGGAGTTCGCTCAGAGGGAATTGAGGAATTTGAAGGCAGAGGTGAGGGTGAATGAAGGGGAAGACATCAATGGCGATCCACCGAGGGTGAAGGAAGGGGAAGACATCAATGGCGAGATCCACCGACATGTCGACGAAAATCGTGGGTTCCTATGGGGTATGTGATGTACTACTCTCTTCTATTTTCCTAAGTTTTCTCATTCCGGTTAGATTTACCTTAAGGATGAGTTGAAAAGTTGTACAGAAGGCACGATGAAGGACTTTCTTAAGTTTTATTTTCGTATGTTTTCTCATTTCGGTTAGATTTGCCTTAAGTTTTCGTATGTGTTGTTGGTCCACAGGATGGACCCTGGAACAACATATATGTTGCAAGTCAGGTATGGTACACAAGGCACCAGGAAGGAGTTCGGGTGCTTTACGTTCAAATTAGTAGTGGACTCATCGACAATAGACTTCAATAAATTAGTTGACGAACTTGGGAGGAAATACCCATGGGGGATAAACCAAACTATGGAAATGCACTACATTGATCTAGTCACAAAAAGTAAATTTCCTGTAAGTTGTGACCAAAAAATTGGTTGCAATGTTTAACAAGTTTAAAGTTAGCAAGACTATTGAGTTCCATATTTCGATTGATGATTCATCAGCTCCTAGCGAGGGCAATGATGGTACTGCTGATACATACTTGACAAACCCGTTGGTAGGTAATGAACACACTGGTGTGGATGAAGAGGGTATGTGCATAGATGATAGTGACATAGGTGAGGGCAATGATGGTACTGCTGATACATACTTGACAAACCCGTTGGTAGGTAATGAACACAATGGTGTGGATGAAGAGGGTATGTGCACAGATGATAGTGACATAGGTGAGGGCCATGGTGGTACTGCTGCAGCTTGTGATGACCTTGAGTATGTGCCTGAGGCTGGTGAGGAGGAGGAGGATGACGACTGGGTTGCACAGGATGCTGTGCCAGATGTCATTCCTGAAGTAACTTATGATAGAGATGACCCTCCAATGGTAGTAGGCAGCATATACCCAAATATTGAACAGTTTAGGCTGGCTCTAGCTCAGCATGCAATTAAACATGAATTTGAATATAACACTGAGAAGAGTGATCAAGGGAGAATGAGAGCTCATTGTGCTGCTGAAGGGTGCAACTGGAGAATTCATGCTTCAACAATGGAGGACAAAGTAACAATTCAGGTAAATACATGTTTGCATCTATTCAATTTCCTTGCATGTAATTAGCATTTGAAGTCCTTGCATGTCCTATGGCGGTGAAAAGAATCCTTTCACCATATGCGCTCAAGTGTTAGAAGGAACGAGAATGTTAGGCCTGCAAGCAAGAAGTGGATATGTGATAAGGTGACCGAATGGTTGGTGGAGGATGGTACAGTAGGAGCAAAGGAACTACAAAGAAGAATCTACGACAAGTACAAAGTCTTTGTGGACTATAAGAGGGTTTATGCTGGTAAAGAACTTGCACTTTCTAGGGTGTATGGTTGTTGGGATCGTAGTTTCGACGAATTGTTCAATTTCAAGGCTGAAATGGAGAGATCAAGCCATGGCAGTTTATTTGTGATTGATCACCACACAGTCGATGAGAAAATCAGGTTCAGGAGATTGTTCTTTGCTATGAAACCGTGTGTAGATGGCTTTTTGGCAGGGTGTAGACCCTATCTGGCTATCGATAGTACTTTCCTCACAGGGAAGTTCAAGGGTCAGCTGGCAACTGCATGTGCTGTGGATGGCCATAACTGGATGTATCCAGTTGCATTTGGGGTAATAAACTCAGAGACAAATGACAATTGGCTATGGTTCATGCAAAGGCTCAGAGATGCCATAGGAGCTCCAGAAGGGCTAGCAATATGTCCGATCTTTGGTAAAGGAGTAGATCTTTATGTGCAACAAGCATTTCCTTATCAGAGCACAGGAGTGTATGTTACATTTGGTCACTAACTTCAAGAAGAGGTTTCATGGTAAGGTGTTTAATGATCACCTTTGGCCAGCAGCCTATGCATGGACAGTTCAGAAATTTGAGATGCACATTGCAGCCATGGAGGAAGCTAAACCAGAGGCAATTGACTACTTAAGGAAGCACCATGTCAGGATATGGTCCAGAAGCCAATTTTCAACTATAACAAAGGTGGATTACGTGACTAACAATCTGGCAGAGAGCTTCAACTTTTGGATCAAGCAATACAAGTCAATGCACCTACCTGATTTCTTTGACAATATCAGACGCCAGTTAATGATCAAGTTCAACAAGAGAAAGAGGATAGCAAGGAGGCTACAAGGGCCAATTTTACCGCATATCATCAAGGAATTGCATGAGAAGAGTAGAGATTTACAACTTCATGTTAGTAGATCTGATGATCACATAGCAGAGGTGTCTATGAAGGTTGATGGGAAGAGGTATGTGGTCAACCTAGAAAACAGGTCATGCACCTGCAGGGAATGGGATCTCACAGGGAAGCCATGCGTACATGCCATAGCTTTCATAACTTCAGTTAGAGGACTTAGTATTGAGCAATACGTGGATACATGCTACTCAGTCAATAAATTCATGGCTGCATATGCCTCAAATATCCCTGCATTACCTGACAAGTCTGAATGGCCCAAGTCTGACCATGGTTTCTTCATGCATCCCCCACTTCTTATTAAGACGGCAGGGCCAAGGAAAAAAAGATATGAAGGATGTCTTGATAAGAACCGCCTTAGGGGAAAAGGGGCCATATGTGCCCAATATGCAAAGGATATGGTCATCACTGGCACAATTGCAAAAATGGTGATCCAGAAGACATAGCAGCCTATATGGCTAGAAGGTAATGAACACTCTTGGCTACGACTTAGGTATGTTGTTTCATGTAGTTGCTAAAAATTTTGTCCATTGAAATCATGGATGTAGGCCAAAACTAGTGAAGAAACCAAGGATGATATCAAATGATGTTCTCTGTTCAGCAAGCAAAGAACCTGCTTCTTCAGCTCCTACTTCTTCAGCTCCTACCATGACATATCCACCAAGGTTAGCAAACATCTTCTGTTCACAACATTTGTAACTTTCTTCTTTTCTCCATTACAAGATTTCATGTTCTTTTGTGTCTCTTCCATTATAGTGAATGCAGCCAACCCACTAAACAACATAGCTCAAGTTCTGGGAGGTCAGTCAAGTCTAGATCTGTGACTGCATCAAACCAACCAGATGCTATAGCAATGGTCATTCCACTGCCACCTCTAGGGGAACAGACAACCCCACTAGCAAGTCACAACCAGAAAGGAAATAGACAAAATAAAATCCACGCTAAGAGGCCTGCACCTGACAGTCCAGCAATGGGGACTAGAAGCAAAAGAAAAATTGTGAACTGATTCCTTCCAATTAGGACTGTAAGGAACTTGGTACCATGTTCTGTTCCATCACTTGAACTTGTCCAACATTATGTTTGTACTGCACAATCAATATTATGTTTGTACTGCACAATCTTAATGTAGTGATATTCACATTAGTGCATGCATAATCTGAAAAGGAAATGTAGTGATCTTGACATTCATAACCATTTCAGTCTCCTTAACAATTAACTACCTGGCAAATATGCCATACAGTACAATAACGATAAACACAAACACAATCTTCTCAACCCATTTGATATGGTCTAGAATGCGCTCCATCGTCAAGGCAAGCATGTTTAGCTTTTGCTCTAGCACAGGGTCCATCCTTTGCTCCACCAAGGGCTGGATGCGTTGCCCTACATTGCTACTGGGAGACTCCCTTGCTCTATCAATGGTGTCCTCCCACTGGAAGTATTGGCATCCTCCTACTTACACAATCATTGAAACGGGCATGAAGACAAACAAAACAAAGTCCATCAAAAGACAAGGAAAACGAACTAAGTTTAACTTACAGAGAAATAAGGGCATTTGTAAAAAACTCGGTTCTTGTTTCCCTCCGTGCTGGCGATGAACACATTGGCTTTGGCATAGCAGTTTGGGCATTCCATCCTCCTGGCAGTGCCCAGTGCTCCGGCCTCCGGTTCATAGAACTTGACTGGGACATGGCTTTCTAGGATTTGGGAAGAAAGGAGAGGGGATGAGAAAGCGATGTACTTTTCAGGATTTTGGGAAGAAAGGAGAGGGGATGAGAAAGCAGATTTCGGCGGCAGTGAGCAAAGAGGGACAGGGAGTCTTACTTATGCCATGGCTTTCGGCGGCCGGATAGGGCAAAAGGGCAACTCGGTCTTTTCGCGTGCCAGCAAACGTGGAGTTCACAGCCAACTGGACGGCGATGGCATTTTGGGAAGGCAATTTGAGATCGGATGGCAATGGAGGGAAAACAATCTTCGCGATGGCATTTTGAGGAACCGGCTAACTTTCAGTGTCAAATAAACAATTTTCTCTTATAACACCAACTTCAGAATTTTTAGAAATTAAATATGACATATATGGAGCTAAAAAGTTTACAGGAGACTAATATAGTATAAAGAACCTTTACAAAAAGTTTCAAAAATATTTGATAAGTTATAAATTCCCAGATAAAATAAAAAATAGAATGCACCAATATGAGCATAGTGCATTGTTAGATTTTTTATAAATTCTACCGACATCATCTTAGCTTGAAATTTTGACAAGATAATTTGCCTTATCTGAAGGACATGCAGTAAAATTCTCATTAAATTACCGATAGGATAGATAACTGATTCGTTGAATCAAATCTAGCTAAGCTAGCTGTCCAAACTTTGATTGCTCGTTCTATCACTGGCGCGTGGGACCAAACTGCCGAGTAGACCCATTTGCCTACCACCGCTCTGCTTCTCCTTCTTCCTCAGTGTGCTTAAGTCCCCAAGTGATTACGCGCTATTGTAGCTCGCGTCAACGCAACAACCTCGCGCCGCAGAGAGGTCGGCTCATCCCCCTCTCCTTGCCATGCTTCAGCCTCCTCTGGATTTCCCGCAGCTCACCCATACTGACCTCTGTTCAGTGCCGCAAAACTCCCAAAGCATTCACACAAGCTGTTCGAGCTTCTCTACAGAAAATCATCAACTACATAACTCGTCTTGGGGTCGCCTTAGAGTGCACTTCACTTCCCCTCAACATTCAAAGCATTCACACAAGCTGTTCGAGCTTCTCTATAGAAAATCATCGACTACAAAACTCGTCTTGGGGTTGCCTTAGAGTGCACTTCACTTCCCCTCAACATTCATCTACCATCATTCATCAAGCAACGCAAATTTCTTCTGATTTGCCTTATAGCTAAAGAACCCTAAAGCTTAAGCCGAAACTAAATTCCATTGATACACTCATCCAATCCCAAATTCCGTTGAACTCTAGCCTCAACACCTCACAAGGAACAAAAGCCCACAAAAACAATTGGGTTTCCTCGACCAGAAGCTCGCCGCCCCTTCTGCTCTTCTTCCTCAAACATGGCGCACGGTGGCATCCTCAACCGAACCTCCTTCGACACTAAAAGAAGGTAAAATAGAATGCTAAGGACTCGTAGATGCTTTATCTGGAACCCATCACACCCGACCGATCATCTTTCGCCGGCACGGCTTGCCGCCATTACCATTGTCTAGGACTAGGGTTGAAAACGGTTCGGATATTTTCCGACCGATCCGGATATTTTCGGATACGGATTCTGTTGGATCGGATATTTGTCGGATAGTATCGGATCGGATACGGATACGGATATTTTTTGATCGGATATGGATATTTTTTTGTCGGATACGGATACGGATTCGGATAATCCGGATAATAGTGGGTCGGATATCCGGATAGACATATGGGCTGGGCCAAGACTACTCTTTTGGCCCAAAAGAGTTTCTTAATTTCAGAATTGTTTTATAATTTAATTAATCTCTAAAGCAAATTTCAATTATTAAATTTAGCAAACCAACTCTAAAAATTATGAAACTTTTTTGAAAAAGTTCCAGTAACAATATAACATTTAAAAAATTATTTTCAAGATTTTATCAGATTTTAATTTTTCTCAAAAATTCAAAAACTCGTATTCTTAATAGGAAAATATATTAAATAAGTAGCTAAAAATGCATAAAAACTCATAAAAACATAATTTATTATTTTAAACATAATTCAACTAAGAATATAAATCTTGAGTCATTACATATAAGTGTTATATACTTTTTTAGAGATATGATATCTAAGTATTATCAAACTTTTAGTGTGTTATGTGTTTACTTCTATTTGAATCTCGAGCAAGGATTACCTTTATTTTGTATTTTAATCTATGTGTATGATGAACTAATCGTATGTGTGTGATAAACTAAACCTTATATAATTTTGTTTGTGACATGATATCTAACTATTGTCTAAGTGAATGAAAATGTTTACATTTGTTCAATTTTCAATAATATTTTAATTAAATCAATTAGTTATGTGTTTCTGTTGATTTTTTATGTACAATTTAAGGGGTTATCATGTTCCGATAAATATTCGAAACCGTATCCGATTCGATTCGTATTCGATCCATATCCGTATTCGATACTATCCGTATCCGTATTCGTATCCGGACTATCCGTATCCGCATCCGAGAAAAAAAATATGAAAACAAATATAGTAGAGCTATTATCCGTCCGTATCCGATCCGTTTTCACCCCTATCTAGGACACACAGTGGTCGATCACCTCCAACCACCGTAAGTAGCAATTAGACCCACCTCTGGGTGCAGCTCAATGCTCTCATGATCACTGCACCCTCGACCGGGCAAGATCGCTGCCGGCGAACTCCCTTGCTCACGGCCCTGCTTCGTTTCACTGAGTAGTAGGACCGGAATGTAAGAGACACATACCCTTGTCTCTTAGCTGGCTGCGCGCTCTCTCTCTAACTGAAGGCCCCACCTGTCGGTCGGTCACATTTAAAATAAACCATGGCGAAAACTGAAAGTACACTTCCGAAGATTGAAAGCGTATTTTGCTTTTTAGTGTATTATTCATCCGAGCCAACTTCATTTATGTATAATTTTCGCATTTTTAATCCAAGTAAGATGAGACAGAATTATAATTTATATAAAATCAAGTACTTTCAGAATATACAAAAATATATTGGAAAAGAGCATTGGGTGAATTTGAAATTCAAATTTAAAGAAAAGGCTGAAAGATAGGCTGCATATAAAAAATTTCACAAATGAACTTAGAATGAAATGAAACTAATTTTGTTGATATGCTTATACTTCCAGCAACTCAAATGTATAAAATATTTTAATTTCATCTATGTTTGAGTCACTTTCTATTAAATATTAGTTTCAATGCACCAAATAATCAAAAGGGCATATTTGTATAAAGGAAATCTAAAATGAGCAGAATTAATTTCTAAATGCTAGTAGGACTCTTGAATCTCTTAGTGCAAACAATGTGTGTGTGTATATATATATATATATATATATATATATATATATATATATATATATATATATATATATATATATATATATATATATATATATATAGAAATATTTGTGAAAACCACCAATTCCATGAAAACTCCATGGAAACCACCTGTAGAAGTTTTGAAAAATTCTCAAAAAATTATCACATGTAGGCGAGGTGAACCTCTACAATCTTGCAAAATTTTAAGTTGAAACTCAATCGCATTTGAAAGATATGAAAAAGACAAAGTCAGCATAAATAGTAATTTTTACTGTTTTGGCACTATTCTTTTTGCTGTTTGTCTTTTTCATATCTTTCAAATGCGATTGAGTTTCAACTTAAAATTTTGCAGGATTGTAGAGGTTCACCTCCCCTACATGTGATAATGTTTTGAGAATTTTTCAAAACTTCTACAGGTGGTTTCACGGAGTTTTCATGGAATTGGTGGTTTTCACCAAATATTTCACATATATATATATATATATATATATATATATATATATATATATATATATATATAAATATTTAGTGCAAACCACTCATTTCATGAAAACTCCATGAAAATCACCGAAAAAGTTTTGAAAAATTCTAAAAAAATTACCATATGTAGGGGAAGTGAACTTATACAATCTTGCAAAATTTGAAGATGAAACTCAATCGCATTTGAAAGATATAAAAAAGAGAAATTCAGCATAAATAGTAATTTTTCACTGTTTAGCACTATTCATTTTGCTTTTTGTCTTTTTCATATCTTTCAAATGCGATTGAGTTTCATCTTCAAATTTTGCAGGATTGTAGAAGTTCACCTCTCCTACATATGGTAATTTTTTGAGAATTTGTCAAAACTTTTTCGGATGTTTTTTACGGAGTTTTCACGGAATGGGTGGTTTGCACCACATATTTGCCCATATATATATATATATAGTAAACTAGCTAGCAGTAGTAGCATACATATGTACATGTGTGCATATAGTTCAGAATGGACCATAAAACTGATTTATTACTGTTGAAATATTTTGAATACAACAACAAAAGATTGCTTGTGCATAAACTTGATTTGTATAAAGATCATAAGCCTTATCCATGTAAAAAGGAATATATATATATAAGTGTGTGTGTGTATAAATATCATAAAATGAAGGATGGAATCATGTCAAGCTAGTCCCAGCATTTTCTTGAAGTTAAGATCATGTTAGCCAATAAAAGACCTAATTTAGAATAAAGACTATAAGACTTTATTCTTTCATATGCATATAAACTATCATGGCCAAAACCAAAATAATGTAAAATTAGTTTTGAAATACTTTTAGGATTGTACCCTACTAATGCCAGAAAAATAAGTGAATAATAATATATAGTGTAGTCGCAAACTTAAAATAAAATCCGATTCTTTATAACATCAACTTTGTGACCACTTATGCCTATTCGGTAGCTCACAAAACATCTCGTCTAAATGAAATTTTTGTGAAGAATAGCCTAGAAACACTCTTTATGATAAGCATTACTATAATCTAGAAAAATATTCTTATTACAGCTTGCTTTTCATCTAAATCCTGCTAGTGCAATAACCTTAAGTGTTAAGGTTGCCAAAAGCATACTATGTGAATAGTTGAGCACAAGAAACTTTCATTTTATATATTCGTGTCGCAAGAATCATGGTGTAACCATAGCCAATAGCCTTATTTTTTAAATTCCAACATGTATAAATCACCTTACATACAAAACATATAGGGCTAATCGTACACTGCATCTTATTAATATGATTCCTTATAACGAAAACCTTAATACCATATAAGCTATTTTAGCGATGAATAAAACATCTTGTCTAAATCTTGAAATTTATAAAATGAGCTTAGTAATGCTCCCTAAAATATAGACCACCTTATTCTGAAGAAATAAGCACATTTCATCATGCTTCGCATATAAATTCTATCAGCAAAATAACCCTGAGTATTATGACCTATAAATCTGTAATACTAGTAGACAAGCTTAATAATAAATGAGAAATCAATATTTAAGATATTTTTATCACCATAACCTACTTAAAACCATGAATAATATAACCAGTAACCTAACCTCAGGTCTAACATATTCAAAACTAATTCTTATGCAAAGTTAATTAAGGATTAAACACTATTCATACATTACACCCGTTGAAGTGACTAATGTTCTAACTCTATCAATTCAAATAATTTTTGCATCTTAAATTCAAAATTATAAGTATAAAAGTACATAATTTTAACTTCTTGAATTCGTAAAACAAGAATATATAATCTGCGAAAGAAACCGTGTATCGCTCAACCTGAAAGCTGTTAACAATAATGTATATATATACACACACATATATACATACCTAATCAACTGAAAACACGAGAACCTGATATCGTACAACCCTAAACCATGTCTGTTTTTCTATAGTAAGTCTTTATTTGATTTTCTGTCTGTCTTCTTTTTGCCCTTATTAAAAATTGTTATTTACTATATTTCTGTTGAATGAAGTGTAGAACTCGACATCATTAACTCCTTCGTTGGCACCATCAACTATGACCACAACTTTGAGCAAACACCCTCTTTGATCATATTGATTCTAGTATTTAATTTTTATTTTGTTTATCAAATTGTTTCATGCATATGCTTATTTTCTGTAAATTTGCTATTTTGTGGTATTGGTAGATATAACTGTTATCTCATAGACTTTCTTGATAAGTATGGATATGTGAACCTTGATAACCATAAAATATGGCTAGACAATACATGATGTCAACTTGGGTATATACGATTATTAACCATACTTAGCCATGCTTAATTAGCAATGATGTAGATGATCAAATCAAAACTGTTTCTTGCGAATTTAAAAAGGTTGGTTATGACAAAGTCGGTTATGGGTATTTTGGCTAAAAACTCAAAATAAAACTATATTTTAGATGCGGCCAATTATTGGCAATAGCCGGTTGTGCTAGGGATGGACTTTTACGTAGTGCAGGGGGAAATTATTGCTCGTGTCAGATTAAGGACCGAATTATGAGTTGTTTTCAAGCCAAGAAAACCATACAACCACGAGTGCTGATATGGGATAGCCTTAATTTATTAAGTTGCTTAGATCTGGCTTTACATATTGATAGGCAAGAGATAGTACAAGCATTCTATTTTAGTTTGCTTGTAAGGGCTTCCACAACTCGGCGTGGGTAAATGCATGTTGGTACAACGGTGCACGTCTTGCTATGGGAAGAAACCACTATTGCACGGATGGACTAATTATGTTGTTATTCTAAAGACAGGGATGGATTGTCATGTTTCATTTATTTATGTTTCTTTTACTATAGCAAGGGTTTTACGTTACCGGACTAGTGCAAAGTTAGGTCTATATAATGTAGCGGTTATATTATGATTGCTCTGTGTCACACTAAAGGAAGTGTCCTAATAGCTTGCACAAAGAGCTAATCATTTCTTGTAGGTAAAGTTGTACACCTCTGTAAAGTGTAAATCTAATTGATTAGCCGTATCTACGGTCAAAGACACTTGGTAACATCATCACATAGTTAGATGTTTTGCTATTTTCAAAATGGGATGATTTTCACCTAATGTGCCTTGTTTTGGCAAAGATTATTGTCATGCTACGGGTTGGCAGGAAATTAGACATCTCGATTAGGCCAGGGCATTCGGTTTTTTCGGTTTTTTGGTTCAGTTTATCCGGTTTTTGAAAAATTCGGGTTTTGAGTTCTTAAAACCGAAACCGAACCAAAATAACTGAATTAATTTGGTTCGGTTATTCGGTTAATCAAATTTCAGATTCAGGAAAGGAGGTCAAGCTTCATTGATCAGAAGTGCAGCACTAGTGCACCAGCTCTGAAAAGCATAGTCAAGAAGTTGATCAAGACTGAGTGAGGAGGTAGTGTTGGCCTGTTGGAAAACTACTGAACAATGATACGACGTCTGAGTTTTCATTGTACATTGTCTGTTACATGCATAAAAATACATATCAAGCAAGAACATATAAATAATTTTGGATTTCTAACATTCCAGTAAGCTAGTTGGAAAATTGATCATTTTAGCATGGAAAATAACAATATTGTAGCATATATTTACTGCTAAAAAAACATCACTGCAGTAATCGAACACAGATTTCATGACAAAGGGAAATCACCGATGGTCCAATGCCCAGCTCTGGCCGGGAGGGTGGCGACGCCTGTGGATGGGAGCTAGGAGGGTGGCGAAGTGACGGAGCAGATTGGCGGGGGCCACGTCGCCGCGTCGGCTCAGGTTGGGAAGGCCAGATGGCAATTGCCGACTGGCGAGAAGGGAGGGCGGCGACACGGCGCTGGCGAAACCTGGGGGCTGAAGCCGCGGCGCCACGCTAGTATGTGGCGCCGCACGGTCGCACCAGCCCTGCCGCCCCGCTGGTTCACCCTCTGTAGCCGGCGCCGCTATGGGTAGGGTTTGTTGCAATTGGGATTTGGGAATTGAAGAGAAACGTGTGCGTGCGCGGATTGTTGGGTGTTGGCGAAGACTCACAGGTCGGTGGCTGGGCCTGGGCTAAGCCGCTGAGGCCGACTGACTAATTTGGTTCAGTGAAGCGGTTTTTCGATTTTCATAACTAAAAAACTGAACCGCAAACCATAAACCAAATAGTATCAGAATAAAAACCGAACCACAAACTGTAAACTAAAAATACCAAAATATTGATTAATTCGGTTCGGTTCAGTTTTTCGGTTTTAGTTTAAAAGTGCTCACCCCTAATCTCGATACTCACATCATGGAGGACTGTGAGTTATTACTTATTCTTTACTTACTTTTATATCAGTGAAGCATGCTTTTACAAATTTCGTTTCTAAATTACAACTTGATTTACAAAATCAATGCCGCATTATGCAAATTATCTGTAGAAGCTTCCTTTGACATGGCCTGCATTACTAATGTTACAAATACCACGTTAAGTCTTGCTGAGTATGAAAGTACTTAACCTTGCTTATTATGTTGTTTTAGGTGGATAAGACAGCGAAGCTCTGAAAAATATCTTTTCGTCGTAGGTTGCGGGAATTTCAATAAAGTGATCTTCCTAGGGATTTATGCCTTGTCAGTTGTCTGAGGATTGGATGGGCACACTACAAGATTTTGCTTCTTTTGTTGTTATATATATACTCTGAGTAATAAAATACAATGTACAATCAGCTTCCGCTTTAATAATGATGTATGGTTGTGATTTCAGTTGTTGTAAATGTATATACTAGCCGTTGATCATGAGATTAATACTATATGCACATGAGATTTTTATTTTTGAATTTCATGTTAAAATAGGGGTCACTACAAATAAATATAAATTCTCCATTCTCCTTTTTCGGCCAATTGGACCAAGTTTTCGATAGAATTTTCAGTTTCATTTATACGGAATTTCCGTTTCGTTTCTGTTACCATTGAAAATGGCTCCTTCGTGTTTGTTTTCGACAAAAAATTTCATTTTCGTTTCTATACCAATATTTTCTGTTTTTTTGTTTCAAAAAAGACTCCGTTTCTGTTTTTCTTCGAAATGGTTAGAAATTCCTTTTCTATTTTCATCCCTAGCTGCAATGCGGTGCGGTGCCTCTTTTCTTTGCCTTTCCCCCTTGAATTGCTGGCTTTGCATGCTTGATTTGTTCAAACCACAAACTTGCCAAAATCAAAGACTTCTTTCTAGCCATGTGCTTCTTTCTCTAATTTCCCTTTTTTCCCCTATTGTCCGCACGTGCCTTTTTCTTTAATGGATCCGGTCGCCGTCGCCGTTTTCTGGTGTGGCGTTGAAGGGTCCCGTGGGCCCACGTGTCACCAGATGAGTGGTTTGTTGGTATGAGGCACGTGCTATATTTTCCTTTCTTTTTCGGTGAAAAAACTCATTCTTGGCCACTTTTTTTTAAACCCTTTTTCCTACTCCTTATAGAACATATTATACCTCATTTGTCAATAAATATATATGGCAACCCTAAATTTTCCCTATTTTCACGTAACCTCACGCCCTCAAATCCTCGGAGGGCCACTTTTCCATTGCTATGTTTGCGTTGTGTTGTGGTACATATCTTGTTAGCTAGGGAAATCTTTAGTAATTTCAATTACAAACTGCTATTAAGACTCCAAGAATATTGCTTTCAAATAGCTGTTATACCAAAAATAGTAAAATAGAAGTGTTTTTCTTTTATAAAAAAATATCAAGAATTCTTGACCGAGTCAATATCTTTCCATGGAAAGCAGGCTTATATATTAGGACCCCACTTAGGCTCTTTTTGTTTGGGATTTTTCATCGGTTTAAAAGTCAAAAAAGCGAAAGTTTAAACAAACGAGTAGCTTTTTATCTGGGCTTTTCAAAAGCCATAAGCCTCCATATAACTAAAAGCCAAAAGTCACTGGAGAGAGACTTTTTTGGCTTATTAATGGTTGGTTTTAGACTAACAATACTAAAGTTAGATAAAATTACCCACCTTTATCATATACAAAAGTCATTAGCTTTTAACCTGTTTAAGCGAAAAAACTGGCTTTAAACTATAAACTAAAAAATCTAAGTCTAAACAAATATGGCCTTAACATAATGGTTATGTTTACGACTATGCATGATTCAAAGGAAGCATCATCCCCTTTAGCAACAAACTAGTCCGAAGCCAATAATTGCAAGTTAATTATGACCAAGAGACGACTAGTCATGAGCAGCAACGACTGGTCATACGGTTCTATAATGTAACATTCCAAAAATTTAAAGAAAGTGAAAGATGGAAATCCAAAATTTTGAATGTGTTTAATTCTGAATTCTCTTGGATTTTTTTCCCTTAAAGCAAGTCAAAAATGTGGAATTAGTAAAGAGGTAAAAGTAAAAAGGTAAAAATGAAATATCGGTAAAAATTCATAAATATTATATTAAAATATAGGAAATCTCTAGAACTACTTTTCTGCAATCAAAGGTAATACGAACACATTAATCAATGATACGAAATGAGAATTAATGAAATTTTACTAGAAATAGTGGCATGTCAGAATTTTGTAAAAATCTACAAAGTTTACCTCAAGCTAACATACCTTCCTGAGAGCAATGTTAATCTCTAGTAAAAATATCAAAATTAATATTCACATTTATATCCTTTTTAAATTTAAAACTGAAAGCTAGAAAATCTGGAAATTATAATATCAGATTATTAGAAAATAAATATGCAAGATATAAATATGAAATTTTACAGAAGAACACTTTGATCATGAAAAATATTTACAAAATTCCTGACCTCATTTCAATCTCTAAATAAATGAAAAACAGAAAAGATTTAAATGGACAATAATGCATCATAATTATTAGAATTTTTGTACAAAATATTTTAACTCATTTTTTTCACATTGTAGAGAACCCTCTTTAGAATTCCTTCAAAAATTTTGAAAAAAATTTGTGACATGATTTGACAACCCTATTAAATGTTTAAGCATGTGCTGTCTGGAAACCGATTAGGACTACCTTCTTTCCACCTCTGCCATGTGGTCCCGATCAGTCAGCTGGACCCGCCGACCAGGGAAAAGAACCCCTTCTCTCTCTTGCCAGCTGCCAGGTAGACCCTTTAGCTCCACATGTCAGACTCCTTCCCCTCTCTTCTTCTCCTCTCTTCTCTGCTCTTTCTCCTCTCTATCACGGCAAAGAAGGCGCCCGAGAGTTCGCAACCACGATGAGATTTTTGCGGCACCGATTTGCTTCCATGATGTCTTTTCGCCCCAAATTGCGCTGCCATGGCAGAAAATCTACCGCCACCGCTTGACCGGCCGCGAACCTCCGCCGAGACCAAACCACAATTGGGCTACACTTATACCACTCCATCTCTGAATCCATCGTACCACAAGCAACCTCATTCATATCTAAACCGACGCCCTCACGCAATTTGAAGTTTGGTTGACCGTAGTTCCACCGCGATGTACACCGTCTTCCTCGACTCCGGTCTCACACCGCAGCCTTGCACGAGACTCCACCGCCGTGGTGAGCTACTAAAACTGACTTCCCTAAGTTCAGTGATGCTTAAATTACCCATTACCGTGCCTGTGTTAGCACTCGTTGCAGTCATGGTGACCATCACCATTGCGCACCACCGGGCTCCGTTGCGAGCCATACTTTGATGACCCCCGAGCTCCACCAAGCCAGCCCTAGGTGCGCAATGAGATGCTGAAGCTCACCGTGACAGCGGTCCGTCATCTCCGGCGTCACCTCGCCACCGGCGAGCTCGGGACTGACCTCCCCTGCAGCCCTGCTTCGGCTCCCTGCTAGGCAAGCTTGCCATGTCAGCCTCTCAGCTCACACGCACACTGTCCTGCGGACCCTGCACGTCAGCCGCAAATGCCCTCACACTCACGTCGATCTCACACTGCAGGCGGGGTCGGATGTCAGCCACGGCGAGTACTGTGACCACTGATGCGTAGACGCGTAGTACCGCAAGGTGAGTGGCACGTCTCACCAGGCGCTCCCAGACGCTGACCGATGGGGCCCCACTGCTAGTCGGGGCGGCTGAAATTCAAAAGAACCCGCGTGAATTGAAGAGTACTCTTTCAATGTTATGAAAGTGTATTTTCAAATTTTTCTAGGTTTTTCTAAACCGAGCCAATTCAAATGTGCATAACTTTTGAAATAAAGCTCCAAATGAAGTGAGACAAGTTTATAAATTCATGATAAATCATGTAGTTCTAAATATGCAAAAAAATTTGAATTTTACCACTGTGTAATTTTGAAATTCAAATTTAAAGAATGTTTAAAATATGCTCTAAACAAAATTTTTTTAAATGAACTCAAGAATGATTAGAACCAATTTTGTTAGAATCCATAGATCATAAGCAACCCAAATGTGCAATAAGATTTAAATTTCAACTTAGTTTCCATACTTTTCAATCATAGCTTAGTTTCATTATATATATTAGAAGTTCATATGTGTATAACTTGTGCAAATAGTTTCAAGATATGCAAAATACTTAGAAATATTGAGTGTATACATGTTATACAATACGGTGACTTTATGTCTTACTAATATTAATCCAAATAATGTTAGCCTCTTGAATTCAAAATTATACATATAAGTATATATAATTTTAGCCTCTTGAATACGTAAAATAAGGATAATTAATCTATAGAAAATAAAAACCTTACTATAGCATAGCCTAAGATTGCTAATAATAAGTAAGAATAAAAAAAAAGATAGAATAAAATGCGTGTACATAAAATCATGAAACTCCAACCCTAAGAACCACCTCTGTTCTTTACAGCAAGTTCCTATTTCATTTTCTATTTGTATTCTTTTTACTCTTATTAAAGTTTATTAACTGCTATGTTTTCGTTAAACGACGTGTAGAATCTAACGTTCTAGATTTACTCGTCAACGACCCCGACTTCGAGTTTGATGACAATCAGCAAGGCAAGCACCCCCTTTGACCATATTGATTCCAGCATTTCAAAATTGTCTTAGTGAATCTTTTATGCATGCATTATGTTCCATAAACACTGCTATATTGTGGGAACCGGTAGAAGTATTCCTAAATTGCGGAATTTCCTTAATAAATATTGACTTGTGAACCTTGATAACCCTAGATTATGGATAGATACACTATGTTATCAAAATGGGTATACTAGCTCGTTTATACATGCATCTGCTTAGTATGCTTTAAAAATGGGTACAAGAATGGATGGTTATACTATTCATGATGGAAATAGATTGTTTGACATAATGGATAATATAATCAATGGTAATTTAGTAAAAATAAAACTATGATTTTAACGCGAGTTAGTATTGGCAATGACCGGAAGTGCATAGGACTTGCATGTAGATAAGGGGAGATTTCTCGCTTGAATCGGATTAAGGACCAAACTACTATGTTATTTTCAAGCCAAGACAACCGTATAACCACACGTATTGGAATGGGACGACCTTAACTTATTAATTTACTTAGAACTAGCTTTGCACATTGGAAGGTTGTAGTAGTATGAGCTTTCTGGACTGATTGCTCGAAGGAAAGTCCACACTAAGGTAACTATGGAACAAATGTTTACCGATGCAACGATGTGTACCATACTATGGGGGAAAAGTAGGACGATGGGATATGAAATGATTTGTCGTACTATATGTACAAATATCCTCTGTCGTCATAATATGGGTTTAACGTCACTAGGCTGGTGCTAAGTTAGGGTTATGTAATGTAAAGGTTATGTTACGATCTCCTTACCGACACACCAAAGCAATCGTGTTATTAGCCTGGCAAAAGGGGTTGATCATTTCTTGTGGGTAAATTTGTACACCTCTGTAGAGTGTAAATCTTTTTGAAAAGTCGTGCTTGTAGTCAAGGGCACTTAGTAAAGTCATCAAATAATTAGATGTTTTATTATTTTCACAAAAGACTGGTTTGTGCCATGCGTTAGCAAGAAATGGTTCGTAGTGTTGCTCATGTCACAAAGGTTTATAAATTGCTACATTTATCCTTATATACTTGTTATTTCATATACCTGTCAAATTGCTTTTACAAAATTCTGTTTGCAATCTATTATTTAGTATTTACAACTCAAATTGGCTTTATACAAAATAACCATATAAGCCTATCCTTTGTTACAACCTACATATATTACAGGTTTTGCAAAGTATTACAAATACATAAAGTACTCAACTAGCTATTATTGTTGATTTAGGTGAAGAAACAGAATTCCCCAAAGAAACTTATTCTAACACAGGATACGGGGATATCAACGATGATCTTTTCTAGGATATACCTTGTCAATTGTTTATGGGAATGTTGGGCTAATTAAAAGGCATACTACAAGATAAATATGTTTCCATTGCAAGTTTCTTTTGGATTGTAAAAACATATTATATAAACTTCTTCGGCTATCGTATGTAATAATATAAGAATGGATGTATTATCAATTTGTAAATGTACATACTAGCCACTGATCTTAAGACTAGTATTATATGCACATGGAATCCATTATTGATATTTAATATAAAAAATGGGGGCCCCACATATAAGCACAAGATAGTTTCTCATTTAGTTAACATGAAAATAGTTATTGATGTATCTGATAACTTACGATAGTTGATCAAAGAATATGAAGGTTCAAAACTCAACGAAGACACATACATGAAGACAAAAGGTGTCTTGAGCGGTATTAACTCCCACATGTTAGATATGTATAAATAGGGTGACTTGCGTGCCCCAAAACACATATGATTCATCCCAGTAATATTCTTTCTGTACACGACAATAAAGCCTCTACTTAATTGTGCTCCCTTGTTTTACTTTTCCTTAAGTTCGATGGAGGGTGTTATGGGTCCCGATCATCTACTCAATTCAATATCAAACAAAACCTCAATTTATGTGAAAGTGAAAGGCCCTTAGTTATAACGAAATGGACGGAGTAATATTTTTACATGTCAGGGCGCGGGTGATGCATGCTCAGGCGTGCCTTTTCAAGGCTGAGCTTCTTCACGGGGGCGTGCCATGAACAGGTCTACCCATAAAGCATGCTGTTAGAAAAGAGCACATGCGCGCGTACGTACAAAGGCGTAGAATACATGGCAATATATATAAGGCGCCTAGCAATGCCCTTATCTAAAGGGCAGGGAGAGCTGAAACGTGTTTGCAATATAGCACACGTGGTGCAGGGTAAGTTGTTCTAAGAGTTTTCAGATTTTGTAATCGATCACAGCTAATTTAGAAAAGAAAATATAAGTATTCCTACAAAACAAAAGAGAAGGAAAATGCAAGTGCTCTCGAAAAACCTGGGGCTACAATGCCAAGCTTGTAAGCCACTAGCTAGCTAGGGTTGTACATGTATTGGAGCAAAAGCAATATAAGTATCCTAATGACTTGTGTCCGAACGTCCGAAATTTTCGGATACGCTTTAACATTTTTTTATACGCGTGCAACATTTTCCTTGACAAACAGTTAAATTCGCTACAGTAAACGGATGTTGCAAACGTTAAAAAAATATTGCACGCGTCGAAAAAAATATTGTAAGAGGCGTCCGATGGAATGAACAATGATCGGACGTCCGAGCGCTAGTATCTCCCTATAAGTATACGCATGTGGAGACGGATGTGACCGACGGAGATCGATCGAATTAAATTCTGACATTCTGCCGGCCGACAAGCGAAGAGGATGGGAATATATATATATATATATATATATATATATATATATATATATATATATATATATATATATATATATATATAGTGCAAACCATCCTTACGGTGAAAACCACCCGTAAAGTTTTGAAAAATTCTTAAAAATTACCATATGTAGAGGAGGTGAGCCTCTACAATCCTGCAAAATTGAAGATGAAACTCAATCGCATTTGAAATATATGAAAAAGACAAACAGCAAAATGAATAGTGCTAAACAGTGAAAAATTACTATTTATACTGAATTTGTCTTTTTCAGATCTTCAAATGCGATTGAGTTTTATCTTCAAATTTGCAAAGAGGCTTCCCCTACATATGGTAATTTTTGAGAATTTTTCATCGTAAGAGTGGTTTGCACCAAATATGCCCGATATATATATATCGCCGTCAACTGGATTCGACATCGTTCCTACCCACGCACGGACGCGTGGCACACGTTTCTTCGTCTTTCCCTTTCCTCCCTCCTGTTTCTTCTGCAGCGGCGGTGGGGGCAACGAAGACAAAACAAAAGAGAGGAGAGAAGGAAGGGATCGAACAGAAGCGAAGAAAAGCTAGCGTACGTGCATCGCCGTCGTCATATCGTTAATTTCCCATACATCTGAACCGCTGAACGTACCGTGGCCAGGTACCTAATTGTGACACGTTTAATGCTTTGTAGCTAAGCCGGTTGTGCGGCGGCAGCTGCAATAACGCACGTGAATTAGTTGGACACACATTAGCTAGCTAGCATCGCGCGCGCGCGTTTGCGCTTTGATGAATTTGTGGCTTAGTCTCCACGTGAACGCATGTATGATCGAGTAGAACTCTCGCGCGCGGACCCCACAGCCCACGTAATTATATTAGCTACCTTAATTTTCATGAGGTTATCGTGCCAGTCTAATTAGCTAGGTCTATACACATGTCCATTCTCTTGTTAATCAAATTTTCGAAACTTTGACTATTGATATCTACTTAAATATTTAACTTGGATACATAAAAATCATGTGTAAATTTGTCTCAAAAAGTTTTTTCATTGTATTATAATTTTATTGAGTTTTATAAATATATTATAATAAAAATTAGTGGCCGAAGCTATGTTTTAGAAACCGTGTCAATACCTTACACGACAACAATTTGTGAAAAGCGAGAGTATATTTCAAAAGGGATCAGATGGGGAAGGGGAAGGCATTAGGAGCCGAAACAGGCTAGGGATCATAATACAGGAACCAGGTAGGCCATACTACTAGAATTCAACACTCTCACCGAAAACCCCTAGGTAACGGTTAGGGAAGAGGTTTCCTAATATGAACCCTACAGAACGTTGGGAGTTGAGAGTAGAGGTAGGCATCGGGCTGGGTTTTTTCGGGCTAGCATGAGGCACGGTTAGCACAACTCGGCCCGCAGTCGGATGGACCATGTTGGCACAGTTGCCCGGGTTGTGCCAGGCTTGCCAACGTGGCACAGTGGGCGGCACGGCACACCACAGTTGCGTCTGTGCCATAGCACGGCCTGCCTTTGCACGCCGACATGTGCCCAGCACGGTGGCATGGTGGACCTACCGCTGTAGGGCACGAAGGTAGGGGAGAGGAGGAGGCGGAGGTAGGGTTACCTGGCCCGTGCTAACACCCACGCCTAAGTTGACGTGCCGACGCCAACGCTGGTGTTGACCGTGCTCGCCACGGCTGCGCCCAAGCTCAGAGGGACAGGGAGGGAGACATGGCCGCATGCGGAGAGGTGAGGGATGCGGCTAGCGATGCATGGGGAGGCCGGAGGCGAAGAGGGAGGGGCAGGCGACAAGGTGGAGGGGGATGCAGGGGAGTCGGCGACGGAGGAAGAGGGGGCGGGAGGGGAGGTCGACGGCGGGAGGGAGAGGAAGAGGGAGGTGGGAGCGAGAGGGTGAGGGGGCATGCCAGTGTCAAGAGAGGCAGAGGTGGTGGGGAGAGACGGAGGGTGATGGGGAATGTAGGGAGGCAGAGTTGGCACCAAGGGAGGCTGAAAGAGGTGAAGGTAGCAGGCGAGGGGGAGGGGAGGCAATGAAGGCTGAGGAAGCAGTGAACTCCAAAAAAGAAAAGGGAGGAAAAGAAAAAAAAGGAAAGAAAAAGGAAGAAAGGAGAAAGGAAGAAAAGGAGAAAAAGGGAAAGGAAAAGAAAGATGGAGGGCGACTAGGAGCGTAGGGAGGTGGAGCTGGCACTGTGGATGTCTGAGAGAGGTAGGGGATAGTGGAGGGAGGAGGCGGAGGCGTTGAAAAGAGAAATGGGCGGAAAAGAAAGAAAGAAGGGAAAGAAAAAGGAAGAAAGAAGGAGAAAGGAAGAAAAGGAGAAAGAGAAAAGGGAGGAAAAGAAAGAAATGAGGGGAAGAAAAAGGGAAAAAAGGGAAAAAAGAAAAGTAAAAGAAAAGAAGGGAAGAAAAGAAAAGGGAGAAAAAGGAAATAAAAGGAGAAAATGAAAAAAGAGAAAAGAAGAGAGAAAAAGAGGGGACTGAGCTGGATTTCGAGTGACAGACCCGATTTCTAATCTCACGCGGTCAAGGAGTTGTCCATAGTGGATTTATTCATTCTCAGCACTCATGGTAATATTTCATGGTAGGTGGAGGGAGGTGGAGGGGCCGAAGCGAGTGAGGTGGCATGGGAGGCGAACATGGCATATTTGTGTCTACTACCTTAGCTACGTACGTCTCTGGTTCCTTTCCTCTCATCGTAACAGTGCAAATGAGTCATGCCTTAACCTCGACTATTTTATGTATATATATGTAGTTATTATACTTTTTTTCTTATGGGGGTATCCCATACCGAGGTGTAAGGTTTTTATCGTGGTAGTAACTCTATACTTGTTCAAGAATAAATAAAATTTAGTTCTTTTCCCCCAATATTTGTGTCCACTGCTTCAGCACTGCATGTCTCCAGCTTCTTTTCTCTTGTCGCAATAGTGCAAATGGGCTGAGCCTAGATCGACACAGCACAAAGCCAACATGAATCGCAAATAGGCTCTACTTGGGCTCGCCGAAGACAAACTAGGTCGACACGGCATGGCACTGTGGGCCTGCCGAGCTATGACGGCCCATGTCTAGTTGAGAGCAACAAGGTTAGTTGAGAATTTGCAGTGACAATAATTCTCCTACGTGGAGTGCCGACAGGTGGATTTTGCTAGTGGAAGTGGGCGTCGGAGTGAGGGAGACGAGAATTTAGAAATTGGGAGGTGTTTTCTCTGTTCAAATTTGTAAGACATAATTTTTGAATGGTTTTGTCCATAAATCTTTGACATATTTCGTATTCTAATAATATAAAATTAGTGTAACGTTTCCTCTATGCTGCTAATAAATATATTTATTTTATATTTTCTGCATGCATGCATTGAATATAGTATTAGTGATAATAAATAGGGTAATCTAGTCTTTTTTAACAATTTTTTTTGTCTATATTGAGGAAGTAGAGCGAAATTTCCTAGCCCTGCACATCCAGGGCTTTCAGTAGATCGAGAGAGCGGCTAATACCCACAGAAACCAATAAAGATTGTCTATCGCTACTGAGCGAGGTTAATTACGTGGTCCATCATCTGAACAACACGAATGGTTTCTCCGCCCGGATCTACAAATATTGTCAATTAGACGTGTAATAAGTCCATGCGTTGCTGCGGACGGAAGAAATTGTTAAGACAGGTTGAGATTTTAACAGAGAGCTGAAATTATTTCCAAGAACACATTAAAAGAAAAGAGGGAAAAAGCGCTGATTAATTTTGGAAAATATCTCTCCAAATTTTTTTTAAAAAATATCTCTCCAATAGGTTATGAGATTTATAGGAATCATTTTTTTTTAACGTAGCTCGCGCATAAATATACAAACTTAGAAGCTCAATTAAATTAACGAAGTTGCTTTAAATGTATCAGCAGCACTGCTAGTTTTCTAAAAATTCTCATATGCCTGAGTATGATTTGAAATTTTGACAGTAGCGTAGGCACGCTCTCAGGGACCTTCTGAAAAATTTTCAAGGATTCGCAAATGTAGTAGCTTAGTTAAAGTAGCGAAATTGCTTTAAACGCATTAGTAACATCGTTATAATTTTTAAAAATCACTCAAGTTATGTGATGATCTAAATTTTTTACGGTAGGCTAGGCACACTCCAAGGACCATTCACAAAAAGTTTCAAAAATTTACAACATGATCCAGTAGTTCAATCAAATGATTAAATCAGTAAAGTTGCTTTAAAAGTATTAGTAGTATTGTCATTTTTTAAAAAAAATCCGAAAAATTTGATCATAATTTGAAAATTTAATGGTAGGTTAGACACGCTTTGAGGACACTCCTCAAAAAGTTACAACATGATCATGCTAGCTCAATTATATTAGAGAAATCGAAAAAAGACCGGATCTTCTCTATTTTTAAAAGAACTCAATTATATCTAAATTTTTTCAAGGATTCGCAAATGTAGTAGCTTAGTTAAAGTAGCGAAATTGCTTTAAACGCATTAGTAGCATCATTATAATTTTAAAAAATCACTCAAGTTCTGTGATGTTCTAAATTTTTTACGGTAGGCTAGGCACACTCCAAGGACTATTCACAAAAAGTTTCAAAAATTTACAACATGATCCAGTAGTTCAATCAAATGATTAAATCACTAAAGCTGCTTTAAATGTATTAGTAGTATTGTCAATTTTTTAAAAAAAATCCGAAAAATCTAATCATAATTTGAAATTTTAATGGTAGGTTAGACACACTTTGAGGACACTCCTCAAAAAGTTACAACATGATCATGTTAGCTCAATTATATCAGAGAAATCGAAAAAAGACCGGATCTTCTCTACTTTATTATACCACAGAAGATCGGCACTGTAGCAAACGGACGCGTGGCGGGGCGCGGCGGAGTCGGCCGTACATCCCAAAAACTATAAGGTTTATATGATTCATCTGATTTTGATTTTTTCAGAGCACCACTGGCACACCAGGTATATACATACGTGCTTATTCACACACCTGTTTATTCACTACACATACTAAAAGTTTTGTAGAGACTAAAGCCTCCCGAAGCACACGGATACATGTTTGAGCAATGCTCCCAATATAAGTTGCACAGATCTTAAAGCAAGTGAAGTATAACTAATAACCATCTACGCTTTATTTATAACTAATAACCATCTACGCTTTATTCATACTTTAATATTTATGCAAATTAAGAAAAGTATAGAAGCACATCTCTATTTCTACTACTTCTAATTTGGAGTTGGTGGCGGTTGTCCGTTCTCCTCTAGAGCACTTAATCCATTGAATCTGGCACAAATGGCTAAGATGGAAGCGGATTTAATCTAACCAATTAACTTTTTTTCTTTTTGCAAAAAGACCCGGCTGAACGATCTCCTCCTTGACTTCCTCAGCTCCTCAGCCCTATGATCTCTACCCCTATGCTACGTAGGCGTTGTTGCTGTTGACTTGGAGGGCGGGGGTGAGGCGGATCGCTTTCCTCCCCTAGGTCCTACTCCAGATCCTCCACAGCATGACCTCTTGTGCCACCGCTATGCCAGCCGAAACTCCAAACCTGTTTGACTGCTTCCTCCCCCTGCTTGCACCTCCTCCTGAGCCAAGCAAATCCTAGGCACCGCCATATGGACATAGAAACCGACAGCTGCTTTGGCAACAAGCATGTGCACAATCGTTTGGGCCTTCTAGGAAGGTCTGCATCCACTGGCGTTCCCAACGATGCAATCGCTTTCCCTACCCTTACCTCCACAGCGAGCTCCCCGAGGCCAATTCCAAGCGCACAAACCACAATGCTCAAGTGCTTGCACAACTGCTTGGGTCTGGCCCCCGCGCCTTCTCGTCGTCAACTTCCCTACCCCTACCTCTACAACGAGCTCCCTAAGGCCACCTCCAAGCACCCAAACCGTAGCGCTGGCTCCGGCGAGCACATTTGACGCAACCCCAACTCTGCAGGGGGAGGGGGCCACTGTGGTGGTGGGATGATGGGATGAATAAATGGGGAGGGGCCTTAGAGGTGCATACGGCGGAGTGAGGCACAAGGTCGCTGGTGACTATTCCTATGGCAAGAAGTGCCACTTCCTCCATAAATACTGCATGAGCGATAGATCTCATTGCTCACCCCTCTCCAGGGTCACGAGAAGGTACTCTCTTCCTTCTACTAAATACCGATTTGACTGTGTGGTAAAAACCTGAAAAGTTGCTAAGTGAAATGTTGTTGACAGTGCATCTAGGCACTTATGTTATTTTGGTGATTAATGACAAACACATATAATAACAATCTATATAATTGTGTAAATGCTTAACTTAGTGCTTAACAAATGACAAACCTCTAATATGATTATATTGCTATGAGGCTAACATGTTTATTGCCAAGTTGAGTATTAGTCTCATCTATTTTGAGGAAAATCAAGTGGAATGGTTAAGCAAAGATAAGGTATGCAATCTCGGTATCCCTTCTATATTTGTTATTGCATTCCTTTTGTGCAAATGCATAGTGAACTCCAAGTAGCATGTTAATTATATATATGCACATTAGTTCATGTCATATTTATTTGTGCATATATATTCATTTGAGTTCATTATGTACTTTGTTTTTAGTATGCATGTATTAACTAGAGTGAAACTTCATATTGCTATAGATTGACTTGGTGCATGCATGTTTTAGTTGTATATCTTCTCATGCAATTCTCTTAGTGAAGTTTAATCTAGTGTTGGATCACATATTTACTCTTATTCCAAATATTAGTTGCACATGTACAATTCGTGTATATTCTATCATGTGCTTCATTTAAGTAAAGACTGTGATCCTTACCATGATTTAATTGATTCATCATATCGGCAATTATCTCTCTAGTGCATATAGATCAATTACATATTCATCATGATGCACTTAGTAGAGAACATTTCTTATGTCAAGTGTTTCTATTTATGTTGTGCCTCTTTATATGAAACACTTGTGGTAATTAACTGCTCACAAATATCAATTTCTTCATATCTATTGAGCTTTTGAGACTAATGCTTTTCATGAGTGGTTTGGAAAGAATTAGGTCATGTGTGTGTATAATGACCAAGATATCTTGGAGGATGACCGTTAATCCAAGATCAACAAGACGGTGGTGTCACCAAGAGTTGAGGACTAAGTCAAGATCGACTTGGCGTGGAGATCGTCGGAGAGGATGATCAAGTCAAGGTTGATAGAACGAGAGTCTCATGAGGTGAATCGAGTCAAGTTGAACAAGGCGAAGATGTCATCAATTATATGGTGAAGGTCTTCATGCACCGGCATTAAGAAAGAAGACGGCAAGTGACTATTTCTAGACTTGTATTATCTTTGATTTAATTTGAGTCTAAGGATTGCCGTACTATTAAGAGGGATGCGACGTCGAATGACTTTTAGATGTGTCAAGTGCTCAAGTGATCCATCCTTGTGAAACTTAAAGAGAGAGTGGTGTTGGTGGTGCCGGAAAGTGAGAGTTGTAGGTCTCCCTTGGATTATTTGTGAAATATGTATTTATCCTTTGATATTTGGGTAGTGAGACCTTGTTAGTTGTGTAGCCCTCGTTCTTAGCTTTCCGTAGAGTCCAAGATCACTGAAATCGGAGTCCGGAGTCAAAAGTTATGCTCGTTTTCGTCGGGCTGCTCAGTGCTGTTCGGACTATCTGAACATATTTTCGGACTATCCGAGCTGAGTCTCTCTGTTAGCCATATTTAACCCGTTCGGACTATCCGAACTTGAGTTCGGACTGTCCGAACTGACTCGAATGTTGAGCAAAACGGCTAGTTTTTCGGGGCTCTATTTATAGCCCCATCCTCCCCCATTTTAAGGGGGCTTTTACCCTGTTGATTAAAGGTGCCATACCCTTGTTCTTGAGCCCCCAAAATCCCTCTCTAATCTTATATCTAAGTGATCCCCTTAGTGAGAAGGGTTGAGGATAGTTGGAAGAGGTGTGTGTTGAGAGAGATTTGATCTTTGAGCACTTGAGTTCATCTCCAAGCTTGTTCTTCGTGGGCATTTGTTACTCTTGGAGGTTGAGGACTCGTAGACGGCTAGGAGGTCGCCTACGAGCCACTTGAGCTTTGTGTGGTTGGCCGTGGGAAGTTTGTGAAGGCCGATTCCGCCTCCGTAAGGGAAGGAATCAAAGGAGTGATGACCGGCGAGTGCATTTGTGCAACACCGGGAGGAAGAGGGTTGAAAGAGACCCCGGCTCAAGTGTGACCGAGCCGCCTCAACGGAGACGTAGGATCCCCTCAAGAATCCGAATTTCGGGTGAAAAATCATTGTCTTTATGCTTACTTCTTATTCTTGTTAAAGTACTTGATTTTGAATCTTGAAATTGCCCGATCTACTTTTCTATTGAGTTTTCCGCTAGATCTCTACGTGTTTTAAGTATTCTAGGCTAACTAGTTCCATTTGGTGCAAGTCTTATACTCTAAATAGCCTAGATTTACCTTTTGATATGCTTTGCTCTGAAACGCTCGGATTGTCTGAATAGAACCTCGGATACTCCGAATAACTCGGACTATCCGAATATAATCTCGGACCATCCGAACCACTCGGACTATCCGAATATAATCTCGGACTATCCAAACTACTCGGACAGTTCGAAGTATTATTCGGACATTCCGAACTGTATGTATTCCACTGCAATTTAGTTTTAAATTTTTAATTCACCTATTCACTCCCCCCTCTAGTCGACATCCCCGGTCCTTTCAGTTGTGCTTGTGCGTTTTTTCGGGTTGTAATGAGGATAGCACTGTACTAGGTCTGACAAGTTGTATAAATTGTCATGAAGGCTATTTCGGAATGGAGAGCATATATATTTTGGAAATTAAATCCTGAGTTTAGGCTGCATATAATTTTTATAAGCATTTGGTCTAGTAGCTTACCGAATTATGCAATTTAGGATCACGTTTAATAACATGTATTACCCTCTTTTAATACTCCGTTACAACGTATGGACACCCTACTAGTATGTTCTCATTAAGATGTACAAATACTCTCACATTCACCACCCGCCTAATTAATGTGCAGTCATCTGTGCCAAGTTTCTACCTTAGAATATGCAAGGTGGAGAATCCGGAAATACTAGCTTGCTTGACAATGACCAAATAATACATATATTAAACCAGGGAGCTTTCATGTCCTCTCGCCGTAGCCACGTCGATTTCGGGCTGACGTGGCCGCGTGCCGTCGCACTGCATCGCCCACGTGGTTAACTCGGTACTCAAGCTCAAGTAGCAGGTCACACACCTTAAACACGAACGGTCGCACGACGCAGTGTTGGGAGCTCTCGCACTTGTGCTAGCGACCCGGCTTCGAGTCCGCTCGCTCGCGCGTGCGTCGCCCCGCTTGGTTTTCTCCCGAGCGACGTGTGGTGCTGTCGCGTGGCGTGATACGCGGGCGACGTGTGGTTGATCGTGGGCTGATGCGTGGCGCCTGTATTTTTGTGAAAAGGCCCCGTTTTTTGTGAAAAAATGCCTAACAGAACCTGAAATTACAGAATAGTACTTCCTTTACGTGAAGGCACCCAGAACTCCTAGATTTTTTTTCTGAAAAGGCCCCCAGAATTTCTTGGAATTATAGATCTTTCATGACAAGGAGCTCAAAATTTTCTAAAATTACAAATTGGTCCTTTTTTACTAGAACATCCACATAGTTTTTTAGTTCCCTCTAAATTCCTTAAAATTATGGAATAGCCATTTTTTGTGAAATTTTTTCTAGTATCATGAAAATTCTATAAAATTATGGAATGGTCTATTTTTTCCCTAGAAGACCCCTGAGACTTCTTCTGTTTGGTTTTTGGCACCCTATTTTTTACGGAGAGTTGCTCAAATTTTTCACAGGCCCTCCGAAGCTTTCAAAAATTATTTTTAGCGGAATAGCTGTTTTTTGGTGAAAATTTTTCCGGAACCTTGAAAAATCCATAAATTTATGGAATAGTCTATTTTTTCCCTAAAAGATCTCCGAGACTTCTTTTGTTTAGATTTTGGCGCCCTATTTTTTATGGGGAGTCGCTTAAATTTTTCGCTGGCCCTCTGGAGCTTTCAAAAATTATTTTTAGCACGTCATTTTGTAACGAGAGGCACTCAATTTTTTGTGTAGAACCTTCGGTGCTTCCACAATTTATTTTTAATACGTTGTTCTTGACGAAACATTATCCAAAACTTTCAAAATTATGTATTGGTCCATTTTTTCTCTATTGAACTCCCAGAACTCACCTAATTTTCACTGTTTGTCTTGTATTACCTTCTGCATCATGACGTGTCACGTGTCTAGTATTACAACGAGTGTACGTGGGCGCGCAAAAAACACAAGAAACACATGCATGCTAAAACTGGGGTAATAGTATGTGTAGGTTGCCGGTGTGCTTGTACGTACTTAACACACCAATCATATACAGTGACTTAATCTATATATCCAACGCTTGGAAAAAATACACAAGATCTTCTGTCATGTGTCTAGCTAGCTAGATCGAATTGAAGCGACACATATATATCCAACTATAAGTTAGTGTCATTCGTCTTGGATCGATGATCTGCAAGCTTGCAATATCATGCATGCGTGCATGCCTATCAAAGTGATATATCGAAGCACATGCATGGTACGTAGCTAGCACTACTGCAAAATATTGATCGAGGCAGGAGCTAGTAATATCGCCGTACACATATGAATTGATACGCAAATGCATGCATCGCATGGCCGTACCTGTCACTTGCAAAATTTTATCATTCAATATTGTACATTACACGTTGGGAACTTGGATGTGTACAAATAGACCCAGCTCGCTTTTTGAAAAGTTCAATGAATTAGTTTGAGATTTTCAAGTTTTGTCGGCCTCAGAAGAAACATATGCGTTTCATGCGTGTTTTCATTCTGGCATAACGAAACGATAGATATCTTTACCTAATTTTGGACGTACGAATCCTTCAGATCTCAAGATTTCTTTGCTCTAGCCAGTGTACTAGTTTCTCGTCAAAAGTGCTGTCCATCTTTTTCTCGGCAGAATCTCTTCAATCAACTCAACTGTCGACTGCCCATGTGAATCCAGAAAGAGAGAGAGAAAGCTACTCGATCGATCTATCTTCTAATTTGGCACGTTGGTGATTAAGTGCAAACATGAGTATGAAATTAGATCTTGAACTAATTAACCTATATATGGAGACGTATCATTGCTTCTGTGGTAAAATAATACTATCCCAGTTACTAAATAGATGATGTTTTTAAAATTTTGCACTTCAACCAAGGCATATTTAAAAATGACCAAATTGCTCTCCTTTACTAGCTCACCTACTGTTTTCGCATATTGTGTGTTACTCTATTCCATAATAATAAATAACATTAGGGTTAATGAATGGTATGAGTATACAAAGGAAAGAACAGCTAAAAGTTATGTCAAAATTGTAGAATGATATGAATTTAAATATAAAATTTGAAGAATGGTTGTTCTATACTTTTTTTAAAAAATTGTCCAAGTATTAAAGCATGACGAAGAGTAGATAGTGATTACTTAACCTCTCGCTTGCTTCAAGATTTATGCAATTTATATTAGGAGGGAAAACATAGAAGCATTGCTCAAATTTAAAAGCTAAATTGACATTTATTCAAGAACAGATGAAGTAGTACAATTGCAGCACAAGGGCAAGCGACTAATTATAATCAGAAAATCAATCTGCGCATGCCTGCTGACGAGAGAAGTGGCGGGCAATTGAAATATGGTGTCAGTTCGGTTAAAAGTTTTACTTTTTCAGCTTATTTAGCTCAAATCACTACTGTACCACCCACATCACAGGCGGTTCACAAAACACATCACGGATGGTTTTGTGAACTGTCTGTACCGAAGTATTAGTGATGACAATTGATCATTACAGACGATTTTTCAACCGTCAGTGAAAAAAATCATCATAGACGGTTCCAATTTGGAACCGTCTGTGATGTGGTATCATCACAGATGGTTCTAAATCCGAACCGTCTGTAATGTGGTATCATCACAAATGATTCTAAATCCAAACCGTCGTGATGAGACATTCATCCCAGACGGTTCCAAAATATAACCGTTTGTGATATGTAGTGTCATCACAGATGGTCTAGTAATCCATCTCAGTTGGCAAATCAAGCCCAACATAATGCAAATTAGATAAAATTCTGCCAACATAACTAAAATATCTAAACAAGCCAACCATACACTGATACGGTACAAAGTACACAACAAATTATATACCAAAAATGTTTTTCCAATTCAATTTAATCATCAATTTCCCATCAACTTTGTGGCAAATAATCAATTATGATTTGTAGGAAGGGGCAAAGTATCACAAATGTAAACCAAACTAAGTAAAGATACATTTGTAAACACGTATTCATGAGCTATTTACAACCTGATCATGGCCCATGGACTAAACAAAAAAATTTCTACCGGTCAATTTGTTCTCAATTTATTCCCTCCCTCCCCCTCTCTCTTTTTCTACCAGTTATGGCCCCTAGGCTATGCAATAACCCCAACAAAGGCTCCATTACTAGCCACGTAATTCCATATTACTATGTTAGGTAGACTTCCTTCTGCTTCCATTTTTATTGCGTTCGCACCACACAAGGAGAACAACATAGCAGTTTTTATTCAATTCTTTAGTGAAACCATCCATCCCCAATCTCCCATAGCTACTACTTAGGCCTCAATCCATTTTTTGCTGTTGAAACTTTCACCATGCCACAGATCATTCATACCCATAAAGAAATACACCCTAAGAAGAAAGATGCCCCAACATTACCTCTGTAAAGTTTATGTGGTTCCTGATCGCACTAGATAACACGACAAGTAAACGGGGACATCTACCAGTAACAACAACACATCGAAAGATATTACAGGGAAGGAAATTATCATTGAGAATGTCCTTCAGTTTCGTTCCAGAGCCCTACAAGACATAAAGCACCAAAAAGAGATCATCAAATGAGAAAATGAACAAGCTTCCCAATATCACCAAAGGCAAAACACGTACAAAATGGGGAGACACTAAATGTAGATCGCTAAGCCTCCAGCATCCTTCAATTTCAATAGTTCAAGCACGGATGACAACCTTGTATTTTGGTTTACAGTCTGAGAATAAAGATTTCTCTGAGTCGTCCATCATACCCCGAAATTTACCATATCATTTGTCATCACGGTTCCATTCTACATCACGCAGCATCTGATCCATACTGTTATTGTGCAACCTATCCTCATTGGAAGAACAATCGATATGATCATCCGACGTATCGTTGACTTCGACGGCGATGTTCGTACTACCTGCTTTATGTATAGTCTGCTCTTCACCATGATTGGTCCAATATGAATAACCCCTTTTGAAACCTCCTGATTTAAGTGTGTTTCGATCTGCACTGAGTTTTGAAATATACTTAAATTCTCGTAATCAATGCATGGACAATACATAAATTGCACCCCCTTATTAAATATATTCTCCTCTGCAGCTCTTCTAAAAGTGAAGATGCCATTAATGTACTCAACACTCGCACAGTTCTCAGCGTACATCTAGCTTCGGTCCATTGATCTACGCTACGCATATAACAATTAATGTTAAATATTGAACTACACTAGGCGTGCGCATGCACACATTCTTAAATTAATTAATTATGCACTGCTAGCTACATCTTGAATATAATGCAATCATATAACTAATTACTATCTTAGATCACAAAAACAAATAGATCTACATACAAGCTAGATCTAAACAAAATATTCAAATTCTCTCTTCACCAAACTAGCTAGATCTTAAATATAATGCAATTAGAACCAATTACTAGCCTTAGATCATAAACAACAAATACGTCTACAAGCTAGATCTAAACAATCTTCAAATTCTCTCTTTACCAAACTAGCTAGCCAGATCTTTAGTATAATGCAATTAGAACTAATCACTAATCTTAGATCAACAAGAACATGTAGATCTATAAGTTAGATCTAAACAATCTTTAAATTCTCTCTTTACCAAGTTAGATCTTGCATATAATGCAACGAGAACCAAATGGATCGGATATACAATCACCCTTCAAAATCAATTGCTTTTTTCACTTGATCGCCTCATATCTACAGCCACATCAAAGATAGATCCAAAACCCTAAAAAAACACTAAGTGGCTCGGGGCTTTATATTATATATTGCTAGGAGCTATGACATATATAGTTCTATTAATAAATCGTACGTAATATATAGGGATATCACAGCCGGTTTTAGTATAAAACCGTCGGTGATGATGCCTATAGCTATCACCACAGCGTGACGGTTTTAGTATAACCGGCTGTGGTGATAACTACAGGCATCATCACTGACGGTTTTATATTAAAATCAGCTGTGATATCCCTATATATCACTTATGATTTATTAATAGAACTGTCTATAACGATGTCCCTTACGATTTCACTCTAAAATGGCCAGTGATGTCCATCATCACAAACGATTTCTGCACTAGTGGTCCAACACTTCTCTAACCTTATTAGCTTTGCTCTTCCTTTTGAACGTCGCATACTCATAGTCATCACTGTTAGTGTAATTTCTCCGTTAATGGTGCAACAAGTCGTCTGGTGATCGTGTCAAATCGGCACAATTTCTTCTAATTGCAAAGTGTGCATATTATTATTATTATATACATCGCACCTTTTCCTAGCTTTCTTTTCTTTTTTTGTCCTGTAACGAGCAAGCAACGCATGGCGTGACTTCACTGAAAGAGACAAAGGTAGGCAGCTGGCCCGTATGCTATTTACGGCTGCGACGCAGCGCAAATTATGCACTGTTATTTCTTCTCGCGCGTAGAAAATATGTTAGAAAGAGAAGGGTAAAGCTAATTAACCACGTTGGCGGTATTAGCTAACTTTAACGGCGTCCGTCATGCAAGCGTACGGGACATGCCAACGTGCTAGCGTGACTAAAATTAATTATTAATTAGTACTGCTCCTATCGTTCAAAGGTAAAGCCAAGTCGTCATTCTGGGAAAATATTGTCATACTAGTATGCAGAGGACCCGCGCGTTGCTGCAGACGTAAAGAATCGTAGATACGAGTAAAGATTCTAACGTAGAAATAAAATCTTTTCTAGAGACATGGAAAAAAAGAAACTAAATTGTCGTGACTTTTAAAAATCTCAAAAGCTTGATCATGATCTGTTTTTTTTATGGTAGCTCGGGCACGTTCTCAGGACCCTCCTAACAAATTTTAAAGAATTTACAAATTTAGTAACCCAAACAAATCAGCAAACTTGCTTTAAGTGTGTCAGAAGCATTGTCAGATTTTTTAAAAATCGCAAAAATTTGATCATGATTTGATTTTTTACGGTAACATAGACATGCTTTAGGACTCTTGTAAAATTTTTTCAAGAATATGCAAATTTAGCAGTTCAATTAAATCAGTGAAATTGCTTAAAATACATTAATAGCATTGTCAGAATTTTCAAAAATCGTACAAATCTGATGATGATGCAAATTTTTTATGGTAGGTTAGTCATGATTTTAGGAACATTCTAAAAAAGTTTAAAAAACTTTCAACATGATTTGATAGCTCAATCAAATCAGCATAATAGCATATCTTATTATCTTCTCTGTTTTCCAAAAAAATGCTACTGATGCTACAGTCATGCGCCTCCCGGGATTCGACCTAGAGACCTCACGCATGGGCACAAAAGCTTTTGACAGCCGAGCCAAGTGGCCTTCGTGAAGTATGCTGCGAAAAATTCTTTGAGTCTATAGAGAAGTCCATTGTAGAATCTACGGTGGAAAAAAAGGCAATGTGGTTGCGCAGGCGGTAGTGCGCCGTATCTCCCTAAGAATATAGAGTCTGATATGATAACATGAGACTATTCAGAGATCACCTCAGTAGGTATTGTAATATTTCCATCATATACTTTTTCTTTAATATTGAAAAAGTGAATTAGTAGTTTAGCACATGTCATTTAATAGAGGCATGTCTGGTCTAATAACATTAATTTTTCTTAGGTTTAGAGTTTCCTTTATCTGTGTATAACTGTATATTGTGGGATATGGACTTAAATTGCGGAACGAAGGTAGCACTAATCAAGGAAAAAAAGGGTAAAATTCGGATGGGAAAATGGACCTAGTTGGTATACATTTCAACATTGATTCCAATAGGGGTATTGCTAATACAAACTTTCCTTTTCATATCCCTTCTTTCTCATCTAATACAAACTTTTTTATTCAAATTTTCAAATAAATTCAGTTGAAAACTTTTTGGTTAAAAAACTTTCGTTTTGAAACTTTAGACTCAAAAAACTTTTGGTCCAAAAATTTCAACTCAAAAAAATTAGGTTAAAAAACCATTCGGTTTGAATAGTTTCAATTTAAAAAAAACTTTTGGCTTTTCATTTGAAAACTTTTTAAAGTAGTTAAGAAATAATTCCTATTAAAAAACTTAAGAGGAAATTTCAAAAAGAAAACTTTCTGAATTTGAGCGGAAGGGGATGGGGGAGGAAAGAGATACCGCCAAGTTGTGACGAGAGAGTCTTTGAGAAGGAAGAGAAGTGGTGAAAAGAAGGAAGTGTTGTGATATGTCACATGTCACAACAAGAAGCCATCTTCACAAAAAATTTGGTAATGATGCCCTCAAATTAACAATTCTGTTCTAAGAAGGCTTACTTGTACGAAATATAATTGCAGCCGAAAAATTTAGCAATGTACTGTAGTGCACTTCACCCTACTTCGTTTGGATTGCATGCCGGTTCATTTTCTTGTGGGATAATCATTTGAGTCTGCTACTGCAGACAACTGTAGCATAGCACCATAGCGCGGTAATTTGATGTAGCAACGGTATTGTAACACTTGATATGAACCCTTAGATTTTGATCGGATGGTGCAGGGCTTCTCCTGAGGCACAACACGTACTGCAGCACCTCGACGTTTAGAATTTTAGACCTCTAGTCATGCATAGGATCCTTTCCTCTCGTGCATGGTTGGAAAGTTGGCAACAAAGCACTCGAATGGTTGAAAAATCCAATGTACAGGAAATATAAATCTATGTAATTTCCTCTGCAAAATTCGATATCCCAAAGGAGACCTCTGTGACTTCACTGAGGGAACCATCAATTACAAGCCAACTAGAAGATTGTCATGTCTAAATCCTGAGATTTTGTTGGATGGACAGCACAGGCATTGGTGATATCTCGATCGACGGATACATGTCGATGGATACAGATAGATAACAATGGATTTGTTAGGAGATGCAAAGCTAAGGAAATTAAGCTTATTATCTCAGCACAAAATGTGTTGACCCGCGAACACAAAGCATACAAGACACTTGCCCTGCCGCCTGGCTGGCTGCTAAGAATTCTCACACTTTTATCGTGAAATTGTAGCCTGAACATATATTAATACTTCCCCTCTTCTTTACACATTCAAAATGACACCAGATACTACACTTGGGTGTTGGGTCAAAAACTAGTCGTATAAACTGAGGAACGTACTTCTTCAGGCTAACACATGTAACAAATAATCTCTTCTTTTGACGGTAAACATGCAAGAAACAATGTCAATTGTCAGCTTGCAACTTGCGGTGTGTGCAAACGCATCAATGAAATGACCGGTGACGTTTTATTGTACATGAAAGGAACTACCAGCAGCGCAGTCACCACCTCTTGGTGACGCTCCCTTCACCCTTGTATCCTTGATGATTTGAGTTTTCAGTCGCTTCATCGGTTGTACCGCTTCTTTGGTTGTTCACTTTCTGTTTCCGAAGGAAACTGCAGGAGGAATGGATCTCGAGATCACGCTTCAGGGCTTCATCCCTGTAACTCAGGCTCAGGTATCTTGGATGGTCCAGAAATTTGACATTCTTTAGCCAAAGCCTGAGGGCCTGCAGAGGAACAGCAGAGCACCAGTAAGATTACATAGGCTTGTTTAACATCAAGCACTTAAGAGGAAACCTAAGTGCAGCTGACAAGTTGGAGATCGCATAACAGTCGTCACCCATGCTATGGTCATTAGTTAATCACTGATTGATTTTAGTTTAGTAACGAGCACAATCTTGAACGGCCAGAGCTTAGTTGCTTGATGCCTTTAAAAGAGTTGATTCAAAGCTATTCCAAGCCACGAACAATTTATCCCAGCCGTAATTAAGTATCACAAGCAACTAATTCGTGTAAACAGGCAAAATGCATAAAATTGAAGAAAAGAAGAAGCTGCAAGTTAGGTAGAAAAATGCTACGTTAAGGTTTGAAACAAGCTCTCTCCTATTTTTATTCACAACTAGAATTGTCTAGATCTAAAATGCTCTTAGGCTCTTAGCAACCAGCTTCCTCTTGAAGGGCACAACCACTAAGTTGCTTGGACTAGCTTGATGTAGGGGCAGTAGAGCCATCATTACAACTGCAGGTAATTTGATCTTAATCCTAAATCAAGTTTTGAGGACAACCAAGATCCAAGGCACAAATAACTTCCAAGTCCTACTTGATTCCTGGCTCAGATTTCCCTTTTCCAACAAAATAAAAAATTAAAGGAAGTTTTCATGATCTGATACAAATCATCCACTATTCACTACACAAAACCGATCAACAACCTCTGTGGACTGGAAGGCTGGAACCCTGAGAACACAGGTCCATTTTGGCTCTGTGAAGAACTTGATCTAGATATAGAAGTAAGCAGAAAATCAGACTTCCTGAGTTGCAAGTAGGAAGAAACACTAGCTTAAGATCTGAATTTAAGCAGTAGCACTAAAAATTTTACTTCTGCCTCATGTAATTTGGATCTGGATATGCTCCAAATCTATTGTGAAAAGGTGAGACACATAGCTAATTGAACAGCAGTATAAAAGTTAGGTCTTCACAAGGGTATGCACATAGTATATACTTTTTTGGCAAATGCGAATTAAGTGACCTCATGTTTCTGAGCTAAGGCTGAATTCGAGTTGCAACAAAGATTCTCATATTAGACGAAGATAATGAAATGCAATGTTTACTTCAACTTTTCCTACAATACCAATGCAAAACATCAGCTACGTCTTAGCATTGTATAATATTATTTACAGAAGAAAAGGGACATTTGGTATATGTTGGGCTTCAAACTGCCAATAAATGCATGGTTGATGGTTCTTTTGCTGGTTAACAGCTGAAAATTGCAAGAGGAAATATTGTTGGATATTAATTTTGACACCTTGAGTTTGATAGTTTTTTGTGTCCGAGTCGGTCGTTTCCTGCAAGGCCAGATTATCTAGTCGTCCAAGTCCGTGTCGTTCTCGGCGTTGCATGCATGGCAAGCAAGAATCCATAGTTGAGTCTGTTCGGTTTGCAGCCTGTCCGATTAGAAGTAAGAGACGGCTGGTTTGTATTGCTATATAAGCAGCAGTTGTACATTGTTTTGAAAACAAGAAATCAGAAAAGCTGCAAGCAATTGCGCAGCACCAAAATTCAAAGTGTTTTTGTGTTCCAACATTTGGTATCAGAGCCTAAGGTTTTGGTTCAATCCGCTGCCCCGGAGTAGGAGACTCCGGGGTGCTTCGTCGAGATGGGCTATTGCGGCGGCACCGAAGCGTAAGCGGTGTGAAGCCGTCGGAGAAGACAAGCAGCGGTCAAGGCGAGGTGACCGTGTGAAAGGCATCAACAAATCGGCATAACAAGATGGCAAGTGGTCGTCATCTGTCATGTTGAAACAATGAGCGAGGAGATCGGCGAGGTGTGTCGGGACGAGTTAAATAGATCCTCTGATCGACTCAAGTATGTGAAGATGTATTCGACGAGCTGAGTTCAGGATGTTGAGAAGATGAGACGCCATCTTGAAGTCAAGTTCGAAGAAGTTGGTCTCGATGAGTTGTGCCCTGGACATGGAGTAGTTATGTCGCCGTCCTGAAGTCGAGATCAAGGTGTGAAGCATGGGATGTTGAGTAGGTGTGTCGCCATCATGTGTGGTGTGTCGAGTCCGTCAAAGTTGACTCCGGGGCGTTGAAGAGGTGCGTTCGCCGTCCAAAGTCAAGTTCGTTGAAGTCAAGTCCGGGATGTTGAGGAGTTGTGGTCGCCGTTTTTGTGTGTGCGTAGGAGAGTTCTTGCAGGTGTGTCCAAGTTCTCTCGTGGTAAGCTCTAATGCGAGTCTGCGCCACCGTTAAGTTGTGTTACCGGTGAAAAGACAATTGGAGCCGAAGCATAGGTCGTAATCGCCGGCGAGGTGCGACACCGGTGGTATGGCCAGCAAGAAGAAGGCGAAACTCTTTGAAGATGCGTTCACCATCCTATGTCGAGAATATGAGTTAGGCAAATCGTAGTTGAGTCCGATTGCCTCAGTAAGTAAGAGAGGTATGTCAAGATTAGGGGGGTGAATGTTGGATATTAATCTTGACACCTTGAGTTTGATAGTTTTTTGTGTCCGAGTCGGTCGTTTCCTGCAAGGCCAGATTATCTAGTCGTCCAAGTCCGTGTCGTTCTCGGCGTTGCATGCATGGCAAGCAAGAATCCATAGTTGAGTCTGTTAGGTTTGCGGCTGTCCGATTAGAAGTAAGAGACGGCTGGTTTGTATTGCTATATAAGCAGCAGTTGTACATTGTTTTGAAAACAAGAAATCAGAAAAGCTGCAAGCAATTGCGCAGCACCAAAATTCAAAGTGTTTTTGTGTTCCAACAAATATGAGGAAACAAGATTGGAGGGTGTGGGCAGAACTGCAGATATGTCTTTTGTAATTCACTAATTCAAAGGGACATTTGGCACATTTTCTTTAGGGAATTATCTTGCAAGGTAGTTGTTGAGATCCTCAGGCTAGGTCAGATCCTGCCATCTGTTGACAAGCTCCTTTAGTAAATGCTATGGTGATTCTACGGCTAAAATGAATTTGATTATACTTTAGGTTTGTCTGAGTTAGGCTATTTTGTGTTTGTATCATGGTGACTTTTCAGATATACCAGGTCGAGCAATGCAAGGTGCAAAGCGTCAGCTCAAGAATGGAATGCTACCACCAGAATTGGAGCTTGGCTGGGGCAACAGGGAGCAAGATGCGGATTGAAGAACACTATATGAGGGAGTAAATAACATTATGCTGGAGTCCCTACAAGGAGACAGGATATTTTCAGCATTACCATGTTCCACTTCCTTTCGTGTGTGAGGGATGTTAGCATGACTGCTGTATGAGGACTTGTGTCCCAAAGCTGTAATATTTGCTGAGCTGTGTTGGGTTTGTAAGAACGATATAATGGACCTATGTTATTGTGGTTTCCTAATTGAAACTTTGCATGTAGCCCTTTTAATATTTAAAAAATGGGATAAACCAACCCATGCTGATCTGATTCCCAAAGCAAATTGTGCTGACATAATATTTTAAACATAATTCCAATCATGGAGGCCAAAAAATAAATTCTAGAAGCTTTTGTCATTTTTTTTTTCAACTCAAGACTTGCTGTAGATCAAACAAAAACTATTCATTAATCACTATGATGTGCTCATATATTAGTCCAGTTGTCCCACAAGGCAGTTCTACGAGGGCGTAGCACACGGGGTACTCGAAGGCGTGCGCCCCCGACCGCCGGCGCAAGTGCCGGACTCGGCCTTCGTGGAGCCGCGCGGGCGCCGCGTCACCGCCGTGGGCAGGGCGGCGAGGGAAGAGGATTAGGAGGCGGAGGACGAGGAGCACGCTATCGAGGGATTAGAAGGAGAATCGATCACTTTTTTTTAGTGGTACTACTGCGCACTATACTATTGGAATTGATTCCAACGATATAGTATGTTTCACAGCTAAGTTTTACTTAGATTTTAAGCTGTTTCGTCTAGATAGATTTTATATTATTTCACAGTTAAGTTTCATCAGATTTCGTAGTGTACTTATAACTTTCATAGCGTTTCAGATTCGTAGGTTTCGTGGGTTTTATTAGGTTTCAAAAGAGTTTCAAATAGATTTTATAAGTATTTCAATATGTCTCAATAAATTTCAATGAGTTTCTAATAAGAAATTATAACTTTCGTCAAGTTTCAAATGTGAAATTTGATTTAAAACGAAATTCAAAATAATTTTAACTGAGTTTCAAGAGGCCAACTTCAAAGTTTCTCAAGTTCCAGGGAAAAATAAATGAAAACCAGTTTCATAAGATTTGTTTAGTATTCAAAAAATTAAGCGTGTTTCACAGGGTTCGTATATCTGGATGAAACACTATGAAACCTTATGAAACTTATGTGTGAAATTTAGCCCTGAAATATAAAACCTACTGAAACATAGTCGTACACACTATCAATACCTGATGAACCTGTAAACATAAACGCGAATCTATGTGATGAAACCTCATGAAATGTATTAATGAAACATTCGTAGAATGTCATGAAACTTATCCGTAAAAAGTTATGATACTTAAACTTATTGTAACTTATGAAGCATCGTGAAACTTATTTTGTGAAATCTTATGAAACTTATCTATAAAATATTATGAAACTTTGCTGTGCACTTATAAAACCTTGAAAAACTTAAATATGAAACATATTGAAACATAGTCGTAAAACTATCAAATACCTGATGAAATTATAAATTTAGACGTGAAACTATGCAATGAAACCTCACGAAACATATTAATGAAATGTCATAGAACTTAGCACTGAATTTTCCTAAAAAAATTTTAAACCAGATGAACTTAACGAAACATCAATCTAGCCTACAGAAAAATAAGAGTTAATCCATCACAGAACAACTAATCGGCACCAATAGCCCAACCCCATTAACCATCCAGCCTACTATATGATATTGAATGGATATGAATAATCAAACAAAAAGTATGCAAAAGGGGTGAAAAAATTCATACTTCTAAATTTTCTACATCAGCCCCATTCCTATTACAAATATGAACCTACTGAAATATAGTCGTACAGACTATTAATATCTGATGAAACTGTAAACTTAGATGTGAAACTATGTGATAAAACATTTGTGGAATGTCATGAAACTTATCCGTGAAAAATTACAATACTTGAACCTATTGTAAGCAGGTGTAAGTAGCAAGCATACTAGCAGACGTGCGGACGATCTACCGTTGGAAATCTAGAGAGCGGTATACCCACTACTCATAAAGTAATTTACTCTTTGATTTCACCTGTGATTTCGCTTGTTTGCGTCTGGATGGCATCAACTCTTTGATTACTAAAAATAATAAATTCTGAATCATGAGCTGAGATAATGGATGGTGATAAGCTAAAGCACCGAACATTTCACTTTTGAATCTTCTAAAGTAGAACTTGAAATGAGCCTCTTCCTTCTAAGGTGTAAAATTGGTACATGAATGGCTAAGCTAGTATGATCTCCTTATAGAATTCTGACACAACAGGTGATTTAACAGGTATGAATACTATGATCTCCAAAGTCTTGGAAATAGGGTTTAACAAGTATGAATACTATGATTTAACAGGTGTTAGGGTTTGTGTCGAATATGTGTACGAGTATGGTTACAATTGGACTCTGTGTTGTAATAGGCAGGGGGAGATAGAGTAGGAGTCGGACTCTATGTCCTTGTCCCCTATATAAAGGGTGCAGCCACAGTGTATGAAATAACGACTAACAATAGTAGCATAGGCAAAGAAGGCGTGGCTTTCTTTGTGGCCGTGCTCCATGTAGCCGTATCTTCTTGGTATTGTTGATTGGGAGGCGCCCATAATCGAGCCCCGCAGATGTAGGCGCAAGCCGAACTGCGTTACCAAACATCGTGTCTCCTTGTGTCGTTCTGATCTTGCATTGGTATCGGCTCTGTTTTTCCTAACAAGACAGTCCTATGAGCATCTGGTCACGACGCTGACGTACGGCAAGGATAGCATCAAGACGGAGGACATCACTGCGGTTCTACTTGCTCATGAGATGAGAAAGAAGAAGAGTGCAGAGAAGGAGGCTCCGTCCCATGCGTTGCTAGTCAGAGGTGATCAAGATAGCGGGTAGGGGACACGGAAAAAGAACAGGAAAAGTAAAGGTGTGCGGTGTTTGAGATGTGACAAGTGGGGGCATGTGAAGAAGAACTGTCCAATGAAAGGTGGAAGCGCTAATTTGGTAAAGGCTAAAGATGACTCGGCGACAATTGTGAAGTTCTCTCGGTGACAAATAAGCGATCAAGTGAAGCGTGGATATTAGATTCAGAAGCTCCTATCATGCAACACACAAGAAGGAGGTATTTTGTTCAGTATCTTCTTTGGTGATTTTGGATTGATCTACTTGGGAGATGGCACGGGTTGTCGTGTCGTTGGTGTAGATGACATCAAGATCAAGATGACAGATGGAGCAGAGATGATACTTGAGGTGTGAAGCATGTGCGAGGCTAAGGAGAAATCTGATTTAAGCAGGGCCTTACATGATGGAGGGATGGCGTTCAATCGGTGGAGATGGGAAGACCATGGTAATCATGAAGGCGGCGAGGCTGTGATGGTTGGAGAGTTGATGAGTTCTCATCTGTACATGGTGAGAGGATTCTTCTGCTGCAGTGGAATTATTAGTCGGTGTTAGCGGCTTCTACTCGAAAGGCGGCGGTCCGAGGTCAAATCAAACTTGCGGGTGGCTTGGCGTGAGCTACAAAGCGGCAACCAGAGTCCGGGTATGCGGATTCGACGTGAACAAGGACGACTTCAAGGTGACGGACCATATTCGTCAAGGTGGAGTTTGTTAGGGTTTGTGTCGAATATGTGTACGAGTATAGTTACAATTGGACTCTGTGTTGTAATAGGCAGGGGGAGATAGAGTAGGAGTCGGACTCTATGTCCTTGTTCTCTATATAAAGGGTGCAGTCCTGGTGTAACCGACGTAACGACTAACAATAGTAGCATAGGCAAAGAAGGGGGCGTGGCCTGCTGTGGCCGTGCTCCATGTAGCCGGTATGCTGCGGTATTGTTGATTGGGGAGGAGCGCCCATAATCAGAGCCCCGCAGATGTAGGCGCAAGCCGAACTGCGTTACCAAACATCGTGTCTCCTTGTGTCGTTCTGATCTTGCATTGGTATCGGCCCTGTTTTCCTAACATCTTGCATTACTCGTAGCAAAGCAAATCAACTTACACCTGAATGAAGTAGTGATTCTCTGAGACCAGCTCGACCTTGACGCTCTGCGAGACCGAGGTGTTGAGCAACGGGTGGCTGACGGTGACCTTGTACTCACCGTGGGCGAGCTCGGCCTGGAAGTACCCCTGCGCGTCCGTCGTGCCGGCCAGCGGCGCCTTCCTCCACTCGGCGATGAGCCGGTCCACCACCTCCCCATGCGGCAGGTTGTTGAAGTAGTTGTCCGTGAGGCACATGACGTAGCACCCCTGCGGCCGCCATGCCGCCCACAGGATGATCCCCTGCACCGCCGGGTGCGCGTACGCCTCTCGCAGCACCTCCTCCAGGTAGTACGCCTGTGACGGGCCGGGGGTGACGTCGACCTCGGTGAGCCAGACCGGGATGCCGGCCTGCGCGAGCGTGTTGAGGGCTCTACCTCAGGGCGGTGTCCGCGCTCACGTACCCGCTGGTCACGCTCACCTCGCTCTTCGGCAGGGCGTTCATATTGGAGGCCAACCGGCTTGAGAAGCTCAAGCAGGCGTGAGACGATGTACCGTTAGATTCCCTAGTATTTCTGTTTTTTTTAAGCATCTTGTCTCATTTTTTTTCAAATCTAGTTCATCTACAAACGTATTTACAAATTTAGTCACTTCCCCTACTGTAGAAGGTGTGACAGCTGACGCCTGTCATCTACTATGCCCGGATAGTGCGGAAGCCGGTGTTACCGTGCCTAGGGAGCGCAACAGCCATAGTGCGGAAGCCGGTGTTACCGTGCCTAGGGAGCGCAACAGCCAGCAAACGCAGTGGCGGGTGGGTGAGCGTGGGATGGCAGGAGCGCTGCATCACCGAGGGAGCATGGCTGGGGGTGCTACCATGAACGGCGAGCGCGGGAGAAGCAGGGCTGCTGTGGACAGCGAGCGCGAGAGGGACACTGCCGCGGTCGGTGAGCACGGGAGGACCTTCTGGCGCTTTCGCAGTAGAGAACAAAGCTATATTTGCAATTTTTGTGGAAGGGAGCAAACTTGCAGAAAAAAAGAGGTATAGGGGGTTAAAAAAGTGATCAATTCGGTCAGGGAGACCAGCAAGTAAGTGCTTCCATTGCTCCTGCTGTTGAGCATGTGGAAGAAAAAAAAAAGGAGAAATTGTACTGTGCATTATATTAGTAGTATATGGTGGTAGTAGAAATCAAATACAGCCATCCATCCATTTGTTAAGGATATTATAGACTTTCGACCGTAGTTTGCAGTACACCTTGCCAGTATCCTCCTCTTTTCTCCATCGACTCCGTTGCCCCTAATTCATGCGTCGCCGCCTGCCCGATTCATGCTGACGCCTACACCGTCGCCACCACCCTCTCGGTTCCTATTGACACCGCGTCTACCCCCCTCTGGTTCCTAACGACGCCGCTGCCAATGTCCACCTAATTTGTGATGACACCACGGCCGCCAACTTTCTTGTTCCTATCGACACCGCGGCTGCTGCCCACCTGGTTCCTATCGATGCTAACACCCTCGGCCGCCTGTGTTCAAAATAGAAAAAGAGACCAATTACAGTATTACCCATCACAGGATTTCTACTAGTAATACTACAGGCAGAAGTATAATTAAATTCTAACTAATCTGATCAATTAGATTAAATATAATGAACAACTAATATTTAATATTGCATACCATAAAAGAGCTAAAAAAACTTCAGGACTGGCTATTTTGGGATGAAGCTACTTCTGGGCTCTGGCCTCTGGCTATCAATAACTTGCAAAAATCTTTGTAATGCTATTATCATTGTCATGTTTACACGAAGGATTGAAGTTTTCTGTTTTACTAAATTGTTATCATCAACAACTAACAGATTTACAGGTAGCCAATTGCAAAAAGTTTTTGTGGCGACCCGTATAATTAGCCTAGGATAATGACAGTAACATCATACCCTAAGATAATTACACGAATCTCGGCACAGCCGCCGGCAAAACATTGGAATATCCGGTGCTTTACCGACTACTATGTTGTGTACAAAGTGTTACAGCAAAATAATAATTAGAGACTGTATGAAAATATATTCATTGTTAGCCACACAAGGCTATATGTTTATTACATAATATTACAGCGCTTCTCTATACAACAAAAGAGTACAACTACTACCTGCACATACTAAATACCTCCTAGGAGCATAATAAGGCCTATAGAGGCTCCTATTACTCCTGGTAGTAATCGGTATAATAATAGCCCTCCTAGCCATCATCCTGATAGCCTCGAGACTGATCCTAGGAGTAGCCTTCATCCTCAGCCTCGTAGGCAGATCCATTAGGATCTCCTTCTAGAAAAGAGAGAAATACAAAAGTGAGTACAACGTACTTTGCAAGCATTAGATAACAGAATGCATTATGATGATTTTCTCTCATCCATTCAATTCCTTTCCTCCAAATATGAGTTTAACAAAATTAGGTTTTTAAATTTCTCTAAGGGTTGGAAGTTTTAATTATTAAAAATTTACTATTAGCACCTGTATATGAGACAGACTTAGGTTCCGTAGCCTCCAATCCAGGAGACATGCTTGAATTTAAGATTTTGACCCTGCACAGATTCATGTAACTTTATCCATAACAGCCTCCACCACAGAGGCTCCAGAACATTTATCGCTATTTCAATATTAGATCTCCAACCTTGTACTCGAGCGGGGAGCCTCCACCAGGTCATCCCACACCCGCAAATACAGTTGTACCCTGACACCTCTAGTAACTTACCCAATGTGGAGATCATAATACTCCATAGGACAACCTTTTCTGACAGCGATTTATCTCGCTATAGTTGACACTGAAATACAACTCATTGCCCAAGTGTAGGTGTTTGACCTTATATGCTAGCCATGTAGAGGGCCCCACCAGCGATTCTCCTTCTCATCGGCGCCCTCTACCCACCATACTTATCATTAATAACAGATCCACGACTCCATTTGTTGGCGCTAAATATCATTTCAACCATTTCCAAAACACAACACAATTCCATCATTTTATTCACACATTCCATCATTTACATCCGATTCAACGTTTCATTTTCGAAAGTAAAATTTTGATGCAATGATGATATGCTTACTACAAGGAAAGCATTGAAAATCCTTTAATAAGAGATGATCAAATACTCTTACCTGGTGTAATATTGATCGGTTCGGCCTTGCTCGTAGATGTGTTCTGATTGGTGGGGCGGTTCATGTCGAGACTTGAAACAACAGAATACGCTAAGACATTTAAGTTTCATTTATTTAACTTGGTGTCCAACCAATTATGATCTGCTGTTCAAATTTTAGTTTAGCACAACTAACAACTAATATGAATTCACTTTGACTATTTTTACATGATCCGCCGATTGGTCATCAGAATCAAGGTAGTTCGCGGTGCGAGTTATTTACCTACCTCTCTACATTTTTCTCTTCTTTCCTTTTCTTTTCCTTTTTCTTTTCTTTTCTTTCTTTCCTCTCTTTATTTTCCTTTTCCCCTCCTTTCTTTTGATCTCTCTCTTTTTCTTCTGGCCTTCGGCCGATTTGGCTGAAGCCATCCCCTTCTGGCGATTTGGTTGAAGACCCTTCAGCTGCTCTCCCTTACGCCGTCCTCCTCTCCTAGCCGCACCTCTCTCGGTTGCCCTTCTCCACTCTCCCGACCGCACCTCTCTGCTACTCCTCCTGCCGGCTACTCTCCTCTCTACTCCCTACTGCTTCTACTTCTCCCCTAATCAATTGCCTCCTCTCCTACCCGGTGCCTCCTACATGGCTTGGCACCGGCCGGTCTCAGGCTTCCTCTCAGCTCAGTGCCACTGCCTCCTGCACCTGACTCCGGCCGGGCCACTGGTGCTCCCGCACGCCCACGGCTTGGCCCAGCATGGCTCTACTTCATGGCGCCGTCGACCTGGCTGACTAGATCCCCTCTCCTCAAGCCTGGCTACATCTACCGAGCTAGGGTTTCTACCCCCATTTTATTTCTTGCAGATTTTTACTGTGAATGCTTTCTTGCTTAAGCTTTGGATGAGGGTTCTATGATGAATGTGGGACATGTTGAGCTATACACAAGAACAGATGCTACTCTAACCCTGATGGCTATCCCACCTACTGAGAACCCTGAGGAACGACCCGATCTACCTCCCCATTCTACCCCATTGGCTACCTCCTACCTCGATCTACCCTCTGCCATGAAAACCCACACTGTAGCTACGGCTAAACTACTGATATGGTACCTGGGTGGTTCGGTTGGGATGGAGGGCTGGCTGAAGGGGATGATGCTGAGGGAGGAAGATGATGCTGACTCCTAGCTTCGGGTTGTGTGCACCTTACTTCGGGTTGGTTCCTTGCTTCTTCTTCTGGTGTTGTCGCCGCCTCCTCTTCTGGATGTGGTCGCCACCTCCGTCTTCTGGATGCTAGCGCCACCTCCTCCTTCTGGTGGCTTGCTTCGGCTGAGAATGTAATGGTGGTTTGGCTTTGTGTTCTTGTGGGCTGGTGTTGAAGGAAAGGAAGTGTTGGCTGTGCTCTTGTGACCCTCGGTTTGTGTGGCGAAATGGGAGACAGAAGTCTCTTGGTTGGCTAGCACGGCTGGATTTATTGCCCTGGGCATTGCAGCAAATGACCTTTGTGCCCTTGGGCTTCTCCTGCCTCGTGCTGGCTATATTACTATAAGGGTCCTATGGTCATTCTCCACTTAAAATTCTAACGGTACCTGCATACCGTACCAGGTAAGTCCTAAATGCCGAATGATGAATTTAAAAAAATATCGAGAGGTGCCTGTTTGGGTCCCGGACAGATCGGGTACCTTGATGAGCGATACCTTTCACTGTAGGACTGACAGCATTCTCTAATCCTTACATTCTATTATTTTGCCTAATTTCACTTTTAATGTTTAATTAATTTTTTAATTAAACTGATAACCCTGGGGGTTATCACAGTTTTCCATAGACTAGATCAATGTTTGAAAAGGATTGAAGCATTTTAGTTGACTTGAAGATGGCCACAAGAGGACATTTCGAACATTTGGATTGGATTCTTGGTCTGTTCTGGATAAGCATTTGTGGTGTATTGTATGGTAGCCTGCGCATCTGTGCAGTAGTAGCTGGGGTGTGGATGTAAAGAACACTCATGAGTGGATAGGCATCTTACTTCCACTGACAAAAAGGTTCTGATTTTGATCACTGTTCTCTTTATTTTTGAAAGCATTGATCGTTCCATTAGAAAAAAAAATAAGTGAAAAGGTATCTAAATAGAAAGATTAAAAATGAAACACTTGGGCTTTTTAGAGGACATATCCAGTGTAATCATGATTTTGGTGCAATCACCGTATAATCCAACTAAGAAAAGTTTCAAAAATTTCTGAAAAAAATCATGGATGTACATCTCATCTTACCCCATCTACATATAAAATTTCATGATCAAATTCATCCTATGTTAAGAGTAATAAAAAAGACAAATTTCTGACAAATTTGAATAGTTCAAATGCACTCCAAATTTGTCTTTTTTGTAACTTTTAGCATAGGACGAATTTGATCATGAAATTTTATATGTAGATGGGGTAAGATGAGATGTACATCTATGATTTTTTTCAGAATTTTTTGAAACTTTTCTTAGTTAGATTGCACTAAAATCATGATTGTACTGGATATATCCCTTTTTTAGGAGCTGTTGTGTGTGTGTGTGTGGAAACAATGTAGACTGGCAGACACATAACTGGAGCTTGCAACCAAAGTACTGTATGATGCTTTGTTCCTTACTTCGGAGTGGAGTTGGGCTCCTGCACTCTTCTTAGTTGTTACTACCTAATGTTAGGAAAGCAGAAAACCACATCACTGGTCTCCAAAATCAAAATTAGTGTTCAGTTCAGGAGAGCAGAATGCCACAACACTGATCCCCAAAATCAACCCCAAAATCATCTCCAAGGTTCTGCAGGTCTAGAACTACAGGCATCAATGGACAATACTCAATAGCAGCATATATACTCCAAGACCATCTACAGTTCTGAATTTTGATGACAGAAGAGCTATTTTACAGAACTTTTATCTGTTACTACTTGTAACATAAGCACAGTTATGCTATGTCCAACAAACAATTCATGGATGCTTTCATCTGCTACAAAGGAAGACTGAATACAAATTTATCTGATCAGGTAACAGGTTCTTGACAATTTGTTGCAAAATCTAGTCAGGTGCCATCAATGTAGAGAGCAAAATACAACAATTTTGTTCAGTACCAACAAAAATCTAGTACTTACAACGTCTCAATTTATTTCTTTAACGATACAACATTTGCAGATTATAGAACAGAATGTGAAAGAGTCTAATATACAGAAAATAACAGTTGTACAGCACAAAAGGGCAGTTTAAATAGTTGACCAAATCAAATGCAGCACAAGGATGATCAGTTGTGGTCTTTTTGCAGATTATCAGGGCTTTAGAAGCTGTTAAGCATGCAAGATCTGACTGCTCGAAGGTGTCAGGTCGCTGAATTCCCTAGGAACATCCACATCTTTCCAATGAATCAAGTAGTTCGAACTCCTACTATCAGAACCGCTGCCAGGTTGCTTCTTGACGTGGCCAATCGCTACATGAAGACCTCGGCCAACAACAACTATCTTACTGTCCACACAACTCACAGAGAAAGGTTTCATAATTCTCTCAGGCATAGGAGGGCCATTGACAGAATCCCACGAGTCTCTTTCTGGATCATAGACTTTAACCTTCATCCTCTCATATTCTGAAATGACAAACAAATGTTCGTCAATGACCACACTTAATCCTGTCCACCCTTCACGCATTCCAACTGGCATTGCTTCCCAGCGGTCGATCTTTGGATCATACACCTGTCCTCTTGGCGAGGAGAAGAAAGGCCATGCACAGCCTTCAGTGACATAAAGCCTACCATTGATGACAGCAGAATCGGATGAAGCCATGTTCATGCCCATACTAGCAACTGGTTGCCAAACGCCCTTAACCGGATCAAGAACCTCGGCTAAATTGAGCTCAAACTGGTCCGTGCTATAACCTCCAGCAACGTAAACCCGTCCATCAATCACAGCACCAGCAAAGAAAGACCGCGCAGCAAGCATCCGAGTCATCACGGTCCAGCGGTTCTTGTAAACGTCATACTTGAGGACCAAATGTAATGGGCAATCCATGTCAGAGACAAGCCCACCGCAAACAAGAAGGGTGCCATCGCTGGGGATAGCAATGCAGCCAAACCCACGGGGGCATGCCCGGTCCCGACACGGCATGGTGGGAATTGTGTGCCAAGTTAAGTAGTACAGGTCCAGCACCTTCCACTGTATCTTGCCAGTGCAACGGTGGAATGCCAGGGTGAACAACCATGGCGACCGGAAGCCCATTGCCTTTCTTTGCATGAAGAATTGAGCCTTGTTGGCCAGGAGGTGATGCCACCGGCGACACACAAGCCTGCAGGCAACATGGGCCTCAACAGGTAGCCGGAGGAGGCAATTGAGCGCAGCATCGTCCGGGAGACCAGGTATGAGGGGTGCCTCCCATGAGGACTGCTCCAAATCTGAGGATGGCGTCGACGACGGCAGTGCAGTGTTAGTGGCAAACCGGAATTTGGGCGTCAATTTCATCTGTGAATCACCGAGCTTGTGGAATGGAGACTGGTGGTTTGAGACTCGGACACGACGCATAGTCGTCTTGGATTGCAAGCTTGAAGTGGACAACAACAATGCCCTGAAGAACTGTGAATAAATGAACAGACCGTACCAATTCAACCACTTCAAGTATTCTCACAGAACACTCTCGAATGAAGGACCTCACAAGCTTAGTGCAATTTTAGTGAGGAGAATGACAGCATATGGAGAACTGAGCACATAATCCTGCATATGTGAAAAATCCCCAATTGCTTGGCCTTACTGAACCCAATTTTACACCCATGACATTCCAAGAATCAACCTACCTAGTAGAAATAACAAGAAATTAATTACTAGAGAACAATAATGGAATTGGAAGGATGCTGTAATTACTTTGCCCCCAAAGCTAAAACAAAATCGGAATTGCCCTTGCAAGAATGCAAATTAACCAAACCCTAGTTTATCCAATTCGCACGTAATCTTAGCTAAAGGCCATAGCCACCTCCTACCAAGAACCATTTACCAAAGACTCTAGGAATGAAAGGAGAGCAAACACATCTACGTTCGAATTCTTTTTCGGAACTTGTGAACCACGATGATACTTCAGAAAGAAACTAACCTGAATTCCTGAAAAAAAAAAGAGGCCGCCGTGGGATCTACATGAAGCCTTTTCCTGCACCCTTCACTTGGTGATGTTCTCCCTAATTCAAGGCTATAAAGAAGCGGAGGTCTTCAAGAGGAAAAGATCTCCCTGGCATTTTCAACTGATGCTGTTCCTTTAACTACCCACAGGGTAGCAATACTGAAGGCTTCACCCTTCTGCATTTTTCAACACCTTGTTTGGTGACTGGGCCCCACCATCTGTTGGACCTACTTCCTTCTTTATTTCTTTATTCTTTTTTTGTTTTACATTTTAGTCTGAAAAAAAATAACCTACCACATCAGTATTGTTTCCGACATTTTTTTTTGGAAAAAAAACAGAGACAATTACATTCACAGCTTCAGTCCTAGATTGGCTTTTCTAAATATGCACAGCATACTACATCATTTTCGTTCTGTAGATACAACTCCACATTAATGCATGTTTGGTGGTGCAAAATTTTTTTTTTACTCCAATTGATATGGCCTCTAACTGCAAGTGTGCGAATATTTCTGGTTGATGCTTGTCAACCAGTAGCCATCATCCATGATCCATCCATCTCTCACACGAGAGGGGAAGAGATCAAGTAAGGCATCGTCTTTTTTTTCAACATATATGTTCCGTACGTAATAGATTCCAGCTCAGGGTTAGGTGTGGCGTATCTTTTGTACTTGCCAACAGTATTAATGTCTTAACAAAAGATTCTGAAAAATTCTGAAAAAAAATTATAGATGTACTTCATAGATTGCCCTACCTATGTATGAAATTTCAAAATCAAATTCATTATATATCAAGAGTTACAAAAAGAAAATTACAAGTTTAAACTCTCAAACTTGTCAATTTTATCTTGTGTAATTCTTATATATTGAATTTGAACCTACAATTTTATACATAGGTAAAGCAATCTATGAAGTACATCTACAATTTTTTTCAGAATTTTTCGTGACTTTTGTTAGTTGGTGTGCACAGTGTGTACACGGGAAGGCCTGTGTGCACAAGATATGTTGCCGGGTTAGATAAGGGAGGTTGGTGAACAAAATCAATTAGTGAGCAACCCACTAACCATTAGAGGTGAAACCGGGTCGGATACGGGTGGATATTGCTCGTCCCGTATCCTAACCCATATTTTTTTCGGATTCGAGTCGGATCTGAATGTCCCGAGATCTGGATATGAATTCGGATTATTCGGGATTCGGATCTGAGGCGGATACTGCGGATTCGGTCGGGATCGGATATCATAATTGGATAGTAGTATAGTACATAATTGTGTACGTAAAAGAACGAATGAAGCATTAACCTTACAACATTAGCTTCAAGTCATAATTATTTCAACGTAGGATAGTAGTATGGTTAGAGGTGCAATTTAATGACTCAACTAATTCCAGTAATTTGAATAGAAAAGAAGTTTATCAAATAAGTTGAACAAATCAATTTAGATAAAAGTATTATGTCATCACTCTATTTGTTTGTTGATAGATTTGTTGAAGTTCACGCTTAATAACAAAGTAGTGTTTTTTAGTGCTAGTATCAAATAACTATTCTATCTATCTAATAATGAACCAAATTAATGGAAGAATAACTGATTTTATCCGGATATCGGGTCGGATATTTACCGAATATCGGGTCGGATATTGCTCTTCCCATATCCTAACCCATATTACATGAGATTTTTCGGATACGGATCGAATATTGCTCTTCCCATATCCTAACCCATATTACATCGGATTTTTCGGATATGAATACGGATAACATCGATACGGATTTTAAACGGATTCAGGATCGGATTGGGTGGATATTTCATGTCCTGTTTTCACCCCTACTAACCATCCTGTTTAGGGGAATGAATTAGAGTGACCCAAATTGATTTGGGCCAAAGAAAACACCAACTGCCGATACCGTGTTTGGCTGGAAACCGATAGCCGAGCTCTAACGCATGCTCAAATAGGGTATGTTTGTTTTTGCTGTGGATTTTTTTAAAAAAATTAATTCTACACCAACAAAAGCAGCCCAAATTCTTCTCAAGTTGGATATATCTAAAGCTTTTGACTCGGTTTCTTAGCCTTTCCTTTTTGAGACCTTGAAAAAGTTAGGTTTTGGATCCATTTGGTGTGACATAATTAGTAGGCTCTTGGCTTCTTCTACTCAGATTATGCTTAATGGGATTCGTAGCGAGGTTATCTTTCATCGTCGAGGATTGCGGCAAGGAGACCCCTTGTCCCTTATGCTTTTTATTTTGGTCATGGACATCCTTAGTCGTTTGATGTTATGTGCCTCGGAGGAAGGTTTGCTGCAGCCCCTCTCCTCTAGAGCAATTCATCACTGGATGTCTCTCTATGCAGATGATGTGTTATCTTCCTCCGCCCGGCAGCTGCTGATATCGATTTGGTGCTTGATATCCTAAACCTCTTTAGAGAAGCATTGGGCCTCAAAACCAATGTGCAAAAGAGTAGTGTTTTCCCTATCCAGTGCACGGAGTCCGAAATTGCGGCGATCCAGAATTGCCTTCCTTGTGAATTACAAGAATTTCCCTACAAGTATCTTGGAATACCCCTTTTGTTGAGAAAGTTATCAAAAGCTCAAGTCCAACCCATCATAGACCGCATTGCAGACCAATTACCTGGGTGGAAGGCTAATTTAATGACACGCGTTGGCCGTGCAGGTTCAATTTGTCCTTACATCCATGCTTGTGTATCTATCCATGGCCATTGACCTCCCTCCATGGGCTATTAAAGCAATTGACAAGATTCGGCGGGGTTTTCTTTGGAGAGGAAGGAAAGATGTCAAGAGTGGTCACTGCCTTATTGCTTGGGCCAAGGTTCAATGGCCTCGTCAGCTTAGTGGCTTGGGTATATTTGACCTTAAAACTCTTGGTTGGGCCCTTCGGATGCGATGGTTGTGGCTACACAAAACAGAACCGGCTATGCCGTGGTCAGTTCTCCCAGTCTAGGTTCCTGAATGTGTTCATGCTTTCTTCTCCATGGCAGTTGAGACCGAGATTGGTGATGGTTCTAATACCTTGTTCTGGAAAGATAGATGGCTGCATGGACATCGAATTGCAGATCTTGCACCCAATTTATTTGCTTCGGTTTCCAATAGAAGGGCTAATAGGCGCACTGTTAGTGATGCCTTATTGGACCACCATTGGGTTCAGGACATCCAAGGTGGTATTTCAGTTAGTGTTCTTTCTGAATTCCTCGATCTTTGGGAGATGCGATATGAAATAGTGCTGTAGCCTGGTGTTGAAGACACTCACCGTTGGCGTCTCTCTACTTCTGGACAATGTTATGCTAAATCGGCCTATGAAAATTTCTTCCAAGGTTCTGCCCAGTTTCGGCCATGGGAACTTTTTTGGAATTCATGGGCGTCGAGCAAATGCCATTTCTTTCTTTGGTTGGTGATGCACAGGCGCTGCTGGACTGCAGACTGGCTTGCTTGAAGGAACTTGCCGCATTCGATGTGCTGCCCTCACTGTGATCAAGACAGTGACTAGTTCTGGTTCTATCTTTTGTAGTGTTTTGGTCTGCAAAGCTCATCTCCTTCGATTGAAGATAGCTCTTTTGAGGATTGGTGGTACATGACTAGTGAATCAGCTAATGTCTTGGTGTGGAAATGCCTCGATTCTCTCATTATTCTCGGGGCCTGGACTCTATGGAAGCATCGTAACCAATGTGTGTTTAATGGTGATGCCCCAAACATGGCACGTGCTCTGTTACTTGCTGGAGAAGAGTGTCAGTATTGGGCGATGGCTGGGGTTCGAGGGCTCTCCCTCTTGACTGCCCTAGTTCCTAGTGATTAGGTTCCCTTTAGTTGTGGTCGTTCTTTATTTTAGTCTCGAGCGCGAATGTAATCTAAACCTGTTGGGTGTTCTTGGGGTTCTTTACTCCTTTTTTTCTTCTTAATATAATGATATGTAGCTCTCCTGCGTGTTCGAGAAAAAAAGATCGTAGGGAAGATGATTATGGATTCTAAGATGATATTTTATGGGTAATTACTTGGAATTTTAAGTGGCATTCTTATATTTTTATTCTTCAGAATCCACAAAAAGCATATTTGAAGTGGAATGTAGATTCTAGTGCATATGGATGGGCCGGATTATGAGAATCGATTCCTAGAATTGGCCTGTTTATTTTTTATTCAGCTTTAGAGGCTAGAATCTAGGATCCACAAAAAATAAACACGGCCTTAATCTCTACTCAAAGGACCTGCATAATCTCTACTATATAAAGTGAGTTGCTTCCCACGTCATTTCATCAAAATTACCCACTTTTACCACTGATATTTAATTACCCACCTTTGCCCACGCCACTTCATCAAAATTACCCACCTTTGCCACTGCTCTTTAATTACCCACCTTTGTCTGTATTACTTCATCAAAATTACCCACCTTTGCCACTGCTCTTTAATTACCCACCTTTGCCATTGTTAGTGCTTTTTGTAAATAAACTTTTTTATCGCAAATTGAGTTTCCGTTGCAACGCACGGGTACATAGCTATATTTTTAAGGGATATGTTATGGCATGGTCATGTTAACAGCTATGGCATAATAATGTTTAATTAACACCAGTAGTTCCTAAGAATATCCCACAATAACAACGTATAATCCATCTGCTCCCATGTACATATCATTCTATTTTTCAAATTTTGTTTTTAAATATACGCCATTCAACAATTTCTAGACAACTTTTTACTTTTTTTTCCTTAACAGACCATCTCATTCATTATTCCGATACCATTTACTATTATACAACAGAGTAATGTATATGAACCAATAGTGAACTAACAAATGAGGGAAATGGTCTTTTATACATGTTTTTATTAAAATGCAAAATCCTATAATAATATCTACTGAGTAACAGGGAGAATACATGGTACTGACAAACTAACTACGACATAAACATAGATAGTAATTCTTGGTTTTTTTTAAGGGGGGCACGAAAGGTTTGGTGATTCATAGCACTCTTCGCATAACTACTATTCACCAATCCATAAAACGTTCACTAGCTACTTACTACGCACCCAATTGAGTTTCTTATCTTCTAATAGTAGGATCAATGTATTGGTTACCCCTACTAGCTGTACAGCTCACATAAACTGCCCATTTGGATCCAAAATTGGGTAGGCTAGAAAAAAGGAAGAGGCTTACTGTGATTATTTATTATGGGCTAGATCTTTTATTTACTATCAGTTACTGGGCTTCGTCCAACAGTTATATGAACCGATCAATTAGAAATTGCAAATTTTTCCAGCTTTTATATTGAAGATTGTAGACAAATAACATACCATCATCAAATCCTTAGATTAATGAACGTGCTTGACTTCTTTGTCTTCCTCGCTACCTGACTATATATTTTGCAACGGTATCTTGATTACCAACAAAAACAGCAGTAGAATTAGTAACTTTTGCCAACTTTCTTTTTAATTTATCATTATCAAGGATTTTATCTCTAAATCACTGTGATTAGTAACTTTTGCCACTTTCATCATCAAATCCTTAGATTAATAACATACCATCATCAAATCCTTAGATTAATGAACGTGCTTGACTTCTTTGTCTTCCTCGCTACCTGACTATATATTTTGCAACGGTATCTTGATTACCAACAAAAACAGCAGTAGAATTAATTTTGCAACGGTATCTTGATTACCTATGCAGTAGACATAGGTTGAGAAGGATGCTAAAAACAGCAGTAGAATTAATTGAAGATTGTAGACAAATAACATACCATCATCAAATCCTTAGATTAATGAACGTGCTTGACTTCTTTGTCTTCCTCGCTACCTGACTATATATTTTGCAACGGTATCTTGATTACCAACAAAAATAGCAGTAGAATTAGTAACTTTTGCCAACTTTCTTTTTAATTTATCATTATCAAGGATTTTATCTCTAAATCACTGTGATTAGTAACTTTTGCCACTTTCTTTTTAATTTATCATTATCAAGGATTTTATCTCTAAACCTTGTGGGAATTTTATACTGTCGGTGTACTTTGCACCGGGGTACCCTCTCCGTCGCAGAATAATGGGCCCAAGCGGCTGGCGCGGCGTGGCGGCTTTGACGGCGGTGGGCGATCATGCCTTTCATTGGCGGTAAGCCACGTGGTGCCTGGCGGCGCGATGGGCGATCATGCCACGCCGCTCACGGCGAGGAGCCGTGTGGCGTCTGGCGGCGAGGCGATCATGCCTGCCGCCGGCGGCGGTAAGCCCACGTGGGGCCTGGCGGCGGTGGGTGATCATGCCTGCCGTCGGCGAGCCCGTGGCGCCCTAGCGGCGGTGGCGATCATCGCGTTGCTCGTCGGCGGTAAGCCCACGTGGTGCCTTGGCGGCGGTGGGCGATCATGCCTGCCGCCGGACGAGCCGCGTGGCGCCCTAGCGGCGGTGGCGATCATGCCACGCTTTCGCCGGGCGGTAAGCCCACGTGGTGCCCTGGCGGGCATGTGGGCGATCATGCCCTGTCCGCCGGGCGAGAAGCCCGCGTGGCGTCCTGGCGAGCAGGTACCCCGGTGCATGGAGGAGGGGAGTCGGTCGATAGGTCTAAGACTTGGAGAAAGAAGAAAAAGACGAGAGGAGCTATTGTAATCGCTTCCACATTTCCTCAACAAAGGTCTAACAAGACGTAGGGCTATTACCTACGCTGGGGCCCGAACCTGGGTACATCACCGTGTCCATTGATCTGTTGATTCCCGGGGTTCATCGTGAGAGAGTCGTTAGGGTTTCCGACCAAGAAGACGCCCTCTACCGAACCATACCCGACCATCTCTCCGGCAGATTCCAGTCTTCTGTCCGAAAGGACCTTGCCTCTGGTGATGGCGGGTTCGCACTCGCAACGACAAGAGGTGGCGGAGGCTAGCAGCGCCCAGTACACATCTCGATGCTCTCGTCGGACGAGGGATCGCATCACGCTGCCCCCTGGCCGCGGCCGAACTTCCAGTCCGGCGTCGGCTGGCCATGGACGCCACCACTCCGGCCCAGTATCTGTATGCAATCTGTCTCCTCCTGGATCACCCTCCGGTGGAACTTGCGGGAGACTCCCCGACCACGCCGTGGCTGCGGGATATTGCTGGCCTCGTGGACGCGGCCCAGCTCCGTGTAGGGATGCCCAACCGGTCTGAGACCGTCGGTACTCCTCAGCCAAGGGTGCACATCGATCGCACCCAAGCTTCCAGCCGCCCCAGCTGGAGCTGGTCGACTTCGAAGTCACCGATTTCGACCTCCCGTACAATGCCATACTTGGCCGGCCGGCGTTGGCCTATAGCAAAGATAAGTTGCTCGCCCTAGCAGTATCGACTTGTCTTTCGCATCTGCACCTTGTGGGGTTGAGTTGTGCGTGGTTGTCACTGGCCCTAAAAACCTGATAGCTCCTCGTTGATAAAAGAAAATGCCCAGCGTTTGCGTCGCAAGGACGGGTGACCGGGAGTACGAGTATGGCACGGTGACTCAAACGCGGCTCGCACACCTCGGGTTAGCTCCGCGAAGCACCGCTGGCTGTCACCGCGAGCGCCGCAAGCCCGATACCGCTCCTCGGAGCCTGTTTCCTTGTTGTGCAACGCTGCGTGTCAGATTCCAAGGGATCATAAGGATATAAGTCCCAAAAGGGCGGGAGTCAATGACAACCTTACGCAAAGATTTAAGCCTTCGCTTACATACATCCTGCATGTTTTGCACAATCTTCGTTCGTGTTATCGCAATCACTCGAAAAACAATGTCTAAGTATCGACCTAACCTAAGTGTTTAGGTTCGCATCATGACAAGGCTGGGGACTGATTGCCCGATGATTGAGTTGAGCGAGCACAACCAAAACGCGAACAGACAAACATGCACAAGTAAAACCAGAAAATGCCAACTTCATTACAATTGCTAAGATTGTTCTGGCATACAAAAAAACAGGAACAGAAAGAAACAAAGAAAATAAAGGAAGCGGCCCGGGCCATCAGTTGTCGTTGGCAACTTGGATGTGCCCATCATCCTCCTCGGCCTCCTGCTCCGCCGCCACCGCATCGAGGTCCGGACCATGGCGGTCGGTAGGCCGGAGAGCGCCGCGGCGGCCCGAGTGATGCAGTGGGCGTACTGCATCGCTGTGGGCTCGGGTAGCTCCCGAAGATCCACCCCCAACGGCTTCAAGGCCCTCGCCATGCGCTGGTAGGATGGCCGATGCATGGTCGCGAGGGTGTGCAGTATGCGCCGCTGCTCCTCTGCCATCCGCCTCTGCACTGCCTCAGCCTCCTGCGCCCGGACGAGCAAGGTTGCCCCAATGGCCCTCTCTTGGGCCAGCAGCGCCTCGTTCCTCTCCAGCTCCCCGCACAGCGCCGCCACCTGTTGTACTACATGAGCTACGCGTTGGGTGGCTGCTGCGAGGAGGGTGTTCGCGGTGAGCGCTTCGCCAAGCTCGGCAAGCAGCGCACTCAAGCGATAACGCACGACGGCGAGGACGAGCCGGCGGGGGCGCGAAGTGTTGGCGTTAGCGATGTCCAATCCGGCTGCTCTAGAGCCGCCAGGCTGCCCTTGAGCAGGAGTCCCCGCTGCGTCTGTCGGCGCTGCAGATGTCTGCGTGGCTAGGGCACCCTGACGGGCCGCCCTCGGGGGCGACTTGAAGCTGAAGGAGGTAGCTGGAACCGTGAGCCCGCCCGGGCGGGCACCAGCAGTGGTTGGAGTCGGCGCCGTTGGAGTTGGCACCGGTGGAGTCGGTGCCAATGAGGACGGCGCCCTTGAGTCGGCGTCGGTCTGCCGCCGGGAGGAAGCGACGGTGTCTCCGCCCGGATGAAGGTGTCCTTTGCTCGGCGTGCTTGGCGAAGCGGTGGAGTCGGTGCTAGCAGGAGTTTGGCCCCTGGTGCAGGCCCTCTTGGGGTCCACGCCCGGGGCGTCCGGAGCAATCGGTCGTTTGTCTGCGCTCCGATCATCGGCCCGAGACTAGTCCCTAATCACCAAGGGGCCGCGGGCCGGCACCATGGCGGGACCGGTGGAGTCCATCGCCGGGAACGATTGGATGATCCTAAGGTGCTCTGCGTACTCCAGATGGCAGAGCGGTTAGGCTTCGGCTGGAAAGTCCAAGCCGCTTGGCACTAGCGGGAGCAGCCCAGATAGCCATCTTGAGATGGCAAGGCCATCCAAGTTTCCGTCGCCTAAGCGCAGAAAGAAGGCAGGAGTATTAGTTGATGGTGACCACGAAGGGGAATATGCATTCAAAAGAAGGGCAACAGGACTTACTGCCCGGGTATGTGCGCGTCATGTCGTCGTCCCCTGTATACCTCCATGCAGGGCGGGCACGACGACGAAGGGGGCTAATCCTCCGAGCCACGAAGTCCCGGACCACCAGCGCCCTAATCAGGCTGGCGCCCCGCAATCGGTCGATGCGGGCCGCCATCTCCAGGAGCTCCGCCATGTTCTCGACAGGCGAGCTCCAGTTGTCGCGGACTTCCGCCCGCGCTCAGGGCATCTCGAGGAGGTCGACCCTGCTGTCGTTGCCGACGTCGAGCCAGTCGCTCCGCCATGTCTTCCAATTGGATCTTAGCTGGAAGGGAATGTAGCGGGGGGCCGACCCGTCATGAGAGCAGTGGCGGCTCCCCACGGTTCATTGTCGGGGGCTGTGACGAATGAAAGAAGTAGCAGAAGAGAGGAAGGTTAGGCATCACCCCTACGAACATCTCGTAGAGGTAAGCGAAGGTGGAAAGGATGACGATGGAATTGGGGGAGAGATGGAGATGATGGATCTCGTAGAAGTGAAGGACGGTGAGAAAAAATTCTGAGAATGGCGGCACCAGGCCAGCCATAAGACCCCAGGCGAAGACGATGATCTCCCCTGGATTGCACCTTGGCACGAGGGTTCCCTAGCGAAGGTGGAGGGAGCCCTCGGGTGCCATCTTGGCGAGAAAAACCACCCTGCTCTGGCCAGCGGTGGAAGGAAGCAGAATAGGTTGCGCCATTGAGGCTGAAGCGAAGTTCTTTGAGCAAGGAAGACGGAAGGGCAAGAGCAAAGTGCGAGAAGATCAGAAGGCGTGAACTGTTGGTTGGGGGCGCGTATATATATAGACCCCGCAAAAGGCGGTTCGGCGAGCAAAAGGGTGCGACGCCGGGTCCCAAAAAATCGGCGGAAGTGGGGAGGACCGGGCGGTTATAAGCTCGAAGTGGTGGGCCCATCTAGGAGCACCGACATTAAATGAGGACTAAAAGCGGTGGCGCTGCGTTCGGGGCGGCCGGGGCTCTTGTCGGTGTACTTTGCACCAGGGTACCCTCTCCGTCGCAGAATAATGGGCCCAAGAAGTGGCCTGGCCCAGCATAGCGGCCTGGCGAGCAGGTGGGCGATCATGTCCTGCTCGCCGGGCTGTAAGCCCACGTGGTGCCCTGGCGGGCAGGTGGGTGATCATGCCCTGCTCGCCGGGCGAGGAGCCCACGTGGCGTCCTGGCGAGCAGGAGGGCGATCATGCCCTGCTAGCCGGGCGGTAAGCCCACGTGAGGCCCTAGCGAGCAAGTGGGCGATCATGCCCTGCCCGCCGGGCGAGAAGCCCGTGTGGCACCCCGGCGAGCAGGTGGGTGATCATGTCCTACTCGTCGGGCGGTAAGCCCATGTGGTGCCCTGGCGGGCAGGTAGGCGATCATGCCCTACCCGCTGGGCGAGGAGCCCGCGTGGTGCCCTGGCGAGCAGGTGGGCGATCATGCCCTGCTCACTGGGCGGTAAGCCCGTGATGCTGGCGGCGGTGGCGATCATGCCTGCGCCAAGGCGAAGCCAGCGTGGCACCTGGCGGCGGTGGGCGATCATACCTGCTTCGCGGGCGGTAAGCCGCGTGGCGGCTTTGGCGGTGGGCGGCGATTAGGCCCCTTCGTCGAGCCACGAAGGCAACCAAAGGAATGAGGAGAAGGCTTCGCCTCGAAGTCTCCTGCTCCTGACATGTTGTGTCAGGGCCATTAATTGCGAAGAATGCTGCTATCGACACGACAATAGCCCATCCCTCTGACGCCTCTCACCAAACCCGTCACAGGAGTATCATATCCCGGGCGGACCGGGTGAAGCCTCGCAGCGGCATTAAATGGGGCTTGAAGGACAAGGCTACAGCGACGGGCGAAATAAATGAGTCATCACTCATGGGTCAGTGAGATAAGGCTCGAATTATGGCTGTAATTAATGAGTCGTAGATCAGCATAGCGTCACCTTCTCATTTGCCCGGGCCAGCCCGAGGGGAGTCGGTCGATAGGTCTAAGACTTGGAGAAAGAAGAAAAAGACGAGAGGAGCTATTGTAATCGCTTCCACATTTCCTCAACAAAGGTCTAACAGGACGTAGGGCTATTACCCACGCTGGGGGCTCGAACCTGGGTACATCACCGTGTCCATTGATCTATTGATCCCTGGGGTTCATCGTGAGAGAGTTGTTAGGGTTTCCGGCCACAAAGACGCCCTCTATCGAATCATACCTTCCATCCTAGGAGTAGTCAACCCTGTTCGTTGACGGGGTCCTGTCCGGTGGAATACGCCAACATATACAATGATATACTAAATTAAGAGGTACATCCACAGTTCTTTTTTATTTTTCTAATGTCGATTTCACGTCTAAAACAGAAGTAGCGTGTACGACTACACATAAGCTCTTTTTTTTTTAAAAAAATGTAACACATAGGCTATTACTTTAAGAGATCATATATAGTACATCCTAAGTTCTAACATACCCGTGCATCTTCTTCAAAACATGAAGCAAAATAGTCATAAAAATTCCAAAAAACAATTGACATATCACAAAATTTCAAATCTAAATTCGATCTACACATAGAGAAATAAAAAAGGACAAATCTTACTGAAAATGAAATAAAAAATTAAAGAAAAGGAAAAAGCTACGATTCAATAAAATTTGTCCTTTTTGTTTCTCCTAATATGCAGCACATTTTTAGTTGAATTTTTTTATAATTGTTTATTGCATTATGACTTATCTAACTAAATTTTATCAAAAAAATTATTACCATTTTCTTTGTATTTGGAAGAGAATGTACCACAACTTACGATGGACCAAATATGTTCTTATTAATTTACCCTTCCCAAGGTAAGTTTTATTCCCACAAGTTACTAGCATTTAGGTACATAGTTTTGCGTTTGTGCACACTAGCTAATTCAAAGGCTTCCTTAGGCCATTCACAATGGGAGTTTCATTCTCATTAAATGACATGACACATCATCATGTTTGGTGACATGGCAAAGTAATTATGAAAAGAGAGATAGAGAGAGTTTCATGGGAGGTGAGAGAGTTTCATCTAGATGAAATCCACGATACACGGTTACCTAGATAAAAGCTGATGTGGTACTCTTGGAAACTGGGAAATGAAACTCTGCACTGGGAATGGCCTTAGCCACGCACTGATTCGATGGCGACGCCTACGATATGGAGTGAACAAAATATGAAAACTAATTATGGCAGTCTACAATGAATATTACTACTCTTACGCCGGGTGGGATTTCCGAGATTCTTTCAAAATTGGTATAATTTGACATAAAATTATTTTATTTTTCATTTAAGTAGTTATTTCAAATTCGAACTAACAAGCCATTATTAAACCGATCCTTATTAATTTTTTCGCTCTAAATACACCCATTTCAATTTTGAACCAATTTACTACTGTGATCAAAGAAATTTTGGTTCAAGCAATAACGAGTTTTTTTGCTAGTCCTACATTATTTTTTTTGCTGAAATCCCCCTCTGGCTATTTTGCAAAAAAACCCTTGATTTCAGAAAATTTGTAAGGGATCCTTGGCCGGTATTTTTTGCGAAAAAGGGCTCCTGCTTCTAGAAAATTCTAAGGATTCTTGGCTAGTATTTTTTCAAAAAATGATCCTTATTCTGTAAAATTTCCAGAGGATCCTTGGTTGGCATTTTTGTAAAAATGACTCCTGGTTTTAAAATTTTTTGTGAAGGATCCTAGGCTGGCACTTTTGCGAAAAAGGGCTTGTGGTTCCAAAAATTTTCGAAGGATCTTGGGCCGACACTTTTGTGAAAAGGCTCGTGGTTCCGAAAATTTTGTGAAGGATCTCTGTTTATGCAAGATGACCTCCACGAATTCTAAAATTAGGATTATTCTAGGTTTCCTTAGATTTTTTTAATGTTTCGCTAAAGGAAAAATGACATCCACTGCTGAGGTTGGTTTTCCCACCTAAGCGCTTTACCAAAATTCACTTGGCGCAACATAGTGTAGTACTCCGGTGTAATATCGCTGATGAATTTTTCTGTCGCAGATGAAATTTTCTTCCCCCACCCCTTTTCTTTTTCCCCTTCCCTCCTCCTCTCCCTCCCCTCTTTTCTTTTTTTCCCCACCCGGTTCCCCTCTCCCCACCCGTCTTCCCTCCCCTCCCCTCTTCTTTCTTTACTCCCTGCGCCTCCTCCCTCCCCAGGCCAGTGCTGCTCCCTGTCCATGGCGCCCTTCTTCCCCCTTGGAGCTTCCCCAAGCCGGCCTCCTCCTCCTCCCTGCAGTGGCAACAACTTCCTCCTTTTCCTCTTGGTGAGCAATGGAGGTGAGGGTTTTTGACTTCTAGGTTTTGTGTGCTGCTCTTAGGGAGGGAGTTCCTGGTTTTTGGGTGCTCTAGGGTTTATAGATTTGGGGATTTTGGAGGGAAATGGTGGTCTAGGGTTTAGAGGGGAAAAATCTATTTTCGGGCTGAGTTCTGCCCGACTGTTAGAGTTGCGATTCAAGGGGGTTAAAAACGTTTCCTGAATATTTGGCTGTAGAGGAAGTTGTAGCTCATCGTTTCCCCTTTAATTTGAGTACAAGAACACTAAATTCCATTTAGCCAATTAAAAGTTATGCTCTTTTTAGTGCGGGCTATTCTGATTGTGCATGTATTGGTAGCTGAAATATTGAACTGTTGTTTAAGGCTAGATGAAAGTCGATTTAGAATTTTTGATTGTCTAGAGAAAGTTAGAAAATTTCCTGTAGATTAATAAAATATCCTTTTTTGCTTGATTTGGATTCAAGAATCAATAGTTATGCTATTTTGAAGTTTCCTATCCTAAATTCTGAAGCTGCTGAAGGTTCAGATTCTAGACTGAGATTCAAAGTGCTATTCAAGGACTTTAAATCCACCTTCTGAATGAATGACTATAGAATAATTGTATATTATCCTCTTGTGGTCATTTAGAGCACAAGAATCCAATTTTTGGCTTTTCTAATTGAAAGTTATGCTCATTTCTATGCCTGCTGTCCAGAACTAGAGTTAATGCATTTAGCCTCTGTTCATCCCTGATCTGGGAGTTATTTATGCATCTCCTGAATGAATGGTTGTATGATAAATATAGTTTATCCTCTTGTGGTCATTTGGAGCCTAATAATGCAAAATTTTCCTTAGCCAATTAAAAGTTATGCTTATTTTAGTACAGACTGTTCAGAACTAGTGTCAATGCATATAACCTCTGTTCATCTCTAATCTGGGAATTAGTAATGCATCTCCTGAATGAATGGATATAGAATAATTGTACATTATCCTCTTGTGGTCATTTAGGGCACAAGAACTCAAATTTTGGTTCAGCCATTTGAAAGTTATGCTCGATTTACTATCTGTTGTTCGAGTTTTGAACTAGTTAGCAGTATCAGATTTTGCTTTGTGATTTAGGGCTAGTTGGAGGCGAATTAGAATTTCTAATTGCCTAGAGATAGATGGAAAATTTTATGTAGATTCTAAAAATGTCTTCGTTTGCTTAATTTGAAGTTGTAAAATCATAACCAAGTTGGTACATATAATAGAACATATTATATTGATTATTAAGAAGTCATAAAAGAAAAGGCCATTTGGTTACAAAATTCTACTAGAATATGATAATGTAGTAACAACAAAATAAAAAATAATAGAGTTTAGTATGTGAATACGTATTATGACAAAATGTATTAGTATATTATGACCAAATAAGAAAAGCTTCCACTAAGATACAACAAGCGCAAAAGAACTATGAATCCTGCCACTATACAAAGGGTGAGGCATAACAACAGATTGAAAAAACTATAACTGACCAAAATACAAAGCAAAGAAGAGCAGCGAATGGATCGGAGCAACAAGATGATCAATGAGGAAATGACGAAGAAGCTTGAGAAGAAGATAAAGATGACAGTAGATGTGATTCCGAAACGATAGTGGATCTATGTGACGTTTGAGAAGAAGATAAAGTGGCAATGGGTAGAGGAAGAGCATATAATGTTCTCAAATCAATCAGATTGATTCCTAATTTGCAACTGTTCAAGTTATTACAAGCGGTTTCAACATAAAACAAACAGGCAACGGAGAGAGGAAGAGCATATTAAGTTCTTGCAACGACCCGGAGTGATTCCTAATTTGCAACCGTTCAAGTTATTACAGGTGGTTTCAACATAAAACTATTTGTGATAAGTTTACTTTCAAAGATAGTTTGTTTTCACAACCCTTTATAGTATATCATTGGCAGCTTCTTTAAAAGAAACTATCTGTAACGACCCTCCTTTTTGGTACATATAATGACAAGAATTATGATCTACATGCATACAGTCTAGTCCCATGATCAGTGGCTAGTACGCACATTCTCAACATTAGTAAATACACAATATGTTACATATATTAGCGAAACCTGTTTAAATAACAAAGTCTTACAAGACGGAACATATTGTAGTGGAAAGAAGCAAAAGTCTTGTAGTGTGCCCATCCAACCCTTAGGCAACTGACAGGGTAATCCCTAGAAGATTGTACCATCGAAATTACCGTAACCTACGCCGAAATGTAGTCTTTGGGGGCCTCGTTTTTCTTTTCTATCTAAAACAACACATTAAGCAATGTTGAGTACTTTCGTACTCAGTAAGAGTTAAGGTGTATTTGCAAAATACAGTAATGCAGGCTATATTAAAGGAGGCTTCTATGATTAATTTGCATAAAGCAAAATTGAATTTGAAATTCAAGTAGTAATTCACAAATAGAAGTTGTAAAAGCGAGTTGGCTGATATAAAAATAACAAGTATATAAAGTATAAAGTAACATCTCACAATTCTCCATGACATGAGTAACAATTTGTCCAATTCCTACCAACACATGGCATAACACCAGTCTTTGCCAACACATGGTATATCAGATGAAACCAATCCTTTGTGAAAATAATAAAACATCTAACTATGCGATGACTTTACCAAGTGCCCTTGATTGCAAGCATGGCTTTTGAAAAGATTTAAATTCTGTAGAGGTGTACAACTTTACCCATATTAAGACATGACTGACTCTTTGTGCAACGTCGTTAGCAAACTTCCTTTGGTGTATCGGAGAGAGTCATAAAAAAACTGTTACATTATATAGACCTAACTTTACACCAACCTGATGATGGCAAACCTAGACTATAACTGCAAAAGATATTTGCACACACAATACAACAAATAGTTTCACATCCCATCGTCCCACTTCTCCCAATAGTATGGCGTACACCATTTGAAGGATCAAAATGGCTATTAGAGAGGGGTGAATGATCCTAAATAAAATTTTTCTCACTCAAAATAGTCCACCTAAGCCCTCAACTGAAACACTCAAAAGAAGCAAATTAAATGGACTAGTTTTCTGTAAGGTCGGTATGACTGGGGCAAGGCTGGTAGCTCCGGGGGTCCGGTAGTACCAAGGTGAGGCCGGTAGTAGTTGGAGGAGACTTTGGGAAGTGTATAAGAGCTAAACAATGATTGTGGGTTCGGGGTCTGATTAAATTGGCACGGAAAGGCGGTGTGGAGCAGGGTTTGAACTGGGCAAGCTAGAAGCGGCGAAGCTACGTGCAGCATGATTTCTAAGGATTATTTATTTTTTAAACTTTTTCTATAAGTTAACCTAGTTTTTTAGATGAAATGATAAATTTTTCAAGACAATATAAGATCTGTACAAAATTTAATAATTCTAACATGGTGCAATTCTTAATCATAATGTACTATTTTTTATTTCTTTTCAGCACTAAATTTGTTCACTTGCCTTTGAAATTTTTTGGGATGCCCTGGAGATAATTTGGGATTTATATAAATTTTTTTAGATTTTGTTTCTTATGGGATTTTGGGTTTTGCATTTTAAAGGAGAAGAAAACAATTAATATAAAGGATTTTTAAAAAAAATCAAAATTCAAAAAAAATTCAGAAAAGATATAAATTCAAAATAAGGTCAAACTTCAAATTCTTTTTCATAGTTTGCTCATTTTGGAAGAAAAAATTTCAATATTGCAATTATTCTTCTCTTAGGACTAAGATTCAAGCAAGTGAGGAAAAAAATGATATTTTTAAATTAAAATTGTTATTTAATTATATGTTTAAATTTTAAATTTTTGTTTTTCCCAATTTTGAATTTTTTGGCATGTTACATTACATAACTCAGAATCCGTAACCATAGTTAACTCTTTAACTGTGGGTAGCATGGCCATACATTTCTAAAATTCAACTACTCGAGAGGCCTAGAAATATCTCTCCAGTTATATGAAAGGGCAAATTCCATCTTGATCGATCATACCTCGTAGCATGCTTCATGCTAAACTCGAAAGTCACCTTTATAACTATCTAATTACGGAGTAGCGTTTTGCAACCCTAAGTAAGTCATTACACATCTTGAGTAAATACGACAACGTCAAGTCTAAAGATATAGTATACACATTGTATACGAGACCAACTGATGACAATTAAGAATACAATGTTCTCGTAGTGTATCATGGTGGGTCGATCCAACTCCATGTTCTTTAATACGTGTCCATATTATTGGTTTGATATCTTCATATTCATGACCGTAAAATATGGTTATCAACCAATACATATGCTAGTCTATTCATATGTTTATCGATTAGGAATCACTTTAGAATAATAATCACATAGTTATATTTAATGTTTCACAAACAAGTCACATATTTGCTAATAAACAATAATGACATTATTCAAGGAACAAGATAATAAATCATGAATATAAGAAAATATAATCATTTCTATTATTGCCTCTAGAGCATATCTCCAACAACGCGGTACAGAGGTGAGCCTAGCCTATTGTGGGTACAGAAACCTACCACATGCAGCGCCTTCCGCATTGAGTGGAGGCTATTTTTGTAAATTTATTGAGAAGAACTAGATTTGAAAAAAAAATTATAAAAAGGCTGGAAAAGCTCAAACTTCTTGATAAACAAACGCCTTATCAGTCGAGCTATATTACATCCCTTAAGCATCTTTACCCGAATTTAGGCAAGAAATGTCAGTGTTTCTCACGTGGCGCCGGAGTGTAGCGCAGGTGCATGGTATACTGTACCATGCATCGATCAATTGCAGATTGCAGAATCTAGCGCTGCTTTGCTTTGACCTTCTTGTCAGTACATCACACAAAACCCTAGTACTATTATACTCGCCGCACATGTCACCTGCATGAAACAACAAAACACTGATCAAGAACGGGTGACACGTGGACGCGCACGTGTCAGCACTAGCGCGCGTGTGCAGGCATGCGGTTATTTAAAAAAAAACAGAGGGGTATATATAGGTTGATTAGCTAGGTACTGACTAGTAGGGGTGCAATCGGATCGGATTTTTGCCGACCGACCGACCGACCGGACAGGTTCGGATCGGATTCGGATTTTTTTTCGGATAATTTTCGGATTCGGATTCGGTTTCGGATATTTTAGTTCGGATTCGGATTCGGATTCGGAGCACTATCCGTCGGATCGGTATATTCGAGAAAATTTTCGGATATATCGAATTAATTCGCCGGATATCGAAAATATTTTCGGATATATCCGTCCATGTCGCGTGAGCCGGATCGAATCGGGCGGCTTCGCCTCGCACGCAGACGCAGTGGTACCGGTGCGATGCCTCGCGTGAGGCCCGCGAGGCCTCGGTGCGGTGCCTCGGTGCGTTGCGACTTGCGAGTGGTACCGGTGCGGTGCCTCGCGTGAGGCCAGAAGCTTCAGCGGTTGCCTTAACACGATTTCTTTTTTTTGTTTGTTTTTTTTTGCTTGTGTGCATTTTTCTTTTGAAGGTGTTTGCGTGGATTTGAACATAGACATCTCTGTATTACAAATTGCTACTCATAGTCAATGCTTCTAATTATTAATCATGTTGTTAGTTTTTTACGACATTGTGGCCTCTGAGGAGTTTCTGTGCTAGTGTGCTATTCTCATGATATCATCTATTATATGCCATGTCCAAGGATATATTGAATTGTTATTTCTATGTTTTATAAAATGCTTCCTAGAATCACCTCGCGTTTTAGATGGAGCAATTGCCAATTTGCTATGCATGATCGGAAAATACTTCTGATAAGTTTTACATTTTGTTACATATTGTTGTTCGTTTATTATATACCACTTTGAATACTTCTGATAATCTTGTTGCATGATGTACTCATACGGTTGGTTAATCGGTACTATATGTGTGTTTTATGCGGTATCTGTTTTTGCGCGTTATCCGACAAAAATTATTCGATACCGTACCGATTCCGCTCCGTATTCGATCCGAATCCGCTACCGATATTATCCGTGCCGTATCCGTATCCGGTACTATCCGAATCTGATTCCGAATCCGACAAAAAATATGGTTTAGGATATGGAAAGAGCGATATCCGACCGAATCCGATCCGATTGCACCCCTACTGACTAGTTAGGCTAGATAGGTTAGTTAGTCCTGGAGGATTCCAAGACAATGTTTAGATAGAGATAATGAGACGCTTAACTAACTAGCTGATGTAGATTATTAGGTTACGTGCGAAGGCCGCACGTACGTGCATGATGGAGTTAAGAGATCATCACGCAAACAACATCCGTATGATAACCACCGTATATCTTACGTACGTGGCTCCACTTGGCTGGTTGCTCTGTTAGCGGTGAAAACGGGTTGGATACGGACGGATATTGCTCTTCTTGTATTATAACCTATTTTTTTCAGATTCGGAATCAGATACAGGCTAGCCGGATACGGATACGAATCTGGGTTATTTAGAATACAGATACGGAACGGATATGTGACGGATTCAGATCGAGAATAGATAAAATTATATGGATAATGTACATATACATATAGTAATATCTGTGCAAATAAATTTGGAGCAATGCTACAGGGATTTAGCTAGATTCTATATAGCAGAATTTAACTTCATGTATTTATTGTTCTCTAGCCTTCTATCTTACCAATAAAGTAAAGATTCCTATTATAAGCGAAGGAATTGGAGAGCGTTCAGCTTGTCCACGTGTCGCCGCTACGTATTTGCGGAAAAGCCTCTCCGTTTCTTCAAATTACGGATAGGTCCTTACAGATTACGAATAGGTCCTTCTAGATTTTTTGTAAGGGGAAGATATTTTTTCCTAATTCACGTTTGGGTCCCTCGCGTGCTGTTTTACGGAAAAAAACTCCCGTTAAATTCAAATCGCGAACAAGCCCTTTTCTAATTTTTCAAGATAGCGGATAGGTCCAAAAACGTAACAAACAGGCCCTTACTCTTTACGTCTAGGTCCTTTCTCCGTTTTTCTCGGAAAAAATGTTTTCGTCACCAGAAATATATGTGCATCTCTATCTCTAAACTTTTTTCCCAACTCGGTTTTCCATCTCGATCTTTGATATTTTTTTAAGCATGTATTATTACTCGGTGAACGCGTAGAGTGTTAGGCACGATAAAAGAAGGTTGTCGTCTCTAATAATTTTTTGCCCTTTTTCCTCTAGGCTATTTTTCCGTCTCGGTTTTCCAACTCGGTTTTTCCCAAGAAAACACCGAAAGACCCTCCAAAAAAATAGAAAATACATTTCGATCTGTTTTTTCTCAAAAAAAACGGGAAATCGTTTCCCACTCACGCGCGCGCCGTGCGTTGTTGTATTCACGGTTGGACCCTCCGGTGGGTAGTTTTGCGCAAACAAAAAAATACATCCAATCCCTTCTACAGGTATAGACTTTTTTCCCATCTCGATCTCTGATATTTTTTAAAGCATGTATTATTACTCGGTGGACGCGTAGAGTGTTAGACTCGACAAAAGAAGGTTGCCATCTCTAATAATTTTTCACCCTTTTTCTTCTAGACTATTTTCCCACATCGGTTTTTCAGCTCGGTTTTTCCCAAGAAAACACCGAAAGACCCTCCAAAAAAATAGAAAATACATCTCGATCTGTTTTTCTCAAAAAAGAAATTGTTTCCATTTCATGTATGTAAATCTTGTAGTTGTATTCACAGTTGGGCCCTCGGTGGGTAGTTTTGTGGAAACAAAAAATACATCGAGCCCTTCTCTGGTATAGACTTTTTCGGCTAAGCTTTTCCATTTCGATCTACGGTATTTTTTAAAGCATGTATTATTACTCGGTGGGCGTAGAGTGTTAGACTCGACAAAAGAAGGTTGTCAACTCTAATAATTTTTCGCCCTTTTTCTTCTAGGCTATTTTCCTATCTCGGTTTTCTAGCTCGGTTTTTCCCAAGAAAACACCGAGAGACCCTCCAAAAAAATAGAAAATACATCTCGGTCTATTTTTTCTCAAAAAAATGGGAAATCGTTTTCCGCTCACTTGTAGCGAACGTCTGTAGATTGTATTCACGGTTGGGCCCTCGGTTGGGTAGTTTTCTTGAGAACAAAAATCCATCGAGCCCTTCTCTGGTAGTTTTACAAAAGAACCTATAGTTAGTATATTCGCGTCTGGGTCCTCCAACTTTATTTTACGAGAAGAACCAATGAACCAAATTTAAATGCGGAGCGTCTGACTAATTTTACAAAAAGAACCCTATAGTTTTGTATATTCGCTTGCGTGTCCTCCAGTTTTATTTTTTCAAAGAGGATCAGCGAACCAAATTTCGTGCGGAGCGGCGTAGCGCGGGTTCCTATCTAGTACTCTATATTAAAGCCACAAGAATTGCCGAGCAACCAGGGGGGCCACGTGTCGCCCCCCTGGCGAGGCCCCCTGAAAAAACCAAAAATTACGTTTAGGTCCTTTTGAAAAATCGCGTTTAGGTCCTTTTGGCCGTTTTTTAAGTAAAATAGACCCGAGAAATATCAAAATTACATTCAGGTCCCTACACACGGTTTATAACTAAATTGGAAATCGCGTTTAGGTCCTTTCGCCGAATTTTTTGTAGACTGGACCCGAAAAAATTGGAAATGACGTTTAGGTCCCGCAACGCAGTTTTCTAAAAAAACAACCAGATTTTTTCCTCGTGACGTGGCATCGCGCGCAACTCAACCTAGTAACCAATATAGGTGATGATCTCTCTTTGTTTTGGAGCTCATGGACCTAGTATCTATGCTTCTGAGTGTACACCGAATAAAATCTAATATATCGTAAAGGTAGAAACTCTCACAGTTCTAATATGTTTGACAAATATTTGGATAAAAATGTCTCTATTTATATTTCATACCAAGGCTCAAACTTGATTAACCATCATATCTATACTCACAGTGAGAAATGAACTGAAGTGCTGAAGGAAAGAAGGTAACACAAAAGCAGCGCATCTCTCTCCTGTTTCAGCTCCTAACTCAAATTATGCAAACTGTTCTAAACCTGGTTCTTGGAGGGTGAAAATGTTGGTTTCTTAGCTCCAGGTTGACAGGACTTATGCTAATCCTAAAGTTTTAATATGATCCTTGACTCAAAATCATAACAGAATGTTCACAGGCACAAGAAAGCTCTACAATCAGAACCGTAAATAGCAATAGCTCAGAATTTTAATCTAACATCTTCACCATTTTTTAAGTTCAATATTTACTAGATAGTATATATATTGCAATGTCTCATTTATTTATGACATTTTTGTCTAGTGGTACACAACACAAACAAATCCTAAATTATTTAGAGCCAGCTATATGTATATATATATAGTGGTATATATAGGAAGGAGAAAAAAAATACTTACTGGACATTCTTGATGAGTTGGATAAGAAAGCGGAGTCAGGGTCTCTTTCGCCTCAGGAATTAAATTTCAAACATGCCCTTAATGAGAGACTTTCTATTTTGTTACGTGAAGAAGAGATTAAGTGGTACCAGCGAGCGAAAGTTAAGTATTTGCTTGAAGGTGATGCTAATACCAAGTTCTTTCATTTGGTTGCTAATGGCAAACATCGACGGTCTCGAATTTTCCAGTTAGAACATGAGGGGGGCTAATTACTGGTGATGTTGCGTTAAACAAATATATAACCAACTATTATAAGAATTTGTTTGGTCCTCCTGATTGTGTCTCGCTAACACTGGATGAAACAAGAATTGAGGATATTCCTCAAGTTTCTCCTCTGGAAAATGAAATTCTAACTTCCAGCTTTCAAGAGGAGGAGGTTAGAAGGGCTATCTTTCAGATGGAACATAATAAGGCACCCGGGCCAGATGGATTCCCGTCAGAGTTTTATCAAGTCTTTTGGCATGTTATTAAAGAAGATTTGATGGCTCTTTTTGAGGAATTCCATAATGGCAATTTACATCTTCATAGATTGAATTTTGGGGTTATAGCTTTATTACCAAAAACTAGTGACGCAAAACACATTCAACATTACAGACCTATATGTTTGTTGAATGTCAGTTTTAAGATATTCACGAAAGTGGCTACCAATAGAATATCACTTGTGGCTCAAAAAGTTATTAGTCCTTCTCAAACTGCGTTTCTGTCTGGGAGGAACATTATGGAGGGTGCAGTTATCCTCCATGAGACTTTGCATGAAATGCATAAGAAAAAGCGGAATGGGGTTATCTTTAAAATTGATTTTGAGAAAGCTTATGACAAAGTCAGATGGGATTTTTTACAGCAAGCATTGCGTATGAAAGGGTTTTCTCCCACTTGGTGCAATTGGATTAAATCGTTTGTTCAAGGGGGGAATGTTGGGATTAAGGTAAATGACCAGATGGGATCATATTTTCAGACTAGGAAAGGTCTTAGGCAGGGCGATCCGCTGTCCCCAATTCTTTTTAATATAGTGGTCGATATGTTAGCGATTCTTTTGGCAAGAGCAAAAGAGAATGGTCAAATTAAGGGAGTGATTCCTCATCTGGTAGATGCGGGTTTATCTATTCTACAGTTTGCTGATGATACTGTGATTTTTATGGACCATGATTTGGAGATGGCAAAGAATATGAAACTTTTACTATGTGCTTTTGAACAACTTTCAGGCCTCAAAATAAATTTTCACAAAAGTGAAATTTTCTGTTTTGGTCATGCAAAAGACCATCAGGCAGCTTATTCCAATTTGTTTGGCTGTAAGTTAGGATCTTTTCCCTTTAGATACTTGGGGATTCCGATGCACTATAGGAAGTTGAGTAATTCTGACTGGAGGGTGGTTGTAGAGCGCTTTGAGAAAAGATTAAGTGGTTGGAGAGGTAAGTTGCTGTCAGTTGGGGGGAGGCTGGTGCTGATTAATTCAGTTTTGTCTAGTTTGCCAATGTTTATGATGTCTTTTTTTGAGGTACCAAGGGGTGTCTTGAAAAAAATAGATTATTATAGATCCCGTTTTTTTTGGCAAAATGATCAGCATAGAAAGAAATATAGGCTTGCTAGATGGGAAATCTTATGTCAGCCTAGAGATCAAGGTGGGGTAGGGATTTTAAATCTCGATCTCCAAAATAAAAGTCTCCTGAGTAAGTGGCTATTTAAGTTATGTAATGAGCAAGGAATTTGGCAGCAACTGCTGAGAAACAAATATTTGAGAGGCAAAACTTTAAGCCAGGTAGAACGCAAGCCAGGTGATTCTCATTTTTGGAGCAGTATCATGGGGGTAAAATCTCAATTCCTAAGCCTCGGTTCCTATATCTTAAAAGATGGGACCCAAGTCAGGTTTTGGGAAGATACTTGGTTGGGGAATTCACCATTAAAATCTCAATATCCTTCTTTGTTTAATATCGTTCGGAAGAAGCATGCAACTGTGGCTGAAGTCCTTGGTTCCTCCTCTCTTAATGTGTCTTTTCGACGAGCGTTGGTGGGGAATAAACTGATAGACTGGGCGAATCTAGTCACAAGAACGATGACTGTTATTTTGCAGGAAGGGACTGATTCTTTCAAGTGGCATCTCCATTCTAATGGGATGTTCTCGGTAAAATCCATGTATAATTTCTTGGTTAACAATGGTATTAAAGTGTCACAGGAGATTTGGCATACTCGGTTACCTTTGAAGATTAAAATATTTTTATGGTACATAAAGACGGGTGTGTTGTTGACTAAAGATAATCTAGTTCGGCGCAATTGGCGTGGGGATAAGTCTTGTTGCTATTGCAGTACAACTGAAACTATACAACACATTTTCATCGATTGTTGTTATGCTAAATTTCTGTGGCGATTAGTCTATGTGACTTTGGGTTTTGGCCCACCTGTCGATATTCATCATTTATTTAATGGCTGGTTGACACAGGGGGGTTCAGCTCAGGTTCCTGTTTTATTATCAGGGGTTGCCGGACTTTGTTGGGCATTATGGCTAACCAGGAATGATACTGTTTTTGATAAGCATATACCTAAATCCTTTTTGCGGTATTGTTCAGGAGGAACATACAGGCCGTGCACAGGCCAAATTACAATGAAGTGAATCAATTAAAAAGGGTCTTCTTGATGTTTGTCGTCAATTGGAGACCGCAGCTCTGCAGTTATTTGCTTCGTTTGGTTGGCCTTTTGTACGTAGGATTGGTTATTCTGTTTGAGGATTTGGTCTTTTGTCGAACTAGCATCGCTTTGTCAGTTTGTAATAAGTGTGGTCTGATTCTCTCAAAGAGAGATGAAGCCGGAATATTGTATTCCATTATCTAAAAAAAAGCTATATGTCATCATGGACAAAATAACAAAACACTTACAACATTTCCATAGAAAGTAAATAGGTGTTAACTGTTAACTTCCTACCTTCTATAACAACTCTTGCCTTCTGGATTGAGTCCTTGCTCAGTGAGACCACTTTGCTTGATCCAGTTTGGAACATTGGGGCCATGCTATCTTTATGCACACCACCTAAATTTCATAAGATGCAATGGTGAATTTGTACTGCACAACCTTAACAAAGTATAATTCATCAAAATTATCTAAAATCTGCACTTTCTACTCTAGTTGCAACATCCAATCCGATCTCCACAAAGAAAACAGAGAAAACAAGTATAATCTCTAAATGAAACATCCGTTCCTCTCAATTCACCCTCTAAATCAGCACCATCACCAGACGGTTGATCTGCAGCACAATCGCTCTGGCTATCCCATCACCTTCAATCAGGTTGTTCTGAGCCATATCTCAACAACAAAAACCAATAGTCTAGTTATATCTCAATACTCCCTCTTGATGAATACCATGCAATGTATATGCCTTATCAAAAACTCCTCCCAAAAACCCAATAGAAAAAAGGATGAAGAAAACAGTACATTACATCCACACATTGTGTTACACTTGTTGCCTGATTAAAAACCATCACGTGACAAAACTTAAAAAAAATACACTAAGAGAAAAAGAGTGCAACTCATAATCTTTTGGGTTGAGGTAGCATCTTCAGGATCATACTACGGGTTATGGTTTAGAGATTTACTCCTTCTAAACTCTACATATTTCTAAGTCATGTAGTTACGAAATTAGGGTAAGCTCGGCAAATTCCCTATTTGCGATGTCCAACATATTCTATGTTATATTCATGGAAAATGAATTTTACAGCTATTAAAATCAATATATTGCATGCTCACTCTTGAATCAGGAAAGATTGGTCTATAAAATTCCTAGAATTTTTTCATAATTTTCTACTCATTATCAAGCAATTTCTAGAATTACCAAAATAACGGATAAATAAATTCAGCATATGTATAAACTTAGAATTATGCTAGAAAAGTAAACCTAATGATATGAATCTTCCAATATGTACTAGATCTATGTTTCAACAATTTACGGAAGCCCGTAAAACTTGAAATTTAGCTTCTAGGACTTAATACAAATTTTTAGAATTTATTAACTCTTTTTTGAGGTTACCAAAGACTTTAGGGTCTAGAATGCAAAATTTTGTCATTATGATAAATTGCTGTAATTATGCGATGCGGCGTTGGCCCAAACAGCGGTGGTAATGAGGCGTGTGTCGTGCGCCCTTAGCAGGAGAGGCAACAACGTGCGCGGCAGCCGGAGTGGACACGCACGGCATGCGCTCCCTCCGTGGGAGCGGTGAGTTGGTCGATGGTTTCGAGCGGTGGTTGACGCTCTTCGGGGGTGCGCGACGTCGGTTCCGGGCACGCGGCGTATGGGCCCCGTGGCTCGAAATTTTTGCAGGCCTTCCTTCCCAGGACAAGCTCGTGGCTGACTGGCATCCATGCATGGCGACACATGACAGAAACAGGACAGAAAACCATGCACAAACATACACGTCTCACAAACATTGCAGGCACTACAGGAATCGTGAAAATTTTCGTCGGTCAATTTAACTTCGTCGGCTTTTAATAAAACCGACGAAATTTAAATAATTTTCGACGCCCAAAATCAGCCGACGAAAGTTATTGTGTAATTTTCGTCGGTCGTGGGAGAGCCCACGAAAATTAATTAAATTTCGTCGGCTAAATGAAACCAATGAAAATAAACACGGGTTAGGGTTCCTGTGGCGGCTCTTATTTTCGTCGGTTTGTTGGTGGCCGACGAATATTAATTAATTTTCGTCGGCTAATAGGAACCCACGAAAATAAAACGCGCGTTAGGGTTACTGTGGCGGCTCTTATTTTCGTCGGTTAATTTCTTGCCGACGAAAATTACTTATTTTCGTCGGTTAAGAGAAACCCACGAAAATTAAATGACTTATGTTCCTTTCGGCTCGGCATTTCCACATTGTCATCTGCGCGCTTATCTCCTTGCCGCCGCCGCCTCCAGCGCCCGCCGCTGCCACTTTCCCCGCACCGCCGCCGCCGCCCGCCCGCCTTGCGCCGCCGCCGCCACCCGCTTGCAGCAGCGCCGCCGCCATCGCCCCCTTCCCTTCGCCCGCCGCCGCCGTCGTCCCTGCGGCCGCCTCACGCCGCCGTCGTCCTTCTGCCGCCCACGTCGCCGTCGCCCTTTCAACCGCCCAGCCGCCGTCGTCCTCGCGGCCGCCCAGACGTCGCCGTCGCCCCGCGACCGCCCAGTTATCGCCGTCGCCCGCTGCCGCCCAGCCGCAACCGCCGCGTCGTCGTTCTTCCTTCCAGAGAAAAGTGAGCAGCATCGACATTTAGATGCAATTGCTTGTTTATCGTTGCTTTGTTAATCAGTCTATTGGCTTAATTCAAAGTAAGCTTGCTGTTTTAAGTGTGATGCATTAATCCGAATAACCATGACATTGGCTATTAGTACACAATAGATTCAGAAAATCATACGCCACTAAGTTATTGAGGCCATCAGTTCTAAATTATCCAGTTTTCGTGTATGTTTTGGAGCTGATGCGCGCAAACGACGAAGAGAATATCGGCAAAACGCAGAGACATCAAATGTACTAACTACAAACACCAGAGTAAATGGAACTACAGCACTACAGCTTACACACAGGAAAGAATGTCAAAGGAAATGGCATTTCTTGTTGTAATCATTTTTTATGCCGCCAATTGGTTTAATATAGCGTCCAGCCCCTCAGATTGCGCCCTTAAATGTTTCCTGCAATTTCAGTTCCATAAGGTTCATTGCTGACTATACATTTTTCTATTTGGATACCTGGATATGTGAATTCCATGGTCAGTGACTCACCTGGTGAAGCTGCTACCCATGAATTGTATTCGTTATGTTGCACTTTCGCCTTGAACAAAACCATGCTCATTGAAGTTTTCCACCGCATGTTCATCCTCGCTCAGTGAGGATATTTCAATCTGCAAAATTAAGGATTTATTAGTTTCCATACATAAGCTTGACAGAAATAATACTCATACGCAATACCATTGAACAATTTATAATACTCTCTCTCATAAACTCATATTTCTAGCAATAACATGTAGTCTTGTAAAGAACTGTTTTTTTTTCAATCATCCATTTGAAGAGCCTTTACATTGACTTGTACAGTCGACAGTATTAAGGCACAAGTCAAACCGCTATGTTTGCCAAGAAAATATTACTTTACATAAAAAAATTATTATTCAGCAAACAAAATACTTTGAAGGTACGGTTTCTAGGATGGTTCTACTTCTGTTTCATCATTAACAGACTCCTTTTCCGCATTGCCGGTGACACGTCTCAGCCGGGAGGCAGCTTTGTCAATTGCCAGGTTCAGTTGGCTTATCTTGTCGCCCAGTGTTTGACGAGTTTTCTGAATCAAATCCACAAAGATTTAGTTGTCAAAATAATGCCTTTCAAAATTAAGGCAATGAGTTACTGAATTAGGTTCCTTACTTCTAAACCTTCATCATAGTAACCTTCATCATTTTCTGAAAACCGGATTAATGCATCACACATCTTCGGTGATCCATTGCATCTAATCTCAAAACACCATGGCAGCCGCCACCACCACCGCCACAATGGGGGATGTATCCTCCGGCACCTTCTCCTGCAGCTCAGGTTAGCTAAACTTGGTCTTTTCTAGCGATATATGGTCAATCTAGCTATATACTTAGTATATTCTACATGGCACCTAAAAATTGTAAGTCCAAGTGATTCCTTCAAGTTTTCAATTCATATAAATCGAAATACAATACTTATGTTTGAATTGCACTATCAACATGACATGATTCTACATTTTCAATTCATAGAAATCGAAATACAATACTACATATGAAAAGAAAATCCCAAGAGTATATATGGTCAATCTAGCTAAACTTAGTATATTCTATCCACACTTTAATGTATCTAAATTTGGTCTACTGTATCGTAGGGATCGGGGACAAATACGGCCCAGGTTTACCAAACGCCGCCGCCACAGCCAGCAGCACCTGGAGAGCATGTTCGTTTGTCACTTGTCATATTCTTGGTTAGTTTTGTTACTTAGCACAATTTTTGACTAATTGTGAATTTTTATCTTTAGGATTCGAGAGGCCATCTCAATTAAGTGCAAAACCTATTTGGCTCATGAATGGTGGCCACAACTCAAATGACCCTCGTGACCCTCGTGATTTGTAATCTTGAGATGTTTGGTAATAATCTGTGAAATGATATTATTATGTGTGGATGAATGATATTATGTGTATGACTAGCAGTATGTGTATTTTCCTTGGTGGACTATTTAGAACACAAGCCAAACTGTATGTGAATCGTATCCATAATACTTTATGTGTGTATGAATGATATATGTGAATGAATGATGTGGATGAATGATATATGTGGATGAATGAATGATATATGTGGATGAATGAAGATCTTCAGAGAAAGCTAGCTGATGAATTAAGAACCTTTGGTATATGCGGAATGCTTATGGGTAATTGGTTATTAGTGTTATTGACTTTCTTCTCTGAAGCTCCTATTTAACTTCATCAACTTGCAGAGTTCTTTGATGAATTTGTTAAGAGGCGGGAAGAGGCTGAATGGTTAGTTCATATCTTTATACACTTTCTTATTGTGATGTTTGTTCTTACTGTTCTAAGTCTAAATTGAGCCACCAATGGTTATTATCAATACATTTTGAGTATTAAATTTCTTCATCACACCACTTTGCGGGTTTGTTGATGGGGATTTCGATACATATGTCTCCCAGTTAAGCTGACCACATGTGTGGGGAGGAAAGCCAATTGTTCATGGCTTCACATGTTCTTACGTAAGTAATTGGATCTCTTATGCATTTAAATTTCATGGATATCAAAAATAAAATCCGGTTATAACATACACAACATCTTGCTTGCTTATCTTAGCGTATAAGGACCGCCTTTATTGGTTGTTGGTTGTGGCACGGGCAAGTTAAAAATGCTATGTTTTTCTTGAGTATGTTGTATCTATTTATGAAAGAAGACACTACTTCAAGATACTGGTTTTGAACAATGTTAATTAAGTGCACAGGGAAAATTTCCTAGTTAGTTGAACTAGAAAGGTATACAGGCATATTTTTTCTAGATTGACAATTCTAAGGCTTCCGGTTTGTATTTCCTCTATTAAGTAATTGTCTTGTGATTTACTGTACACTTTTTAATTCTAGAATGGTCTTATGATTTATCTTTGTTCTTTTTTTTTAAACCGGGAATGGTGCCCAAAAGTTGCTTGGCATCTGATTGCTATTGGGGAAGCGATGGCATATGTTACATGCGGAATGTATGGCGATGTAAGCCGACTTAGGCTAGGAATGCTATTCTCATTATACTCCAACTCTTCTTTCTTTGGTATCATTGTCATTTATGCGGATGAGCTTCTCGAAAGGATATGGTCTTGGTTACGGCATTTCTCTGTTCATTGCTACTAATATCGGTAATTGATTGTAATTCATTAACTAGTTGAAGTATCTATTATGACAAATTTTCTTACTCGAACTTGTTATGTAGTGAGAATATCATCTGGAAGGCCGCCTTTAGTGCATCTCGTGGTGGTGTGGTGGTACCAACAAGCTTTGCACCTATTTGTCTTGTCATCTTTCTTTTCTATGTTTGGGAAAGTGACCAACAATTTTTAATGTCACTCTTTATTCTTCTATCCTTTAGTATAATGGTGACATAAACAAAGTTGAATGATTGTTGGTGGATGGTATGTCTATTTAGTAGGGGAAGAGCCTTTTATATTCCATGCGAAAAATGGGTATGAATGAATGATTGCAGCTGTGTATGAATGAATGATATATCTGTGTATGAATGAGATATGTGGATGAATGAATGAGATATGTGGATGAATGAATGATATATGTATAAATGAATGATATTTGTTTAAATCTGTATGAAAAATGGGTTTACAGGGCTGTTTTTTTTTGTCAGCCCCAGAATAAGTTTAAATCGGCGGAAAAACCCACAAAAATTAACCTAATTAACTTTAGTGGGCCAACAAGCCGCGAAAATTAACTAATTAATTTTAAGTGGGCTAGAGCGTAAACCGGCGAAAATTAACCTCATTAAATTTAAATGGGCGGCGAAAACCAGCGAAAATAAAACCATTAACTTTCGTGGGTTTGAGTAAAACCGATTTAAATTAAGTATTTCTCGTCGTACCGTCGTGGTAAGCGAAAATTAATTAACCATGATAACTTTCGTCGGCGCACTCATGGTAAGCGAAAATAACTAACTTTCGTCATTTACCGCGAAAATTAAGCTAACTTCGGCTCCTTATCTCGGCGGCCGTGGCCCGACGAAAATAGGGCTTTTAAAGCGAAAATAACTAGTTTCGTGGGCAATGGTCTTATTACCGTGGGCTTTCAACCGACAAAATTTTCACGATTCCTGTAGTGAGGGGTATGTTCCTTAATTTGTACTGTTGTCTCGTTCATCCGTCTCTTCTCCTACCCGTCCGTTTGTTTTTAGGTCTTGTGAGCGTGCAACATCGACCAAGAGCATCACAAGCTAGAAATTAATTGGTTCATAGGAGGTTTATTTTTTAATTTTAAAATATGCATGATTTGTACCGTATTGTCTAGCTAAGTGAGAGAAGATAATTTATAAGATGTGTTCATTGCCACTGCTTAAATAATGTAACACATGGCATGAGGATATAGTAGAGTTGACTTTGGTTAAACGCACATATGCGGGTCCACTCGTGTGTTTTCGCGTAAAAATTCACATGAGTTGTGATAGTGTCGCATCAGAGAGTGTCTACTGGCACATTAAATCCACCTTTTATTTTACTGAATCATACAATTATCACTCTATTCATCTTGTTTATATGTGATTTAAATGTCCGTTTGAATTTGGTTTAATTGATATAATACAGTCAATTACTAGTGAATAAATAAACATAATGTCATCAGTTAGTGAGTAACTGACGGACGTCTATATAATGACCTAGAGATTTCCAGGCCAAAAAAAGACCAATCTTGCTCCCTTTTTCCTCCTCTCTGGATTGCTACAATGTGGTGTTGAATAGTTGAACCTCACTGATCTTCCTCCTTGACATGCACCGGGAAGGAGGGTGAGTTGTATCTCTGAGCTATTGACGTAGTGATCACCTGCACGAGGTGGCAATATGGTTTCTAGGCAGTGCATCCACACGACCATTCTGCTTCTTCCTCGACATCGACTTCTTCTGTAATCGTGTCTGTTCTGCTTCCTATTCTTTGTCAATCCTAATTATAAGTCGTTCGTGTGACAGATCAACTCTATTAATTTTCAATTCTTAAGTATATTCAGAAGTACAATGTGTTGCCTATTGATTTGCGTATTTCTAATCTTTTATGTTATTTGCCTAATAATAATAAAATCTGACATTAAAGTATTACATATATTTCCAACATCACATACAAAGGGGATTAGAGATGAGCAGAAAAATATACAACAATAAATCAAACAACTTGCATATACTTTTTATCTACTTTTCCTATCAACTAGGAGTAGCTCGTGTAATTTAGACTTTGTAATTCGTTCTTGATCACTAAAGTTGTGCATCGCTGATTGTTGACAATTTTTGATTATGCCAATTTACCCAGGTTTGCTTTTCTCCAACCTTGCTAAGGATCGTCTTTTTCAAAAAAAAATCTACCTTTATCAAAACTATCTGTCGACGATCGGGATCATCTGACCGCAAGAGTGAAAAGGATGTCGGTGTGAATGGGGGACCCAGAAAGCGCTTCACTCAACAATGGCGTGAAGCGTGGAGTCGATTATGTGGCGTCGGCGAGCAAGGAGCGGCGAATTATCTTGGTTCGAGCCCCCACGAGGGTAATGACTCTCGTCCGATCTTCTCCGGGAGGTGGAGGAATTCACTAATTGTGCGTACAATGAGATGATTACAGCTCGAGCTGAGTGCTCTGTTTGAGTATCTTTGGTCTATGGCTAGTGAGTCTGCCCTACACATATGCCTTGCGAGTCTTATATCCTCCCCGGCGTTGCTGTAGCAGTCGGGAGAGATTCGAGGTAGTAGCCTCGTGCGTATTGAAGGTGGGTTATGGCTTGCTCGGAAATGCCGCCCGTCATATAATGCCATCATGCGGGTCTCGTAGCTGCAGAGTCAGCGCACTTCCACTGAGCCAAGGTCGAGGTCGGCGGAGGCAGGGCCTCTCACCGCTCAAGCTCGAGTCGCCTGGGGTCCAACGTCGCCTAGGTCGAGGTCGAAGGCCTTTCTTTGGATTGCCCGGCCGGGTACCACAGTGACCGTGTGTTGACTTGTCGAAATTGCTCGATCCCAACAGCTAGCCCCGAGGCTCAAGGTCGTGGTTGAAACAGGCCGACCTTGAGCCTCCTGAGAGGCAGGATCGATTTGGAACCTTGAGCTTGAGGTCGAGTCGGGCGGAAACCTAACGCCGAGCCTTGTGAGATGACACAGCACCTCTTGATCTCCGGAACTCCAGTCTGGATCTGGTAGAGACAATGGAATCGTTCATAGCGCCTCGGTTCCGCCGCACAACCTTAAATTGCTCCTATCGAATCACCTGACCGGTGCATCTTTCGAGATGCTCCAACCGCCGGCCTGCATTGCTCCGGGCTTATAAAACTCGAAACCGTCGCCACTTCCTCGAACTCTCCGCTTCTTCGAAGTTTTTGCTTCCTTGTTCGAGCTCTACTTCCTCCTCCGACCAAACTTCCCCTCAATCGCCATGGCCAAGCTCGGGAAAAGCTCCCTAACGGCGGCAAGGATGAGGGAGCTCGAGAGCCTGGGGCTGCTGGACCCGTGGACATGGCGGCTGCCGGACGGAGAGACCGAGCCGCAGCCACGGGACGACGAGCTCGTCAGCACGGAGCACTACATGCTCTTCGACCTGCGGACGCCGGAGAGCGATTTTCTCGCAGTCGTTCTCGTCGTATGCGAGATCGAGTTGATTAATCTGGTACCCAACTCCATTCTTTTGCTCTCCATCTTCTCTCACCTGTGCGAGGGGTTCCTTGGAGTCCTTCCCACCCCCTCGCTCTTCTTCCGCTTCTTCTCCCTTTTCCGCACCAGGAAGGACCCCATGGTCGGATGCCTCTACTTCATTGCGGCGGGAATCCGTGGGCATTCCCCAAATGCACCCGCGACTCCTCGGCCGTGGACGGCGGTGGTTCTACTGAAGCGGGGCAGGCGGCTGCTGGCGTTCGACGGTACCCCCCTCAACAGGAAGAAGCGAGACCCGAGCGGGCGACACAGAGGGCGACTAAGAGGCCATCACGGCCATCCATATTTAAATCACGCAAGGCCTTACCAGAGCGAGCCGCCATGCGACTTCACGAGAGGCGGGTGTTCCCTCTGTGGAGGAGGGAGCACCTTCTTGAATCAAGGCAGCGGCGACATGACCCATGAAGGGGCGGCCGGTAAGGCTGCTTTCTTATAAAATTTTCTTGATCTTGCCCCGGCTCCTCTTAATGAATTGGTCTTTTCAATGCGCGAAGAGTCTGGATTATCGCCGAATGAATGAGATGTTAGGAAGGCGCGCTAACTACACCCTTGCGAGCCGTCTTGAGAGCGTCTTTGCGCCGTAAAAGCGAGGTAGGCCACCTTGAGCAAAGCCTTCGGACCTTGTTAGCCTAGATCCTCTCTGAACCTTGGTGCTTCCAAAGGACAAGCTCGAGCTGCTAGAGATGGCAAGGAAGATCTTGCCGCCCAGGCGAGCAAGAACAGAAAGCGAGCAAGAGACTAGCCCAGACGAGCGAGTGAAAAAAGCCGAAGAAGGCGCCGCGTCGAGTGGGCGATCGCCTGACAGTGAGCACCCTTGGTCGAGCCCCAGGCTCCTCGCTCGTGATCCTTCATCTTGACCTAAAACCCTTCCTGCGACAGCAGAGCGCTTGCGAGGCGGCGGAGACTTCGGCCGGGGGCTCGGGATCCAGCCACCGGCCCGAGGATCGAGAACGAGGAGAGACTCAAATCCCCTGCGAGGCACAGGGGACCTGCCCGGCCCCTGCGAGCGGAGGCTGTGACTTCAGAGTACATCATTTGGGCTCTTCACCTTTGAACTTCCTCTATCTTCGGAGCTTAGTAGTCGCTCTTAATCGCAGACCCTGAGCGCCCGAGCTCAACATCTACCCGAATTGACAATGACTATTGTCTAGGGCGAGTCCGAGTCAGAGGAAGAAGAAGGGGCCGGTTTTGTGCTGGTGCCCCGCCGGCTCTCGAGCCAGAGGCGCGCTCCACCGGCCTCGCCCAGTCTAGATTCGGTCGGGAATTTCGACCAAGGGCTTGACGACCCGGACGAGGAGGAGCCTCAACCCGCAACCAGCAAGGACTACGCCACCGGTGAGGTGGGCGTTGAAAACGGCGATCAACTTGCCCGGGAGTCCGAAGGAATGGCGGGGCGTCGATTGAGACCGCCCGGCCGTGGCGGAGGGACCCTCGAGCCCCAACCACGAAGGCGCTCCGACGCGATAAGCCGCAGTGGGCGGGCCAGCGGGGGAGGCCGAGGCTAACTGGCGAGAGAATTCGAGACCCTCGGTAGTGGGAGACAAGGATGAAGTCGCCACCAGGCCTGGGCACGGGGGCGGGTCGAGCCCCCTTGAATAGGGAGCTCGAGGCGCAGCTGCCCGTGACAGGGTGTCTGGGGACCGCACCCTAAAGACCGCGACAACGGTGGGCGACTCATGAGGGGACATCCGTGCCAGATCCATGGGTATTCCGTGCAACCTTTGAGTCGCCTTGCCCAGGTATTTTTTCTTCAGACCTAGGCCCAGACTTCCCCTCTGTTTTATTTCTTCTGGTGAAGGTCAAACTAACCCTTCGAGCCTCGCAGGCCACCACCTCGATATCCCAAGGGCTGCAAGGCCTCCAGACGCACGTCGACGCGCTGAGGGTCTTTCTCGATGTGGTGTAGGCCCGGGAGACGGCGCGCTCAAAGCTCGTGGAGGACCTCTGAGTCGTTTGGAGGAAGCCGCCTTGAGGCGTGAGGCGACTCAGCGAGATTGCCGGCCTCCGCGAAGTGGCTAAGACACTCGAGGTCTCCCACAAGGCCGAGTTGGAGCGAGCCATCGCCTCGGAGCGGGACCATGCGTACAAGGCCGTTGAAGACGAGCGCTCGAGGTCGGCCAGGGCACTCGAGGCCTAGCGAGCCAAGGCTGAAGAACAGAGCAAGGCCGCCGCGAACCAGGCAACCGTCGCGCTGAGGGCCTCCCCCGAGCTCGAGGCCAAGGTTCAAGAGCTTGAGGAGAAGCTGGGTAGGGCGAGCAAGGCGGCCAAGACTGCCTTGGCCCAGCTTCAAGAAGAACGCCGTTGCGCTACCGAAGCCTCCACCGAAGCCCTCCAACTCCAGGGCGAGCTGTCGACCTTGAGGGCCAAAGTAGCCGAGCTCGAGCAGGAGAAACTTGCGCGCGAGATGGTGGACCTGTAGATAGGGTAGGTTTCTTGCAAGACTTTGTAAGAAAATGGTTCAATGGAGTAGTTGTATTTTGGCTAAAATAATTTAATGTCTCAGCTTGCTTTGTCATTTCTCGACTAAGGAATCTTGCCCAATCGTAAACTTAGCCTTCTTGGCGTATACCACGACCCTTGTTGGGCTCAAGGTCGAAACAACGCCGACCTTGGGCATAAATAAGAATCGATAAAGACCAAGACACGCAAGATTGAAAAGAAGCCACGAGGGAGCATGACATGGTTGCACGAGAACAAACTTAGGATCGAGAGTGAGGCCGCTCGTTGGACCCGGTCAGAGCTTAGCTCGAACCTGGCCTTGGGGAGTATTATTCTGAAGAGTTTAAACTTACGTAACTCGACCCTTTGAGGTGAAGGGTAAGCCTCCGACACCTAGGCCAAAGCAAGCGCGCTCATCTGTGGTCGATCTGAGAGCGAGCTCAAGCCAACATAGAAAAAAGGTCTTGTGAGACCAATCATGACAAATGAACAAGAGCTTTATTGAAATTTGAGATAAAAGGGTTACACATAAATTCTGAAGGTGGTCAATATTCCACGAGCTAGAGAGCTCTCGCCATCGGGCATCGCTAGCCAGTAAGCCCGTCGCGATCTGTTGAAACAACTCTATAGGGGCCCTCCCACCGTGGGGATAACTTGTTGGTGTTGGACGGAGCCATAAGACGGTGGGAAGTTCGTCCACCCAGGTCTGGCCGTGTCGTTCGAGCTCATCTGACACTCGCTTTTTCACGCCTTGAACGATTTGTCCGTTGGCGCGCTCGACTGCTCCATTGCTCTGCGGATGGGCGACCGAAGCATAGCACACCTTGGTGCCTATGCCTTCGCGATATTCTGGAACGACTCCTTTGTAAAGCGAGTTCCGTTATCGATAATGATTACGCATGGAACTCCATACACAGTGACCCGCGAGCAGTGGAAGAACTTGACCACCGCCGCGAGTCGTGATGGTCGAGACGGGTTCAGCTTTGATCCACTTGGTGAAGGTATCGATGGCCACGACGAAACTTCTTCCCCGATGCGCTTTGTGGAAAGAAATTTGATATCCAAATTTCTGTGTCGAGAAAGGACAGCGGCGGGATGGTGCGGAAGCGTGGTAAGGCGATCGACTTCAAGCATGGCGGCAAGCTCGGCAGTGCGGACGATGTTGCGCATCTGAAGTCTTGTGGGCGATAGAACCCCATGCGGAAAGCCTTCCCGACCATGGTCCTGAAGGAAGAGTGTGCCCCGCATAGACTTGAATGAATGTCATGTAGCAGGTACTTACCCTTCTCTGCGGTGACACACTTCGTCAGGATGCCGGAAAGATTCCGATGATAAAGCTTGCCGTCCACGAGCTTATACGAGCTCGCCGACATGATCTGCTTCTTTCATTGGCTCGGCGGAGCTCACCGTCGCCCGAAGCGATGGATCGGCTCGGCCAGAGGGAATGCCTTCGATGAAAGCGTCGAGGGCCCTTGGTCGGAGATGGAGGGAGACGCCAGGGTTTCCAGGATCACATCAGGAGGGACTTCGTCGTCAGATGACCCGAGCTTGGAGAGGAAATCAGCGTCGGAGTTGTCTTTCCGCGCCACATGCGTGATCTCCAGTTCTGGAACCACTTCTCCATCTTGTGGGCCTCGGCAAGGTACTTGGCCATTGAGTCTTCCGAGCACTGGTACTCCTTGTTGTATTGATTGACGACGAGCTGAGAGTCTCCCCTTACAATCAACCAGCGCACACCTAGGGCCTTGCAGGCCCGCAGGCCAGCCAAGAGAGCCTCATACTCTGCAACATTGTTGGTCGCTGGAAACCCAAAACGAACCACATACCTCGGTAGGTGCGCCGTGCGGAATGGGATGAAATTCCGGCCCAGAGTGCTTGAAAGACCTCGAGCCGTCGAAGTACATGATCCAAGGCTTCTCCTCCTCGACCTCGGGCTCGGGAGCGGGCTGCGACGTTTGCTCCACCACAAAGTCGGCGAGCACCTGCGACTTGATAGCCGTGTGCGCCACGACCCGGACATCGAACGCCGCTAGCTCCATGGCCCACTTGGCAATGCGACGTTCAGCCTCCGGGTTCCTCGATATATCCGGCGAAGCGCTCGGGGCGACCACCGAGTCGCTGGAAGTAGTGCGGAGTTTCTTGAAAACCATGAGAAGGCGTACAAGTGCTTCGAACACGTAGTGCGCTCGCCGGGCGTCGCGAGGACCTCGCTAACGTAGTAGATCGGATGTTGCCGTGCATCCCGTTCGGCCACCAAGATGGCAGCAGCGGCCCGAGGCGATGGGCGCTAGGTAAACGGCGGTGCTTTCGCCCATTGCGGAGTGGTAAGCAAAGGTGGGCTTGAAAGGTACGCCTTCAGGTTGTCGAACGACCGCTGCGCCTCGGGAGTCCACTCGAAGCTTCCTTGTTTGCGCAAGGCCCTGTTTCACCGAGGTCGGGGGCGTCATCTTCTCGATTGCCTCGATCTTCTCCGGGTTTGGGCCGACCCCTGAGCCCCCGATCATGTAGCCGAGCACCTTCCCCGAAGTAGCACCGAACACGCACTTCTCCGGATTGAGCTTGATATTGTGCTTGTTCAGGTTGGCGAAGGTCTCCCCAAGGTCTTGAACGTGGTTGCCCTTGGAAGAGCTCTTGACGATGATGTCGTCCACGTAGACCTCGAGGATTCTGGCGATCTGAGGAATCGAGCGTCTTGGTCATCGGTATTTGGAAGGTCGCCGGCGTTCGGAGACCAAATGACATGATCGTGTAGCGATGGGTCGAGCGGTGTGATGAGCGGCGTCTTGCTCTCATCGTCAACCGCCCGACTTGATCTGGTGGTATCGATAAGCATCCAGGAAGCTCAACATCTTGGCGTTCGCGATGGAGTCGGCGATCTAGTCGATCTTGGCGGGCGGAAGTTGTCGCCGGGCATGCGAATTCAACGCCGTATGGTCCACACACATCCTCCACTTTCCGCCCTTCTTCTGGACGATGACCGGGTTAGCCAACCACTCAGAGTACTCGATCTCGCAGCTGAACCCGGCCTTCAAGAGCTTGTCAAGGTTCTCTCTAATGATGGCGACTTTCTCCGTGAAAGCGCGCTTTCTGGCGTACCTGCCGTGATCGGGTCGTACCTGCAGCTTGTGCTCGACCACCTCCCTCGGAACACCTGGCATGTCCGTCGGCTCCCAAGCAAATATACCTTTATTGTCACGGAGGAAGGTGACGAGCTCGAATTCCTATTTGGAACCCAGCCCGGTCGAGATATGGGCCTTTTGGTCGCGTCGCCCTCCTCGGCAACCTGACCTTCGTGGCCCCACTAAATTTGGATCGCGACCTTCTGGTGGGCATTCTTCACCGTCACCTCAGGGCCTCAGAGGTAGCATGCGGCGAGGGCGGGGCTTGAGTCTCCTGGCCGTCGCGCGCCTTGAGGTCACAGCGCCTGATGATGCCACAGGGCCTGGGAGCTTCATGCATCGGTGGCCGTAGTGGTAGCCGCCATGAACTTGACGGGCGGGGCGCCCGGAGATGGCGTTATGGGGAGATCACCCTTGACCACCTCGAAGGTGATCATTTCGGTCGCGGAAGTTATCCGGCGCCGAAGGTGACGGTAGGAGCACTGTCCCGGAGGTGGTCGGGCTCGAGAGCGATCGAAGAATGAATCACGATGCTCTTGACCTTCGCCAAGGGAATCGCATCCGGTCGGCGCTAACCGGCGACAAATTGAGGGCTGCCACCATCGACCATGACCCTCCGACCATGGTGTTCGCGATGGTCGTGGTCACGACCAAAGCGATCTTGAGATCCCGACATACCTTGGGGGCATCCTCCGGCGTGAAGGTGATCGTCGCCCGGCCCATTTGCGAAATGGTCAGTGGATTTCAATGGTGGCTTTGATAAACCACGCGCGCGGCGTCTTTGATCTCGCCAGCCGGATCGTCGCCAAGAACCGCCAAAGATGACGTCGTCCGTGATCGCCTTGTTGAAAGTCGGTAGAGGTCGGCTGGTCTTCCAGCGTTTACCCTTTGGGCTTATCTCCTCCTTCGGGGCGTAGGCATCTCTCCATGCCCATCGTGAAGGCCTCGAGCTTGGCTGCCCGAACCCTGCAGACCCGCAGTCGTGGCGAGTCTGTAAAGCGAGCAAAATTTACCTTCATCGAGCAAGGCGCCCCTCGGGACCTTGTGGGCTGCCATCGACTGTCGCGACCAGGTGGTGGTCGATCTGCCGAGGTCGGTCTTTGCGCTTTCTTTGGGGTCGTGGTTGGTTTCTTTGGGAGCGGGGCCTCTCTGAACAAACTCCCGAACTTCCATGACCTCACGATGGCCGTCTGCTGAGACGGTCACCCTAGGTCGACCACCCTTGCGCTTGCGGTCCCTCTTCCGCTTCTTGGCGGTAGAGCCTGGTCGGTATTCTTGGTGTTGGAGAGTGCGCCTCTCGAGTTGGCGTAAGCTTACCTTGGTCGTGTCGTGCTTCGGCGAACCGCATCGTCGCGTCCGTGGCGCTCAGCCATCTTGAAAGAGCTTGCCGACGGTGAGCCTCGCCATGATCTCAAGGTCTTCGGTGAGGTGACGGTCGTGTATGCCAAACTTGAAGGCCTTGATCACGGCCTCGTCAGACACACTAGGGATCAGATTCCTAGTGCGGATGAACCGCCGCACGCAATCGCGGAGGGTTCATTCTTTCCACTGGATCACTCGGTTGAGTCTTTCTCCTGCCATGCCGCTCGTGCGACTCTGGAAATTGGCGGGCGCTCTGGATTTGGCGCCATGGCGAAAAGTACAGTTTACGGTTGAAGAGCAGTGCGGCGATCTTGCCGTCGGGGCGGTCGGGAGGTAGTTGGCCATCACGTACTCGTCACCTCCTGCGGCTAGGATGGCGGTGGTGTAGATCGAGAGGAATTCATCAAGGTTCTTGAAGCGAGCCGGCCACCGCTCGATCAACGCGGGCTTGAAGCGAGCCAGCCACGCACCCATCGGAGGTCGTCGAGATCGCCCCGCGTGACCGTCTGTGGAGACGGCGCGCTTAGGAAGGTTCTCTGCTTCTGGAACTAGATTCGATCGCTTTGGCGTCCGCCTGCGACCTCGGCGGCCATGGCGGTGGGCGAACATCACCGGGAAGTACCGCAGCGCTCATGAACCCGCCGATGCCTTGGGGGACGTCGGAGAAAGGCATTGCTAAGCGAAGTCATTGTCTGTTGGTCGTCGCCGCACCCGTCCCGAGTCACACTCGGGGAAGCGGCGGTGGCGGCGTCTGGGGACGAGCCTCGAGGCTGCCGTGCCTGAGACCGGTGGGGTGTTAGGCGCCTCTGCGAGGCTGCCGTCGCTCCTCAATGGCCGGACCAATGAGGAAGGCCACAGTCTTTGTGATGCTTGCAACCGGTAGCTACCTTGTCGAACTTCGTCTGCGAGCTTCGGCGAAAAACTGACGTCGAGACCGCGAGATCTGTCATGACTCGTCACGATTGCCAGGCGCTTCGCTCGAGTGAAAGTCTGGAGCATAGGGCGTTCAATCTTCTCAAGCTCCTCTCATGGGAGGCGGTTATAGCTTTAGTTGATGGCAACTGGGCCATCCGTGAAACATCTTCGAGGGTCTTGGGCTGCGCTCCCCTCCTCCATGTTCTCGTCATGGCTAGCGGCCATGAGCAAGCAGTTTCGTAATGGCGGAGAGGGAAAGCGAGGATGTGGAACTTCCATGCTCGAAGGCCGCTTTCGAGCGAGCTCGCGAGAATGTCTTCTTTGCGAGAGGACACCATACCTTGAAAAGCGATATTCCTTCGGTTGAACAAAGCTTTGGGACCCCACGGTGGGCGCCCATTTGTCGGCGATCGGGATCTCGATCGCAAGAGTGAAAAAGGAGGTCGGTGTGAATGGGGACCTAAGCGCTTCACTCAACAATGGGCGTGAAGCGTGGAGTCGATTATGTGGCGTCGGCGAGCAAGGAAGCGGCGAATTATCTTGGTTCGAGCCCCACGAGGTAATGACTCTCGTCCGATCTTCTCCGGAGGTGGAGGAATTCACTAGCTGTCGTACAATGAGATGATTACAGCTCGAGCCTGAGTGCTCTGTTTGAGTATGCTGGTCTATGGCTAGTGAGTCTACCCTACACATATGCCTTGCGAGGTATTATATCCTCTCTGATGTTGCCTGTAACGGTCGGGAGAGATTCCCGGGGTAGTGGCCTCGTGCGTATTGAAGGTGGGTTGTAACTACTCCGGAAATGCCGCCCACGTCTGCCTTAATGCCATCATGCAGGTCTCGATAACTGCCGAGTCAACGCACTTCCCTGAGCCAAGGTCGAGGTCGAGCGGAGACGGGGCCTCTCACCGCTCAAGCTCGGAGTCGCGTGAGGTCCAACGTCGCCTAGGTCGAGGTCGAAGGCCTTTGCTGGATTGCCCCGAGCCGGGTACCCTGTTGACCGTGTGTTGACTTGTCAGAAATTTATCAGTCCTCGACACTATCTAATTAGCTTCAACAAGTGTTTAGCCTTATTGTTACATGTGATTTAATCGGCTAATTAGCTGTTTAGATTAGGTCTTCACTAAGAAAACCTAATCTGTTAATATAGCTATTTAGATTATAATTTTCTTGCCAATTGCAGGATCAAATTGAATGACACACCTCGAACCAAAATAAACCCTGGATTTGCATGAGTTTGAGCCAATCAAATCTTTCGTCATATTTTTGGCTCGAACACACTTCTAGCACATCCAGTGGGACATGATGTCTTCTTCCGGCAAGTTGATTCCACCGACTGACGTCCTGTTCGATACTATAATCGTCCCAAGCATGGACGATCTGACTCCAGAACAGCGCAAGGAAATTGAAGATTGGAAAGCTGGGCTCAAGGAGATGATGTTGAATTGTTATCAGAAGACTCGACGTGGAGTCACTCAAAAAACTACGCTGCTGACGGTCAATCCCTTTGGTGATAAATAGACCACCGATGCATTGGTAAGCCGTTACATGCTTACACAAGCTAAATTATTTGCTATGATTAATCAATTTGTGCACCATGCTTTGATCAATCGGTCATTGGCTTTAGTAACATTCTTGAGCCGATGGTAGCCAATTGTGTTAAAATTATAGCTCAAGAATTGGCATTGGCAGGAAATTTGCTCAAGTCGATGCAAGCTCTACCAAATTATTCGGTCTATTTTATATTGGCAAATATATAGATTTCTAATCTAGTGGCCGATCCTAAACCATTAGCTCCAGCTCCTACCATAATTCAAACCCAACTGACTATAATATTGCCATGAGATCCTCATGCGAGTGGGTTTACGTAGTACCAAGAATATACCGATACCACTAAGTTGGATTCACAATCCAGCTTACCACCATCGGCTCCGTTTTACATCTTCCCACAATCGGTCTCACACTCGATTGAGAACCGTATGCGTCTACAATTCACTGAGCCGATTCCATAGAGGAATCCAGCCCTGTACAAAGTTGTGACCTATTTAGAGCCCTTTGTTCCAGTACTTGAGTCCATCACTAGGAGGCCGAATGTAGGCTATGAACAGCCTCATTATCTTTCATCTGTTCAAACAGCATATGAACCCGAGCCGACACTCGTGGGGCAGAATGCCAGTTATGATCATAATTGGCAAGCCCCTAACACATTATCGTTCAATATAGCAAATTGGACCGATCAGATTGCGGTGGTGCTATAGGATCAATTCGGCATACAGCCGAAGGGAAGGCTAACTTGTTACCAAAAGTCGTATCCCAATTATGTTAATCGGATTTTCATACCCTAATAATTTCAATGTCCTTGATTTTGACAAATTCTCAAGAGATGATTCAACCACCACCTTGAAGCACAACGGGTGGTTCATTGCACAATGCGGTGAAGCAGCCAACTCCGATGGTCTAAGAGTGCAATTGTTTTCATTATCATTATTAGGGGTTGCTTTTACATGGTTTACAACCTTGTCCCCAAATTCAATCAATTTATGGACTAATTTGGAAAGTCGATTCCATAAATACTTTATCTATGGGAGTTTGGAGCTCAGTATTTCAGACTTGACTTCTGTCCGGTAGAAATTTGGGGAATCATTCAAGATTATATTAAAAGATTCAAAGAAGTTAGAAATCAGTGCTTTAGTGTTACCTTGCGTGTTAATTAGTTAGTCGATTTGGCTTTTCAAAGGTTGGTACCCTAGTTGAAGGAAAAATTCGGCAGACAAGTGTTTACCTATTTGAGTCATTTGGTACATCGGGTTTTGATTCAAGAAAGCTGTTTCACTGATAACAAAAGTTTTAGGGATAAATTCAAGAATAATTATAATAGCAAGGATAAAGACAAAGCCAAAGTTAACCAAGTTGAATATGGTTCAAGTGATTCATTGAAAGACGATGAGCCTGAAATAAATAAGCCAAATGGATTGAAGGTTTCAAGAAATCTTTAGATAGCTCACAGCTTAAGCTAACCAAGAAATCTCGAAGTACAACCACATTTTTGATTTACTACTTCAAGAGAAGATAATATGGTAGTCCAAAGGACACACCATATCGTCGGTTGAAGAGATTAAAAAGAGAAGGTATTGTAAGTGGCATCATTCTTTTTCTCATAGTACTAATGATTGCAATATTTTTCAACAGCAGATATAATTGGCTATAGAAGACGGTTGACTAAATTTTGCAGAAGAGCCGATGATGCAATTGGATGCTAAGCCCTTCCTGATCAACATGGTCCATTGCTCTGGAAAGGAGATAGAGCTGATACAAGATATAGGGTCAAAGGTTGCATGTAATATTGACATCTAGTCAAGCTCTAGCAGCAAGGAGACCCTGAAAATCACAATTTGCTTACTTCAAATAGAAACAGACCGTGAAGGGAAGGATTCATAGACCATTAAGCTGAAGAGAGACTTGTAAATCAACAAGTGGTACAAGGATGAGAAAGCATCGCTACCACGAAAGCCGATTCACAAGCCAAAAGCAACTTTCGCTAAGTTATTGGAGAAATATGAAAGGAGAAACAAGTCATGTTATCCTTCATGTCAGCCAAATAACATGTATTGGCTTGATAACCTTGAAAAAGCTCACCAACGATACCTTTTTTGGCAATTTTATTGGGAGAGGGGGTTAGCTTTTCTGTTACCATACACTTGGCTGATGGAACATTATCCCTGCCAAGGTGATTGGAAAAGACGTTCTGCTAAAGACAGGATATCTAAGTCGATGTAGGGTCGTGATGAATAGATCAATAGGAGATCAGTCCACAGAAGGCTTTCCAGGCCGATCCATAGGTGATTGGAAAACATGACCGAATGAGGGGCCAAGCTCTACGGCTAAGGCTATGCTGGCATGAAAAATACATGAGCCGATCGAACCAAAGCCTAAATGGTGTCCTTCTAGGCTTAGCCGATCTCAACGTAGACAACTTTAGAGGCTAAGAACTCAAGAAATGAGGGAGGTCGAGCAGGAAAAACAAAGTGATGAAGCTTTTAACGAGCTTTGGCTGATGAAAATGGCTAAAAAGGATTGGAGGATAAAAGAACGGTTGATGATGAATTCGACTCGGTTGATGATTTGGATTTGCCCATGATTTGAGATGACTCTTCACCTCCGATGTATATCAACATGGTATTCACTTTGCCGGTCGGGTTCAAAATAAGTACTGCATCAACTAAAGAAACTTTTGCTTGGTTATATTCGGGTGCTCAAGATGCAATTTTTTGAAAAACCTCAAGATGATCATTGGCATTTGAAGCTATTATATTTAAAAGTTCATATCAATGGCAAGCTGATATCAAGGATGTTGGTCGATGGAGGCGCAACTGTTAACTTAATGCCCTACACAACATGCAGAAACTTAGGTAAGTCCGATGAAGACCTTATTAAAACTAAAATGGTTTTGAATCACTTCATAAGCGAGCCATAGAAGCAAAAGGAGTCATGGTAATAGAGTTTACAGTCGGTAGTAAAACTTTACCGACCGCCTTTGTTATGGTTGACGCCAAGGGAAATTATTGCATTCTGTTGAGATGGGATTGGATCCACGCCAACTACTGCATCCCGTCAACCATGGATCAAATGCTCATTCAATGGAATGGAGATGAAGTTGAAGTGGTTCAAGCCGACAAATCGGCTCATATAGCCATGGCCAGTTTAGACACGAATTGGGAATATGACAAGACAGAGTGCATATCGAGTAAAGCTCTAGACGAATGTGATTTTATCTATACCAACAAAACTAGGCTCATCTTGTTCAACGTAAGGCTGAGCACGCTTGATCAAACAGGTGAAATTTTACATCGATGAAGTCCAAATCGGCAATAAAGGCTTTACAAGATAAAAAAATGAAGCTATCAACAAACAACGGATAGCTACGAGGCCATTGAAGACTTTCAAGAAGTCAAGAAATTAGGCCAGGGATTCACATCAACTGATTTGCTAGATGAGGTTGATAAAGGTGATAGTGATTGAAAAAAAATCAAATTTCATTAGTTCAAAATTAGCAACAGATTATAAAGAAAAGTTGGTGAAGTTGTAAAAAAATTATAAAGGTTGTTTTGCTTAGGAATATCATGTGATGCCTAGTTTAAGCCGATGGCTTGTTGAACATCAGCTACCAATAAAATTGGGTTATCGACCGTTTAAACATTCTCCTAGATGATTTAATCTAGCCATGTATAATACAATAAAAGAAGAAATTGAGTGATTGTTGGAGGCTATGTTTATTAGGCAATACCGATATACTGAGTGGGTTTCTAATATTGTTTCTATTATAAAAAAAATGGTAAACTTAGAATGTGTGTCAATTTTAGATATTTAAATAAAGCCACACCTAAATATGAGTATTCTATACCTATAACCGATATGCTTATCGATGTTGAAATGGGAAACAAAATTGTTACCTTTCTTGATGGTAATGCCACATATAGTCAAATATTTATGGTAGAAACTGATATACCTAAAACAGCTTTCAGATGCCTTGGAGTCCTGGGTTTGTTTGAGTGGGTGGTGATGACATTCGGCATGAAAAATACTAGTGCAACATATCAACGTGCTATGAATTTAATCATTCATGATCTAATCGACTATATTGTAGAAATTTAAATTGATAATGTTGTCATAAAATCAAAAGAAGATTTTTAGCATTTAGCTAATTTGGAAATAGTGTTCAAAAGGACAAGGGTAGAAGTTTAATAAAATCCTTACAAATGCGCTTTTGGAGTGTCGGCTGGACAGTTTTTAGCCTTTATAATCTATGAAAGAGGAATTGAAGTTAATCAAGAATGGGTGAAAGCTATAGCCAATACCAAGCCACTGGCTTGCAAAAAGGATTTACAGAAGTTGATCAGCCGAATTAGTTTGTTTACCCCATTGCTAAGGTTAAAAGAAAATCAAGGATGTGTTTGGGGAGCTGATCAATAGAGGGCTTTTGAAAGCATAAAAGAGTATTTATCTAACCCTCTAGTTTTAGCCACACCTCAAATAGGCATACCATTTAAATTATATATATATATATATATCGGCTGAAGAGGTGACAATTGGAGTTGTTTTGCTGCAGGAAATTAATGGCAAAGAGTGGATTATTTTCTTCTTGAGTCGACAGTTAATCGATGCAGAAGCCAGGTATCCTTTTGTAGAAAACTTTGCTTGTCGTTATATTTTGCTTGTACTAAGTTAAGGCATTATATTTTAGCATCGACTTGTAAAGTTATTTTTAAAATCAATATTGTAAAATATATGTTATCAGCTCTAATTTTATGAGGTCGACTTGGCAAATGGGCGTATATGCTCATCGAGTTCGATTGAATATATGAATCGGCTAAGGCCGTCAATGGTCAAGTGATTGCCGATTTTATAATAGAACATGAAATCAATATGAATGCCGATTTAGTATCAGTTGCCCCTTGGCAATTATTTTTGATGGATCGGTATGCCGAGAAGGTGGTGGTATCAGAGTGGTGTTAATTTTGCCTAAAGGATATAGTTCTGAGTTTGCATTTCAGCTAATTTGCAAATGCTCTAATAATCAAGCCAGATATGAAGCATTATTTAGAGGACTACAGTTACTCGACAATATCAGAGTCGACTCTGTTGAGGCTTATAGTGATTCTTTGTTGGTGGTGTAGCTGATTAAGGGACAATATAACTGCTATGGTGAAGCTTGGGTCAAATATTTAGAGCAGTGCCTCAACATAATCGACTTGTTTACCTCTTTTTCAATTTACCATATTCCTCATGAATTGAATGGCAAGGTTAACTTGTTAGCTCAACAAGCATCAGGTTATAAAGTTTTTGGCCGAATAGAAGACCATAGGCCGATAGAGAAAATGGTCATGTGTATCATTACAAACGATTGGAGGACAGAAATAATTGGTTATTTGACCAATACTTTAAAACCCACTAATAAGAAAATTAAGAGACAAGCCCTAAAATACATCTTGCTTGGTAATATACTTTATTATCGGACTTTGGAGGGTTTATTGTTAAGATGTCTCGAGACTGAAGAAGCTAAAGTGGCGATAGGTGAAGTGCATGAAGGAATTTGTGGAACTTATCAGTCGGCTCATAAAACAAAATGGCTAGTTAGGCATACTGAATATTTTTTACCGAAGATTTATTTAAGTACTACGAAGGATGCTAAGATTGTTAGAAATTTGGCAATTTACATCTAGCTCCATCATTGGCTCTGCACCAAATTATTAAGCCTTGGCCATTTAGAGAATAGGAAATAGATGTAATCGGACAAATATTTCCTGTGTCATCTAAATACCATATATATATTTTGGCTGTGATCAATTATTTTTCTAAATAGGTTGAAGCGATACCTTTGAAAAAAGTGACTTCTGTTAAGGCGATTGGATTTGTTTGGGAACACATTATTCATCGGGTTGGAATTCCTCAAACTATTATGACTGATCAATACACTATGTTTATGTCTGATGAGTTTCAAGGGTTTACCTAGAGTTTGGGTATAAAATTGTTGAATTCGTCGCCATATTATGCATTGTGTTTATGTTCGAGTCGTCAAATAAGACAGTGATCAAGTTGATTAAAAGGAAGATTGAGGAAAAACCAACGAATTGGCATGTGACATTATTAGAGTCTTTATAGGACTATCAGATGGTTTGCCATGGTGCTACGAGACTATCGCCTTATTAGTTGATTTATGGGTAAGAAGCTGTTTATAGAGATCAACATCAACTCAATAAGAATATCTAGGTAAAATGGACTATCGACTCAAGATTATAAAGATTTAATATTCAATAATTCAGGTGACTTGGCAGAATTGTAGCTACATATGTTGGATCGGCTAAAGAAAAATAAGGCAAGAATTGTAAGGGCTTATAATAAAAAAGGATTGCTGAAATCATTTTACAAAGCCGATTTAATTTAGAAAACTATTTTACCTATCGACTCTAGGGATAACCCCTTTGGTAAATGGTCTCCAAGTTGGGAAGGGCCATATAGGATTCATCGTCTTGTGGATGGAAATTCTTAAATTTTGAAAATGTTACAAGGATTGAAATTTCCTAAGGCAATTAATGGAAAATATTTGAAGAGATTTCACCCAAGTATTCGGATTGGCTCTTAATCAACTAAAAGCGAATATCAGTTGGGAAAGGCCAAACTAACTTATTACAGTTAATTCTAGCTGTAAACTGTATTGGTGAATAGATTATAGCTGAATACAAACATTACACTTGGCAGAGGAAATAACATTAAATGAGCATAAATTGGTTAAACAGCCGGTTATAAGTATCCTTACAAAACATGATATTGTTTCAAAAGCCCAACCAATCACAAACATTCAGACATTGTTTTTAGAAATGTAATCGATTATAGACTATTCAATAATAAAGTGTTAAAGGCCGATAAGATTGTATGAAGCATTAGATATCTTTGACCAAGCCAAACACAGCAGCCACAGCTTTTGCAATTGTTGTTTCAATGTCATTAAGGACCTTCTGATCGGCTTCTTGGCCACTGGGCATAGGGACAACCTTAGCCTATTGTTTTTAACAACTGCAACCGATGTGGCAATGGAGATATTCTGAGCCTTGATAGCTGATGAGGCGTTTGCCATCTGTTTTTGTGCATCGGTCAGTTGGGCATTCACTTTGATCAATTCCTTGTCCAAGGACTTCATGGTCGATTCCAACTTGGAGTAGAAAAGGCTGATATCCTTGAGCTCATTGATGTCATTGTTGTATTTTGCCTTCTATGCCTTAGCATCGGCTATCAATTTGTCAAGGAGTTTTTTATCCTCCATTTGAGCCGATTGTTGCTCTATTCTTGCCTTAGCCACTTGGACTGATTCTTTTTTGTTGCCTAAAAAGCACATGTCAAGCAAGGCTGCTGTGGCTTTCTCTGGCAGGTCTGTCTTAACTGCATCCATCACCTCATGTATCGGCTGGGAATTCTATAGGAGTGAGGCCGATGGAGTGTGGAGTAGCTTGAAGAGGTGCTCGAGCTTTTCCTTGATGTCTAGAGCCGATGCCACTATAGCCGATGCGTCCTTGGATGCAGAAATATTTTTTTGGATTATCTCTATGAAAAGATCCCATACCTATTTTTGGCTTGTCCTATAAGTTTGACAAGTCAAACCCCAACATGTTTGTGACAGACTCCACCGTCTAGTCAAATGGGACTGCAGCAGTAATAGCAACGGCTTAAGGTGTTGGTTGCGACAGTGGTGTGGAAGATCGGTTTCCATAGAAGGGAGATCGGCTAAAGTACTAGGGGCACAAGTACGAGGAGAGAGTGAAGGCTGCAAGAAATTAAGAAAATCTATTAGTTTATTTATATATCTAGATTTGAAAATCAACTTTTGAAAGTAATTTACCAGATCTATGCTTGATGCACATGGGGGAGCACTCAGCTGATTGCTCTTGGGGCTTCTGACCCTTGCTAGCCAAGACCTTCTTATTGGGACGGCAGCGCTTCTCTTCTTTGATAAATAATTTGGTAAAATAGTTGGTTATTAGAATGGGCAGCACAAGTATGGGATGAAGCAAATGAATACTTACTTCATTGTTTTTTTTTGTAATAAAAAAATGATGCAGACTAAATACCAAAGGTACCTAATAAATATCCTGCCAAAGCCGTCCTTGTAGGTCTTGGCCGTTTGTTTAATTGGCCATACCAAATGAGTTGACTGGTTTCTTTCCTACTTCCTTGGTTTGTAGAAGTAAAGGTAAAGCTGATCAGTGATGTTCATAAATATTTGAGGAATGGTAACAAAAAGATCTACGTTAGCCGATACATCATCAGTAATAGCAATAAAACTCTTGTTAGTATAGCCCGATGAGCTATCTTCACTGCTAGAACTCGAGCCGCTATTAGTGGAGTTAGTTATTGTCAGCTCCAAAAGCAGATCTGGAAAAAAATTTGACAACCACTATCGATATACTGCGCTCCACCAGACACTACTACAGAACGGCACATCAGAATCGGTTCTTTTTTAGTATTAGAATCGGTTCTAGTGGCGATACGATGTCCTTAGATAGTGATGAGGTGGAGCTATCAGAATCGGTTTTGACGATCGTGATAAAATGTCATCGAATCGGTTCTTTAAGGAAGTGATTACGATGACCCCTCATCGAATCGGTTCTTGAAGGAAGTGATTACGATGACTATCATCGAATCGGTTTTTAAGAAAAGTGATTACGATGACACGATCATCGAATCACTTCCTTAAAGAACCGATTACGATAGTCATCGAAATCACTTCCTTAAAAACGATTCGATGATTCATTAAGTGTGCTATTTTTTCAAATTCTCCAAAAAAGCATAGATTAAATTCTCAATACAGAATGCACAATATATATCATCACATTCACAGAACAGAACACATGATGCATATATCACATTCACAGAACAGAAACGCTTTAATTACAACACATATATCATAGTCGTTCACAATATACAACTCAAATTAACATGCTTGACAATCGGTACATGGACTTCCTCGATACATATCAAATTGACATATATTATTAATATTGTTTTCATTTGGACTAGTAGGATGCTTGGGATCTCTAAACTGCCATCCTCGATATAACTTCTAACGATTACCAGCATAAGTGGTCTCGTAAATTGTTGAGTGCTTTCTTTGTCTAAAATCTTACGGGGATATTGATCTTACGGAAAATGAAATATGTGTATTAATTTCAGTTTCAAAATTTCTATGTAAAGGCTAAGTATATTATTATGCGTACATATACCTTAGGGAAAAGTTACGAGTTGCCGACCACGATGAGCATGTCTTGCATGACATAGAAGCCGCAATGGTCACCGCTGCCTGTTGATGGCACTTGTGAAGAGAGAAAAGAAATTCAGCCCACGAAGATTAGATGTCAAAAAATTAATCATATATATGCTACACTACTACGAAATGATTTTCCTAGACACCAAGGATTTCTTTCCACAGGCGGATTAAAGGAGAGCCGCCTCAAATGGTGATCGCGGTCCTTGGGGTTAGAACACGCTGTGTAAAGAGTATCTTCACAGGCGGCTCTAATAAAACCAATTGCGAAAATATTGATCTCTTCACAGTGGTGCCCTTTAGATGCCGCTGCTTGAAACTATACTCTTCGAGCAGCTCTCTTAAGGAACACTTTGGGAAAAGCGATCTTTACGGTAGGCTTTCTTCTGAAGCGCATCGAAATCGCGATTTCCACAGTGATGCGTTAAGCAAGCGACCTTAGTTAATTAATTATATTGGCGTCCTAATTAATTAAGGAACCCCTGTGGTGATGTTAAGTCTTTAAAGGTGTAGTTCTTAAACAAAGCTATGCTGTCCAAATTGTGTAAATGTTTATGCATATCTTGTGGCGAAGGAGATGCGGTATGCGTTTTTATATGCGTCTTAGGATCATCCTTTGTTCTACAATACATGCAAAACACGAAATCAACGTCGAGCAATACTCGGTATGAGTTTTTATTGAGATCTGGGATCATCCGTTACGTTACCTTGCGGCACTACGAGAGAAATCAACGTCCGAAAAATACTCGGTATGGTTCTTTTTCCTTTGACGGATCATCCGGTAGTCTTTGTTTTGCTTGATCGTTATTATTTTTCTGCGGCCGTTGTCTTAGGGAGCACTTTGTGGAAACTTAAACTTTAAAGCTCGAGCGAGCGTTCTGCGGCGATTCGGTGACCCCAAAATTGTGAAAACAAGGGTGGAGCTAGGTTTTGAACTTGAAATCCTTGGAATAGTTAACTCTCTAAGGTAAGAGCATCTCATTCGACATTTGTAGAGGTTTATATATCTTGTGGAGAGGAAGATGTAGTGTAGATAGAATGTGCGTGGGAGAGGGTTGAAGCCGGGAGATTGGCGCCCTCTTTAAAATTAAGTGATTCACTTTTTGACACCACGGTCCTTGTCATAGACTCGGATGGACCCACATGTCATAGACACATCACCAAAACTAGCGAATTGAGTGTCCTTTGGACTAATTTAATTTTCGTTGAAGCCCTCACCTTCTAGATCGTGAAGCAGGATCTTGTATCCCTCCCTCTCTCTAGAGGGAAGAGCGATCCCCTCTCTAGATCTAGAGGAGAGGACCTTACATTCTTTCGTGATTTTAATAAAATCATTTTATAGTATTTAACTTAGGGTTCTCTTGTTAAAGTTCTATCTAAATAATTGACATTTCAATCTGATTTTCTGTTTCAGGTTCAAGATGGAAAGGGCATGGATGTACAATGCCCCAAGAAATAAGGGTGTATTCCTCAAAGAGCTCGAAACTTTTATTAAAGCCGCTCGGAAGGGCCTTTGGACTAAGAAGAAGCGGAAATACTTTGTCCATGCAAAGGCTGTAAGAACAATGTAGGGTGGGGAGATTTAAGTGTAATCACATCATGAGAGGTTTTATAGAGGATTACACATGTTGGTCCAACCATGGCGAGCAACGTACATCGTAAACAACCGATGATGTTGATCCCGATCTTGTGGATGATCGAAGTGCGGGAGGCTGCGATGGTTTGGGAGATGAAGCTCACGTGCATGCTCATTTGCTAGATGATGGTCGCATCGATGTAGAGAAATGTTGCGCCATGCGAACCACGAGTTTTAAAGGAGATGACGAGTTTAGATAATGTCGATCGTTACACAAAGCGTGAATGATCATTATATGAGGAATCAAGGGTTGTCCTCGAGTTCTGGTGTTGCATCGGTCTTGATGCTTCTCGGTTGAAGGCTAGCAATGGATGGTCGGACAAAGTTTCACCGATCTGTTGAGGCTCTTGGCGAAATACTTCGAAGGCTAATGGATTGCCCACCTTGCCGGCGAGCACTTATTTAGCGAAGAAGCTTATCACTCCGATGTCATTGGATGTGCAAAAGATACATGCATGTCGAACCACTTTGTATCCTCTTAGTAAAGATTACGGACTTGGATCAATGCCGGTGTGCAAAGGCGAGCGGTATAAGAAGAATGATGACTCCCGGCGATGATGATTCTTCACCTAGCACTCGAAGAATAAGAAGAACAAGAATAGTACTCTTGGTAATACTTGAAGATGAGCGGTCTTGAGCACGGACAAGAAGAAAAGAATCCTGCGTTGGTGATGTGGTACTTGCGGTTATTAGCGCTGAAAGCGTTTGTACTTTCGAATGAGAGGGACTCGAACTAATGGGTTGGCATTCCGACAAGCGCGAGAAAAGATGGAAAGATTCGACACCCGGCCGATGGTAGACAATGGAGAAATTTTGATCGCATGTATCCAGATTTGACAGCGAACCGAGAATGTAAGGTTACGCTTGAGTACCGATGGTATGAATCCTTTCGGTGAATGGAATGCCACACATAGCACTTGGCGATAGTCTGTCCATCTACAACCTTCCTCCATGGCTATGTATGAAGAAGGTACCTAATGTTGTCCATTCTTATCAAGGTCAGAGACAACTGGAGTAGATATTGATGTGTTTCTTGAACCAGCGATGGAAGATATGGCCATGTTGTGGCACGATGGGGTCAGTGTGGGATCGGTTCAACAATAGTACTTCACACTAAAAGCCATTATTTTTGTTACCATCGGTGATTACCCATACTGCTAGCCCTATCGGGTTGATTAAAGGGAAGGCGACTTGTGTAGTATGCATGGATGAAAGCGTATCGACGTTCCTTCCATGCTCACGAAGTTAGTGTACATGCGGCACGCCGTTTCTTCTTGAAAGCTCACAAATACATAAGATGGGCAAGTATTTTGACAATACGGTTGAGAAGGTGTGGCTCCAAAGCGCCATAAGCGGGAAAAAAGTGTTTGAAATGGTCGAGAACATCAAGGTGGTTTTAGGAAGAAGCCGTCTGAGGGCCAAAGAGGGTCGAAAGAGGAAGAATACCGATGAGGAGGTTCCTCCGCTTTGTTGTCTGTTCAAAAGATGTCAATTTTCTACAAGTATTTGCCCTCTTTGGAAGGACTTGGAAATTAGCCATAGCATCGATGCCATGCATGTCATAAAGAATGTCGTGGCGTGCTAGGTCTCTTGTTGGACATTGATACAAGACAAAGGATGGTCTTAAAGCTCGTAAAGACTTAGTAGTACTTAAAATCGGGAAAGAACTACACCCTCAAGAAAGAACACATGGAAAGTATTACCTTCCCCGGTGAGGCTACTCTCGGCGGTGAGGAGAAAAGATCGGTGTGCAAGTGCTTACGTGGGGTTGAGTCTGTCGGTTATTCATCCAACATCAAAAACCTAGTATCGATGAAAGATTTAAAGATAAGTGGTATGAAGTCTCACGGCCCGCGTCATGATGACACAAATGCTCCCAATTGCAATCGGGGTATCAACTCAACATTTGTAAAGGTGGCCATCCTGCAGTGTGTCATTTACGCAATCACGATTTCACGAAGTGTCGATGATGAGCAATTTGAGCTATCTGTAGAACTACATAGTGGAGACTATAAACCAACTTGAGATGTGCTTCCCTCCATCCTTTTTCGATATCATGCGCACCTCTTGGTTCACCTTGTCGAGGAGGTAAAATCTTGGGACGATATTCTTACCTTTGGATGTTTCCATTTGAGAGGTGGATGGGCTTGCTTAGAGCTTACAAGCGGAATCGTGCTTACCCGAGAGGTTCCATTATTGAGGGCTACAATCTTGAGGAAGTCATTGAGTGTTGCGGATTACTTCATGCTTACGGAAGGCCGATTGGTGTGCTGTCCCTCGACATGAGGGAGGTTGGTAGTAAAGGGACTAAGGAAAGAAAAGATTCATCGACCATGAGTACAAGAATGTGGACCAAGCACATTTCACCGTCTTACCTTGACTAAAGATAGTGGAGCCGTATGTGGAGCAACACACGGAAGAGCTTGAAAGAAAATCCGGGGCGCCAAGTTGATTGGATCTGAAGAGAATAAGCGCATGTTTACCACATGGTTCAAGAACCAAAACATACCGGATGGTGAGGGCGAAGAAAGCGAAACATTGAAAATGTTGGCTCATGGCCCATCAAGTCTGGTAACATCATGGCTAGCGTATGACATCAATGGGTACCGTTTTATACCATTCAAAAGGACAAGAAGGCGATGGCCCAAAAGCGAGTGGCGTTCGGGTAGAAGCCATATATGCGACGAGGGAAGAACACCTACTATGGAATCATTGAAGAAATTTGGGAACTTCGACTATGGAAGGATATGCGAGATCCCGTATTTACTACAAGCGGGTCAAACATCCTAATGGTGTGGAGGTGGACAACTATGGGTTCTGGCTATCGACCTCAACAATCTTGGACACAAAAGCCGACCCTGGATACTAGCCACGAAGTCTATAAGTTTTCTACATAGTGACCCGATAATAAGAAAAGGAACATAGTTGTTCCGGAATCAAAGGATCGTTGGAGTTGACAATGTGCCTGACGAGGCGAGAATACAATCGATTCGACGACCTACCGCCTTCGGAGTTCGGAGAGGATCAAACTTGTAGAAGAAACCCTCGATATTTCAATGATGCCATATATGCGTGATGATTGCGTCGGAAAAAGTTGTTAAAGGCAAATAGGGACACGTTGTGTAAAAACTTAATATGTAATAGAACTTATATTTTTATTGGAATTGAGTAAAAGCATTGCGTGAAAGTGCGAGGATGAATGCGGTAGGTAATTAAGCTATTAGGCGGATCATCACGTAAATTGAAAACCAACAAAGGCGAAGAAGCCAAGCACTATTCGTCCGGACAATAATCCGATGCAGTTGTTTCTCTACTTAGCAGGCGTCCGTATGTGAATCTTAGCCGAGGCCTCCGTCGTCCGCATTTGAGGCGTCTTTATCTTTTCCTATCACGGATCATCCGGTCTTCGTATTGTCGCCCTCCTTTATTATTGTGACTACGCTGGGTCTTGCACACGCTAGACAAGATGATCCGATTCTTTTTTCCTCGATGGGCGGACCATCCACGCCACCAAAGTCGAGCAGAGGCATTGATCCGGTCGGTGATGTTTCGATAACGGATCATCGGTATGATGATCTTAACCTTATCAAAACCGCCCGTACATTGAGAGGACCGCTGTGGACCACTGTATATCGACCGCACCTAACTACTCCTCTCTCACGCCGTCTTGCGCGCGCCTTGTTTCCGTGCCTTGCGGCGCCGTACTCCAATCCTCCACCGCCTCGGCGCCGCCACCACGCCGATTCGCGCCACCGTTTTGTCGCCGACAAATCGAGCCAGCGGTGGCGAACGACTCTCCTTCACTTTGTAGCGGTGAGATCCACATCCCTCTGGTTTCTTTGGACTCCATTCAAATGCATATGAATACGATGCAAGTTCTTGACATTCAACAGTGCAACTTGCGGATGGCGAGGAAAAAGGAAGGAAAAGAAGTTGTTGTCTTGCGGTGAGAAGGCTAAGAAGTCCAAATTCTGAGAAGCGTGAGCGGTGAGATGGCTGCGATCACGAACTTAGCTCGAGCATCTTGGCGTGGCCGCCAATTGCAGATTAGAGACACCTGAGTCGGCGGCGAGAGAATCGAGAGGAGGGGGCACTCAATTCCACGAGGGTGGTGCGGCACGTCCTCGTCGTTCTAGCCCGCGTCTTTTCGTGGTGGTTCGACATCTTCAGTGCGTGCTCGTCCCAACATAGTTCGCATCGAGGAGAGGCTGGCGATGAAAAGGAAGAGGGCGAGGAGTACCATGTGCCACATCGACCTTGAGATAAGACTTAGAGACCTTGGAACCTCTCATCCGGAGAATAAAGACCCTTCGTTTCTCGATATCAATGTCGGTTTCCATAAGCGGAGAATTTGGAGTTAATAGGAGGTTACGGGCGGTTCTTCATGAGCTTCTTTATTACGTCTGAAGAGCTCGGGGTCGATTGAGCATGCAGGGCGCTCAACCGCCTCTTCTTGAAGGGGCATGGGTGGGGTGGGCGTTGAGAGACACTTGACCATTTGAAGGTCTTACGGTGATGACGAGTTCGACACGGTAGTGGAAAAGTGGGTCGAGACTTCTCGCTCTGATTTGGATCGACCCGAACACGATACATTCAATTCATGCCTGACGGAGAACCCGGAGGGTGTGCGGGGCCACTTTGCAGAGTTGTTTGGTTTTGAGGAGGCCCCGAACTTTGCATCGGTGGTGTCTGTGAGCGGACTGCTTGCCTCGTCATGCTAAGGCGAAGGTGTTTCCGACAGATGACGATTAAACTTTACATTCGATAGCCATTCCCGTTGGATCCTTAGCCATCGGACCGTCTCACTCACGAGGCAAAGGCGGTCCACATGGCTTTGAGAAGTCACTATTGCGAGGATTGGGAATGCCGAGGCGATCACTAGTTTGCGGCGATGGCTACTTTATTGATCCTATCTCACGAGCCATTCGACATTCTCGACTTTATCATCTATGAGATTGAAGATGCTATTGCAGATGCTATGAGTTTGGGCGGACAACAACCATTTGCGCATATAATTTCTTACATATGCAGTACCTTCGCTCGAGCGAGCATCGTGAGGAGTACACAGGAGGCGAGTTAGTCTTCGTCGATACATGCCTCCATCTCTTGGCAGCGAGCCTTGAGGACAACGTTCCATGAGGAGGCTCGGGAGCGGATACGAGGCGAGAGAGCCGCTCAAGGGAGGACCGGGCACTAGCGAGTGAGGAGCATCTTTGGGTTGGCGTGGATCATTGATATTGGTGGGATGGCGGCGGCGATGAGGAGGAAGACCACGAGTACTTTCGGCGATCTGAGCCCACGACCACGAGGCGGTGGATCGGGCTCTATACACGAGGACCGAGGCGACTCGGCTGCACGTCGGCGGCTCTGACGTGACACCGGTGACTCGTCTTGTTTCTCGGCCCACCGAGCTTACTCACGTTCTTGCTTGATTGTTGAGTTGCGAAGTCTTAAGCGGCTTCAATTGCCCAACGGCGGAGACACAGACCCAATTACTAGAGAGATGAGGTTGCATCGTGACGACCCGAGCGACTTTGGTACGGTCGGATGCAAATGGCTCGGATGTTCACTTTCTTCTCGGTTTGCTTTGGTCGGTTGTACAATGCGATTGGTCTTACCTGACCTCATTGCCGGCTCGATTCCACCTCCGCTTCTGGCATTCTTTGCCCACTTGCTTACATTGGGGGCTTCTGCCCCTCCGTGTCCACATTCCCACCGGCTCCTACGGTCTTGGCGGGGATGTTCTCGAGACCCGGCCGATGATAGGGCATCCGCTCCGTTGTCCACTACTCCACCTACTTTAGCGGATGCACCCACATCGACCATGCGCCCGTGCTCGGCGAGACCGAACATACGTCCGTGCATCTTGACATGGTAGCGAGATGGCAGCTCGAGTGTAGTATCATTGAGTTCCGCACCTATCGAAGCGGTGCCGACTCCTCAAGTTGGCGACGATCCGGTCATTGCCTCGAGTGTGCTCTGTGAGTTCACCTCTGCCCCGAGGCCCACGATGAGGATAACCTTTGCGCCAACATATACAGAACATCGGTCTCCGGACTCAACACACATTCTTGTGATTGCTCAAATCCGAGAGAATATTCTTGTCTGGTTGTTGTGGATCGACCTCCGAACGACATTGCGGCGCGAGCAGGCCCATCGGACCCCTTGCGGCGACCAGCGATTGCTCAAACCCTTCACCAGCGAGTTCACAGGCCCCTCATGAGGAGACTAAAGCTACAAAGTCCCGGAGGAGAACCTCGGCGAGCTGGCAGCCAGCGGTGTTGGCCTTGAGGCGATAGGGAAGACTCGGCTCAGCTCCGATCTTTTTGGTACTAGTCCAAGCAGACGAGTAGTTCTTTGTATCGCCACTTGTCTTTTCGGTTGTTATGCACTCTAACTTGCTTGATATGTCGTATTTCGATTTATTTGTGTTAGCCTAGATTGGAGCGATGCATTTCATGACAATTTTATTTAACTTTGTACTCTTTCATGACAATCATGCAAAAGCTTTTTGCGGGTAGGATGGTCGGTATACATATATTTACACATCTGGGATCATCTGATTGGTGGTTTCGTTATAGCCCACGGCGAAGTTATGCATATAGGGGATGATCGGTGCGTTATCCTAACCTTTGCGGCTCGTCCGATCACGTATGTCGGCTCTGTGCTTGAGGAGAGCACCTAGAAAGACAACGGGTGTAGAGCTTTGGTCTCGGCCAATCACTTTCTGCTGCGATTACTACGATCACGAGAGAATAAAGGCGCTATCGATCGATTACAGAAAGGAACAACTACAGTGGCGCAACATTGGATAACTTCGTCCTTACATGAAGATCCGACAAGAGCTAACACCACTAAAATCAACTCGGCACTCGTGGCGTGCGTTCTCGGTGGGAATGCCCAAAGATCGGAATGGATCGACCTCGCTCTGCTGTAGTCGCGGCGGGCTCGTGGAGGTCGGCGGAGACAACACCGAACCCCCCAAGCCCATGACCCATAGCTGCTCCTCGACATCACCGCTAGCCCATCGGTCCGATGGTGGCGAAGTAGACCATTTCAATATCAAGACCTCCACGAGCTGCGGCGACTCATTGCTTGACGCGAGGTGATCGACTCGACTCCGATCTTTGGGCATTCGGCCGAAAACGTCTGACCCGCGTAGTCTTGAGTTGATTTTAGTGGTGTTAACTCTTGTCGGATCTTCATGTAAGGACGAGTTATCGAATGTTGCGCCACTCGTAGTTGTTCCTTTGATTGTGTCGATTGATCCATGTGAAATGTGGCGGCCCCCAGCGATGTGAACATTTAGGACCGTGCGGGTGATTAATTACTTCAACACTAAATCGATGCCGAGCGGTATGGCCAATTCGTTGCACTCTTTAAACTTGTGGAGTTTGGAGCGCATAAGATAACCGAAGGCTTTTTGCGGGTAGGATGGTCGGTATACATATATTTACACATCTGGGATCATCTGATTGGTGGTTCGTTATAGCCCACGGCGAAGTTATGCGCATAGGGATGATCCGGTGCGTTATCCTAACCTTCTGCCGACTTCGTCCGATGCGTATGTCGGCTCCGTGCTTGAGAGAGCACCTAGAAAGACAACGGGTGTAGAGCTTTGGTCTCGGCCAATCACTTTCTGCTGCGATTGCTATGATCACGCAGAGAATAAAGTTTGCTATCGATCGATTACACGAAAGGAACAACTCTGAGTGGCGCAACATTGAGATAACTTCGTCCTTACATGAAGATCCGACAAGAGCTAACACCACTAAAATCAACTCGGCACTCGTGGCGTGCGTTCTAGAGTGGGAATGCCCAAAGATCGGGCCGAGCTTTGGATCGACCTCGCTCTGCATGAGTCGCCCGCGAGCTCGTGGAAGTCTTGATATTGAAATGGTCTACTCTCGTCACCATCGGACCCGATGGGCTAAGCGGTGATGTCGTAGGAAGCGAGCTATGGGTCATGGGCTTGGGGTCTCGGGTGTTGTCTCCGCCGCACTAACCCTCATTTGCGAGCGCGAGGTGATCGGCTCGGCTCCGATCTTTGGGCATTCGGCCGAAACGTCTGACCACGTAGTCTTTGAGTTGATTTTAGTGGTGTTAGCTCTTGTCGGATCTTCATGTAAGACGAGTTATCGAATGTTCGCCACTCGTGGTTGTTCCTTTGATTATGTCGATCGATCCATGTGAAATGTAGCGCCCCCCCAGCGATGTGAACATTTAGGACCGTGCGGGTGATTAATTACTTCAACACTAAATCGATGCGAGCGGTATGGCCAATTCGTTGCACTCTTTAAGCTTGTGGAGCTAAGACGCATAAGATAACCGAAGGCTTTTTGCGGGTAGGATGGTCGGTATACATATATTTACACATCTGGGATCATCGATTGGTGGTTCCTTTATAGCCCACAGCGAAGTTATGCGCATAGGGGATGATCCGGTTCGTTATCTAACCTTTGCTTGGGATCGTCGATGCAATATGTCGGCTCCGTGCTTGAGGAGAGCACCTAGAAAGACAACGGGTGTAGAGCTTTGGTCTCCGGCCAATCACTTTCTGCTGCGATTGCTACGATCCACGGAGAATAAAGGCGCTATCGATCGATTACAGAAAGGAACAACTTCTGAGTGGCGCAACATTGGATAACTCGTCCTTACATGAAGATCAGACAAGAGCTAACACCACTAAAATCAACTCGGCACTCATTGGCGTGCGTTCTCGGGCTAGGAATGCCCAAAGATCGGCCGGGTGGATCGACCTCGCTCTCTACCAAGTCGCCGGCGGGCTCGTGGAGGTCTTGATATTGAAATGGTCTACTCTCGTCACCATCGGACCCGATGGGCTAGCGGTGATGTCGTAGGAAGCGAGCTATGGGTCATGGGCTTGGGGTCTCGGGTGTTGTCTCCGCGCACTAACCACGAGACCCCCAAGCCCATGACCCATGCTCCTCGACATCACCGCTAGCCCATCTGGTCCGATGGTGACGAGAGTAGACCATTTCAATATCAAGACCTCCACGAGCTGCCGGCGACTCATTGCAGAGCGAGGTGATCGACTCGGCTCCGATCTTTGGGCATTCCGGCCAAGAACGCGTCTGACCACGTAGTCTTTGAGTTGATTTTAGTGGTGTTAGCTCTTGTCGGATCTTCATGTAGGACGAGTTATCACGAATGTTGCGCCACTCGTAGTTGTTCCTTTGGTGTAATCGATCGATCCATGTGAAATGTAGCGCCCCAGCGATGTGAACATTTAGGACCGTGCGGGTGATTAATTACTTCAACACTAAATCAACACTAAATCCCAGTAGTGCGGCGGAGACAACTCCGGAGACCCCCAAGCCCGTGACCCATTGCTCCTCGACATATTTACATAAACGGGACAATCACACTTGCTTTTTGTATGCAAGCAGGGCGATCCCATGTGCACATATTTACATAGGCAGGAGAATCACATGCCTTTTCTACCTACTGGACGATCGGTATGCTAGGCAGGGCGTCCTTAGCCTTCGGTCTTATATTAACCACGGGGAAGCGATTCGTGTTCTAACTTCCCCAAGCCATTCCTCTTCTCTCCTCCTCGGCAATGTCGGCCTCCTCGTCCTCATCCTCCTCCGCTATGTCGTGCGAGCCAGAAGTCGCGAGAAGCGGCCGCGACTCGATCGCCGTCGCCGTCGGCGCGATCATCGGCGTCCGTCAGCGGGTCCCCGATTGCGAGGCGAAGAAGAAGGAGGCATCGTGGTGTGGCGGCGGCGTAAGCGGCGGCGAGCGGCGGCAGCAGCGGCAGTGGCGGCGGCGGCGACCACGAGAAGCGCTTCGAGAGGAGGAGGAGGAGCGAGGAAGAGAGCGAAGTTGGCGGCGGGGAAGCGGCAGCAGCGGCGTTAGCGAGGAGGGCGTCGGCGACTACATCCCGTCTGTACAGCAGACACCTCCTCCTCCTCGGCTCCTCCTCGTGACGTCTTGCTCTCGTCGAGACGAAAACGGCAACGGCGGCGATTACGGATGTAGATAGAGTAGCTAGTTTACGTAGGTATCTAGTTGGCGCATAATTCTCATGTACTACTGGCGCCCTTTTTGGATGTACATTTTGTTAATGTAATGTGTATTGCATTGTTCCCATGGTAATAGAATTGAAATTTCAGAAAATGACACTCGAATTCTCCCCTCAATTATTTGTCTCCCCAAGCGAGAGATTTGGTTATTTGCCACTTTAAACATATGGCTTATAAAATTGCCCTTTGGACCTACATTTCATTGACTCATACGGTCCCATATTTCATTAGCTCAAGTGGCATCATATCCAAAAGATCAAATCTTTAAGTGGCAAATGGATAAAAAGCCTTAATCGACCTCTCGATGGTACAAGCCGGAAGATCTGTCTAGTCAAATCTTTAAGTGGCAAATGGACAAAAAAGCCTTGAAATCGACCTCTCGATAGTACAAAGAGATGATCTGTCTAGTCAAATTTGTCTAGGCAGGATCATCTCTTTGAAAAACTTGATTGGAATGGACCATCCATTAGATGGGTGGACCATCCAGTCGTCAATCTCTACTTTGATATCTGGCCTTTTTGTATAAATCATTGGAACCGCCTTTGTAAATCTTGTGCACGCTTGTGGAAATTCTAACCCTAAAATCTCTAGGCGGGAGATCGAATTGCTCCCCGTCCAAAGCGGCAAAGCCAAATTTCCCCGTCGACACCTCCACGCCGCCGCCATCGGTGATCACATCGCCTCGGGCTCGCGCCTCAACAACTGTTCGGCGGCTCGGTGACCTCTCCGCGAGCTCGCGCCTCGACTACCGTCCGCCGCAGTCGCCGCTTTCGTCCACGTCGCCTCGCTCGTGACCTCTCCGCGACCTCGCTCCTCAAACGAACTTTCCACACGGTGAAGTCAATTGCTAAAACCCAATTCCCTGCTCGGCCTTGCCCCCGCCACCTCGCTCGGCCTAGTAAGGCAAGTGCATCCGACCACCCTTATTTCTTGTTATCTTTGCGAAAAAAGTTTCGGAAGATATGTCCAAAGTAGATGGTGATTGATAGAGTATGAGTACTGCGCCGAATATAGAGCAATTCTTTTGAGATATCATAAGTAGTTATTAATAAAATCGAAGTTGAAGTTGGAGTTACCAAAGTTTGTGGAGTCGGTTTGGATGGGCGTATGAATACTCTCGGATAGTTTTTGAACCGCATGTTGTAAGCGATCAATTCCAAAGAATTAAAATCATTTGGATAGAGTTTAGCTAAGCTCATCAGATTATCCAAGTTGAAATCATGAAATGAGTCTCTTGGACTTAAAGAAGCTGACCAAACAAGCAAATTGGATGTGGTATGCTGACCAAACTAACTGAAGTTGATGAGCAAAACAATGGACATAGTATGCTGTACTATTTTCTCTCATAATCAATGATTTCAAGCCATTGAACTCACCTCGCGTATTGCTTGCGCCATCATAACCTTGGCCCCTAACTTGCTTCAAGCTTAACTTATATTCTGCAAATAGCGAGTCAATAAAAGACTTGAGATAGGAAGAAGTGGTCTCTTTTACATGAACTAGACCAACAAATCTCTCTTTCACAATTCCACAACTATCAACATATTGCGAGAACAAGCTGTCATCTGCTCTTTAACAAATCGGTATAATATTTCAATGCATTGTTGTGAACACTATTGACACCTCCTACATGCTCTTTTAGTTTTGCTTTTTATTCCAGCTATTCCAACCATTTATAACAAACGCATCATACCCAAATTCCTTCTTGTTGCGGTCCCTAAATAAGAAACAACAAAAGCGATATGCTCTATCTTTGGATTCGCTATACTCAAGCCAACTCCCAAACTCATCAAACCATTGAGGATTAAACCTTCATTTTGTAGTAAGATGGGAGATAAAGAATTGCTCGACAAGAAGGCGCGTAAGAGGAGCACCTTGCGAAACTTCGGTAATATCTGCAAGAGGAGAGGCGGCGATCTTGGGAAAGCGACAAGACTTGGCCGAGAAGGATGATGCAGACCACGCATTGGAAAGAACACCGAGCCCATCGTTGTCCTTGGCAGCGATGGTTCCTCGTCATCGTACAAGAGCCCTAGCCAGTTCCATGCCCACGACGGAGCGGCGGCGTGGGGAAATCGACTCGACTACGATCCCAATGAAGAGGTATTAAGAAGAGTGAGCTTGTTTTATTTGTAGCTTGGCGTGGACATAACTGCATTTCCTTATGTTTGCGTATATATTCCTCGTGTTTATTTCTATGAAGAGGCGGAAAGGCGATCCGCCGACTAGCTGCGATTCAAGAGGTAATTGAAGATACCTCCGGGCATGTTCCGTGGATTCTCTGCTGCAACAACCACGACCTCGCATAAGCAGCAGAGGGGAACGAAGTAGGAACAAGTTCTGGCGAGGACTTGGTATATCACGGAGTCGGTCCTTTAGGAGAGCCCTAGCACCTCTGAGGCACTATCCAAGTTCGAAATAGTCTGTGTCTGTCTTGTCAAGGACAATGTCTCTATCACGATTGATAAGCGGACAAAGGTGGCCGACGCGACAAAGGCGCACTTGTGGACCGAGTGCGAGAAAATCATAAGGTTCCCCAGTATGAGGCCATCGCTAAGAAGAATGCCTTGGATGTGATGGGGAAGAGCTTCCGGAACTGGAGGTATGAGCTGAACAAGTACTTTGTGAAGACGGAGCAGACACCATTCTAGAAATATGGAAAAATCACCGTGTGTGAATGGGCGGAGTTTGTCGTGAAGAAGACCTAAGCGAAGCCGTAGCATTGAGCGAGGTGTACAAAGCCCTCGCGAAGAAGAACAAGTACCCTCATCACACGGGCACGTGGGTATGCCCCTAAGATTGTTGAGTGGAGGAGTAAAGAAGAAGAGGAAGCCCGTCTTTGGGATAGAGAACCCATTGACGAGTTTGTAGTGAGCGAGGCGTAAATGGGTCCTAGCTCGCCAACCCAACAAAGAAGAAGGATCGCAAAAAGCACGGTGGACCTGCGGTCTTGGAAGTTTCCGCCAAGGCTGCTGAAGATCTCGCCGCGAGCAAGCGGAGGGATCTTCGTGCGCGACAGGAGAACGACGACCTAACGACGCGTTGGGAACCAAGGAACACCAGTCGCACTTTTCGTGGCGTCGGAAGTCGAGTGGGCTTCAAGCATGGGTTCCTAATATCAAGACCAATACAAGTCGCGTCAAAGATATAAGAGGACCATGGTGATACAATAAGACAAGCGGCCCAACAAGAGTTTTTAAGACTATGGGAAGAAAGGAGGCGAAAAGGGCGTTACAAGCGCGGTCGGATGACAACCCGAGCCCGGCCCGCATCCGGAGTAGCGTCGGGTCCGCACCAATCCCAACGCCTCGATATCCTGTGGATGATATCACAGAGGCAACCAAGTGCAAGCTCTGTGCACATCTGGAGCAAGGGGGCTTGGTCGTCGAGCTTGCGGAGGGCATGGCATATCCGGGCACTGTGATACACAACCAACCTATCCCGATTGGTCACGCAAAGGTGCAAGTGGACATCGTGCTTGTTCCGTGCCTTGGCTTGTGGAAGCTACCTTTCAGCACCCCTGATGATGTAGAGACCATCCAAGATGCAGTTGGGTCATTTATTGTATGGCCCAAGGAAGATATTGCATTGATACAAGAGAGGTCGAGACGCCAAAGACAAGTCAAGGCGTCGACCTACCTCTTCCAAAATTGCCTACACCACAAACCGCATCTTCTCCGCCGTGGTGCCTTCACCACAACGCACATCTTCTCCGCCGGCGCCGCCTTCACCACAACGCACATCTTCTCCGCCGGCGGCGCCTTCACCACAACGCGCATCTTCTCCGCCGGCGGCGCCTTCACCACAACGCGCATCTTCTCCGCCGTCGGCGCCTTCACCACAACGCGCATCTCCGTTGCTGGTTGCAAAGAAAAACAAAGAAGTAGATTGCAATCAACGGAGTACCACCAAGTCAAACAGGAGTGCCAACTCCACTCGGGTACAGACCATGGCCATGCCTTCACTAGAGACTTATGAGCATGGCAAGCCATTTCTCCCCATGGAGCAGATCAACAAAGGACCATGGGAGTTGAAGAGATTCCATGGTTTGGTACTTGAGGGCATCTCGTCTTGGGGTGAAGGGCATTCAAGCCGCCGTCCCTCGGATATCTACAAACACGAGGATACTCACTACGTGCGGATCGATTTTGGTGACTTACAGCAGATGTTCCGTTTTGGAAAACTCGACATCAACATGATCGGCGTGTGGTGCTGTAAGTTGGCCATTGACCTACCCTTACATTGTTAATTATATCGGCTCTTGCAGTAGCAAGTGCCGATATAACTAATTATGACAACATAATATCATTATATTGCATTCTGATATAGCATAATAAAGAAAACCCCAAATGTATAGCAGTTGAGTGCCAAGTTGAGTTCCTCTTTATAGTAATGGCTTGTTAGATCATTCAAAAATTGGCGAGAATCCATATAATTTTCAAGAAATCGTAAGTTGGCGATTTTAGTGTGGTTTTTTCCTTTTTAGTAAAGTTAACTTCTGCCAAATCTGTCGAACAAGATGCATTTTGCCAAAATCTGATATTTCCCAAAATGTCATGTTTCCCAGCATTCAGCATATAAATTGCCGCATTGACCATTGTCTTCTGTGTAGAATGCAATATACCGATGCTAAAAAGATGGGAAAACGTGTCGGGTTCCTTGACCCCTCACGGATTAGCCACCGAGCTTAAGAGTCAGTACTCAATGAAAAGCGTTGAAGAATAAGGGATGACGGAAGCAGAGATAGAAGAAAAGCGAAAGTCCTGACCCGAAACGCCAAGTAGATGTGGGGCTATACATATCAAAAGCAATGTTCGGATGCAAGACAAGGGCGTCATAATGGCTCCTACAATTTTAAGTAATCTTCTCATTCACAATCGTTGCTAAAAGCTTAGTTTGCACCATAATCACTCGTGAAAATTACATATATAAGTTTTCGTTGCAGCGATCACTTTATTTGTTTCATCTTTGTGCCAAGCGGAAGCGGATATATGGTCGACTCATCCGAACCCCACCGAATCTTACAATGAATTCAACCGCGTCTTAAATCGTAAGAAATATATATACACAAACATACATAACATATATAACGTAATTTGTTTTATGATATGATAGTTACTTGTTGTTGTTGACATTGAGTAGGGCTTTCAAAATTACGCGAACAAAAAGCGGGGCAACATGATCCTCTGAAGGGTCGATAAGATGCTTTGCTATGTCCACCCATGGGTAAGAAGACACTTGTAATGCTTCAACATAATTGCACTAGTAATAAGGAAGGAATTACCAAGCTGTACTAATTCCATACATTATTATTTGATTTGAAGTGCCACAAGCAACCTCGAGCGGTGTTCTTTGTGGATACTACGTCTGCGAGTTTCTCGGGATCAGCGGAGGTCTGAAGCAACCCCGGGGCGTAAGCCTATATACAAATTGGTGATTCAAGATTATTTATTATGCGATTCTCGATTTCACTATTGTTTAACCTCTTTATTGCCTACTTTATTATCGCGGTGAAGATTGCAAAGACCACTTTGGCACTCATCGATGATGACCTTTGCAATGTGCAAAAGGACATGTGCCGATTCATTAAATCGTGAAGTCATCCATGAGGTAGTTTCTTTTCTAGTGAAGGTGAAGTGGCGAAGCATGCTACACTTTGTAATTGGGAGATGAGGATAGATGGACCGTGAACAACGATATATATATTTTTGAAAGACACCAAGGTTGTAATTTATATTAGATAGAGAATATCGAGAGAGTACATGGCGTGAGATCTTGCACTTGGAGAGTTTTACAAGGAGAATATCGAGGAGTATATATATATAACCTTGTGTATATAACCTTGTATATATATACATAATGCAATTATGATTTATATCTGCTTCAGATATATAATCCTTGTCATTGTTATGTATGGATTTGTCTTTGAGCAGTGAAGTGATTGATAGAATGTATGCATTTATTAATATTATAATATAATTAACATAACATTATTAAAAGCAGATTCTCTCGGATGCATGCAGGTGACGGCTTAAGCCTGCGCCTGTGAAAATGCTTATTTATGCAGGCGGGTGCTTAGCCACCCGACCCAGTAAAACGCATTTTTGCAGGCGGGTTCTTAAGCCATCCGCCTCTACAAATGCATTTTGTGCGGCGGATGGCTTAGAACCGCTGTACAAATGCTTATTTCTGGCGGTTTCTTAGCAGACCGCTTTGTACAAATGCATTCTGGCGGCTCCTAAAAACGCTGTGAAAATATACCGATTTACACAGACCTTCGCGATTCTGGCGGATCTGGCGCTGTGAAGATCGTTACACATTTACTGTACAAATGATTTACGTAGTAGTGCTAGGCACTTGTACCTTAAATCGCTTATCTTTGCGTTGTCTTGCCCTTTTTGTCGTCGTCGGCCCTCCTTCATCGACATAGTCCGAGAAACCCTGCATACATTGGAGGCACCATTGAGTCAAAAAAATAAACGTAGTTAAATTCCTCGGATGTGTTAGGTTACAATAATGTGCTTACTTACGCAAAGGAGGCTTGATCGCGTATGCCATCGGTCTCTTCTCGTCGAGTTAAATGTGTAGATCGGTTTTCACTCGGAGCGAGGGCGAGTAGAACCCAATGGTTGCTTATTAAATAAAATGTAGTGCAAGGAAATAAGTTCACATACGGTTTTAAGTGCGTACAAGTAATTGAATCGAAGAGTACTACTTACTCCTCGTGGTGCGGCAATACAATGAAGTCCTTTTCGACTCGGCATGCAATACCCCTTGATGTAGCTAACAACGAACACGGTTGAAGCCTAGCCAAGGTCGCGGAACACAAGCTCGGGTCGACAAACCCAACCGTGTAGATGCGTCACGGCTCGTTGTCTCATTATCACGCAACTCGTGTTGAATGTGAGAAAACATAATGCAAAATCCTATAAAAGTCATGGCGCAAGCTATATGGTGTGATACTCACGGCGTCCATGATCGTAAAGTAGAAATATCGGCGGCTTTCATTTGGTACACACGAATAGATCCTCAAAGCGACGGGAATGTTCCATCCTCGTCACGGTGAAAATGTACCATTTTATACTTCACGTTGAAGTCGACTCGGCGCTCTTCGCCTTCACCTTATCAAGGTACCATCCATGGAGTATCTGAGTCCACCCGCCTAGATGATTCAGTTAAATGCGATGCAATCGGGGCTTTCCATGCTCGTAGGCCTTATAATCATCTGAGGTGCCTATGGCTGTCTTGACTTTTCTTCGGGCGAAGGAGTCTCGAGGTCGGGCGAGGGCTTTTCAGTACCTTAAGGGGCGTGTGGCTCTGTCGGCTTGCCCTCTTGGCGGAAGGAGTCTCGGAGGCCTACTTTGTGGCTGTCTTGACTTTTCTTCTGGGTCAAGGAGTCTCAGAGGTCGGGCGATGGGCTTTTCAGTACCTTAAGGGCGCCTTGTAGCCTCTGTCGGCTTGCCCTCTTGGCGGAAGGAGTCTCGGAGGCCTCTGTGGTTCTCTGGTGTCGTGTTTGTCCTTTTACACGTCAAGTCTGCACTCTGTGTCATCACTGCGGTTGGAGGCAGTGGGAGCGGCGGCGAGCAGAGGAGGCGCAAGCGCAGGAGCGAGGCGCAGGCGGCGGAGGAGGCGGGAGGCGGGATCGAGCGCGGGAGGCGGGCGAGCAGCAGAGGAACCTCTGAAACGCATATATTTAACTTCTGCGGTAATCTTTGGAATGGTAGAGAAGGCGTGTAGGGACTTTTTACCTTGACCAAGACGACACCGATCGTGGGCCACTTGATGAGCGACATGCGTGCTTGCCCGAGAGTGGTGATATCTTCGTTGGAAATCGAGCACATGTGATAAGAAGTCTTCGTGGGCGTAGTCCACTGCACCTCATGTAGCCCTTCCCCACAGTGACCATGCACAAGTGTCGGTCTCGTTGCATGGAAATGCAACCCAGCGTCTTGACCTCGGCGGAAATCCATCCTCCGTCATGATGGTGGTGGCACTTCGCAGCACTGCAAGAAGTGTACAACGAGGAAAAACATTGCGGAGTTACACTCGTAGCTTTAACTCGGAAAAATTAATTATTACCTTCACCGGGACCGGTCTTATCATTTTTGGAACCGCATTGCTAGGTCGGGCACAGACTTCTCTATGACATCGAGGGCATCGCTCGACTCAGGTAATCATCGCCATCATCTCGGCCCTCAGGCGATCCTCACGTGCCATCATCTCCTCTTATCTCCTCCTCACGTCGTGTCATCTCCCCCTCATCTCCTCCTTAATCTCCTCCTCACCGCTCCCTTAGTGTGTCCTTGAGGCGCTCCTCACGTGCTGCCATGACCTTGATCTGGCACTTTCGCGGCGTCATGTTCAAAGTAGGACTTCTTCGTGTGTCCCGCCCTCGGCAAGCACCCGCCCTTATGGTCGGACTTCCGATCGCGAGCAGCAGGATGTCCTGCGACCCTTAGCTCAGAAGGTCCCTATTCTTTTCACCGGCTTACCTCTTCTGTAATAGCGAGTCTGAATTAGATTTGAAATACAACAAGTTGGGTCAATTGTATTGTACTAAGTTAGATGTCTTACGATGGTAGAGACGACTTGGCGGTAGCGAGGTTTGCAACTACAAAGCTGCCGTCGAGTTTTCTTTGTCTCGCTAATACCCGATTGCGTGCCGCTCCTCGGATATGTGGGAGTAAGGCATCACCGTCCGGAGTGAGCGCACTCCTCGGCTTGTCGCGCCCACTCTGCCTTCTTCCCTCATAGCACTTTGTCTGAGGTGGTGCGGGTGCGTGTTAAGCCTCACAGGACAGCGGTGTTCCTCTCTCTCCGCTGCTCGCCTCGGGCGTACCCTTCATCCTCGTGAACTCCGCCCAAACATCGGGGTCACAAATGGATACTTCTTGAATGGTGTACGGCCTTTCAAAGTACTTTCATCACAGTGCATAAGGGTCTTGAAGTGCCTCAAGGCCACACCCATCCTCTTCAAGGCGTCTGTCTCATTGTGGGTTCATCGTCCTCCTCTATAATCCATTTACTCTTAACCTCGTCCCCACAACCGATTCTTCGCTTTCGTGGCGACTTCCTTTCTCCAATCCTTAATTGTTATGGGCACTCTCTCCCTCACCAATTGGCCAAGAAATGACCGATATCGCCCCATGTACTTAGCAGGGCCGTCACGCACCCAGTGGCATTGAAGCGGAGAACTGCGGCGTTCTCCTGAGCCCCTTTGTTTGGTCCTCGGGTCTTCCTCACCTTACTCGGCCCTTGAGTAATTGGAACCATGCTCGGCCCCTCGGCACACCTTCTACTGTGCGGCGCGACGAGCGATGCTCTCTAGTTGCGATATTTTGAGTTTTCTTATCGATAAGGTCATATGTGTGACATGAGAGAAAGCAATTTGAAGCTACTATATGCACTTGACAATAAATCTTGTAAAGGATCAACAGATAATTCATAGTATGCAATTGTTCAACAAAAGTCTATCTATTGACCAACTTAATAAGTTGGAATGATAACTCCTAATCTCTAAATTGACGGATACATGTGGGTTCACGAACTTAAACTCTAACCTCTGCTCGGATAAAAAACAAAAGCCCATTCCATATGACAAGTGAATTTAGCACTAGCGGATGTTTACTTACACCAACAAGTTTGATTTCACAACATCAACAGAGAATTTGAGCATTAATGTACTAATGCAAGAATAGCAACACAAGAAGGTCAAGTTAGTAGCGACATAACATGCAATATCTGTTGACCAACTAAATACGCACCAACGATAACCCTAATCTCTAAATAGGTTTGGTCCTAATCCCATTCGAGGATATGTGGTTGAGCAAGTTCCTAAGCCGTTGTACAACTTTAGAAAATTTAGTGACATCTCCCATTGTTCTCCGGATACGCGTCTAACAACGTCAAGAGGGTGTGTATCAGGAGAACACCGAGAAACGCTACGAAATCAACTCTAAAGTTGTACAACATAGCTCAGAACTTGCCCGAACCACATATCTCGAACTCAAAAAAACGTGGACAATTAAGATCGCTTTCGTTTATAAATATGCTATTCCAAAGATATTTATAAATAAGCACTCTCGAGCAGGGAGACGAGGTTACATAACCTAAACTCTAACATATCTTTGAGATAAAAACAAAAGTAATATGTTGAAAGTAAACACATGTCTAAACAAAAGTAATATGCTAAAAGTGAATATTACCAGTAAGCAAGAACTAAAGAAAATGACAGTGAGCAAATTCCTAAATGAGCATTTCACTGTGAATGACAATTACACTAACCAAGTATATCACAATTATATATATATACCAGACTGTCAAGTTTGTTGTCACAAATCATCTATTCCATCCCCAGATATCCTCACGAACACTTAAGCCCTCATGCAAGGTCCCCAAGTCAAACACATAGACTGGATTGTTGAAGTAAATTTGCGGTATTAGCAATTTTAACATGATTATATTTCCAAGTACAGTTAATAACCATGGACTAGATAATTCATAACAGTACATGTATGTGAAAAGGACTTTGACAGAAGATAGAACAAAGAAACTCAAGGTCATACACATGAACATGTACAGTACCATGAATAAATCAACTAACATAGAGCTCAAGTTGATTATTAGAGTGTTCTCAGATGTCGGGTTGCCTTAAGAGGCCCTCCTCGCCACAATAGGCGAAAGCAGATAGATTTGTGACAACCTTTCCACAATTTCAATTCAATACTTGACAGGTTTTAAGTTAATGAAATGTCAGTCAAACATGCACAGTTCAGGAATCACTTCAACTACTTTACTGGATAGAAATTAGCCCTCGCAATCTACTGGAATCATCACAGAATGAACACTTGAATGAACTGAATTGAGACAAAGCAATTAACAGCAATATAGCAGTGAATATTACCAGTAAGCAAGAACTAAAGAAAATGACAGTGAGCAAATTCTGAATGAGCATTTTCACTGTGAATGACAATTACACTAACCAAGTATATCACAATTATATATATATACGGATATCAAGTTTGTTGTCACAAATCATCTATTCCATCCAGATATCCTCACAGAACACTTAAGCCCTCATGCAAGGTCTCCAAGTCAAACACATAGATCGCCCTTTGCATTCACTTATCTGACACGCTAATACCATTTTCCGTAAATTTACCACATTGAAATCTATATATTGTAGAAAATGACGACATTGTATGCTCCTAATAATATAGCACCATTTCTATAACCGATAGCACGCAAAATCGATCCTTTGCTACATTGAAACAAAACAACCGGGATATTCCCCACGATCAACATTGCACTAAAAACAATCGAGTCTTCTGAGCGATCGAGGAGACTGAATCCCACAGGGAGGAGAGGTCGGCGACAGTGAAGATGGCGGCGGTGATGCTCTTGAAGACCGGAATCCCAAAGTGGGGGGCGTCGGCGTCGGGCGGTGTGGGGGTGGCGTGGGGCGTCCTCGGCGGCAGCGGCAGGCGGGAGGCGTCCTCGGCGTCGGCGACAAGCGGAGGCGAGGCAGGCACCGGGTGGGGTGGCGTGGAAGCGAGGCGGCGGCACTCGGGCGGCTAGGGTTAAGTGTGCGTGGAGCGAGGTGGATAGCAGTGGTTATGGGCCGGGTTTTAAGAATTGCGTTAGTCATTAGTATCACTCTTTTAAGAAAACCGACTTCGATGTTTAATCATTAGTATCACTCTTTTAAGAAAACCGACTTGATGCTTCATCATTAGTATCACTTTTTAATAAAACCGACTTGATGCTTTATCATCACTTTTCTAATAGAACAACGATGTTAGTCATTAGTATCACTTTTTAATAAAATTGATCTTGATGCTTTATCATTAGTATCACTCTTTTAAGAAAACCGACATTGATGCTTCCTCATTAGTATCACTCTTTTAAGAAAACCGACTTGATGCTTCATCATTAGTATCACTCTTTTAAGAAAACCTTGATGCTTCATCATCGATATCACTTTTTAATAAAACCGATCGATGCTTGATCATCACTTTTCTAATAGAACAACGATGTTAGTCGTCAAGATCACTTTTTTAATAAAACCGACAATCGATGTAGTTTATTGCACTATTCCTTTTCGGACATCGCAAGTTCTGAATTTTCAGCATTTCATCAAAGAGAAAATGCCATAACTTTGTCATACATTGTTGAAATTATTAGAAATTTTGCGAAACATATTTCAGATCTTGCAAAACTTTTCATAAAATAATTTTTGCAAAAGCGACCTCATTCAAGAAATATGCCAAAATTCATTTCAGAGACATGATTTGTGCTTAAAGCGTAGAAAAGTCAAAACTTTTTCAAATTAATCTGGAATTGTACGAAAATTTTCAGAAATGAACTTTCGACTATTTACAAGCTTTCCCAACAATAATTTCGTCAAATGGAATTTTCTTTCACAAATTATGGCACAAAGTGCAGGCGTAAAGAGAAATTGCATGCATTTCCATCGAAGCCTCCAAACAGCAATTAATCACCTTGGATTTACAATACTATTTTACATACATTATAATAGTCCATTTATTTACAATATTGCCCTTCATGATGATCTACTCGCATGTAATTGGCTCCATGTGTGTCGTCATCCCGCTAAGACAAGCCCCATCGCAAATGAAGGTATCTCATCGAATTGGTTATACTCTTCTTCATCTACAACATCTTCAACTCCTCGATCCGTCTCTTGCCATGAAGAACGGCGTGCAACCTTGGATTGGCCGGATCGCGCGTAAAAGACTTGAGTTGCTTGCTTCAAGGACAAGCGGATCATCTTTGTGGCGAGTCTCTGAGATCCACAATAGTAAAGCCTCTCTTGTCGACCTTCACTCCATGTGGAAGTCGTACCCACTTACATCGAACAATGGAACTTGGTATATTCCGTAATCGAGCTCCCAAATTTCTTCGATCATCCCATAGTAGGAGTTCATTGCGGTTAGGGAGACTGCTTTCAGTGATGATCATCGAGAAAGCATTTATACTCACACCACTGTTTTGGGCAAGACTCTTGGCATCTTGACTCTCGATGTAAAAGGTGTAACCATTAATATCGTACCCTGCCATGTACGTACATTAAATCTTGGTCCGTCGACCAACCATTTTACATTCTCAATAAAGAGACCTCCGCTTTTCTTTGAACCATGTGAGGAATCGATCATTGTGTTCTTGTGCGATGGAAAGCTCATCCATTTGTGGATTCTCTTCCGTAATATCAACTTATCTTTGCTCGATGTATGGGCGAACCTGCGCTATTCTCGCAAGATCGTGAAATCGCCTTGCAATACATATCAAACCTCGGACTCATTAGTTTGGACCCAACGGTTCCTTTACCAAAGAAGTCTGCCCTCATGACGAGATCAGAACACCGATTGCTTGTCTTTTACCCGGGTAGTCCACGCAAAACTCAATAACCTCTTGGTCCATAACCTTCAACAATACTACCCTCGAGCTTGACCGATTCCTCACGTCGACTTTAATATACCCATGTACCTCTCGAGCGGATACATGTAACGTAGGAAAGCGGGTCCACATATCTTAATCTCTCGACAAGGTGAACAACAAGGTGGACCATTACGTCAAAGAACGACGGTGGGAAATGCATCTCAAGGTGACACAGAGTCGCACCACCTCACTCTGTAAGTTGTCTAGTACATCGGGGTCAATAACTGCGCAGAGATCGCATTGAAGAAATAACACAACTTTGTGATTGCCAACTGACATCCTCTGGGAGAATATTTCGGATTACAACCGGAGCATTTGGGTCATCAAGACATGGCACTCATGGGACTTCATGCCCAACAACTTCAAATCATCCATAGACACAAGCTTCTTAATGTTCATGGAGTAGCCGATGGAACTTTAATACTTTGGAGACATTTGCGAGATCTTCTTTCTCCTTCTTGGGCAGGTGTAGCATGCAGCGAGGATGTACGGGCCTTTTCATCCTCCTCTATCACTTTGCAAGTCTGGGCACGATTCCCATGTAGGCCATGTCGCGACGAGCATTGACACCATCTTTGGTCTTCCTGTATGTTCAGCAGATGCCAACCAAGTTGTCACAGACATTCTTCTCAACATGCATGACATCAATACAATGCCGACATCTAACTCCTTCGATGACGGTAAGTCCCGAATATTGACCTCTTCTTCCAAATGGTCCTAGGATCGAACAGATTCTGACTCTTTCCGTCTTGAACATCGATATCCTCTACACGTGAATATACTTGGCTTCCACTCATAGGTGCGGTGCGAACGGACTTACCTCTTCCCATCAAATTTGTCATCCATCTTACGGTATCGATGACTTGAGGTAGAAACCTCGGTGACCCATATACACAGTTTTCTTGGAATTCGGCACCATAGACTCTCGGTCTCCTCTTCACAAATAGGACACGCTTTGGCTCCTTTCAGATCAGTAACACCCAAATTACCAAGGGCCGGAAATCATTTATGGTGCAAAATACCATAGCCGTAGGGTGAAATGCTCTCTTTGTACGCATCCCACACGCGACCCCTCATTCCACAATTTTACCAAATCCTCGATCAATGGTGCAAGGTACACATCAATATCATTTCATTTGTTTGGGTCCCGAGATTAGTAATGAAATCATGATATACTTCCGCTTCATGCACTGACCAAGGAGGGAGGTTGTAGATACCAATGAATCGGCAGTCTTTGTGACGATCGCTCATGTTACCAAACGGATTCATTCCGTCGGTACTCAACCCAAATCTTATGTTCCTCATTTCGCACCAAACTCCTCATGTTTCCAATCGATGTTTCTCCATTGAGCCGAATCGGCGAGGTGTCTCGACTTGCCATCTTCCTTCGAGACTCGTAATGCCAACGCAACAATTTTGCCTCTCTCGGATTTGCAAACAACCGCTCGAGACGGGAATGATGGGCAAGTACCACAATACCTTGGCGGTGCACCTTTAGTGATGACCTCTTCACCGTCGTTGCCCGGCTCTTACGCTTCTTGTCGTTCGCTTCTCCTTTTGTTTGTCTGGGGCACACCGCAAACCGGACAAACGCAGCAGACTCGATGTGCGTTACGGTACAAGATGCAATCATTCGGACATGCATGTATCCTTTCTATTTCCATTCCCATGGGACATAGTAGCTTCTTCGCTTCATAAATGCTTGTTGGCAACTCGTTTCCCTCCGGAAGCAGATCCGATAGAAGAACTAGTAGTGCATTGAAACTTGTATCCGTCCAACGGTGTTTTGCCTTGATTCGAACAATGCAAGGACCGAACCCAACTTTGGTGTATTCCGCTTTGCAACTTTGTGAGCAGCGGTTTGGCATCGTCTTCTATCAAGCTTTTAAACTTTTCAAACTCTCTTTCCGTGTAATTACCCTCCACATCCCGCAACATTTGCTCCAAATTATCCTCCTCAAACATATCAGGCTGCAACTCGTCATCCGGTTCCACCATATCTTCGTTGCATATCGGAGGGGTACTACCTGCCTCCCCGTGATGGATCCAACATGTGTAATTCCTCACGAAGCCACGTCAAATCAGGTGGTCCTCAATTTGAGATGAGTTGTTAAATCTCCTCAGATTGGTGCAATCAATGCAAGGACAATATATGAAGTTTACACCCTCCTCACCATGTCGTCTACGCAATTTTTTGAACTCCTTAACACCCTCTGAAATTCAGCACTCACACGGCTTTTTGATACATCCATTCCTCACGGTCCATCTGCAATTAAATTTCGCACAATAAATTAAGGAAAAAGCGAGCGACAACTAGCTATAGCTATTTTAAATATTGAGACATCATTTCAATTAATATTACCTTTGCAAAATAGTGGACGTGTTCCAAGATATATAAATGTACTCACGATCGATACCTAGCTTCTTCCTGGTTTAAAGCTTCCAATTCCTACATAAGAGACATAAATTTTAACATCAACAACGATATCAAATAATCTAATTATATAGCTAGTGCATAGCTTGCAAATCTTTCTACTACAACTAAACAAATCAAGGGTACCAACGATGACTCCTAATCTCTAAATAGGTTAGGTCCTAATCCCATTCGAGGATATATGGTTCGGGCAAGTTCTAAGCCGTTGTACAACTCCAGAGAAAATTTCGGCAGCATCTCATCGCTGTTCTCCAGATACACGTCTCGACAACAGGTCAAGAGGGGTGTGTATCCGGAGAACACTAGAGAGACGCTACCGAAATCTACTCTGAAGTTGTACAACACTTCGAGAACTTGCTCGAACTATATATCCTCGAATTGTCCAAAAACGTGGACAATTCGAGATCGCCAAAACTTATAAATATGCCCTTTCGTTCAGCATATTTATAAATAAGCACCCTCGAGCGGGAGGCGTGGTTACGCCGCCTAAACTCTAATAACAGATACCACATGATAGCAATAATAATTCCATATATATAAGCAGAGATCACACTACAAAATTAAATAGATATGGGCTTGTCAAATAAAGAGTGTGAAATCTGAAAGCACGTACACAATTCCAAAGGCAACCTAAACTTTATTGACGACATATCGAAATTACGAGCAAAATTGAAGGGTTTAAAGAATTGCTGCTCACATTTTGAAGAAAACCGCAATAGAGGGCAAAAGAGGGAATCTCTTCAAGATAGGGTTTCAATTTTGCCCTCTTAATACCCACCCATGAGGACTTCAAATTTTCTCACCCAACTATTGCTTCCAACCACACAATATGAGCTATTTTCTCGGGTGGCGGCGAGAAATCTCCTCCGGAGCAAAAACAGAGAAGAGTTCAAGTCTGAGTGGTATATATAACCTAGCGAGGCACATCAGAATCGGTTCTTTTCAAAAAGCGATACTGATGTGCACGGCCATCACTTTAGACATAAGCACGAGCACATCAGAATCGGTTCTTTTCAACAAGTGATAGTGATGTGCATGGTCATCACTATCGCTTCTATAAAAGAATGATAGTGATAACCATGTGCACATCGAATCGGTTCTCTACTAAAAGTGATAGTGATGTGCACGGTCATCGAATCGGTTCTTTTCATAGAAGTGATAGTGATGTGCATGTGATCATCACTATCACTTCTATGAAAAGAACCGATTCTGATGACCGTGCACATCACTATCACTTTTTAGTAGAGAACCGATTCGGATGTTCCAGTGCTACATCACAATCACTTATAATCTCAGAACCGATAGTGATTATTACTAACACCCCTCCGAAGTTACTTATCACAATCGTTTTTTTCGAAAAACTTAAGAACCGACACAGATACAGTGATAGTGATGTGTCGTTCTGTAGTAGTGAGATATAATGCCTCGCAGATATCCGACCACTAGGTGGTGAAGCTCCCTGCCCTCCAAGTGTTCAGAAAGAAATGTGGCAGGACTCTGACTTGAATGTCGTCGGCTATATATGAAGGGCAATGTTAGACCCTAATGCATAGCGAAGCCGATCCCTTGGTCTAAGCCAATTGAATAGTTGAAAACTTGGAGGAACTTGTCCAAAGCCTAACTGCCTCAAGTAAACTGATGGATTATACAATTCATAGGATGGCTAGTATGTCTGATTTTTTTGGTGCAAGCCGACGGACAACACACTTGGGGAGGCAAAAATCTTATACAAATCTAGTGTTTCTTCAAGCATGGCCTCACTATTGGCCGTTAAGTGGAGAAAGGATGGGCATGGGTAACTATCGGCTATTCTGTAGCTGAAAAAATCTTGTTGAGAGAAGTATTTATGATCAAGCTAGAAGAAAAAGGCTAATATTTCCTTGCTCTCATTGGATTAATCTTGGCTTCATTACCCACGTAGAGAATAAATCTTTCACCGAATGATTGGCTATTTCTGTATTCTGCATCTTGATTTTCTCGAGTTTCTTCAAGGGGGAATGGAGTCAATTCAGCTAAGTCTATCTTAAAAGATCGGCTACATAAGCAATAAAACTAGACCTGAATAAACCAAAGTGGACCACCCATATTTCCGAGTGTATAAGATCCCATCCCTGTAAATAACCGACTACAAATTACATGCATCATTTGATAATTTTTTCTAGCGCTAGCCGATGGCCCTCAACTAATTGTTCAGCTATTACTTGCTATATTTGGGTCAGCCCAAGAGAAGCGCCACAAAAGATAAATCGATCAAGCCACATGTTTAAGAAGGCTATGTGCTCCTTATCTGATACTGAATCAGTTCCTTGGTTATTGATGATATACTAAATCGATCAAGCCACATGTTTTTGTTGAGGTTTGGCGTTGAAAGCCGATACTTGGTCTCCGTTTGGCCTCAAACAGCAAAGTTGGATTACATCTAAAAGAGTTGGGCTGATAGGAATTGTCCTGAACAAGAGTGCATTAAGAGTATTCAACTAACAAGTAATAGGCTATGGCCATTAAGGGCTCATTGGCCTCTAGATCGAATAAAGAAAGGGGGAGACATTCTGCAATGCCCATTTGTTCCCATTGTGGCATTTTTACTATCGCCAGCTAATTATACTAGTCTCTTTATCATTTGAGTGATGCCAACCAAGCCCTAAAGCTCTTACTCTACCCATATATGTTATAATCAGGGTTGTCAAAGCAAGACGAGGAATTTCTTGTTCTATAATAGCCGATGGATCAAGAGTTCCTACTAGGCCAAGGTAGTATTGATTGTTGCTATCAGGTATGGAAATGAATACCTGTTGAGGATCCATTTCTGCTAAGCCGATGGGAGATTGATCAGGTCAAGAGAAGGTGAATGAAACGGGGTCCTGGAGTCCTAAAGTAAGGATGAAGCCGATGGTAGAAGAGTTGAGAGTCAAGAGCCGTGAAAATGATGGAAGTGAATGGTGGTATTTATAGGGGGTAAACCCGATGACATTGGCAAGTAATTTCTTTGAACTTTTTTGAATAGTTATGGTAAAGGATGGTGTGTTCACACTATTTACGACGCAATAAATGGTGTAGTTACCAAAGACAGTGGTGAAAATAATTCATGGTTAAGCCGATGAAAAGATTTTTGAAAGACAACATGTTATATCCCAAAAATAAGGGTATATGTTAGCACTAGCAGGATTTGACTAGTATAGTCGATTTGGAAGGTGGAATCCAGATATGGAGAAGATTTGGGAATATAGGACCAATTTAGATGAATAAGTCAAATTTGGAATGTCTAGCCAATGTTGGTTCAAACTAGGAGATTTACCTGCATGGGGTGAAGGCCGATGGGATCATGATTGGCGACGTATCAGAGAAGGATACGATCAGCCTGCGTGATATAAAAAGGAGATCAAAGGCATGCAGAAAAATATACAACAATTAATCAAACAACTCACATCTATTTTTTATTTACTTTTCCTGTTAACTACAAGTAGCTCTTGTAATTTAGACTTTGTAATTCGTTCTTGATTAATAAAGTTGCACATTGCCGATTGTTAATCATCTTCGGTTACGCCAATTTACCTAGGTTTGTTTTTCTCTAATCTTGTTGTAGGATCGCCTTTTTCAGAAAAATTTGCCTTTATCAGAACTATCTAATCAGCTTTAATAAGCTATTTAGATTTATTGTTAGGTGTGATTTAATAGGCTAAATAGTTGTTTAGATCAAGTCTTCATTGAGAAAACCTAATCGGCTAATATAACTGTTTAGATTATAATTTTCTTGCCAATTGCAGGATCAAATCGACTGGCATGCCTCAGACCAAAATAAACCCAGTGTTTGTGTGTGTTTGAGCTAACCAAATCCTTCGTCATATTTTCAGCGCAACACTAGGCATGGATCTTAGACTAAACTAGGCTTACGAGCAACATCTTGGTCATGCATTATATATATGCCTTTCAAATGCAACACAGGTTACTTGTTAGTGTAACAAAATATTGAGCTAAGCAACTGAAATTCGTTCCAAGATGAAAAGGGCTAATTACAAGCATACGTACTTTTTTAGAATCACTTTTTTCCCTTTCGATTCTAGAACTGCCCAGATTATAATGCACTTAATTAAAGAAATACGGATCATATATACGAACGCTAGGGTTCCTTCGTCAAGTAGGAGTATCCGTGTACTAAATTTCGGTGTTTCCATATTTTTCTTGTCATATAACGAAGAAGGGTTGAGAAAAACCGGTCAGATCGTATTGGCCGAACTTAATTGGGCAAAAAGTATTCAGTCATTTCGGCCATTTCAGTTTTGTTTTGGATTTTAACTTTTGTTTAAAAACTAGTCGATTTTGTAGGTTAGATATTATAGTATGTAGAACATTTATATTTAAGTAGAGTTGTAGTAGTTATAGAACTATAAGGCCGAAGATAAAGGTATTTGTCGTAGCTATAAATTATCCAATTTGTTCCTAAATTGCCACCGACCCTGCATATATGTTAGAAAGAAAATAGGGTGTGATCGCTTGGATCGAGTATTGAACGAGCTGCCAAAGAGATAGATAATGCTCAAGGGAATCGAGATGCAAAACCGCATCATATTTTGCTTAGTCAGCTCGATGATCAAAGGCTTGCTAGCTTAGACTAATTTCGAAGCAAAAGCGGGGCCACCTCAGCTGCACACTGAGAAGCTGAGAGCCGCACTTGTCGTTTTCGGTTCTCCGACCCATTTGGCCTGCGCAATCGAACGCACCATATATCATCGTCATATCCTCTTAAAAAGGTACAAACGTCAAGTTGATTAGGGGCATCATTACCTCGCTGTGATTTGCTGCATGCTTAGTCAGTACTTAATTTCCACGGCGTCATCAGGTTGAAGCGTGTCGGATTGTTAATCGTCGTCACACGCGACTCTATGTACGTTAGTCCATCATTTGTCAAAAACACAAAAAAAAAAAAAAACAAGACAAGGTGCATATGTTGTTTGATAATCCATCCGTGCGCTGCACAGGCAAGTGAAGAGTAAAAACACACGTGAAAATATAGTGAAAAGTATACAGAAATAACTCATACACCTTGCGTGCATTCAGTGAGAATCGAAAACCAACGTGCTACACCGGTTGGTCTGAACATTTCACGTAAATTAAACTAACCTTATTTTTGAAGTTACTCCTAATACCACTTTGTTCAAGATGACTTGTACAGAGTGCTACTACTCCCTTAGTGACAAATAGTTATCGTTATAGACATACTCGTTTAAACTTTTCAGACTTTGAATATCAATATCTTTTCAAATATTTTTAAATTGGATACATGAAAAACATATATGTACATTTATATTAAAAAGTACTTTCATAACATTATAACTTTATTCAGTTTTATAAATATATTAAATACAAATTATTGGTTAAAATTTTGTTTTAGAAACTATGTCGATATTTAAAATGATAACAATTTGTGACCACAGTAGTTACCATTATTAGCCTGAGCTCAAACTCGTATCGGCATTAATTACGCACACACGTTGACATATGAGAGCTGGCATAGTTAACATCTTGTTTGCAACAAACCGACAACAGTCAAACTCAACGGATCTAATGCAAATAGCCTAAGTGCCAGTACGTGGTATGTATACGTATAATACAAGCAAATACACAACGATCGATTGATATATACGGTTCCTAGCTGAGTATTTCTACATATCGAAAATGATACGCACATAACCTCTTTTTATTTCTGCACAACAATGCTATTCCTATATACACGTACACCAAAGTAATTTAGGTACACAAGTACGTATACATCCGTATATATATAGTTAAGATGACCTAATCACAATTTTTTACTGTCGTAAATAAAAAATTAAGCACTACTGTATGCAATTCACTAGCCACGTAAGTCACTAGGTAGATACGACTACCACGTGACTACGTAGCGAGCGAGCTAGCTAGGCTTGTCGCTGCAGCTCCTTGCCGCCGATGAAGGTGCCGTGGAAGCCGTACGGCACGCGCCCCGGCAGCTTCACGGCGGCCTCCTCCCTCAGGTCAACCGCGTTCACGATCAGCAGCTCTGAAGTGCCGTCGGCGCCGCTGTTCCTCTCGTCGTGAACGAAGCACAGAACGTACCCGTCGTCCTCCGCGCCTCCGGCGCCGTCCGTGCGCGGCACGAAGCAGGGCTCGCCACCGTACCGGCCCTCACCGTAGATGAACTTCTCGACCGTGCCAGCCTCGAGGTCCACCTTGGCGAAGCCCGACACCCTGGGCCACGGCTCGGCGATGGCGAGGTAGGCGTACCGCGTCTTCCTGCCGAGGTGTTGCCGGTTCACCATGCCGGCCTCGAGGTTCACTTGGTCGGCCTCGCGCAGAATTGGCCGGCGGCGAGACGTGCCGGTGCGCGGATCGAGGCGGATCTCCGAGAGCACGCTCCGGAAGCTCTCGTCCGGAGACTCGTTGAACACGGCGTCCGGCGGGGTCATGCAGGACCCGATCACGACGAGCTCGCCGGTGGCATCGTCCTCCCACGAGTTCCAGAGGTGGAAGCAGAAGCAGTCGGGGACCTCCACCCACTGGAGCTCGGACGCGTCGGTGGCGCGCCTCGGCAGCACCCCGAACCTCGCCGTCTTGTCCTTGTCATACACCACCGGCCTGCCGCCGAGAACCATCTCCTGGAGCTTGAAGACGATCTGCTGGTCTGGGACGATGGCGTAGTTCTCGGTGACGGCGAAGTCGTGGATCATGGTGGGCGCGTCGATGGGTATATCTACGTCGGGGGACTTGCGGCCGTCGGCGGTGAAGTAGAAGTACTTGAGGTATGGCTTGGACACGACATTGTAGCTGAGCGCGAATAGCTCGCCGGTGGCCGGGTCGAGCTTGGGGTGCGCGATCATGGCGCTGTCGAGCTGGCCGCGGAAGTCGTATCGGCCGACCGTCTCGAGGTCGCCGTCGGGGGTGACGCGGACGTGGTAGGGGAGGTCGTCCTCGGACATGGCGAGGAGGCGGCCGTTGTGGTAGACGAGGCCGGCGTTGGCCACCCCGATGCCTTGGGACGCGTCGACGACGCCGCAGAGGGAGCGTGCGCCGAAGAGGAGGAGGCGCGCCAGTCCGGAGTGACCGTGGAGCTCGCCGATGGCCTTGGGGAAGAGGGCCTTCCCGATGTCGCGCTCCTGCCGGAGGCGAGCCGTCTCGGTGAATCGGCACGCGTAGGACTCGGCGCGGCCGCCGCGCAGGCGCACGGCGTGGAGCATGCCGTCGCCGTCGAAGAGGTGGTGACCCGCGCGCGGCGCGTGTAGAGGATTGGCGCCGTTGCGGACGTAGACCCCGCCCAGGGAGGGCGGGACGCGACCGGAGACGGGTAGCTCCCCGCGAGGGGCCTGCTCACCGACGGGCGCGTAGTTGCCGGCGATCTGCACGGCGGGGTCGGTGGTGCGGGGCAGCGGGTGCGCGCGCTCGAGCAGGCCGGCGACGAGGCCGCACTCGACCGCGTCGAGCGCGGCGGCGGCGAGGCGCTGGAGCGGGTTCCACTTGGGCCCCCGCCGCGCCGGAGCCGCTCGCATTGGCCCCCTAGTGATAGCGGTAGTCAAAGAAGTAGAATTTGTCGTCTTGTTCTTGGTAGCGGGGGCGTTTGGGTTGAGCTGCGACGGCTTGATCTTGGACGGTGGAGCGACGGCGCCGGAAGTAGGGGAGGAGGGTGGAGCAGAGAGCGACGACGCCATTGGGATCGAGGTAAGGTTTGGGTTTGAGCTAAGGTAGCTAGCTAGATTGATCGATGAGATGATTGGAGTTGTCAATCGCGAAGAGTGTGTGTGTGTGTGGGTTGCTCTGTTCTTGGTTTGTTTGGAAACGGGAGTTGGAGAAGAAGTGGGGTGGGGTGAGGAGTTTGGCTGTGCTGCTTTGCATCGGATTTGGGGGATTTATAGGAAGGATGTTCAAAACGGACAAAGCTAGTTGTCGAGCTTAACCAGTTATTATTGACCTATTTCAAAATTAAAATAATTTAGTATAAAATTATTTATTTATTATTTAAATTGTTATTTAAAATTCAAGCTAATGAGTTATTATTTAGTTAAACCTCATTAATATATTTTATGTTAAATAGACTTATTTTAATTTTAAATTTATTAACTACGAATTCATTTTCATTTGAGTCCAAGGGAGCTTCTTTTGCCGCCCAAGATGCAATGATGCGAGAGCGTTTGAAAGCAGAGTCGACCACATCAGCAGCTGTTGCAGGCTTGCAGCTTGGCTGGAGATTGTGAAACACGTGGCGGGACAAGGCGGAGCGTGGTTTGGGCGACGTTGATGTTTTTTTGGTGCTTCCACTTCTAGTCTTGTAGAGAGCGAGAGGACGGGTGCACGATGGATTCTGCTGTCGTTTGCTCTGCCCCGCGTGTCAGCCCTGGTGCTGCCGTCTGGGCTACTACTCCCTCGACTGGGTTCAAAGTTTCGCTAAGACTTTAGAAATGTTGTCGAGATTTTATATTCCGGTTAAGTCAAAATTTAAAATTTTAGTGGGATAAAAATTTGAAAATTAAGATTTGCTATAGTGATTTCGGTAAATTTCAGCAAGATTTTGGCTTAGACCGGATTTCATGTTTTTTTTAGTCGGATTTCGCACCAAATTTTTTAGGGCTCCTCAAAAATACCGGATTTGAAATTTAGTTTTTGAATTTCAGTCGGATTTCGGCCAAAATTAAAAAATCTCGCCGAAATTTCGTATTTCAGCCACCCCAAAATGTGATCCGAAAAATGAGATTTGAAACCTTTCTCCCTACTAACCCTGTGTGCATGGCTATTTTAAATTCTTGTGTCTGCGCAGTAGGCAAAATGTAGTTTTGTTTGCTACGGTAATCTTCACTAACTATCGTTAGGGATGGTAATTGGGTGGGTACCTCCGAGTACAATCACCTCAAACCTGCCACTTGAATCCGAACATGTGCCACTCACCCAAACCCACTAAGCTTTACGGGTACAGATCTGTGCCCACGTCCAAACGCGATGGATATTCGATACCCAATGGGTACCCATGGATAGAGGTGGGCAAATGGTCAGAGGGGGAAGGGGAAGGCGGAGGGGGCTCGCGTACCTGGTCGAAAGGGGGAAGGGGAGGGCGCTGCGCCAACAATAGCCTTAGCCACTGCTGACGCAGCTGAGGTTGGGCGAGGTCAATGCACTGGGGTCGGGGGAGGAGAAGGGGTGGCATCGGGAGCATCGGGCCTGGCGGCAACTGCGTGGTGGTGGCCTGGAGGAACGAAAACAGGGGAGGAACGTGAGAAGGAGAAAAAGAGATAGAGTGAGAGAGAGAGAGAGGAGGGGCTCACCTTGCTCTGGGTCGATCGAGATGTCAACGGTATAGGAGGAGGCTAGATCTGGTGGAGGGCCACTAGATCCAGCGAGGAAGACACCTGAGAGCCAAGTGAACTGAGGTGGCACAGGCGCTCGGTGCTCAGGGTGAGGTAGACAAGTGGCTAAGGAAGGAAATCGGCGAGAGCACCACTAGATCTGGTGAGGGATAGGTCGGAGAGGGAGCTGGAGGTGGCACGTGGCGCTCGGCAACGATGGGGGTGATCAGGTGAGTTGCGAGGGAGAGAGAGAAGGGGAGAGCCGAGACGGCCTTAGGCTGTGGCAGCGAGTGAGAGAAGAAGGTGGCGGCATCCGGTGCAGGAGAGGCCAGCGGCAGCGCAACAAGAAGGCCATAGGAATCAACAACACTCGAGAAAGGGTGGCACCCGAGGGAGAAGAAGAGGGAGCGAGGTGCTCAGGCAAGAGGAGGAAGAGAGGGAGCGTGTGGGAGAGAGGGGAAGAATGGAAAGGGGCAGTGGCTAAGGAAAAGAGGGAAGAGAGAGAGAGTGAGAGAGAGAAAGGAGTTGAGGGCTAGACCGCTAGGGTTAGGGTTAAAAGAGAGAAGGTAGGTAGGCTGGCCTGGCAGGCTGTGCGATTGGGTTTTCTAATATATATCTCATAAAATGTGTGGCCTGCATGTTATAAAATATCTATAGGGTACCCATGGGTACAAATTGATACCCACGATTATTCTATAACTTTATCAGATATCCAAATCCAAAAATCTATAAATCTAAAGTGCTATCCATACTCTTTTATTACATCGGGTACCCGCAGGTACCCAAACCTATAGGTAAAACAACCATCCCTAACTATCGTGTTAGTGTCCGTTACTGCTGCCTTTTCGTTTGTTTGCCATGTCTACGGATTTTGCTAGTTGTTAAGTTTGGTAGTGTCGGCTAACCTGGTGATCCGCGATACAAGAGTGAGATCGGTACACAGCTATAGTTAGATATGTGTTTGCACCAAAATTTAGCAAATGTGGTTAAAATTGGCAGTGCAGAGTTAACGGGATACGACCAGGATATGGTTCGAAAAATATTTGGAAACAGAAGAGATTGTTAAAAGAAAAACCGTCTGATAGAGGTCAAAACGGATCAAAACTTCGTAACGTGTTGGTAATAGGACTCGATTGGCTAAAGGGTATAAAAGATGAGTATGGGCCAACAAAAAAAATCAAATCAATCAGCCCACATTTACTTTTATCTATCTTTTCCTTCGACTAGGAGTAGTTCTGTAATCTAGCTTTTTGGTAATCTGATCTTGATCAATAAAGTTATGCATCGCCGATTATTGATCTTCATCAATTACGCTCCCAGGTTCGGTTCTCTGATCTTGATGTGCATCGCCTTTTTCAGAGTATCTACTTTTATCCTTTGATTTGCTTTAATTGGCTAATTAGAATTACCTCTTACCTTTGATTTTATCAACTCTCAGCTGATCAAATCTAAGCCGATTGCCTCACTAAATCGGCTCTGAGCGAATTTTATATTTTTCCTTACCGATTGCAGGGTCAAATCGGTTGGCACGCTCTGAACCAGGTGTTCATCTGGTGTGTTGTGGTTGAAAACCCTACTTCAAATTTTTGACGCCAATAATATGCTACGATACAAAGATTTGGCCTCTAGAAACACAAACTTTTAACAGCAAGGATTTGTTCCAGCTGCAGCTAGCGCTAGCTCAAATTGCAGGACGGAGTGACTTCTTGAGTAAATCCCAAGAGATCGGTGTGCCGCCGAACCTAAGAGATCTTTTACTCGCCACACTCACTAGAGTTGGCTATCGAACTTAACGAGTTATTATCGAGCTTCTTTTAAAATTGACACATATTGATGTAAAATTATTTTATGTACGATTTAAGTAGTTACATCGAATTCGAGCTAACGAGCTATTATCGAGTCGAGTCTCGTTAACTTTTTTCGCTCAAAATTATCTTATTTCAATTTTAAACCTACCAGCTACTATAAATAAAGAAATTTTAATTCGAATTCTAACGAGCTTTTTTTTTTCAAACCCTACCTACCACCCCTGCCTATCAAGCTCCTAATCCTGGAACCGTTGTTTCACGTGTGGTGCTCACAGACAGGACTGCCTAGCTACAGTGCTACTCGATGTTAAGCCGTGTTGGCCGCATCACAGAGTAAGTAACAAGTGTCATACTCCGGCTTAAGAAAGCCAGCACATCATGCAGGCGCCTGCCTTTGGCCTGGGCTACTTTACAGGTGTGCGGGTCGTGCTCGCCCCAGGCGACTCCACGTAATCTTACTACGTACGTGTCACCTCCGGCATTTCACCGCTCCGCGCACCGTCCACACTCGCGAAAAAGGGAAACTTTTTTTTTCTTTTTTGAGACATAGGAGCACGATAAGTTCATACATTTTAGACTATGACTCCTTCGTTTTAGTTTAAATATAGTTTCGGTTTAAAATAAAAGTAGATTGTGCGTCGAACAATAAGATTCTAGACAGTTTCTTCAAGAATCAGAATCTAATTTGTACACAGAATTAGAAGCTGTCATCCACCTGATTCTGTGGATTCTGACTCAGATTCTGCGAGTCTCGCCTCCCACGAGTCGTAGTAGGCACAAGGGCTTCTGCCATCGTCCCTAGACCCCTTCACCACCCTTATCCGCTCATTCGTCACCGATACCGATCAACAATCAACACAGACAATCAGGATTGCCAAACGACCAGATTCTCCATTCAGTGATTCTTGAGACAAACCGCTTCTCCGAACACCGACTACAATCCAGAATCTGCATAATCAGAAGCTGTCCCAAAGGGGGTCTATATCTTGCCTCGACGAAGTTGAATCTATTTTTAATGCCTTCTATAATAAATACGGCATCTTATTATTATACAAGAGGATAAATTTAAAAAAAAGAGAGAAGAGTCTTCGCCTCTCTATACCATGTATACTCTCTATATGTTTGATCTACCACTGTCCTCATCGTTTTACTAACATTCTCTCCGCTTTCGACCGACAAATGCATACGCACTTCGTAGATGCAGCACGACCGCTTCAACGCGGAATTAGGGCGTTTTCAGAGATTAGCTAGCAGCCAGTAGCCCTGACGTTGCACTAATCACCTTTTTTCATATTCAATTGCAGCTGGCTAATTAATTATTTATTTCGTCCCATGCTTGCCCAGAATGGTAAGTCGGAGCTAGCCCACGTACGTAAGCCCCGCAATATTTTTATTTAAAAATATATTCTGGCTTCTTATGGTTGGAGCTCCTCACGATTCGGAACGGCTTCCCGTTCGGTTTTCTTCGTAAGCTGGAAGTTGTTTCAAACAAACAACTTCTTCTTCACAGACGAAAGCCAACAACCAGTACCAATGGCCCATTTGTATCCAGAGAAATTGAAAGTTAAAAACTAGTTTAGGATAGCTTTCTACCGTTTCGACATGTTGCGGTTCTGACTTTGGCACTAGAGTTAAAGAAAATTACTCTTCCTACTAAATATAAAATCGAAAACTCTATCCTTTTCACATTCATTCTCGACACATACCCCTCACATCTAAAAATTAGACTGTTGAAACACAAAACCTCTTTAGCCTAGCCGGAAGCTATTTTTCAAAAAAAAAAAAAACTACACCCGTACTAAACAGGGCCTAAATACAAAACAACATCTGTTTTCTTCTCATGTTTGGAAGAAAAGCACATGTTCTTCTGTGCGATGGAGATGTACACACAAGAATAAAACATCTTAATAACACAACTTCAATTGTTTTTCCATACAGACAGGCACTAGCCAATTTATTTTCATCTCCGAATTTAAAAATAGGAGCCGAACTATTTTTCGATAACAATTGTGTCATGTTAATTAACCATGCGATTTTTTTTTGTCTCTGATTAAACTGAGGATACAACTTCCTGTCGCATTTCGATCGGCTCGGCACAAAGGAAGAGAGGAACATGGAAATCACTAGGGGTGGGCACAATTTAACCGAAACCGAAAAACCGAACCGAACCGAACCGAATTAACCGAAAAATTCGGTTTTTTCGGTGTTCGGTGTTCGGTTCGGTTTTTCTTTTGTTATTATTCGGTTTACTGTGTTCGGTTCGGTTTTCAGAACACGAAACCGATTAACCGAACACACCGAATAAATATCCGCGAGTCCTCCCGATTCATCTCCAAGAATCCTCATTCGGGTCCTTCGGGAGACTTCCGGCTTCTCCCGATTCATCCCTCCCGATCCCCCACTCCCCAATCCCCATTCATCCCTTCCCATCCACAATCTTCAATCCCCATCCGATTCGAGTGATTTGGCGGCTCCCAATCTCCCAATCCTAGATTGCGGCACCCGAGCGACAAGCGATGACGACGCGCCGCGACGCCAGTGGGGCGGCAACATCTTGGGCGATCTTGACATCGCGACGTCAAGATCGACCGAGCAACACTCCTTCGTCGTCTCCTATCGTGGCTACTACGCCAACGCCTGCGTCAACAACGACGGCTTGTCCTTGTGCCCGCAACTCCGCAAGGCTCCGACGCCTGGATGAACAAGCAACTCGACGACTCGGCACCAACGACTGGCGCTTCCCGCAGGGCTTCCCGCCTTCCCCGCCGAGTGCTACTGCAAGTGAGGGCCAATCCATCCATCGGTCAGTCGATTGAATGATTAGTTTTTTGGCAAATGGATCGATTGCTCCATTGAATCAGTAGATCGTGAGTTTCTTGAACTGCTGCTGTTCATTTGATAGACATATTATTGTGCCATTTCTCATGTACATTTTGCAATGCATTTAGTAAGTTTCTTACAACTTTTCCAACCAAATCTTATGCATCTAGACCAAAATGTAGATCAACAAGGCAACAAATTTTTCTGTAGCGTCTGGCGAGTGTCCAAGCTTGACTAAATTCGGTTAAACCGAAAACCGAATTAACCGAACCGATTCGATTCGGTTAATTCGGTTCGGTTTTTAGATCACTTCGGTTTCGGTTCGGTTTTCAAAATCCAAAAACCGAAATATTTAAAAACCGAAAAAACCGAACCGAAAAAACCGAATTAACCGATTGCCCGCCCCTAGAAATCACCATGGATGGATCGTTGGGAGGATGATTAGGTCCAAAAGTAAGCATTTATGCGGGCGTATTATGAAAGCTAGGTTAGGTCAGGGCAAATTAGTCCTCAGAGTAATTGAGCATGTGTCAGTCTCCCGGAATCTCAGCTTAATCCAGACAGTACTAGAAAATTAGATGTGCGTTGATACGGACAAAAAGAATTGTCGAGATAGACAGAGGTTTTAACAGAGGGAAAAAATATTTTTCTAAAATACCTCCAAAAAAGGGACAAAAACATATATTTTTCTAGAATACCTTGAGATATGTAGAGATTTTAACAGAGAGAGAAAATATTGTTCTGGAATAAAAAAACAAAAAAAAAATTCTAGGATATCCATAAAAAGAACAAAAAACCTCTAAAAAGTTTTAAAATATTGTAATTTTTTTCTAAAAGAAATATTTTTTTTAAAAATATTGTAGTGACCACTATTCCTATTCACTGTAGAAACTACAGCGAATAGGGACGCATGGCGGAGAGGTCGTCTGGCTACCGTACCACCCCAAGATAGAGAGCTATATAGGATACTGTAGTGAGCACTGTTCCTATTCACTGCTACAGTGAATAGAGACACGTGCGCGGGAAGGTCGACTGGCTACCGTAGCGATTATTGATCTTGTTTACTATGGAAACTACAGTGAATAGAGATGTGTGACGAGGAGGTCAGCTGGTCCCCAAAGAATAGACAGTTAAATAGCAGAAAGCGTGACGACAGGTGGGACACCTTTTGGAACCGCATTCTTGTTTCACACCAATTGCAAACATGTCATATGCTGCTACTGCTAGTATGCGCCTTTCGGACCTGCATACTTTACTAATTAATTGCTTCATTAAACTTTTATACTCCAATTAACCTGCTGGGTTTTATTTTTATGTGCTCTGGGCGAAGTGGACCTTCCGGCTTAGCTACAGTTCCTGAGATCCAACCAAGCCGAGTACAGGGTTCCAAATCACTGTGATAATTCGGATTTCAGCCGGAGCTGAGGTTTGAAATCTCGATGAATTTCAGTTTGTTGGATCGTTTTGCATGTTTTTTTTACCTGTTTTGATGTTTTTTATATCAAATTTTGTACCAATTTTTTTGTGAAAAATTGTAATGCCTTTTATAAGAAATACATATGAAAAATTTACAAAAAAAATACATATACAAATTTTGTAAGCCTAATTCTAAACCCTAACTCGGATTTCGACTTAAACTCTAAACTCTAACTTAGATTTCGGTCTAAACCATAACTTGAATTTTGGTTTTAAATGATGTATTTGGCCTGAATCCTAAACCCTAATTTGAATTTCGGTCTGAACTCTAAACCCTAACATGGATTTTGTATTTCGGCCTAATCTTAAACTCTAACTTGGGAATTTTATATGCAAACACTTAGTATTTTGCATTCAAATAGATAGAAAATATAGATAAATGCTTGCATGATTTTTTTATATTTTATCATTTTTCTAGTCTCGAGAGACCATTTCATAGGGGTTGAAAACCACAGAAATTTCGGTCAATTTCACTGAAATTTCGACGATTTCAGCTGATTTTTTTATTTTTCTAGTTTCAAATTTATGAAATATCAATTTTTTGAATTTCATCTTAATTTTAATTGATTTTGGTCACCTCGAGATAAACTAAAAATGAAACCTAAAACCTCGCCGAGCGTACGATACAAGATGGAGAAAACAAGTGAAAAGAAAGCAACACATTATAAGCTTCCGAGTACGGGAATTGAAGGCTAGCTCAGCTATGGGATGCTTAGGTGGACCATTGCTCGCTAGCCACGTGGAAAGCATCTCTGCGTTTTCCCGGTTAAATTTGTGTTGCGAAAGAACTCGGATGATCTCATCCACCTCTTCAATCAAACACTTTCGCAAGGAAAAGACACCTATTAACGAACCTACACAATCTTTCATTCTCTCCCTCTCATTGTAATTCTCGAACAGGTGCAAAGCCACCCGTTCATCATGTATAAATACATTGGATCATAAATGGAATGGATAAGAGTTCACACATACATTATAAACTAAACACGTTATCAGCACGCTCTATTGAGTTCTGACAGAAGAAAAAGAGGAAGAACACAACAGCAATCAACACGATGTCTCTTGAAGTCAATCCCTCAGAGGAGGAATTAAGCCTTGTGGACAGTTGTACCACAAACTCTATATTCACAGAAATAAAATACTTCCAAAATCTTAAGAAAAGAGAAGGAAATGTTTTAACGATCGCTGATCGTGATGCGTTGATAGTTGGCTCTGGTCGAGCCATAATCACCCTCCCGATGGGTACACAGATTACAATTGAGGATGCTTTATTGTATCCTGATTCAACTCTTATCTTGTTGAGTTATAGAGATATTCGTAAGAATGGTATTCATGTAGAAACACATGAAGAAAACGAAGAGGAGTACCTTCTCTTAACTAGACTTACTGGATATGGCAAGCAAATATGCGAAAAAATTTCAATTCTCGACACTGGATTGTACTATACATACATTAAGCCCATAAAACATTTGCATACAAGGTAATTTTTCAAAATGTCGATGCATTCCAAACTTGGCATGATTGACTTGGGCACCCCGGTGTCGGGATGATGAGAAAAATTATCACCAATTCTATCGGTCATGATTTGACAGCTGCAAAATTTTCCAAATCTTCGGATTTTGTATGCACAGCATGTGCTACTGGGAAATTGATTTTAAGACCTTCACCTCTTAAAATCCGGGCTGAACCACTTAAATTTCTTGAAAGAATTCAAGGTGACATTTGTGGTCCGATTGAGCCAACTTCTGGACCGTTCAGGTACTTTATGGTTTTGATTGATGCATCTACTAGATGGTCACATGTGTGCTTATTGTCCACACGAAACCATGCCTTCGCGAAAATAATGTCTCAAATTATGAAGCTAAAGGCACATTATCCTGAACATCGGATTCAATCGATCCGAATGGACAATGCTGCCGAATTTTCCTCCCACGCGTTCAATGATTATTGCATGGCTTTAGAAATTCAGGTACAACATTTTGTTCCATATGTCCATACTCAGAATGGTTTGGCTGAATCGTTGATTAAGAGAATCAAGCTCATTGCGCGTCCATTACTGATGAATTGCTCATTGCCTACATCATGTTGGGGTCATGCGGTCTTACACGCCGACTTAATCAACCGACCAACCGCATATCATGATTCTTCCCCATGCGGTTAGTACGTGGGAATCCACCAAGTATTTCCCATTTGCGTAAGTTCGGATATGCGGTGTACGTTCCGATCTCACCACCCCAGCGTACTTCTATGGGCCCTCATAGAAAATTGGGGATCTATGTGGGATTTCAATCTCCGTCGATCATTAAGTATTTAGAACCTCTTACAGGGGATCTATTTACGGCCCGGTATGCTGACTGTATATTCAATGAGGAACATTTCCCGGCATTAGGGGGAGATTTCAAGTACCAGAAAGAATGCCGTGAAATTGATTGGAATGCTCAAAGTATTTCATCCTCGGATCCACATACTCAAGAAACCGAACTCCAAGTTCGGAAAATAATTGGTTTGCAAGATATTACGAACAACATGCCAGATGCATTTACAGATTATAAAGGTGTTATTAAATCTTTTATCGCTGTAAGGAATGTGCCTGAAAGAGTGGAGATACCATATAAAATCACTCAAACCCCGATTAGAAATAAGAGGGGGAGGAGTCAGGCCTCCAAGCAGAAAAAGGTGGTAAATGTAAATCAACCTATGGTTGATAGATATCAAAGTGGACTTGATCCATAACCCTCTTCGGCTGCGCGCATTGCTGAACTTGGGACATTGGATAACCCCAGATCCATCGTTACGGGAAATGATGATGAATCTCTTACGGTAAACGAAATTGCTACAAATTACATTGAGACTGGATAATTCTTTGACCGAAGAGCTACAGTTGTCGACAGCAGATTGCTAACATCCTGAATGATCCAGATCCTAAATCTATGGCAGAGTGTAGAAAACGCTCGGACTGGAATCAATGGAAGAAAGCGATCGAAACAGAGATTGCCTCGCTTTATAAAAAAGAAGTATTCTCGGAAGTGATACCCACACCTCGTGGCACCTTCCCTGCAGGATACAAGTGGGTTTTCGTACGAAAACGAAATGAAAATAATGAAGTGGTGAGATATAGAGCAAGGCTAGTAGCTCAAGGCTTCATGTAAAGGCCCGGTGTTGATTACAATGAGACTTGTTCTCCAGTTATGAGTGACATAACTTTCTGATATTTGATATCCTTGGCAGTTCAAAATCGTCTATCTTTGCAGTTAATGGATGTAGTGACAGTATACTTGTATGGGTCATTGGATTCAGATATTTACATGAAGGTTCCTGATGGAATCAATGTGCCAGATCCACAGGCAAATCGTAACATGTATTGTGTAAAATTGCAGAAGTCATTGTATGGCTTGAAGCAATCAGGGCGCATGTGGTACAATCGATTAAGTGAATTCCTTTCTTTAAAGGGGTACACTAATAATGATGACTGCCCATGTATTTTTATTAAGAAATCCTTTACAGGATTCTGTATCATTTCGGTGTACGTTGATGATCTCAACATCATCGGCAATGAAACTGATATTAATGAAGCACGTCATCATTTAAAGACAGAGTTTGAGATGAAGGATTTGGGTAAAACTAAATTTTGCTTAGGTTTACAACTTGAGCATTTACTTTCAGGAATTTTTGCATATCAAGCTACTTATATTCAGAAAATATTGGAGAAATTCAATATGGATAAGTCATATCCATCCAGAACCCCTGTGGTGGTCAGATCTCTAGACATGGAAAAAGATTCTTTTCGACCTCGGGGTGATGGGGAGGAGATATTAGGACCTGAGTACCCTTATCTCAGTGCTATTGGTGCGCTCATGTATCTTGCAAATAGTACCCGGTCGGACATTGCATTTGCAGTGAATCTACTTGTAAGACACAGCGCTGCTCCCACCAAGCGTCATTGGTCTGGAGTGAAGAATGTTTTTATATATCTCAATGGTACAAGAGATCTTGGTCTTTTCTATGGAAGAAACCAAGATCCAACTTTGACTGGATATACAGATGCTGGCTATTTATCTGATCCCCATAATGCCAGATCACAAACCGGCTTTGTATACTTACAAGGTGGAACAACCATCTCTTGGAAATCTTCCAAACAAACTTTGGTAGCTACCTCTACCAATCATTCTAAAATAATTGCATTATATAAGGCCTCCCGAGAATGTGTTTGGCTTCGCAGAATGATAAACCACATACTTCAGTCATGTGGTCTTGGTTCCATTAAATCTCCAACCATTATCTATGAAGAGAATGCTGCCTGTGTTATTCAGATGGAGACAGATTATATTAAGAGCAACATCACTAAGCATATTGCTCCAAAATTGTTTTATCCCCATGAATTGCAAAAGAATGAGGAAATAAACATTCTATAAACTAAGTCATGTGATAATCTTGCTGATTTATTCACAAAGTCTCTACCATATTCTACATTTTCTAAATGTGTTGAGGGAATTGGTATAAGACGACTTAGATATTTGCAAGAATCAGAGAGAGTCTCTCTCTCTGATAAATAACATGTTTAACATTATATTATACTCTTTTCTTTATATAAGTTTTTCCTCTTTGAGGTTTTTTTATGTAAAGTTTTTAATGAGGCAATATCAATACAGTTTATATGTTGTATCATCTATTTTTTTCCACTGGGTTTTTTAGAGGATAATATTAGGCATGTCAGATTCATAGACAAAATAATTCCATATTGATCTCAGAGGATGGATTCGATCAAGGGGGAGTGTTGCGAAAGAACTCGGATGATCTCATCCACCTCTTCAATCAAACAACCGTCACAAGGAAAAGACACCTATTAATGAACCTACACAATCTTTCATTCTCTCCCTCTCATTGTAATTCTCGAACAGGTGCAAAGCCACCCGTTCATCATGTATAAGTACATTGGATCATAAATGGAATGGATAAGAGTTCACACACCATTTATTCTTTACATTCTAAACTAAACAATTTGCTTGTGCACGTCGGAGTGTTACGAGAATAGATATTTAAGTCCACGTTCGGTTAAGACTCTATTTTTATATAAGTGAATTTGAATTTATCTTTTATTATTTTTTATATATTAGACATATTTTTTTATCAGAGATCAATCTAATAAAGAGAGAAAATAAAATTTCCTTTCTCCTTTATGTGTACTTCAGTTTTTATTTTTATAATTTTGTTAATATGCTGATAATTGATCGTGAGTGAATAAATAAGTTTTATCTCTGCCAGCACAAAGCTCTACAAGCTCAAATCCTAGATCGATCCGAGTCCAGCAACAAGCCGATCATACGTATCAGTGCGGGGATACCGTCTGGCGCACTGCGACAATACACCGTCGACGGTGTTGTGGGGCGGCGGCACCACCTGGTGCGGTCGCTGCATGTGTCCGTGCTGTGCTGCCCCACGGCGACACTACCGGCGAGGGCGCGTGGTTCGTGGAGGCCGTCACCACGTGCAGCCTCGAGGAGTGCCTCGACCACCGCTCCAAGGACGACCTGCTCCCCGATGCTGCACTGGGCGTGAAGCTCATGATAGCAATGTGGCCCGAAGCCATCTATTCACGTTTCTTCTTGGTACCAGGTGGAGTAGTAGGTGAGTAGGGAGATAGTAGCGTTCGAACGTCTAATCATTGCTTATCTTATTGGACATCTTTAGCAATATTTTTTTCTACACGTGCAACATATTTTTCCGACACGTGCAATATTTTTTTTGACGCTTGCAACATCCATTTACTGTAGCGAATTTCACTGTTTGTCGAAGGAAAATGTTGCACGCGTTGGTAAGAAATGTTGTACGCGTATAAAAAAATGTTACAGTATATCCGAAAATTTTAGACGTTCGGACACAAGTCATTAGGAGATGAGTATGTCAAGCAACTAGCGCTAGCATGTCCAATCACCATGCCTGGGAGGAATAGGCGCACGTGAATTAAGGTTGAAAATTTCAACGAATAACCAAATTTTGGATCACCCTAAATTTAAAACTATAGGTCTGGTTAAAATTTTTTAAAAAAATTAAAAATACTACAGTGATTTCAATTTTTTTGTACAAATTTTGCCAAAATTTAGCGCCGGATTTGACTAAATTTGGTCCAATAACCCTTAAGAAAGTCATCTTATGTCGGGACCCGGATATGCAAATCCGAAACCCTCTGTGTATACTGCACTAGTCCAGGATCACGCTAGTGCACACAGTGGAAACATAGATGACATATCATTCCATACATCGAAATAACTAAGAAGAAGCAAATTTTTTTATTGAGTAAAGCAAAACGACCTTATGGTCAAGATTCATACACCAATGCCTCTTGGCTTAAGGAAACAAATAAAAACTGTTGCAGCGGAAATAAAATAACTTGGGCCATTCGACATACCACAGGCAATCGTCTGGGGAAACGCCCTCCTAGTCGACGTAGTCTTCATAGTACTCCTCCTCTTGATACTCATTGCCTGGTCCTTCCTCAGCAACTGAACAACAGGGGCATAAAGCCGTGAGTACAAAACGTACTCAACAAGCCGTAGGGAAATGATGCAATATATTCATGCGCGGCTTGACAAAGGATAGTTATATGGTTTATTTGCAGAAAGCAATAACTTGAATTTAAACACCCTAAATAGATTGAAGGCAGTTTGAATAAAACAATAATAAATAATCTGATAAATCAATGGTAGACAACATGAATGAATGACGAGGCATCACCCTATATCACTCGAAACAAGTATCAACCACACAATTCAACAAAGATAGCTTGAGACAACAAAACAACGATGAACTCCGCGTTCACATCCCAACCATTCCACATTTCAAGAAAATATTCTATACCCCGTGAAATCCGGGCTTGTCCATGACCGCGGACACGGCTATTCAATAGTTTACACTCTGCAGAGGTTATGCGGCTTTACCCACAAGACATGATCATCCCTTAATGCCAAGCGCTAAGAACACACTTCCTTTGGTGTGTCGACGGAAAGATCACTACAAAGCCTTTGCAATGCATGTCTAAACCCAAGATCGCCCTCTAAGGTTTAGCCCTCGGGGCCCCTCTTGAGCCATGTGAGTCTACCCGTCCATCTCGGACCCCACACCAACAACTGGCAATACTCAAGTCTGGACATTGCAAATTAATCAGCTAGGTCCGTCCCATACAGGACTTGTGGTTGCACGGTTAGGCCCAGTTCAATGGCGCACAAGATTAAGTCCTTAAATTGTCTCAGGCAAGACAGCCACATCCCAATGTGCAAAACAGCACCCCCTTTACTGCACGATCAATTGCTCGAGGGAAACATTTTGTTTAACCCAAAACCAATGGCATCCCCTGCCATGGTACAACAAGTTTTACAACAGTGATCAACAGCCACAATTCAATATCTCATTAAGTCAAGATTAGCATTAGCTCACAGGTGATATGAATCCTATCGGACAACTAAGCATGGCTAAGCATAGCTACGATAACCCAATGCTGGTACTATGATTATGTCCAACTAATAATGTCCCAACCTATGGTTAACAATGGATACATGGCATTTCAATAATCAAAGGGGGCATACTCAAACAGGTAAATAGCTACTCCCGTAAACTAGCATTGTTACACAAATAGCATGCAATTTGTATAAAACAAAGTACTTTTGCAAACATGGGTTCAATATGATCAAAGGTCTACGACTTGCCTTGTTGTTCAAGTGCTGATTCTTGGTCTTTGAAGTCTCCGTTCGCTCCTTCGGGGTTCGCGTCTACCGGAAAATAAAGCAATGAAACAAAATAAATACAAAACAGAGGAGAAAACAAGCTCAAAATTGAAAATAAATGGCTCTGGAATGTAGATCTCGATTTTACAAAAATTTAGAAATTTGAATCGGCTCAATCGGAGTTCGGACGAAGGAGAACGGCCCTTCGGAAGATTTAATTCAGAGAAAATCAGAAAATTTCGGAAAGGGTGACACGTGTCGGCTTCTGATTGGCTGGAATTTCTCATTTTCGGGAAAATCAGAGAAAAGGAAAAAGAATTCCCTCTGACGGGTGGGGCCCGCATGTCAGTGGCACGGTTCATGGTAGACCGAGAGCACCGAGGCGACCTTCGGGTGATGCGGCAAACCGCGTCGACGTGGCATGCCACGCGGCTAGAAGCGAGGTGGTGACCGACTTGGCACACGCGCGACCACGCATAGCGATGACGCAAAGACGGTGCAGGTTCGAACACGCGCAAGATCGGGACGTTGGCTCAATCGGACGACCACGGATGAAGATGCGGCGGGATGACGCGCTCAATCTGGTGCCTTGTTGTGATCAGGCGGTGAGGTTGAGCGATGGAGGCGACGACGAGACGGCGGCGCAACTCACCGGAGGCGGAGAAGACGACACCGGGCGCGGCGAAGGACGGCCGAATCGAACGGAAGAAGTGGCGGATCCGGAAGAGGGCTTCGAGGTGAGTTCGGGCGTGCAACCGGTGGAGGCGGAGGATGACCGGAGAGGGCAAACGACGACGAGGAAGTGCTCGGGTGCGGTGGCGTGGTTCGGCGAGCTCGTTCTCCTCGATGGCTGTGTCTCAGGCGATGGGAGGTGGACCAAAAGAGTCGGCGCGGGGCGGGAAACCTCGGACGGTGCGTGGCGGCGCTTTAAATAGCCCCAGGAGGCGTGCCCGACACGGACTCCAAGTGGCGGCGGCTAGGGTTTCGCGTGCTGGCGACGGCGGCGCTCGGGGTGACGTGGGCGAGCGATAGCCCTTGGATCCGAATCAAACGGCCACGACATTAGGGTTTCGGTGATGATGTGCTGGGCCAGGCGGAGCACAGTGATGGGCCGGGAGAGATTCGGTCCGGGGAGAGGAAGAGAATTTAAAACCTTTTCCGAATTTAGAAAAAAATCCCAGAAATTCCAACAAAGGCAAATAAATTCAAATAAATAGCAAATAAATTCAGAAAAATCTCCAAAAATACAGAAAATTTCCTTAAAGCATAAGGAACCCGATAAAAACTTTGATTTGATGCTTAGATTAATCTAATTAAATCTTTTCATTATTTAGAAAATTCAAATTAAGCTGTAATTAATTCAAGAAAATGCAAATGGTTCACTTTTGAATTTAAACATTCCAAAACTTCAAATTTTGGGATGTTACATCTTATTTAAAAATTTGTCAAAAACCAAAATTTCAAGACATTTTAAAATTTTGGTATAAACATTATCAGATTTTTATAAAATTTAATATGCTTGATAATGATTTGAAAAATTTATGGTACAATCTCTAGTAGTGTAGGAGCATACAAAAAAATTCAAAATAATTTAACTTCATTTGTTATCATTAAAATATCAAATACAGAATGAACATAATTGGGATAGTAACCTTGTCAGAATTTTATAAATTTTTTCGTGTGTGGTCATGATCTAAAAGTTTTATGAGAGATTAATAATTACCTCAATACTATTCTATAAAATTTTCAAAAAATTTCAACTTTTTAGTTTGGTTAATCAAATATATGTATGCATTGAACTTCATTTGTTATATTATATTTCAAAAACCAAAAAGTGAAAGAACAAAAATGGAACTGTGCCTTTCAAGAATTTTATAAATTTACTAGAATGTGATCATGATTTAAATTTTTTATGAAATATTAAGCATTTCCTTACCACCCTTCTGTAAAATTTTCAAAAATTTTGAACCTTTTTTTATTTCTAAAGCAAATCTATGTATTGATCATCGGTTTTTTATCAAGACGTAGCACTGTAAGAACTTTCAAAAATTATTTAAGTATGATCATCATAAAAAACTTTTATATAACTATTAATGATACATCAGAGCCATCCAAAAAAACTTTCAAAATTTTATAATGTGGTTTGAATAGTTTTTCATTTCGTTCAAATTTGCTGCTAAGGCTTTTAACACGACAGTAACACTGTTTGAATTTTTAAAAATTCATAAATCTTGACTATCATCTGAAAATTTTATAAGAATATTATGGATATGTCAAAACCATCCACAAAAAATTCAAAATTTTATAACCTTATTTGTTCTAATTTTCATTCGGTTAAAACTTGCCAATCAACATTTTATCAGGACAGTAGCAAGTTTTAAATTTTTAAAAATTTCTCAGATTTGATAATTATCTAATGGAAATATCATAAGTGTATTAGGACTCTATACAAAAAATTTTAAAATTTTTTGTTATCGTTTAGCCTACTTTTCAGCCGGTGCAAAACAACCAAAATTCGGTAATTTCACCCGAAATTTTGGTAAATTTCACCGAAATTCAGATTTTTTTTCGGTGGAAAACGGACTGGATTTGAATTTTGGTTTTTGGATTTTTACCAAAATTTATCCGAAATACTGAAATTTCGGATTTCGGCCATACCCGGTATTTTTCCCCAAATGAAATTTGAATCCTTGACATGAATGGATCAGTATGCTCTACTGCTTGCAACAGTAATAGAGGAAGAGGAAGCTCCTCGATGCCGAACATGAATTTTGGACTGCCCCAATCTACGCTGTATCAAATTTGACTGGTATTAGAAGATTAAATCTACTATAAGCCCTACGTAAGATAATCGCATTCGACCAGTTATTTTTTAATCTTGCAGATTACTGTGCAAGCTCTAATTGCTATGAGTACTATTTATCAAGTGATTAATGTTCATCACAATTAAAAAAAAGACAAAACAGAGGATGTCAATAGATCAGCGCTGCGCTCGTGCACCCAACGACGGCTTGAAGGATCAAGTTGGCGGGGGGTGAATAGGCAACTTTAAAAATTTTAGAACCAATCACTAGATGAAATCAACCCACAAAAGGCTTAACTACTGATAATTCGAAAGATCAAGAACAAAGCACTGACAACTCAAAACCAGCAAGAACTACTCACAAATGGATTGCCAGCAAGAAATAAATAGAGAGACACAAGAATTTATCCCGTGGTTCAGAGCCAAGCTCCTACTCCATGTTAGAGCACTTCTGATGAAGTATTGCTCCTCCAAGACTAGTCTCAGTACCCTTGATCTCCACTAGAGTAACTCTTGCACCACTCCAGTGAGGTGAGTCCCAACCTCTCATAACCAGTAGTGGCCTTCTACAATCTCCTTTGGACAGGTCGCATCAACACCTCCAAACCGTCTAGGAGCAATTTGTTCCAAGAGTAATAGACTATCCACAAGCCCTATCTCTTGGTTTACTAGCACAACACTTAGCTAGAATAAGCTTGGAGCAAAACACTTAGAAAGTGTGGTGTTTTAGTTTAAGGTTGAAGCACGGTCTCCTTGATGGAATGAAAGCTCTAAGGTGTTAAAAGATCAAGGAGATGAAAAAAATTGTATATAGGAATACTCTAGCAGTGCTTATATAGCCAATTGGACATTTACTAGCCGTTACACTTGCCACAGTAGCCGTTGGAATGTGTCAGACTGTCAAAATAGCCTACACACAACTGTAACGGACTTAGGAAGATTAGGCTTCAAGATTAGTTCTTTATACTCCGGATCAATATTGATGAAAAGAGTATTTACACCAGACTAAACCAGCATGTCCGTTGTACATGGGTTTTGAGAGAAATTAGGTCCAGCAAAAAGATGTGAAGTTGATCATGAGCACCGGACCGAAAATATTTGGTCCGCCGTGGAAGGGTTACCAAGGAGTTTATATGGGCGGAATTTTTGGAAAAACAAGAGATGTCTAACCGAGAGGAATACATTTGCGTCGGACCCAATTTTGACACAGCGGAAGTAGGTCCGGTGTAAAAGGCGTACGCTCGATTAATCTCTTGTTCAAAAGGCTTTTAACGACGGACCAAAAAGGGTATGGTCCATTGAAGACAAAACTTGCACCAGACTAACTTTTCTGAGCAGACAAGGTTGGTCCATCGTGAATGGAATGCGCTCGGTTAAATATTTGTGTCAGTGTTTGGGGAACAGGCCCCTCGCCGAGCTTACTTGTTGATTGAGGGATCAACCGGGCCCCTTTTTCCGTGGAGGGCTAGCGTTCGAAAAATGCCATGGAAGGAGGTCGGGCAACCAAAAAGCAATGGATCGAGGGATTTTCATACTGGTTCGGGCCTCTTACGATCGAGATAATAGCCCTATGTCCAGTGCTTCTTTGCTTGTTATCTCAATGCTTACAAGGGCCTGGCAGGGTTCAGCTTTACCTATGCCCGGTTACAAAAGAGTGTTGTTACTACTACACTTGTGTATGCCTTTTTCTAAGTTGGTTCTTCCTAGCGCGGGCTCCTCTCCTTCTTCTCCCTCCACTGTACGTGTCTTGTTTTTCTTTGGCATGTCCTTTCTTTTTTCCTCCTTCCTCCTCTCTTTTTGGCGTGTTCTGAGGAGGTATTTATAGGCGGTTTACGATGACCACATCTGAATGTCACGCTCTTACGTGTCCTCGCGTGGCAGCAACCGCCCCTTGATTTCTGCCACGCAGCATCATGGATGTGATGGGCCCGAATTGTGGCGTAACGGTTAACGCAGCTATCGCCACGTCGCCTTTACAGCCCGAGCATGACCTGCGGGGCATGCTCGGGTTTCTTCCTTGGTCGTGACCGACCTTAGCCGCCAGCCCGAGCAACCATGCTCGGAGGGCTGAACCGCATTCTCGCGGACGGGTATGGCCGGCAGCTGGTCCATTCGAGGATCTTCCTTTGGGACGACATCAAAGGGGAGCATGGTCGGCCGAAGAAGGGCTGCCGGGGCATGATGGTCCTTATGGTAATTTATCCAATCCCCGACAGCTAGCCCCCGAGGCTCAAGTGGAGAAACTACTTGATAGGAGCCTTCCTTTTGAGCCTTCAGACTCACAGGAGGGATTGGGATCTCGTGGCGAAAAGCTACCCTTGCATGGGGCTGAAGTCCTGTAGCGAAACACTACCGCAGCATCCAAGCGATCTTTGCTCGGGAAAAATTAGAATTCTGCAGCAGAGTACTACTGCAGCCTCCGAGCAATCCTTGCTCGGGAAAGGAATTAGAGTCCTGCAGCGGAGCACTACTACAGCCTCCGAGCAGTCCTTGCCCGGGAATAGAGTTAGAATCTCGCAGTGGAGCACTACTGTAGCATCCGAGCAATCCTTGCTCGCGAATGGGCATGTTCTGGCGGGGCCGAGCACCTCGCTCTAGGCCCGACCAAAACGGGGCTTGGGAACGGAAGCGAAAGGTCGCAACGGTTCCTTCTTTGCGAAGCCTCGCGGTGCGGTTCTGACAGTTTTTTGGAAACCGTGCCTTTATTGGACAGTTTTGGAAACCGCACCACCGCGCGTCGTTCCACGAACGGGCAGGAGCAGTTTTCTATCCGTTCGGCTTCTCCGCCTATAAATACTCGGCGGGAACAGTACGGAGACTTTCTTCTCCTGCATCTCGCAATCAAACTCCAAAACTTTCCAGCCTTCAAACCTTCCCTCGCTTTTGCGCCGTTTCTCCAAACCTTCCCCATGGCGAAGGACAAACGACCGGCGCCACCGCCCTCGCCTGTTCGGCCTTCGAAGACGCGGGCAGCGTTAGCTAAGGAGCCTCCGAACTGGCATTTGGAGTATGCCGACGGGACGGAGGCAAGCGACCTGAAGGTTTGGATGGAGGAGTACTGCCAGAAGAACTTAAGGCAGCTCGTGGAGGAGGCGAGGCTGGCCGAGGAGACGAAGGCCGTGGAGCACAAGTCGCTGGAAGACGAGGTCGTCGAGTTCCGAGCCAAGCTGGGTAGAGTCATCTTAGGTTATCAGGCGAGAGAGTCCGAGGGAGAAGATGAAGACGCGGTGCCCTATATCCTGAGGCGTCGGAGCCCAAAGGACACGCTGGAGGAAGTCGACATGGACGAGGTTGACCCTTCAATGGCGAGGGCCAGTCGCGCCGTTGCAGAGAGGCCTCAGCTGGATGAGGCCACCAAGGACGAGGGACCTGACCACGGCGAGCCCTTACTATTCTCATTTTTCTTTCTGCTCCTTGTTTTACATACCCTTATCTGAGCTAACCCCGCTCTGTTGACATGGGCGTGATAGCTCCTAGGGTCTTTCTGGATTGCGAAAAAATAGCGGACGAGATCTTTGATCGTGTCTTAGAGAGGGAGTACGCCCTCCTTGCCGACCGCGTGATGAGCGAGGCTGTCGACCTAGCGACGGCGGACGAGCTCGTCGACGACCCCGACCAAGGAGCCGGGGAATTCCTTGTCCTGGAGGGATCAGCCCCCCAGGGCACGCTCCCGGCCCTCCCGAGCACAGAGGATGCTCGGGAGGGGGAGGAAGAAGATCCCGCGATCTTGGGTGAAAAGGCCACCCAAGGGAGTTCGAGGTCCCCGGGTGGACCGCCTGCCCGGGAAAAGAGCGAGGAGCCCCCGAGCGTACAACATGCTCGTCTAGGTGCCGCATTGTCCTCGAGCGAACCACATGCTCGGGTGGACAGCGAGAAGACCCTGAGCGGACCAGCCACTCAGGAGGGAGGCGCGACATCTCTAGGCGAACTGCATGCCCGGGGGGATAGCGGGAGGATCCTGGGCGAACTCCTTGCCCGGGCAGAAGGCCATGCTTCCCCGCCGAAGTCGCCCGAGGGAAACCTTGCGGATCTTCGGGGGGCAGACGTCGCCAAGATCTTCCGAGACAACCTCTATGTGCATCTTGGTCTGGTAAGTATACTCCCTTTCTTGCGATAGTTTCTTTTTTGGAGTCCGAGGGGGTGTGTCTGAGATCCTTTTGTGTGCAGGTCCTTCAAAAGACCATGAAGGACTTCGACTCGACGACGGTTCCGCCCAAGGTCTTGGTCAAGCTGCATGCCGATCACGATGCCCAGGTGGCCGAGCTCAAGCAGCAGATAGACAACCTTAAGGCTAGAGATCTGCTGATCATGGAGAGGTGCCGCCAGGCAGAGCGAGATGCCACCGAGAAGAGGGAGATAATTTGCAAGCTCGAGCTAGAGCTCGAGCAAGAAAAGCAACACTCCCAAATTCTTGAGTCGAAGGGGGCGAAGTTGGGCCGGGCTGCACGGGAGGCCACTGAGTTTGCTGATTATGGCAAAGAAGAGACGGAGCAACTCCGCCAAGAAGCCCACGAAGGACGGGAAGCTCGGCGGAAAGTGCTCGACCTCGAGGCCAAGCTCGACGAAATGAGGCAGAAGCTCTCTGCGGTGCTTAGAGGAGCAAGGCCTGAGACGTAGAAGATTTTCTTCTTTTCTTCTTTTTCTTTGTACTTCCTTACGATATGAATAAAGTATAGTTCTCCCCCAAGACTTTATCTCTTGTCTTGTTCCTTTGTTGTTTTTGCATCTTTCTGATTATCACCTGCAAAATAACGAATGCAAGACGAACATACGAAAGATAGGCAAATGGGAGTATAAGTTAAATCGGAGCATGGGTGACATAAGCCCGAAAGATAGACAAAACAGAATCGTGAGTTAAAGGCAGAATCGCGAGTTAGAATGAGGCACTAGCAGGTCACGAGTGAACTCGTATAACCCCATCTCGAGCATGGATCAAATGCCCAGGGAAACTAGACATGGATCAGATGCCTAGCAAAAAGGTAACTAGCAGATTGTGAATAAAACCACACTGCCGCATCCCATGCATTGATCAGATGCACAGGGAAATCAGATGCACAGGGAAACTAGACATAGATCAGATGTCTAGGTTTTGATTGGTCATGAGAGGACTCATGCCGTCACATCCCGAGTATGGATCAAATGCTCAAGGAACTGACAGACGAGATATGCTCAAACTGCCGCATCCTGGACATGGACCAAACGTCCAGGGAAAGAAAATAAGCAGGTCATGAGAGGACTCATGCTGCTGCATACAGGCAGGCCCCGGGAGTCCAAAAAATGTTTTAAAGAGAGAAAAGATACAAGAGCATACTTACTTGCTTGGGAAGACCTGCGCCCAAGCGCAAAACTTACTTGGTGCGGAATAGCATAAGTGCCCAAACGTAATGCTTGCTTGTGGGGATTCAAACGCGTCTCCGAGCGAAGCGGAATGTTTGATCAGCACAGATCCGAGCAGAACGCTTGATCGGACATGGGGATGAAATTTGTGTCCGAGCGAAGAACGTGCTTAGTGCAAAACAGAAATGATTCGCAGCTGGTCGATATTCTAGGAGCTCGTTCCTACTAAGCCCCCGCTGCGAATGAAGGTCATGCACCTATTTTGCGAGCACGAGCTCGTTCGCAGGAGAGTTAGAAAAATGTGCGTTGCTCCCCCGACCAAGTCATCGATTTCTTCGAGTTGCGAGCATGGGCTAGGTCGGGAAAGGGGAACGCGCGAGGCCTCAACTTCCCTAGCGTCTTGGACTCATACTCCTAAATTCGCGTGCATAGACTTGATGAGGAAGAACGTGCGGTTGCCCATCAAAGCGCGCAATGAGCAAGCACTGGTGGACCTAACTAAGACTCTGAATCGGCCAAGAGGGTGTCTATTTGCGATTGTGATCATGCAGCGAAGAACTACTGTGGATGATAATCGGCTTACAAAGACGGGCACCTCTGGCGGCAAGACTAGTGATCTGGTGCTTGCTGCGGCGCTTTGAACATTCTTGCGCGTGTTAGCCAAACCTTTGAAGCGAATGTTTCTACTTGACAAGCTTGTCCTATCACCAAGATCGTGAGGAAAAAGTATGCCCTTGTGCGAGACTGAGTCGGCTTATCAAGGGCAGTGATCTTGAAAGCATTCACAAAATCTTGGGGGTGACGGACTTCGCGTCGAGCAAAGGAACCAAATTTTTACAGGAAAAACCGTTGAGCAAGCGCAAAACAAAAAAGTAATTTCAAGCTTAGACAAAGAACTTGCGCAGCTGGTCGATATTTCAGGAGGTCGTGAGTACCCGACCGTCTTCCATCGCTAAGCGGACAGCCCCCGAACGTGCCATCGAGACGATCGTGAACGGACCTTCCTATCTGGGGGATAGCTTATTGGTCTTCGACGTGTCCTGGATTCGACGTAGGACAAGGTCGCCAACTTGCAATGTCCTTGGCCGAATCAACTTGGCTGCATGCCTACGAAGAACACAGTAGGTAGAGGCGGATCGCGGCGCCAGCGTGTCTCTTGGTGAGGTCGAGGTCGAGGCGCGCTCGAGCTCCTGGTCGACGCTGTCGACTAGGTGCACTCTTTGGGAACCCAGCACAATCTCGGTGGGTAGAATGGCCTCTGCACCGAGATGAAATTTGGAAGGGCGTTCGCCAGTGTCGGCTTCGCCAGTAGTCTTGAATCGACCCGGAGGACGGAAGGGAGCTCGTCCACCCATGATTTGCCGTGCCGGGTGAGGTCTTTGAAGACCCTCTTCTTGATCCCCTGAAGGATTTGGCCGTTTGCTCGTTCGGCCGCTCCGTTGCTCTGCGGATGAGATACAGAGGCGAAGCAGACCTTTGTCCCGATATCCTCGCAGTAGGCTTGGAATAATTCACTAGTGAACTGAATGCCGTTATCCGTGATGAGGCGATTGGGGACCCCACAACGCGTCACCACATTGTTGCGGAAGAATCTCCTGGCTGTTTGAGCCGAAATAGTTGATACGGGTTCGGCCTCGATCCATTTAGTGAAAGTGTCGACGGCCACGAGCAAGAATTTGCAACCCCTTCGACCACGGGAGAAAGACCCGAGTATATCGACTCCCCAGGTCGAGAACGGCCATGAGAGTGGGATAGTTTGGAGCGCGTACGCAGGCTGGTGCGCCTTGCGGGCATGGAATTGGCATGCCCGGCAAGTCACCACGATCACCCGAGCATCGGCTAAAGCGTTGGCCAATAATATCCTAGCCGGAAGGCCATGCTCACGAGCGTCCTGAAGGACGAGTGAGCTCTGCACACTCCCTCATTGATATCTCTGAGAAGGAAATTGCCCTCTTCCCGAGATATATACTTGGAGAGGACTCCAAGTGCCCCTTTGCGGTATAAGGCGCCCTCGATTAGCTTATACGAAGAGGACCACCTTACAAGCCGGGAACGCTCGGCTTCTTCCTCGGGCAGTGTCCCATGCACGAGATATTGGATGAATGGCGTCATCCAATTCGCACCATGCTCGAGGAGGGAGACGTCACTGCCCGTCTCCGATGTCTCCTCTATAGAGGGAATGGAGGGCTTGTATAGATGCTCGACGATCGCCCCTGGTAGGGCGGGCATCTGAGAGGAACTGACCTTGGAGAGATGGTCGGTCAGGGAATTGTCCTTCCTAGGGATGTAGAGTACTTTGAAATTTCTAAAGTACCGCTCCATCTTCCTCACTTCAACCAAGTAAAGTGCCATTGAGTTATCGATACACTAATACTCCTTATTAACCTAGTTGACGACCAACTATGAATCGCCTCTTACAGTCAGTCGCTAGACTCTGAGCGCCTTGCACGCTCGCAGCCCGGCCAAGAGGCCTTCATACTCCACCGCATTGTTGGTCGCGGCGAAGTGCAATTGGATGACGTACTAGAGCTGGTCCCCCAGAGGGGATACCAGCACGGCACCAGCCCCCGAGCGTTCGTAAGCTCGAGATCCGTCAAAGTACATGGTCCAACGATCTGCTTCGGATTCCTTGGACTCGTTAGTGGTCGGGGATGGATTCGTCCATTCGGCCACAAATCCGTTAAAACCTGAGACTTGATCGCCGTGCAGGCTGAAAAATGGATATCAAACTCGGCGAGCTCCATAGCCCATTTTGCTATGCGGCCACTAGCATTTTGATTTCTTAGGATCTCCCTAAGCGGAAAGTTGGTCGGAATCACGACCTTATGAGCTTGGAAATAGTGGCGTAGCTTCCTAGAAGCCATGAGTAATGAGTATAGCAGCTTTTGGACCCCGGGATACCGTTCCTTTGGTCCATGCAAGACTTCACTAACGTAATAAATTGGTCGATGTACTCCATCTCTTTCGGCCATCAGCACGGTGCTTACAACTTGCGGGGTCGCTACTAAATACAAGAGCAGGTCCTCCCCTGACCTTGGTATGGTTAAGAAGGATGGACAGGACAGGTACTGCTTCAGCTCTTCGAAGGATTGATTTGCTTCTTCAGTCCATGTGAAGCCGCCGTGCTTGCAGAGCACCTTGAAGAAAGGCAGCCCACGCTCGCCTAACCGAGAGATGAAGCGACTTAGAGCCGCCATGCGCTCGGTCAGAGTCTGGACCTCTTTGATGCTGCTGGGTGGTCGCATTTTCTCAATAGCTTCTATCTTCTCCGGGTTCGCCCCGATACCCTGCGGGCCGATCATGTAGCCAAGCACCTTGCCCGCTTTTACTCCAAAGACACATTTTTCCGGATTAAGCCTTATTTGATGCTTGTTGAGGTTACAAAAGGTCTCCTCAAGGTCGGACACATAACCTAAGGCGAGTTTGCTTTTGACCACAATGTCGTCTACATAGACCTCTAAATTTCACCCTATCTGGTCTATGAAGGTTTTTTGCATCAAACGCTGGAAGGTCGCTCCAGCGTTCCTAAGACCGAAAGACATGGTCGTGTAGCAGAACGTGCCGAACGGAGTGATAAAGGAAGTCTTCTCTTCATCCTCAGATGATATGCCGATCTGATGATAGCCTAAATAGGCATCCAGGAAACTCATCACCTGGGACTCCGCTGTCGCGTCGACCAACTGGTCTATTCATGGCAGTGGAAAATTATCCTTAGGACAGGCTGCGTTCAGGCCCGTGTAGTTGACACACATGCGCCATTTGCCACCCTTTTTCTTGACAATGACCGAGTTCGCCAGCCATTCCGAATGCTCAACTTCTCGAATGAAGCTGGCTTTGGGAAGTTTGTCGAGTTTATCTTGGATGATTGCTTGTTTCTCTGGGGAAAAACACCAGAGCTTCTGGCGCACAGGCTTTTTATCAGGCCAAACAGCTAGCATGTGCTCAATCACTTCCCTTGGGACTCTGGGCATGTCGGATGGTTCCCAGGCGAACACGCCCGCGCTCCTCCGGAGGAAAGTGATGAGCTCGAGTTCCTATTTGGGATCTAAAGAAGATCCCAAATGTACAACCTTGGTTGGGTCCTCGCTGCTTAGCAGCACTGCCTTGGTCTCTCCTCTTGACTGGAGGGTAACTTTTGGACGGAACTTCTACGGTCCTTGGTCGGGACCCCGCTGAGGCAGTTGCCTGACCATGTCGAGCGATATCTCGTCGCAACTCAGAGCCGCCTTCGGGTTCCCTCTTACGGTAATCATGCCATTGGGGTCGGGAACCTTCAAACACTGATATGCATGGTGCGTGGCGGCCATGAACTTGGCGAGGGCTGGCCTGCCGAGAATGGCATTGTAGGCCAGCTCGAAGTCAACCACGTCGAAGGTGATCATCTCTGTCCGGAAGTTGCTCGGGCTTCTGAACGTAACAGGTAAGACGATCTGGCCGATGGGTTTGACCGAAGTGCCCGGGACAATCCTGAAGAAGGGGACAGTGATACTCTTAATCTTGGACCGAGGTACCTGCATCTCGTCCAGGACCCTGGCGGCTATGAGATCCAGGGAGCTCCCACCGTCGATGAGGACTCGCCCCACCGTCATGTTACTGATGGTCGGGTTCACGACCAGAGGGAGCGTTTGAGGCCTGGTCATTCCAAGGGGACAATCGTTCTTGGAGAAATTAATAGGCAGCTCGGACCACCTGAACTACTGGATGGGAGGCTTGCCCTGCGCAACATGGTGCACTTCCCGCGCCGTCTCCTTCAAGTCCCTACGGGACTTGTAGGTGGAGGAGCCCCCGAATATAACTGCAATATGATTGCGGGGCTCCTGGTACTCCATGTCTTCATCGTCTCCGACTGCAGGCCCTTTCCCTTTTGCCTTACCGTTCTCCTCTTGCTCTGGGAGCGTGGGTATAGGGCCTTTACCACTATAGAAATGCTCTAGGCGTAACGCCCGTGTTCTCTGATTCTATGAAGGTCGTGCCGTCATACCGATGAAATGGGCAGAATCAGTCACTTGGTGGCGCACCTTGGCCGCTGCGACCTTGGTCGATGCGCTTGTGTTCGCTGTGCCGCTGAGGTGGGCGCCCTCTGCCCCTCCCGCGCTGTTGTGGCTCCGAAGCCTGTGGCGGATGATGCTCGATCGCTGCCACCATGCTTGGCGCGGAGGGCCTTTTCTGCTTCTTGAACTTCCTCTTCTCCACGGAGCTTTGATTCTTCTTGCTCGTGGGACCTTCTAGACTCGGCTGAGGCGGGAGTTTCCCTTCATCCAGCATCTTCTTCCACCAGACCGCCTCATCGGCATTCGCGTATCGATCGGCCATTCGGAACAGCTCGTTGGCCAATAGGTCAGGGTGAATCTCCAGGTCCTGCGTGAAGCGGATGTCCCGAACTCCGAACTTGAAAGCTCGGACGACCGCCTCATTTGAAATATTGGGTATGGAATTTCTCACCTTAATGAACCTTTGAACAAAGTGCCTTAGAGTCTCGCCTTCGGTCTGGATCGGACACTCGAGGTCGCGCTCCTTGCCCGGGTGGATATAACAGCTCTGGAAATTTGCCCGAAGCGCTTCACTGAGCTGATGCCAAGAGCGGATCGACCCTTCTTTTTGGTTGAAGAGCCATGTTCTTGCGGCTCCATCCAGGACTGTGGAGAGGAAATTAGCCATCACTCCTTCGTCCCCCCGGCAGCCAGGATGGCAGTAGTGTATATTGAAAGGAACTCGTCTGGATTCTGGGTACCGTTGAACCTTTCGATGTGGCCGGGCTTGAATTTGCTCGACCATGAGACATTACGGAGGGACGCTAAGAAAGCTCGGCATCCGATGGCAGACTCTTGTGATGACTTCTTGGGCGGTCGACCATCTTGACTCTTGCCATGACGACCTCCGTCTGAGGGCCAAGACGAGTGAATACTTCCCCGTGTCGGTGCGGCGGAGATCGCTCCGAGGTCGAGAACTCAGTGTGCCCGCGACTGGACCGAGCACACTTCTGACCCCACGAGGTAGCTCGGGAACTGCTCCGAGTACCCTCGCGATACCTATCATGCTTCCTGCGGCCCTCCCGAGAAGAACCCCGGGGGCCTTCATGCCTGGAGCGAATAGGAAGACGAGGTTTAGCGTTCCGGGAAATACTATGGGCTCCTTTACTGCTCGGGGACCCTGAAAGCTTTATGTCGGCGGCGAGCTTCTCCAGATTCTTAGCTACAGCCGCGCCCATTGCTTCTAGGTCCACCTGACTGGAAAAGTCCCGAAGGTCGCGTATGACCATTGCTATAGCCCGCAACCGCTCAACGCTCTGTGGAACGGGAAGGGGCGATCTTATTTGGCGGCTACGACTTGTTCTGGGGAGTGGAGCCCATGAGAGCTTCCGTGATTTGAGGATCCGGCCCCAACGCCTGTCTCCTCACGAGCTTGACGACGGATGCTCTCCAGGGTTCTACCGAGGGATGCCTCAAGATGGCTCTTGGCGACTTCATAGCGGCGATGACGCGCAGCCCCTGAGGATTCCTCCTCAGGGATCTCCGCCTCCCCCGCCATATTAACGTCACGAGAGTATGGAGACCGTGAGGGCAACATCATGGAGTCCCCTCGCGATGAGGTCTTGTAATCGGGCTCAAGATGGTCGGGGATATCCAGACCATCATAGAGGCTGTTATCTTCCTCATCATCCATGAGGGTAACTTGCTGCGAGCGGAGGAAACGCTCTCGTGTTGCAGCGACCGGGGAAAGACTCCCAAGCTCCGTGTGACCTTCTGGATCAGCCACAATAGCCACGCCTTCTTCGGCGTAGTACATATCATCATCTTCTACATCATCAAAGACACAAAGGTCTTGAAAGTCTTGAGAATTTGGCATCTTCAGGGATTCTCCACAAAAAGGATTCCCCAGTCGATCCCCACGGACGGCGCCAGCTATCAGCGTTTGGGGAACATGCCTCTCGCCGAGCTTACTTGTTGATTGAGGGATCAACCGGGCCCCTTTTTCCACGGAGGGCTAGTGTCCGAAGAATGCCGTGGAAGGAGGTCGGGCGACCAAAAAGCAACGAATCGAGGGATTTTTATACTGGTTCAGGCCTCTCACGATCAAGATAACAGCCTACGTCCAGTGCTTCTTTGCTCGTTATCTCAATGCTTACAAGGGCCTGGCAGGGATTAGCTTTGCCTATGCCCGGTTACAAAAGAGTGTTGCTACTACTACACTTGTGTATGCCCTTTTCTAAGTTGGTTCTTCCTAGCGTGCGCTCCTCTCCTTCTCCCTCCACCGTACGTGTCTTGTTTTTCTTTGGCGTGTCCTTTCTTTTTTCCTCCTTCCTCCTCTCTTTTTGGCGTGTTCTAAGGAGGTATTTATAGGCGGTTTACGACGACCACATCCGAATGTCACGCCCTTACGTGTCCTCGCGTGGCAGCAACCGCCCCTTGATTTCCGCCACGCGGCGTCGTGGATGTGATGGGCCCGAATCGTGGCCTAACGGTTAACGCAGCTGTCGCCACGTCGCCTTTACAGCCCAAACATGACCTACGGGGCATGCTCGGGTTTCTTCCTTGGTCGTGACCGACCTTAGCCGCCAGCCCGAGCAACCATGCTCGGAGGGTCGAGCATCTTTCATGGATGGGTATGGCCGTAATTTGGTCCATTCGAGAATCTTCCTTTGGGACGACATCAAAGGGGAGCATGGTCGGCCGGAAGAAGGGCTGCCGGGGCATGATGGTCCTTATGGTAATTTATCCAATCCCCGACAATTTGACTGAGTATATTTTAGCGCCGGACTAAAATGGAATGGTCTGGCATAGACTTTAGTTTGCACCGGACAGAAACTTAGAAGAATCAAGGATGGTCTAGCGAGAAAAGGAATTTGACTAAGGTTGCACCGAACTTAAGATAAGAGCAAAGATTTTGGGTCTGGTGAAAACACATACTATCTTTTTTAATGAAAGATTGATTATTGGGAAAAAAATATTGGAAAGATCTTGACTACAAGTAGTATAGTTAATTTTAGCCTATGAACCAAAGCTTGAACTTGTGCATAATCCCCCTTTTATAGTACGGTAAATCTAAGGCTACCCTAGCTATTTGGCTTGAACCATCTCCCAAACCAAAACTAGTAACAAGGGTCCTTAATCTTGACCTTTTTGATTGATGTCTTCTTAGATACACAAATAGTAAGCCTTTTACTTAGTGGTCATTGACTTAGTCATCAACACCAAAACTATAAAATCATATATAATAAAAAATTAGGGGGCCTGGATGCTATCACGGCTGCATTGGAGGCCTTGCGCCCTAAGCCCGCACGCCTACCCATGGTGGAAATAGCGGTGCCGCATCACCTATGTGTACGTGGGCCCGAAGAGCCGTGCCCTAGCGTACGTGACAGTGGCCATCGGCAGCATTGTCCGCGTGAAGACGGCGTCGTCACCGCATCGCGCTTCGAAGGCACTTTGTTTTCCCTGCCAACGGCTGTGCGCCATTTTGTCTACCAGACCGGTGACTGCGCCCGAAGCGCCTGCTTCGGCTTGCATGCCAGAGTTTGCGCCTGAAGAGCCACCATGGCTCCCAACCAGCGTGCCTCGCATTCGCGCCCTGCTGGCGCACCGTCTCAGCAACATCGCCTGCGCCTATATCGGTGGTATCGCTCGCATCCATGGCGGTCAAAACGACAGTCGCACCTGGTGCCTGCTCTTTTTCCGCATGAGGCGGCGACGCCTCTTCGTCTTCCATGTGCGCTGTCAGCCGTGCCTCATGCCTCCTCGATATTCACGCACTCAAAGCGCTAATGGAAGCTGTTGTAGTGGTGTAACGCGCCCGTGCGAGCTGGCGGTGGCGATAATCGCGAAGTCGGTAGAGATGGCCCCAACAGTGGCCATGCCAATGCGAGCCGCTGACGGCGGCGTCAATCGCCAAGTCGGCGGAGATGGCCCCAGTAGTGGCAGCACCCGTGCAAGTCGGCAGCGACAGTAGAAATTGTGAAGCCAGCAGGTGGTGGTGGTGTGTACTTTTGCATGTAGGGAGTTGGAGGCTAGGGTTTTGGAAACCCTAGCCGCCAGCTTAATGCCTAGCAATTTGAGCAATGGGCCCAATGGGCAATACGCCCCGTTAGGCCGATTAGGCCCACTCGGCCCTCTTTTTTTTAAAAAAAGGGGAGGAATTTGCTCATTTGCCTCTTGAATTTTTGGTAATTTTAGAAATAGTTATTAAATTATGAAAGAATGATGATAAATCCTAGAAATTATGTTTTTAAGGTATATGGACTTCCGTAAAATTTTGGTAAATTAATATTAGCACACATTGGAAGTTCCATACCCTGGGTTTATTTTTCTAGCATCATGTTATGTTTAATATGTGCTGTAATGTTTTTCTCTTATTCAAGTAATTCTAAAAATTGCTTAATGATTAGCAAAAAAATAAGAAAAATGTTAGAAAAATTATGTATGACCCATTGATGTGTGTCATGTTGCTGGATTTATTTTTTTAGCATTGTTCCATGTTAATATGAGCTATAATTAATTTTTCTGTTATTTGGTAATTCCGAAGATTGCTTGGTATTTAACAGAAAATTATGAAAAATGCTAGGAAAGTTTATATAGCATATTGAAAGCTTCATATCTCTGGATTTATTGTCCTAACATAATTCCATATTTAAAAATGTTGAAATTTATTTTTCTGTTACATGGTAATTCTAAAAATTACTAAATAATTGGCAGAAACTTTGGAAATTGTTAGGAAAATTATGGAAAATTTAGATAATTATCCACTAAATAGATATAGACCAAGCTTTACTGATTATCTTCCATCTTCATACGAACTTGAAGGCCGAATAGCTGATGGAAGATGACTAGCTGTCATTTTTGGATTTCCTGGAGGAAAATTATATAATCAGCAAAGATCTATTATGTTGCCAGAAGCACAATGTGAATGGATCTTTCTGCACTTTTAGGATTTTAATGGCCATGGCAGCGTACAATTTTTGCTATACACAAGCTTGTCATAGATCTAACATTCTGTAACCAGAAAGTTACTGATGCTAAAAAGATCGACAAGACATTATGCACATTCCACCCCAATATGAGGATACTACAGCAACAATACCATCATGCAAAGTAACAGAAGTACTCCGAGCTTATATGTATTTTTCTATAAGTAGAAAAACATGATGAACTCATGGTGGAGAATCATCACGTACTTCCTAATAGGAGTCATGAAATGCCCGAAGCACATGCAAATGCTCAGCATGCTAGCAATAGCCATGGTCGCAGAAAAGGCCAAAGGAGTAAAGGGGATAAGTGGAAGAATTGCAGATCAAATATGGGAAGAGGCAATCCATAGTGGAAGAGTAAAGGTAAAGGGCTATGGGGCTTCTAGAAGTAAGATTCAACTAAATAAAACTGCAAACCCTAAATAACTCTATTTTAAATATGAATGCACTGACCATTGGTTGTGCAACAATCACATCCCGAAACCTTTGGTAGATCTTTACAAGAAATCCACTAAAAAAATCATTAAGACCCAGGAATACAATGTTGATTGATACTTCACCATTCAACTTGTTGTTGATATGGACGCTGAGGAGTGTGATGTTATGGTTCTTGAAATTATTGAGTTCGAGAAGTCCCAAGAGGACACTTACGACTCATATGGAGACTTGGCTTAATTTCCTAAGTATTCCTTTACTTTGCTAGTTGATGTCACATATTCCTATTAAGTCTGCTTATTAGTTTAGTTCTAGTTTCTGAATGAATATTTGGTCTATACTCCTATTGAGTGATTATCATTTAAAATTGAATAAATAGCTATGTTCCAGATATTTGATTAATTGTGCTATATTTGTTCTATATTCTACAATTTATTCCTGATGCAACAATTGTTTGATTGCTAAATCGTATCTCTAATATAGAACAGAGTATAATCAAATGGCAATGGAGAAATCTGTCGAGAAGATAGTAATACCACACTAAGTGAATTGAAAATATTATGACTATCGCTAGAAGCGATACTCTCATAGTTGGCACTAGAAGAATGCCATATTATACCCTGAGTCAAGTCGTGCTCCCGTAAGTTTTAAAGACATTGGTCTAAATCATTTTCTTATGGAGAAAGAGAATGAGGCTGATACAGAATATCTACTCATGACTAAGTTTAATGGCTGTAATAAATGTGTGGTTGAAAAATTTTCCTTTCTTCTCTTCCGAGTTATACTATGCACATATAAAACTTTAAGTTTGTGTTGCGATAAAAACAAAAAATATTTAAGATCTAGTAGATCATCTGGGTTATCCTGAGTTGAATATGAATAAGTAGAATAATTAATAATTCTGTTGGCTATAGCATAAAGATTTTTCTAGACCTGAAGATTTCTTATGCCCTCATTGTGCTAAAGGAAAGCTCATACTTAGATCTTCTTACTTAAAAAGTTAGAGAAGAACCACTAAATTTTCTAGAGAAAATTTAAGGTGATATCTGTGGACCTGTTCACCCCCTGTCGGACCCTTTTTCTTAAAAAATTTTATGGTACTGATAGACGCTTCTACTAGATGGTCCTATGTATATCTCTTATTTACTAGGAACCGTGCTTCTGCCAAAATTAATTTTCCAAAATATTAAGTTCAGAGCTTACTTTCCAGAAGAAAGGATCGTGTCTATTCAAATGGATAATGCTAGCAAGTTTACCTCAAAAGCATTTAATGATTATTGTATGGCTCTGGGAATTAATATAGAGCATTTCATACCTCATGTTCACTCTCAAAATAGCCTTGCAGAGTCGTTAATTAAGGGAATAAAATTTATTGCTTAGCCTCTTTTGTAGAATAGTAGGCTACCTACCACTTGTTAGGGCCACACAGTGTTGTATGTTGTGGTATTAATTCAACTCTGACCAACTGCATACTATGAAATTTTTCCATTGCAGATAGTGCGTGGAAAGGAATCAAGTATTTCTCATCTACGAAAATCTAGCTGTGCTGTATATATGCCAATCTCTCCACCACAATGATCCATCATGGGACCTGGCCAGAAGTTGAGGATCTTTGAAGGTTATGAATCTCCGTCAAGTATTTAACACCTAGAGCCTATGATAGGGGATTTGTGCACGGCTCAGTACGCTAATTGTACTAAGGATATTTTTGGCATTAGGGAACGATAAGTACCACATTAAAAGAATGTCAAGTCCTTAAATCCACGCACTAAAGGGATTGAAATTGAAGTTCGAAGGATAATAAATCTGCAACAAATAAGCTAAACATCTGCCAAATCCCTTCATTAATCATAAGAGAGTGAAAAGATCTCATATACATGCAGTATATGCACCTGAAAGAGTAGAAATACCCTAGAAGGATATTGAACCCAGTCTTGACCCTCATGGTGAAAAGAGTGGGAGGCCTCCAGGTGAACGGGACTCAATTCCACGGAGACGTCCGCAGAAGTAGAAAACCGAATAAATGAGAACATTACCCGCGACAGTGGAAGAAGCTCAACCTGATGTTGAGAAAAACCCTGAAGTGAGTAATCCTGGAGATAGTAACATTCCTGAAGTGATCCATCCTGAAGATAATAACCCCAGCGTATATTACGCACACAATTCAATGTTCGAAAGTCAGAACACACAGACTTCATCGTTGTGGGAAATCATGAGGAGCTAGAAGAAATTAATGAAAAGATATCCCTGAAGTGATGCAGGAGAATTGTATGAAAGAAAGACTACATTTGTCAATTTATATTTCACCTCTAAAATTGCTAAAAGCTGGATGCAGAACCAAAGTCTATGGTAGAATACCAGAAGCTCTCAGACAACGCTTGCTTAATAAGAGGAAAACTTTTGGTCCCATTGACCGAACACCTCCTAAAGTGTTCCCTGTAGGATAAATGGGTTTTTCATCCTGAAGAGAAATGAAAATAATCAGGTGGTGGGATATAAAGCGAGGCTTGTAGCGCAAGGGTTCGCGCAGTGACGTGGCATCAATTACGATGAAACCTATTATCCTCTAATGAGTGAAATAATGTTCCAAAATTTAATATTAAGTGCAGCAAGGTTAAACTTATCAATACAGTTGATGGATGTAGTGATCAAATATTTATATGGGTCACTGGAAATGAATATTTATATGAGAATCCCTGAAGGAGTTACAATTATGAATCCTAATAATCGCAACATGTATAGCGTCAAACTGAAGAGATCGCTATACAGATTAAAATAATCTAGGAGAATGTGGTATAACTAACTTAGTGAGTTTCTCCTGAAGAAGGAATATTGCCCCTGTGTGTTCATAAAGAAATCCCAGAATGGATTTTATATCATCTCAGTTTGATAACGATGATCTAAATATATTGGAACCACAAAGGAGATTAAGGAAGCAAGTGCTTACCTCACGACGGAGTTTTGAGATGAAAGATTTGGGTAAAACCAAATATTGCTTAGGCCTGCAACTAAAGCATTTCTCGAAAGGAATTTTTGTACATAAGCCTATATAAATCTCATCCTTTTAAAACCCCCATGGTAGTAAGATCTCTTGAAGTGGATAAAAACCCTTTTTTAGACCGAGGATGAAAAATAAGAAAGTGTTAAGACCTGAAGTGCCATACTTATGTATCTTGCAAATTGTAGATTTATTCACCATTCCTAAGCCAAAATCTATATTCCAAAGATGTGTCAATTGCATTGGAATGAGACGGCTTAGAGAAATGCAAAGTTCAGGGGGAGTAAATCTTTGAACCATAACCCTTATTATGATCTTGCAGATCCTAATATAAATTTAGAAGATTATAAATTGTACTCTTTTTCTCTTAGTGAGTTTTCCTAAAGTTTTCTCACATGAAGGTTTTTAATAAGGCAACTAATGCGACATAAAGTGTGAGTGCAATGTACTCTTTTTTCCATCTCCGTTTTCGCATTGGGGTTTTTTAGTGGAGTTTTTGATAAGATATGTGCATTACACAGTATTCGCCCAAGGAGTGTTATGAGATAAGATATTTCAAGTCCATATTCGGTTGGACTCTATCTCTATGTAGGGCGAATCTGAATTTATCTCTTGCTATTTTCTTTATATTTTGGGCATCCCCCTATCCTTATTTGGGTACCATATGGACCTCTTTGGGCTTCTATTGAATCGAGAACGAGAAATTGGATTGTACATCTTTTTGATTTTGATATCGATTTTGATACATATAAGGTGTCCTACGGATAATGCAAATCAAAGCTATTTGGTGTCTGACTCAGGCCTATATGACCGATCGATCGAAATACTGCAAGACTCCATCTTTGTCATATATGGAATATATCACATTAAAGAGAGAAAAAAGAATTTCCTCCCTGATTTATGTGTGCTCCAGTTTTGTTCCTGTGATTTTGTTGGTATGCTATTGATTGATCGTGGGTGAACGACCAAGTTTTACAGCAATATTGTGCTAGCAGGCTAATCAATAATCTCCATGCACTTGATAAACATCTTTTAAAAGTTATGTTGTAAAAGCATTTTTTAGGTGAAAATTGAAGTTTACACCATGCAGCATGCATGCGTGGTCAACAATCTAAAAAAATCCTCTAAAAAAGTTCTAATCGAAGTGCATGAGATGAGAACCTTTGTATCGTACACATTGATGCAACAAAATTGAAGAATAGCGATGGCATATCAGCAAGAACTAGGATCAAGGATAACCGACTAGGGGGGTGAATAGGAGGTTTCTAAATTTTTTACTCTGATTTCAATTTGCAAGATCACTAAGCAAAAATTGTAATTTTAACAATTTAGCGCTAAGTTTTCTAGTGATCACTAAATGTTCCGATGTTTCAAATATATCCAAGGTACAATTCTACACCAAACAAAATTATCAACTTGCTAGAATTGTAAGTTTCACAAGGGATCAAGAAATGCAAACCAGAAGCAAAGAACCTAAGAATTTATCTGGTGGCCTCAGAGACTTGCTGATCTCCCCTAATCCACGTTGAGGTGACTAAAACAATCTTGAAGCCGGCTCCACCTGCTTCAGCCTTCCTCGATCACTAAGGCAATTGTTTCCTGCTTCGGGTAGGCGAACTTTGGCCTTCACAAATTTTTGGGGCTTCTCACAACCTCTGTTGAGAAGCTCACCGCGCTTGATCACCTCCAAACTGTCTAGGAGGTGGCAACCTCCAAGTGTAATAAGCTTTGACACTTGCTTGAGGTCGAAATGAGTGTCTAGAGGCTCAAAACTAAATGCAACACTCAAATTTTGCTCCTCACTATCTCAAATGAGAATTGAATGTACTAAACAGAGGAGAGGGCTTGCTAGAGCTCAAATATCATCAATGAGGATCAAGAGATGGCTCTAGAATGCAGGTGGGTAACCCCTACCAACAAAACTAGCCGTTTGAGCTCGAATCCTACTCATGTTAAGATTTCCGGTGCTACCGCCCATGTAGGACCTGTAGCACCGGGCTCCAACTCAACGGTTGGACTAGTGCATTAAATGCACTGCCAGAGGTCGATGAGCAAAGGGTTCAATGCTATCGCCCAAATGGGACCGGTAGCACTGGGCCCCTTTTTAAAAATTTTCAGCTAGAAGAGTTCTCTGGAATTGTTGCATCGGACATTCAGACCGATGCTACCGCTAGCTCAGTAACACCAGGCTACCATGGGCGGTAGCATCGGACCGCTTGAATGCCCCAAAACACACCCTTTTGGACATTTTACACTGGGCATTTAGGCCAGTGCTACTGATTCCCGGTAGCACCAGGATACCACGAGCAGTAGCACCGGACCGCCTGGATGCTCAAAAACACACCTTTTTGGAATTTTACACCAGGCGTTTAGGCCGGTGCTACCGCTTCACAGTAGCACCGGGCTACCATGGGCGGTAGCACCGCTCTATCTAGTCCCTCAAAATACCCTTCTCGAGTTTTTACACACTACTCTAGGGTCGATGCTACCTCTTCTCGGTAGCACCGGGCTACCATGGGCGCTAGCGTCGGGATTCTAGAAACTTTCTTTGAAGATTATAGAATTATCAATTTGAATCATTGTATGCCATGATGCATGATTTCAATCATAGAATTGAGCCTTTAGACCTCAAACGATATTAGGATAACGTCAAAACCCCTCTTAATAGTACAACCCTATTTCTAGCAACCCCATCTTTTCTCCAAACTCCGAGATTGGCAAAAGGCTAGAAAAAAGTCCTTATATTTGTACCTTTGTCACTTGCTTGACATTTTGATCTTCTTTTGCGCCATTTTCGTGCTTCCATGATCATCAAACCTGGGGCTAACCTATTTTCATCATTCTTAAAGAAAATATTAGTCCTTTAACCATAATTGCCTTTGATTACCAAAACCATGAGGGACTTTGGGGCCTAGATGCTTTCAATCTCCCTCTTTTTGGTAATTGATTACAACTTGAACCATGCGAAATGAATTGTAATTTATTTTCAGTATGCGACAAGCGGAATATGTTGTATACTCAAGAGTTGAGTTTTATTAAAATTTTGCTTCTTGACATGTTGAGAAGAAGATTGAAGCAAAATGCCGTGAAAACATAATTGTGTAATTTAAAAATCTCCCTAAAGGTATGTATATGAGTAGATAATGAATATTTACACATATAGAGAAAATTAAAAATTTTAATGGAGTTTCATTTAAATATTTGAATCTGTGGATAAACAAACAATATATATATGCAAGAACCATGAGTGATTAACAATTGGCAATTTAAAACAACCATAAACATCCACAATGTCCATAAAAACATAAATATCCAAACATCAATCGTCCACGACATTCAACACATCCAAAAGACCAACCACAAGGTTCATTAAGCTTACATACAAAATATATAAAGTGAAACAAAAGCTACTCCTTTTAGCATCTTCATCTTCTAGCATCTTCTAGATCTCCGTCTTCATCAAGATTCTCCCCCTTTGGTATCAAATACCAAAAATGGAGGAAATTGCATATGAGCTCAAGAGGAAGGAGGATGCGGAGGAGGAAGAGGAGTACGAGACCCATAGCGATGAAATGCAACAGGTGCCTGCTGAGAGCAAAACTCCTCAAAAGATGAGCGAAGCTCAGAAATGGTCGAATCAATGGAGTTCACTCGCCCTCTGACTTCTTCCACTATCTGCTTGGTCTGAGTCTGATACTCATTCACTCGAGTAAAATGGCTCACCATGTCATGTTAGTAGAACTGAATATGATATCACCAACATAAATTTGACAAACAAAGAAATCTATCTCCATCTATTACTTTAGTGAAGAGTGTTGTATCAACTTTCCCAATTTTAAAACCTTTTGAAAGTAGAAAATCTCTAAGTCGCTCATACCATGCTCTAGGAGCTTGTTTGAGGCCATATAGTGGTTTTGAGAGTTCATAAATAAGATTTGGGTGTTTAGGATTCTCAAAACCGGGAGGTTGTTCTACAAACACAAACTCGGATATTTGTCCATTTAAGAATGCACTCTTCACATCCATTGGAAATCCAGAAGCGGTTTGAGACAAGAACCGGTTCTAGAACACAAGATCCAGAACCGGTTCGTATCTCAAACCGCTTCTGGAAGCCCTCTCCGGATCGTTGCCTATAAACCACCTCTGGTGCGAACATCACAATGGGTTTGCACCAAACTGCTTCTAATAGGTCGGTTGTAATGTCCAGTTCTGTAGTAGTGAAATTTGGGTTTGTAATGGTCTTATACGTGAGACTGTGAGAGCATAACATGCACACACGCATGGAAAACTAGCTAGAGTTTTGCACGGTACGCCACCTAACCAACTCGATCCCTTATTAATCGATCTAGCTTAATTGCCTATCAAATGTTACCACTATTGGAGTTCAGTCTACTTTATGTCCTACTTTTGGGGCTTTCGAGCAAGTAATTAAAATCTTTTTTAGTAGAAAACGGAAACGGGGTCTAGCTAGTTAGGATAGTCCTAATGCATATAGCTTCTATAACTTTCATGTCATCTAGATACTACATGTAGAAACTATACTCCCAATGGATAGTTTCTTCAAAATAAACTCTCATCCAATCTCCTCTTTTCTCTTATTTTCTCACCCAATCCCCTTTTTCCCTTTCTTGGTACTTGTGTAGAAATGATTTCCTACATGAGAAATGGTTTCCTTCTCTTTCATTATTAACTCTACCTCCACATCACCATTTTGCTTATATGGCAACCTAATTAATGCTATAGAAACTATCCTAGTCATCCCATTAGAATTGCACTTAGGGTATTCCCAACCCTCCACCTCAGCTGGTGTCTATAGAATTAATTACGCTGCCAACTAAGCAAAAATCTGATGTGGCATAGGAGTTAAGGAAGGGAGAGAAGGAAAAACGAAGAAACCGTGTCTCATGCAAGAAACTGGGTCGACGCAGGTACCAAGACTCAAGAAACTAGTAAAATCGGGGTTGGACATTTCTGCGCGCTTACCAAGCTGTATTTGTGGTGCATGTATTGGTTTATTGCTCTCATGCATTGCTTTATTGCTCTCTCCCTCCTCTAGACACTACTCATGGAAACTATGGGTTGGGAAACTATGCATTGGTTTATTGCTCTCTCTCCCTTCTAGACACTACTCATGGACACCATGGGTTGGGACTGCCCTTAGATGTGCAGCCACTGACTTTCAGAGCAGAAATGGCTAGTCAAAAGAGCAGACACATAGAGCACCGAGCCTAGCTCGGGAGTCCAGCCACCTGCATTCCAGCGTGGGAGCTCACAGAGGCATAGATACAGCGTGTGTGTATACGCACGTATGTGTGGTGTGTTTGTAGTCTTATTTTTTTTATCTTTCTTTAAAAAATATTAGAGCTTCTAGCTATTTTTTTTAAAGAAAAATAGCACACATATTGTCGACGATCGGGATCGCCAACCGCAGAAAATGAGGTAGGGGTCAATGAGAAATGGGACCACAACTGCGCTTTGCTCGAACAGAGGAATGAGGTCGTGGAGGTCGATGGTCGGAGCTAGGGGACAACGAGCGAGATGGAGGATTATCCTGGTTCGAGCCCCTGAGAAGGTAATAGCTCTACTCCAGTCACCTTGCGGTGGTGGTTCCTGATGTTTGTGAGTACAAGAGAGGGTTACAGCTCAATCTTGACGATGCTAAGTCTAAACTTGAACTCGGGTGTGTGTGTGTGTGGGTTCCCCTGCCCTAAGTGTTTACAAAGCCTCAGTCTTATACCCATTCTCCTTGCAACGTTCGGGAGTACTCCTCGGATCGTGGCCTTCATGCACATTGATAGCCGGTGGAAACCGTTCGATCCGCCACACCAAGCATTACTCCACGATCCCACGCTCAGAATCGCCAAGTGATGACGTGTTCGGGATCCAAGGAACGCCACCGACCTTGAATCATCCCAAACAAAGAGGTCGTGAGGGCCCCGAGCTCGAGATACGCGCCTAGGTCGAGCGGCCTCGAGCTTGATCCGAGTCTTTGATCGAGGCCTTCCGAGCTAGGGGACCGGTTGACTGTGCTGACCGACCAAGGGTTGCCCGGCCCCCGACACATATATATAGCCCAACGACGACATTCTGCTTTCAAGTCGTGACCTTTTTGTTCAGCAAAAATGAATGGACGAAGCACTCATCGAAATGACCTTACGAATAGATATTCGGTAGTTAGCGTCGCGAGATGCCAAGGGGTCGCTCAATGCTAGAGCACCAAGGATGTGGTGATTAAGGTCATTTGTTTAGGTTTTATTACTAGTTTAAAAGATGGTTTTTTATCTGAACTTTTTTTTAAAATCGTAAGTCTCTATATAACTAAATGTCGAAAGTCGTTGGAGTGGTGTTTTTTTTGGCTCATTGAGGACTGGTATTAGACTAATGCTATTAAAGTTATGATAAAATTATCAGCTCTACCATACACACATATACACGTACATACATAAATACATACATACATATACATATGGAAATACCCTAACACGTTTCATATCAACATTTAGACTTTGTTTGGTAGAGTTTCAGATCCCAACTCTACCTTAGATCTGGAGTTTGTAAGTTAAAATAAAATGAATTAAATTTATTTTTTTAGTCTAAAATGTAAACAAAATTACCTACCTAAACACTCTTAATATACCCATAGTTCCAGTTCCATTAATTTCTAAAGCTAGAACTACTTTGCTCTACCAATTTTATGGATTTTAGTTAAGCTAAGCTATACTAAACACTCATTTAGTTACGTGTGATTTTTTTACGCACGTGCATAAACCCTTCGACGAACACGTAGGATTGAATGATTGACAACTACACGTGCAGGAGTTGTCGATGCCTGTTACCGCTAGGCTCCAACGACAATCCAACTGGACCTGATCCGTACACTGCTTACGGATGGTTCTTTGCTGTAATTGATCTACGCCCCTTTTATTTGCTGTAATTGATAAAATATTTCTTTTGTATTACTGACATATGGTTCTATGATTACATATTAGTAAGACATTACAGAATATTTTATCAATAACACATGTAAGGGTCTATTTGACAGAGCTCCAAATCATGATTCTCCAGCTCCAACTCCAAATTCTCTACGGAATCGATTCTCTGGTGAAAGTGATTCCTGTCTAAGAAATAATTATAAACTTGGTGGAGAGGTTCATAACTGGGAGGTTGTGAATCAGGTGGGGAGCAGGTTTTTTTTGCTCCCAGGCTGCAACTCAAAAAACATGAATCACTTCCTTGGATTCCTATGTGAAGCTGGTTGATTTTTTCTTATTTGGTAGAGCTCCTCAGCTTCTTATGGGGAAGTTAAAGCTAGGAGCTCTGCCAAACGCACCCTAAGTAAGGGTATTTTATCAATTGGTCCGTTAAAAAAACAATAACCATTGTCATTGATCAATCTTAATACCAATAAAAAAATAGTTCAAAAACAATTATAATAGATAAATATAGAATATAGGGAGATCAACTATTTTCTTTTTATTTATTTTTGGTTCATTCTCTTCTACAAAGAGGTGGTATATTTATACCTATAACTCCTTAGGTGTAGCTTGGGAATTTCCTCCACTAAAACCAAGAGTTTGAATATATCTCAATAATCAGGACCAATAGTTCTATTATATCTCAATAGTTCTCTTTGGGCGAATACCGCATAATGCATATGCCTCATAAAAACTTCTCTCACAAACTTAGTGGAAAAAAAGATGAAGAAAAAGTCATTGCACTTGCATATTGTGTTATATTTGTTGCCTTATTGAAAACCTTTATGTGAGAAAACTTCAAAAAAACTACTAAGGGAAAATAAGTGCAACTTATAATTTTCTATATTAAGGTAGTACTTTCATGATCATATTACAGGTTATGGTTCAGAGATTTACTTCCTTAAAATTGCATATATTTAAGCTGTCTTATTCCAATACCACAAACACATCTTTAGAAATTGAATGTTGACAAGAACTTAGTGAATATATATGCTAGATTTTGACATATATAACTTAATTTATAGGATCTTTACCTCACCATTCTTCTAGAGTTCATGGGGATAGAAAAGTTTAGGGAGCAATATGCTTCATGATATTACTTTTTACATAACACATTTGCATTTATGCATCACAAGCAGCAATTATGGGGTATCAATGGTGTAAATACCACATAACTTCAAGATATGGCTAGGGATGGCAATGGGTACCCGAAACCCGATACCCGATGGGTATTTACTCCATTAGGGTACAAATCTGGTCCAATAATCATATCTATGGATACCTTAATGGGGGCAAACCTTCACCCGTTAGGTATGACGGGTACGGGTATGGGGGTACCCGTTCACCCGTGGGTATGATCCACCCGCTTCTCACTTGATGAGGTGAGTGTTATCAAATTCAAGTTGTTCATCATGCATCCATCAAATTTATTCATTTCTCCAACACGATACAAAAGTACATAATCATCAACTATTAATGAGAAACATATCATCAAGTTGACATGTTAAAAAAATCGAAAAACTTGAATTAGCTACACATTAATGCGGGTACGGGTTACCCGTCGAGTCCCCGTTACCCGCATGGGTACGGGTATGGGTGAATTTTGTACTTGCATGCGGGTATGGGTATTATAGCGGGTGAATTTTATTAACACGGGTACGGGTACAAGGTGGTGATACCCGCCGGGTATATACCCGTTGCCATCTCTAGATATGGCTAATCACATGACTTAGCCAAATATATTTGAAAAAGTCATGACTTTTTCTCATTTTCATCAAATATTGAAAAATTCAGACTTTTGCACGGTTTTGAACTGATTTGTGATTTATATATCTTCAAATGGAGTTATAATTTGATAAATCCATTATTATAATATTTGATTCTTCATAGTTGGTATTTTATACCAAAATTTATCGGATTTATTGGACCTTGTTTAACCAGTCTTTTAGCTATCTTTCGAAACTTAAATGAAATGTCAAAATCTAAAAACATGAAACTTTCTATTTTTTGAAACTTCGTGATTTTCATATCTTCAAAGTGGTTGTTATTTAGGAGATCCTCCCAACACAAAATTTGTGTGTATTTATTTGGAAAAGCTCCATGCCTTACCTCAAATTTTTTTGAGCAATTAAGTAAAGATTTAATATGTTTGAAAGAGGCACATTGGCTATGTCATATTAACAAATTGATCTCAAATTGACATATTTTTTTACATTGAGAAAATGAGCATGGTGTCTTCATGAAAAATGTTTATAGCAATGGTCTTTATCTTGTTTGGAATTTTCATGAAGTTTGAAGCACTTTTTCAAGTTGAAATAGTATTTTGAGGCCATTTCAATATCGAGATTATTTGAATGTGTTTAAAATATTATTTCCTCGTATAACTAAAAATATGGTCTTGTTTCAAATTGTTATACTCTTTTAGGCCATAAAAGGAGAGTTTGTGGATTTCTTGGTACTTACTTAAAATTATAAAATCAAATCCCCAAATAGGTCATATTTATCTATTTCCTACTCTTTATGACCAAATTCAATTGCAAGCCTTTTTTTTTTAAAAATACTTCATGTTGGCTTAGCTTTCTTTTGCTTTTTTTATTATTAATGACAAAAGGGGGAGAATTTTTGTAAGCTTTGATAAAAATTCCCACATTTAGATGATTGGTACATGCCTTGAGGAGGAGCAACTTATTAATAATAAGAACCTTACATGTGCATCATGTGCATTAACGTGTCATCCTCATATACATAATGCTTGATGCTTGAATTGCTTAAGTGACATGCATGCATATTTTTCAATAGCTTAAATTCTAACTATGTGTTAATTTATATCCAAATGTAGTTATTGATAACAGATTTGTCATCAACCACCAAAAAAGGGGAGATTGAAAGTTTAAGCACCATTACATTGGTTTTGGTGGTTAATGACAAATATAAATGTGAGACTAACTCCTTTGTTTAGTATCATATTGATTAGTCTTATTTAGATGGAAAAATAGAAATATCGGTATGCATTCGATATCATATTATCACATCTTGTTACATTATTTGGATATGAAGCTTTTGTAGTTATAATATGCTCATGTTGATTTAAATTCAATTATTTGCAATTAGGTTGTCATAAATCACCAAAGAGGTAGATTAAAGGATCTAGGATCTCCATTATGTATTAATGATGCGCTTTAGTGATTAGCAATAACCGGATGTGGACTAATATTTTCCATGAGTTGATAAAATAGGTTAAGTTCAATGGTTATAAAGACTTTGGATGACACATTTGTGATAGTGATCCAGCCAAAGTTCGGAATGAAGGATGCCATCATGTGTTGATGAGCATTAAGATCTTATAGTTAATGTAGTTCATTATGTGTTGATGAACAAGATAAGGACCCAGACATGGAGAGAAGATGATCATCATCAAATACAAGCTCCAATTGGATGCACAAGGCAAAGGTATAATCATAATAGGCCAAGGATGTATTCCTAGTCTTTTACCAGTCTCGGTGATTGGTTGGCAGATCGAATTACTAGTGCAGGTTGTTGTACTATTAAGAGGAGTCTTGTCTAGTAGTTTGAGTCTTATCATATGTTGATACCTCAATCCTGCTTGCTCTAGCTCCTCATTGCATGTGCTATTATTTATGAATGTGTTTTACAAATAGTTGAAGCTCATGCACTTACTCTTTGTAGCATGTGACTAAAGTTTGCAGATGTATTTTGCAAATTATTGAAGTTCATGCATTGATCATTTCTACACTCTTATTAGCTTGTAGTCATGCTCTTGATCAAATCTATGGTAAAGATTTCGAGAAATTGGATTTTAGACTTATCTGGCTATATTGGAGTTTTAGAGTTTTATAGAAATCTCTATGATTTCTTAGTCTTGAGAATATATGAACATCGTAGCCCTCTAGATAAGCTTCTCATAGAGTCCAAGATCACCTAAATTGGATTTTGGAGTAAAAAGTTACGATCCTTTTTAGATTGTGTTGTGAGTTTATCCGAATGTTGCAATTATGTTCGAATTCAATTTAGGACATTGTGGTAGAACTTGTGTTTTGGAGTTAATTTAGATTCAAAATGTTCAAATTTTGCAATTAGAAATGTCCGCATTAGAGAATTCAGAATGTCCTATTTTTTCTTATAATGGCTAGATGACACGTGGACTTGTGGCCGTTGAGAATGTCCTATTTTCTAATTAGGAATGTCTGAATTGGGTAATTAGGAATGTCTAGAATTGGATAATTAGGAATGCTTGATTTTGCATTTTTCATATTTTGTTCTAAACGACTAGTTTCTTTGAGAGGCTATAAAATTGGTCATTTGAGATCTTATAGAACAATATTTGAAAGATTTGAGAGGCATTTGAGCTAGATTTTCTTGTGTGTGAGATGTTTTAGCATTCCATTTCATTCTCTTAAGCTAGTGTGAGCTTCTCTCGATTGTGCATGTGTTGTACCTTGTGAGAAAAGAGAAAGGTCTCTAGTTGCATGTGTTGCTTCTAAAGGTGGATTAAGCATCCAATTGTGCATGTGTTGCACTTGGTAAGAGTCAAGCAAGAGGCTTAGTTTGTTACTCTTGGTGTCCGTGACACCTAGACGACATGGAGATATCGTGGTCCGGTGATCTTCTCAAGAAGCTTGTGAGAAGGTTTAGTGTGTTGTGAATGTTGGAGCTCAAATACCCAGAGGGGAGGGGGAAAGAGCTACCACTAGTGGATTAGGGGTGCTTGACTTAATTCGTGGAGCCGGTCCAATTCCTTTGAGCTTACCTCAACATAGATTTGGGGAGACCGGCAAGTTTCCGAACACTATAGTAAAAAGATCATGTGTCATCTTTTGGTTTGCTTCCTATTGCTTATTTACATTCTTGCAATTTACATTTCTAAATTGAATTGCTTGCTTATCACCCTAGGATTGCAAATCTTGATCTAGATATAGGTTGTTGGTGAACTTAATTTGACTAGTTGATTTAGGGCTTAATTGTGCAAAACCGTTTTGATTTACGCTTCCGCATATAAACTTGGTTTTAGCCAAAAAAATTTAAAATAGCCTATTGTCGGTGTTTCGTACAACCGGCAAGTAAATTTGTAAGTATAGGGGTCGCGCGCTCCCTCTCCTTGATGGTCGACTCGGGGAGTCCAAGATGTATATTGGTTCGGGCCAAATATCCCTACGTCCAGTTCGTGGTGGTAGATCTCATTGCTCAGGGTATGGCGGATTACAAGGGAATACACGCGAAGGCTAAGGACAAGCCCTTAGCGTTCGTCCGAATGACAGAGTTCGGGAGTGTTTGCCCGAGTAGAGGGGCTCGGGATCGGGTGCGAAAGAACGAGGATGAAATCCAGAAACATGAGAGAGAGCCCCCTTTCCCTGGGGTCCTGCCTCCCTTTATATAGGCGGAGCGGGCAGGTTACACGGGAATTTGGAGAAAGGAGGTAGGAGTATGCTTCGCCCGGGAGTCCCGGTCTTCGGTCTTGGTGATTGACAAGTTCCTGTTTATCCCATGCCGGGTTGGTAGACAAAACGGACAGTGTTCCGCTGGGAAGGTGCACACCGCCTCTCTCGCTCTGTCTACCGACATCGACGTGGCTTACGTTGTGCTCTGGTACCGCTCTTGGGATTTCGAGCGCGCCCCTCCATCGGCTCGACGGGGTGAAGAGACCGGAGCTTGACTTTGTAGCCTCTTGATCGCCTTGGGAAGGGGCCGCCCGCCCCTGCGTGGCCGTCTTGTCCACGGGGGCGGGCGGTCAGCTCGAGGCCGACCGACGACGTGGCAAGGGTCGCTGAGTCGGAGCTTGTTAGGGTCCCGACCTGAGGCCAGGTCGGAGCCCGCGGGGGCATCCGACCAGTGGCGAGGTCGGACCACCCTTGATAGGCTTGAACGAGGCTGAGAGTCCTTCGTGGCCCCTTGGGGCTTAGAGCCGGGCCCAGGACGAATCATCGAGCATTCCTGCCAATATTTAGGGATAATCCCATCTGTGAGGGACGGAGACTTTGGTAATGTTCTTCAACTATACAAGATCATGCAAAGATTGTTGTCGAGTTCCGTGCGACTGAGAGGGAGACGATCTTGAAGTAGATGTATACTTTGCTGTGGGGTACCCCTGGTATGAGTATTCATCACCTATTCACCCCCTCTAGTCGGTATTCTTGACCTTACACCTTTTTTAGGAGGAACTCACCAGGTCAATTGTACCACATTCTCTGAACTATTTTAATCTGTATTGCAACCTCTGTAGTATAACGCTAAACATGTTGTGATTACTTTTATTAGTATCTAGAATTTTGGCTCCTTTAGGGACTTTTATATAAATATCTGTATCTAGTGACCCATATAAATACATAGTTAGTACATCCATCAACTGTATTGATTAGTTCAAGCTAGCTGCCATTGATATTAAATCGAAACATTATTCCACTTATCACAAGAGAGTAAGTTTTATCGTAATCGATGATGGGTCTCTGCGTGAACCCTTATGCTACAGGCCTTGCTTTATATCTCACCATCTAGTTATTTTCATTTCTCTTACAGATGAAAATCTATTTTGATCCTATGGGGAACACTTTAGGAGGTGTTCGGTTAACATGACCAAATACTTTCTTTTTGTTAAGCGAGCACAATTCTATCTCAATTGTTTCTTTCCATTTGACATATCTAAACGCTTCTGGTACTTTATCATGGACTTTGGTTCTGGATCCAAATCAAGAGTTTTAGTAATTTTGAGACAAAATATATGTCAACAATTGTAGTTTTTCTTTTATATAAGTCTCCTGAATCCACATAATTAGTGAAAATTTCTTCATTAATTTTTTTCAGCACCTCATGATTTTCCACAATGATGGAGTTTGAGTGTTTCGACTTCCCAGTGACAGATTGTGCATGCAAATATTCACTGGGGTTATTATCTTTAGGATGGCTCACATCAGATATTTTTGCAACATCAGGTTGAGTTTCTTCCATTGTTTGGATAGTGTTCTCACTTATTCAGTTTTCTGTTTCTACGGCTGTCTCTGCAGAATTGAGTCCCATGCACCTTGAGGTCTCCCCCTCTTCTTAACATGAGTGGTAAGAGTGGATTCAATATTTTTCTAGTGTATTTCCACTCTTCCCTTTTTGGTACATTTACTACATGTATATGAAATTTTGTCACTCCCTTATGTTCAATGAAGGCATCTAGCAGATTATTAGCTAATTATTGTAGATTTATTATCCTTTAAACTTTAAGTTGAGATTTTTTAGAGTGTAGGTCTACGGACTGAATACCCATGACATTCCAATCTATTTTCCTATATTCTTTAGTGTGGTATTTTTCTCCCTATAATACAAGAAAATTATCCTCATCAAAAATATAGTCAGCGTAGCTAGCCATATGCAGATCACTTGTAATAAGCTCTAGGTATTTAATAATTGACGAAGATTCAAAACCTACATAGATTGCCAACTTCTGATGAGAACCAATTGTTGTACACTGTGGTGGTGAGATTGGCATGTATACATTACAGCTAAATTTTTGTAGATGAGAAATACTTGATTCTTTCTTGTGAACTATGTCTGAAGGGGTAATTTCATGGTATGCAATTAGTCTAAGTTGAATTAATATAGCAGTGTGCAGCACTGCATGGCCCAACAATTGGTGGATAGCATACAATGCTACAAGAGTGGCCTAGCAATAAGTTTTATTCTTTTAAATAACAACTCTGCAAAGCTATTTTAAGTGTTGATATGAGATACTAAATGCTCTACACTAAAGTTCAGAGCAATACAATAATCATTGAATGCCTTTGAGGTAAACTCACCATCATTGTTCTTTTAGATAGACTTGATCCTTTCATCTAAAAAGGATACTCATAATTTAATAATATGGGCCATTAATTTAGCAAAAGTATGGTTCTAAGTAAATAAGAGGTATACATAGGACCATCTAGTAGAAACATCTACCAATACGATAAAGTATCTAAAGGGTCTCGATAGTGCCTGGATAGGTCCAAAAATATCACCTCAAATTCTCTCTAGGGAACTCGATGATTCTTCCCAACTTTAAGATAATATGGTCTAATTATGGGCTTCCCTTTAGCACAAGTAGAGTATAAGAAGTCTTCAGGTCTAGGTAATTTCAGTAGTTTTAATGCTTTGGTCAGCAAAATTATTGATGAATTTTCTTATCACATTCAATCTAGTATGACCTAGTTGATCATGCTAGATATTAAATAATTCTAGCTTTTAAGTATTGTTTTCATCATAACATAAACTTCATATTTTATATGTGTGTAGTATAATCCTGAGAAGAAGGAAGTTTTTCATCCACACATTTATTACACCCGTTAAACTTGTCTGTACCATCCTCAGTTTTTGTCTTGATGTAGAAGCCATTCGGACGAATGTCTTTGAAATTTAATAGAGTGTGACTATACTCAGAGTACATGAGAGCATCCTCTATTATTATACGAGTACGCATAATAAGAACTATAATGGCTCTTCCAATGCCAATAATGATGGCATACTTCCGGCAATAGTCATAATATTTCCAATTTTCATAGTCAAAGTCTAGAAGATATTTAGTTTTTCTAAGAATTGAATTTGAGGTGCAACTGTCTACAAGATAGATTTTCTCATCCACCATTGGATTATACATTGTTCTATATTAGTTGTATACTTTTTAGCATTAAGACAATTGTTGATTTAGGAACATATTGCAAACTATAGAACAAACATAACACAATACATGAATCATCCTGCAAAATTATAATTTATTTAACTTTAAATGATAATCACTCAATAGGAGTGTAGATCAATATTCATTCATGAACTAGGACTAAATTGATAAGGAAAATATTAAGCAAACTCATAAGGAATATGTGACATCGACTTGCAAAGCAAAAGAAAATTTAGAAGACTAATTTAGGTCTCTTCATGGGTGTCCTGGGACTCACGAGCTCAGTAGAATCAATATACATATCATACTTCTCAACATCCAGGTCAACAATAGGTTGAATGGTGATATGTGCCTCAGTATTGTTCCCCTAAGTCTTTTTGACTTCTTCAGTAGATTACATGTAAAGGCCTATCAAAAGCTTCATGGTACGACAGTTGTGCGATCAATGGCCAGTGCATCCACACCCAAAGCAAGGTTGCGTAGGGTAAGTAACCTAGTTGATTGAGTCGCTCTCTAGCCCTTTAACTTTACCTCTCCAGTGGGCCTGCCTCTTCCCTTTTGTATTTCTATCATTCTTCTTCGCCATTTTCCCCTTTATGCTTTTAGCCTTTTTCATGGTCATGGATATTGCTAGCCTATTGAGCATTGGTACACACTTTGGGCATTGCCTGTGTCTAATTCGAAAAAATATGATGATTCTTCATTAGGAGTTCACCATGTTTTTCTACTTTTATCATAGTGTATATATAGCTCATAGTACTTTTAGTACTTGGCATGACGGTACTATTGCTGCAATATTCTCATGTTGGGGTAAAAGGTGTAAAATGTCTTGTCTATCATCTCAATATTTGTAACTTTCTAGTTATAAAAACATAGTTTGAAGGCAAGTTTGTGCATGATAGAGTTATATGCTATCACGGTTTTATAGTCCTGAAAGCGTAGGAGGGTCTATTCGCACTGTGCTTATGGTAGCAAGATATATCTTTGCTGATCATAACGTTCCTTCACAGAATTTCATAGTGCTAACGGGTTCTCCTTCATCAAATATTCGGCCTTTAGGTCCACGTGGAGATGGTGCCTTAAAAAGTGAAGAGTCACACACTTGAAGGCTTCAGGAAGAGCAGGGATGCTAGCTTCTGGCTAGGTAATTAAAATAGCTCTAAGAGATCGAGCTGTCAAGTTAATCTTGGCATCCATTGTCCAGATTAGGTAATTGCTGCCATTTAGGGTAAGCTCTGTAAATTTCCTATTTGCGATATTCGACATATCCTTTGTTATATTCATGCAAAAATTAATTTTACAACTGGTAAAATAAATGTATTGCATGCTCGCTCTTGTATCAGTAAAGCTTGGTCTATACTATTTAGTAGATATTTATCTAAAAATTTACCATAATTTTCCTAGTATTTTTCATAACTTTTCGCTAATTATCGAGCAATTTTCAGAATTACCAATGACAAAAAATAAATTCATCATATAATCATACATACACTAATTTTCAGAATTACCAATGACAAAAAAAATTTCAGAATTACTCCCGGGTGTAGTTACTCCCACATCTGAAATACCACCTAAATGAACTTGAAATACTACTTTATCACTTTGGGTACACTCATACACTAATTATAAAATACTCCAATGTGAGCCACATGGAAAAATTGCAAGGGAGTCCATGATTTTTAGCGTATTTTGCAAATACCTTCATACATGCACATAAAAAGGAGTATGTCCAAAAATATGCATACCACATTTGAAAAAATATATATATATATATATATATATATATATATATATATATATATATATATATATATATATATATATATATATATATATATATATATATATATATATATATATGGAATTATGGTAGGAAAGTAACCCCGAGATACACATCTTCAAATGTGCGCTATGTCTAAGGTTTAACAATTTTCAAAGCCCAAATGCCTAAAAAGTTTAGTTTCTAGGATTTAATATAATTTTATATAATTTATTATCTAATTTTTGGGATTACTAGAATTCTAGAAACTTTAGGGTCGGACTATAAATTTCTTTATCTCAAAAAATTTATGTAATTATACAAAACTTCAGGGTTTTTTTGCAAAATTACTGAAGCCACAAAATATTAGGTAATTAACCAAAACTTAAGGTGTTAATACGCAAATATGTCGTGGCCTCTTCGGGCCAAAATTAAATGGGCCATATGGCCCATCAATTTTCATGTGCTGGATTCGGTCTAGCCTAATAGCCCAGCTGCACAAAGGGGCCCGAGCGCTAGGGTTTGGCACACGGAAGTCACCAACTCCGCTTTAGGAGTCGCATTGGGAGATCAACTCTGTTATTTTTATTGATTATAGATTGATTCTCTTATACAGTAGAATGCTATATTTATATTCAGAATCCTTTAGGAACAGTTTCAAAATTCATTCACGAAAACCAAAAATCCAGATATTTCTTAACAAAAGGACCAAATGTCCGGTCATATCTCAACACAGCCGCGCACTCAACCGGCTACAATCAAACAAGCTACACATGGCATAGCGAAGCACCACGGATATATCGATGATGGTGGTATGGACCCCACTGCATGCCATGTTCCATGAACGATGGGATGCATGCGTCCCTCTTAACTTCTAGTTAGAGCTAGGTGTACCTACTATATGGATCACACTTGTCCTATGGATGGACTAATCTTGGAATTTTCCACATGAATCCTTTGCGTGGGGGATAACTACACGCGCACATATAGAACATTACACGTTCATGCATGCACACAGCCCAACTTAAGCACAAAATTAAGCTAAGCATGGTATGGGTGTGTAGGTCACGCATGACTTGGCACATTGCACATACGATGATGCATGCGCATACGTTAGAATGCAGCCGCCTTCCCTGCAAGTTAGTGTGCTAGACTGCCGGTGCAAAGCTTCTGGCACGTGGTGTAGTGTTAAGTTGATAGCAGATGTGACACGTCAGATGAACGAACGAATGGATGAACTCGGTTCGTGCTTAATTAGCTAGCTTAGAGCAGTCCCAGTCATCCACCTTAGTTGGTGTCCATAGAATTAATTACGCTGCCAACTAAGCAAAAATCTGATGTGGCATAGAAATTAAGGAATAGAGAGAAGGAAAAATAAAGAAACCGTGTCTCATATAAGAAACTGGGTCAGCGTAGGCATTAAGACGCAAGAAACGAGCAAAATCGGGGTTGGACGTTTCTGCGCGCTGATCAAGCTGTGTTTGTGGTGCATGCATTGGTTTATTGCTCTCTCTCTCTCTCCTTTAGACACTGCTCATGGAAATCATAAGTTGGGAAACTATGCATTGATTTATTGCTCTCTCTTCTCTAAATACTGCTTATGAAAATTATGGATTAAGAGCAAGGTTAATAAGAGAGCCAACTGCAGGCTTTATCTCATTGCCATATCATATACAGCCAACCTAACAGCCCACTCATATAATAGTTAGCCATACATACATACAAAGCTATTAATATTTGGCCTACATTCATTCTCTCATTCTCTCACCAAGTTTTTTGGAGCCGTCTTGTTGTAACAGTGAATCTGTGATAAAACCTGCTTCTTCTCTCCTCTAACTCACCATAAATATGATGTGACAATTCTTATAGCCTATTTATCTTACTTTATTATACTTGCTTTAAGACTGCCCTGATGAAGGTTGAGTATTTGACCGTCGTCCTTGATGCATGCCGTGATCGATGGTGAAGACGAGAGAAAGCAAAGAGATCAATACGTCCGGAGTTGATACACGCACCTGAAAAGCGTGGCTACTGAATGAAACTTGACAAAGTCAGAAAGAGAGAGAGAGAGAGAGATGAGCACGTAGACGGAAACTAGCACTAGTAGTCCAGTAGCAGGACCAGTACGTACTGGTCCAATCGGCAACGGGAGGAGGCGGCCGTGCCAGGTGGGCGGCTGAGTCGGCTGCTGGTGGCCCCCACAGGGGTCCTTTTTGTCGGGCACGGTCGGCTCTGCCGTGCGCGGCCGTGTCCACGTTCGTTGGAGCTTAGATCGATCTCTGCCTGACGGCTACCTATGCAAGATCAAGTTTTTTCCGGCGGTGGGTCCTCCTCTTCACCTCAATCGTTTTTCCGCAGGACTTATGTAAGATCAAGTTTCAAACCAGCCGGAGTAGATGCCCTGCATCACGGAGAACAATCTTGCCCCCCTAAGAACAAGGTATTTTCTCGGATTTGAAAATAAAGTTTTTTTAAAAAATATTGGAATTGATATCTCTCTCTATATATATATATGTCGGGGATTGGATAATTTTCATAAAGACTATCATACCTTGGCAACCGGTTTTCGGCCGACCATACTTCCCGTTGGATGATATCCCCAAGGAAGATCCTCGGGTGGACTAGCTAGTGGATGCCGCCCGAGCCATATCGAACTCATCCCCAGCATGCCTTAGTTTCGGCGTGCTTGCTTTCGGTTGTGTCTTGGCGATCGGCGAGTTGAAGGAAAATCCTGAGCATGACCAGCAGGTTGTGCTCGGTCTATAAAGACGACGTGGCGATAATTACGCTGCGGTTTAAGAGACCGTTAGGCCATGATCTAAGCCCATTACGTCCACGACGCAGCATGGCGGAAATCAAGGGAGGCAATTACGGGGCACGTTCGAGCACAATAATGACATGTTATTCGGTTGTAATTGCTACAGTCGCCTATAAATACCCCTGCTGTAGATTAGGGGAGAGACATGCTGACAAGCAACACACACATAGGGAAGTATACACAACAGATTCGCGCAAGCATCTTGTAAGCATCCAAGTAATAGTAAGATCACTGGATGTAGGATTATTATCTCGATCGTGAGAGGCCCAAACCAGTATAAAATCTCGTGTTCATTGCCCTTTCTAGCACCGACCCCTTACGGCATTCCTCGGACACAAACCCTTCGCGGAAAAGGGGCCCTGGTTGATACCACATTCAACAAGTAAGCTCGGCGGGGGATCCGTTTCCCAAACGTCGACAGCTGGCGCCGTCCGTGGGGATCGACTGAGTTCTTTCGTGAAGAATCCCTGAAGATGCCGAATTCTCAGGATGGTCAAGACCTTTGTGTCTTCAATGGCGTTTAGGATGATGACATGTACTACGCCGACGAAGACGTAGCTGGTGTGGCCGACCTAGAGGGTCTGCACCGAGCAGGAGTCCTTCACATGCCGCAGTATGAGTGTTTCCTCACTCATGACATAATTCCCTCATTGATGAGGAAGAATGTGATGGTCTCTACGATGGTCTAGAAATTCCTAATCATTTTGAGCCCGATCACGAGACCACGTCGCGGGGAGACACCATGATGTCACCTTCACGGTCCCAGTACTCCCACGACGTCAATATGACGGGAGGAGAAGAAGATCCCGAGGTCGAATCCTCGGGGGCTGCCCGTCATCGTCAATACGAGGCAGCCAAGAGCCATCTGGAGGCGTCCCTGAACAGAACCTTGGCGAGCATCCGTCGCCAAGCATGTGAAAAGACGGGTGCCAGGGCTGAAGCCTCGGCTCGTGGGATTTCTCGCGAGCACTGCTCTCCAGAGCACGTGCGTGACCACTGGCCAAGATCACCCCCTCTCGTTCCGCAGAGCGTTGAACGGTTGCAGGCCATGGTGACGGTCGTGCGCGACCTTCGAAATTTTCACGGTCAGGTGGACCTGGACGCCATGGGCGCGGTCGTAGCTGAAAATCTGGAAAAACTCACCGCCGACATGAAACTTTCAGGGTCCCCTTGCAACAAGGAAGCCTGGAGCATTTCCCAGGATAGTAGACATCGTTCTCCTATTCGCTCCTATCATGGCGACTCCCGAAGCCCTGCTTGGGAAGGCCGCAGGAAGCATGATCGGTACCACGAGGACATTCAGAGCAGTTCCCGGACAACCTCGGAGTAGTCTCCGTCGCGCCGATACGAGGAGGTATTCTCTCGCCTTGGTCCTCGTGTGGGGGCCATCGCGGCAGTGACCATCGCGGTCACCACGCTTGAATGGGTCATCACGATAGCCCGGCTTTCGGGTGCCGAGTTTTCTCAGCATCCCTCCATAACATCTCATGACCGAGCAAATTCAAGCCCAGTCACATCGAAAGATTCAATGGGAATCAAAATCTAGATGAGTTTCTCTCGATTTACTCCACTGCAATTCTGGCAGCTGGAGGGGATGAGGGAGTTATGGCCAACTTCCTCCCCACGGTCTTGGATAGAGCCGCTAGGACGTGGCTCTTCAACCAAAAGGAGGGTCGATCCGCTCGTGGAGCAACTTCGCGAGGCGCTCGGGCAAGCTTCGAGTCGCTATATTCGCCCGGGCAAGGAGCGTGACCTCGAGCGCTTGATCCAGACCGAGGGAGAATCCTTGAGACACTTTGTCCAGATATTTATTAAGGTAAGAAATTTAATTCCGAGCATTTCAGATGAAGCAGTCATTCGTGCTTTCAAGTTTGGAGTTCGAGACATCCGCTTCACGCAAGATCTGGAGATTCATCTAGACCAGACGGCCAACGAGTTGTTTCGTATGACCGACAGTTATGCAAATGCCGATGAGGCGGTCCAGTAGAAAAAGATGCTGGACGAAGGTAAGCTGCCACCTCAGCCGGGCCTAGAAGGCTCCATGAGCAAAAAGAATCCAGGCTCGATGGAGAAAAAGATTAAGAAGAAGAAGAGGTCGTTCGTACCAAGCATGGTGGCGGCCATCGAGTATCATCTGCCATGGGCTCCACTGTTGCAGCAGCACGGGAGCGGAAGCGGCTGGCTACCTCAGTGGCATAATGACCAGAGTCGCAACGACCAAAGTCACGACATCCAAGATCGCAGTAGCCAAGGTATGCCTTCAAACGATCGCTTTTGTCCACTTCATCAAGCATACGGGCACGACCTTCGCAACTGTCGAACCTGGGCATTCCGCCTGGAGAAGTTCTACAATGGCAAAGGCCCTATTCCCACACTCCCAGAGAAGGGAGAGAGCAGCAAGAGCAAGGGCAAGGGGCCCGTAGATGAAGATGACGAAGACATAGAGTACCAGGAGCCCTATAATCATATCACGGTTATATTCGGGGGCTCCTCGGCCTACAAGTCCTACAGGGATCTGAAGGAGACAGCACGGGAAGTACACCACGTCACTCAAGGTAAGCCCCCCGTGCAGCAGCTCAGGTGGTTCGAGTTGTCCATTACTTTCTCCAAAGATGATTGTCCCCTTGGAATGACCAAGCCTCAGAAGCTCCCCTTGGTCGTGAATCTGAGCATCAGCAAAACTACGGTGGGGCGAGTCCTCATTGATGGTGGGAGTTCCTTGGACCTCATACCCGCCAAGGTCCTGGACGAGATGCAAATTCCTCGGTCCAAGATCAAGAGCATAGCAATCCCATTCTTCGGAATCATTCCGGGCACCTCGGTCTAGCCTCTTGGCTAGATCGTTTTGCCCGTCACGTTGGGAGTCTGAGCAACTTCCGAACGGAGATGATCACCTTTGAAGTGGTCGACTTCGAGTTAGTCTACAACGCCATCCTCGGCATGCCGGCTCTTTCCAAGTTCATAGCCGCTACGCATCACGCGTACTAATGCTTGAAGGTTCCCAGCCTAAATAGCGTGATTACCATAAGGGGGAACCAAAGGACAACCTTGAATTGTGATGAAAAGTCACTTGACTTGGTCGGGCAGTTGCCTCAGCGCGGCCCCGATCAAGAGCCGAAGAATTCCCGGCCAAAAGTTGCCCTCTAGCCAGGAGGAGAAACCAAGGCAGTCCCGCTAAGCAGCACGGATCCAGCCAAGGTCGTGCATTTGGGATCTTCCTTAGATCCCAAATAGGAACTCGAGCTCATTACTTTCCTCCGAAAGAAAGCGGACGTGTTCGCCTGGTAGTCGTCCGACATGCCCGAAGTCCCAAGGGAAGTAATCGAGCACAGGTTAGCTGTTTAGCCTGATAAGAAACCTATGCGACAGAAGCTCAGGCGCTTTTCCCTGGAGAAACAAGCAATCAACCGGGATGAACTCGACAAGCTCCTCAAGGCCGGCTTCATCTGGGAAGTCAAGCACTCGGAATGGCTAGCGAACCCGGTCATCGTCAAAAAGAAGGAAGGCAAGTGGCGCATATGTGTTGACCACACCGGCTTGAATGCCGCTTGTCCCAAAGATAACTTGCCGCTGCCGCGCATAGACCAGCTGGTCGATGCAACAGCGGAGTCCCAGGCGATGAGCTTTTTGGACGCCTATTCGGGCTACCACCAGATCAGCATATCCCTTGAAGATGAAGAGAAGACTTCCTTCATTACCCCATTCGATACGTTCTGCTATACGACCATGTCTTTCGGTCTTAGAAACGCTGGAGCGACCTTTCAGCGCCTGATGCAGAAGACCTTCCCAGATCAAATAGGTTGAAATCTGGAGGTCCATGTGGACGACATCGTGGTCAAAAGTAAGCTCGTCTCAGGTCATGTATCCGACCTAGAGGAAACCTTTTGTAACCTCAACAGGTATTGAATAAAATTTAATCCTGAAAAGTGTGTCTTTGGGGTAAGGACGGGCAAAGTGCTCAACTACATGATCGGCCCACAAGGTATCGAGGCAAACCCGGAAAAGATTGAAGCCATCGAAAGGATGTGGCCTCCCAGTTGCGTAAAGGAGGTCCAAGCTTTGACCGGACGCATGGTGGCTCTAAGTCGCTTTATTTCCCGGTTAAGCGAGCGTGGGTTGCCTTTCTTCAAGGCGCTCCGCAAGCATGATGGTTTCACATGGACAGAAGAGGCAAACCGCTCCTTCGAGGAGCTAAAACAGTATCTATCCAGTCCACTTGTCTTAACCACACCAAGGTCGGGGGAAGCGCTTCTGTTATATATAACAGCAACCCCGCAGGCCGTAAGCGTGGTGCTAACAGTCGAAAGAGATGGGGTGCAGCGACCAATTTACTATGTCAGTGAGGTCTTGGCGTCTTGCACGGACCAAAGGAGCAATACCCTAAGGTCCAAAAGCTCTTATACTCACTGTTCATGGCCTCTAGAAAGCTGCACCACTATTTTCAAGCCCATAAAGTCATAGTTTCGATCAACTTTCCACTTAGGGAGATCCTAAGAAATCAAGACGCCGGTGGTCGAATAGCAAAATAGGCTATGGAGCTCGCCGAGTTTGATATCCACTTCTTAGCTCGCACAGCGATCAAATCCCAGATCTTGGCAGACTTTGTAGCGGAATGGACGAATCCGGTGCCACCCGCTACCGAGCTCGATAGATCCGGAGAAGGTCGTTGGACCATGTACTTTGACGGGTCACGAGCCTACGAGCGCTCGGGGGTTGGAGTCGTGCTGGTATCCCCTCAAGGATATCAACTCCAGTACACCATTCAATTGCACTTTGCCGCGACTAATAATACGGCAGAGTATGAAGGCCTCCTGGTCGGGCTACGAGCATGCAAAGCGCTTGGAGTCCAACGACTAATTGTAAGAGGCAATTCACAGTTGGTCGTCAACCAAGTTAATAAGGAGTATCAGTGTTTCGATAGCTCAATGGCGCTTTGCTTGGTTGAAGTAAGGAAGATGGAGAGGTACTTTAGGAATTTCAAAGTACTCTATATCCCCAAAAAGGACAATTCCTTGGCCGACCATCTTTCAAAGGTCGGTTCCTCCCAAATGGCCGCTCCGGCAGGAGTGCTCGTCGAGCACTTATACAAGTCCTCTATTCCCTCTGTAGAGGAGGCATTAGAGACGTGCGGTAACGTCTCCCTCCTCGACCATGGAGCAAATTGGATGATGCCATTCGTCCAATATCTTGCACATGGGACACTGTCCGAGGAAGAAGCTGAGCATTCCCGGCTTATAAGGCGATCCTCTCCCTACAAGTTGATCGAGGGTGCCTTGTACCGCAAAGGAGCACTAGGAGTCCTCTCCAAGTGCATATCTCATGAAGAGGGCAAATTCCTTCTTAGGGATATCAATGAAAGAGTGTGCGGAGCTCACTCGTCTTTTAGGACACTCGTGAGCAAAGCCTTCTGATTAGGTTATTATTGGCCAACGGCCTTAGCCGATGCCCAGTCGATCGTGACGACTTGCCGTGCATGCCTGTTTCATGCTCGCAAGGCACATCAGCTGGCGTACGTGCTTCAAACTATCCCTCTGTCATGGCCATTCTCGATCTAGGGAGACGATATACTCGGACCTTTCCCCCGAGGTCGGAAGGGCTGCAAATTCTTGCTCGTGGCCATCGACACTTTCACTAAGTAGATTAAAGTTGAACCCGTGTCGACCTTTTCGGCTCAAGCAGTTAGGAAGTTCTTTCACAGTAACGTGGTGACCCGTTTTGGCGTTCCCAATCGCCTCATCACGGATAATGGCACTCAGTTCACCAGTGAATTGTTTCAGGCCTACTGTGAAGATATCGGGACAAATGTCTGCTTCACCTCTGTAGCGCATCCGTAGAGCAATGGAGTGGCCGAGCGAGCAAATGGATAAATTATCCGAGGGATCAAGGAGAGGGTTTTCAAAAACCTCAGTCAGCATGGTCAATTGTGGGTGGATGAGCTTGCTTCCATCCTTTGGTCAGTTCACACTACTGCAAGCCGGGCTACGGGTGAAACCCCTTTCCAGCTCGTCTATGGTGCAGAGGCCATATTGCCCGCTGAAATAGTGATGGGTTCTCCAAGAGTGCACTTGGTCAACAGCATTGACTAGGAGCTTGAGCGTCTCCTTGACCTAGACCTCGCTGAGGACACACGTGAACGGGCTTTGTTGTGATCTGCGGTTTACCTACAGGCTCTTCGTAGGCATGCGGCTAAATAGGTCCGACCAAGGACCTTGCAAGTTGGCGACCTAGTCCTACGTCGAGTTCAGGACTTGTCAAAGGCCAACAAGCTGTCCCCTAGATGGGATGGTGCATTCACGGTCGTCTCGATGGCACGCCCGGGGGCTGTCCGCTTAGCGATGGAGAATGGTTGGGTGCTCACCAACTCTTAAAATATCGATCAGCTGCGTAATTTCTTTGTCTAGCTTTCATTTACCTTCGTGTCCTACGTTTGCTCAGTGATCTATAAAGTTCGGTTCTTTCGCCTACATGAATTCCATTCTTTCCAAGATTTTGTGAATGTCTCTAAGATCACTACCCGTTGGTAAGCCAACTCAATCTCGCACAAGGGCACACTTTTCTCCTCACAGTCTTGGTCATGGAGTGAGCTCGTGCGAGCAGGAACATTCGCTTCAATCAACCTATTCTAAGGTTCGGCTAGCGTGCGCAAGAACTTACAGAGTACCACGACCAGCGCCGAATCACTAATCTCGCCACTAGAGGCCGCAGTCTTCATAAGTCGATTATTGTTCGCAGTAGTCCTTCATTGCAAGTTCACAATCGCATACAGACACCCTCTCGGATGGTCCAGAGCATTAGCTTGATTCGCGTGTGTTCGGTCGTCGTGTACTCTATCAGGCAACCACACGTTCTTCCTTGTCAAAGCTATGCTCGCAACTTAGGGGCATGGGTTCGAGACATTAAGGAAGTCAAGGCCGTGTGTATTTCTTTCTCCCGACCTATCCCATACTCGCAACTCGGAGAATTGGTGGTTAGGTCGTCGAGGGAAAAGCTCGTATTTTTTTTCTAACTCTCCTTTGAACGAGCTTGTGGTCGTAACTTAGGTGCACGACCTTCATTCACAGCGGGGGCTTAGTTTGGATAAATTACCATGTTTTTCTAAAAACGTGCGCTTGTGTTTCGTTCTACTTTTACTTTTGTTCATATCCTTTTCATCTGCTCGCCTTGTTTCGTCTGTTTTATGCTGGCACTCATCAAAAAGGGTAAATCGCCAAAGATACAAGACAAAAGGCGAGACTCATGGCAAAAGTTATTTTTCCTTCAGATTATCAAACAAATTACATAAAGACAAGTCCTAGACAAGGAGCTATTTCCCGAACTTTGCCCCTCTGAGCGCCAAAGTTTCTCCTTAGCCTCATCGAGCTCGGCTTCAAGATCAAGGGCTCGCCTTCGAGCTTTGCCTCCCTGGCGAGCCTGTTGGCGGAGTCGCTTCATCTCATCCTTGTCTTGGTTGGCGAGTTCAGCGGCCTCCCGGGTAGATTGGCTCAGCTCGTCCGCTTTTTCCTCCAAGGTTTGAGAGTGTTGTTGTTCTTACTCTAGCTTGAGCTTGAGCTCGCACATCTGCTCTCTGTTCCTTGCGGCATTTTCTTCGGCTTGGCAAAGCTTTGTCTGAACCTCCCGGGCCCAATCTTTAAGGTCGGCCAGCTCTTGCTCAAGCTCCGCTACTTTGGCATCATGCTCGGCAGTGAGCTTAGCCACGACCTTCGGGGGAACGGTCGCCGATTTGAAGTCCACCATGGTCTCTTGGAGCACCTGCGGGCAAGAAGGTCTTAAATTTTCGTTCATTTCCAAAGAAGAAAGTTTCGGAAATGAGGTACACTTACCCAGCGGAGACGTACACGAAGATTCTCCTGGAAGGCCTTGGTGATGTCTTCCTCCAGAAGGTCCGCGAGATCTCCCACAGGGGACTTCGACGGGGAGACTTAGTCTTCTTCCCGAGCATGCATTTCGCTCGGGGCCCTTTCATTTTCCTCCCGAGCAAGAATTTCGCTCTGGGGCTTCAAGCCTTCCTCCCGAGCAAGCATTTCGCCCCGGGGCTTTGCGCTTTCCTCCCGGGCAGGTAGTTCACCCAGGGGCTTCGTGCTTTCTCGAACAGGCTCTTCACTCAAGGGCACGGGGTCTTCTTCCTCTTCCCGAGCAGCCGATATGCTCGGGAGAGCCAAGTACACGTCCTGGAGGGATGGACCCTCCAGGGCTAAAGGCTTCGCAGCCGGCTGGTCGGTTTCGTCGGCGAGGTCTTCTGCCTCCGTGAGATCGACGGCCTCTACCATCACAAGGTCGGCAGCAAGATCGAGCTGCCTCTCTATGGCACGATCGAGGATCTCATCAACCATAGCCCCAAAATCCAAAAAGTCCCTACGAGCTATCACGCCACATCAATAGAGTGGGGTTAGCTCGGTCAAGAAAAAAAGAAAGAAGAAAAGAAAGGAGAAAAGGCGAAGAGCAAAAATTACCTTGGTTAAGTTCCTCGCTGTCATCTTCGACGGTTTTGGTCGCCGTCGCAGCCACGAGCTCGGATTTCTCCGCGGCAGCGCGGCTAATCCTTGCCATCAAGAGGTCGACCGCCTCCATGTCGACCTCCTCCAAAGTCTTCTTCGGGCGCCGGCGCTTCTTTGCAAGGGGCGCCGTGTCTTTATTCTCTTCCTCGGACTCTCTTGCCAAAGAACCCGAGGTAGCTCGAGCAAGTTTAGCTGAGCGCTTAACGATCCCCCCTTCACCACTGAGTGGGCATCTTCGCCTCCTCGGGCGGTCTACTTTGCTCATGCCTTTGCAAGTGAGCCATCAGACCCAATTTTCTCTCGAAGTATCCTTTCATCTAGGCCTTCAGGTCACTTACCTCCATTCTATCGACGAATTCTAAGTGTCACCGAAGAGGGCTCTTGGTCGAGGCTGCCCGCGTCTTTAAGGGCCGGGCAGGCGGTGGTGGTGGCGCTGATCATTTCCCCTTCGCCTTCTTGGTCTTGGCGGTAGGGATGGCTCCCCCTTGGTTGCGCGATAGTGGCTTAAGTTTGGCCACCGCGGCTTCAAGAGCGATTTTCTTCTGCCAAAAGCAAAGAAAACGTTAGAAGATACTCGGGATGTGTTTCCTCGAGCGTGTATCGCAAGGAGACTCACCACTTCGCCCCGCTCGAGCACGTTCCTTGGGATCTATCGCCCATGCTCGAGCTCTTTGCCCTTTGGGGTACCAAACATCTCGGCAACCCATTTCTCCACCCAATCATTGCTCGGGGCTGCAATCGATCAAGAATGAGTGTTAGCACGAGCAGAAGTCACGCATAAGGGGCAGAAATTACCTAAATTCAAAAAGGTTACCAGAATCAGCTTCTCGGGTGAGGTTTTACCACCCGGAGATTTTGAAGAAAGGATATTCCCTCCTCAATGGGGACACCCAATTCTTGAGGTAGTCCCGAGAGATGTCGCGACCAGTGAGCCCCATGTTGGTGAGCTCGTTGATTGTCATCAATGTCCGCTCCTCCTCGGCCTGCACGAGTGGGCGTGGGGTCTCGACAGCTTGAGCCGCCGCTTTGGAGTAGCGGAGAGTGCTTCCCTCCGCCTTCTTTAGGTAGAACCAGAAGTCGGCCCAGCCCGACACCGAGTCCTTGAGCGTGAAGACAGGACTCCTTTGGTGCTGCTGAGAGAACAAGGTCGTAAGAAGGCTTCAAGACCGGACTCAAACAAGCTTCTGCTCGAGAAAACTTACCAGACGTGCCTTCGCGGGTGGGGTCGTCACAACCCTTGATCTCGTAGAACGGGTGTAGCCTCTTTCGCAGAGGGAACACCTGGCTCCGCAAGAAGTCACTGGCGATGGCCTGCCCGGTGAGACCGCGAGTGGCACAAATGTGAATGGCGGCGATGGCCTCCTGATCGATCATCAGGTCGTCCGCCTCGGGAGTCTGGCGTTTGCCGGTGATGGGCGCTCCGTTGTACGTGAGCACGCCGTCCTCGCCCCTCTTCAAGTAGAACCATCTCTCGGTACATGGACCGAGAGAGTCCTGAGCATGGAGCTGGGGGAAGGCCCAGGGAAGTCCCGCCCGCAACCGGAAATAAAGGCATCCGACCACGGGGTCCTTCCCGGTATGAAACAAAGAGAAGAAACGGAAGAAGAGAGACGGGGTGGGAAGGATCCCAAGAAACCCCTCACATACATGGGAGAAGATGGAAAGGAGAGGAATGGAGTTCGGCACCAGGTTGACGAGCTCGATCTCGCATTGCGTGAGGATTGAGGCCACGAAGTCGCCTTCCGGCGTCCGCAGGCTGAAGATTATGTAATGCTCGGTGCTGACAAGCTTGTCGTCTCGGGGTTGCAGCTTGGTCTCCCCGCTCGGCAACCGCCATGTCGCCGGGTCCAGCAGCCCCAAGCTCTTGAGCTCCTTCATTCTGGCCGCCGACAAGGAGCTTTTTCCAAACTTGGCCATGAGGGAGGCTTAGGGCTTGGTCGAATGCAAAAGTGCAAATTGAGCAAAGGCCAAAAAGGGCGACATTGAAGAAGGTTCAAGAAAGTTCGGGAATTCTTTAGGAGTGCTGATGGCCTGGGATTTATAGACCTTGATCGTCGTCGGTTAGAAGATATGGCGTTTCAAAAGGTGCGCTAGTTTCGATTTGACAGGAGCATTTAGAGATTTGGCGGCGGGATCGAGATGTTGCAGGCGGTTCCGCTACTCTCCTGTATCTATACCAGGATTTCGAAGGCCAAGGGCCGCCAGGTGTAACTGCGCTAAGCCTTGTGGTTGGTCTCTCCGCCCGACCTTGACCTTGGGCTTGGGCAGCTCTGGGCGCGACCAGGAGATCGTCCCCTTACCAGGTCATGAGGCTCGAGGTCATTCCTGATACCCGAGTACGACCTGAGCCTCGGGGGCTAGCTGTCGAGAACTGGGAAATTTGTGCTTGGTCAACGGATGGTCAACGAGGCCCCTACCTCGAGCTCGAGCCGCGTAATCCTTAACCACGATGTGGACCGCGTGGCTCCCTTATGACCTCGAGCTAGGGGGTAAGGAGTCAGCCTCCGCTCGGAGGAGTCTTGCTCGGGATGTGAATCGTGCATTCAACCGGCGGTTACGGAGGCTCTTAAGTAGTGGAGTTAAGCCATGCGTGGGCGGCAAATCCGGGACGGTTACGCCCACCTTCATTACGCACGAAGCCACTCTCCCGGGAATCTCTCCGGGACGTTTCCAGCAACGGCTAAGAGGGATATATAACTCCCTGGGACGAGTGCACAGTGGGGACGGACATCAACATCACAACATACACACACACAAGCGCTCAGGCTACAGGAGCATGAGCTAGAGCGCACATTCCTGTACTCAAGCATAGTGAGATTCATCGCCTCCGGGCAAGACTGGAAGTAGGGCTATTACCTGTCAACAGGGGCTCGAACCAGTATAATTTTGGGTGTCCCGTTCGTTGTCTTGGCCTCCGACCATTAGAGCAGTAGGACCGACCTTTTAGTGAGCGAAGTCGATCTAGGATCCCGCATACACGACTCCTCCCCTTTTTCATTTCTGCGGTCCGGCGATCCCGATCATTGACACTAATAAAAAAGTTTCGATACGAAAAAAATAAATCAAAAAAATTTAAATTAGAAAGTTTCAACTAAAAAAAAATCAAAAAGTTTTAGCTCCAAAAAAATCAATTCAAAAACATCCTGATCAAAAAGTTTCTATTCAACAAACTTTTGGTTCGAATAATTTGCTTAAAAAACTTTCAAAAGTGGTTAAAAAATACTTATTTTGAAAAACATAGGGAATGGAAAGGCGAGAGACTTTGAGGGAGAAGGAAAGTAAGGGAAGGAAGAAACTGATGCCACTTGTCATAAGGAGAGAGTCTTTAAAGGGAAGGTGCTACCACTCGTCACAAGGAGACGTTCGCAGAAAAAGAGTTCCATGCACCTAAAGGCCTTCCCCTCTTCTTATCATGAGGGATAAGAGTGGGATCAATATCCTTTTAGGCTATTTTCACTCTTTCAGATGCATTTACTGTAGGTATATAATCTTCTCACTCTCTTTATGATCAGTGAAGGCATCTGACAGATTATTAGCTATTTATTGCAGACTTGTTATCCTACAAACTTCAAGTTCAAATTCTTTAGTTCTTGGGTCTAAGGACTGAATGCTAGTGGCATTCTGACCTATTTCTTAGTATTCTTTAGTGTGGTACTTTTCTCCCGCTAATGACGGGAAATTATCCTCATACAATCAACATACCAAGGCATGTACAAATCCCATCATAGGCTCTAGGTACTTAATACTTAATGGAGATTCATAACCTACACATATCCTTAACTTTCAGTGAGGGCCCATGGTTGTACGCTGTGGTGGTGAGATTGGCACATATACAACCTAGCCAAAATTTGGAAAATACTTGCTTCTTTTCCATGCATTATCTGTAAAAAAAGAAATTTAATAGCATACAATCTGTCTGAGTTAAATTAATACAGCAGTGTGTAGATTCTATGTGGCCCTAATAGCTGGTGGGTAACCTATAATTTTGCAAGAGTGATCTAGCAATAAGCTTTATATTTTGTGAATTTAATGATTCTGTAAGGTCATTTTCAATGTGGACATGAACTTATTGAAAGTTCTACATTAATGTTTAAGGCCATACAATAATCATTAAATGCCGTTGAGGTGAACTTGCTAGCATTGTCCATTCGAATAGACTTGATCATTTCTTCTGAAAAGAAGACTCTTAATTTAATAATTTGGATAATTAATTTAGCAAAATCATGGTTCCGAGTAGATAAGAGACATTCATGGGATCATCCAGTAGAAGCATCTATCAGTACCATAAAAGTATATGAATGGGCTTGACAAAGGTTGGATAGGTCCACATATATCATCTTGAATTATCTTTAGGAAATTCAGTGATTCTTCTTTAACTTTTAGGTAAGAGAGTCCAATTATGAGCTTCCCTTTAGCACAAGCAGGGCATAAGAAGTTTTCATGTCTAGGAAAGTCAGCAGTTTTTATGCTATGGCCAGCAGAATTATTGATAATTTTCCTCATCTTGTTCAACTCAGGATGACCTAATCGATCATGCCAAATATTAAATATTTTTGGGTTTTTAATTATAGTTTTCATCAAAACATAAATTTTAGGTTTTATATATGTATAATAGAACCTGGAGGAGAATGAAGCGAGTTTTTTAACCACACATTTTATTATATCTATCAAACATAGTCATGAGTAGATATTTTATACCATCCTCATTTTGTCTTCATATAGAAACGATTCAGACAAATATCTTTAAAACTTGTAGAGTACGACTGGACTCGGAGTAACTTAGTCATGAGTAGGTATTATATACCATCCTCATTTTCTGTCTTCATATGGAAACTATTCAGATGAATGTCTTCAAAACTTGTAGAGTACAACTAGACTTAGGGCATAATGGAGCATTCTCTATTATTATACGAGTACCCAAAGGGAGGACTATGATGGTACTTCCAGTGACAATAATGATGGCATCGCTTTTGGCGATGGTCATGATATTTTCAGTTTTCTTAGTCAAAATATAAAAATATTTAGTTTACCTAAGAATTAAATTTGTGGTGTGACTGCCTACAAGACAGATTTTCTTCTCTGCCATTGGATTATATTTTGTTCTATATTAGAAGTATGATTGAACAAGCAAGCAATTGTTGCAATAAAAACATATTGCAAAATATAAAACAAACAAAACACAATAAATCAAAACATCCTGGGAAATAAAAATTTATTTAACTTTAAATAATAATCGCTTAACAAAAGTGTAGACCAATGTTAATTCAGGAACTAAGATTAAATTGATAGAGGAGACACTTAAGGAGAATGTGACATCGATTAGCAAAATGAATGAATATTTAGGACTAATTAGGTCTCCATATGAGTCATGGGTGTCCTTCTGGGACTCATCAAGCTTAGTATGATCAAGAACAATATCATCGCACTTCTCAGCATTCCTGTCAACAACAGGTTGAACAAGTGAAGTATGCCTCAATATTGTTCACCTTGGTCTTTTTGACTTTTCCAATGGATTGCATGTAAAGGTATGCCACATGCTTCGGTGTGTGGAAATTGCGTAACTAATGGCCACTTCATCCACATCTAAAGTAATATTATGTAGGGTTGGCAGCCTTTTAACTGAATCTTGCTTCTAGAAGCTCCTTGATCATTTACCTCTACTTTTACACTAAGATTTACCTCTTCCCTTCTATATTCTACCATTATTCAATTTTCTCCCTTTATGCCTTTATCCTTTTCCATTACTATGGCTATTGCTAGTCTATTGAGTATCTGCATGTCCTTCAGACATTGCATATATCCCATTAGAGAGGGCGTGATGATTCTTTATTAGGAGTTCATCATATTTTTCTACTTCTAGCAAAATGTATATGAGCTCAAAGTACTTCTAGTAATTGGCATGATGGTACTGTTACTGCAGTATCCTCATATTAGAGTGAAAGGTGCACAATGTCTTGTCTATCATTTTAGCATCAGTAACTTTCTAGTTACGACAAGCTTGTGTATGGCAGAGTTGTATGTTGCCATAGTCTTAAAATCCTGAAAGCATAGGAGGGTCTATTCGCGCTATGTTTCTGCAACAAGACAAAGATTTGCTGGTTATACCATTCTTTCAAGGAATTCTATGGTGCCAACAGGTGCTCCTCCATCAAGTATTCGGTTTTTAGGTCCACATGGAGATTGTGTCTTAAGAAGTGAAGAGCCGCACACTTGGTGGCTTTAAGAAGAGCAAGGGTACTAGCTTCAAGCTAAGTAATAGCAGTTCTAAGAGATCGAGTTGTCAGATTTAATCTTAGCATCCATTGTCCAGGTGAGATAATTGATGCCATTCAGTGTAAGCTTAGTAAATTTCCTCTTTGCAATGTTCGACACATCCTATATGCAGGTAACATTGCATTTTACTACCGTAAAATCAATATATTGCATGCTCACTTTTAAATTAGTAAAGTTTTGTCTATATCTATTCGATAGATAATTATCTAAAATTTTCCTAGAATTTTCTAGCATTTTTCATAATTTTTTCTAATTTTCAAATAATTTTAAAATTACTAAATAATAGAAAAATAAATTCAGTATGAATAAACATGGAATTATGTTAGAAAAAATAAACCCAGAACTATGAAGCTTCCAATATGTGATAAGTCTAAGGTTCAATAAATTTACGGAAACCCATGTACCTAAATAATCAATTTCTAGGATTTAATATAAATTTTTAGAATTTATTAACTATTTTCGGCATTACTAAAAATGTTAGAGTCTAAAATGTAAATTTGCCACAGTCGGTAAATACTTATGCAAATAGCCAAAGCTTCGCGGGTTTAACTGCTAAATACGTGGCCCAATGGGAATTTCGGTCTTCAGGCCATGTGACCCGTGACAGCTAGCGGGCCTCATTTGCCATTGCCACTCATGGAGAAGGCGCACCACCTTGTACCAGCGTGGGCTGGCGCATCCGATATCGGCCTGGTCCGGTTGGGCACGGGCTCACGTCGTTTTGTCCCAAGTGGCGGTGGCAACAAGCGTGCGGTAGTGCGTCAGGCGAGGGGACATGCACGGCGGCTCGCCGTGCTCCGGGCGCAGCGCCCATGCATGTTCAGTGGCTCACACGAAACTGGCACTTGGCAGTGCTCGGCTGTTCCACCACTTGAGCTGTGTGGCGTCGCGGCGGCGACTTCGAGCGCGGCAACGACGACTTCGGGCAAAGCGGCTCTAGGTGTGGCCATGCAGCACACCCGGTGGCGCGGATCCAAACGTGTGACACAAGACCATCTATTACTGTAGAGAGACTATATCATTACAAACGATTTTAACTACAAAAAGTCTATGATGATGACTCACTACTACGTACAGAAAAGACTATATCATCACAGACAGATTTAACTACAAAACGTCTGTGATGATAATATACATCACAGACGACCATCATCATAGACGGTTTTTGACTAAAATCGTTTGTGATATCAATACATATCATAGATAGTTTTAATCAAAACCCGTCTGTGATGTTGAAGCGAGTGAGCAGCCGAGAGAAGTAGCAGCTTACAAATACCCCGCTTCAATACCCACCACTCTAGTCTTAGATCCTGAACCCTAACCCTAGGCGCCGCCTCCGCCTCCATTTGCTCTACCCACCGTCACCAGGAGGAGGGAGCCGTAGCCTTAGAGTCGTATCGCAGGTGCAGATCGAGGTGAGTGAGATGCCAAGGGACGTCGTGACCTCGTCAGTGCTGCCGCCTGTGTCCTCTTCGCAGCACCACCACGCTGCAACCTTTGCGCGCGGGCTCCTCTGCCACACCGTCGCCGGTGCCTCCGCTAGTAACATGGCCTTAGAGCTCTACCCATTTCGGCTTAGTGGTTTGTTAATTCGGATTTGGGTGTGTGTGAACAGGGCCGACCCTGAGGGGGGCAGGGTGGGCGGCCACCTCGGGCCCCTAAAGTCATGGGCTCCAAGTATGCAACTACACCATGAGCTTTAAAGTTTATATGAAACTACATCATTAAAGAAATTAATATTCGACCTCCTCCCAAGTATGCAACTACATCATTGAAGAAATTAAACTACACCATTTATATGAAACTACACCATGAGCTTTAAAGTTTAAAGCTTTAAACCTCATTGAATATATATGAGAGTAGGTGGAAGGGGCCTCCATATAAGTTTTCGTCCTGGACCCCTAAAATACCAGGACCGGCTCTGTGTGTGAAGTAAGCGCTGGATTTGGGGGATTTGTGCGTACGTGTGGTAGCGGCGACCTCCGTGTGCCCACTGGATGTGATCAAGACAAGGTTCCAGATGCACGGCGGGCTGGCCCAAGCTTACCACAGGCACAATCGGAGGTGAGAATTCTAGGTGCATGGTAAATTTGGGGACTTACTTAGAATATCAAAATTTGGAGTATCTAAGTAATGGTAAATTTGGAGACTCAAAATTTAGAATATCCAAGACATGGTAAATTTAGAGACTTAGCTAAAATTTAGAGCATCCAAGTTATAGTAAATTTGGAAATCTGAATGATGTGCTGAACCAATGTGATTATAGATGATTTTACGTAAGAACCGTATGTGATTATTATATATTTTACAGATGGTTGAAAACTGTTTGTGATGACGATTTTAATCCATATGTAATATCCTCTTTTATAGTAGTGACCGTCGTGATAGCCGACGGCATCAAATCCCATATTTCCATAACCTTATTGATTCCGTACTTCTATTCACGCATGCGTGGCTCTAGCTTTGCGAGAGCCTTGTATTAATGCTAGCTATATATGCGTGGCTCATTAGGAGCGCCTCGTGTGCAGCCCGCGATCAGGGAGTGGCTCTGGCCCGAGTAGGGGTGGCAACGGGTATATTCCTCGGTGGGGAGTCCCCCCACCCCCGTTGGGGCACTGGGTCCCCGTGGGGAGCCATACCCGCTAGCCAGCATGGTGTCCTTGGAGCTATTCCTGTATGCAGATTACAGAACACTCTTCTAGCTCTGTATATATGTACATATATCCAGCCATTCCAATCATGTCCACTTACCAGTTACCACACTCAACAAATGATGGGCACATAGATGCAGTTTGTTTAAAAGGGTAATTGACATCAATAATTCAGGAAGTTTACTTGAGCAAATATAGCAATCTAAGGGTATGTTTGTTTAGGTTTGAGCATGAGCTTATTTGGCTTCTAGACCTCTATAAGCCATAAGCCAAAACAAACAGTATTTTTTCAGCCAGACGGAGAGAAGAAGCTCCAACCCAATTTGCACTACGCGAGAGAAGCAAGGAAAACGATGCTTCTTGGGCTGGCTGGAGCTTCTGAAAATCCCACTTCCCTGGTACCCTTACAACTTAACATGTATTCTACGAAAAATTGCCATCCTCATCCAGCTCCAAAGAATCAAATAGCTTCTTCCAGCTCCAAAGACTTCTCCTCCAAAGACCGGCAAAACAAACACAACCTAAGTATCTAGCCAAGCACAGATTTATGAATAACTTTCTAACTGCTTCCATGTAACTTGATTAGTACTCAACACAGCAACATGGATGCATGGTAGGCTGGTAGCACTCAAGTTCTCAACTACTCAAGTAACTCAACACAGCAGCATGGTAGCACTCAAGTACTCAACACAGCAGTAGCACTCAGCCACTCAGCACAACAGCAACAACATCAACAACCAATAAATGATTAAAAGGTAGCAACATGGTAGCACTCAACTGTCAACATGGTAGCACCGTAGCACTCCTGTGTGGTAGCAGCATGGTAGCACAAGCAATGCATAGCTTAAATAGTACACATGGTTCACAATCACATAATAGCAACACTAAAGGATGTAGTGAGTAGTACTAGTGACCACCAGTAGGTAGTAGATGAATTGCACATCCGTTTGAGCCTTGAGTACTCAACAATTGTATAATGTCCAACTCACAATGCCATCTCTTATAGAAAACAGAATAGTTAACTATTTGAAATATAAGCCAATCTTGTGAGCACATTAATGCCTCCAACATCTCAAAAGTGAGACCGCTACGATGCTCGCTAAGAATTCTCTCACTTGTGCTAAAAGCGGACTCAAAAATAACTGTACTTACTGGAATAGCAAAGATGCCGCGTGCAATCATTCTCAAAGTAGGATAACATGTCCAGCAACTTTCCACCAATCCAATATATTAAAAATTTTCTATGTTGTTGGTACAGAGTCATCATCCAAGTAACGATCTAACTCAGATTTCAGCCTAAAAGATTCGGACCTTCTCTTAGCAACTCGTGCATTAAAGATTAACATAACAGCTGGAACTTCAATTGAAGGTATTGTAACCGATGATTTTGTATTATCCACATGATGATCTACTTGATAATCAATCATCAAGTTGCAGAATGAGGCAGTGACTTCTCGAACACAGTCCTCACAATTTTCACCATTAACACCATGTAGCATTTCGAAGCAAACTAGCAACATTTCAGCCTTGAATCAAGGATCAAGAAGTGTAGCTATGCCCATTAGGTTTTGAATATCAGTCCAATACTTATCAAACTTTTGATTCATGCTAGCTGTCATTTTTTCTATAATTGGATTGTCACAACTTGACCATTGCCTAATTTTCATTTTAATTTCACAAAACTTAGGGAAGAAAATATTAGCAGTAACATAGTCAGTTCCTGAAAACATTTCAATAATAGCATAGAACAACCATAGCCTCTCAACAATATCAGTAGCAAAGTTCTATTCTTCTTCACTAGGACCACAAATGTATTGTTTCTCAATATGCTTCACACGATCAAAAACAGCCTTGTAGGGTAAAGCAACACTAAGTATAGTGAAAGTAGAGTTTCATCTAGTTTTACAATCAAGAGCTATCTTCTTTGTTATTTTAACTTTAACAAATTGCTTTAACAAACTTAGCAATTCCTCGAACTTCTCCATTGTTTTTTGTGTGGCAGTTCAAAAAGCTACACTATCATGAATGTTTTCAATAGCCTTAGTCATCACATCCAACCCATCATTCACAATCAAGTTGAAAATGTGTGCACAACAACGCATGTGAAGCATCGTACCTTTCAACATAAGCTTGACTGGCCATATCTTCCCCCACAAGTAAATCAATTACCTTGTCATTTGTGAAGCAGTTGTCAAGAGTTACGGTGGATAGCTTCTCGTCAAGATTCCAAGCAACTAAGGATTCAAAAATTTCTTCGATAATAACTTTTGTAGTATGTGGAGCTGGGACATAAATGAACCTAAAGATTAAAGAAATTGTGAAAGTTAGAAATGGGTTACATAGCAGGTTCATGAGCAACAATAATGAAAGTCATTACTCATTACCTTATGACAATGCTCCTAAGCTTCCATAAGTTGTCGATGAAATGGCCTGTGATAGCCATGTATCCTTTCTTTTGGTTGTCAGACATCCACATGTCACTAGTTATAGCAACTCTTGATCTATTCCTCGCCATATACTCAATAGCCTTCTCCTTTCTTCTTTGTATTGGTCCACAATGTCTTTTTTAGCAATTGAGAAATGACAATAAGGCATTACAATAAAGAACAACTAGAGATATAACAATTTGCAGATAAAAATTAAGATATTTCATACCAAATAGTGTTCCTTGACACCATTTTAAATAGGGGCTGCAATGTACAAACAAATCTCTGAAAACTAACATAATCAACCATGGATAAGGGGTATTCATGCAACACCATCATCGCAGCAAGTTCCTTTCTAGCAATTTCTTGATCAAATGTATAGTTCTTCACCAACACTTTCCCTTTCTCCTTAGAACTAAACCTAAAAAGGATTGAGAAAATGTCTTATTGTGTGATACCATTTTGCTATTGCGATATGGACGCCTTCAAATGATCATGAAGATACTTAGTTCCATTTTTAGTTTCTCCCCCAAGTTTTTTGAAACAATGATTACATTTCGCCTGATTCGATCTATGACTTTTACTCTCTTAAACTTTTTCCAAACAACTGAAGTCAACTTTCTCTTGGAGCCAATACTGATATCCTTATCTTCTTCATCTGAAATTTCTATCTCCTCGTTTCCCTCCCCAAGTGCTTCCGAATCATTAACCGACTTAGGTACGGACTCTCGGTGTGATTGTGAAGCATGTGACTCAGGTACGCCTTGGCTGTTGCTTTCAGTCCGAGGGGTCGACATTATAAATCTAGCATTGAGGGACAAATATATACCGTTAATATTGAGGGACTAGTAGACTTTGCATGCCCAAAATATCAATCATAGGTACTATTAACATGGAGCAAATGCATACTGTTAACATGTAGCATATGCAGTCCAACATTGCATGCTATAGCTTAGACCTAGCTAGAGCTAGTTCATTCCGAATAGATGAAATGCTAGTGCTAGTTCATTCTGAACATTGAAATACCAGTAGATATATGTAGTTAACATTGAAATGTGTACTGTTAATATTGAAATACCAGTAGACAGTCACTGCTAGTGCTAGTTTATTCTGAAGTCTGAACAAATGAAATAGATACACCAAAAGTTGTCAAAGAAGTTGGTTCAAGAGAGATTTATAATTCCATTTGACCATTTGACATTCATGATTTTGAATGTTATTTTTAGTGATGGCATATGTAGTTAACAATTAATCAATTATAATTCAACTTTCCCAGTTTCATGTACTCAGAAATGAGCCAAAAATAATGAGCCATTATTGAGGACAATGCATGCATAGAGAAGAAACACAAAGCACATACGAAGATAAAAGAACAAATTATATCATTTATCTTACAAATTTGCTGTCCAAATTTATGCTACAAATAATATTAGCTGTTGGCCTGGTAATACTACATATGAACAATAAATAAAACTTCTATTGTCAGCAATCACAGAGAGGGAGAGAGAGAGATGGACCATAGGGTAGTGGCGGTGACATTGTGATTCCGAGGCTAAGGAGACCGAGGCCTAAGGGAGATGAGAGCCACAGAGGGGATGCAGGCATGCGGCGGCCGACTTCTAGCCTGTCTGCCTGTGGAGGTTCAGTGGCGAATCTAGAGGGACAACGTGACTCGACCTCCTAGGGGATGCTGCAGTAGAGCTGGAGCAAAACTGAGGAGGCCCAGCGGCGGATCTGGAGTTCTAGAGGGACTAGTGATGCGGCGACGGATCTGGACTAGAGCGACACTAAGGTGGCCCGGCGGCGGTCGGCGGATCTGGACTCTAGAGGGAGTAGTGCGATGTGAGGCGATGCGGAGTAGACGACAGGGCTCTAGGCTGATCTGGAGTCTGGACAGTGCTGGGTGGGCGGCGATGGATCAGGAGTCTGTGGGGACTAGAGGGAGTAGGGGCAGTGCTCAGTCGGCGATGGATCTGGGAGTCGAGAGACTGGGGTTGAGGAGTTTGGGGACACCGCACACCAGATGACCAGAGTGATTGGGAATTTGGGAGGCACTGAGCCGAGCCAAGGTAGACTTAGTCACTCACTCAGTGTACTGACTAACCGGAGCCGGGGACCAGGTATCGGGGATGGGGAGCTCAGAAACGCCCCCGGACCCGATTCCCCCAATGGAGATAAGTATCTTCTATTTGTATCCCTGTAGGGAAAGAAATTTCCCTCTCCCCGTCCTCTAATAGAGAAATTCCCCGTCGAGGAATGGGAAATGGGGCCCCATTGTCACCCCTAGGCCCGAGCAGCGAGCAAGCAACTACGCGTCTGGCGGTGTATCTTCAAGCGGCCCTCGGTGAGAGCAGCGCGCAGCGGGTGCAGCCTCCACGATGGCTGCTGGCGGCAGGCCAGCGACGTAATTTTTTTTTTCAACTTGTGTTTGAAGTAATCTAATTAGGGAAAATAATCTACAGGATTAAAAATTTATTCAGAAACGATTTACTTACGTGCAATGAACTTAATTATGTATAATATATGACAGATTTAATCGTTTAATGCTAATCAAATTTGATAAGTGATCTTAATCAGTCTTGGTGAAGCTTCGTGTAAAAATCTAAAGCGACGGCTCGGCAGAGGAGCTCATCGTGAACATATCCAGCCGCCTTTTAGGCGATGCCCACGCCTCCACAAGTCCACATACGGCAGAAGAGAAAGGGTAACTCCACGTACCTGCATGGGCCACCGGTACTCCACGTGCAACACGCTTGCAGCGTGTACTCCATGTGCGGCAGAAAAGCTTGTGGATCTAGCCACAGGGCGATCTCTGAGACAAGCGTGAACACTGCCGCAACGGCGGCCGAGTGCCCGCAGCGTTGTTTTCTTGCTCGACGCGAAGACAGGAAGATCACGCCATTTCCATCGCCGCGTCTGCATCGTTGATCGTCAACACTAGGACGTTGTTTGGTCTAGGAAAGCTTTTATGCTAAAAACATGTTGTAAAATGATAACACCTGCCATAGATCAACTATAACATATCGATCGAACAGTATGAACAATCACGACACAAAATATAAGAAGGCAAAACTATCTCTTCTCTTATTAGATTAATTTTTTTATAAAAGGATGACAAATACTCCCTCCGTCTAAATTTATAAGGATTACTTTTTAAATGATCTTATTTATAAATATAATACTTGTATGTAGATTTAATAAGACCTTTCTTCTATACCCTAATTTATTCTCTCTCAACTATATGCATTTATTCATTACCACCTACACAAAGTATATCTCTCACCTTCCAACATAATTAAGAGGGACCATCTAAATCATTTTCTCTCGTACCTTTCTCAATTTCAACGCAACTTTAATCCTTATATAAAGCCAAAATACGCCTTATTTTTTTAGACGGAGGGAGTATATAATAGTAATCAATAAGAGACGGATTCAGATTCGTCCACACCAAGATGGAGCCCAACCATATTTAGATAACTAAGACAAGGAGTGTTGGAATTAGTAGGTTTTTCCGGCATTTTTTAATCCATAAAGTTGTATAATAAACCATGACATATGTGATCAAGATGAACAATAATATAGTGTTAATTGTTTTGCTAGACATATCAAAGTTTGAACAGACTATCATGCCTAGCTCGCATGATTTGTAGAAAATAGAACATACAAAAGAAGAGTTTAAGAAAGTACCCGATGGCGGGACCATTACGGAGGCAATGGTGGCGCTGCTCAGACCGGTCGACATTCGATCGCAGCTAATCGATGTAGTCGATCTTAGTTGATCTGGCGTAGAGGTTCGCGATCACGATCCCGAACGGACTTCGGAAGTAGAAGATGTAGTCGATCGAATCGGAGCGATCGCGCGATCGCTCCCAAAAACTCGATTGCGGCTATTTCGGCGCAGAACTTCAGATGAGCAAGGTTTGAGGTTCTGCTCTCTCTGCTACGCTTTGTCTTGTATGATGAATGAGACGGAACACTTGGAAGCAAAGCGGCAATGAGAGCTAGGAGGAGATGAAATGTATCGTGGTGGTGTGATGACACAAGGTGGGCGCCTCCTTATATAGGCGCCGAGAGGATGCACTGGATGTTTGGTGGTGTAATTGGTGCCATCAAGAGACCATTAACCAAGTCGATTACTTGCCATCAAAGGGCCATTAACCACATCGGTTACAAATGGCGGCGTCGATTCTGAGCCACCATCAACCACGTCTGTTACTAGTAACGGTCGATGAGTTCTTGGTCATAAAGCCCGATTTAATTACTCTTTAACAAAAAAACTTACCCAACACATCACGTCATACTGTTCGGCACTTTTGTGCCGCCTCATGCAACCTGCAAGACGACACGCAAGGCGGCTCGGCAGCAAGCAAGATGTGGCACATCAAACCCTTTTCCAACCTCACAACATATGGACACATGACCTTTCTATTTAAGTTTGGTCAACCACCTCTCAATTACCCATGTGGGATTAAAGTCCTCGTAACTCCTAGTATTGCACATGGGCCTTGGGATTTATTGATTTTAATTATAAATGGACCCTAGCCCAATTATTCTAACAATCCCCACCAAATTCCAAGGCATATGTGAAATATTCTTAGTTCCACTGTTGTTTGATATACCAGTGTTTCGATGGAGACTGTTAAGTTGAACATCCACCTAGGACAAAGGCTACACTCTTCCACAACTGAACAATGGACTATGCCTTGAATTGACAGTTTTGTGCGAATAAGTTTCACTAAAGTCCTTTACTGGTACTAGGCTGCCATAAGCATCCCCTCGGTTTGGAGTGTATAAGTCATACTCCTTGGCCTTTCATGAGCTTCTAGAGATCACCCAGTCTCATAGACTGTGACTAGCAGTCGGGCTCATATAGGTGTATTCCTCGCAAGATGTTCTGTAGGACAACATCTCTGCTTTGTAAGCCACTCGGAATACATTAAGGTATAACCAACCTGCCATACAGAATAGGAGAGTAATGCATCTCCAACGGAGTGGGATATGTACAAGAATACTCTCCTCCCAGCCAGCCAATAGCTTGTTTCATCACCCTACTTCACGGGATCTCCGATCACATAGGATGAGTTACTACTAAGGCGTGACTCATGTGGGTCTCAAGCCCATCTCCCTCGATGCTTCATCTATCACATTCCGTGATAGTCCCTTGGTAAAGGGATCTGCCAGGTTTTTAGCCGTCTGGACATAGTCCAATGCTATCACTCTGGAGTTTTTCATTTTCCTGACAGACTTCAACCGCCTATTGACGTGTCTTGATGACTTCATGTTGTCCTTAGAACTGTTGACCTTGACAATCACAGTCTGATTGTCACAGTTCAAAAGAATAGCAGGTACCGATTTTTCAACCACCGGCAAGTCCATCACAAGCTCACGCAGCCAGTCGGCTTCAACAGTGGCGGTGTCTAATGCTGTGAGTTCTGCTTCCATTGTTGACCTCGTTAAGATGGTCTGCTTGCAAGACTTCCATGAAACAGCGCCACCTCCCAAAGTGAACACAGATCCACTTGTGGCTTTTATCTCATCGACATCGATATCCGGTTAGAATCATCAGAACCCTCCGGTACCCTTGGATACCGGTGTAGTGAATTCCATAGCTTCTCAGTCCTTTTAGGTAGCGCAATACTCTTTCTAGAAACACGCCATGATCACCTCCGGTTGAAACAAACCGGTTGAGTTTGCTCACAGCAAACGAGATATCTGGCCTCGTAGCACTAGCTAGATACATCAGTGAGCCAATGATCTGGGAATATCTCAATTGATCCATTGCTATACTCTGATTTTTCCGTAATAGCACACTAGGATCATACGGCGTTGGAGCAGGCTTGCAGTCACTAAAACCAAAGCGACTCAAGACCTTTTCCACATAATGGGATTGCACAAGTGTGACCCCACCATCATCTTCTCTTAACAACTTAATGTTTAAGATGACGTCCGCTTCTCCCAAATCCTTCATTTCAAAGCTTTCAGACAAAAAGTCCTTGACCTCCTTAATTAAATTAAGGTTCGTCCCAAATATCGATATGTCATCGACATACAAACACAAGATCACTCCTCTCCCCACCATAGCGGTAATACACGATCTGTCGACTTCATTCACAATAAAGCGTGAGATGTCAAAGTTCTGTCGAACTTCTCATGCCACTGTTTAGGTGCCTGCTTAAGGCCGTATAAGGACTTCAACAATTTACACACCTTCCCTTCATGACCCTTTACTACAAATCCATCTGGCTGTTCCATGTAAATTTCCTCCTCCAACTCTCCATTAAGGAAAGCCGTCTTAACGTCCATTTGGTGGACAATCGGGCCGTGAGAGGCATCCAGTGATAGTAGTACTCGAATAGTAGTCGGTCGCAAGCGGTGAATAAGTATCGAAGAAGTCTTCGCCTTCTTTCTGGGTATAACCCTTTGCAACAAGCCTCGCTTTGTACTTATCAATCGTACCATCGGGCTTAAGCTTCTTTTTAAACACCCACTTACATCCTCTGGTATACACGTAAGGGCGATCCACGATCTCCCAAGTTCCATTAGTCATGATAGAGTCCATCTCACTCCGACCGCTTCCTTCCAATAGTCGGCGTCCGAGATGAATAAGCCTCAAGAATGGTTTTTGGAGTGTCATCCATTGGATATACAATAAAGTCATCACCAAAAGACTTTGCGGTCCTTTGTCTCTTACTCTTGCGAGTTACTTCATTGCCTTCATCTATAGGATTTTCCACAAGTGAGGGTTCATTGTGCATTACAGGAATAGTAGGCTCAGGAAAAATGATAGGTTCTTCGCTTGAAATGCTAGGTGTTTCTTTCATTGGAAATACATTCTCAAAAAATGTGACGTCTCTGGATTCCATTATGGTGCCTTCATGCATATCATGAATACCAGATTTTACTATTAAAAATCTATACCCAACGCTGTGAAAAGCATAACCAAGAAAAACACAATCCACGGTTTGTGGTCCAAGCTTACGCTTCTTTGAGATTGGCACACTGACCTTACCCAGACAACCCCAAGTTCGTAAGTAGGAGAGATTCAATCTTTTCTTTTCCCATTCCTCAAATGGGGTTATCTCTTTATTCTTTGTAGAAACTCTGTTTAGGACATGACATGCCGTCAATATAGCCTCACCCTACCATTCCTTAGAAAGTCCCGATGTATCTAACATGGCGTTAACCATCTCAGTTAGAGTGCGGTTCTTCCTCTCCGCAACCCCGTTTGATTGCGGTGAATAAGGAGGCGTCCTCTCATGGATTATGCCATGTTCCTCGCAGAATAAATTGAACTCATTTGAAAAATATTCTCCACCACGATCAGACCTAACCCGCTTAATCTTTCTCTCAAGTTGATTTTCTGCTTCAGCTTTATAGATTTTAAAATAGTGAAACGCCTCATCTTTTGACTTCAATAAATACACGTAGCAAAATCTAGTAGAATCATCTATCAACGTCATGAAATATTTCTTTCCGCCTTTTGTCAACACACCATTCATTTCGCACAAATCCGAGTGAATTAGTTCTAACGGTGCCAAGCTTCTCGTCTCTGCTGCCTTGTGAGGCTTGCGAGTTTGCTTAGATTGCACACACGTTTGGCACTTAGAACTTTTGACAGACGTTAACTTTGGAATTAAACTCATACTGGCTAAACGCTTCATGCAACCAAGATTAATATGACAAAGCCGGGAATGCCAAACATTGGCATCATCATCACACACATGGTTAACAACGTTATTACTCAAATCCGACAAAGATAAGCGGAACAAGCCTCCGCTCTCATAGCCTTTTCCAACAAATGTTCCAAACTTAGAGACAACACATTTATTGGATTCAAACACCAGTTTATAGCCCTCTTTACACGAGAGAGAGCCACGACCAAGTTCTTCTTGATAGATGGGACATCTTTGCACGTTCTCGGTACCGCGATCTTTCCCAAGTAAACTTCAGATCGACCGTGCCAACACCACGAACATAAGCATGTGATCCGTTCCCCATCATGATGGAGGAAGTCCTTGCGACCTGATAAGAAGAAAACAAGGAAATATCAGCACACACATGAATATTTGCCCCGGTGTCAATCCACCAATCAGGTAAATGACATACTGAAAGAACTGAGGGTAAATTACCACACCCGGACGTTCCAACATCAGTATTGGCAACAACAACATTTGCTGATTTTTTCTGCTTATCCTTGTGTTCTGGACAGTCCTTGGCCCAATGGTGAACTTCCGCACACATGCACCTCCTTTCTTGTTGTTGTTCTTCTTCTTAAAACCGTAGTCTGAATGGCATTGTTTTTGTTCTCGAGGCTTGTTTTGCCTTTCTTTTGGGATTGGAAATTCTTTCTCTGCACCACATTGGCACTAGAATTTCCCTCATGTCCCTTCACACGCGTGTCTTTTGCTCTCGCCTTCTCCTCAACATCAAGAGAACCAATCAGATCAGCAACGCTGAATTCTTGTCTCTTGTGCTTTAGAGAAGTAGCAAAATCCTTCCAAGAATGCGGCAGCTTAGCAATTATGCAACCTGCCACAAACTTGTCAGGTAACACACATGGGAAGTTTTCGAGTTCTTTTGCAAGCGACTGAATCTCATGAGCCTGTTCTACTACAGTACGGTTATCAACCATTCTGTAGTCATGAAACTGCTCCATGACGTATAGTTCACTGCCTGCATCAGAGACCCCAAACTTGGCCTCAAGCGCATCCCACATTTCCTTGCCGGTGGATAAGTGCATATATGCATCCACAATATTCTCACCAAGAACGCTAATGATTGCACCACGAAACAAGTTATCCGCAGCCTCAAACGCTTGCTCCTTTTCGAGAGTGAGTTGCGTTTCTCCAGGCTTAGGCTTTCCGCTTGCAACATGATACACGTTCATGGCTGTCAACCACAGGATCATTTTTGCACGCCATCTTTTATAATTTGCGCCCTCAAACACATTGAGTTTTAGCGCAGCAGCAAAGCCAGTAGCCGAAAAAGACCTACGTTCAGGTTTTTGGATTGTTGGAATTAGTAGGTTTTTCCGGCATTTTTTAATCCATAAAGTTGTATAATAAACCATGACATATGTGATCAAGATGAACAATAATATAGTGTTAATTGTTTTGTTTGGACATATCAAAGTTTGAACAGACTATCATACCTAGCTCGCATGATTTGTAGAAAATAGAACATACAAAAGAAGAGTTTAAGAAAGTACCCGATGGCGGGACCATTACGGAGGCAATGGTGGCGCTTCTCTGCCATGACGATCGACATTCGATCGCAGCTAATCGATGTAGCCGATCTTAGTTGATGCGGCGTAGAGGTTCGCGATCAGATCCCCGAACGGACTTCGGAAGTAGAAGATGTAGTCGATCGAATCGGAGCGATTCTTGATCGCTCCCCAAAACGATTGCGGCTATTTCGGCGAGAACTTCGCGATGAGCAAGGTTTGGAGGCTGCTCTCTCTGCTCACTGCCAAGCAGTGAAATGAGAGACGGAACACCGGAAGCAAAGCGACAATGAGAGCTAGGAGGAGATGAAATGTATCGTGGTGGTGTGATGACACAAGGTGGGCGCCTCCTATATAGGCGCCAGGAGGATGCACTGGATGTTTGATGGTGTAATGGGTGCCATCAAGAGACCATTAACCAAGTCGATTACTTGCCATCAAAGGGCCATTAACCACATCGATTACAAATGGCGGCGTCGATTCTAACCGACCATCAACCACGTCACACTAGTAACGGTCGATGAGTTCTTGGTCATAAACGCCGATTTAATTACTCTTTAACAAAAAAACTTGCCCAACACATCACGTCATACTGTGCGGCACTTTTTGCACACGCACCATCTTGGCGCTGACTTCGGCAGCAGCGCATGTGGCACATCCAAACCCTTTTTCAACCTCACAACATATGGACACATGACCTTTCTATTTAAGTTTGGTCAACCACCTCTCAATTACCCATGTGGGATTAAAGTCCTCGTAACTCCTAGTATTGCACATGGGCCTTAGGATTTATTGATTTTAATTATAAATGGACCCTAACCCAATTATTCTAACAATGAGTCCACCACAATTCCCAAAAAATCTCTATGGGTGTAAACGATTAGCAGGGTGTGCAGTCTTTCAGACCGTGTGCTGGGCCGGAGTTGCTCGGTACACCATAAAAATGGATCGGCGTCCGCCGCCACTGCCATGTTCGCTTAACTAGTCAGAGTGGGACAAATTAAAGCGGAAATGCCCGAGAGATGGATGACGCGCGTGGGCGTGGCGCCATGAACTTGGCGGTGCGTGCGATGGCCCGCTCGTGCGCGCTGGGTGAATCGTAGGCGGTTGGGTTTGCCGCCCAGAAGTTGACGGAAGCAAAGTTTTTTTCTCTTTTTTCTTTTTTTTTAACCGTAGGTTTCCTGTCGGAGATAAGCGCTGCCGAGCCGGCCATCCCGAGTCCGACCGCTCCTACAGTGACCGATTGTCACTCGCTCACTGAGGCTGGCCTATCCAGATCCGAATATATAAATCTGAACTTTTTGTACATGCTGCGCTAGTTCAGAATTATGTTAGTGTATATATACTCAACATCAGTAAAATACCACAATCTTACAATGGAAATAAGATGAAAGATATCATATATTAAATATTACTAGTTGTATGACATTATGGTCAACTTACATGACTATGCTTCACAGGGCTAAACAATAAATTAAACTGCAGCGGAATGAAGACATAGATAAACCCCTCAGTATACCACAAGCAACTGATAAGACTCGTATCCTAAACATTTGTCTCTTCATAGTATTTCTCCTTCAGCACTGATATAGACTTTCCAACTAGTGGTGTTATAGATAGGGGTGAAAATGGAACGGAAACTTTCCGACCGTTCCGGATGAAAACGGAAACGGAAGCTCTTTTTCGGAAACGGAAATGGAAATTGTCGGTACGGAAACAGAAACGGAATTTTTTTTCCGACAACGGAAACGGAAAAGTTAATTCCGACGGAAACGGAAACGAAATGGAAATTCCGTATAAGTCTATTCAGAAATTCCGAAAACCTCCTGACTCCAGAGTTCCGAGTGCCGAAGCTCCGCTCAACAGCGAAGGCCCAAGGCCAAGGGGCAGGTGATCGAACCAGCGAACCCTCTCCGGTCTCCCGAGTCTCGAGTCTGCGGCGCCGCCCCCATCCCAGGTAGCTGCGTCGCGCCGCTGCCCCCACCACGCCACCCCAGCTCCCCCGATCGGCGTTTCTCCACCGCACCCCCACCGGCGCAACTACTACCCGAGGGCGTTGCCCCCATCCCAGGCAGCTGCGCCGCGCCGCCTTGGCTCCCCCAATCAGCGTTTCTCCACCACGCTGCCGCCCGACCGGAGTTTCTATTTCGCAGTGCACACAAGCATTCGCAGTGCGCTCTACGCTCTACGCTCTATCGGCGATCTTCTCTGGTAGTCCGGTGTCATCTTCTGTTCCCGCCGGCGGCTGCTAGAAAGCGGATCTGCCGACGAATGTGGTGAGGAAAGGCCGATGCGTCGTCTCTTCTCGTTTCTCATCTATTTCCACAGTGTTCTTTGGCATCTCATTTCTTTCCACTGCCGCAGCTGGCGCGCCCGCCCGCCAGCTGTTCGACGGAATGCCTAGGCGGTGCAACAGCAAGAATCTCAAGGGAGCGTCTGCGGAGAACGGCGAGGACCACCTCGGCGGCCTCCCGGATGCGCTTCTCCACCACGTGTTGTCGTTCCTACCCTCCCACGAGGCCATGCAGTTGAGCGTGCTCTCCTACCGCTGGTGCAACCTCTGGACTTTCTCCACCGCTCCCTTGTTCTCCACCCCACCGCCGCAAGGCTGAGCGCAGGTACAATAACAATTCATTTGTTGTCTCATGCAAATTGGATGCCAAGGATTCTAATGCAGTTTCTCAATTTCGAACAGTCTGACATTGTTCTAACTTCTAAGAGATCAATTTATTGCTCATGCGGATATATGTCGAGATATGTACCCTATTCACCTATGGTCAGCATTTAAAGCTCTATTTCTTGATTCTTGAAGAGATATAGTGTGATATGCTAATTTATGTTTAATTCCATGAAGACTTAAAGTGCGTTGAGGAATCGTGCTCTTATGTATATTCTACAATGTTTCACCTGTATATGTCAAGGGTACTTCCTGAATGAAAAAGTTTTTTCTATGCTTGAGCACTATTGTTTGGGTAAATCCACATTTTACAACTCGGCACAACAGAAGTCATTACACTACTTTACATACTTTCAAGTCATTAGAAACTGCATTAGAATCCTTGGCATCCAATACAGCAAGTAAGAACATTAGGTTCCGTCTCGTTTAAGGTTAGTCACAGATTTAATGTAAGTAAATCCATATATTGGCATAAATTTGGCAGAGACAACATGGAATGAAGTAACAGGTCTCTGTACTTAGGTTTTGTCATTGTTGATCTTTATCTTTCAAATTCACCATTTGTCATTAATCTTCTACAAAAACCGACCAGTACTTTAAGAACTAATAATCTTCAAGATGAGGAGACAGAGAAAGATATGCAATTGAACTTAACCCCCAATTAGCATTGGTGATTAGGGATGAATAGACATGGCTATCAAGTTTACATTAAGTCTAATCAAGAAGCGATGTATTGTGTCTCTAATGCTCTTACAACTCAAAAGAAAAAAAACAGCCAAAGCAATCAGAACACTAGTCCAGATATCCTTCTGGAGTATGGAGTTACAATATTGCTCGAGGACAACAGATAATTCTTCCTTCTCAGGGAGCATCACCACAGGACAGTAAGCTATCAAAAAGAAAAGATTTCTGTCCATGGAAAGAAATGGTCCTAGATGATTTGTTTCTGCACCAAATGGACAGGAAGTAACAGCATGAAATTGGTCCTAGATGATTTGTTCCATGGAAAGATTTTTGTTCAGGATCAGGGCACTGAAAAATGTTACAGCATGAAATTGGTTGTTGTAGATATTATGTTTACCAATTGTTTTCTTGTTGTTGAGTAGAACACTGATTGTTATTTTTGGCTTTGATAGTATTTGCAGTGCTTGTGGAACTATATATGTTTTCTATTATATTATAATGTGAAACTATCTATGTTTGCTATTATACTATGATGTGCTGACTGGTTTTAAGGTAAACAATGTTTACATGCCTTTGTACATACCATGCTCGATCAATGTTGGCTAATGTTATTAAGATGTTCTTTGTAACTTTGAATAGATCATGTACTACATTCTTGTGAAATTTTCCATTTCCGTTTCCGTATGCGCTCCGTTCCGTTCCGTTTCCGTTTCCGTATCCGTTTCCGGAGTTTCCGATTTCGCTTCCGCTACCAGTAAAAAGTATGGAAATGGAAACGGAACAGCTATTTACCGACCGTTTCCGTTCCGTTTTCACCCCTAGTTATAGATAAGAATGGATACATAATGCACTCAACAAGTAGTGCACAGAATGCAATTATAACATATCTATATATAAGGCTTATTTCAAAAGAATGGCTATCATGACTATTTTGCAATAAAGTAGTATTTATGAACAAGTACAATAAATAAATTGAAAAGACAGTAAAACAAATAACAGTAATAGATAGATTCAGCATTTCTCAAGTGAACAAAAATATCCCATCCTAAGTCAAGTTGCAGGCAACATATCTTGTGCATACAGGGTTTCCCGTGTACACACTGTGCACACCAACTAATAAACATCATGAAAAATTCTAAAAAAAAATTTATAGATATATCAGAATTTTCTCTTTTTTGTAACTCTCGCTATATAATGAATTTGATCTTGAAACTTCATACATAGTAGAATAATCTATGAAGTATATCGACAATTTTTATAACTTTTATTAGTTGGTGTGCATGATTTGTACACGGAAAGCTTGTGTGCACAATATATATTGCCCAAGTTGCAGACCATCCAATAGCAACCTGCCATCCATCCCAAGTTTTTATTTTTATTTTTAAAAAAATCTAACCCTTAGCTGTAATTCCCGAGCTATGCTCAATACCGCGAACACGACTATTCAAATAAACTGTACACTTTGCAGAGGTTATGCACTTTACCCACACGACATCAATTCTCTTTGTGCCTAGACATTAGCACACTTCCTTTGATGTACCGGCGGAGAAATCATAACAAAGCCTTTATAATACTCTGTCTTAACTCAGTACTACCTGCTAAAGTTTCAACACTAAAAGGATTGGTTACCACAACAGACCCCCCTCTTGCGCCACCAGGGTTCATTAAAAAGGGTGAACCTCATCACCACTGGTAGTACCAAAACTAAGACATTGCAAATTAATCAGTTAGGTTCGTCCCATTCCGAACATATGGTTGCATGATTGACTCAGGTCAAAAGTTTGCAAGGTTAAGTCCTTAGAATGATCAAGGCAAAACTTCCATACACCCTCTGCCATACAGCCCACCTTGGTATACTACTTCTTGTCACTTGCCCTAATCTAAATCATAACCACCCTAGTTAATTACCAAGTACCACGTACCATCAACAATTCAATATCATTGCGTAATATCCATCGCCACAACAACTCCATCTTGTCGTATGACCATACATGATACACAAGTTTATAACATTGTTCCATATTCCATTAGTAAAGCTTAATTATTAATGATTCAAGTACATGTGATAACGTGACATGACTAAGCACACTAGTATGGTCTAACCATCCCATGTTGATTTTAATATTAACCAACTATAGTGAACCAATCTAGGGTGATAATAGATCATGGCATACAAATGACAAGGTAGAGTATAAATCAAATTGGTAGATTAGCTAAGTCCCAAATTATTTCGAAGCAGTTGTATACATAAAATAATATGCAATAATGTAAAACAATATAGCAGTTTTTATAAACATGGGTTCAATATGATCAAAGCACAATTTGCCTTAGAAAAGCCCTTATTCTTGCTCTGGACCTTCATTTTGAGTTGATAGATCTTTCTCGGATGGGTCGCACAATTCAACGTCTACGCGAATCGAAAGAGAAGTAAATAAACAATAAAACAAAGAGCAAACAAACTCCAAAAATTAAATAAAATTCACCATTAAATAGATCTTAATTTTATAATTTTTTAGAAATTTGAATCACCTCAATCGGAACTCGTACGAGGGAGAACAGGCTTGTCGAAGATTCAAAAATCATAAAAATCAAAAAATTGCAAATCAAATAATAACCCGAATTATTTTTATATTGAGAATTCGCATTTATGATGTCATGCTGACATCAGCCTTGCCCGAACTAATCCTGCACCGACATGTGGCCTCTGGTTCACTGGACCGAGTCCATGGACTAGATCACAGCACCAAACCCGATCCTTAATGGATCTGGTCCACACACCTCTACGACTGACAGTGGGACCCACTGACATGACGCGCGGTCACCGATGTCAGCACCACGCGACGTACACATCAGTGAAAAAGCCGACGTGTCGACTACGTGGACACACGTCATCACCGGGTTAGGCCACGTCACCACCACTGGCACGGGACCATATGGTCACCGCCGCCGGCCGGCGAAGGCACCTACAGGAAGCTCTCAACTTCACCTACCTATTGACGTGGTCAAATCACTCTTTTGCGCACTAGAGCGAAGGCGGCGTCGACTAGAAACCACGACGGCTAGGGCTTCCGATGTTCACCAGCTCCAACGAAGATGGTGTGCACACCAGACGCGGCAATTCACGGCGAAGCTATAGGTGCTGCTGATGCCCCAATCGGTCCACCACCGACGACGAATCGACGGAAATTGAGTCTCAGCGGCACACGACAGACAAACGGTGACAATTTTCAATTGGCGAACCTAGGGTTTTGGTTGCTCGTTCCTTGGCGATGCTGATGCGTAGCTTAAATAGGTTAGGGCGTCCTCATCCTACACGGGAAGAACTCCGAGTCCATGGCGAGCACGGCGGCACTAGAGTCCAACTCGGTCACGTTTCGAAGAAGATAACAGGGCAATCCTACACGGGAAGAACTCCGAGTCCATGGCGAGCACGGCGGCGCTAGAGTCCAACTCGGTCACGTTTCGAAGAAGATAACAGGGCTCCTTCCACGTGTCTTGATCTGTGGCTGAGATGCATACGGTGCAAAGCGATCCAAACCGCACACCGAGATCAACGGACATCATCCTATCCCTGATCCGATTCAATCCTCGCCGCACCAAAATGATCCAATGGTCAACAACGGTCCACCTAGAAACTAAGCTAACAGGCCAGTGGCGCACAAAGCTGGGCCGAACAGACATGGGCCACGAGTGCACAGTGCTGGGCTTCGGCCCAGTACTGTTCATTCAACTTTTTCCACTGATTTTCTTTTTAAAACAATTCCAAAAAATAGTTTAATTTGTTTTAGACAAAAAAGATAATAGGAAAAATCCGAGAAAATTATCATAAATACTTTGAGACATTTTGAACTCAAATAAAATATTTGTGACAACTTTATATAAATTTTATCTACATTTATCTAGTTTTCAACAAAAGGACAATATCCTTAGTTTGAAATAATTCCAAATAAAATCCAGAAAAATCACAAAACACACAATAACAATAAAATAATAATAAAGACAATTTTTTATATGTTACACGGCCCCACACCAACGCCGCCAATGTCTGGCCCTTCCCCTATCCAATCAAACCAACCAAAAACTACCACAACCCTCATTACTCCCAAAAGCGCACCAAACACCGAAACGGACGAGAAGGCTAAGCAAATCCAGAGGAAGAGGAATGGTAAGGGGAGGAGGATTCGACGTCAGCACCCTCTAATTGGATGAGGACTGTGGTGACGGCGGTGATTGCGATGGCGACAGTGGTGCTAGGCTGGATCACTATCGAGATGGCCTGCAAGCCCTGCTTCGAAAGCGGCCGCCGCGTTGTGGACCGTGCCCTCAACCCCAACTACGACCCCGACAACTCCTACTCCACCGCCAACACCAACGCCGACGCGCCGGCCAACGAGCCGCTACTCGCCAACCTCTCCATGGCCTCCGCCGCCACGCCAGCCAAGGCCATATGAGTTGTTCTGATCTGTTGATGATGCCTCTCAACCTCAATACAGCTGTAGGCTTTCTTTCTTGCTCTAGTCATATTTGGTTCTCTCAGTCATTCTGTGTGCCTGCCTGTCTGGGTGTGCTTTGTTCTTGTGGTCTTGGTTAAGGAATGACATGAACTGCTTCCTATATAAGCTGCGGTGAAATGGTATAAAGATGTGGTGATGGTGATCTATATATATGATTTTGATTGGGACCTCATTACTATGCAAATGAAGCAAGTGAGACTATGATATAGTTTTGAAATTGAGATTCTATTTTCCTACGGAAGAAGGGTGTGCATTGCAATGTACATGACAGAGTAATTTTGGGGTCAAAATTGGGTGATCAGGTTAGGAGACTAGAAATATGTACAGATTGGTGGTGTATGCCGCTACTCCTCCATCGGTGTCCCGTTGCTTTCTTCCGCCACAACTTCATCCATGATGTTGTCGTTTTCGTCAGACGAAGTGTCAGAATCAGTCTCCATTTGTTCCTGCTGTTCATCCGGGGTGTGGTCCACGCCCCCGTATACCTGAGAGCTCACCACATGCCCTTGCAAATCCTTGTGCTTCAGATTGCCTATCGCAAAATGGAGGCATTAGAGCAATAAGTTGAGTGACATAGAAACAGACTAGAATGACGGTTGATATATAACCATATTCTTGCATGAATATCTAATCAACATAATTAGGAAGGAATTACCCATCCAGAAGCTGTCCACGGTAGAGCAATTGTGCAGGAGCGCCTTCACTTGGAACAAGAAACGCTCCATGGATCTCTTTGCGGCAGGTATCTTACTTGTGATCATTGTTCGCTTGTAACCCTATGCAAGATCAAAATACTGTTCTGACATTGGAGAACAAAATTTCATGATGTGAACACTATGTATATGATCATTAGTTGTACCTTAGCCTCTGAACATATGGTTTGGATTATTCTTGTTGCTTTCTGAAGTTCTTTTATCTGTATCAGTGTAAGTCATGAGTACAGTAAGGAGCCACTGTAGTTTGTCGGAATAGGAGGCAGCTACTGACTGATGCAAATAGAACTGAATAAGAAAAAAATATTGATAGCTATTTACCATTTGAATTATAATATCATTATGTTGCACAAACTGTGTCTCTAGGAAGTTGAAGGCTGCATAAAAAAAGAGTAAAATGAACATTTTTTCAATCAAAGGCGGCACCAAAAATACAATCACCAGTGTTACCATGTTGGCAAATATATAACAAACTTATCAAGTCAATTCCTCACCTTTAAGAAATGTATCAACAAATCTTCCCCCGTGTTTAACTGCCATCGCATGCATAGCAACCTATAGTTTGTGATCAAGGTAAGATGCATCTCTTTCAACCAGCAGCCCCATAAATGAACAGTACAGCATTTCCATGTCGGTAAACGCATCAAGTGGTCATATTAGTGCTATTAGTTCACAACAGAACATGAGCGATTGCAATGCAACTCACCTTTTCGTGAATCTTGCAAATGATTATTAGAGAAACAAACACTTTTACTGATTTGTGGATTTCTTCCAGGACAGCTTCCACTGCTCCTCTTTCTGCTTGTGCTCTAGTCTTCAGGGATTGCTTGATCTACAGAATGGGAAAAGAATTTCTCAAACACTAAGAGCTTGTTTGAGAAGCCCAAAATCCCAGCCCACCCCAACTCTAAGGGGTACTAAAGATTTGGACTCGATGAAGAATACAACGTAGTGCTGGTAGTAGAGTAAAAAATAACAACTGCAGTGTGTATGCTTAACTAAACAACTCACCGTCTTGTTTAAATTTCCAATGTTCTCTTCATGCTGCATTTGTAACACAAAAAGTTAAGAAAAGTGAAAAGAACATGGGATAGTTCATAAACGCACTGAACACCAGATACTTACTAGCACACGGTACCAAGAGAGGATAGTGGAGGAACTTAATGTTGGAAAACCATGTGACATGTCTTGGGTACTTTTAGTTTTGAGCGAAGGTACCTTGAAATATGAAATATGATGTGTATAAGGAGTCTTCTAAGGTGAAAAGCAGAACAATTCAATTGATATGGACAACTATCTGCTAAGTGAGATGTCTCTGATTGCATGACTCAAGAAATCGAGATGGGCCACCTGTGGCAACACCGAGCAAGCCAGCTCATCAAGCAGATCAGAAATCGGCTCACTATTCTTGAGGTATATTTGTAATATCTTCTGTATAAGATCACCCTGACAGGCAAGAAACAGGGGACATTTCAGGAACTAATCAACAGGTGCATGCTTAGCACATTAAAAGGTAGAAAGTTTTGGCTTACTTTACTCTGCCATCCATTTTCAGAATCTTCACTAGGGAGATCAGAAGTTAGCAGCTTATGAGCTGATAGCCCAAGACGCTTTCGTAGAAAGGGAATGATCTCTTTGGTGCATCCTATATGTATATTCTTCCCATTTGGTTCCCCAGATTTTTCCAACAACACGACAATGGAATTTAACATTGATTGCATGGTAATTAGTACGTCAGAAGCCAAAAGGTACGAGAACAAGCACACTGCAGGAAGATTACAGCATTGAAATTAGGCAAAAGGTCACATAATCTTCTATCACTTTGGGCACAAATTGCAACTGAAAATTACCTAAATCCATAACAGCCTCAAACATTTTATTTGCCCCACAGTATAGGTAATCAACATTGCTAGGGACAAGAGACGGATGGAACTCAGAAAGAACATCATCAAAATTCTCAGTTGGTTGGAAAGTCTGTAATAGTTCCTTCAGAACTGACATATTTGCTTGATTCAATAGATCTGGAATGCCAAGTAACTGCAAAAGGAATCAGATATGTTAACAGTGGCAATTTGAGTCTCCAGATTCTTTATTGCCGGAAGAAAAACGATATACATGCTACAACCTTCCTGTAGCAGCCAAGAACCTCCTTAAATACTGCAGTGCCTATTGAAGACTTGGAGACCACCACATATGATATGTCTGGGTTTCCTGCTGAATCAGAAAGTGAATTCCAATTGTCTGGGGAGCTGTCTGATCCTACAAAGTAGTAGTAGTAGCCCGTTATGTTATTGATCAAAAGCAAAGGAAAAGATATGTACGATACATTGAAGTATTATAACATAATTTACATTGTAGAAGGAATTAGAAGCAGAAAATAGTAACAAAGCTTACTGTCTTTGATCATTGAAACTGCTCCATCTAGATGCTTCCTTAAACTAGAGAATAGTGGCTGGATTTTGTTGAGAAATTCTTCTGTGCTCTTTTGGCAATGAACATGAGTGGATTTTGCTTGAGAAGAACTAAAAAATGGCTTGCTTGAAGGATACAGATGATCTAACTTGTTGTGAAGATCACGTAGAAGATAGAGATATAAAGGCAGCTGAATAACAAAAATAGCTAGACCTGAATAATTTCACCATATTTTAGTAGCTAAATTATGTAGTTGAAATCAAGTACCTCGGATTCATGGTATGAATAAGTTGAATCTTGAGACTGTAAAAAAGAACAGTATAACCATATGAATAAATGACAAGTTGATAATAGAACTTTGAAAGAATAGATTTTCTGATCCAGTTAAGTCAAATTGAACAAAAGCATACCTCTGAATAGTTTAACAAGGACAGGCAATTTACACGGAGAGTTCTGAATTTGAATCTTTGCATATCCAGCTGAGCAGGTGCTGCCACTAAATCTACAAGCCCAAGCTCACCAGGATCATTAGCCTCGTGTTCAACATCCCTTGACATCATTCCACTTGACGATGGTTGTGAAGCCATGTTTGTTTCTTGACTGATTGTCACACCTGCTCTTTTGAAAGCATTCAGTATCGTAGGTTGCTTGAGCCTCTCGTCAGAGTTCATTTTATCTGAAACTGCTTTCTCCTTGCGGCCTTTTGTCTTCCGTTGAAAGATTTGCCCTCCATGATCTCTTCTCCCATTTTCCTTGCAAGGTTGAACTTGCTAGTGCTAGTTGATCCAGAATAATCCCCAAGATATCGCAGCTCAGGCAGATATAGAGGATAGATTTTCAGGAAGGCGTTTAACAAGCTCTCAAGTAATCTGCATTTTTTTTAAAAAAAATCATCTGCATTTGGTAAATTTATCTCGTCATAATGTTATGAAGGTGTATTGCATGTCAATCCCTATTGACGTATCTCAAGTCATAAAACCCAAACTGTATCTCTTCCCTTTTACATTAAGCCCTCTAACATCTCATGCAAGCAGCTAGTGGCTGGATTAAGAAAAAGCAAATTGGAATAGAACCTGCGAGTTCTCATATTTAGCAGTAATTATTGACTGAATAACCATGATGAAAATAAACTGTGCACATGCTTGAGTCAGAAATTTAGAAGGAATAGTGCAAAATTTTCACTGCCCATGGAGGGTGAAGTCAGAAAATCATCAGTGTGCAAGCCTAATAATAATAATGATAATGCACTCACATTAAATTTCTCAGACGCTTCAGAAGTTTTACTGCTGTCTCATCCCTTGCTTTTTGCGACACATTATCAACTCTAGCCGCAACTTGTGTGCTGAAAGCATTGAGCTGCCGTTGATGCCACCAATTTTAGACAGATATAGAATAATTTGAAATATACAGTGGATAATTCAAATAATTTCAAAACATACCAACTCCCTAATCCAGTTTATTGCGAAGTACAGTGAATGGCACACTGCCTTTTTCTGCAATGGTGACAAGCTTCTCCATCTAGCTCCATCCAGGTTCTGTCGGTTGTCCAAACCAGGATTAATTCTTTTGTTCAGTCATTGGAGGACATACCTCGAATGGTATCACAAATAAATTTGAAAGTTCCATATATTAAAGAAGTGGTGACACTAAAATAGTTGCAGTGGCTAAAGTACTACTTCTCTGTATGAAACTGAAGAGATCTGCTGCCAAGCTCACGCACATAAAAAAGCTATAATCTTTACTATTGTAAAAGAACGTAATGGTGGTTGGTGCATGCTTCATTCACCAACCACCCCCAAAAAAAAAAAAAACTGTTACAGAAAATTTGGCGCCGACACAGGTGGGCCTACATCCTAAAACATCTCTAACAAAAAAATAACAAACTAACTCAAACACAACAATAATATCCCCCTAACAAATTAACTTAACCACCTCCTAAAAATCTCTAACGGAAACGGAGCACGATGCAGGTCACAAAGATACTCGATTGAGTATGGTTGCAAAGCTGAGGGCGCGGTGTAGGCCGAGCACAACCACAGAGGTGTAACGCCTGAGCGGAGCTTGGCCAAGCGCGGCGGCATAGCTGATGGCATGGAGCAGGTTGTCTAATAACAATGAGTTGATGTACTTGTGTAACATATTTTTTATCCATAGCAAAGCACGAGTATTCAGCTATGCTAGGTAAAAGCTTCAAAACAATGTTGAAACCTTGAGACTTCATCATAACTTTCATAGGTTCGCATTTTTTAAAAAATGTGAAAATGGTAAAGACTGATTATATGAACCCAGAATTTGTGATTTACCACTAGAAACTATTGTCAATTATTTGTAGGTCAGACTTAGATAAACTTGCAATTCATTTGTGGCATCACCTTGTGTGTTTTTGGCATGGCAAAGGCAGGTTTCGGGATAATATTCAATACATATATCACAAGGTTAGAGTGGGAAAAAATAAGATTTAAAAGCATTGTATTCGTGTGTAATTTAAAATAATAAGAAGTTAGTGATATCATTTCAAGTTTCTGGAGAACAGTTTTTATAACCTTGGTAGAGGGAAGATGCAACGGACAACCAAGTAGTGCATTTATTCCACAAAGTGAGCCTTGACTTGCTAATCGTTCGGTCTTCAATACAAAAAAGAATAACATTAGTTCAGCCATTAAGAAGACATGCTGGAATTACAATGCATGGCACTTACAATAGTTAAAAGTAAAAATTGGGAAGGAAGGATCTGCAAACAGGCTTGAGGCCTGCAATGAGCATACACAAAAGCAGTAAAGTAAACCAGTACATGTGATATACATACTAATTAGCAACCAAATAATGACCATTAGCAGCTAGAATTTTTACTTTTGTGGCGAGGTGGAGACTAGAGACATAATATTTACACATACTGGGGAGATATTTCCATCCAAGTTCATCCACAATTCTCCTGAAACCAAGGTGTCATCAATTATGCTCACTGACTCGCCCCTTGATTATTGCAAGTATTTACACCCTGTGTCTAAAAGGAATGTAGGAGCACATGACACAACAATAACCTTCTATGCCATCAAAGTGATATTTTTCTAATAGCTGGCCATCGTCAAGATCAGCAAGAAAAAGGGTGTCAAATTCAGCAACATGTTCCCCAACCCTGAAAAGACCAGTTAGTGAATGAGCTATCTTGCATGGAAAGAACAAGCACAAAGACAAAATACATCAAGAAATATTAAGACATGGACAATCTCTTTTTCCACATGCATTAGCAACCATTCTATACATACCACTCAATAATTGCAGAGTGAAGAACACTGCTCTCCAGTAAGGCAGCTAATTCATCATAGAGAAGAATTAAGGGCAATGTCACAAATTTGCAGGAGTTTACAGCCATTTTCAGCAGTTCCAGGGCCTCCTCACAATTAGGTTGCTGCCAAGCAAAACAACTTTATAGTTAACAAAGCAACAATAGGATTTCATGAACGCAAAAAAGGGTAGCTGTGGTGAGCCCAGAATATTTTAAATGCAGGAAGCACAGTTCCAGATAAAAAAAAAAGAACGCTGTTCCAAGTTAGATATATAATTTAGGCAGGTGTTCTTCAATTTTATGCTTGCTTCAGCACTTGCCCAAAATATATGGTACTACTTTGTACTGTTCATGATATTTTGTGCACTGTTGCTTCAATTATTAGTAGCAAATTGATATTGTCTGATAAGATGTGTCATGATTTATGATGTATCACTTTCAAATATACCAACAGGGCCTTCAAGGCATTTAAGTAATTTTAAAATAAATTTATTGTGTTACCGCTGCTCACATAAATGCTAGCATTCGCATATGAAGGTTTGCAACATGCCCATAAGGTCAGACTACAATGGATACAGTTGGCATAGTTATTTTGACACAAACGTTACATTTGTCCTAAACTTTTGTCATACTCAAACAAACCTGAGATGATGAGCAGTTCGCAGCAGAATTTGCACCTGCAATAGCTGAAACTATCCTTAAAGCCCCAATTATCCCCATTCTCCTATACTTCATATCTGGATTACTAACCTACATGGTGACAAGCAGACATAGAAAACAGAATAGAAATTTGAATTAAAAGCATTCTTCGCTGGAAGAGTTACCCTTATCCTAAATGTGATCAAACCTGCTTTCTCACAACTATTAGAAGTTCATTAGCAACAGAAGAGCCACCTGAACCAGTATTGAAGCCAGAAGCCAGTGCCAAATGACAAAAGATCTCATAAACCTAATTTGTTTCATGAATAGTAAGTTATGGTGAGAGTGCGAGACAACTTAGGAGAAAGAAATGAACAATGTATCACAAACCTTTCGAAGACTATCTTCATGGAAACTCTCCAGGTAATCTAATATACCTATGTTGTAAAAGTTGACACAATTCAGATTATTCAGCAATGACAAACAATACATGCATAAGACTTAACAAACAACAGTACCCGTTATATGTGAAGCTATAGGGATCAATTCCTCAGAGTTGTTTGATGTCAGAGAAATCATAACATCCAGAGCAGAAGAAACTTCGTAGCTAACCCCAGAACCTATATGAGTGACCAATGAGCCTATGAGCTGCACAAAATGGTAAGAACATTAGAAAATGAAGAATATGTATTATGTATAAAGTAGGACAGCGAACTTGTTATCACATAAGCAAGACTACTATCCATGTGCAAGAAAGTTTCACTGGCTCAATCGCCTATTGCCAAACATTAAGTCACCCAGTCACCCATTGAATACCATGATGTTCACCAACTTCTGTAATTCTGTCATCGGTTCTTTTTTTAAAAGAAGAAAAAAGATAACAGGACCTATGCCTAAGCTTTATAGACAAATAGAGACAGTTCGAGATACAAGCCAACAGTGATCCCATCCACCCCCTCAAAAGCTATGCTGTAGCTAATCCAAGAACACACAACACTACTCAGATGTTCAATTGGTGTTACAGTGGTTCTTTGGTGACCTCTAGACTAACAAGATGTGACAATTACACAGAGGACTTCTGAATTAGTTCTCAAATGCAAGCCGACTGCTTGAAATAAAGAAAAGCTATTCGAAATCGAAAGCAGTATCAGATTGTAACTAAAGAACCTGTCCAATGTTAAGGTTATGCCAGCTGGATGTGAACTATATAACACAATTTTGTTGGTACTGCTCTTATGCTCTCTCAACAGAACCTAAGTCATGACCAAAAGTTCCAAACGAGATTAAGTTCCCCAGTTACTACCAGTTTTAATATCCCTATCTGTCTTCACTACTCACCCTCTTCTCCCCAAGTAACTATTGGGCACTACATCCCGTCCAGTGCACACACATGGCTGATGGCTCAACTAGTAGACATCACAAACACAAAGTAAGATAGATTAAGGAGGATTAATGCTTTTGACCAACTAATTTGCAGGAAGCTTTCTGCCTCACTTTATCTTTACATAGCTTATAATTTAATATCATGTTTTTTTATTTATGTTTCCTATGCTGGACACATAGGCATTCGGTACAGTAATAGACCAAGTGTTAATTCACAAGAAATGTAAATACATTGATATGCAACAGTATTTAAATAACAACCTGCCTGGATAAAGATGAAAAACTGGAAATCACAAAGCGCAGGTCAACTCAATTTACCCATATCAAGAAATTCTCAATTTTCACTATGTTAATGACAACAAGCAGAGGTGTTGGCAACCAAAGGATACCTCTTGCCTGGAATAGGTATCATTGAATTCTTCAAACAAAGCAGTGAAAAAGTACGTTGCAAATTCCCTAGCTTTCTCTTCCTTGCAAGCCAACAGGTAATCGCTCACTGAGAGGTATGACATGAAATGGTCCTGATTCAAGTTCAATCACGTCTCAGTCAGCACGCATAAACATATGCTGTTATTCTACAGTCATTACAAGATACTGGAGAACTGACCTTTACCAATTCAGTATTTCCATGAATGCACTGATCAAACAGTATCTCTCGTATACATCCTTGTAAGATCTTGGACTTCAGTATTTTCTTAGCACTTTTCTGTAAAGCACCACCATTGGCATAGATGAGCATGATGAGCCAAACATCAATCACTTTGTGATCCCTTGGGTGGTCGACTGATTTCAACTCCTTCAAGAAAGCCTCGCAAAGCATCTGCATCAACAAGAAAGCAAAGCCCAGTTGAAACTTGGATGTGCAGTGCTGCGTAGCAAGATAAACTGAAGATTCAAATCACATACATTCTTAAACCGGAGGCCTGATCTCAAGGCATCAAGGATTGCCCCATCAGTGCTATTGGCCGATGCCTTCCCTTTCAGCTTCTTGCTCCGAACAGCCCGTGGATCCACCACACCGACAAACTTCAGCTGCTCGCGGATCTGCGTTATAATTCTCCCAGCATTGACCGGCGTAGCAGACAGCAGCAAGAACCTGAGTAAGTGTGGCATCTGGTCTGCATGAATTGTCCGGATGCAAGATATCGCAACCGTCAACGCCTTCAAATATTCCCACAGCACAAGAAAATTATTCAGCCCACAATCCACAGCATCAGTCATAAAACAAGATCGATGAAAATCGTCTGTGATCATCACCTGCTCCTGCAACTGCTCATCGAGATTAAGGTCGGACAGAGCGTCGAGCACAGTAAGCACAACCTCCGAGTCCTCCTGCAGCAGCTTCTCTAGTGCGGCGACCACAGTGGCATGACTCTGGTCGCCCACAATCTCCGGGAGCGACCCGATGATCTCCTTCTTAAGCCGGGGCGGCGCCACCGACAGCACCTCCAGAAGCTTGGCGACGAAGGCGTCAGCATCGACGAGGAAATCGAGCCACCGGAACTGCGCGACGATAAGCCTCCCCACGTCGTCCTGCAGCGGCATCCCATCGAGCGCGTCGTCGAAGTGCTCGGGCAGCTTGTCGAGGAGGAGGCCGAGGACGCCAGACTGGAGCGCGGGGACGGAAAGGAGCGCCCGCGCGAGGCTTGCTGAGCGCGGGGAGGTGGGGAGGAGGAGCTGGCGGAGGCGCTCGGGGGAGTCGGCGAAGGCGGCAAGCCCCGCGAGGAGGCGCGCGGGGAGAAGCGCGGCGGGGTCGGCGGAGAGCGCGCGCGCGAGGCGGGGCGCGAAGGAGAGCGGGGAGGGGAGGGACGGAGGCAGGTGAGGCGGTACGAGGAGGGTGCAGCCGGCGTCGGCGAGGAGCGCCGCCGCCGCGTCGATGGCGGAGGGGTCTTCGGCTCCAGCGGTGGAGGCGGCCGAGGTGGGCGCTGACGCCGATGGCGGCGGCGGCGGGCGCTTGCGGGGGTTGCTGCGCTGCAGGAACACCATGGCCGATCGCCGCGAGTGCGAGGCTTCTTCGGGAAGAAGGCGGAAGGGTTCGGAATTTTGGGGAATGAAATTTTCGCGCCATGCAGAAGCGCTTTTGCCTCTTCTTGTCGACTGCGCGTACGGATGATCTCTTACAGAACCTTACACGAGCCACGGACAGATGGGGTCATGCATTATTCCTCTGCATGGGTCCAACATGCCAGTGGGTCGAGGTAACGCTTAACTGAAAGGATTAGATGTACGCATAGCAACACACCGTTTCGTCAGATGAGGTAATTGGAACGCATAGGATCCGTCTAGTGTTCAACGGACGGCTACGACGTGCTCGGTTACGCAGACCCAGTCGACGCAGGAGTGGTTCGTGGAGGAGCTGTAGGGTTTAAGCCTCGCCGCCGTTACGACGAGCCCCTAGCAGGGGAGTGGAGCGGTGATCAGCGAAATCGCGAGCCATCCAACCCCTTTTCTTCGGGATTAATTGCTCCGATTCGATTCGATTCGTATCTAGTTGGCGGGGCGAGCCAGTCGCTTGCGATAGGATTGGTTTTTGTTGGATTTGGAGGGTTTGGGGACTGGGTTTGGAGAGATGGGGGATGTGGAGGAGAAGCTCAAGGACTACGAGGTGAAGAGGGAAGGCGAGGCCGAGATCCTCGTGCTCAAGAGCAACGCCGTCTTCTTCAATCCCGTCCAGGTTCGTGCTATACTCTTTTCGCCCCATTTTCGCGATTGGTGATGTTAGATCCTAAGAACGAGACTTCAAGCCCATTACGGAGCAGTGTTTCATGAATTAGTTCACTTGGTGGGATTTGAATTCTGTGTTACTGACGTGATTGTAACACTCGGATGTGTTTAGGGGCGATATTATCAGTTTGCGATTTTGGCATGTATGCTTCTAATTCGATCTCCTTGCAGTGCCGTTTCGGGTGGGGTGCATTATTGGAGTTCAAGTAAATGCAAACTGTGTGTGTACTTGTGGGTTTTTTTTTTCTTCAACGCGGCTGTCTTAGAACGAAGTGAGACATATGTACAATTTGTGCTATTCCTCTCAATTGAAGTCTGGTTTGGGTTACTGGGTTGATTGGTTTCTGTGATTTTGATACCTGCAATTTATGTCTTAGGTAGTTCGATAGAGGTCATTGTTCACGTGATGGTCGATTTTGCTGAATGTGGGAACTGCACTTCCTTTTTTCGACAATATGCAGGAAAGGTGCATATCATATCATTAAGAAGGAAAAGATATACAACCCCACAGCTAAGCCGCCGATCAACTTCAACAGAGCTTAAATGTAGTTACAACAGTTACCAGAAGGGTGCAACCTACAACCTAATATCCAACAACATTGAAATTCAATTACATCCAGTGCTCCAAGGGACCTGCACCCACTAAGGAGTTGCACATGCAAATAATGGTTTTTGCAGTTTATTACTAGCTTTTTGGCTTGTGTTGCATGGTGTGTATGTTAATATGTTTTTTTTACTCTAGTGGTTCAAGTTCTTGTAATCAGGTTTAGCAGTCTCCTGCTGTTTGGTTACTACACACTTAAAGTAAGTCCAATGTGTTTAATATTTCATACAGTTAGTACCAAACTTGACATACCTCTCTCTTTACTGTTTTATCAAACCAAGAAGCTATGCGCAAGTGTGAAGTTCTTTCTCCGCTGAGCTTCTTAAATCTGATGCATCCAGTGCAAAATAGCAAACTAGTTGCAGCTATTTATCTGATATTTATCATTGATTCCAAGGTTACATGAGATTCCATAAAGTCTCCTTAACTAGCCATTCTTTGGTGAATCATCATAAGGCTTTCTCTAACATCAAGTTACTGCTTTTGTTAGGTCCATAATAGAGACATGTCAATTGCCGTTTTAAGGACATTTGTCGCCAAGCGCAAGCAAGAACACGAGGAAATGGTTAGCAAAAGGAACAAGTCACATGAGAAAGTGGATCAGGATATGCCACCTGGATCAGATGGAGATGGCACTTTAACTAGTCAGGATGATGAAATCAATGCTGATCATGAAAAGGAGCTAAATCAGGCTGCAGACAAGGCAGAAGATCTGTCAAAAGAAACAACAAAAACACCTTCCTGGAAAAGAACCAGAGAACTCAAACCACCAGTTGTTCTTGAGGTGAGGCCTTTATGTCCATTACAAAACAAAGCTCATGTTCTGGGTTTCAATTTGGCCGCGATTTGATATCATGTAATAAATTGAATAAATAAGTGCAGGCATTAGCTGCTTCTGGGTTGAGATCTCTGCGTTATGCGCGTGAAGTTGATGGACTTGGAAAGGTGGTTGCTCTGGATAATGATAAAGGTCATTGACATTCCCGTCTAAAGTTGTTTGATGAATTGCTGTTTATGATTGCACAGGTGCTGAGACCCTTGCGTTAATTTTTTAGAACTGCAAGACACAGCATTAAACATGATTCTTCTTTTTTTCAGCCTCTGTTGAAGCTTGCAAGAGGAATGTTAAGTTTAATGGTGCTTCTGCTTCTGATAAAATGGAAACACACTTGGCTGATGCTCGAGTTTACATGCTTACTCATCCAAAAGAATTTGATGTGGTAATGCTTTTAAATTTCGTCACATGTGCCTTTTTCCTAGCTTTGACACCTCCTGATATGGGACTATGTGCTGTAACCTAAGAACTGAAACATGACAAACAAGCTTATTTATAGCCAGTCTCTCTCCTTGTATGGGTAACTTAAGGATATTTCCAGCATCATTTGTGAGAAATTACCAGTCAGCATTTCACATTTTGTGTCATTTTTTGGGCTTTTCTTGCTTCATTGATTTAATCCACACCAAGTTGGAACAAATGAAGTAAACCAGGGAAGAACAAATGTCAGAAGATAATTTTGTTTTTCCTTTTTGTTTGTTTGGCAGTAGAAGTGGTGAAAAGCGGGGTACTATTTGAGAAGCTTGTGGGTTTGCTTCAGATTATAGGGTTTATCTGAGATTCTAGCTTTCGGAGCTCCTGTAAGTTAATCTTATGGGATTTGCATGAGTCCAAGCTTGGTCAAACAAAGCTAGCACACTTGCTAACAGGAATGTGACTTGTTGCACTATGCAAAAAGGATGTAAACATGTGAATTCTAATAAACCTGGCTGTTTCAAGTTAAAGCAAAATCATAAGATAAGGCTCTAGACAATTCAATATTTTTCTCCTCTAACGATCCACACTAGCTTCCTTATTTTCTCACATGCTCTTTTTTTAGGTTGATCTTGACCCCTACGGGTCACCTTCAATATTCCTCGATTCTGCTGTACAAGCTGTTGCTGATGGAGGACTGTTAATGTGCACAGCCACTGATATGGCCGTTCTATGTGGGACCAACGGTGAAGTTTGCTACTCCAAGTAAGGACCATATTACTAGTTCCAAGTTGAAATTCAAACCAAGTATCGATGTTCTGACCATCAATTGTGTCTTGCAGGTATGGTTCCTACCCAATCAAAGGCAAGTATTGCCATGAAATGGCTCTGAGAATCCTCCTTGCCTGCATTGAGGTATATAACAATGGTTACAATTGTTATATCCCAAAAGTTTGTCCAAATTGAGTTCATTGTTACTCAGTAAAAAATGATGGTTTTAGACGATATCTTCACTTTTGTCACTAATTGAAGTCTTGGACCTGATGTGGCAATCTATTATATTAACTGATTCTATTAAAGCACTCACTAGTTTTCTAACATATGCTGCAACTGTTGTTCTTCTGTGAGTTTGGTATATCTCATCTTCTACTATCGTTTTTCTTGTTGAGACAGAGCCATGCAAATAGATACAAGCGTTATATCATTCCTGTTCTCTCTGTGTTTATGGATTTCTACATCCGCGTTTTTGTTCGAGTATTTACGTGAGTGTCCTCTTCCCTATTATGATTGTGTTTGTTTTAGATTTGATTGAACTACTTGTGATGTGTTTTCGTTAATTTCATGTGCAGTTCCGCAAGTGAAATAAAGAATGCTCCTCTTAAGCTTTCTTATGTATATCAGTGTGTTGGTTGTGATTCTTTTCATCTTCAATGTCTTGGGAGGACCGTTACTAAGGTACACTCTTTGCTTGCCATTCATATCATCTCAACATTATGTTTCTCCAACTATATCAGTAGATCAAATAATGAGGGCCTTTCCTTGTTTGATTTTTCTGGAGGAACTGAAGAATAATGGTGTGAAGTATGCACCTCGTATTGGTCCTGTTGTTCCTCAAGGTTGTAGCAATTGCAGGAAGAAATTTAGTGTGGGTGGGCCAATATGGTCCGCTCCTATACATGATCAAGACTGGGTACTTTCTACATTGGCAGATGTCAAACCAATGAAGGATAGGTATCCTGCATATGATAAGATTACTTCAGTTCTAACTACTATATCTGAGGTATTGTTATTACTTTCTTCTGTTTGTTGCTAAAGGTGTTATTCTTGAGCATGTGGGCCAATGGTCTGTTACTCAGAATGGGTTATTATAATATTATTGACTTATTGTAACTTGTCTTTAAGATCATTTATAATTTTATATCTTGAACTCTATGGAAAATGCCCATCATGCATCTGCAACTCTTGTCAAGCTCACCACCAGATGCTTTGTTAACACCAATATGGGTACACTTTTTTTCAAAATATCCATCTATTGAGTTGAATTGAGCTTTCTTAGTCCTCATTGCCAGTGTGATTGCTTGCAATGGTCCATTCGTGTAATGCTGAGACGCTGTATAATACATATCATGCAAGATGTTTCTTTGTTCTTCCTATTGGTACTTCCTTTAACTATGTGTTCTTCATGCGATACAGGAGTTACATGGCGTACCACTGTTTTTCAGCCTCCATAACATTTCTGGGACTGTCAAGTGCACTTCCCCTTCTGCAGTTGTGTTCCGTTCTGCAGTTCTTAATGCTGGCTATCGTATCTCTAGCACCCATGTGAACCCACTAGGACTAAAATCTGATGCCCCTTGGGATGTTATTTGGGACATCATGCGCTGCTGGGTAAATCTCCTTATACCCCTATTCGTTACAGTATTCTGGTGGATGCAAGTCAACATTCTTTTTTCTTGTCTTACTGGATGGACCAGTAGTTTTATCTCGATCTAATGGTGCATTTTTCCCCACCCAGGTGAGGAATCATCCTATCAAGGAACAACCACATGACTCTCCAGGCACAATAATTCTTTCAAAATCTCCTAAACTGGAAGTATGTCATTCATGCACCATATACTCTTCAATTATGCTTTTTGTGCCTGATAGATGAGAATCATAGCACTGGTGGTGGTTGTCACCCTGTGGTTATGCAGGCAAATTTCTCAAGAACAGTTGCTGCCCTGAGCAACGCTCAAGCAAAGAAGGTCAAGCGGTTTCTTCCTAACCCAGAGCGGCATTGGGGCCCAAAGGTCAGGGCTGGGAGGAAAATCACAAGCAAGCATGCTTCTCTATTAGGCCCAGGTAGAGATGGCAATTGGATCCGTGGGTTCGGGTACCCGCGGGTTTTGCACCCGATCGGGCTGGGTTCGGGTTTTAATTTTTACCAACGGATTCTTCGGATCGGGTACCCGATATGGGTTCGGGTCGGGTTCAGGTTCTAATTTTTACCCGCGGGTACCCATCGGGTACCCGAAATACCGCACATACCCATCGGGTACCCGCCGGGTTTGGGGTTGGGTTTCAGGTAGCTGTCGGGTTCGGCTCGGGTTTCTTGTCGGGTCTGGTTTTGTAAACCCACACCCGACCCAGCCTATTCCCATCCATACTACATAAACCCGTAGGATTTCGAGTACCCGCTGGCTTCGGGTATAGTTTTTTACCCAATAGGACATTCGGGTTCGGATCGGGTTTTTCGATTCGGGTTTTGGATTGGTCGGGTTTTGTAAAAACCGCACCTGACCTGGTCTGTTGCCATCCCTAGGCCCAGGGGCTGTAAATGGGATCATCAGTCACGAAGAAGGAAATGATCCAGCGTCAGATAAGCCAGCTCCCGAAACTGAAGGAATCACCACAGCCGAGGAGAAGGAATTCACAATCAAGCGCCAGAAGACCAGCGATGATGAACTGGCAACTGAACCGTGCTTAAAATGATCTCACTGAACTGATGTATCCAAGTATCATGAAGTTCTTAAGCTTAGGAGTCAACCATGGGCATTGGTGGATCTGTTATATAATCATTACCCGCTAGGGCTGTTGTTTCTGGCAATGAATTTTGATCAGTAAAATTCTGTGGCTATCTGTAGTATTAGTTTATTACATGCCATAGATGATGATGGGGTATAACTGAAAGCTGCGGACTGCGGTGCCAGAGAAGCTGTGGCGCTGTCTGAAGACTGCAAGAACTGGAATGGGAATGCAGCTGCTGTACCAGATTATGCCTGTGTCATGTGAAAAGGCAAAAGGGTGGAAGGAATGCGTGAATGCGGAGACGTCAAGTACATTCATGTGTATAGTGCCTTCCTGTTGTGTACTACCACTACGCGGGAGGAAGAATGTGACTTTGTTGGGCAACGAAAATCACAGGTGTACGGATGGACACTTGTGGTTAAGCCACTCCCAATGTAGACTTAGCAAACGTATATTTTTTATCAAGTCACGTAGAAACAGTCGAAAACTATGTCTATTGTTTATCTCTTCCATAGCCACAAATTTCATTCAGAAGGGCCAAACTCAATTCAGCAAGAGCGTTAAAGAAGAACCGAATTCAAACCGGCCCTAGCCTCCTAGACATCTAACAATCGTTTCCCTTGCTCAATTATAGAAGCCAACAACTGAAACACCACCATGGCACTATGTTTCTTCCTTGCGACTGGCCACGCGGTGGTAGCTCACCTCAACCAACCTTCATCCAAACCAGGTAGTAAAATGGATTCCATTGGATCCATCGATGCTTGATTTGAGCTTTCTCGAACTTAATTTGGCAGCCCTCTGTGGCACGGCATCCCCACAACCGAGACCTCCCCTGGATCCCCCTCATCCTCCTCCTGCTCGTCGGACCCCGGCAAAATTGGCGTCGCCTCTCCTCCACCGCCGGCAACACCCCCTACCTATGTCTCTGCTCCGGCCCACTACCATGTGGGACCAGCTCATCATCTAAGCATGAGATAGGAGTGTTCAAAATGGTACATACGCCTTCTAGTGTAGGAAACCTATTTTCTTATTTCTTTGAAGATTATTCAAACCGACATAATTCAAATAGCAATAACTTTCACGATATAGCCCCAAATCCAGTGGAACAAATTTCTAAATTTGTAATAAATCATATATGAAGTAGGTAAACCCTAGCTCCTAAAAATATAAAACAAATTTTATAAAATATTTGAGATCTTAAGAAACATATTTTTACAAAAATGTTTAGATTTGAATCTAGTTAGATTTAAATTTGAAAATAGATTATTTTCCAATGCATAGGAATCAAAATAGTTATAACTTGTGCATATAAATTCAAATTTTGGTAAAACCAATTTCTAATATACCTGATTATACAAAAATATTCCATATTTGATTTAGTTTGAACCGAGTTTATTAAAGACTATAAAGTTCTAGGCATATGTAATTAGTATATAGGCATATAGCACAAATAAATGCTAATGTAAAAGAAACCAGTGAGTAAACAACTTATAGGTCCATATCATCTAATCCTACAAAGACATTTAAATTTTAAAGTTTGGACATCTAATCCTACAAAGTTCATATATAGCTTTGCCTTCCATAACAAAAGTCGACATATGCATATCTTTCCCAAATAAATTATAATAGGTGTAAAACTAGTTAGTATGTGTTTTATAGGTCAAAACAACCCAATGTAGTAAAAAACACTATAATTGGTCATAGTGTGCACTTAGCCCCTTAATCAACACATGCTTTCATGTGATGAATATATTTAAAGATTTAAGATATAAACAAATATATATATATATATAATGTCACAAATAAATGTTAGATCATATAGAACTAGTTTCAAAACAATCCTTACATCAAAGACCATCTCAACCTTCAAAAAGGTTTAATGATTAATTTTAGTTTGAGTTAAGTTTATAAAATATTTCATTTTCCATATACATAAAAACTAAAACAACAGTAACTATCTCAAACGAAAGCTGAAATACACAAAACTAGTTTCAAAACACTTTTAGAGTCAAGACCTGCTAATGCTATAAAAATGGCTACATATCTATGTAAATTGCGGTCACGAATCTAAAACAAAATCTAACCTCTTATAGTATATAATTTAAAAATAATTAAAATTAGGAAATGAATAGAATATTACAATTAAACACTAATACCAATAGGACAAACTCAAGAATGCTCCCTAACACTATAAGAATCCAGTTTTGGGGCGAGTGTGAAAATAACAGACCGAGTGCACACTTGGCGTATATGAGCCTATCCCGAGTGTGCTCTCGTTGTAGCTACCTCTTGGACAAAGAACTCTATTCCGAGCATGCTCTCGCAAAATACAATCTCTATTCCGAGAGGGCACTCGAAATATAATGTTTTTGTCCACGTAGGACACAATAATGCGAGGGCACACTCGACATAGATTACCAGCTGCCATGTTAGCAAAGGCAGTGCTATCGATCCCGAGTGGGCACTCGGCGTAGATTAAGCCTATTCCGAGAGTACACTCGGCGTAGATAGCCGCATTAGGGCAAGACCATCAACAGGACTGTCGCCACTCTATGTCGAGAGGGCACTCGGTGTATTCTTGTCTGTTCCGAGAGTACACTCCGCGTAGATAGCCGCATTAGGGCAGGACCGCCGCCACTCTGTGCCGAGAGGGCACTCGGCGTAGATCTATCCCGAGAGTGCACTCGGTGTAAACCGCCCCATTAGCACAGGTTCGGCCACTCACCTAGCCCCACAACGCGCCGCTCCTAAATCATACACCCGTCCGCTGCGACCGGTCGTCGCCCCGACCGTCACCGTCGCCCCGGTCGCCCTCCTCTGTCGCCGCCTCCCCGGACTCCCTCCGCTCCTTGAGCCTCCCTCGCCTCTGTCGCTTGCTTCTTGCCCAGCGTCCCTCATGTCTGCCGCCTCCCGGACTCCCTCGCTCTGCCGGGCCTCCTCCGCCTCTGCCGCCGCCGCCATCCTCTGCCTCGCCCCAACCTCCCTACTTTGTCGCTTGTTGCCCGGCCTCCCTCCTCTGCCATGCTGCCGGGTCTCCTTGATCAGGCCTCCCTCCTTCGTCTCCCAACCGGCCGCCACTCGCCTCCTCCCGCCGCCGCTCTGCCTTCCCAGCCACCGCCACCTGACCCTCCCCTTGCCCGGCCTCTCTGCGCCTTTGCCGCTCCCTCCTCGGCCCTCCCACATGCCCAGTGCCTGCGTGGATATCGTCATGTATTATTGAACGTATGAAAATTTTGATTATGGATACCGTCATATATTATTGAACGTGCTTGCTTTGGGTGCTTTCTAGGTGAGTCCACGAGAGTACACTCGGCGTAGCCTTGCTCTAGTGCTGTTTTGCCTTCGGGAACAATGTAAGTTAATGAATGCTAATTTACGCTTTACTTTTGGCATTATGTATATTTGTTTTATTATGATTTACCACTGTATATGTTGAATTGAACGTGATGAAACTAAGTTAATGAATGCTAATTTATGCTTTACTTTTGGCATTGTGTATATTTGTTTTATTATGGTTAGCGCTGTGTATGTTGATTTGAATGTGATGAAACTAAGTTAATGAATGCTGATTTATGCTTTACTTTTGGCATTATGTATATTTGTTTTATTATGATTTACCACTGTGTATGTTGATTTGCACGTGATGAAACTAAGTTAATGAATGTTAATTTATGCTTTACTTTTGGCTTTATGTATATTTGTTTTATTATAGTTTACCACTGTGTATGTTCATTTGAACATGATGAAACGTGAACATATTAATAAATAGTTATTGTATGTCTGTGTATGTTAACATAACACTTGTGTTCTCTTTTTTATAGTGATATTCTTTCATTATATCATAGAAAGTAAAAAAAATTACAAATGGTTTTTTTTTGTTTAGTTTGTTCGAAACAATGGCTGAAGATCGCTCATGGATGTATACGGATTGGGAGAACGGGAGGCCAAATATTAATTGGTTTAGAAAAACAAAAGAGTTTCTTAGTATCACTTTTCCTGGGCCAAACTCTAATCAAATGTTGTCTAGTTGCCCTTGTCGGACATGTGGAAATTACAAGAAACAAGATCTCCAAACTGTATTAGGCCATTTAGTAAAGAATGGCTTTACACCTGAATACCTCGTGTGGACTTCACATGGAGAGGCAAGACCGTCTGTCCGGCCTCGTCAACATGAGGAGGTCGATGAATCTCACCACATGAGTGACATGCTGGAAGATGTCAGGGATGCTCATGAAGCATCAAAGTACACAAATGCATCTATTGCAACAGATTCTTTCTTCAAATTGGTCGAGTCCACCATGCAGCCAGTCCATAAAGACACTAATGAGACTATACTCTCTGCAGTTTCTCATTTGATGTCTATGAAATCTCAATACAACCTTTCAAATACTGCATATGATGCAAATCTTAGTCTAATGCAATGAGAAAGTTCTTACAATATTACGGAATGTTTCTACTGGTGTAGAAGTAGAATCTCATTCAGATGAAGAGTGTGATTCTGATGCCTTCACTGATTCTAGCTCTAATGCTAGTGAACCAGATTATGATGAGGACAATGAATAGATGATATGGTACAATATTGATTTTAATTACATTATACTTATATTTTTTTCATTATATTATTGATTTTATTGCATATATGATCTGTCACTAACATTTCAATTAATGTAGGCATAAGTTGAAGAAAAATTTCTTGCAAAAACTAAAGCGATCTGAAGGTAGGGCATCCTCATCTAGACAGGCTACACAAGAGGAAGCACAGGCTGCAGAGGAAGAGGAAGCACACGCTGAGGAAGAGGAAATATAGGTTGAGGATCCTGACTACACAGGGGAAGAAGTTCAGGTAGATACAAATCTTGTAGTCCGCAAGTCACGGGGGCAAAATTCAATCCCTCCACTTCCTCCCACGCCTGCAGGGAGGGAGGTGATAGTATCAGCAGGAAAAAGGTAAGTTTTGCTATATGTCATCATGTAATTAATTCTCACATCCATATAATCTTGCCATCTTGAATATGGTTCTAGGCAATGGAAACATATTGTATTTGTCGGGAGGCCACGTGGACCAAACAACGTGTTTGCGACCTTTGTTGCGCTATCATTATCCACAAACTGTGCAAGATATGACATTAAGTCCTCCAGCTATTGTAGCAGCTACAAAATGGAGACATTGGTATGCTGTTGGTGAAGCGGGTGATACAATGGCAGATCGGGTAAAAAAAGATTTTCGTGTAAGTTATTTGCAAATATGACATTGGTAGACTTGTTATGTTCTTTATTAAGTCTATGGAATGCAGGCTCGGTACACATATCCTGAAGGTGAAGGTTACTCGAATGACACTAGGGCAAGATGGGAGGCAACTTTAGAGGCAGCTTGCCAATACCATGTTGTGCAGCTAATGTACAACACTCCAGTAGCAGCTGTGACCAAGTACTACAAGGATGTGTGTGAAGATGAAGACATTGACACAAGAGAGAATCCATTGTTTCTCATTGCTGCTGAGTATAACCAAGTCAAACCTGCATAGATCGATGACGAGGCTTGGGGGCATCTCATTACACAATGGTGTGATCCAGCATGGCAACATGTAAGTGAAATGAAGCGGAATCTTCGTGCTACTTCAGGAGCAAGGGTGAACCGAGGTGGATCTAGTTCTATTAGTCGAACCCAGCAGGAAATGGTAATAAAAAGTCTGTATTTTCAAACCATCGTTTCTGACACTCGGATTTAATACATTTTCCTTGTTTTGTTGCAGAAGAGGAGGTTTCAAAGACCTGTGACACCTTTAGAGGCTTATGCTGTTCATGGGGGGGTTTCGATGCAAGACATGGAAAGCTTTGAGGGTTCTGAGATTCCACTTGTCACCAACCCACATGTCTAGATGAACTTGATGCGTAGCACTAACACTAACACGTAGCTAATTTTGTTTTTCAGAATAGTTGTGGCATTTCAATGTTTTCATACCTTTCCAGGGGAAGTATCGAGATGCATACCAAGAAAAGCATAGACCTGATGTTAATTGGCTGCATGGGAATTTTGATGCACAATTGATGTACCAGAATACGGATGGGAAGCCTCATGGCCGTTATGCACTTCTTGATGGTGCATATGATGATAGGAATGTGCGCTTGACTTCTGCCCCATTTGGCACTTCAATCAATGCTTCTTCTTCTACGAGGCAAAGCGATCAAGAGTTGAGAAGTGAGCTTGCGAGCGTGCGGGATGAGAACTGAGATATGCGGAATGTTATGCATACGGGATTCATGGCCATGGCACAGTGGATGCAGGTAAAAAAGTAATTGACATTTGTATTAAATTTGAGATGTTCATAGTAGTCAAATGGTAACACTCTTGTTGGCAGGATTATGCTCTAGCAATCTCTTCAGGAAATCCACCTCCTCCACCGCCTGTATTGAACTTTAACTTCAATGCATTCTCGACGCCTCAACATCAACCGAGACAAGAGGTATGTATATAACTCCATGTTGGGTAGATATACGAAACTATGCATTATAGGTACTAAATTGAAATTTCTGCTTATGACACCCAAAACTCTCATCATGCTATTAACATTGGACAATCATCGAGGAATAGTCCAGGGGATGCCTTATCGGGTGAATGTAATGTTGGGATTCCAAATCATGAAATAAACTGGTTTGCATCTCCAGGTGAGTAATCAAATCTGATTTGGTTGATGACTTGCCATTCAAAAAAGTTGCCCTACTTGATATTATGTATGGATATATCGTGTGTGTGAATACGTTTAACTTATATGTCTTTTCTATAAATATGTAACCTTGTATTGAATGGAAATGATATAATATGTTTTATTCTTCAAATGTAATGTGCAAAGGATGAAGAAACAAGGGACAGAAGCTAATTGGATTCATCTAGCCCTCAAGGAGTGGTTTTGGATTTGGTATGGATGTGATATGTAGAACTTCTTATGCTTTGTGTATGTGGACTTCATTTGTTGAACTTCGGACTTGTTAAATTTCGGACTTCGTTTGTGATATGTGCACTTGCGAATATGTTGGAGTCATGTTGAATTAATGTAAAAATGTTTGTGATATGTGCATTGTATGTGAATGTGCGATGGAGTTACGTTTTGTGGATGGCTTATGGCGTTGTTTTTGTTATATTGGTTCAACGTATAATGTGAATTGATATTGTGGATGCGTATTATTGAAATGTGAATTGATATCATGGATCTGATAATGTTATATTGTGGATGTAAATTGATAATGTGAATTTATTGAAAATTTATACTGCCTATTTTGTGGCCAGGGCATGGTATCTATCCCGAGAGTGCACTCGCCCTAGAGACAAACCTATCCTGAGAGTGCACTCGCACTAGAGACAACCCTATCTCGAGAGTGCACTCGCACTAGAGACAAAACCTATGGCGAGTGTCCACTCGCACTAGAGACAAACCTATTCCGAGTGCCCACTCGGCATACATGTTGACGTGTCACTACCCTGTACGCCACGAGGGTAGGTGCATGGCGTCCGAAATCCCAGCGCTATCCCGAGAGTGCACTCAATTCGATTTTATTTTGGCCAAGAGTACACTCGGCGTAGCCTACTGTCGGGGATTGAGAAATTCCCGTAAACGACCGTCGTACCCCGGCGACTGGCCAGCAGCCGACCATGTTTGCCCTTGGACGTTGTCCCCAAGGAAGGTCTCCGGATAGCCCGGCCTACAGGCCCACCTCGTCCTCTGTCAAGTTCATGCTCGGGAAAGTGCGGCTAGCGACCAAGACCGAAGAAGAGCCCCAAGATCGACCAAATGACTGGGCACAATTCACGAGGGCGACGCGGCATTAATTATGCGGCGGCTCGAAGGATCTGACGCCTTGCGATCTGCATACTCTGCACTACGTCATGTGCGTGCGGGAAGCGAGAACAACTCCGCCCACGTTCGGAACAGTGGCACGCCTCTCTGTAATAAATGTTGTGTCGTTTGTAACCCCCTATAAATACCTTCTCGCACGAAGGGTTCAGGGGGGACTTCATTCCCTGTTTTCCTCATACATAGAGCTCGTTGCTGGTGGTCTGGAGGATAGTCCTTAGAACCTCCTAGGGCCCCCCAAGCAAGTATATTGTAATACATCCTCAAGAAGCTAGTGCCACCACTGGACGTAGGGTTATTATCTCCCCAGCGAGAGGCCCGAACCAGATCAAAAAAGCCTCCCTCTGTTATCTGCGATTGTCCCGATCACCTCGAACTGTAGCTCGGCAGGACCTTGGACGCTATACCCCCCGCGAAAAAGGGGCCTTAGGTTGATCCCTCATTCAACAAGTAAGCTCGGTGGGGGACCGGTTCCCGAATCGTCGATAGCTGGCGCCGTCCGTAGGGATCGACTGAGTCCTTTCGCGAGGAATCCCTGAGGCTGCCGAATTCTCAAGTCAATCAAGACCTTTGCGTCTTCGACGACGCAGAAAGCGACGACGTGTGCTACGCCGGCGAAGGCGTGGCCGGTGTGACTGATCCGGAAGGCCACACCGAGTCCATATTCCGCGCCGAGCACGTCCTCCGCTTGGGCGCGAGTCTCTTCCCCCGAGCACGCGTTTCGCCCGGGGGCCGTCATTCTTCCGTGCCGAGCACGTCCTCCACTCGGGCGCGAGTCCCTTCCCCCGAGCACACGTTTCGCTGGGGGGCTGTCCGTGTTCCGCGCCGAGCACGTCCTCCGCTTGGGCGCGAGTCCCTTCCCCCGAGCACGCGTTTCGCTCGGGGGCTGTCCGTGTTCCGCGCCGAGCACGTCCTGCGCTCGGGCGCGAGTCCCTTCCTCCGAGCACGCGTTTCGCTCGGGGGCTGTCCGTGTTACGCGCCGAGCACGTCCTCCGCTCGGGCGCGAGTCCCTTCCCTCGAGCACGCGTTTCGCTTAGGGGCTATCCGTGTTCCACGCTGACTATGTCCTCCGCTCGGGCATGAGTCCCTTCCCCCGGGCATGCATTTCATTCGGGGACTGTCCGTGTTCTGCGCCGAGCACGTCCTTCGCTCGGGCGCGAGCCTCTTCCGCGCCAGGTAAGTTCGGCACTTGAGTGCAGGTCTTCCCGAGTAAGTAAGTATGCCCTTTGCATCTTTTCTTTCTTTGAACATTTTCAGACTCTCGGGGCTCGCCCGGGCGCAGCGGCATGAGTCCTCTCATGACCAGCTAAGTTAGTTTCCACGACGCGTCGATCCATGTCCGTGATCTGGGCGATTCGGCGTGTCTCGTCGCGATTCCTCAGCGTTTGACCCATGCTTGGGATGCAGCGGCATGAGTCCTCTCATGACTGCTAAGTTAGTTTCCACGACGTCTGGTCCATGTCCGGATCTGGCGATTCGGCGTGTCTCGTCGCGATTCCTCAGCGTCGACCCATGCTTGGGATGCAGCAGTGTGAGTCCGCTTGCAGTCTGCTAGTTGCCCACTCTCTAGACATCTTGTCATGGCCCCAAATTCGAATTCGACTCATGCGGCTAACATTAGCGCCAACCAAGTGTTTGGCCGCATTTGAGATCCACTGCTAATTTCAGAGTCTATTCCAAATTACCATTTAAGAAATTCCAAACTTAGCAAAATTTAAGAGCTAGAAATTTCAGGTTGCGAGTATGGTTTTCATCAAAGTTTGGAGCCTCGTAACTTGAGATCTATAATGATCTAGAGTGTGCATGTTAGTAAAATGAAAACTAGAAACTTTTCTCTATTCACTGGTTGAGTTTTGAGCCCAATCCAACATCAAATACTAATTTAAATCTTAGCGTCAAGATTGAATCCTATGCTAAAATTTTTGGAGGCTTAGCCAATTAAACTCTTGCTTAGTGGGGTTAAGTGAGTTTAGCACAAAAGAATTGAGGGCAATGCCCAAACCGAATCAGCTACTCTTTTCAGCTTCCTTTCCAGCCGCACCTCATTCTTTCCCATAGCCAAACCGAACAGCATCCTTTTCCTGAGTTTTTTCCCCAAGCATCCAAAGGCAGCCCCACTCCATGCGCCCTCCCCCTCAGCCCTCCCTGCAGCTCTAGCCCCAAAACCGAATCCAGCTCCTTCCCTAGCCAAACAGCACCTCTCCTTCTCATTTCTTTTCTCCCCAAGCAAAACAAGCTCCCCCATTCCAGCACCTCCCCAAGCTGGCCACGCCTCCCCCTGCTGCTCCCTGGTGGTGCCCTCCCCCTGCTGTCCTCAAGCTGCTGCCACTCCCTCCAGCAATCTCCAAGCAGCAGCTCCCTCCTTCCCCTACACAGCCCCTCCATTCCCCTTCCACTCCCTTGAAGGTAAGACCTCTCCCCTAGGGTTTGTTTGGTGTTTTCTGGTTTTGGGGGCAGCAATGGTGGAGTTGGGGGCTATGGTGAGTAGAGATTTGGGATTTGGGTGGGGAACAACCATTCTAGGGTTTGGGGAAAGATTCAGATTTTCGAGCAGATTTCATAGCTCCTGTTCTTGACTGATTCGAGCAAGTTACGAGCATTTCCTGCTAGGTTGACTGTAGAGAAAGTTGTGGGTAATGAAATTATCTTTTATCTCCAACTGGAATCACTCAATTTCGTTAATCCAGCTGAAAGTTATGTCGATTTTAGTGTGTGCTGCTCTGAAAATGCTGAAAATGTGGAGCTGAAACTTGAGCTGCGAATTAAAATTAGTTAGAGGCTGAATTAGAAATTAATTTTTCCTGAGAAGTTGTAGGAAATTTCGTTTAGATTGTAAAAATGTCATCCTTTACTCAATTCCGTTAAGTATAGCAATTTATATGATGAAATTTGTGCATGCTGTTCTGAAACTCTGAAACTTCTGAACACTGAAATTGTTCTCTGTTCCTGGCCGAACTGGGAATTCTCTGTGCAAAATCTGGGTGATTGGCCAAAGCTAAGTGGTAGGTTTATGTCTTGTGGTCGTCTAGGATCTGAGTTTGCTCAATTTCATTAAGTGATCAAAAAGTTATGGCCATTTGTATCAATGTCTGTCCTGAAACCGAGTTTTGCTGAAATTCAGACTTTGGGGCTGAAGTTCAGAGTTTAGTTGAAAACTTTTAATCTACGTTCTGAATGTTAGGATGCATGGTAAAGTTGGATCACCCTCTTGTGGTCCTTTCGAGTCCAAGAAGTCAATTTTTGGATTAGCCAAATAAAAGTTATGCTTATTTAGAGGAATGTGCTTGTTATTTTCAGATTTTGCTATAGAATAGAAGTGGAGTTTAGCATTTGTGTTTTCAGTTTTAAATTGAGTTGAATGTTTGCACTTTTGGAGCTGGCTTGGGTGATGCTTTTGGTATTTTCATTTCATATGCATTGCATGCATCTCATTTACATGCATTGTGATCGTGTAGAGAATGAAAACACGGAGGTTGACGCGGCAGTGACCGAGGGGGTTACCGGAGAGGCGATTGTCGTTGAGAATCCGGCAGAAGCTCAAGGCAAGCACCTAAGCATGTTCAACTTTATCCATAATTGTATTTTAGCGAATAATTTGCTTATTGGATGGTTAGGTTATGCATTAGGAATTGAAATGTGGGATAGGGTTAGAACCTACTTGTTGCACCTACACTCATTGATAATTGTTGAATATCTTCCTTGGAACTAGTATATGGGTATTTATATTGTGTCCATGCTTAGTTTGCTTAGATGTCGGGTATGGGCCAAGTGGTGGAAGGTTCCATCACTTGAGTTTATTTACTTCACACTATTGGGTTGCAATAGTTATGATTATGCTTTGAAATGAAAATTTGAGACCCAAGCGAGAGGGTTGGATCATTTGGGTGTGGAGACTCAAATGTCGTAGTCTCTTTGTGTTGGTTAAGGACCGATCCGTTGTTTGCCATGTTGATCGAGCACCCTTGTTGATCACATGCCCGATATAATGGTGCGGTAAGCCACCCTTTCATGGCATACTACTCGATGGGTCATGCCCTCATGCGATTGGGCGTGGTTGAGGCGAGGCCTAGGTCTCTCTCAAGGGCTAAGCGAGGCTTGAGCCGCTCGAGGAGGTTGCTAGGTGCTCGGGCCGCATGAGGATGGTTCAGCAGTAGATATGGATGGGAGGAGGGTTGACATGAGGTTCCTTGTGGCACATGTCGTGCGATTGATGATCCCCTGCAGGGTGAATAAGCGATTCGAATTGCCGCGCTCTCGGATATGAGCACGCTTGTATCATCCGACACTTCAACGTAGTAATAACTTAAATTGAAAATAGTTGGATTACTTGATGTTGATACTTGTTCATGATTTTAATTGCTCTCTTTAATGTTTAAATTCAGCTCTCACTCTAGTAATAGGTGCTGTCCATAACTGCTATGAATTTGAATTTGTGTAGTTGAATTTGATTATGCAACAAAGTAAGCTTTTCTGCACTTTTACCTTAAGCTTATACCTTGCTACATCCAAATGCATATTCCTTGAGTCGGTCATATATGGACCACGGGTAAGTCTTCTGAGTACCTTCGTACTCATGCTTCGCTTTGTGGTTTTTCAGCGAGGACCCGACGGGTGTGAGTTCTGTCATCTTGCTTCTCGGTGGTCGGGCGGGGCACCGAGTAAAAGCTAGCTCAACGATAAACGCCTCTAAGTGTTCAAGGCGGACACTTCCTGAGATGTCTTACTTTTGATTTAATTTGGTGGTTGTGCGTTCATTTTGTTGTATAGTTAGCTTTCAAACTTGTTATGGTTATGTTTAATTACTTGTATACTTCCGTTGTTGAACCTCGTTGTATCACCGTGCTTAACTCCTGTCTGTGATGTTATTCCATCCATGTCGTTGTTTATGTTGTGGTTGTAGTTGTGATATATTTGTTTAGTTAATTGTTTCTTCTGCCTGCTGAGTGGATGTCCTTACTTCTAGAGGCATCATGCCGAAATTTTGTAGATTTTCTGAGTCTAGACTTGAGCTTGCGTTTAGTCTATTTTGTGAGTCTTATTCTGCTGCTGTTAGTTCTTGCCGTGTGTGGTTGTCTGGTTTGTCTTTGTGCCGTGGTTTTTAGTCATTTTGTTGTGCTTCCTCGTTGCGTGTCTGGTCGTAAAGTTTTGGGTTCGTTGCCCCCTTTATGCGAATTGAATTGATATGGCAATGGAAACCGGTATCTTGGCGATCTGGGCGAAGCTTGAATTCGCATATCTGGGGAATCTGGGATTGTTGTCGAGTTATTCGAATGGGATCATTGTTGTCCTAATTGGGCTTGGGTGTTAGCACTGTGAGCACCATCGGTGATCCGTTGCTAGCCTCCAAATCCGATGAGGGCGACCGGGCATTCGAATAACCCGAGGACGGTCTGGGCGGCTATCCGTGTTTCGCTCGGGGGCTGTCCGTGTTCTGCACCGAGCACGTCCTCTGCTTGGGCGTGAGTCCCTTCCCCCGAGCACGCGTTTCGCTCGGGGGCTATCCGTGTTTCGCGCCGAGCACGTCCTCCGCTCGGGCACGAGTCCCTTCCCGCACGCAGCGTTCGCTCGGGGTCGTCCGTTTCGCGCCGAAAGACGCTTCGCTTCGGCGCGAGCCTCTTCCGCGCCAGGTAAGTTCTGCGCTTGAGTGCGTGTCTTCCCGAGTAAGTAAGTATGCCCTTTGCATCTTTTCTTTCTTTGAACATTTTCGGACTCTCGGGGCTCGCCCGGGCATAGCGGCATGAGTCCTCTCATGACCTGCTAAGTTAGTTTCCCTGGACGTCTGATCCATGTCCAGGATGCGGCAGTTCGAGCGTGTCTCGTCTGCCAGTTCCTCAAGCGTTTGAACCATGCTTGGGATGCAGCGGCAGTAGTTCTTCGCTGCGAGATTCTTCTCCCCGAGACGGAGTTGCTAGGATGCCATAGTAGTTCTTCGCTGCGAGATTCTTCTTCCTGAGTGAGTGTTGCTCGGATGCCGCAGTAGTTCTTCGTTGCGAGATTCTTCTCCCCGAGCCGGTGTTGCTCGGATGCCGTAGTAGTTCTTCACTGCGAGATTCTTCTCCCCGAGCCGGAGTTGCTCGGATGCCGTAGTAGTTTTTCGCTGCAAGATTCTCCTCCCCGAGCCAGTGTTGCTCGGATGCTGCAGTAGTTCTTCGCTGCAAGATTCTTATTCCCGAGCGAGTGTTGCTCGGACGCTGCGGTAGTTTTTTGCTGCGAAGTCCCAATCCTCCCTGTGAGGTTTTTGCAAGATATATCACAGAAGTATTAGCTTCACTTGATTCCGTGGGCATTCTGCCCTCTTTCTCCTGGATACCATCTTTGACACTGACTTCCACAGTATTAAGAGTTCCCAAAGAGCCAACAGACACAAAATCCTTTTCACTTGGATGGGTGAGCATGTTACCTTCTTCCTCCCGGTCATCCTAACTCACACCGACTTCTTCATTGTCCTAGGAGTTCCTACGAATCACTGAAGAAGGAATACTCTTTTCACCGAACCAATCGGAATTATACAATCTTTTTACGAGCACCCTCTCTCACACTCACGGTAACCTCACGTACTAGGACCTCCAATGAGATTGTTCACAAGGAGAACACCCTCTTCATTTGTTCCAATCAAAACTTTACTATCTTCCCTCCCCGCATTCTCGCTTCCACTAACTTCGCTGCATCATGATTTACATTAACTCTATCCATGTAAACAAAGATTATTTTCACTCGCATCCTTAGCAACTTTGCTCTCTTCCATCTTTGGAATCTTCACATCCATCGGAAATTATCATAGAATTACTTGCAATTGCAACATTCATTTCACTGAAGGATCCAGATTTTACCCTCCTGCTTTTCGAGAGTTATCATTCACAAACACAAAGGCAAGATTCCTAACACCGAATCCACAGAGATCCATAGAAGGTAGATGATAGAATTGATGAAAAAGATAATAGAAGACTATAGCCAAAACTCCATAAAATGTACATCTTTCAATTATGGCCTCACCAATTGGTTGAGCTGCATCCCACTAGAGTCACCGAGTAGCAAAAAACTTGGAAGCCCGCCTCCTCTCATTACATCTCTTGCCGAGATAAACCAAAGACTAGATATCTCATTCTGACTCTTGGCTTTTCTTTGGTGATGTAGTGAGGAGATGCATGAGCACTGAGCAATGCAGGTTATATAGCGTGGATGGGAACTCGGAATGGGGTTAGGTTGGATCATGGTGACCTGCATAATGCATTCTGATTGCTGAATGATTTGATCGTTTTATCAACTAAAACTGCATGTCGGAGGCGTGTATTATACCACCTAAATTTTAACAACTTGGTTGAGTATTTAGTAATCTAAACAAATCGATTCTTATGCACATAAACTTGATCCACGCTCGACGAAAGAGCTACTGACGCCCAAACCTACCATACCATTGATTCTCAATTTGCAACTTTGACGAGTTCTTTTCTTTTTGGCCAGATTCTTCGAGCAGATTTTTGCCATAGTCTGAGAAAATTTGGTAGGGATAGCATGGATACTGAGTCCAGAGACTCCAAACGCATTACAGTCAGCAATGTTTGTTTGTTACTTAGGATGGTCACACAGGCCTATTTCCTCCTGGAAACATAGTGAGTACAATTCAATAGCAAAATGCGGAATACATCCTTTGTAACTTATCTGTGCATATCAACATCTTTTTTTAGAGAACCACACGAATTTCAACTTTTCCTATATGAGAAATGATTTAACTTGATGCTGGACATCTTTTATTATTCTGATAACATGAATAATTGCTTGTGTGGACATGTTGGTGTATGTTTCCTTATCAAAGTTTGGCCACTGGCGACCACTCGAGAGGGTTTCTTTGAGTCCGAAATGGACAAAGAGGCCTCTTCTTCAATTCGTGTTTATTTGTATACCCTGGTCTCTCTCTCTCCTTTTCATCCGTTTGAAAATACTCCCTTTTCTCGCTTGTTGTTTCACTTTCATTTACCCCGTTTGAAATATTGTGGTTGTAGAAGAACTGTTCCTTATGAAAATACTATATATGATATCCTACCTGACGTGTGGGATGACCCATTTGAAGATGATCCAGATCAATATATCTGGTCTTGGTGAGGATTGAAGTAGTTGAAATCCTACACAAGACCTTCCCTTCTGCAATACTTCATTAGCAATTCCTATTTCTTTTGTGTATGGGTAGAATCCCCTATTGATACCAACACAACTACATGTGCAAATTGCACCAATAGAGTTACTAATTATCAGATCCCATGATTTGTATACCCGTGTCTCTCTCTCCTTTTTATCCGTTTGAAAATACTCCTTTTTCTGGCTTGTTGTTTCACTTTCATTTACCCCGTTTGAAATATTGTGGTTGTAGAAGAACTGTTCCTTATGAAAATACTATATATGATATCCTACCTGACGTGTGGGATGACCCATTTGAAGATGATCTAGATCAATATATCTGGTCTTGGTGGGATTGAAGTAGTTGAAATCCTACACAAGTCCTTCCCTTCTGCAATACTTCATTAGCATTTCCTGTTTCTTTTGTGTATGGGTAGAATCCCCTATTGATACCAACACAACTACATGTGCAAATTGCACCAAGAGAGTTACTAATTATCAATATATTTGGTCTTGGTGAGGATTGAAGTAGTTGAAATCCTACACAAGACCTTCCCTTCTGCAATACTTCATTAGCATTTCCTGTTTCTTTTGTGTATGGGTAGAATCCCCTATTGATACCAACACAACTACATGTGCAAATTGCACCAATAGGGGTCAAGCTTGCAATTTTGTACAAGAAATGCTGTTGAACTCCATCAAAGAACAATAATTTCGCTGGGCTAACACCAATCGTTTTGTAGATCACAGACAAGTTTGGCAATTATGTTGCATCATCCAAACCAATCATCAGGGAAAGGGAAAGAAGGTTGCTCTATGGCCATCCCTTTAAATTTTGGCTTATATTATATTGTTATAACTGCATGATATTAATTGTAACTGTGTGATATTATTTTTTGAAATATCATTTTGGCAGTGATGGATACACATCATACTCCAAAGAGGCCTCGCACCACTATTTTGTCACAAGCACCTACTAGTTTATTTATACGTGACGGAAACAATATTCAAAGTCAAAGTTATTCATCTTCGAACGAAGAAGATGAGCATAATCAAACACCTATGCTATACACAATTCCACCTCTAAGTACCCTCACAATGGGTGTATCGCTACAAGGCGATTGCTCAAATGGTACAAGTTGCTTTTTTCCTATGATGTGTGTTCTAATCACAAACATTCCTACTCAAAATAGCTAATTATTATTAGATATGTTGTACACTTCAGGTAGGAATAATTACCATGATGTTGCTGAAAGTTCCGCTGCCATGACAGAGGACCAAACACAGGTAAATTTTGGTCAAGTAGTGGCTCACATTACACCTGAGCAAAGTGTACCAAGTCATGGTGGACTATTTGTAAGGACTGCAAACCTTACAGAAGAGCAAATACAATCAAGGTGTCAACGACAAAATGCTAGGAATGCAACTCGTACACCAGAGCAAAAGCTAGCAAGACGAGAACGTGACAGAGCACGCCGTCAAAGTTTAACACCTGAACAAAGGGAAGAGATTAATGCCCGTCGAAGAGCGTATAGGCAAAGTTTGGCTCCTAAAGAAAGGCAAGAGTCAAATGCCCATCGAAGAGCATGTAGAAGAGAGAATAGGGATGAAATTAACGCTCGTAGAAGATCAGCTAGGCAAATAATTACACCACCTGATAGGCGAGCATTGTTACGTGAACGTAATGCAAGCTACGCGAGTAGGAGAGACACCCCATGCTCTGAATCAATTGCAATGCAATGCCCACAGTTAGATGCTTCAGTGGTGGCCGATCCATCATCGCATGGCTTCGCTATTGCAGGTCTCTCAACGCAGTCATTCATTACAGATGATGGCAATATCTACAACTATATTTATCTTTGTAACTACGTAGCAGTTATTAACCTGTACTAACGAAAAATGATAGGTGGTATACAAACAATTGTAGAGGAGGATATGGATGAGGAGTACTACATGTTCGCCAGTGGAGGTAGTCCATATGTCATTTCTCACTTCTTTATATGGAATTCAACAACTATCATAATCCCCTCAACTTAAATCCATCCAGATGACGACAAAATGGAGGACAGGGACTTTGATGAGCTAGCAGATAACTCTCCAAATGACCTCGAATGTCCAAGATCCCTACGATCATGTGTATAGCAATGTGCCCGATAGCACACATGTCTTGAAGGTCGAGCCAGATCGGGCATTGCGATGCAAAGAGGTTCCAATATGAGACGAACGGGTTTTGTTGTCGCAACGGTAAAATCAGGCTATCGGACCCAGAGCCAATTCCCGAACTCCGCAGGCTTTGGTCGAGTGTAGATCCGGATGCTAGGCATTTTCGCGAAAACATAAGATTTTTCAATGGTCACTTCTCCTTCACCAGCCTAGGCGTGAGTCTCGACGAGAACTACACCAACATGAGATCTGGAGTGTACACATTTCGAGCCCATGGGCAAATTTACCACAATGTCCATTCCTTTGGCCCGAGCGAATCCGGTCCAAATCATTTGGAGCTCTATTTCTATGATGACGACCCCAGTCTGAATCACCGGTTTCGTTACTCACCTAGCCTCGACCAGGAAGTCGTGAGGAGGTTGGTCAACATCCTTCGTGACAACCCCTACTCTCAAACTTTTAGGAGCCTAGGCCAAGCCGAAAACCTCCAAGAGTATCGTGTATCACTTAACACTGACTTACAACTGGATCAATGAGTGTACAACAGGCCAGTAACATCAGAAGTGGCCGCTGTGTGGGTCGAGGGCAACGAGCAGCGCATAGATTTCAACCGTAGCGTAATTCTATATGGCAACAACAATGAGAAGTATAGTATAAAGCCGCACTATGGTTGCTATGACCCCTTGTCGTATCCACTCTTCTTCCCAAGAGGAGAACTAGGCTGGCATCCACATATCCCAAAGTATGGTGTGCCCCTTGAAGCTGTAATTCGGGCATCAGAAAATAACAATAACAACAGTCACTACGAGGATCAAGGTTAGTATTGCTGTGAATGTGGCATCTCATCATTATTGATGTCCTAATTATTTACACATCACTTGACTATGTCACTCTTTTGCGTAGATTCGAATAACCGGCTATGCGTTACTGTAAGAGACTACTACTGCTACAAATTCCAGATGCGTTGTGGGATATTCAATGCCTTGTTATACGGCAAGCGCCTATTCCAACAGTACGCGGTTGACATGTACATCAAGGTGGAGGGTGCAAGGCTGGACTACATCAGGCACCACCAAAAGGAGATACGAGCCGATCTGTACCAGGGCGTGGTTGATAGCATAGAGTCTGGAGAGAGTCGTGCGCAAGCTGTGGGCAAAAGGATCGTGCTTCCAGCTTCATTCATTGGGGGTGATAGAGATATGCAACGAAGGTACCTGGATGCTATGGCCTTAGTGCGTAATGCGGAAGCCGGACGTCTTCTTAACTATGACCTGCAACCCTAACTGGGAAGAGATAATACAAGAGCTACAGCCTGGACAAACCCCACAGGATCGCCCTGATCTCATCGTTCGGGTATTCAGAGCCAAGCTTGAGAGCCTCAAGGAACAACTATTCAAGAGGCATATCCTTAGCACAGTAGCTGCTTATGTGTACGTCATCGAGTTCCAGAAGAGGGGTCTTCCGCATGCTCACTTCCTTCTTATCATGAAGGGAGGGTACAAGCTCACGTGTCCGGAGCAGTTTGACTGTCTCATCTCCACTGAGCTCCCAGACAGGAACAAGTATCCAGAGTTGTACGAGATGGTCATTAAGCATATGATGCATGGCCCATGCGGAGTCCTAAATCCGAAGAACGTGTGCATGCAGGAGGGTAGATGCAAGAACTACTACCCACGTCATTTCAATGCATCTACAATACAAGGCAATGACTCGTATCCCTTATACAGGAGAAGGGATAATGGCCGCCATGCAAATGTTCGAGGTCGGACGCTTGACAATAGATGGGTAGTGCCATACAACCCTTACCTTCTAAGGAAGTACAATTGCCATATAAATGTGGAGGTTTGCTCAAGCATAAAAGCCGTAAAATACCTATTCAAGTACATTTACAAAGGCCACGACCAGCTTCAGAGCTCTCAATGAACCCGATATAGCGAAAACATTGACGAGATTAAGCAATTTAGGGACGCTAGGTGGGTTACTCCACCAGAAGCTCTATGGAGGATCTACAGCTTCGACCTTAGCAAGATCTCCCCACCTGTGTTGCAAATGCAACTACATCTACCAAACATGCACATGGTCTCGTTCTCTGTGGGCCAAGATCTTCATGATGTTGTTGCCCAGCATGGCGTCGAGAGGACCATGCTGATAGAGTATTTCAAGATGAACCGAACATGCGAGGAGGCTCGAGGGATCTTGTACAGGGATTTTCCAGCGGCATTTATTTGGTAGCCAGGACTAAAGCAGTGGAAGAAGAGGGTAGAACGAACACAAGTTGGCAGAATCGTGTCGGCTCGTCCGAATGAGGGAGAGCGCTACTATCTAAGGGTTCTCCTAAACCACGTACCTGGTGCCACCTCCTTTGAAGAACTCAGGACGGTGAACGGCGTAGTCTACCCGTTCTTCCGTGAAGCCGCTGAGAAGAGGGGACTAATCGAGGCTGACAACACCCTAGAGGAGTGTCTTCTTCGAGGTGAGCTATTCGGATGCCATCATCGCTCAGAGGCTCTTTGCAACTATCTTGGTCTTCTGCGAGCCAAGCGACGTGTGTGGACTTTGGGAAAGGCACCTTGAGGGAATGTCAGACGACTACCGCCGTTCCCATGCATGCCAAAAGACGGTTGAGCAGATGGTGCTGTTGGATATCAGAAATATGCTGCGATCGATGGGGAAAGACATAACATCATTTCCTCTCCCTCTTATAGATGAGTCTCAAGACAACACCGATACAGAGGCCAGAGAGATATACGAGAAGTCAATGATCCAGGTCGATGATGAGGATATATCTCTATCGTCCTCTCTCAACCCTGAGCAAATGGAAGCGTACGTCGACATATTATCTGTGGTTGACAGTGGTGAGGGAGGTGTCTTCTTCGTAGATGGCCCAGGAGGCACCGAAAAGATATTCCTATATAAAGCTTTGCTTGCGAAGATCTGAGGTGATGGTAAGATAGCAGTGGCAACCGCGACGTCGGGCGTAGCTGCATCCATCATGCCTGGAGGTAGGACAGCGCACTCGAGGTTTAAGATCCCACTCAACATTACAAATGGGGCGGTCTGTAGCTTCACAAAGCAAAGTGGGACCACTAAGCTTCTTCAGCAGGCGTCATTGATAATATGGGACGAAGCCTCCATGACGAGGCGACAGGCGGTGGAGGCACTGGACAGTAGCATGCGGGACATCATGGGCCGACGTGATCTGCCGTTCGGTGGGAAAACGATCGTGTTTGGTGGAGACTTCAGGTAGGTTCTACCAGTTATTCGTAAGGGGACGAGACCACAAATAATTGACGCGACGTTGCGTAAGTCATACCTATGGGATTGCATGCGGCAGCTAAGGCTCGTACGTAACATGAGGGCCCAGAGTGATCCTGAGTACGCAAAGTACCTATTGCGAATCGGGAATGGTATCGAGGAGACTAATGAGGATGGCTGCGTGCGGCTTCCCGACCAGATCTGTGTTCCATATACAGGAAATAACATAGACATCGATAAACTCATACAGAGTGTTTTTCCTATGCTGAATGACAACCTATCGGATGCCAACTATATCACATCTCGAGCCATCCTGTCGACCCGGAACGAGTACATTGATAGGATCAATACGAAGATGATTGACATGTTTCATGGGGAGGAGATGGTGTACCATAGTTTCGATTCTGCAGAGGATGATCCCCATAGCTACTACCCTCCTGAATTCCTAAACACCCTAACCCCTAACGGTCTACCTCCGCATGTACTTAAACTCAAGATTAACTGTCCCGTGATACTGTTGCGGAACATTGACCCTACAAACGGACTATGCAACGGGACGAGGCTTGTAGTCCGGGCATTCCAAAAGAATACTATAGATGCCGAGATTGTGCTTGGCCAGCACGCCGGGAAAAGGGTGTTTCTACCTCGAATACCTCTATGTCCATCTGATGACGAGATGTTCCCATTTAAATTCAAGAGGAAGCAGTTCCCTGTCAGGCTCAGCTTCGCAATGACAATCAACAAGGCGCAAGGGCAGACCATCCCGAATGTCGGTGTCTACCTCCCTGAACCGGTTTTCTCTCACGGGCAATTGTATGTTGCACTACCTAGAGCCACCGCTAGAAGCAATATCAAGATACTTGCCGTCGCAAATAAGGAGAATGACAAGGGTCGAAAGTCCAAGGAAACTCACAAAAACCTCACAAAAAATATTGTATACAAAGAAGTACTCACATCATAGATGAGTTTTTGATCGAAATAATATCCAAGTCGTGTTGCAATGTAACTGTTTATTTTAAGATCTTTCGGGACGTATACCAAGAATCTATCATCTCTAAATATGTTCTAATATGATGAATGCGGATGTACTACGTACAATATATCTTTCTGTGCTGAATACTGATGTTCCGTTTTGAATACATATGAATTGTCACTCTTTTTCTTTCTGAAACCACAGAACCACCATTATTAGTTGAGCAATTCCTCCTTCGTGTATGTATCGCTGATCTCTGAAGTTCTCTAGCAACCGAGTATGTAAGCATTTTATCTTGGATCATTGACTACCTTATTTTTGTGTCTTGCCTGTGTTTTCAAACTGTCATGAGTCTCTCTATATCCCGCCATGCAATTGTTTATCGATATTTGTCGATGTGCATATGCTTTTTCTTTGTCCTTACATAACTCATCTTGCTACTCATGTACTCGATTGGGGTATACCTTTGATGCTAATTATCGGTAGTTGTTGATCTTTGAAATCTTTGCACAGGGATTTATATTTGTCCATACTTGGATGGTCTATTTGGTGGGTCTTGGGTAATACTCACGATTGGAGGGCTAACAAGGTAAGACAACTGTTGAGTAAGAAAGATACACCAGTAGGAGTGTAATACCTACCGATAGCAACCATGTTATAAAACCATCCTTTGTGTAAGTTGGGAAAATATGCTGAATTGATGTAGGGTTGGCACGAATTATTAATTATGGGTTTGTTAGTAAATATTTAATCACTTAGTTTGGACAAGTATCTTCTGGATTCAACTTGAGGTCAAAAGACACTAAGACGGTATTTATCTAATGAGAGTTATGGAGATCTGGTTAGTTACACACCATCAATGTAATTTACTAGGTTTGACGTAGGTTCTTTGCATTGATCAGCTGAGATACAAGGGTTTGAGATGTGTTAAGATAAAATGATGGATAACAACTGATTATTTTCTCCAAAGTTGACACTGCCAAGAATCGTCCATATTAAATGACCTTACCAGATAGATACACCACTAAATTAGTAGAAAAGTAAGACATGACTTAAAGTTGTTGGTTCAAATTAAATGACACGTTAGTTGCTTAGGTTGTTTACATCATTGAGCTGACTGGTATCCATTAGGATTTACTGAGTTATGAAAAATGTTTTTGGATTACTGGAGTGTGAACATTATCACTTTATCAGTCTATCAGATACTACTTCCATTTCAGTAACAGAGTATTGGTGGCAACTCCATGGACATAGAGGGGGAGGAAGGAAACACTGGCGTTGGCAATGTTTGTCAGTGTTAAGCTCGATCTTTGTGTGACGGTTGCCTTGGTTCAAATTCGAAGCAAAAAGAGATACAAACAAAAATTAGAATGCCACAACATAACAAACCAAAGAAGGCGCACATAGCTCAAGTTGTGCCGCGAGGTACTTATTTCTGCTTGTTAATTTTCCCTTTTCTTTTACTAGATATGCTAATTAATTATTAAATTATTATTCATTACAGATTATATTTGCACCAAAGAAGATATTGAGATTATTGAATACATGAAATCAGCACCGGAAAAACAAATTCTGGTTGACATCGATGGTGCATTTGTAAACAGATATCACATGGAATGCCTTTTCCATGGTGACATGCAATTGAATGGCGATGTAAGTATATCTATATAGAGTAATAGATATTTTAACATGGCTCTACATAATATAATTGTATTTTTTCTTACACAGGTTATAAGTGCGTATATTAATTGTATCATGGGTGAAAAACATCTACTTCATAGAGTTGGTGGAAAGGTCTTCTTGGAGGATACATTTATTTCCAGTATTCTTAAGCGTGATGGTGGCCTTAAGTTGGACCAAATAAATTATAAGGAAGATACCTTTGATACAAGGGTTCATAATTATTTAGACCATGATATGGTGAACTTAAATCCCTACGTATATATATAATAATACCAGTGGACAATACTTACTAACAAATGTTTGATGCAGGTCTTTATTCCAATAAACATAGAAAACTTTCATTGGTACCTGGCAGTACTCAATGCCCCTAAGTGTGAGGTACATGTACTCGATTCAATGGGCAAAATAAACCGCACAGACATAACTATTACCGTGAGTAGCTATTACTTTTACATTATTATTATTGCTACTATTAGCATTATTATTATTGTTGTTGTTGTTGTTGTTAAATCTTTGATGATATATATTTATCTCAACAGTTAAGAGGCCTAGATAAACATATAAAAGTCACTGCAAAATATAAAGAGCTTAAACAACACAAGTGGTGGAACGTTGACGTTACAACATGGCCTGTTATAGAGAAGATTCTAAAGCCAATGCAAAAAGATGGGTATGTTTCAATATGTGACTTATGTAAAAATGATTGCCTTCCTTTCATTACATAAAAATAGTTCAATGGATTACATATAAATAGTTCAATGAAGTTTTTTAATCACGTAGTACATCCTGCGGTCTGTGGATGATAAACTACATGGAGTACTGGACAGGATCGCAGCTTTCTGATAGTTTCACTTAGGTATTTGAATATGAGTTTATTGCATGTTTAAGTATATAACATATGAACATATATGTTTCACTACTTTGCAGGATGATATAACAAATTTCAGGTTTAAGCTTCCTGCAATCTTGTGGGCCTCAAAGCTAAACACGAAGAAAGGATGTCAAGAACCTGAAAAAACAAATGAAGAAGAAAGTCAACATGATGTTGAATTTATTGATGCTCCAGGCGAGGAACCTAAACCATCAAACACATCACATCAAACTAAATCAGATACATCTCTATGTGTCCTTTCCACTGGAATAACACCAGCAAGCAGCCCAGATGAATTAATGGGTGCACTTTGCAAATATATCATCTCAATTGACCATGCAGAATCTTTAGAGTAAGTCATTTTTTTGTGCAATAAATTATGCATAGTATAAATATATCAACTTTGATCTTGCAACAGCTAACCGAATATACATTTTCATAGGAAAGAGTGGGTTCGAAGCACCAAGCCTTACCCAATTTCTATAACTCTCAGAAAACTTCAAGAAACACTGCATGTCAACAAGCCAATGGACAGTGCTTCTTTCAACATGGCTGTGCGGATGCTCGCATGCAACGATGTCTTGTTGTTCCAAGATGAAAAATTGCACTACATAGACCTGCAGTTTTGTGTAAGTTATTTCATTTATATGTGGTAACCCTATTTTATGTGTTTATTATAACATTATATGTATGTATATCTGACAAAACAGTCGTTGTCTGACTTCGGTCGAGAACCATGCCGGCGTTCCAAGCTTGATGTCCAACAATTGGCAAAATTATTTAAATGTTGGCCTAACATGGAGTATGATATTTCACATTGCAACAAGGTAAGCTATATTTCTTTGTCAATCGTTCGCAAAAATTGTTTGAATCATTCATTATGTTTTCCTTATATAAATTGTTTGCAGATTCTATTGCCTTATTCTTTCCTCGGTCACTTCACATTATTCATACTACACATGAAGGATAGAAGTGTATCTATATTGGACCCACAGACTATACCGACCTGGTTTAAGGCTCAGCATCCTACCATGTACTACATTCACAAAATACATAAGATTGCCAATAATGTGAAGCTAGTCATGGAAGTAGCCAACCCTATGTGGAATGATGATATTTATGTATGGCGTCGCATATTACCGACATGTGTTTCAAAAACAAAAGACTGGTAACTTGCTTATAAATTACACTTAACAAGTTTGTTTGTCTACATACATGTAACTATGTGTCCTTTTGTAGGGACATCACTGGATATTTTGTAATCAACTTCATACGCTCTTGGGATGGTATAAAATTACCATCAATTTGCACTGTGAGTACTATTATTTATTTATTTATTTATTTATTATACTTTGTCTTACCGTAGCACAATTAATGTTTTCTGATGATGGTCCATAATAATGCATGTATAGGATGGGAAGCTGTTGAGGGCGAAGTTTCTCGTGGACCTACTGAACTACAATGAGAATGAATCGAAAGACAACATTCCTGAAGTTATACGGGAAATTCTTAATCGTATCAGAGATTAGATTATTTTTAATGATAAACAATTGCGATGTTACTTTATGCACTTGTTTATGTAATCAACGATATAATAACTCTCTGTATCTTTCTTTTGTGCTTCTATCATAATCACATCTTACTACACTTGATTACCAAAACATATAACACCTTTTGCTTATTTGAATTGCATTGCCAATGGGTACTATCTGCGTTTTTTAAATTTTAGCTCATGATAGAGTCTTACGTCTTCCCCGCTGATGTGATCGTACCATGAGGAGGTGATAACCATGCTGCAATTGATCTGATTGTTCAACATATTTGTACAAAGCTTGGTCAGGATGGCCTGTACAAAATCTATCCAAATGTCTATGAAATTCAATCTACTTTCCAGGTAAAGTGTTTCCAGGTAAAGTCTAAATCCATTGCTGGTTCTTAGCAATATCAAAATTGCTAGCTTGCTTTCTTTTGTATTTGGACATATTATGGTTTCGTTATTCATTTATCTTGTTATAGTCCCCTTTCTTTTTCGGCTATTTCAGTTAATTGTGTTGCTACGTTGTGATGAGAGTGAGATTGTGCATTATTGGCAATGATGTATATTATTTTCATTATTTGTACTGTTTTATGACAGTTATCATAATTTCAGATAAGTTCTTCATGTATTCATGTTTGTAGTTGAACATGGGCAATTCCATTTGGTCCAATTGTGCAGTGAGATAGTTACTTTTGTTCTGTCCAACTGGGTGTCTAACAGTTGTGAATACCACGGCGATGGTGGCTATCTTCATTGGGGTCCGGGGAAAAGTGAATCTTTTGGACCCATATTCACATCTGGTGACACAATTGGCGCTGACACAATTATACCTCTCTTGCAGCTTCTATTTCTGTCTGCATATTTTTTCCCAATTATGTTGTCCTTTATCATCTGCTGGTGGTAAACTTTTGCCCATCATGTTCTTATAGATAGCAAACGGATTGTTCCTTTTGATCTTGGAGACAATGGTCGACGCATTGACGATAGCTTCAGCATATGCTACGTGCTGCGATGAGCTAACCTTGGTCTCAGCTTTTTAGCTCAAGCATTGATGTATACATTAATTTGTCTGGTCTATCTTGTGTATGGTTTTCTTATTTGTGCACATAGCTTAATATTGGCCTTGACTAATATTGACCTTGACAATAGAGCTTGGCACCTAACATCAAAAGCTAATGCTCTGTTTATTGGACTAAATGAAGGAACTGGTATGGCCAGAGACTCGAGAATGGTACTCCACTTTTTTGGGGTTGTTTGCTGCCCCCTTCTCCTTCTCCCTGTATGGTGAGGACTGCACTTGTCAAATATGCTGACCTGTTGAATTCATCTAAGAAGGTGAAATATTCGCGTATTTGTTAGCTCATTTGCATTCTATATTTTTATTTGTATTAATTTTATCCCAATATTTTTGGAACAGGAGGCTTTGTGGTTGTTGTTGTCCTTGGCCGCCACAGTACTTTAATTGTGTTGCTGCTCATGCATCTGAGCCCAAAGAGCCCGATCAGCTAAGAAATCTGTTGTCTCCTTGCTGAAAAGGTTGATTTGTAGTATTGATTGATACTTCCTTAGTTTCCGATGTTGGCGTTGTGTTTTTCACATGAATTTTATTGGGCAAAAGGAGTATTCTCAGTTTGTCTTTGTAATGTCGTTCTTGATCTATGCAAGTATTCTTGGTTTGCCCCTAACGAAGATGTGATTATGATTTTTGATTTAGCTGTACTTGACATGTTTCTATAAAATCTAGCACTGAACTTCTTTTGGATTTGCAGGGGTGGCTGGGTTTATCCAGCAACTTGAGCTTTCAGATGGAATCGGCAATATCAAGGTTTGCTAACTCTGCCGATATATGCATGATCTTCAACATTTGTTATTAGATTTATCTTTTAGAACTTTCTTCTCGGATAAAAAATATCTATCATATCTCCATATTGTTGTTATTAGATCGCACACTATATATTTGAACTATATTTTACACAATCAAAAGTCCGCAAGTTAATGCTTAGTTGGTTCTGACATGCACTGGCCTACTTCTGCTCACATGTTTTCTCAATTGCTCATAACAACTATACATCGCACCAATGATTAAAGTATATATGTGTCCGTACTGAGGCCTCTGCTAATTAGGCGTTACAGAGTGTCTATGTTGGATAGAAATGTCTCTTATAACTTCTTGTATAAGAATGTCTATTTTGTCTGCATGCACGGTGATTCCTTAAGACCACCATACCGCTCTTGATAAATGCTAGATACATTGCCGTAGCTAAATGACATTGTCTCTTGATTATATTAACGTTTTGTAGTTCCTATTACATTCTTGCAAAATAGCAATCGAGATCGCGATGATGAAGAAAACTACCTTCTTGATAAAATAAGCTTTTCTTATGCGAGTAGTCTTCCAGTATTTGGCTTCTCCAAGCGTAAACGCTCTCCCAGCGTGATGTACCGCAGAACTTGCGTCTATGCCATACTCAATCAGATAGCTTTTATGAGATTTCATAAAACATGTATTTGCTTGCTTATGTTCTGTCTAGCCTACCGTGACGAAGAAGTTTGGGCAGCCTATTAGCTCCTGTATAAAGGTTCTAAATATATGCTACAACTATATCTCTTATAGTCATGTGTTGTATCCTGTTCGTTGCATGCTTTTATTGTTGGAAATAGATGTTGCTATAATAAACAGAAGTTTGTATCCTGTTCGTTGCATGCTTTTATTATTGGAAATAGATGTTGGATCTTGTAGTTCAATGCCCGTGCGTTGCTACGAAACTTTTTTTTATACTGAATGACTTTTTTTGTAGTGACTGATAAACAAATTGAGGACGTTAATTAAGATCAGACAAGTGTTTGGGTGAGAGTGAAGGTAAGAAGAATATGTTGCGAGATTTTAAATTTTGATATACACTCATACATTCGACTTCTATCACAATTCTCCGGAAAATTTTTTGTAATCGGGAAAGATAAATGTTTGATCTTGTAAAACAATTTTCTTTTATTGCTTACCTTTATGTTTCGTTACCAATTTTATTTTTCGTAGCAACGCACGGGCATTGAACTAGTAAATGTAAATGTGGTTCATTTAAATCTTACGCGCTAGACTTGAATTTGGAGGCCACCTGGTTAATTGGTTCGGCCGAGGAAAATCAGGTGCAAATAAAGGACGAAATCTGCATGCCATGCTGGTTAATTCGGCCAAAGAAAAGGGCCAGAGGGAAGTGATCTCACATATTTTTGGACCGAATGTAAAATTTGTATATATACATATTTTCCAAAAATTTTATATGTATTCCTCATAAATAGCATTATAATTCTTCATAAAAAATTAGCACCAAATCCAGCCAAAAACAATAAAAACCAGTCCAAAAATATGAAATATGGTCAAAATACCCAAAAGTGTGACGAAAATTGCTGAAATTAATGTAGCAATTTGATGGCCATATGATAGAAGCACCAGCACGTGAAATGTGTTACCTATCATGCTCCTCTACTATGGCAAGGCTTCATCTACTACAACAGCTCCTTGACAAGCGCGATAGGTGACGGCCCTACTTTCCTACTGAGCTTGGATATCGCCGCAGGTACCTGCTAGCTCGGGCAATTCGATAGCTCACCTGCCGTGGTGGGTGCTGTGTCAGGGACCTTTCATGATAGGAGAACGTGATAGGTGACACGTATCGTCTGTTGATACTTTTACGGTTAGGAAAGGGACTAAATTTATAATTTTATTCGAGAGAGGACCAAACATAAAAAAATTGTGAAGGGGAGTCAAATAGGCCAAAACTGAAGTGAGGCATGAGTTGGGTTAGGTCAGTTGTCTTATACGAGAGAGTGTGTAGAATAGATATACTAATAAGTGTAGAATAGCTTATTTTAATCTCCACCATTTTTTGTGTCAAAGTCTACCTCTCGTATTGGTAAAAAAAAACCACCACCTTCCTTCACCATCAACCTCTGTCGCTCTCCACCCACCTTTTCCATACTCAAACATGCAATAATTGTTACAGTGTAAAAGCTTGTTCATTTGGTATTTATTGTCAGAACTTATATTGTTTTATTTCTCTCATCACTAGCAAGGTACCGGTAAAAACCGCTTAAAGTAGACCTACCAATCAAATAAGGAATTTATATTTATTGGTTGGTTGACTACACGGCTAATTGGCTTAGTCTCCCTACAAAATTAGTACATTTCACCGGCTAGTCTTTCTAACTAGTCCGGCTTAAGCCAGAATGTCTGAAACGTAAAGCTACCTTAAAAGCCTGGATGTCTGAAACGTAAACTTACCTTAATTTGTACAGAACGATGGAGGTATAGTACAGTATATATCACCAATGCAACCGATCAATATATTGCGTCGTTCAATGGGCACGTACGTACGTAGACAAGGATCGATCGATCCATCGGTGCACAGATTTGTATCTTGCTTGTTACTTGCTAAGTTGTCAGTACAACACTTAACTTTGGCGTGCAGAATGCAGTGATCCATGCAGGAGGTAGGGATCCGACAGGGAGAGAAGGCACATTTTTACATGCAAGATTTATGCCATTGATCTGCAAAGTAGTCGTGCAAAATACAGAACGGCAGACAATGTATGTTGAGATTACAGCACTACCGAGTTTTACTAAAATTTGGTCATAAAATTAGTTATCAATACTTTAGTGGCACGAAAATAAACTTGAGAGCAAGGAAAAAAAAAGAGGAAATCTTGCTAAAATTTGAAAGTAAACCAAATGATTGACAGACTTGATAACACTACCAAAATTTGGTAAGTCAAACAGCATTGATAACTATAAGAAGCAAATCAAACAGCCCACAGTACATACACTAGTACCAGTAGTGCCACTCTTAAGACATTCAACCAAGAGAGAGAGAGAATACGCCACACACAAGCAGTAACCAGTTAACAGCTACTAATACGACTACCGCACACTAAGCTTGCAGAAATTAACGATGTGTACTACTAGTGAGAGTACTGACTGAATAAAGATGACGAGCATTCTAGCTGATAGAGGCAGCAGGGATGCAGGATCATCTCTCTGATTCAACTGCTCGACGCAGTCCATGCCGGCTCAAAGCAATGGAGCACGCGCGTTCTGACTAGTACCCATGGCCGGTGTGCCATGCCGATGCGCCCCCGAGGGCGCTATGGCCATGGACCTTTGTAGGCCTAGATAAAAACTCGCATGATCACAGTGGACACAACTATCACTTTTATTTGAAACTTAAGGAAGAAGAATATGCATAGAGATCTTTTCTAGCACGACACAACTTGTGTTTTATTCTCTTGTTTTCTACTCCTCATTCATTTAACACCAAGTACATAGTTTAAATAGGATATACATGTGTGTACATGCCACAGCCACGAGCCCACGTCCTGTATGCAGCCACACGCCTCCACGCCGTGCATTGCTCCTGAGGACTCGGCTGCCCACATCTTCAGCCACACGCCTCTACGCAGAGCCCACGATCTTGAGGACTTGACCAACAACGACACAGCTATTTACTAGCTCCACCCTGCATTACTTGACTCGGTTGCCTCATCTTCTGGCTGTTTCATGCATATGCACGCACGCACCCATGCAACATGATACTAAACTCAAACATGCAGTACACTAGCTTCTAACTATACGTGACTCCCTAGTGACCCGATTAAATAACTAATAAACTTAAAAGAACACTTAACAACAAGATTAATTTCCAACAGACCGGTGCTCCGTCGCCGTAGTTCCAGCCGCAGCCCGGGACCGGCAGCTGGTTGGCAAACGCGCCCTGGACGTATGGAGCCGGCTGTCCATAAAGGCTGAGTAGTTGTGCCTGTGGTTGTGCGGCGGCGGCGAGGTCGTCCTTCTTGATCGCCGGCTTGGTCTCGGCCTTGGGCAGGAGGAGGTCGACGTTCTTGCGGGTGGCCTTGTGGAGGTGCTGCCGGAGCTTCTCGGGGTCCGCCGTGGCCACCAGACTAACCTCGCCCTTGGTCTCCAGCGCGGATTGGTCCATCCTCTCCACGCCGTGGTGGAGGTCGAGGTCCTTGACGGCGTCGCGAATCTTGTTGATGCAGCCTATGCAGCGGCAGTGCATGGCCACCTTGAGCACGAACGCCCTCGCCACCTTGCTCTTCTTCTCGCCGCCGTTGCTGCTGCTGCTGCTCTTCTTCCCCATCACCGATGACCTGCTGTCTCGATCGATCGGTGTACGTCTTGTCACCAGCTCACTATAAGAAGCAAGCAGATGGAGGTAGCAATGGCCGAGTGAGACTTGAGGCTAGCCAGGGTGAGTGCCGGGATCTTATTTATAGCCCGGCGGGGAAGGTCGTAGAGAGCGAGATGAGGGAGCTAGCCGGCCGGGCACATGGCTTCGGAGAAGATTCGTCCACGTTTGGAGTCAAGCCGAGTCTTGGTCAGTCAACGTCCACAAGTCCACGTACGGCAGAAGATAAAGGGTACTCCACGTACCTACATGGGCCACCGGTACTCCACGTGCAGCACGCTTGCGGTGTGTGCTCCATGTGCGGCAGAAAAGCCTGTACGGATCTGGCCACAGGGCGATCTTCACACTTGCGGAAGATCACGCCATTTCCATCGCCGCGTCTGCATCGTTGATCGTCAACACTGGGACGTTGTTTGTTCTAAGAAAGCTTTCATACTAAAAACATGTTGTAAAATGATAACACCTACCATAGATCAACTATAATACAACGATCGAACAATCACGACATAAAATATAAGGAGGCAAAACTATCTTTTTTCTTATTAGATTAATTTTTTTTGTATAAAAGGATGCTAAATACTCTCTCTGTCTAAGTTTATAAGGCTTATTTTTTTAATGATCTTATCTATAAATATAATGCTTGCATGTTGATTTAATAAGACCTTTCTTCTATACCCTAATTTATTCTCTCTCAACTATATGCATTTATTCATTAACACCTACACAAAACATATCTCTTACCTTTCAACATAATTAAGAGAGGCCATCTAAGTCATTTTCTCTCGTACTTTTCTCAATTTCAACGCAATTTTAATCTTTATATAAAGCTAAAATACGCCTTATTTTTTTAGACGGAGGGAGTATCTAGTAGTAACCAACAAGAGACATATTCAGATTCATTTACACCGAGATAGAGTTCAACCATATTTAGATAACTAATACACAGAGTCTACCCACAATTCCCAAAGAAAAAATCTCTATGGGTGTAAACGATTAGCAAGGTGTGCAGTCTTTCAGACCGTGTGCTGGGCCAGAGTTGCACGGTAGCCCATAAAAATGGATCGACGTCGGCCGCCGCTACGATGTTCGCTTAACTAGTCAAGAGTGGGACAAATTAAGGGTCTGTTTGGCAGGGATTCAGTTCTCAGATTTTGAGAATCTGGTGAAGCTGAAAATTTTAACTTCACCAGATTCATGAAGCTGAAGCTGTGAATACATTAAGAGTGTTTAGATAGATCATCTTATTTATATTTTAGACTAAAAATATAAACTTAATTCACTTTATTTTAGTCTACAAGTTTCAAATTTCAGAAGAAACTAAAATCTGAAGCTCTACCAAACAGGCCCTAAAGCGAAAATGCGCGAGATGGATGACGCGCGTGGGCGTGGCGCCATGAACTTGGCGGTGCGTGCGATGGTCCGCTCGTGCGCGCGGGGTGAAACAAGGCGGTTGGGTTTGCCGCCCAGAACCTGACGGAAGCAAAGTTTTTTTTTTCTTTTTTCTTTTTAAAACCGTAGGCTTCCTGTCGGAGATAAGCGCTGAGGCTGGCCTACCGAGATCTGAATATATAAATTCAAACCTTTTATACGTACTACCCTAGTCTAGAATTGTGCTAATGTACATATACTTAACATTAGTAAAATACCACAATCTTACAATGAAAATAAGATGAAAGACATCATATATTAAATATTACTAGTTGTATGACATTATGATCAACTTACATGACTATGCTTCATAGAGCTGAATAATAAATTAAACTGCAGCGGAATGAAGACGTAAATAAACCTCTCAGTATACCACAAACAACTGACAAAACTCGCACCCTAAATATTTATCTCTTTATAGTACTTCTCCTTCAGCACTGATGTAGACTTTCCAACTAGTGATGTTGTAGGCAAGAGTGAATATATAAAGCACTAAACAACTTGTGCACATAATGCAATTATAACATATCTATATGCAAGGCTTATTTCAAAGAAATAGCTATCATAGCTATTTTGCAATAAAGCAGCATTTATGAACAAGTACAATAAATAGATTGAAAAGATAGTAAAATAAATAATAGTAATATATAGATTCAGCATTTCTCAAGTGAACAAAGATATCTCATCCTAAGTCAAGTTGCAGGCAACATATCCTGTGCACACAGGGTTTCCTGTATACACACCGTGCACACCAATTAATAAATGTCATGAAAAATTCTGAAAAAAATGTAGATATACTTCATAGATTACTCTACCTATGTCTTGTCAGAATTTTCTCTTTTTTGTAACTCTCACTATATAGTGAATTTGATCTTGAAACTTCATACATAAGTAGAGTAATCTATGAAGTACATCTATAATTTTTTATGACTTTTATTAGTTAGTGTGCACGGTGTGTACACGAAAAGCCTGTGTGCACATGATATGTTGCCCAAGTTGCAAACCATCCAATGGCAACCTACCATCCATCCTAAGTATTTATTTTTTTATAAAAAATCTAACCCATGGCTATAATTCCCGAGTTATGCTCAATACCGCGAGCATAGCTATTCAAATAGATTGTACACTCTGTAGAGGTTATGAAGTTTACCCACACGACATGTTATTCTCTTTGTGCCTAGCCATTAGCACACTTCCTTTGGTGTACCGGCGGAGAAATCATAACAATACCTTTATAATGCTCTGTCTTAACTCAGTACTACCCGTTAAAATTTTAACACTGAAAGGACTGGTTACCACAACAGACCCCCCCCCCTCTTGCGCCACTAGGGTTCATTAAAAAGGGTGAACCTCACCACCACTGATGGTACCAAAACTAAGACATTGCAAATTAATCAGTTAGATCCGTTCCATTTCGAACATATGGTTGCATGATTGACTCAGGTCAAAAATTTGCAAGGTTAAGTCTTTAGGATGATCGAAGCAAGACTTCCACATTAGGGGTGAAAACGGATCGGATACGGACGGATAATAGCTCTACCATATTTGTTTTCATATTTCTTTTCGGGTGCGGATACGGATACGAATACGGATACAGATAGTATCGAATACGGATACGGATCGAATCGGATACGGTTTCGAATATTTATCGGAACATGATAACCACTTAAATTGTACATAAAAAATCAACATAAACACATAACTAATTGATTTAATCAAAATATTATTGAAAATTGAACAAATGTAAGCATTTTCATTCACTTAGACAATAGTTAGATACCATGTCGCAAATAAAATTATATAAGGTTTAGTTTATCACACACATATTAGTTCATCATACACATAGATTAAAACAAAAAAATAAAAATAATCCTTGCTCAGAGATACAAATAGAAGCAAACACATAACATACAAGTTTGATAATACTTAGATATCATATCTCTAGGAAAAGTATATAACACTTACATGTAATGACTCAAGATTTATATTCTTAGTTGAATTATGTTTAAAATAATAAATTATGTATTTATGTGTTTTTATGCATTTTAGCTACTTATTTAATATATTTTCCTATCAATAATAGGAGTTTTTGAATTTTTGAGAAAAACTAAAATCTGATAAAATCTCAAAAATAATTTTTTAAATGTTATATTGTTACTGGAACTTTGTCAAAAAAATTTCATAATTTTTGGAGTTGGTTTGCTAAATTTAATAATTGAAACTTGCTTTAGAGATTAAATTAGAAAACAATTCTAAAATTAAAAAACCCTTTTGGGCCAAAAGAGTAGTCTTGGTCCAGCCCATATATCTATCTGGATATCCGACCCACCATTATCCGGATTATCCGAATCCGTATCCGTATCCGACGGATAATGAGCTACCGAATCCGTATCCGACAAAAAAATATCCGTATCCGTATCCGATCCGATACTATCCAATAAATATCCGATCCGATAGAATCCGTATCCGAAAATATCCAGATCGGTCGGAAAATATCCGAACCGTTTTCAACCCTATTCCACATACCCTCTGCCATGCGACCCACCTTGGTATACTACTCCTTGCCACTTACCCTAATCTAAATCATAACCACCCCAATTGATTACCAAGCACCACGTGCCATCAACAATTTAATATCATTGCATAATATCCATCGCCACAACAACTCCATCTCGTTGTATGACTACACATGACACACAAGTTTATAACATTGTTCTATATTCTATTAGTAAAGATTAATTATTAATGATTCAAGTACATATGATGACGTGGCATGGCTAAGCACACTAGTATGGTCTAACCACCCTATGTTGATTTTAATAATATTAACCAAGTATAGTGAACCAATCTAGAGTGACAATAGATCATAGCATACAAATGACAAGATAAGGTATAGATCAAAATGGTAGATTAGCTAAGTCTCAAATTATTTCGAAGCAATTGTATACATGAAATAATATGCAATAATGTAAAACAATATAGCAGTTTATAAACATGGGTTCAATATGATTAAAGCACAACTTGCCTTAGAAAAGTCCTTATTCTTACTCTGGACCTTCATCTTGAGTTGATGGATTTTCCTCGAACGGGTCGCACAATTCAACGTCTACGCGAATCGAAAGAGAAATAAATAAACAATAAAACAGAGAGCAAACAAACTCCAAAAAATAAATAAAATTCACCATTAAATAGATCTTAATTTTATAAATTTTTAGAAATTTGAATCACCTCAATCAAAGCTCGTATGAGGGAGAACGGGCTTATGGAAGATTCAAAAACCATAAAAATCAAAAAATTGCAAATCTAATATTAACCCGAATTATTTTTATATTGAAAATCCGCATTTCTGATGTCATGCTGACATCAATCTTGCCCGAACTGATCCTGCACCGACACGTGGCCTCTGGTTCACTGGACCGAGTCCATGGACCAGATCACAGCACCAAGCCCTATCCTTAATGGATTTGGTCCACACACCTCTACGACTGACAGTGGGACCCACTGACGTGACGCGCGGTCACCGATGTCAGCACCACGCGACGTACACATCAGCGAAAAAGCCAACGTGTCGACTACATGGACACACACATCATCACCGGGTTAGGCCACGTCACCACCACCGGCACGGGACCATATGGTCGCCACCACCGGCGGGCGAGGGCACCTACAGGAAGCTCTCAACTTCGCCTACCTATTGACGCGGTCAAATCACTCTTTTGCGCACTGGAGCGAAGGCGGCGTCAACTAGAAACCACGACAGCTAGGGCTTCCGATGTTTGCCAGCTCCGACGAAGATCCGACGAAGATGGCGTGCACACTAGACGCGACAGTACACGACGAAGCTATAGGTGCTGTTGATGCCCCAATCGGTCTACCACCGGTGACGAATCGATGGAAATTGAGTCTCGGCGGCGCACGACAAACTTCACGAATTCCCGACAAACGACGATGATTTTCAATTGGCGAACCTAGGGTTTTGGTTGCTCGTTCCTTGGCGATGCCGATGCGCAGCTTAAATAGGTTAGGGCGTCCTTATCCTACACGGGAAGAACTCCGAGTCCATGGCGAGCACGACGGCGACGCTAGAGTCCAGCTTGGTCACGCTTCGAGGAAGATAACAGGGCTCCTTCCACGTGTCTTGATCTGTGGCTGAGATGCATACGATGCAAAGCGATCCAAACCGCACGTCGAGATCAACGGACATCATCCTATCCTTGATCCGATTCAATCCTCACCGCACCTAGATGATCCAACAGTCAACAACGGTCCACCTAGAAACCAAGCTAACGAGCCAGTGACGCACAAAACTGGGCCGAACAAACATGGGCCACGGGTGCACAGTGCTGGGTTTCGGCCTAATACTGTTCATTCAACTTTTTCCACTGATTTTCTTTTTAAAATAATTCCAAAAAATAGTTTAATTTGTTTTAGACAAAAAAATATAACATGAAAAATCCGAGAAAATTCTCATAAATATTTTGAGACATTTTGAACTCAGATAAAATATTTGTGACAAAACTTTATATAAATTTTATCTACATTTATCTAGTTTTCAACAAAAGGACAATATACTTAGTTTGAAATAATTCCAAATAAAATCTAGAAAAATCACAAAACACACGATAAGAATAAAATAATAATAAAGACAAATTTTGAGATGTTACACAGCCCCACACCAAAGCCCCCAATGTCTAGCCCTTCCCCTATCCAATCAAACCAACCAAAAACTACCACAACCATCATTACTCCCAAAAGCGCACCGAACACCGAAACGGAAGAGAAGGCTAAGCAAATCCAGAGGAAGAGGAATGGTAAGGGGAGGAGGATTCGACATCAACACCCTCTAATTGGATGGGGGTTGTGGTGACGGCGGTGATCGCGATGGTGACAGTGGTGCTAGGCTGGATCACCATCGAGATGGCCTGCAAGCCCTACCTCGAAAGCGGCCACCGCGCCCTCAACCCCAACTACGACCCCGACAACTCCAACTCCACCGCCAACACCAATGCCAGCGCGCCGGCCAACGAGCCGCTACTCACCGACCTCTCCACGGCCTCTGCTGCCATGCTAGCCAAGGCCATATGAGCTGTTCTGATCTGTTGATGATGCCTCTCAACCTCAATACAGCTGTAGGCTTTCTTTCTGGCTCTAGTCATATTTGGTTCTCTGTCATTCTGTGTGCCTGTCTGTCTGGGTGTGCTTTGTTCTTGTGGTCTTGGTTAAGGAATGACATGAACCGCTTCCTATATAAGCTGCGGTGAAATGATATAAAGATATGGTGATGGTGATCTATATATATGATTTTGATTGGGACCTCATTCCTCCTATGCAAATGAAGCAAGTGAGACTATGATATAGTTTTGAAATTGAGATTCTATTTTCCTACGGAAGAAGGGTGTGCATTGCAATGTACATGCCGGAGTAATTTTGGGGTCAAAATTGGGTGATCAGGTTAGGAGACTAGAAATATGTACAGACTGGTGGTGTATGCCGCTACTCCTCCATCGGTGTCCCATTGCTTTCTTCCGCCACAACTTCATCCATGATGTTGTCGTTTTCGTCAGACGAAGTGTCAGAATCAGTCTCCATTTGTTCCTGCTGTTCATCCGGGGTGTCGTCCACGCCCCCATATATCTGAGAGCTCACCACATGCCCTTGCAAATCCTTGTGCTTCAGATTGCCTATCGCAAAATGGAGGCATTAGAGCAATAAGTTGACTGACATAGAAACACAGACTAGAATGGATGGTTGATATATAACTATATTCTTGCGTGAATATCTAATCAACATAATTAGGAAGGAATTACCCATCCAGAAGCTGTCCCCGGTAGAGCAGTTGTGCAGGAGCGCCTTCACTTGGAACAAGAACCGCTCCATGGATCTCTTTGCGGCAGGTATCTTGCTCGTGATCATTGTTCGCTTGTAACCCTATGCAAGATCAAAATACTGTTCTGACATTGGAGAACAAAATTTCATGATGTGAACACTATGTATATGATCATTAGTTGTACCTTAGCCTCTGAACATATGGTTTGGATTATTCTTGTTGCTTTCTGAAGTTCTTTTATCTGTATCAGTGTAAGTCATGAGTACAGTAAGGAGCCACTGTAATTTGTCAGAATAGGAGGCAGCTACTGACTGATGCAAATAGAACTGAATAAGAAAAAAATATTGACAGCTACTTACCATTTGAATTATAATATCATTATGTTGCACAAACTGTGTCTCTAGGAAGTTGAAGGCTGCATAAAAAAAGAGTAAAATGAACATTTTTTCAATCAAAAGTGACACCAAAAATACAACCACCAGTGTTACCATGTTGGCAAATATATAACAAACTTATCAAGTCAATTCCTCACCTTTAAGAAATGTATCAACAAATCTTCCCCCGTGTTTAACTGCCATCGCATGCATAGCAAGCTATATTTTGTGATCAAGGTAAGATGCATCTCTTTCAACCAGCAGCCCCATAAATGAACAGTACAGCATTTCCATGTCGGTAAACGCATCAAGTGGTCATATTAGTGCTATTAGTTCACAACAGAACATGAGCGATTGCAATGCAACTCACCTTTTCGTGAATCTTGCTGAAAGAGGAGTAATTCTGGGAGAATGAATTGATTCTCATTGATAAGATTGATACAGTATATATCAGCAACAGCCGTACAAGGTAAGAAGCTAATCCTATGGTAATTAGCTATGTTAGGAAAGATCCTGCTATACATGGGAGGATCTCCTATATATGGAACAGAAGATATACATAATAATGGCTGATTGAGGCGCCAGATATGGCAGTCTCATTGCGCCATGTATAGAATGAGAATATACTCTAACACCCCCCCGCAATCTCAGCCGGGAGGAGCGCGGACGTTGAGATTGGCACGAAACTCTTGAAAAACTGCCGTCGGAAGCCCCTTGGTGAAGATATCGGCAAATTGGTGGGACGTGGGAACGTGGAGAACACGAACATTGCCGAGAGCGACGCGCTCGCGGACGAAATGAAGGTCGATCTCCACGTGCTTCGTGCGCTGATGCTGAACCGGGTTGGTGGAGAGGTACACGGCGCTGACGTTGTCGCAGTAGACAACGGTGGCGTGACGAAGGGGCTGGCGAAGCTCGAGAAGGAGTTGACGAAGCCAGCAAGCCTCGGCCACGCCGTTGGCGACTCCACGGTACTCAGCCTCGGCGCTCGAGCGGGACACCGTGTGTTGTCGCTTAGAGGACCAGGCGAGAAGGTTGGGGCCGAGGAAGACGCAATACCCGGAAGTTGAGCGCCGGGTGTCAGGACAGCCGGCCCAGTCAGCATCCGTGTAGACGGTTAGAGCATGGGAATCACCGCAGGAGATCTGAAGGCCGTAGTGGAGGGTGCCCTTGACGTAGCGAAGAATGCGCTTGACCAGTTGAAAATGTTGTTCGCGGGGATCATGCATGTGAAGACACGCCTGCTGGACCGCGTGAGTGATGTCCGGCCTGGTGAAGGTGAGGTACTGGAGTGCGCCGGCGAGGCTTCGGTAGTGGGTGGGATTGGCAACGGCCGGTCCTCCATTGGCCGAAAGCTTCGTGCGCACCTCGAGGGGGGTGGTGCAGGCGTGACACTCCGACATTCCAGCACGTTGCAGAATTTCTGCAGCGTACTTGCCCTGCGACAGAAGAAGGCCGTGCTCAGATCGGGAGACGGCAATCCCGAGGAAGTGGTGCAGGTGGCCGAGGTTGCTCATGGAGAACTCTTGCTTGAGAAGGTCGATGAAGCGTCGAAGCAGGCCAGGGGAGGAGGCGGTGAGGATGATATTGTCGACGTACAACAACAGATAGGCGATGTCCGAGCCGCAGTGGTAGATGAACAAGGACGAGTCGGACTTGGAGTTGATGAAGCCGGCGGTGGTGATGAAGGTGTGAAAGCGGCTATACCAAGCCCGAGGAGCCTGCTTGAGGCCGTAAAGGGACTTGTTAAGCCGGCAGACATGCTGGGGACGATCCGGGTCGACGAAACCGGAGGGTTGCTGAGCGTAGACCATCTCAGAGAGGATGCCGTTGAGGAAGGTGTTCTTGACGTCAAGTTGATGTATGGGCCAAGTGTTGACGACGACGATGGAGAGGACAGTCCGGATGGTGGCCGGCTTCACCACCGGACTGAAGGTCTCATCGTAGTCGACACCAGGCTGCTGGGAGAAACCGCGAAGAACCCAGCGAGCCTTGTACCGGGCGAGGGAGCCGTCGGAGTGGAATTTATGCTTGAAAATCCACTTGCCGGTGACTATGTTGGCGCGTGGGGGAGGCGGCACAAGATCCCAGGTGTTGTTGCTCAGTAGCGCAGTGTACTCATCGATCATGGCCGCCCGCCAGTTCGAATCGTTGAGAGCACCACGGTAAGTCTTGGGCTTGGGGGAGAGGGGTCCTTGAGACGCCACATGCAGCTGGTACAGGCGAGGCGGCAGCGTACCGTCCTTGCTGCGTGTGGTCATGTGATGTGACGAAGGTTGGAGCGGCGAAGGAGCACTGGGTTGTGGACGTCGGCCGTACACCTGTGTCACAGGAGGAGGTGGAAAACGCCGGGGATCCAAGGCAGAGGAAACGGCGCCCCCTTGGGCAGAGGAGCTGGCGCCCCCTTGAGCAGAGGAGCAGGCGCCCCCTTGAGCAGAGGAGGTTGCGGCGCTTGTAGAGGGCAGAGGGCTCCGATCTGCTAGAGCAGGAGGCGGGGACAAGCGGATCCCATTGTCCAAAAAGGGCGGCTGAGGCGCCTCCGCAGCCTGAGGAGGGACAGCAGCAGGAAGGGGCGCCGGTGGCGTGTCATCTGCAGCTGCATCCAAAAACATGTAATCGGAAGGGGTGCTGTGGTTGAGAGGATGGTTGGCAAAGGGGAACGTGTTTTCATCGAAGACGACGTGGCGAGATGTGAGGATGCGGTTTGTGGAGAGGTCAAGACACCGATACCCCTTGTGGTGGTCAGGATAGCCGAGGAAAACACATTCGGTGGATCTAGGGGCTAGTTTGTGGATGGTGGTGGCGGAAAGGTTGGGATAGCAGCGACAACCGAAGACACGGAGGTGACCATAGGTGGGTGGACTGTGGTATAGTGCTTGGAACGGTGTGCTGAAGTTGAGGAGTTTGGTGGGCTGGCGATTTAAGAGGTAGGTGGCCGTGGCAAGAGCTTCTGCCCAATAGGGCGGAGGCATGGAAGCTTGGAGGAGAATTGTGCGAAGAATGTTATTGACGGAACGTATGATTCGTTCGGCCTTGCCATTCTGCTGGGATGTGTATGGGCAAGAGAGGCAGAGGTGGATACCGTGTTCCAGGAAGAATGAGCGAGCTGCGGTGTTGTCAAATTCACGACCATTGTCGCACTAAATGTTTTTGATTTTGGTGGTAAAATGGGTGGAAACATATGTGTAAAAATGTCGTAGGGTTGAGAAAGTGTGTGACTTAAGTCGGAGAGGAAAGGTCCATAGAAAATATGTGTAGTCATCGAGACAGACAAGATAATACTTAAAACCCGAGAGACTAGAGACAGGCGACGTCCACAAATCACAATGGATTAATTCAAAAGGTGCGGAAGTACGGGATACAAACGGTTGAAACGGTAAACGAACATGTTTGCCCAACTGGCAGGCATGACAAACATGGGGGGAAACTTTGCTAAAGGGTATAACAACGCAGCTTTGTGGAGGTGGGGAATGATCTGGTCGCCGGGGTGCCCCAGCCGGCGATGCCACAAGGTCTGGTCGGAGGTGACGACGGCGAAGACGTGAGGCTTGGATGGGAGGTGGAGTGGATAGAGGTCCCCGCTGCTATTGCACCTCCGAATCACTGCCTTGGTACGAAGGTCCTTCACAGAAAAACCAAACGGGTCAAACTCAATGGAACAGTGATTATCTCGAGTAAATTTACGGATGGAGATGAGGTTGGCGATAATGTTGGGGGACACTAGGACATTGGATAGGGCAAGCGGACGGGTGGTGGTGGGAAGGTGATGATCACCGGCGGCAACAATAGGGAGAGAAGAGCCGTTGCCAACGACGATACTGGGGGTGGACGGGGAATGGGAGTGGATAGTAGAGAGAGTACCAGGGTCGGACGTAAGGTGACGGGAGGCACCCGAGTCCATGTACCAGGATGACGGATCTGGTTGTTGCAAAGACATGGCGTTCATGGCCTGGATAAGGGAGGCCTGATCCCAACTTGGACTTGAGGAGCCCCCCACGGTTGGTGTAGATGGAGGAGGGGGGTCCCTGGAGTGAGCACCGGAGAAGGCGCCATGCCTGGTGGAGCGAAGGAGGGCGCGAGGAACACCTGGGGTCGGGGCCCAAGGATCTCGGGCGCGGAGGCGGAGGACGGCCACATCTGGAATGTGCCGGTCCAGGGGTTGTACATGGGACGACCCCCGAACGGTGGAGGAGGACGGCTGCCCTGGCCGCCATGGCCACCCTGGTTGCGACCCTTGTTCTTCCCCTTGCTCTTGCCGTTCCCGTAGGAAGGCTTGGAGGGGTTGCTGTTGGTGGGGCGGCCGGAGTTGCTGGAGTAGAGGGCAGCAGCACCGGAGGTCTGGACTGGCTTGAGCTCAGCCTCCTTGAGAAGAAGCAGAGCGCACCTTCAGAAAGGTGGGCAGCGGGTCCTGCAGCTTGATGAAAGCGGCGATGTGGCGATAGTTCTCACTGAGCCCGCGCAGGAGAGTGAGGACGAGCGTCGGGTTGCTGACAGGGTGACCGATGTCGGCGAGAGAGTCAGCAAGGGTCTTCAGGCGCTGGGATTAGGCCAGGACGGAGAGGTCTCCTTGCGCCAGGTTGCGGAACTCGGCTTCAAGAGCCAGAACCCGCGAGGTGCGGTTGTCGTGGAAAAGCGCCTCCACGCTTTCCCAGATGACGCGAGCAGAGGCGCCGCGCTGCAGGACGATGCCGAGGATCTCCTCGGAGACGGAGGCATAGAGGAGGGATTTGACGGCGAAGTTCGTCATCTCCCAGGAGGGGTCCGAAACAGCCGGTGCATCTGCGAGAAGATGGGCAATAGCACCGAATTTTCCGATGAGGATCTCGAAGAGCTCTCGCCAGCGGGAGTAGTTGGGTGGGTTAAGTTGAAGGGTGAAAGGAATATGCGTCTTCACGTTGACGGTGGAGAGGGCGGAAGCGGGGTGAGCAGGAGGGGCGCCGCCGGGTGAAGCCGCGCCTTGCTGGACGCCGGCGTCAACAGAGATGACAGGGGCGTTCAGGGTTGGCTAATTGTGGACGCCGTCCATGGTGTAGGTCAGGGACAGATTTGCGGCGGGAAGAGGAGAGGCGGTCGAGACGGAGAGAAAGACCTAGACGTCGATACCATGAAAGAGGAGTAATTCGCAGGAGAATGAATTGATTCTCATTGATAAGATTGATCTGATATATCGAGAATGACCAGTACAAGGTAAGAAGCTAATCCTATGGTAATTAGCTATGTTAGGAAAGATCTGCTATACATGGGAGGATCTCCTATATATGGAATGAAGATATACATAATAATGGCTGATTGAGGCGCCAGATATGGCAGTCTCATTGCGCCATGTATAGAATGAGAATATACTCTAACACTTGCAAATGATTATTAGAGAAACAAACACTTTTACTGATTTGTGGATTTCTTCCAGGACAGCTTCCACTGCTCCTCTTTCTGCTTGTGCTCTAGTCTTCAGGGATTGCTTGATCTACAGAATGGGAAAAGAATTTCTCAAACACTAAGAGCTTGTTTGAGAAGCCCAAAATCCCAGCCCACCCCAACTCTAAGGGGTACTAAAGATTTGGACTCGATGAAGAATACAACGTAGTGCTGATAGTAGAGTAAAAAATAACAACTGCAGTGTGTATGCTTAACTAAACAACTCACCGTCTTGTTTAAATTTCCAATGTTCTCTTCATGCTGCATTAGTAACACAAAAAGTTAAGAAAAGTGAAAAGAACATGGGATAGTTCATAAATGCACTGAACACCAGATACTTACTAGCACACGGTACCAAGAGAGGATAGTGGAGGAACTCAATGTTGGAAAACCATGTGACATGTCTTGGGTACTTTTAGTTTTGAGCGAAGGTACCTTGAAATATGAAATATGATGTGTATAAGGAGTCTTCTAAGGTGAAAAGCAGAACAATTCAATTGATATGGACAACTATCTGCTAAGTGAGATGTCTCTGATTGCATGACTCAATCAAGCCGATCAGAAATCGGCTCACTATTCTTGAGGTATATTTGTAATATCTTCAGATAAGATCACCCCGACAGCAAGAAACAGGGACATTTCAGAACTAATCAACAAATGCATGGTTAGCACATTAAAAGGTAGAAAGTTTTGGCTTACTTTACTCGCCATCCATTTTCGAATCTTCACTAGGGAGATCGGTTAGCGACTTATGAGCTGATAGCCCAAGACGCTTTCGTAGAAAGGGAATGATCTCTTTGGTGCATCCTATATGTATATGTTGACGCCAAAAACTTGACGAAGGGTTTTCAGCCTCAACACACCGGACGAACACCGGGTTCAAGTTGTGCGCGAGCGTGCCAATCGATTTGACCCTGCAATCGATAAGGAAGAGGATTGAAAAACTCAATCAAGCCGATCCTTGAGGCGAATCGGCTAAAATCCAGAATCAGCCAGAAAGCCGATTAGAAGGGTAACTAGAATAGTCGATTAAGACTAATCCGAGGGTAAAAGGCAGATTAATTCTAAAAAGGCGATGCGCAACAAGACAGAATAAATCAAACCTGAAGAATCAATGACGATCAAACAATCGGCGATGCGCAACTTTATTTGATCGATGTTGACTTACAGAGGAAAGATTACAATGCTAAAAGGGAAAAAACTACAGAGTAAAATAGTAGATGTGTTGATGGTTGTGGATGTTCTTCAAGCAGCCTTGGTGCGCCTTTTATACCTATTTAGCCGATCCGAGTCCTGTTCGGTTACGTCAACATACTCCGAGTCGGCTATAGTTTCCTAACCGGACTTCTGTTTCCAAAAACTTGTCGTACGTTATCCCAACTTTCTAAAGATATTTCGTGCGCTATCAAAACTCAACCTTTCCTGCCGATTTTCCTCGTATTTTCCAAAAACTGGTGCAAACATATGCCCCCCATTTTTGGAAGATAACTTGTTGTCTTTCAAAAATACATCGGCTTCTTCACCCATCGGTTTCTTCATTCGTCAGCTTCTTTCTTTTAGTTAAAGAATTTCTTTAGTATCTGCTGTACTAATTGCGCCGTAAAAATCTCGGTGCGGTTTAATGGCACGCGTCGCCTCGAATTCATTTCCCGCCATTTTACCTTTTCACCGTGCTATATAAATGCGGGTCCCCCTCGGTCATTTTCACGCTTTCCAGCTCTCGCAATTCCTGCAATCGGCTTTCATTCTTCGGTCGGCTTCTCTGCTCCAGACTTCACTGCACCAGCAATCAATCTTCCTTTTCCCCAATCGGCTGAATGGATCCTTCTCAAGTACTGATCCCGATTCCTGAAAGTAAAGACCAATACTACCTAGGGCCGGTCGGAAATTCGACCGCTGACACTGTAATCAACGAAGAAATCCCTAGACTTCCTCTATCGGCTAAAGATTACAACATAACAGAATGGGGTAAAAGCTTCAGGGCTTGGCCAACAGCTTTGAAAGGGTGGAGAAGATGGTACATCAGGGTATCGGCTCAGAAAAGAGAGGAATGGGAAAGAATGGGTATATCTGAGTGCCTCCCCCTAAGTTTAGCGAACCCAGAAGCCAATGAGCCCCTAGTGAACACGGCATGTTATTTTTGGTCAAGCACCTTCAACGCTTTTCTTTTCCGAACTGGTCTCATCGGCCCAACACTTCTAGATGTAGCAGAATTGTGTTGCCTTAGGCCTGATGGTGACCAATTATCGGCTTTTAGTGGCAAGCCTCAGTATAAGTTGATCCGATCCAAGGGCGAAGGATGGGCAAAGTATATTCAGCATAATAACAAAGTGAATGGACTGGTATCGGCTGAAGAGCATACGGCCTTCCTGAACCTATGGCTGGATCGATTTGTATTCGTGGCGATCCTCGGTCCAACACAAGTGTACCAGATGTTGGCAGAGCAGCTGGTGAACGGCCGTCGGCTTGCACTCGGAAAAATGCTTCTTGGAGCTGTTTATCAAATGATGCACGTTATCAGGAGCCGGCTTTTCTCTGGATTTGGTCAGTTTGTGGTTGGTAATGTCGGCGGCCCATTGTGGTTCATTCAATTGTGGCTTTATAGCATCTTTGGCCGATCGTTGATCTCGGAGCACTTGGAAGATACAGCCTTTCCCCGTGAAGACTATCCGGGAGGCTCTACTCCCAAATACAGAGCTAGCCGATCGCTCGGGGAGAGACTTGTGATGTGTACCAGTGGCGATGTCAGAATCACTCCAGCCGATTTCAAGAAATATCTATCATTTTTTCTGCACTTGGATAACACAACCTTTGGTCAGCAAGATTTTTTCCCTTACAGTAATGCAGCCGATTTCCAATGGCCTTCTTTTCTTCACTTGGATGCTGATAGTTCCTTAATGCCAGCATCGACTTTAGACCTGTATCGGATTTTCATCTCACCCTGCATCTTTCATGTCGGCTTAAACTCCCTTGACAGAACATTCCAGCCGTCATATGAATTTTATCACCCTTCAGTATATGCCCGTCAATTGGGCTTTGGTCAAGTGATACCATCTTTGCCGCTCTTTAGTCGTCTCGAGCCCAAAGCCAAAGTGACAAACGGAGCGGCAGCATACTTAATTTTGGAGCTAGCCGACGAGTCTCAAGTTCTCAGTTTGCCGCACTTTTTCCTGAATTCTCGCCGAGCAAGCCATTTCTCTGCTTGGTGGACACTTATATCAGAGGCTCTTTACTTGGATCGTACACCGTCGGCCATTATAGAAAAGTTCCTTCCTGATTTCCACGAGCCGACGATAGTACCTAACAGCAGCAGCTCTAGTGAAGATAGCTCAAATCCTTCCAGCTCATCGGGTTACAATAACTCATCCGTAGCTGTAGAGGTATCGGCCTGTTTTTCTTACGTTTTTCATACTTGATATCAGCTTTTTTGGTCATGTCTCTAACCGTTCAGTCTTGCTTTTTCCAGGATGCTGCAGCTGGTAAGACTGTTGCCGTTCCATCGGCCAGTGAGCCCAAAAAAAAAGACCGCATCTAACAACAGGTTTGACCGGTTATTCTTCTGGCAGCCTCGGCGTCCAGAGCCCATCATTGTCGGATTTTGCAAAAGGCCGACACTCAAGTAAACATTTTAAGCCGATAATCACAAGTTTTTCAAGCATTCGATTTGCTTTTAATGCTGACATGATTTATTTTTTGAGAAAACCTAAATCGATTTAAGGCTCCAAATTGTCGACAAAAACGCATGTAACAGTGCTGAGAGCTCCCCCAAAGCATCGGCTTTTGCAGAGGTATTTTTTTATGAGTATTTTATACCGATTCATAACGCAGCTTTTATTGATTTTTCAGCCGGCGACGTCTTCGTAAGCCACCGGGGTATTGGTCGATCTTCAGGATGCCCCTGCTGCTAGTCCTCCGATATTGCCTCCTCCAGCACGGCTCCCTGCTCCTTCGCCTCCTCAGCTGACCACCAAAGAATCTGCGCAGGAGGAATCGACAGACCCTGATGACTTGCTCGACTTCACTTTGGACGAGCTAGCCGACCCGGAAGGGATTGCCTCCGACGACTATGCAGCTGATATCCGTAACATTATCACGGTCTCTCAGAAGGCATCCGCTGCGGTTGTCCAATCGGGCCCGAACATGCAGGAAAAGCTGAATCGGCTTTTAACTGTGATTTCTCAGTCGGAGGCGGTTATCTTGGCCGATGCTCAACCAATCCGTGATGCAATGGTCGTTGTTGAAGCCGATCTCCCGCCTGAGGCCCTGAAGGCCATCTTGGACGTTTGTCATATAGATGAAAGGCGGGTGGAAGTTGAAGCTGCAACGGCCAGAGTAGCACAACGAGAAGCTCAAGCAGCCGACCAACGCCGTCTGGATGAGTTGCTGGCAGATGCAAAGGCCAAGAAGAAGAAGTACGACGAAGATTCTTCTACCCTTAAGGCCGCCAAGTCCTCAGCGCAAAAATTAGAGTTGATGAAGAAGCAGCTCGAGGAGGAACTAGCTAAAGTGGAAGAGGAACTTGCAAACAATCTTGTCTTGGTAACTGCTACTTCAACATCCCTGAAAAGCCAGAAGGCCGATATTGGCCTCGCCAGAAGCGAAGGCGAAAGAACAATCGCCAAAATTGTTCCATGCGTTCGCACCGCCAAAGCCGATGAAGACATTATATACTGGCACATCAAACATTGGCCAAAGTTTGTTGCGGCACTATCGGCTTTGGGGCTAGAATCTCGGGTCGCATGTAATTTATTGGCGCGGGCGTATGTTTTAAAACAATGTTGTTTTTGCTGCACTCTTTGTAATACTTTCAATCGGTTGTGTAACCGATAATATTTGCCTTGTTTAAATCGGCTGTTTAACCGATTTATTCCTAAATCTTTTATGTTGTATTACGCACCGATCCAAACAATAGGGTGGTACTGTTTTAGGTACTTTCCGTTAATCGCCTTTGGTAACACCAATCCTTCAAGCGTTTCGAGTATATACGTGTTTCCACCAACAAGCCGATTTATCTTATATGGTCCTTCCCAGGTAGGTGACCATTTGCCGAATCGATTATCTTTAGAGCCGATCGGCAATATTGTTTTCCACACTAAATCGGCTTCATTAAAGGATTTTGGCACGACCTTTTTATTATAGGCTCTTGCAACTTTTTCTTTATTCTTTTTAAGCCGATTTAAAGTAACCAGTCTTAGCTCTGCCAAGTCATCCAAATTGTATAGCATCAATTCTTTGTATTCATCGGCCGATAGATTATTCTGCCTCGCTACTCGCATTGACTCAATATTTATTTCTACGGGCAACACGGCCTCTGGTCAGATACCAACCGATATGGCGACAATTTAGTCGATCCGTGGAACGCTAGCCGATAGGCCCATAAAGATTCCGATAATGTAGAGTGCCAAGTTCGAGGCTTTTCATCGATTTTTCTCTTAATCAGCTTGATCAAAGTTTTGTTAGACGACTCGGCTTGCCCATTGGCCTGAGCGTAGTATGGTGAAGAGTTAAGCAGTTTGATGCCCAAGCTATCTGCGAAGTTCTTAAAATCGTTAGACATGAACACAGTTCCCTGATCGGTTGTGATAGTCTGAGGAATACCGAATCGATGGATAATGTATTCATTAACAAAGCTGATAGCTTCTATACTCGTGACTTTTTTGAGTGGAACGGCTTCAACCCATTTTGAAAAATAGTCTGTGGCTGCGAGTATGAACTTGTGGCCTTTGCTGGATGCTGGGAATATTTGGCCGATTACATCTATCCCCCATCCTCTGAACGGCCATGGCTTAACAATCGGGTATAAAGCCGATGCTGGTGCTAGTTGTACATTCCCAAACTTTTGACAACTTTGACACCCCTTGTAATACTTGAAACAATCTTCTAACATTGTTGGCCAAAAATACCCAGTTCGTCTTAGGATCCACTTCATCTTGTGAGCCGATTGATGCGCGCCGCAAATACCTTCATGAATTTCTCCCATAGCTACCTTTGCTTCCTCGTCCCCAAGGCATCTCAACAGCAAACCTTCCATAGTCCGATAATATAGCTCCCCTTCTAGCACAACATACTTCAACGCTTGTTGTCGCACTTTTCGTGCGGTAGGCCCGGATGGGTTCATTAGATAAGCTTTTATTTTTCCTCTCCAATCGGCCTTAGCGACGCACAGAACTGTTTTATCGATCAAATCAAATGCTTCATATCGGCTTATTTCCTTGTAGCCTGAAGCTATCTGAGCCAATGTGTTGGCTTTGTCGTTCATTTCCCTGGGCACATGGTCGATATGAATGACGTAAAAGTGTCGACGATATCAAGACAATGTCAGAATACTTTGACAAAGACTCGTCGTTGCATTTAAACTCTCCTTTAATTTGTTTGCACCACCAAAGAATGAGTCACCAAATGCTTCCACATTACTTGCCCCGACACTATCTATCAACTGCAGACCCTTTGAGCAATGCTTCATATTCGCCCGGTTATTAGAGCATCGCTTGTGTCGATATGCAAACTTGATGTTATGTCCTTTTGGTGAAATCAGCACAATACCTATTCCACTCCTCTTGACAAACCGACCCATCAAAATACATTTGCCACGGGCTACATCGACTATTCCTCGCCATGGTATCATATCCGCTTATGAAATCGCCATCGCTTGACCTTTAATGGCCTTGGCCGATTCGAATCAGAGATCGAACTCGGTTAGAGCATAAGCCCACTTTCCAAGTCGTCCTCTCAAGATTGGTGCGAGCGATATATTTGATGATATCGTTTACGCATACTACTATGCAAGTTGATGCTAATATATAATGCCTCAATTTCGTACAAGCAAAATATAAGGATAAGCACAGTTTCTCTATCGGTGGGTACCTGGTTTCGGCTTCCAGGAGTCGTCGGCTTAAGTAAAATATTACTCGCTCTTTGCCGTCCACTTCTTGCGCTAATACAGCTCCGATGGTCTCGTTTTCAGCCGATATATATAACTTGAAGGGAATTCCCTTTTGTGGTGCGGCCAAGACTGGTGGTGACGCTAGGTATTGTTTTATATCGTCGAAGGCTTTTTGCTGATCGGTCCCGCATATAAAATTCTGACCATCTCTCAATTTTAGCAATGGCGTAAAAGCTTGAATTCTACCAGACAGATCGAAATGAATCGTCTTAAGTAATTAATTTTGCCAATTAGTTTCTAGCTTCATTTTACATGTTGGCGGTTTTGTATCGGCTATGGCTTTAATTCTTGCTTGGTTGACTTCAATTCCTCTTTGGTGAACCATAAACCCTAGGAACTGGCCAGACGATACACCAAACGCGCATTTCAAATGATTCATTTTTAACTCATGAGCTCTTGTATTTTGAAATACCTTTCTAAATCGGCCAAGTCTTTGCCGATCCTCTTTAGACTTAACCACCACATCGTCAATGTAAATTTCAACAATATGGCCGATTAGATCGTGAAAATCAAATTAGTGGCGCGTTGATAAGTGGCGCTGCGTTTTTAAGCGAATGTCATTACCGCCATTCATACAACCCTATCGCGCCAGCATCTCGAAGGCGCTTTTAGGGACATCGCCGCCATGAATATCTGGTTATACCCAAGATTCCCGTCAAGGAAATCGATGATCTTATTACCGATGCAGATCGATAAGCATATCGGCTATAGGTATCGGATATTCATCTTTTGGTGTGGCTTTATTCAAATCTCTAAAGTCTACACACACCCTAAGTTTGCCATTCTTTTCATGACAGAACAATGTTGGACACCCATTCGGCGTGTCGGCAAGGTCTTATGAACTTGGCCTCCAAATGATCTCTCAATTTCTTCTTTTATTACATCAGATAGTTACGGATTACAACGCCGTGGAGGTTGTTTATATGGCCGATATCCCGGCTTGATAGGTAGCCGATGTTCCACTAACTGTCGGCTTAACCCAGGCATCTCATAGTACTCCCAGGCGAAACAATCCCTGTATTCTCTAAGTATTTTGACCAACTTATTTTTGTATTCTAGACCTAAATTTGCACTTACAAAAGTTGGCCTCTTCCTATCACCTTCTCCTATATCGACTTCTTCAAGCATATCGGCAGAAGTGAAACCTTGCCCTAATTTTTCGCTTTGGAAATCTTCAATGGCTTCACAGGAGTTTATTCCATGCCGATAGCTCCTCGCCCTGTCCTGTAATGCCTGGATCATTTCTGACCCCATCTCCTTATAATCTCACTTGCCCGATCAAATATGCCTGGCTTCACACTGATCGGCATCAAACCCGACTTCCCAATGCATATGAAATCACAATCGTCTAGAGCTTTACCTGATATGCACTCCGCTTCTTCATGTGGCCAATTCGCATCGGAACTAGCCATAGCAATATGGGCCGATGAGTCGGCTGAGACGACCTCAACTTCATCTCCGTTCCACTGAACTAGCAGCTGATGCATGGTCGATGGTATGCAGCAATTGACATGTATCCAATCGCGTTCAAGGAGCACACTATAGTTTCCCTTTGCCTCAATCACAAAAAACGCGGTCGGCAAAGTTTTGCTACCGACGGTTAATTCTGTAACCATTACTCCTTTCGCCTCAGTGGGGTCTCCTGTGAAATCATTAAGTACCATATTCGTCTTTATCAGGTCTTCATCGGTTTTTCCTAGTTTCCTGCAGGTGGTGAGTGGCATCAAGTTCACAGTAGCCCCTCCATCAACGAGCATCCTGGAAATCGGCTTTCCATTGATATAGCCTTTCAAATACAGCGGCTTGAGATGCCGATGGGGATCTTCTTGACTTTTGAATACAAAGATCTTGCGCGCCTAAGCATAGTTGAGCAAATGTGTCTTTAGCCGATTCAGTTTTAATTCTGAACTCGGCTGGTAGGGTAAATACCATGTTGATATCCATGGGAGGCGTGTCATCTCGAATCATTGGTGACAAAAACCATCCAAGAATCGATTCATCGTCGGTTTGTTGTTTTTTCCTCCACTCCTTTGTAACAAGTTTCACTGGCCGCAACTCATTAAACGCTTGGTCTCTCTGTTTCTCTTCTTCGGCTTCTCTCATCTCTTGCGTTCTTAGGCGTTGAAGCCGTCTGCGTTGTGATCGGCTAAGTCCAGTCGGGCACCACCTGGGTTTAGGCTCCAATGGCTTGCGGATTTTACCGACCAAGTTCTCTATTGGTTCTTTTTCCTTGTTTTGGTCTGGTGTGCCCAGTCTTTCTTTTATCGGCCTTCTATACCCTGGCTCATTTTGATCCGACATTGGCCTAAACAGGCGCTCTTTCACCAATCGTTTCGGCCAATCCTTTTGTAGGTAATGTTCCATGGGGCATGACCTTGCAGATGGTAGTGCCATACCCCTTTCCCAACAGAATCGCCAAAAAGGACATCTCTGGTGAGCTCTTTCTGCATTGTCTGGCTGATACCAATTATTAGGCCGAAACACAGTGTTTTGCCGATGCGATTCATCTGGTCGACGAAACTGCTGCTTCTGCCGATGGCTCATCCTTTCATATTTTTCAAGTAACTGCGAGAAGGTTGGCTTGGGCTTGAACGCTGGTTTTCGCGGTGGAGTTCTTTCAGCTTTGTACCATCGTCCGACTTGCAATTCCCCTTTTGGCTTCACAGTCCTAGAATTTTTTCCGTCTCGATCGGCTTCAATTTGAAGTGAGCCGATCGTTATCTTCAGTGTTTCTCCTTGTGAGCTTGACTCTATGTCGACTTGCCGCGTCACTCTGGGATTCTCGTCGACAATCTGCTTCCCTTTGCTGGAGCACTGGACCATGTTAATTGGGAAAGGATTGACATCGACTTCCATGGCCGGCTCTTCTGCAAACTTGAGCCGACCATCTTCAATGGCGGCCTGTATCTGCTGTCGAAAGATATTGCAGTCGTTAGTGTTATGGGAAAAGAATGATGCCACTTACAGTATCGTCGCTTCTTGATCTCATCGGCTGAAGGTATGGCATGCCCTTCAGGCAGTCGTATCAGTTTTTCTTGTAACAACATGTTGAATATGCGGTCACACTTGGACACATCGAAAGCGTATTTAACCTCCGACTTACTCCTAGTCGGCTTGAGCCATGAACAGACAAGTGGTTTTTTAGAACCCTTTATCCATTCGGCTATATTCACGTCTGCTTCATCTTCAGAAGTTTCACTTGAACTATATTCAACCATGTTTATTTTAGCTTTATCTTTCCCATTGCCATTTAATCTAATTTTATCCTTGAATTCTTTGCTCGGATATCGGCTTTCTGTCTTGAGCCTACGATGAAGCGGTGACTTAAATCGCTGAACTCCCGTCCAAAGAAGTTTTCTTTAAGTGGGAATTAACCCTTGAAAGGCTAAATCGGCTAGTTGGTTATCGGGCAATACTACCTTTGAAGGCAAATGATTTCAGACTTCTCTAAATCTCCTAATGTAATCCGGCCGACTCACCAAATTTTTGCCGGACAGCACTCAGGTCTGAAATTCTCAACTCTAAGCTACCGGAGAAAGAGTATTCATGAAATCGACTTTCTAAATCGTTCCAAAAATAGACCGAATTTGGAGGCAGATTGGTAAACCAAGTGAAGGCAGTCCCTGATAAAGACAAGGGGAAAAGTCTAATCTTTAGCCCATCGGACTGAGCCGCTTCACCACACTGAGCGATAAATCTTCCAACATGCTCTAAAGTGGTAACTGAATCATCCCCTGAAAATTTTGCAAAATCGGGAATCCTAAAGTTATGGGGATATGGCATGCGGTCAATGTAATCTGGGTATGGCTTTCTATAGCCGATTGGTCTTCCTTTGGGTTGTAAGCCAAATTGATCTCTCAAGACCATGGAAATCTGATCAGTCCAATTGACGTTATTGGCCGATGCAATACTAGGGTTTGGCCAATTTTGGTGAGCGGTATCCTGCCCCCCGAGTGCAAGCTCGGGTGGTCGGCTTGTTCTACCGGATGGGTCTTCTTTGTTGCCACGCTTCATACCCATTGGCCTGGCGACCAAGAACCTCCCAAATGGAACAAATGGCTTTGTGTACGTAACTAATTTATACGGAGCCAAATTTCTAACTTGGGTTCGCCCTTGAGGTTTATAATTTCCATCTAAATTAACCGGCTGAGAAGCCGACTGGGCATAGTGAGTCCCTGACGCTGATGGATCCAACTTTGCAGCGTCAGTATATGCATGAATATGAGTAACTGGACTCGGGCGAGGATTTGGTGGAGTCAACACGGTGGGCTGGGTCGGCAGTAGTGAGGGTGCTGGTGCCGACGCTTTGACCATGTTTGGAGCCACAGAATATACAGGATACGTTGGGAGTGGCTGCAATGGGTCCATCAATTCCCCAGACGTAGCCAACTCTTGTGCAATCGTTTTTACGCTATTCTCTATCATCGGCTTCAAAGTCGTGACCAAAGCCGATGATTGATTAATTAATGCATGATGCACAGATTGTTCAATCATAACTGATAGCTCAGCTTGAGCCGGCATATATCGGCTTACCGGAGTCGATGCGATGCCTGCTTCGCCGAGTGGATTCAGTGTTGGGAGCGCCATCTTCTGCGTGACTCCTCGTCGGTCTTCGATAGCAACTCAAAGATCAATTCTTCCAAGGCAGCTTCCGATCTTGATTTCCTTATTGCCGCTCGGGGTCAAATCGTCCAAGGTAGGGACGATTATGGCGTCAGTGTTCACGTCGGCTGGCGCGATGGATTTGCCTGCAGTCATCTTGTCGATGGTCCCACCGGGCGTGCCAAAAATGTGTTGGCGCCAAAAACTTGACGAAGGGTTTTCAGCCTCAACACACCGGACGAACACCGAGTTCAAGTTGTGCGCGAGCGTGCCAATCGATTTGACCCTGCAATCGATAAGGAAGAGGATTGAAAAACTCAATCAAGCCGATCCTTGAGGTGAATCGGCTAAAATCCGTAATCGACCGTAGCCGATTAGAAGGGTAACTAGAATAGTCGATTAAGACTAATCCGAGGGTAAAAGGCAGATTAATTCTGAAAAGGCGATGCGCAACAAGACAGAATAAATCAAACCTGAAGAATCAATGACGATCAAACAATCGGCGATGCACAACTTTATTTGATCGATGTTGACTTACAGAGGAAAGATTACAATGCTAAAAGGGAAAAACCTACAGAGTAAAATAGTAGATGTGTTGATGGTTGTGGATGTTCTTCAAGCAGCCTTGGTGCGCCTTTTATACCTGTTTAGCCGATCCGAGTCCTGTTCGGTTACGTCAACATACTCCGAGTCGGCTATAGTTTCCTAACCAGACTTCTGTTTCCAAAAACTTGTCGTACGTTATCCCAACTTTCTAAAGATATTTCGTGCGCTATCAAAACTCAACCTTTCCTGCCGATTTTCCTCGTATTTTCCAAAAACTGGTGCAAACAGTATATTCTTCCCATTTGGTTCCCCAGATTTTTCCAACAACACGACAATGGAATTTAACATTGATTGCATGGTAATTAGTACGTCAGAAGCCAAAAGGTACGAGAACAAGCACACTGCAGGAAGATTACAGCATTGAAATTAGGCAAAAGGTCACATAATCTTCTATCACTTTGGGCACAAATTGCAACTGAAAATTACCTAAATCCATAACAGCCTCAAACATTTTATTTGCCCCACAGTATAGGTAATCAACATTGCTAGGGACAAGAGACGGATGGAACTCAGAAAGAACATCATCAAAATTCTCAGTTGGTTGAAAGTCTGTAATAGTTCCTTCAGAACTGACATATTTGCTTGATTCAATAGATCTGGAATGCCAAGTAACTGCAAAAGGAATCAGATATGTTAACAGTGGCAATTTGAGTCTCCAGATTCTTTATTGCCGGAAGAAAAACGATATACATGCTACAACCTTCCTGTAGCAGCCAAGAACCTCCTTAAATACTGCAGTGCCTATTGAAGACTTGGAGACCACCACATATGATATGTCTGGGTTTCCTGCTGAATCAGAAAGTGAATTCCAATTGTCTGGGGGCTGTCTGATCCTACAAAGTAGTAGTAGTAGCCCGTTATGTTATTGATCAAAAGCAAAGGAAAAGATATGTACGATACATTGAAGTATTATAACATAATTTACATTGTAGAAGGAATTAGAAGCAGAAAATAGTAACAAAGCTTACTGTCTTTGATCATTGAAACTGCTCCATCTAGATGCTTCCTTAAACTAGAGAATAGTGGCTGGATTTTGTTGAGAAATTCTTCTGTGCTCTTTTGGCAATGAACATGAGTGGATTTTGCTTGAGAAGAACTAAAAAATGGCTTGCTTGAAGGATACAGATGATCTAACTTGTTGTGAAGATCACGTAGAAGATAGAGATATAAAGGCAGCTGAATAACAAAAATAGCTAGACCTGAATAATTTCACCATATTTTAGTAGCTAAATTATGTAGTTGAAATCAAGTACCTCGGATTCATGGTATGAATAAGTTGAATCTTGAGACTGTAAAAAAGAACAGTATAACCATATGAATAAATGACAAGTTGATAATACAACTTTGAAAGAATAGTTTTTCTGATCCAGTTAAGTCAAATTGAACAAAAGCATACCTCTGAATAGTTTAACAAGGACAGGCAATTTACATGGAGAGTTCTGAATTTGAATCTTTGCATATCCAGCTGAGCAGGTGCTGCCACTAAATCTACAAGCCCAAGCTCACCAGGATCATTAGCCTCGTGTTCAACATCCCTTGACATCATTCCACTTGACGATGGTTGTGAAGCCATGTTTGTTTCTTGACTGATTGTCACACCTGCTCTTTTGAAAGCATTCAGTATCGTAGGTTGCTTGAGCCTCTCGTCAGAGTTCATTTTATCTGAAACTGCTTTCTCCTTGCGGCCTTTTTGTCTTCCGTTGAAAGATTTGCCCTCCATGATCTCTTCTCCCATTTTCCTTGCAAGGTTGAACTTGCTAGTGCTAGTTGATCCAGAATAATCCCCAAGATATCGCAGCTCAGGCAGATATAGAGGATAGATTTTCAGGAAGGCGTTTAACAAGCTCTCAAGTAATCTGCATTTTTTTTAAAAAAAAATCATCTGCATTTGGTAAATTTATCTCGTCATAATGTTATGAAGGTGTATTGCATGTCAATCCCTATTGACGTATCTCAAGTCATAAAACCCAAACTGTATCTCTTCCCTTTTACATTAAGCCCTGTAACATCTCATGCAAGCAGCTAGTGGCTGGATTAAGAAAAAGCAAATTGGAATAGAACCTGCGAGTTCTCATATTTAGCAGTAATTATTGACTGAATAACCATGATGAAAATAAACTGTGCACATGCTTGAGTCAGAAATTTAGAAGGAATAGTTCTCATATTTACCAGGGAAGCTTCCAGCCGCGCCAGCGCGGCCGTCATACCGGCTGCCCGCGCCCTCGTCGTGGAGACGGTGGTGTCCACCTCTCCCGCCAAAGCGGCCGGCGCGGGCGCAGCAGGCGGTTCGCGAGAGCCTGAACCAGCGGCGCTAGAAGAGGCGACAGGCGGGACAACATCAGCAACAGAAAGAAAGTCGAAACCATCGCAAAGTCGAGCAAAGAAACTCACTCCAGGAGAGGATTCCGGATGCGGAAGATCGACGAGGGCAATATGAGACCTCCTCCCCTCACGCGCATGGAGGACCCTGCAGCAGTGCGGGACTTCTTGGGGTCCGACCCCGGGAGGTCCGCCGCCGCCTCCCGCTTGCCGGCCCTCCAACCGTCGTCTCCGCTCGCCATCGACAGTTGAGTTTCCCAGCCCTCTCCTTCTTTTCCTCGCAGAAGGGCAAAGCCAAGGCAGGAAGACGAAGAGTGGCTATCGTGTCGCCCCGCTATATTTATAGGGCGGGCGGAGCGGGCGGCGGAGTCACTTTGCCGCGGCCAAGACGCCAAGATAATCTCCACGCCCCGCGACGGACGGTCTGTCGCGCCTCTCACCTCGCATTAAAATGCGACGTGACTGTTGGGGCGAGTGGGCACTGCTTCGGCCAGGGAGGCGTAGCGCGGCTCTTCGATTTCGGCTCCGGGCCAAGCTGACTGCGCCGGCATAGCGGAGGAAGGCTTGGATAAGCCGCGAAGGCGCCGAGGTGACTGAAGGCCCATTTAACCCGACCTCCCTGCCGGAGGGTTGAGCAAGGGGCCCAGCAGCCATGACATCTCCGACGTGCGGAATAAAAACGGTAACCCTCTCAACCCAGGCACTCGCCACATCAAATCTGCAGGCACCTGCCGAAGCACGCACCAGCCGGACAAGCATCGACCGATCGCTCGCCGGTCAGGCAGACGTCGCTTTGATCGAAGTGTCGCCCGTCCTGTTGAATCGCCACACCGCGTCGCTGGTAAGACGTATCGCTCCCAATCATTTTGCTTCGCATTTAATTTCCGCATGCGCATTAAATGCTAGCAGAAGGTGCCAGGGCATCGCTCCGGGCGGGACGCCCTGCAACCTCTCGATCCTCGCCTCCGGGCCGGCTCAAACCAAGCCGAAGCAGGTATGAAAAGCCCACCGGGCCGTAGCGGCCTCGAGGTGGCGAGAGGGCTTGAATGCCTCACGATCAATACCTGGCTGCAGGTTCCGAAGGCAAAATACACCAAGTGGATCCCTAGCCGACCCCAGCAGGCGAAACGAGTGAGGGGCGAGTCCAAAGCGAACCCTCAGCGGGTCTTTAGTTGGGTTGGCGGACGACCCAATCGCCTTGACTCGTGTCCGAGACCATACTTCACACTCTCTCATGGAGCTCTCAAGGGGAGCACCAACTACGCCCGAAGTTACTGAACAGCTCGAATCCGAGACGGATCGAGTAAAGAAAGGTTTTTTAGGGTCGCCCCCAGCGGGTCGGACGCCCGACGCAGGGACAGTCCGCTAGGGGATCCCTGACCGGCGGGATCCCTAGGGCCTACTCGGATAACCCGTTTGTAGCTCCACGAGCACGGTGTTCGGCCGACGATGGTAAACACGCTTGCTCACCCTCCAGTCCCACACTGCGGGCGGGCGACACGTGGGACCGACAAATGCCTCTCCTCCCAATAGCCTCGCCGACGAGGACTGGGGACGGATGCCCTTCGCTTAGTCTGCGGCGTTAAACCAAATTTCGACTAACTCGCTTAGCTACGGCGTTAAACCAGCCGATTAACTCTCGCTTAGTCATGCGGCGCTAAACCAGCCCTACTAACTCGTCCAACTAAGACATAAACGAGCATTCGGTACCGTAACCTCTCGCGAAGGCATCACGGGACTCCTGCCGACCACGGCGGCGTCCGCCTCTGACGAAAAGCGAGCATTCGGGAACCGAACCTCTCGCGAAGGCATTCGACATCCTCACGACCACGGCGCGTCCACCACGACGTAAAACGAGCATTCGGGAACCAGAACCTCTCGCGAAGGCATCTGGGCATCCCCGCCAACCACGGCCGCGTCCAGCTACGACGTAAAACGAGCATTCAGGAACCAAAACCTCTCGCGAAGGCATCTGGGCCTCCCTGCCGACCACGGCCGCGTCCAGCTACGACGTAAAACGAGCATTCGGGAACCAGAACCTCTCGCGAAGGCATTTGGACATCCTCGCCGACCACGGCCGCGTCCAGCTACGACGAAAAACGAGCATTCTGGAACCGAAACCTTGCACAAGGCACCCAGGTATCCGCACCAACCAAGTCGGTCGGGCTCATCTGGCAAGGGTAACCCCCCGACCAGATCTCCGACCTGCTTGGGGGCTCGGGGGCTACACCCGGCCGAAAATGATTGACCAAGTTGGTCGGACTCCGCCAACAAAGTTAGCCCTCCGCTCGGGGTCTCGGATCCAACTAGGTCCACAGGATTTGCCCAGACGGATATTCACCGACCAAAGTAACCCCCCGACCAGCTCTTCGACCCACTCGGGGGCTCGGGGGCTACACCCACCGAGTGCGCTCGCCCCAAAGTTCCACAAGGAGGGCTTCCCCATCGTCTCCAAAGCTGAACGCCAAGATAAGCCGAAGCGTCGTCGCGCCAGTTGAGGGAGACCACGCCATTAAAGACGAAGGTCCATCCGAAACGCACGCTGCTTGAGATGGCCCCGGCCACCGACGAATACTCATACCAGGGGTGCCTCACAGCAAAGTATACATCTATTTCAAGATCATATTTCTCTCAGTCATTCGGGCACTACGACAGCAAGGCTGGCAGCGATGCAGAGTGCTAAAGGGGGTATTACCACAGTCTCCATCCCTCACAGATAGGATTATCGCTCAATATTGGCTGAAATGCCAAGTGAGCCACCTCGAACCCAATTTTTTGGCCCAGGGATCTCGAAAGATCCCCGGCCCCGACCGAGCCCATCAGGACGACTCCAACCTAGCCTCGAGTCAGGTGCCACTGTCGGCCCCGACCTGAACCCGGGTCCAGTGCCTCAACAGGCTCCAACCTAAACCCGGGTCTGGCGCCCCCGCAGGCTCCAACCTGGCCCCAGGCCGGGACTCCAACGAGCTTGAACCCCACACCTTTGTCACGCCGGTGGTCGACAACGGGCTGGTCACCTGCCCGGCGGACATGACAATCGTGCTATGACGGCTGGCTCCTTTCCTGAGTGGCCAGGGGGCCGCCAGAATAAAGCACCCGTCCCATCACGCCGTCTGACATGCACACGGAGAGCAGGTGCGCGCCTTCCCAACGGAGCGCTGTCCGTTGTGACTATCGACCAAAGATGGGATGAACAGGACTCAATCAATCACTAAGACCAAGACCGACACCGGCGAAGCGCACCCTACCTTTTTCTCAAAACTCCTGTAACCTGCGCCTCCACGATATAACGGAGGCGGGGCCCGAGGGGCACGACATCAACCGATCCACCCCGTTAGGTAAATCGGTTCGAGCCTTCCGACTCAGGAAAACACCCCGAAGTTCCTCCACTCGGACGAGCGCTAAGGGCCATCCTCGCCTCGTATGTAATCCTTTGTAGTCCGCTACACCCGAGCAATAATCACCACCACCACTTAATCGGACGAGGGACATTCGCCCAACCAAGATACATCCGGACTCCTTAGTCTAACCATTCAAGGAGAGGGACGCGCGACCCCTATACCTACAAATTTACTTGCCGGTTATACGAAACACCGACAAGGCTCAACTTTAGTTTTCAATTTGAATTTGAATTCATAAACCCTCTAATTTTTCACGATTTTCTTCCGATTTTTGGTGAAAATCAGTATCGTCCGTGCCTCGGTTTTCTAGTGTAATTCGGTTTTACAAACCCTGCCCCAACAACAAGAAAACAATATCTTTTTTTTCGAGCAATCCGCGAAAGAAGGGCACTTGTCGTGTCAATCACCACCTTTAGAAACACGACACCGTCAATCATCAATGGTGAAGCAGCACGCCTTCTTTATCCTAATTCCCCTCTCTATGCCTTTTTTTAAGCCCTAGCATACTTTTTTTAAAAAAAATAGTACTATTCCAAATAAATTTATAAAAAATAATAACATCATAAATACGGAAAACACAACAGATAGCACATGTCACCTGTCGCGCTACAGTAGGACGGTATGTTTTTCTACCGAGCAATCTTTCCTCGACATGTTTATCAATTAAGCACTTTGGTTAGTCTTTTAATTAATCACTTTAATTATTCCATCACTTAATTAAATCACTAACTAAGGACTTTACTCAATTAAATGACTAATTAAGTCACTACTGGTCTACACAAGTTTGACACCTACCTACCTACCTACCGAGCTAGGCATACTCGACACCTACCTGCCAAACTAGCGTTGCTCGGTATGTCCATGCTATTGAGCTCTTGTTGTGAGGTAGATGATCGGAGGTGCTAGCTACCGTGATAGATTATGTTACAGCGGTATGAGAGCGATGTATTTTTATAAATCTATTAGCAAGTATGGCGGATTTTTTTAAAAAAAAAAAGACCAAGAGGAAAAAAACGAAAACCTTCTCTCTTCTGTTCCAGAGTTCCAGCCTCGAATGGCTCGAGCCCACTGCCCACCACCCCTTCCACGAGAAAATTGACGTTTTACCATTATTATTTTGTGGACTCGCGCTTTTACCACTGATTCTATGACGCTCGCGCTTTTGCACCTCATCTCGGGCAAACTTTGCACATTTGCCATTTTCTCCATTTTACGATTTTGAGCTTTTTCTCGTGTTTTTGCCGAGCGAACTTCCGTTTTGCCTCGGCCACTTCTTCTCCCACTCCACTTGGTCCGCTCAACCCGCACTGTTCTCTCAGAAACCCTAAAACCCTAAAACGAGCCCTGCGGAGGAGAAGGCGGCGACCGAGCGGCGGCGGTCCACCACCGGTGAGCCTCGAGGAGGAGTAAGCATCCATGTCGCGTGGTAGCTTCTGACAGCGCCCTCTCAACGCAGATTCATTTGGAAAGGGCGTGTTGACATCCGGCACGCCATCGGCACGCCATTGGTGCCATGCCCTAAGTCGCGGTGCCGATGTGATTGAGCCGATCGCGAGGACGAGGATGTACTGGGTAGGGTCTTCTTCAAGTGTGTGTTGAATGAGAAAGATGTGAGTTTTTGATCTCAGTTATGTTCAATTGCATCTGATTGATTAGGGTTTCTGTGCGAGTGACGAGCCAACCGCATTTGTTGTTGTGAGTTTACGCAGATTCCTGGGAAATGCAGGTTCTTCATGTGGCATGAGCAATATGTTGAACTTTTGTGCAGACGGGGCATGGACAATGAATTATGCAAGGGCACTTTAGAAGCTGCAAGGGTTTGTAGTGAAGATGGAGATGACAAATCAAAGAAATCAATGGAGCAGAAGTTAGATAAGATCATCGAAATAGAGAAAATTTTAGTTGTTCTGGCTGTTGTTAGTGTACTATTGTCCTGTGTGTGTGTTATGCTGGTGGCTTTGAAGTGAAATGGCATCCCCTTGTATGGCTTGGTTCTTCATCTTAAGCTTCATTGTTTGATAAGTATGGCTCAGAATAAAGTTTTTGATTTTTGTAAGATTTTATGATCGATAATAAAATCCAAAAGCATGATCCAAATTAGATGCATTCTATGTGTGCCGCCATGTGATAGATCTGGAAATTTTGTTCAAGAGATGAGGAAGTATAAGAAATAAGCAATTGAAATGCTAGATTTGGGTGAAAACATAAGTATCTTCGCAATGATCGATCTTCATTCTCCCCAGAAATAAAAACAAAGAAGAAGATTCGATGGGGAACTTTTGACTCAGTTTGATGTCATGCTCATAATTCTGACACAGAGCAATATGTCATGCCCATAATCCAGTTTGATGTAATGCAATTGCCGATCAACTAAAACTGGTTCTTCCGAATGATAATATGCAATTGCCAATCATGAGAATGTATAAGTTAATGCGAGACACATACATATCGATTACCATAGCGCAATGGACAAGATCATATCGATGCAATCTCGATTTTTGTCGCCAGACGAGCAAAATTTTTGTCAATTTTGTCATCAAACACCAAACATGCAATCTCAATTTTTGTCAACAAAGAGCAGCCTAATGTAGAGAATGTAAACATACACTCGACACATACATTTTTGTTATGTTTTGTCGATTTCAGATTTCACACTGCACACTTATCGATCATCGATTTCACACGTAAACAAATTTCACTCAGACACATACATTTCACAAAGAGACACATACATTTCACACGGACACTTACGGATCATCAACCATTCCAAAAGAAATGTCACTTGGTCATCCAGAAAGCAGGCATCCAATAATCATGCTTCAGATATTCATACATTTGTCCATCACACCCGCAAGCACAAGATCATGGACAATGCACCAGATCCTGGACACATGTTCCAGGCCATTACAAAAGACAAGTAGTAGCAGCAGGTATACTTCAGCAGACACATGTTCCAGGCCATTACAAAAGACAAATGTTCCAGGCCATTACAAAAGACAAATGTTCCAGGCCATTACAAAATATAAGGCTTCCATTGATCCATCTTTTTTCTTGGAGTGATCTTCTTCCTTGTGGCCAGTCTCTTCCTGTTTTTTGGTGTAGTAGCAGCAGCAGGTATAATTGGAGCTAGAGCAGCAGGAGGTGAGCTTGGAGCAGCAGCAGCAGGAGGTGAGCTTGGAGCAGCAGCAGCAGGAGGTGAGCTTGGTTCAGTAGCAGCAGCAGGAGGTGAGCTTGGTTCAGCAGCATCAGTAGCAGTAGTTGGCTTCGGCTTCTTACCAGCTTTCTTGACCCGAGTCTTACGGCTAAAATAAAGATATAATAGAGGAAATTGTCATATGAAGTGAACAACGAGAAAAATGGCATCGATACTTTTTTACCTTGATACAACAGAGGTGAACTTGATTCTGCACTGCAGCTGATTTGCACCTAAAACCTTCTAGCTCGGGCTTCCTCTTCCTCTTTTAGTGCCATTCATGGAACACTTGTAGCTAGATTGCCTATGACCGAATTCTCCACACCTTTGGCATTTCACAGTCCTCTTGGCAAGCACTTGTTACCACTACCATTGGACTTGTTGCCACCTTCAAGAATACCTTTCATTCTCGAGCTTCCTCTGCCGCCAAAGATTCTTTTTGACCAATAGTGCAGCAATCTCTGCGCTATATCAACATGTGGCCATTGAGATTTATCACCAAAGGCTCAATAAGAGATGCATATGCAAACCGGAACCTTTGGATTGAGTAATAATCATGCACAAAATCTTCTATCTTGTACGCCTTTGTTACTAGTTAGAAGTGCCAAGGCATGAGCACATGGCTTCCCAAAGTCTTGCCGCCACTCTAAGCATGTACATTCATTCATGGCCGCTTAATGATATGCCTCTTTGTTGTTTGCCGCCATTATCCCAAACCTCGGCAGTGATGGCTCGACTTGACAACTCGATGTGTCCTAACCCTCTAGTCCTACCAAAGGAGTTGCACAATAACAGATGGCAATATTTTTCCAGTTAGCCTTTCCCTATCCTCCTCCTCTTTTCCCAGAGCACCATGATCATTTCCCTAATCTTGTCTGCAAGTTGATCTACAGGTAGGTCTTTGTAGTCCTTAATCCAATTGTTGAAACATTCAGCTAAATTATTATTAACGTAGTCACATTTGATGTCTACATTAAAGTTGCATCTCATCCACTTATGACTATGGTGCTTGTCCAAGTACGGCAACACATCATCACATTGGGCTACAATTGCAGCCATATGCTTATCAAAGACTTCCTTCCTGTATGCCCTAGCAGCTGGGTACATATCACCACATCCAATCCTTGTGTACTTCTTAATAAAATTATTCATTAGGTGCCTAAAGCACTCCCTCTTCTCTACATGTGGAAAAACTAGCCCCAAAGCATTCTCCAAGCCTTTACAGCATCTGCAAATAGCAAGCATCGAAAGTTCACCTCATCGCTTACTAAGTCGGGTCATCCACTGCACTCCAGCTTATCTTCAGTCTCACTATCAAAGAATCCATATGCTAAAGGATACATCCAATTATTCCCATCTAGAGCAGTTGCAGCTGCAAGGTGTCCACTCCATCTACCATTGAGGGCGGTTGAGTCTACACTAATGTAAGGCCTACATCCACCAATAAAGCCATCAATGCAAGGCTTTAGTGCACAGAAGAATCTACGAAAATACACTCTATCTTCTACAACAATGGTGTCAATTTCTACTATACTACCAGGACACCTCTTAAGTACCTCTGCCTTCCACCTATACATGCCAAAACTTTGGTCCTGTGTTCCATACATTTCATCAAGAGCTTTCGATGTCCCTCCAAACTACATCATAAGAACTAATGGTAACTTTGTACTTATCTTGTAACCTCTTTTGCAGCTCTGTAGTGCCAAGCTTAGGTTCATTCCTCAGGATTGGAATTGCCCTGGCAGCTACCCATCCTTGTTTGACATTTTTGATTTGCAACCTACTACTAGATGTGCAAGTGTGCTCATTCTTGTGGACTGACACCTGCAAATAATTTGCACTTGTTACTAAATTGCACATAGAACACAACAAAATATAGCATGCATAAGTACAAAAACAAACAAGGGTTAGACAAAGTTAGTACCACAACAGTTCTCATATCTTTTCTCCTATAGGCAAGAAGTTCCCAATTACACCCGCCCAAGACAAAAACCCCTAAATCTACTTTTACCAGAGTGACTAGTGCCCATTTCAAATTCCTCATTTATTGCATACATTCTTATAGCATCTCCAAATCCTTCATACAGGGGTACATAGTGCCAACATCCATCTTAGGATTATCTTTGTCATACAAGCAACATTCTTCTTCAGAGTGTCGCCACCAACATGCATAGTCAGATCTTCGCCTATGAAACAAATTTTGACCCATGCATGTAAATGGTTGAGCCGAGCAGCCTTTCTTTGGCACACCGAGTCATGTTCACCCCTCAAGCCAAGCAATTCAAATAAAGTGTCCTCATCCATTGTTTCTATCCTCCTTCATCGCCTTGTTGCTCCAATATCTTGACCGACGCCTACCAATATCATGCATATTGGTTGACTCGATCAATAATATTCTCGAACAACCATGTATATTGGTTGCACAATCATGTATATTATCCATCCAACCATCTATCCCAAAGATCTAAGCTATGAGCTCTACATAAACAGGAAATTGCCATACATAGTTTAAATTCATATCAACCATGGAATGCAAACAAAGCTTTACAAAAATGTTTACCCCGACAAATTGTTCTCCATCTCTTCAAAGAAGTTTACTTAATCCACGCAAGTCACATAGCTAGGGTTTCATACCACACAAAAACCACAACATATCAAAGACCACAATACAAATGGGTTATAAATCGAGCAACATCGAGCAAAATCTAACCTTTCCTTACTTGTCCTCCGCATGAATCCACGCAAGTCACATATCTAGGGTTTCATACCACACAAAGCCGGGCGATGCAATGGGTGAGCAAATTACCGATGCAAAATCTAACATTTCCTTCCTTCTCTCCGCAGGGCTCGTCGCCGGTGCGCAATGGGCGATGCAATCGCCGCCGCTCGCCGCCGCCGCCGCGAGAATGAGAGAGAGAAACCGAGGTAATGGTTCGAGCTGACCAAGCCCTTCTTCTGGTTCTTCTAACGTGGCCTGAGGGCAAAACCTAAGTTCGCCGACAAAACCCGAGAAAAAGCTCAAAATGCGTAAAATGAAGAAAATGGCAAATGTACAAAGTTTGCCCGAGATGAGGTGTAAAAGCGCGAGCGTCATAGAATCAATGGTAAAAACACGAGTCCACAAAATAATAATGGTAAAACGTCAATTTTCTCTTCCACAGTCCACACGCTTCTATTGAAACCGCACCGCCATATCCCCAGTCCGACAACAGACATGGCCGCACCGCCGCCCCGCCGCGTGTTCATCTGCGGTGGCGGCGTCGTCGGCGCGTGCACGGCCTACTTCCTCTCCACCCACGCCGCCTTCCCCACCGTCCCGACCCTCGTCGAGAAGTCCTCCCCCGCCTGCGCCGCCTCTGGCAAGGCCGGCGGATTCCTCGCGCTCGACTGGTGCGACTCCACCCCCGCCCTCTCGGCGCTCGCGCGCGCCTCCTTCGCCCTCCACCGTAGCCTCGCCGCCTCGCTCGACGGCGCCTCCGCCTACGGCTTCCGCCCCGTCCACACCCTCTCCATCTGCCTCCCCTCCCAACCTGGACCCGCCTCCCCCCACCCGCTCATCCCTTCTTGGATCGACCCCTCCGCCTGCGCCGCGCCGCCGCGCGAGCTCGGCACCCCGGACACCACCGCGCAGGTCCACCCGGGGCTCTTCACCAAGGCCGTCCTCGCCGCGTCCGGCGCCGAGGTGGTTATCGGCGAGGTGGAGCGCGTGGTGGTACGCGACGGGCGCGTCACCGGCGTTGGGGTCAAGGGCCGCGGCGTGGTGGACGCCGACGCCGTGGTGCTCGCGCTCGGCCCGTGGTCCGGACGGTTCGAGATGGTCAAGGAGGTGTTCCACGTGTCAGGGCTCAAGGCGCACAGCATCGTGCTCCGGCCGCGCGAGCCGGACAAGATCACGCCGCACGCCCTGTTCCTGAGCTACCAGCCGGAGCCCGGCGCAAAGATGCTCGACCCCGAGGTGTACCCGCGGCCCACCGGTACACCATTGCTGCCATCCATTAAGCTGAATTCTTGTGAATTAAGCTGAATTGGACACATGCTTGCTTTTGTTGTTCTTGCTCTGTGTGTGTGTGTGTGTGTGTGTGTGTGTGTGTGTGTGTGTGCAGGGGAAGTGTACATTTGTGGAATGACAAAGGACGAGGACGTGCCAGATGATCCGGCGACGATCACGGGGGAGCCCGACTCAATTGCAATGCTGCACAAGATCGCCGGGAGGGTGTCAAGCCAGCTGAATACGGAGGAGGGGGCAGAGGTGGTGGCGGAGCAGGCATGCTACCTGCCGTGCACCAGCGACGGGCTGCCGGTCATTGGGGAGATGCCCGGGGTGAATGGGTTGTATGTAGCCACCGGGCACAGCTGCTGGGGGATCCTCAATGCTCCAGCCACCGGTGCAGCGCTCGCGGAGCTCATCCTCGATGGACAGTCCAAGATTGTGGATCTCGCGCCGTTCAGCCCGGCGAGATTTCTCAAAAGGAGGAGCAGGCGTTGAGTGTAACTTTGTATGGTGTTTGATCGGAGGTTCCAAACTTGGCAACTGCATAAAATTGCCCTCACTTATATCCTTTGTTGCTGCGAACCATGTGTGAATGAGTAAATCATAAATACTTGCTGTTGTGTTATATTTCATGTCCTACATGCCAGCAACAAGTGTGGACAGATGTTTATTTAGGCGGCTGATGTTGAGTTCTTATGACTTGTTACATCTGCAACTGTGTATCTGATACGCGTGTTACCTGTTGTCAAGTGATAGTGTGCTACCACCTCAGCAAAAATAAGTGTGATACTATTATGGACTTAAGCAAAGAGCAAAGATGCCCTATTCCGATTAATAGCTTCACAAAATCTCCATGTTTGTTTTGAGTAATTTGTATGCTTTAGCCTTCAGATACTAGGAAACATCATAACAGATCTTTTCCGTGAGAACATCTTTAAATGCGGACATGAACTGCAAATGCACTGCCTCAGCTTTTACATGATCATGAGGATGAAAATGTAAGTATACAGAAAAAAATAGCACTCGATTTAATTCACGCAACTTATTCCTCCACATAACTGTGCCTCAATATTCTGTCCTGTGTTCTGACCAGTGTGCAATTCTCAGACTAATAACTGTGCCGTACAATGCAACTAGCCTCCAGAAAACTCAGCATGCAACTCTCAAACTAAGTAGACACTACTCTCCCAAACTGAACAACCTTCGCCAGTTTTACAATATGTTTACAACATTTTTATGAGTTCTAACAAGGAATCTTTTTGAAGGCGATCTTTCTAACGAGGACTTAATGGTTTGTGTTCAAGTATAGAGCTGCCTTCTTCACCGCTTTAAACTAAGTTTGCAGCCTCCAATCTGTCTGTTTCCTGCTCAATGGCCTTCCTTTCCCAGTTTCACATCGGTTCTCCTTGACATCTGCAAGCTTCCAGACACAATATTCTGCCTGAATGTCAACCGACTCGAGCAAGAAGATACCAACCTTCTGCAGGATCTGCTTCGAGAAAAGGTCATCATCTCCTTCAACAAAGTATTGCACCCTCATTCCCATATCTTTGAAGCGACTCGGATCCTGAGACACCTTTAGAAGTCGCTCTGCTGCTGGTGATGAAACCTGCAATCACCAAATCAGTAAATAGTACGCTCTGAAATGCAGATGCAGCAGTTGAGTGAGAAATTTGATATCGTAGCTAGCCAGCCTTGCCTCAACTGCCAGTTTCAGGGGGATTTCGCCTTTATCGATTATCTCATCAAACTTCGGCTTGTAATGTTTATTGAAACCCTCTATTTTCCTCGATACCAGGGCACCCATATCAGTCAAGATTCCCAGACAAGAAAAAGGGGAAAGGAATAAGATTGCCGTATCATTTCTTTAATAGAAACAAGCTATCAGGATCAGGTTGGATCATAAAGACATTTCGGTGGTATCTACATATACTCAATATCCAAGATCAATAATGCAACAAGGCATGGCACAGAAATGAAGATAGGACGCAATCACACTGTGAGCCAGCAGTGTCTACAGTATGAAAAGCATGCTACTCCTATACCAATGGACATTTTTTTTATTTTTTAAAAATTGACCAGGAGCTCTGGTATTCCTTAAAGGAGAATAACAGCCGAGTTACAAACACACCCCCCCTCCACACACACGCGTGCGCCCGTGCTCGCACTGGCTCATGAGACACCCGCGTCGATACTCGAACGTGGGCGGGCTTCTTGGTGGCTCAGCACCTTCGCCAGTTGAGTTAGGCTCGCTTCTCTAATGATGGACATTTTGACATGACATTTTTCGGGCATTAACTAGTGAAAAACAATGAGATGGACCAGCAAAGTAGGTACAACTTGATCTCCCTAAAACGACTCAAAATGTCAACAAGTTTACGAACGTCGGAACGCTTCAGGAATCAGGGCACGCTGCAGGCATCAAATTGAACACTGCACTTTGAAAGAGGCAACTGTGAGTTGTTGCTAGATATGGTGGCATTTGTTTCAGCATTCAGGCAACTGTAGTAGATGACCAATTTGACACACAACCCATGTACACACACTCTAAATTCTCCAGGAGTAAGTGCAACATTGCAATGTCCAAAAGAGGCCAAGAAATGCCTCAAAAGGACGAAAATGTAAACCTCCCCACCTGTTGGTGAGCTTGTCCAGCCGCACGTAGACGTATCCCTTGGGCGAGACCTTGAAGACGAACATGGCAATGTCGTCGCCGAAATGCTCGCCAAGAACCTCCTCGACCGCTTGAGAGCGCCCCTGTCAGGAAACGTTCCAGGGAGGAAGAAAAACAGTGGAGAGTCAGCAGCACTTCTGAAGGTTTCGCTGAGTCTATTAAAGGAAGATCGACGGTGGAGAGTTAAGGCTTCAAATCCAACGGTAGTTGACAGGATACAGTAATTACCGCATGGTGTTGTCGTTTTGTCGTTAATTGTTGTTTTACCGAGTGAACTGCGATTCACTTTTACTTTGCTTTTGCTTTCTGTTGAGAACGAATCGTCTGGATGTGAACCGGGTATAAAAGATGAAATGGGGAAAGAGGAAAGCTAGACTTCCGCATATATCAAGTCTTATTAGTTCTTAGCAGTAGCGTAGCTCTCTTGTTCTTCTTATCACTGGTTTTCTCTGATATTTGTGAGTGCGTTGGATCATCTCTTTCCAGTTTTTGTTCGGATTCTCAAAGGGTCCTGACACCCCCTCCCCTTGACGCCCCGCAGACGACCCGCCATTGCCGCCACCGTAACCCATCTGAAACGAATCACTAGACACTACTACAGAACGGCACATCAGAATCGGTTCTTTTTTAGCATTAGAATCGGTTTTAGTGGCGTATACGATGTCTTTAGATAGTGATGAGGTGGAGCTATCGAATCGGTTTTGACCCGATCATGATAAACGTCATCGAGATCGGTTTTTAAGGGAAGTGATTACGATGACCTCATCGAATCGGTTCTTTAAGAAAAGTGATTCGATGACACCTCATCGAATCGGTTCACAAAAGAACCGATTTCGATGAGGTGTCATCGTAATCACTTTTCTTAAAGAACCGATTCGATGAGTCATCGTAATCACTTCCTTAAAGAACCGATTCTCGATGACCCATGGGTGTGCCAATTTTGCAAATTCTCCAAAAAAGCATGATTAAAACACCGTTTAGCCGGTGATTTAAAAACACTAAATTAACAGAGATTTCTAGGATGTCATCCATCCTAATACCACTAATACTACTCTCGCCTAATTACCACTCGTGTGATCTTCCTAGACATTTTTAACACCACACGTGTGGTCTTCCCAGAGGTCACCCATCCTATTACTACTCTCGCCTAAGCACGCTTAACTTCGAGTTCTTATAAGATCCAAAGATTTTAACGGTGGTATGATAACATCCGACATATTATGTCTCCTCCGCTTTTAACCCCGTGAAGCACCCCGAACACCGATAAAGCTTTCAAATTTATTTTTCATACTTTTGACTATTAATGATGCTTGCAATATATGTGTCATTACTATTCACGGTACTTGTAAAAACACCATAACTTTTGACTCGTACCTTCGATTTTGGTGTTCTTGAGGTTTCCTAATCATCACATGATGAGCTCTCCGATTATATTCTTTTGGGCACCGATTCTAGTTTGCAAATAAGAAATACGAGCACTTTTTGTTAAAATGATCATAACTTTTGACTCAGAATCTCGATCGGGCGTTCTTTTGGCTCAGAATCGATGGTCGGATCCTCGCTGGTTTGTGCGAGTCGTCTTGTGCGACGAATTCCAAAAAAGGTCGCTAGGGCCTCAAAACGGCCTCCAAGTTTTGAATCTGCTTTACCGTTCTTTTTAATTATTGCAAATGGAATATTAGTTCCAATTATTTCAAATATAATATTATTTAATTTCAATTCTTTCAAATTAGAAGGTTGGAGAGGTAATTATCAATATTTAAAATTTTCTATTTTTTATTATTTGTGACGGTTTCAAATTAAAACCGTCTCGTGATGTCTCGATGCGGCGGCGGCGGGCGTCATTGCCATGCCGAATGGATGAATAAGCTAGGTTAGACCAAGGATTATCAAGATCCGCCAGGATCCAAAACCGCCGAATTCGGTGAAATTTCACGAAATTTCGGTTTCGGACCCACATTTATATCTACCATCCTTTGTTGTTTGGGATCATATAAAAAAATTTCAAAATAATTTAACATCATTTGTTATGTTCAAAAATCAAAAATGAATGGACATAATTGGGACAAGAAACTTGTTAGATTTTGCTAAATTTTGTCGAGTGTGATAATTATCTAAAATTTTATGAAAGATTAATAACTTCCTCAAGACCATTATATAAAATTTTCAAAAAATTCAACTTTCTTGGTTTGCTCAATAAAATCTATCAATGCAAGAAGCACTAAACTTAATTTGTTGTATTATATTTCAAAAATCAATTCATTTGAGCTAAGGATTTATCGTGCAATTCAAATATTTTTATAACTTTTTAAATTTTGTTTTTCAATTTTTTTTGAGCTAAGGATTCTTATGTAAAATTTTCAACTCAAAATATTTCTCCAGAATTTATAAAATTCGACATTCAAAGTACTAGTTTTCAACTCTCTCTGTTTTTGAATTTTAAAAATTCCTAAAATTTTATAATCATCTGAAATTTTTACGAAATATCACAAGTATTTCAGAATCTGCAAAACAAAATTCAAAAGTTTCTAACGTCGTTTGTACTATTTGTCATCCTGCTCAAACTTGTCGATCTACGCTTCATCTACATAGTATCACTTTTGAATTTTTAAAAATTCCACAGATCTGATAATCACCTGAAATTTTTATAAGAACATCTGTAGTGTGTCAGAACCTACAAAAAATTTGAAAATTTTATGACGCGTCGTTTGGACCAATTTTCACTCAAGGCATTTTGGTCGAAAACTAGTACTCACCATTAGTATCACTCTTTTAAGAAAACCGACATCGATGCTTCATCATTAGTATCACTCTTTTAAGAAAACCGACATCGATGCTTTATCATCACTTTTCTAATAGAACCACGATGTTAGTCATTAGTATCACTTTTTAATAAAACCGACATCGATGCTTTATCATTAGTATCACTCTTTTAAGAAAACCGACATCGATGCTTCACCATTAGTATCACTTTTTAATAAAACCGATACTAATGCTTTATCATCACTTTTCTAATAGAACCTCGATGTTAGTCATTAGTATCACTTTTTAATAAAATCGACATCGATGCTTTATCATTAGTATCACTCTTTTAATAAAACCGACATCGATGTTTTATCATCACTTTTCTAATAGAACCTCGATGTTAGTCATTAGTATCACTTTTTAATAAAACCGACATCGATGCTTTATCATTAGTATCACTCTTTTAAGAAAACCGACATCGATGCTTAATCATTAGTATCACTCTTTTGAGAAAACCGACATCGATGCTTCACCATTAGTATCACTTTTTTAATAAAACCGACATCGATGCTTTATCATCACTTTTCTAATAGAACCTCGATGTTAGTCATTAGTATCACTTTTTAATAAAACCGACATCGATGCTTTATCATTAGTATCACTCTTTTAAGAAAACCGACATCGATGCTTCATCATTAGTATCACTCTTTTAAGAAAACCGACAAGATCACTTTTTAATAAAACCGACATCGATGCTTGATCATCACTTTTCTAATAGAACATCGATGTTAGTCGTCAAGATTACTTTTTTAATAAAACCGACAATCGATGTAGTTTATTGCACTATTCCTTTTCGGACATCGCAAGTTACAATTTTCAAAGATTTCATCAAAGAGAGAAAATGCCATAACTTTGTCATACATTGTTGAAATTATTAGAAATTTTGCGAAACATATTTCAGATACCGCAAAACTTTTCATAAAATAAAGAGTGCTTGTCAAATAAAGAGTGTGAAATCTGAAAGCACGTACACATTTTGAAGAAAACCGCAAAAGAGGGCAAAAGAGGGAATCTCCTCAAGATAGGGTTTCAATTTTGCCCTCTTAATACCCACCCATGAGGACTTCAAATTTTCTCACTCAAGTATTGCTTTCAACCACACAATATGAGCTATTTTCTCGTGGCGAGAAATCTCCTCCGAGCAACAACAGAGAAGAGTTCAGTCATGAGTGATATATATAACCTAGCGAGGCACATCGAATCGGTTCTTTTCAAAAGCGATAGTGATGTGCACGGCCATCCTTTAGTAATGAGCACGAGCGCATCGTAATCGGTTCTTTTCAACAGCGATAGTGATGTGTGACGATCATCACTATCACTTCTATAAAAAGAACCGATAGTGATAACCATGCACATCGAATCGGTTCTCTACTAAAAGTGATAGTGATGTGTAAGTCATCGATGTCGGTTCTTTCATAGAAGTGATAGTGATGATCACGCGCATCACTATTACTTCTATGAAAAGAACCGATAGTGATGACCGTGTATATCACTATCACTTTTAGTAGAGAACCGATTCGGATGTGTCCAAGTCTACATCACAATCACTTATAATCTCGTAACCGATAGTGATTATTACTAACACCCTCCGAAGTTACTTATCACAATCGTTTTTTTCGAAAAACTTAAGAACCGACACAGATACAGTGATAGTGATGTCTCGTTCTGTAGTAGTGAGAGGAGTCAAGAACAAGTTGAGCAGAGCGTACTTGGCATGCTGCAAGGAGAACGGTTGTAGAATCGAACTACCTCGGGATCGGGCTCGCCATCTTCGTCGTCCTCCTACTCCACCATCCGTTCCTGCGCCTCCTCCTCTCGCGCGGGCCAGCGCCACCCTGCGCTTTGCTCGCCAGGGAGCGCGTCTGCACCGCAGCTACAGCCGCGGCACCCAGCGCAGGAAGAAGGCGCTGAGAGTAGGAGGCGGAGGAAGCATGTGAAGGAACGGCGCAGCGGAGGCAGGAGGATGACGCGGCGGCGGCGCGGGGGCCTTTCGTCGAGCACCTGGCGTGCGTGCGCCATCCTTCCGGATCCGACTCGGTCCGTCGTTCGTGTTGTGTTTCAGTGTTTGGGTTCAGTGTTTGCGCTCGCTTCTCTTCTTCGGGTTGGCTCCGTTTTGGTCGGAGTGTATTGTTTGGGGTTTTTTTTCCTGGACTTTGTTCACTGTATTGCTTGGGCTTTGTTAATGTTGAAATGGATATGGGCTTTGTTCAGCGTATCACTTAAGCTTTGTTATTGTTGAAATGGATATGCGCCATCTTCCGGGTTCGACCCAGTTCGTGTTTGGTTTGGGTTCAACGTTTGCGTTCGCTTTTCTTCTTCGGGTTGTTTCCGTTTGGGTCGGAGTATATCGCTTGCATTTTCTTGGGGTTTGTTCAGTGAAACCTTGGGCTTTATTTAGTGTATCGTTTGGAGCTTTGTTAATGTTGAAATGGATATAGGCTTTGTCCAGCGTATTGCTTGGGCTTTGTTACTGTTGAAATGGATATGTGCCATCCTTCTGAGTTTCACCCGATTCGTGTTTGGTTTGGGTTCAGTGTTTGCGTTGGCTTTTCTTCGTCGGGTTGGCTCCGTTTGGTCGAGTATATCTCTTGGGTTTACTTGGGTTTGTTCAGTGCATCGCTTGGGTTTTCTTGGGTTTTGTGTAGTGTATCTCTTGGGCTTTTGGGCTTTGTTCGGTGTATCAATTGGGCTTTGTTAATGTTGAAATAGATATGGGCTTTGTTCAGTATATTGGTTGGGCTTTGTTACTGTTGAAATGGATATGCGCCATCCTTCCGGGTTCGACTTAGTACATGTTTGGTTTCGCTTTTCTTGTTTGGGTTGGCTCCGTTTGGGTCGGAGAATATCTCTTGGGATTTCTTGGGCTTTGTTCAGTGTATCGCTCGGGCTTTGTTCAGAGTATCGCTCGGCCTTTGTTGCTGTTGAAATGGACATGGGCCAGTTCCGTTGATAGAGTGATGAAGGCCCATAAGTGGTTGCACAATCCGATAGATGACCCATCCCAATTTCGCCGGTTAGTGGCTTACAGCACAAAAGGACCATCAGTAATGGAAAAAGATATTGACATTATTCATCAACACTTTTCATATTTGGTCTTGTGATATTTCTTCAGATCACATTTTCTTTCTCCAACTGGGAACATTCTACTACTCCTATGTGCTCACTCAATTTGCTGCTGCTCGTGGCAAGAGCTTTGGCCGGACATGCCCACTAAACCTACCCAAATCAGTGGGGCTTTCCGTACAGACGGAGCTATCCATGGGAAAAGTTGCACTTGTTTTGTCACTGCAAATTGCAAGTCAAGTCAGCTGGTATGATAATGGTGAGAATGACCTCTCCCCTCTTTGGCTCCTTCCTTGCTATCTCTTCAACAAAAGCTTGCTTGCATGCATGGCCCCAGTGCTATATCCGCCACTTGCTCCCAATTGTTCGATGGGAATATACCCTGGGATCCAGGAAGCAACGAACTACTTACAACAGTTTGAACACCAACTTGATCAAAGCAATATAAATTGGTTCTGGTTAGTGAAGCTTAAGAAGTTGATATGCTTGAGCTACGTCTCCCTCCAATGGACTTAGAACAGTGTGAGCCATGTGCTTGCTGCCTATATATACGTTAGCTTAATTGGACGGTTACGAGGCCTCCAAGAACGGTGAACGCTTCCCGTTTCAAAAAAAAGAAGGGGGACAGAGTGATGAACACGTGCATGCATAGCTCGAAGAACGGCCAGGGAATGCAACATGCATCCACTACTGCATGCGCGTCACTAGCTATGATTAATATCCGCGGGCGATGCAACGATCGAGATTGATCCGATAAGATATGACACCGGCATGCCGTCCCAGTGCTAGTTTCATTTGAGTTTCAATATCATTAAATGCTATGCCACATAAGCAAAGATAATGACATGGCAAGAAATTAATGATGAGAGAGATGAGGAGAGTTTCATTTAGATGAGAGGAGTTTCATCTAGATGAAACCTGGGATGCACGTTTACCTAGATAAAAATGATGTGGCAGTCTTGAAAACAGTGCAATGAAACTGTGCACTGGGAATAGCCTAACCAAAATGAGGAGCAAATAAAGGACCTGATGTTGGCAAACAAGCTAAGGTGAAACTAGGAGCTCGTGGTAATTAATTAAAGGAGGTCTTCTTCATTCAAGCACCTGCGAGCTACTGGCCCAGGCCTTCAGCGCACTTGAGGTGAAACAGCTAGTCTATACACACAACGACCTTCGACAGAAGTCTATATAACACCCTAAAATTTATCTAAAAGTTCGTTGGGCACCTGAATTATGAAACCAAATATTTGATTCCATGAACTTTGTAACATGGTTCAAATAGCATTCTGACTTGATTTTGTATAGTGGCGTTGCGTAGGTGGTGTGATGGGTTGGCGATTTTGCCACGTAGTATGTCATGTTGTCAGGTTTAGGTGAATAACAGATAAAGCTCATAGAGACTTCTCTTCCAAATTGAAATAGAAAGGGAGGAATCTACATGGACCAACAACTACGGAAGCATGATTGAGAGCTCACATCGGGGAGAAGTCCAGATGGACTCCACCTATTATTGACCTAACCTAGCCAGCGTGTCATCTTGCATGAAAAAACCGCATACTTATTGCACCACATGAGCAATACTTGTATATAAAACTATGTCAAAATACTATTTAAATTAGATTATAAAGTTTAAAAGAATCAAATATTTGATTTCATAATCCGACACGCTGGATAAGCTTTCGACCTGCAATCTCCCATTGTTCCTTGGCGATGACTGCGAGGTGGGGTACTAGTTGCATGTATTGGCTATTAAGGCTTCTTCGACAGCTTTCGATTGTACAGATTCGGATTATAGTTAGTCATGCGAAAGCTACCGTCTCAAGAATCTCTCGACCGAGAATCGGTCGTTCGTAATCTGATTGTCTCAGGCCGATTGTTGATCGGCGTTAGTGACGGATGAGCGGATGAGGGTGGTGGAGGGGCCTAGGGACGACGGCGGAAACCCTTGTGCCTGCGATGACTCGTGGGAGGCGGAACTTGTAGAATATGAGTTATAATCTGCAGAATCAGGTAGGTGACAGTTTTTGATTCTGTGTACAAATCAGATTCTGATTGTGAGACAAGCTGTCTATAATCATTCCGTTCGACAGACAATCTGCTTTTCTTTTAAACAGAAGTTGTGCACTAGCTGTCACGAACGGGGCCTGAGTACTTCGATGCGCTTACTCATTCTCCCAAAAGATAAAACTGTCAGTCGAGCGGGTTGCCCAACCAGCAGTGCCAACGACGGCGGTCGGCTTCGGCCGGCTCAGCCATCGTGCAGTCAGTTAATGCCCTAATTAAATCAATTTAATGTTGATGGTTGTTTTACGAATTGAGGTGCAAAGTGCATGACGCGCTTCTGGTTAAACAAATGCCCGTACGTACACGCCCTCTGCCATTGGGCCACTGCCGCATGGGCCGCGCACGTGTGAAGCCCACGCGGCAATGACCCAACGGCAGACGATCCGTTTTCGCCGTGGCTGCCTGGGCTGGGCAGGCCGACATGCCATGTCAGTGCTTTGAACCAACAAAGACAAGGACAAGCTAGCGCTTCGGTTGCCTCGGCACGGGATCGCCGTGGCCAGCCTCTCGGCTCGGCTCCTATCCATTCCGCCGCCGCTTCACCGTCCCCCAGCCAGCCGGTCCTGGGTCGGTCGATGATATCATTCCGGCCCGTGCAACAACAATCACTATATTAGACTTCTCATAACCAACTGTATTAAATAAAATCACAGTCAGTTTTAGAAAAATCATCTATAATGAGCTTAAATCATAGACGGTTTTAATCAAAAATCGTCTGTGATGTACTTAATACACATCACAGACTTAAAAACCATCTATAATGGGCATTGATGTCATATATATTGAGTACATCATTAATTGTTTTATTCACGAACCGTCGGTGATGACATCAGGAGTGTTTGATAAACCCATCTCCATGCTCATCGAGCTCATAGGTGAGTATGCTTCCTCCCTCTCCTTTACCTTCCTGAAACTCCCCAAAACCCTAACTCGATTATTCCCTCTTCCTACAATCACTTCGCACCCGTCAGTCTCCCCAAAACCATGGCGCCTGAGCCGGAGGACGACATCATGAATGCGAAGAACCCGCGCCCGCTCGATGAGGACAGCATCGCGCTCCTCAAGACCAACGTGCGTGCCGCTACTAGATCTCCCTGATCTCTTGAATCTAAGATGTTTTTTTGGCGATCTAGTCGTATGGTGGGCTTGGGCTTGTTCGGATTGGGTTTGTGTTCAAGATAGGTCTAGGGTTTCGATTCCTCGTGCGATTTAGGGAAAAAAAAGTCATGCCTTTTTTATTATAGGTTATTGCAGTTACTGTTTTTGTGATCTTTCTTCTCTCGTGGGAGGAGGGGAACTGCTGATGCTTTTCGGTTCTGTGCGGGATTGCTTGGATCTGTGATGTGGAAGACGAAATGTTGCTTTGTGCTCTCGTTTGCCTCTTTTCCGCGGGAGAAGTTGGGTTTTTAGGCGAGAGACGAAGGGTGTGTTTGGTAAGGATTCAGCTTCTTCAGATTCGTGAATCTGGTGAAGCTAAAAATTCTAGCTTCATCAGATTCGTGAAGTTGGAGCTGTAAGTACATTAAGAGTGTTTAGATAAATCACCTTGTTTACATTTTAGACCAAAAATATAAACTTAATTCACTTTATTTTAGTTTACAAATTTTAGATTTCAGATGAAATTAAAATCTAGAGCTCTACCAAATAGGCCGAAGTGCTCGTTAAATTTCGACGTGGTTTCTGCTAACGTTTGTCGATTCTGGTTGCTTGGCTGTTGTTGAACAGGGACTTGGTCGTACTCTACCAGCATATATAAAGAAAGTAGAGGACATCGAGGAAATGGATGAAAGGAGTTATGGGATGAACTTGCATGCAGTTTAATGTTACACAGTTCAAACCACAAGACTTGTACTGTACTTGTAATATATATACACACATACCTGTATTTCCAGTCAATTCTCTCTGCTATTATTCTACAAAGTAGTATTAACATGACCATTTAGCTTATGTAAAAAAGAGTCTCCTTTGTTATAAAGGTTCTTTCCTACATTATCTACCTTAATGTTACATGGTCAAGACGATTGCTTTCAATGCTTGGAAAAAACCGTTAGTAATATCATAGACGATTATTAGAAAAAAATTGTCTGTGATACCTATAATATCACAGTATAAAACAATATGTGATATATTTTTTACAGACGGTTTGAAAACCGTATGTGATGTGCCGTTATATTACTGACATATGGCTACAGACGGTTCAAAAATTCGTCTATAATGATGGTTTTGAATTATTTGTAATGTTATAATCTGTAGTAGTGAATTAACAGCATCGATCGTATTAGTATATTGCATGCACGAGGTGACCGAACCAGGCCTGAGATCAACAAAAGGCCAAAGGCTTGTTGCATGTCTCCATCTCACATTCTGGCTCTGCCCCTGCACGCACGCATGCTGCCTAGCTGGCTCACTTTAGAAACTAAACTGGGAAAGATGTTACGCTTTGTCAAGGTCGTCATAAACACACTTGCAAGGAAACCTAGCCAACGATATAGAGGTCTAGAATTTAAGGACGTGTTTGCAATTGGAACATAGGAATTCTGCCTGTGGTTCTTTTTACGGAAATCCTGTACGGATTTAAGTAATGGCAGCCGTACTCGAGCCAAGCACCCCGGCCCGTTCTTTTGTATATTAAGAAATGGTCTGACCCAGTGTTGACAAAACGGCGATTTTCGGTCAAAAATCATGATAATCAGATGTATCGGTCCGGTGTGGCTTCTCAACCGGTCGGCAAACCGGGCCGATTTAAATTCAAATTCAAAAAATTGAAAATTTTGGAAAATTTTGTCCTAAATTTTCGTAAGATTAGTATTAATAGTTGTGGGCCGTATGTGATCAAAATTTAATGAAAAAAACCAAATTTGGAAGACAAATTTGTGGCAAAACTGAAAATACAAGATGAAAAAAAGGGAAAAAAATGCTAAAACAGTGCCAGCCTACTACTACTATTGACAGTGGAGGCCCGTTAAAGTTGCTTGCGCATTTTAAGCCTGATGTGAGGTCGTTCGGACACAGTAATTGCAATCCCGAGCTCCCCTCTTCCCCTGCTTCCAGCTCACGTTGGCTCTGTCGAGATATGGTCGCCATCGACCCAAAAATCGGCCGTGAGAGCGCGAAAATCAAGCGGCTAGGCCTGATAATCGATGAGTCCTCCGTGATAATCGTTGTTTGGAGAGCTCCGGCGATTTCATCCCAAACCCTAGCGATTTTTGTGTCGCTTCGTACGATTTTTGGTAAGTTTTTGCAATTTTCGTTAGTATTGCATGTTTTACACTGCTAATTGGTATTTAAATTTAATCTGCTACTTGATTTACTCAGTGGTTGTTTAGGCAACAGGCAAAACTGAGTTATATATATCATTAGCATCCTGTAAATTTTGGATCTAATTAGCCAAAGTGCCAAACAAATTAAGGTTGGAATGTTGGACTCGATGTACAACGCCAAACTAACTAAATTGAAGATTCAGAACATTCACTTGCAAATTTTGGACACATGTAAGTGTAGGCTGCAGCTAGCTATCAAAGCTATCCCATTTTCAAAGTCATAGGCACATATGCATGGAACCGAAAAGGAGAGGAAATAAGAGTGCAAAAAATTAGAAAATAACACATGCGTTCGGGTGGAAATTTGTAGAAATTAATTTGTTGGTCGCAACATTAAAATAAATTAAGGCGAAACATAGTAAGACATAAAAGAACCAGAAGACAATGTAAATGAGAAAACATCTATAACATGCTATTTTTATCAAAAATGATTGTGAACAACAGTGATGACGTACCTGTATGAGAGAAGAGATAAATAACATTTATTATAGTTGATGAGGATTTCTTGTTTGTTATATATATATTATAATTACTTAGGGCACCATGGTGCCTAAGAACCATGATCTAAAAATAATATTTTCTCTATATATTTTCATGCGAAATTTTTTCAAATTTGTAGGATGCTGAATTTGACTAGTTTACTAATTAACTAGTTCAAATAAGTTTGAACTAAAATTCAAACTAGAGTTTTTCTTTTTGATGATAGTTTGGGTGTAGGTATGTGCTGATTTTATATATAAATCAGCAAAGCATGTGGTCCAAAATCGTTCAAAATCTTTGAATTCGAGTATATTTTTTAAAGGTATGTGTTTCATTTGAATTATTAAAGATGGGTATATACCCTACAATTGAATTTTTTGAAAAATATACTCGAATATGTCTTGAATTAGTGCATTTGAAATCATGGTGCCCCATTTAGACTTTATATATATATATATATATATATATATATATATATATATATATATATATATATATATATATATATATATACACACACTCACTTCCAAGATACCGTTTAAATGGTATTGTTATACCTCTTTATCCTTTTGAGTATACTCTAATATTGATATAAGATACTCCAAAGTGAGTTCCACAAAAAATTTAATCAAAGTCCACCCTTTATAGCATAATTTGTTTATATATTCCTTTTACATATGGAAAAGGGTATGTAGCAAAAAAATAAAGGGCTCTGATGAAATTTTTTCAATCATGTTGTGTTAGAGTATCTTAGAATTATTATTGGAGTATACTGAAAGTAATAAAGGAGTATAAGGCATTCATTTAAGTGGTATATTAGAGGTGGGAGTATGTACTCCTGGGAGTACAGAAAAGGCTTCCTATATATGTGTGTGTGTGTGTGTGTGTGTGTGTGTGTGTGTGTTGTTTTGTCCTTACAACTTTGACCCGATTACTTGCTTAAAGTGGATGTATGTATGGATTAATGTATGATGTTGCCGAAATACTTGATGATAATTTTTATTTGTAGCATTCACTGATGTTTTGTGTTAGTTAACTTCTTGTTGTTTTGATGCATAGATCTAGAGCAGGGTGACGTTGTGTGGAAGAATGGAAGTAAGATAGGGACCGATTTTCGATGCAAGCACTGTCACCAAGAGAAGAAAGGGGCGATGCAACCCAATTGAAGCACCACTTGGTAGTTATCACATCCAGAAAATATAATGAAGTAAAAAAATCTAACTCAAAGGTTTTATTTTATTATTTTGTGCTTTTCTAGATTTTCTTGGATTGTGTCTTGATTTCTTTGGTTTTTCTTGAATATGCTTGAGAAGAGAAATCCTTGTTAATAGCAATTAAAAAAGAGATAATGAGCAAGAATAAAACCCTATATCAATAAAATAAGTAAAATCTCTAAAAAATCTAGAGAGATGACTAGGACTTTGTATATAAATTTAAAATATCATATGACATGATAAATGATGAAGTGAAAGGCAATTAAAGGGAATTTGACAGTGAACAATGACCAATGTCTTAATTTAATAAAAATAATTCAAAGTCATTTCGACTTAAAATTTTATATAATTTTATGAGAGGTCATATCTATCCACAGTAAAAAATATCAGAAAATAATAAATTAGTTTGAAATATTTAAAAACTTGAAGGAACAAGTTGGCCTAGAGGGGGGTGAATAGGCAAATTTTCAAATTTCCAAACTTAATTACATAATGGTTATCTTGCTTAAGTAAGTAGCTAACAAATACAAGATAATAGAATGAAGAGCACAAGCAATAAAGAACAGCAGAAAGTAACACAAAAACAAGAATAAGCTCAGGAGACACATATATTTATCCCGTGGTTCGGAGCCACTCTCCTACTCCACGTTAGAGCACTTCTCTCGAAGTATAGCTCCTCCAGTTAGTCGCAATAGCTTTGGTCTCCATTCGAATAACTCTTTCATCACTCCGGTGAGGTGAGTTCCAAACTTCTCACAAGTTAGGTAGCCTTCCACAAACTTCTTTGGACAGGTCGCACCTACACAGCCTCCAAGCCGTCTAGGATCATTAAGATCCAAGAGTAATAGATTATGCACCAGCCCTGTCTCTTGGTTCACTCAACACGACACAACTAGACTTAGCTTGGAGCTAAACACTCAAAAAGTGTAAAGATTTTGAGTTCAAAGGTGAAACACAGTCTCCTTGGTGAAATGAAAACTCTAAGGATGCTAAAATGTCAAGGAGATCATAAAGTTCTATGGTAGATAGCTCAGGAAATGCTTTATATAGGCATTTGGGCTGAATATAGCCATTACACCTACCACAGTGACCATTGAAACGTGTCAGACTGTCAAAATTCAGTTTAACACATTTGCTACGGACTAATCTTTGATGCTGATCCTAATACTCCAGACTAATCAAGGATATTTTGTCTCGAACTGAAAGATTTGATCCGTAGTACACAGGATGTTTGGTTGTTTTGGTCCGGCGAAAAGATGTGAAATTGACATGCACGCCGGACCGAAAAATTTGGTCCACCGTAGAAGGATTTTACTAGAGTTAACAGTAACGGACTTTTTGAAATGATATATGAGTTTAACTGAGAGGATTGCTTTTGCGCCGGACTGAATTTTGTGTTAGCGGAATTTGGTCCAGCGTGAATGGTGTGCGCTCGATTAGGATTCTGTCTGAGTATGTTTTGACACTGGACTAAAAATGGAATGGTTCGGTGTAAATAGATTTTGGCTAAGGTTGCGCTGGATTTAAAGAATGAGCAATGAAGTTTAGTTCGGGGATATACTTAGAGTTTGTATTAGGGAGAAGGGTTAATTCAAGGGATAGAATGACTAAAGAATTTTAACTCCAAATAGTCTTAATCTAGTCTTAGCCTTATGAACTAAAATTCTAACTTGTGCACAATCCCCCTTTATAGTACGACCAAACAAGAAATAAATCCTAGCTACTTAGTTTGAATCATCTCCCAAGCTAGAATTATCAATAAAGAGTCTTAATCTTGACCGTTTAGGAGATTTTTTTGATGCTTCATCCAATATTCTTCATAGCTTAGAGATTATTGACTCAGTCATCAACACCAAAACCATATAAATAAATATGAGAAAAGAATTAGGGGGCCTAGATGCTATCAAAATTCAAAAATAGAAAAATTAAAAATCTAGAAATAACAATGTCAGAATTTTTATAAATTAAATAAGAAAAATATGAAGCTAAAATTTTTAATGGAAATAATTATACCCATGAGAAATCTGTACAAAAAGTTTTTAAATTTTTTTATAATATATAACCCTCCATAAAAATTAAAAACTAAGAACACAAAATTGAGCATCAGACATTGTCAGAATTTTTACAAATTCGGAGTGTCTTATCTTGGTCTAAAATTTTAACAGTAAGACCAGCCTTATCGAAGCGTCACCCATGAAAATTTTTAGAAATTCCTGACTTAAAATCTATGGCCAATTAAATGCCCTAATGTGTACTGTCTACAGAAGGGAGCGGATGAATATCTGATTTCTGTGACTGCCAAGTGGGACTGGAGTCCTGTTGAGGTAGATCGCCAAGTGGAAGTAGGTGTTGTCTATGAGAGACTACCCATGGGACTTGAGACCTTCGTGCCCCACCTGTCAGCCGTGGCTACTGTCCTTCTTCCTCCTCACATTGAAGTCTCGGAGCAGAGCCACGCCGTTGTAATCTTCGTCATCCACTGCCAGCCCATGACGACCGAGGCCAAGCCAACATCCTTCACTTGCCACATTTAGACCTCGCCTACCAAACCTACTGCTGGCCATTCCTACTCCTGTGTAGAGCCGCTATGCAAGCCATAGTCCTCACCGTCGAGACGCACTAGTGGGTTGATGCCTCTACAGTGAATTCGTAGCTATAAGAGCCGGCTTTGGGTCGTGCTAGCTGTGCACTGCATTTCCCCTCACCTTCCATTTCCATTCGCCCACTGAATAGCTTCCAATTCCTCTTGATCTTCCCTCGGCCGAAGAACCCTAATTCTGAATCGAGCTCGAATTGAGGCAGTATACGAAACCTCTTTTCAATTCCTTTGCACACTGGAATTTGTGATTCACATGAATCAAAACCCCTCACTCCTTTGTAGGCATTATCAAACCGTCGCTCGTCACACCACTGTTCTTCTTCTTCCCTCAAGGCGCTCAATGGCAAGCTGAACTAGCCATTTTCCAAAGCTAAAACCAGGTAAAATGGGATGCCTAAGGGTGGTAGGTGCTGTTAGTGGAATTGATTCCACTCGGGCGACCTTCTGTAGTTGGAACGGCTTCCCGCCATGGCCTCCGCTGCTCAGGCCATGATGGCGGGGCTTCTTTGGTGATCGCCGGTGGAATGGGTACCACCCTCATATGCACCAGAGCCCTCTCAAGCCATAGTGACCATCGGCTGAGCTGTATTCCGACCAGAATCTCACTGGCGATGAGGTCAAGCCTCGACTCTGTTTGGGGTTGATGACATGCGGGACCCAGATGTCAGGGACTACGGTCGAGTCCTGCGTGCGCGCGTTGAGTCACTAACGGGTAGGTCCAGGATGTCAGTGGCTGCATGTGGTTTAAACAGGAATTGGGTGCGCACAGAAATACGTTTCCCTGATATGAAAGTGTATTTTGTGAATTTCCCTTTTTTTCAAGAACTGAGCCGATTCAAAAAGCTATAACTTCTAAAGTATAAATCCAAATAAGATGAAAAAAATTTATAAATTCATATAAAATCAAGAGCTTTTAGTATATGTAAAAATATTTCAAAAAAGAATCCTGTGCAAATTTGAAATTTGAATTTAAAGAGACGGGTAGGAAATATGCTCAATGTAAAATTTCTACAAACATAATCAGAATTTGATGGAACAAATTTTGATGGAATCCATATGCTACCTAAAACCCAAGTATCGCACTAATAATTATACTAATGAAAACATACTAAAATAAAGGTTCCTTAAACACATGTACATAAGGCATAATAACCACACCTGTCTCTAAAAACAAGTGCGTATTTGGATTTTCTACTTGTATTCTTTTGCTCTTACTTTGGTTTATTATTTGTCATATGATTTATTTTATTGGACGGCGAGTAGATCCCGATGTTCCTGATTTGGTTGACAACGAGCTCGTCGACGATCCCGACTACCTACTAGACTACCAGATATTGAACAGTAAGGCAAGCACTTCCTTGAACATCTTGATCCCACTATTTGAAATAAGTACTTTACATGGTTCTTTGTTAAAAACTATTATGCATGAGAATAACTTTCATTAAAAGCGCTATGATGGGATACTGGTAGATATACCTAGCCACACCTAAAAAGTTCTCAGAAAAACATGGAATTGCGAACCTTGATAATCTTTAGCTTAAAAGTAGACATACATGATGTCATATAGGTATACACGACCACTTAACCATACTTAGCCTTACTCGGTATACCACGTAGTTGCCCTTCATGACTTTAAAGGGATGTTTTACGAGTAAAAATATTGGAATATGGTAATTTGGTTAAAAACCCCCAAAAAATAAAACTATGGTTCTGACGCAGACATGTATGGGCAATAGCCAGTTGTGCAGAGAAAGACTTGTACGTAGTATACAGGGAGATTCATGCCTGAGTCACCTTAAGACCGAACTATTGTGTTGCTTACAAACCAAGAAAACCATGCAACCACAAGTGTTGGTATGGGACAGCCTTAACCTATTAAGTTATTTAGATCTGGTTTTGCATATTGGACAACGACTGCTGTGCAATCAGGGCTCCCGTGCAATCACCGTGCAATCCAACTAATAAAAGTTTCAAAAAATTCTGAAAAAAATCATGGATGTACATCTCATCTTACCCCATCAACATATAAAATTTCATGATCAAATTCGTCCTATGCTAGAAGTTACAAAAAAGACAAATTTCTGACAAACTTGAATAGTTCAAATGCACCTCAAATTTGTCTTTTTTGTAACTTTAAGCATAGGACGAATTTGATCATGAAATTTTATATGTAGATGGGGTAAGATGAGATATACATCCATGATTTTTTTCAGAATTTTTTGAAACTTTTCTTAGTTGGATTGCACGGTGATTGCACGGGAGCCCTGATTGCATAGCAGTCGTTGCCTGCATATTGGTAGGCGGGAGATAGTATAAGTACTCCTTTCTAGGCTTGCAAGGAGGGAATGCCTATGTTGTTTATCTAAATAAAGGGAGGGACTGTTATGTTATATTTTTTTACGTTTCTTCTACCATAGCAAGGGTTTTATGACACTAGGCTGGTGCAAAGTCAGGTCTAGGTAATGTAACAGTTATGTTATGATCTCTCTACAGCACATCAAAGAAAGTGTGTCAATAGCGCTGCACAAAGAGATGGTCATTTCTTATGGGTAAAGCTGTACACCTCTGCAGAATGAAAAATCTAATCGATTAGCCACGCCCGCGGACATGGGCACTTGGCAACGTCATCACTTAGTTATCTCTTAGTATTTTCAAAAATGGTTTTGTTTTAGAAATGATGTGGGGGCAATACACTTTATGTCAGGGGACGATCATGAAGTGGTTTGAAATAGTCAGATAGACTACGTTACAAAAATTATGAATTCTATCATACTTGATTAAAAACTGTGATGTCTTGAAAATTTCAATTACAATCTGCCATATGGTTATGTTTTATTTCTGCAAATGCAAAATAACTGTGGAGCCTTCCTCTTTTGTCATAACCTGCATGCTTTTATAATTGCAACTACGATACACTACAAGTCTTACTGAGTACGCAATGTACTCGACCTTGCTTTCGTTGTCATTTTAGGTGATGATACAGAAATTCCCGATGATATATGTGATTTCACAGGATTCGGGGACTACGATGACGATATTTTCTAGGGGTTTACCTTGTCTTTTGCCTGGGGTTATGGGTTAGAGGCAAATTGCAAGATAAATAATTTTATGTCGCAATATTTTGGCTTGTAATGCTAGTACTCAAACTTATCACGCTTAGGTGAATGTAATATGTCTGTATGTATGGATATGATTCTAATTTGTAAATTGTGCGTACGGATCCCATTATTGATAATATTATAAAAAATGGGACTAGTACTGTGTGCACACGGATCCCATTATTGATAATATTATAAAAAATGGGGGCTTTACAACAGGGCGCGGTGGGAATATCATCCATTGCAGTTAAGTTCTAAAGGATGTTCGTGAGTACTTTCAACGCAAGTTAGATGGGACGAAAGACAAGAAGAAGGGAATTAGGGAGGAGAGGCCTAGGAACGAAGCAACAGTTGGCTATTCCTCGCCGAGAAGAAGTGTATAAGGTGGTGTTACTAGCTATACAAGGTTTGTTGATCATGTCCATAGAAGAATATAATATGGCCAACTAAGTGTACAACTAACAATACTACCCATAGCTTCTAAGGTAATGTTTTATTTGTATGTTTCATTTCATTCCAACTCGATTTTTTACTAATATCGAGCAATACATGTAGGTACACTATGGCATATGTATCATAATGAAAGATCAACGAATCTATGTCAAGTGAGAACATTCATTTTAAGTGAGAAAGGCTCAATTCAAATATCATTTGCTTTGCTCCTGAAATGAACGTAATTGAAATGTGGACTTAATCGATTGATTCGTGTATTTATTGAAATGAAATATTATTTGTCAACAACTTGACATATTACTTCTACATGCCTATTTCACAACTTCACATTGTCCAAAATATAGCAAAGATCATACCGAAATTTTTCCAAAATTATTCATATTTTCCCATAGTTGTGCTATTGTTACAAAACATGTACTTTACAATTTGACATGATTTTCACATATAGGAATGGTCGTACCGGAATTTTGTCATATTTCTCCATAATCTTTTATGCATTTCCAACATTTTTCTTATTTTTTAGCCTCTTCAGGCCTTCTACTAATTTTCCACATTTTTCTGAAAATTTTTCCTTTTTTCCCTCCATTTTCCAATATGTGTTGATTTTCTCCAAAATCGGCGGATAATCGGCCTGAACCAGGCGATTTTCAGTCATTTGCGACAGATTTTTGTCGCAGCCGACATGGCTCTACTCCGGTTTTCATTTTGAATTTGAATTCGCAAACTCTACGACTTTTCACGATTTTTAGCCGATTTTCGCTCGGTATCGGGCGAGGGTCAGTTTTCCATTGCTATTCGGTTTTTGCAAACCCTGATCTGACCGACTAGCTAGCAGTAAAAAGACCACCTCACCAAAAAAAAAAGATCAATTTTAGGCATGGCCAAACCAGCCATGCAAATCGATCAAAGCAAACCAACCCGTTGATCCCGTGACTTGCAGGCATGTAGCTAGCCAAAAGCCAACTTTTGAGCAAGGGCGGATCCAAGGGAAAAAAGTTACTGGATCGCTGGAATTATTATCAACTTAAAACATTAACTTGTAACTATAATAAAAGAATCATATATGTTAGATTAGAGAGCTTCGGTATTAGTTGACTCTCGCGATCCGCTCCAGCTTTTGAGTTGCTAATACTCCAGTGCTCTTGTAAACCGTTGCATGCGTGCATGCGCGCATGCCTGTACTATCCATGCATGCATGCATGCTTTGCGTGCACATATATTTGCATGCATGAACCGGCCTCCATATACATGTACGATGCACCATCAGAGTCAACCGCATGCAAGCCATATATATATATATATATATGAAAATGATTCCATACTCCTGGTGTATGTACTCCTACCTCTAATATACCATTTAAATGATGTTGTTATACCTCTTTATCCATTTGAGTATACTCTAATACTGATTATAAGATACTTCAAAGTGAGTTTCATGAAAAATTTCATTAAATCCACCCTTTATAACATAATTTGTTTACATATTCCTTATATATATGGAAAAGGGTATATAGCAAAAAAATAAAGGGTCTGATGAAATTTTTTTAATTATGTTGTATTGGAGTATCTTATAATTATTATTGGAGTACACCGAAAGTGATAAATGAGTATAAAATGTTTATTTAAGTGGTATATTAGAGGTGAGAGTATGTACTCCCGGGAGTACGGAAAATGCTTCCTATATATAGAGAGAGAGAGGCCAAAGCCATAGTTTTTTTGAGGAAGAAGTCCAAGCTGAAGTAATATGCATCATGCGCACACGGGGGTAAAAAAAAAAAGAACTCGGCTACCGCCTAGATTATTCCCCTGATATATATTATGAGACGATCGATCGATCTCCTCTTTAGCTGCATCCAACAATTAATTTCTTAACTAACTGATCAAGCAAGTTAACTAGCATCATGGGTGTGCTAACATGCTTGGGCTTCGACGATCAACAACTCACTGTCAACTGCCAAGAAATGGACAGTTGACAATCGGACAAGACCAGATAGACACACGACGTATGGATTGGACCCGGCCCCCAACCGGATGTACTAGACTTTCAATTCAGTTCTTAGGGATCGATGCCTTGACAGCCACTAATTCATGTAGGCTACACATTATTAAGTTCCGTTAAAATGAAAGTTTCCAACAAGAGTGACACGCTAATTTGAGGGGAAAGATGAAGAGCCAAGCTTCCGTATGTTTAGGAGTAGAGTTTTTTTTTACGGTATACTAAATTAAGTATGGGTTGTTCTTTTTTCAGATCTAACGGAATAGGTTAGACGTACAATATTTATTTATACTTCTTTGATAATATAGCAGCGGAATACTCATAGCAAATTAATAATTAGATTTGATTTTTACTATTCACTATATATTACCAGTATAATACATCGTAAAATTTCTCTTAAGAGCAACATATTTGTCACACATGCACCAGTTGGATAACTGGGGATTTCGTCGTTTGATCCAATCCGTGAGCCAATCTAGCTATTAGCTTGTTCTCATCCACATGCGTCTGTGCAAACTCACCAATTCTGAATCCATTAAAAATTAACAAGCTTATCTGTGCTATAGGCCCATAGCTACCAGCCTACCACACTTAACTTACAAAAATGGACACACACAAACTCTCAAGCAACAATATAAGCTAGCAATACTTGCATGTGGTTGCATCACGCAACATTAATTCCGGCAGCCGTGTGAATTATTTGCATGTAGTTGTATCCAATTAAGTCCAATTGTATGAGCAAAAGAGCCTTTTTTTATATATACCACTAGAGCTAAGTTGATTTACCGTATATCTATCATAGTCGTCACAGAGAGAATCAGTTGTGAGCCACCTTCTAGCGACCCTAGCTAGGTGGCTACATGGGTTCGTCGGTGAACCACCATTAAAGAGTAATGGAGCTTTTGGCCTGCAAAAAGGATTGAAGTTGCATGGTGTGTTTATCACCGTAGCTAGAGTTGCTGAAGGCTCCAATTTTTTATTTTTTTTTGAAATTTGACCAGGAGCTCTGGCATTCACTAAAAAGGAGAACAACCGTCGAACTACAAGTGTAAACACACACCTCACACACACCACCACCACACACACGCTTGCATCCGGCGCCGCACGAGCCAGCGTTGAGCTGCGCTCGAACGCTGGCCGGCGAGGCGAGTCCAGCTCGCGCTCACCGACCGGGCGTTGCCCAGCTCGCAGGCTCCAAAAATTTTCAAGAGGAAAAATCCAAGACCAATAATACCTGGCGTCGATCCTGCACTCACACCACCGTGAGTCAAGCAAGTTGCACATCTCCTGGTGTACATATATGTCATCTTCTTCTTCCCAGTGATCTGTTGTTGCTTTCTTTTACCGTGAGTCAAACAAGTTGCACATCTCTCCTGGTGTACATATATGCCTTATTCTTCCTCCCAGTGATCTGTTGCTTTCTTTGGCCTTCGTTTCCTTTTCTCTCGTGACAGCAGTCTCTTTCTGTGATCCGCAAAGAAAAAGTAAATTAACCAATCCACCATGACTTCAAGTTTTTCAGCCTTCTTTTATTTCACTTATGTTTGGACACTAATTGGAAAGTTTGGCTTACCATATTTTAACCTATTCTCTTATTCTTAAGGTAACAAGGTTAGCATTGAAGCAATTTCGATTAAAAAAGTGTACAATTTTTGTGAGCATTACTTGTTTTTTCTTTTGCGTTTTTATTCCTTCTGAGTTGAGTATTCCTGAATATTATTCAGCTCCTTTTTAATTTAATTTACAGCTTCTGAACTATGAAAAAGATGATAAAGCTATTTGCATACGCGTGCGTTCAAGATATTGACTGCTACTGCACCATTAATTTGAAGAAGAAAATGGTACATTTGAGCAGACTATATGTACTCAACTTTTTTCAATTATACTGTTTTCGATTTCATTGTCATCTGAGTTGACTATCCTTGGAAATTATGTACGTAGAACACTCCACCAAGATTAATTTTTACAACTTTTATTTAGACATACCCATTTTTATTTGTAATCTTTTAGATGATAGTGCAAACTATATATATATATATATATGTATATATATATATATATATATAAACAAATTCATCCTATCTGTGCACACAAATATTTGGTGAAAACCTGGTGCACACCAACTAAGAAAAGTTTGTCAAAAATTCTGAAAAAATCATGGATGTACATATCAGCTTACCCCATCTACATATAAAATTTCATGATCAAATTCATCCTATACTAGAAGTTACAAAAAAACAAACTTGATCATGAGCAGGGAACTATTCTGTTCATGATCAAGTTTTTCACCAAATATTCTTGTGCACAGATGATCATGAAATATTTCATATGTATATATGTATATATATATATATGTATATATATATATATATGTATGTATATGTATATATATATATGTATATGTATGTATATGTATATATATGTATATATGTACATGTATGTATATGTATATACATGTATATGTATATGTATATATATGTATATGTATGTATATGTATATCTATATATATATATATGTATACATATGTATATACATATATATACATATGTGAAGCCTTTTCCGTACTCTCGGAAGTACATACTCCTACCTTCAATATACCACTTAAACAAAAGTGTTATACTTCTTTATCACTTTCGGTATACTCCAATAATGATTCTAAGATACTCCAATATGACATGGTTGAAAAAAATCATCGGAACCCTTTATTTTTTGCTATATACACTTACATAGGTGAAAAGAATATATAAACAAATTATGTTATAAAGGGTAGACTTCGATGAAATTTTTCGTGAAACTCACTTTGGAGTATCTTATAATCAGTATTAGAGTATACTCAAAAGGATAAAGAGGTATAATAATACCATTTAAGCGGTATACTGAAGGTGGGAATACGTACTCCCAGGAGTATAGAACCATTTTCGTATATATATACAAGTTTGAACTGAAATTCAAACTAGAGTTTCCCTTTTTGATGATAGTTTGGTTGTAGATATGTGTTGATATTATATATAAATTAGCAAAGCATGTGATCCAAACTCGTTCAAAATCTTTGAATTTGAGTATATTTTTTCAAAGGTATGTGTTCCATTTGAATTGTTATAGATAGGTATATACCTGGCCTAAAACTGAAACTTTTGAAAAATATACTCGAATATGGCTTGAATTCTCGCATTTGAAATCGTAGTACCCATGCACCATGGTACCCTATTTCGGCTTCCTATATATGTATGTGTATATATATACATATATATGTACATATATATCTATATGTATGTATATATATATATATATATATATATATATATATATATATATATATATATATATATATACATATATATATATATATACATATATATATATATATACATATATATATATATATATATATATATATATATATATATATATATATATATATATATATATATATATATATATATATATATATATATATATATATATATATATATATATATATATATATATGTATATATATATATATACATATATGTATATGTGTGCATATATATATACATACATGTATATATATGTATGTATATGATAATTGTATGTGTGATGCACGAACAAACAAATGCAATATTATTTATGTTTGCAACCTTTCTTTATCATGATATTTGGGGACTAACAAAGCAATGTTTCTAGCTAACCAGTCAACTCTAAGCTCGAGTAGGCTCGTAGAGTCACGGATAAACAAGTAGCAAATGGATGAATAATATAACAGGAGAGATATATATGATAAATGGGAGGCAAGTCTCCATCAAGTTTGCTATTTTTTGTTGTTGTTGTTGTGTGGGTGATCATATTGACAGGTCCCGCCACTTTTTCATATATTATTCAATAAATAAACACAAGAGGGGCACGATCCGTCTGTTCAAATTTAACTTGATGACACGTGTAAGTTTCTGAACTTTTCAAAAGAGAGAAAAAGAAGATAATTAAGGGCGGCCGCGCTATGCGTATTGAGTAAAGATATGATTGATATGAAATTCCTTTCCTGGCGTGAATTAATCAGTAGGTAGCTAGCTAGATCCAATTACTGAATTACATATGAATATGATGCATAAATTAATCAAGAGGAGATGCCCGATATATATCTCCAAAACATTGGATTAGCTAGGCTGACTCGACAACCAGTGGTTGTCACACATTAAATTTCACGGTGAAATTAATTCTTGCGTAACATTTTCATGACAGTATTAGTTAAAGCAGATTTATAAAAAATTAACACGCAATTTCTTTTGTTTTACACTTTGGGTTATTTCATTTTGGGCAACATTTCTGCTAGTTGTGCCCCAAAAAAAGTTACAATTAATTGTTTGGGACTCGATCAGGCTCTCATGATCGACCATTTTTGCATTGTAAGATGACAATTTTTGGTCTCAATTGTTGTATCCTAAGCTCCAAAACGATGTGTTAATTGATCATGCCATCAACACTGACTTATCTTGCCTGATCACCTTTTCGACCATTTACATCCAACCAAACATATCATGCATATATTGAGCAACTCTCCTCTTTTAGCTTAGTAACTCACTTCTGCATGCTCCTTATTCTGCCATCTTATTTTTGTTATATCTCACTCACCACGCCCCATGCCCAATGATAAATAACTTTTCTTCAAGAAACTAGACAACATAACCACATTGCTCTCTCCAGTCACACAGATAGTTATTGTCGTTTTAGATATAGTTTATTGTAGTCAAACTTTCTAAATTTTGACTATCAATATATTTTTAAACATTTAAATTAGATAAACGAAAATAATTTGTATAGATTTACCTCAAAAGGTACTTTCATAATAATATAATTTTATTGATTTTATAAATATATTATAATAGAAAATAGTAGTCAAAGCTGTATTCTGGAGTCTATATTGATGTCCAAAACGATAATATTTGCAATTAAAGGGAGTATTTTTTAAAAATAAAAAGGCAACATAACTACATTAGACCATGTTGAACCAGCATCACAGATGGCGTGATCTCATTGGAGGAATAAAATATTAGGCAGGGGTGACTAGGGTGGTGATTAGAATAATTGAATAGTAGAAGAAAAACAAAGTGGCCAGGCCAGAGATGTGATATATATATATATATATATATATATATATATATATATATATATATATATATAAATGATTCCATACTCTTAGGTGTACGTACTCCCACCTTCAAGATATACCGTTTAAATGATGTTGTTATACCTCTTTATCCTTTTTGAGTATACTCTAATATTGACTATAAGATACTCCAAAGTAAGTTCCACGAAAAATTTCATTAAAGTCCATCTTTTATAGCATAATTTGTTTATATATTCTTTTTTACATACGAAAAAGGGTATGTAGTAAAAAAATAAAGGACTCTGATGAAATTTTTTAGCCATGTCGCATTGGAGTATCTTAAAATTATTATTGGAGTGTACCGAAAGTGATAAAAAAGTATAAATTATTCATTTAAGTGGTATATTAGAAGTGGGAGTATGTACTCCTAGGAGTACGAAAAAGGTTTCATATATATATAGGAAAATGATTTCATACTCCTGGGTGTACGTACTCCCACTTTCAGTATACCATTTAAATGATGTTGTTATACCTCTTTATCCTTTTGAGTATACTCTAATACTAATTATAAGATACTCTAAAGTGAGTTCCATGAAAAATTTCATTAAAATCCACCCTTTATAGCAATATTTGTTTATATATTTCTTTTACATATGAAAAGGGTATGTAGTAAAAAAATAAATGGTTCTGATGAAATTTTTTCAACCATGTTGCATTGGAGTATCTTAGAATTATTATTGAAATATACCGAAAGTGATAAAGGAGTATAAAGTATTCATTTTAGTGGTACATTAGAGGTGGGAGTATGTACTCCCAGAAGTACAAAAAAGGCTTCTTATATATTTTTTTGCTATATACACTTTTACATATGTGAAAAGAATATATAAACAAATTATGCTATAAAGGGTGGATTTTGATGAAATTTTTTGTAGAACTCACTTTGGAGTATCTTATAATCAGTGTTAGAGTATACTCAAAAGGATAAAGAGGTATAATAATATCATTTAAGCAGTATATTGAAGGTGGGAGTACGTACTCCCAGGAGTATTGAACCATTTTCCTATATATATATATATATATATATATATATATATATATATATATATATATATATATATATATATATATATGGGGAGCACACAAGCATATACGTGTTAGTCTGGGGGGCTGGGGGCCCTATGGGTGGGGGACATGCGCGCAGCTCCCACTGGCCGCCGGACATGCCCGTGAGCCCATCCTCGCGGGCCGCGTGGATCTGATCGCATCACAGCCTACAAGTGTACGCACCCGGGCTATGGACCATGCCTTCGCACTACGGTCTCCTTCCCTGCGTTGACCACACAAGAGCTGCAGTTTTCGTCACATAGAAACAGATGCGCCATTCCACCTGTCTCACCGTTGTATTGGACGGTCCAGATTGACGAGGGAAAAGTGAAATCGGATGCATATTCTTGTTTGGGAATGGATTATATAGTTTGACTTATGATCGATGAACCTAGATTTAATAGATCACTTCTTCCCCTCTCTATTAGCTAGATCGTCCTTATCTCTCTCTCACGCTAACCCAACTCTAGCCGCTGCCATCTCCTTATTGAGTTGTCTCCTTAGGGTATGTTTGTTTTAGCTTTTGATTTTAGATTTTAACCTAAAAAACAGAATAAAAAACATACACCCCGATTCTATAATCCGATTTTCACATTCCAGCCTACCATATAGACTAGAATCCACTATCCACTTTATATGTACTTTTAGATTCTAACTTTTAAAGAATTAGTTTATCTACAACTACAATTTATAATCAATTTTTAGAGAATTTAAAACTGAAACAAACTACCCCTTAGTCCTTACTCTCACCTCACCCCCCACATTTGTGTTTTGTGCTGCCGCCGCATCAAAAAGGTTAGCTGGCCGCCTGGCCCTCCAGCGCCTTCACCTACGTCACCTCAGTCTTGTAACATTGACAAAAAGGGGTTGCATGCCTCCTTCGACACCAGAATCAACTGAAAAAAAATCACAATCTATACAAGGGGAATTGGAGACGAAGACATCGCCTTTGCCAAGGAGAAGCCGGTGCACAAATCTTCAAGCACATCCAAACATTCGAAAAAGTTTGTCTGTAATCCCACAAACTTTAGTTGAGAGTCGTATACTTGTATATCAATTCTGTGTTTGGAAAATTTCACCACCTCGATTTGCATGCATGCACGTTTCGTGTTAATTAAAATGGTTAGAGTGAAAAGGAATGTAACATACAGATAGGTATATAGTTGCCTTGGAAAAATCTACGGTACGTAATCTTTTAAAGATCGATAAAGTTCACATATATTTTTCAATGACATATTGATAAATTTACCACGGTCGTCTTCAGACACTTTATTGTTGATATGCTTTAGTTGGGTTATCTTTAGCTAATAGCACCTTTTCTAATTTATCTCAGGGAGTTTTCCACGAGAGCTTAATCTCAAACAAGAATGGCATAGTTTCAGTTCAATGTAGAAGGAGCAATGCCAACACGTAATGGCTTACAAGTAGGAGTGAACATGGATCAAATACAGACATATAATGGTTATGTCATATTTGTTTTAATTCATTTTTTTCTCCAAATGCGGATCCAAATTCGGATAATCCAGATATAAATACGAATATGAATAATGTCGAATACAGATCTAGTACGAATACAAATCAAAATCAATACGATCATGAATATTTATCAGAACATGAAAACCATTTAAATTTTATATGCAAAATAAACAAAAAATATAACTAATTTATTTGATCCAAACATTCATGAAGAACATATGATGGCCCAAGATTTGCATTCTCTATTGAATTATATATAAAATAATAAATTATGTATTATGAGTTTTCTGCATTTTTATCTACTTATTTAAATATTTTCCTATTATATACAATAGTGTTTGAATTTTGGAGAAAATTTAAAAGCTAAAAAAATTAAAATAAATTTGTTAATTGGTATGGGCTTATATGGTTCCAACGAACCAAGATTAGATTTAGAAAGATTAATTAATCGATCATATATACCCTGCAACATTAGAAATACTATTTTATTTGGGCGTCCCTTATTGCTTATGCTATCAAATTGTTGATTATACCCCTACATACGTGGTTACCAGATACCCATGGGGAAAAGCATTGCAGTACATGTATGCTTTTAGCGGGAATCCTATTAAAGATGGGAGCATACGGATTGATTCGTATCAATATGAAATTGTTACCTCATGCTCATTATCTATTTTCCCCTTGATTAGTAACAATAGGAGTGATGTAAATAATCTATGCAGCTTCAAATTCAAAATGTCCGAATCAGTCGAAAAATATCCGATCTGTTTCTACCCCTACTTACTTATAGAAACAATAAATGGAGAAAAGACAAAACATAAACAAACATAAAATAAGAGATTTTCTTGCATGGAAAATAGTATCTTTCAAATCACAGCTCCCTAGTTCTTGCTCAAATCCAGTATTGAAAAGTAAAAGGTGTTCATTAAAAAAACTACTTTTGTCATACTCATCTAGGTAAAAAAAAACTTTTTAGTTCTTTATATGATATTTTTTAAAGAACTTGTTCATTCAAATGTACCAAACAATATGTAAAATATCCAACAATTTGAAAATTATATCAAAGCAACAAATTCAACCTTTTTCATATCACGTGAGAATAGGAAGGTTGATAATGCAGTTATGCCAAGAGGCAACAGTATTACTGTCCACTTTCATGCTATCTCAATTCTCAAACAGGGAAAGCACCACAAGGCAAGTACTATGTGATGATTTTGTTGCTTTGTACTCCTACTTGTTTATGTTCATAATTTCTGCAGCACTTTTGAATAATTGGAACAGCATCATCACACATGTAGCAAATCCAATATTCAGGTTGTTAAATGCCTTCTAATTTTATTTGTTCTTTGCTTTTTGAAATATTAATGGTCATATTATATATCCAAAGGAGAGAAATTAGAAGTGCAAAGTCACATTATTCCCAAAGGACAGTTTAGTAGTGCATAGACCAAGTCCAGCCACTAGTGATCCAGGGAAACACTGCACAGTAAGCACAGAATCTTCCCAAATAGTATAAATAAATAATTCTGAAGAAGCCAAGGAGGAAAAAAAAACAGAAAAGAAAAAAAAAAACTGAGAAGAAAAGAGCTGAGAGAAAGCTCAAAGTCGAAAGCTCGCTTCTCCTCTTCGGCTCTTCCCCATAGATAAGAAGGCCCCAGGCCAGAAAAAAGCTGCAATTTTTCGTTAATTAGTCTGAGCACTGAGCCACCTACCAAGAGAAGCAGCAGGTATGATTCTTGCATTACTCTGCCCTTGCAATTTCGCCCAATTTCTGGTGATTTTTTGAGCTACTTTTGCAAGTTTTCTTGGGTTAAAGCCACACTAATACAACCAAACACAAGCACCACCAAATCGAAACACAGAAGATCCTCGTCGAGGCTTCTTCGCCGTCGATTGGCAAGAACAAGTCCTCAAGAAGCGATCTCACTAGTTTCCCCCCAAGATCAGAATCAGATCCCCCTTACCACCAGAAATTACAGCCTACGCTTACATATATGAATTTTGCTGCGTTTTGTCTTTAAATCCCTTGTGTTTTTGGTAGTGTTTTGACTTGCGAGTGGTTGCTGGTTACTGTTCTATCTGTGCTGTGTGTTTTGCTGGTTTTCTGAGCTTCGTATGATTTTGTCAATCTACCAATGTCTAGTTGGTGATGGCTTTGATGAGCTCATGAAACCTATGGCTATAGTAGAATAGACTTGTGAATGGATCAATTTTTTCCTTGCGTTGGGAAAGGTCTAGCAAAAAGATTTGGCTCAAAGGTGGAAAGCCTTTAAGGATTCCTCCTAGTTCATCACGCAAAAAAATGCATTTTTGGAGGTAATTGTTGGATTTGATTGGTGCTGGGCTAAAAGTGGTTTCTTGGTTTGCTCCCCTTTTAAGCTCTCGTCGCTGCTGTAACTGCAATTCCCTTTTTTTTATTTGGTCCTAGAAAAGTTGGTTCTTTTAGTGTGAAGTATTTCGGTTTATTGTGGCTTATTGGGTTGTTTTTGATCTCGTTGCAGGTGTTTCTAGCTAGGGTTTTACTGCTTCCTTGGGCACAGAGATCCACCTATCATCGCGGTAAAAATCCTACCTTTATCTGTTATTGTTTTCTTCTTGAGAATCGTCATTTGTGGTCTTCCTGAACTGTCTGGTCAGAAGGGGATTACACGCCATTTGTGAACAAGGAAACAGAGAATTATTGTCCATCTCCCTATGGAGCAAGCAATCATCCACTGTCCAGAATCATCGACTGCTCGTTTGCTGTGAAGCTGCAAGAACTGGAGGCACCTGAATTGGTTTTTCCGATGAAGATGGTTGGATCAGTGGTACAGCCTTTGGAAGGTTTGATCAAATGGTGTGTGAATAGCAGGAGAGTTTGAGATATCAGATTCCGTACAGTTTCTTTCTCCGTTCAGTGGTGCGGTTTCCTACTGATCTGTTGCTGAGTAGGAGGGGTCTCTCTTTTTTGTCGTGCCATGGATGTTCAGCAGGGTGTGGAATCTCCGGCTGCCAGAGGCGGTATGCCTCATCTTTTCCATGCCCTTGGACCAGCACTTCTCATTTCAATGGGGTACATTGACCTTGGGAAGTGGGTGGCCGCAGTGGAAGCCGGGTCTCGGTTTGGATTTGACCTTGTGTTACTGGCTCTCCTTTTCAACTTCATGGCCATTCTATGCCAGTTCCTCGCTGCGTGCATTGGCACAGTCACGGGGAAGAGTCTTGCAGAGGTATCGGTTTACTTGAGTTGGTTTTGCTGGTCTCCTGTTGGGATGTAGCTCAGTCAATATTGATTCTCATTTCACGATGATGCATGACGGTTTGATATTTAATTGAACCTGAGGAAAGTAAGATCACTAGGAAAAACATTCACAATCTATTGTAATACTAAACATAGGAGGTGCTTTTTTTTTTGTGGAAATGATGGAAAATACATCTTAGGCTTTTTTTTTTCTAGGTCCCACTATAACAATGAGCATCTTTTTGGAATTTTTTTTAATAGTTTCCCCTGGAAAATATTGTGCTTGGTTTTCTTATGCATAAAGTTTTGTCCATGATATTCCTCTGAAGTTGCTAACTTTTTCTTACTTTCACATGAAACAAAGATTTGCCACCAGGAGTACAGCCAGTCAACATGTATCTTCCTGGGTGTTCAAGCAGGATTGTCCTTGTTGACATCAGAACTGACTATGGTACTTCCACACTCCCTTCAACAAGTCTCCTTCTGTTGATGTTTAATCTGAGAATTCTCAGCCAACGTTACATACATATTCTGCCTTGTCAAATATATTTAGCATCTTAGTGGATTAGTAATTTCAGTTTTCAAACATGCTATGTTCTGATGGTAATTTCTGGCAATTTCAGATTTTTGGCATAGCACTTGGATTCAATCTGCTATTTGAATATGATGATATCATCACAGGCATTTGTTTTGCTACTGTTGTTCCTAATCTGCTACCATATGCTATCTCCCATCTGGTAAAGTTTACTGTTCAACCATAACATTTCCACACAAAAAAGTGGTATGCTAATGGGACCTTACATGTTGTTGGTTACTTAATGTTTGTGCCTATCATAGGGCGAGAGGATGGCGGGGACGTTAAATGCCTGCATAGCAGGCTTTGCACTTCTTTGTTATGTGCTTGGCTTATTGGTCAGCCAGCCGCATATTCCTCTCACAATGGACATAATTTTCCCCAAGCTGAGTGGTGAAAGTGCTTACTCACTAATGGCGCTTCTTGGTGCAAACGTAATGACACACAACTTTTACATCCATTCATCAGTTGTTCAGGTAAATTACGATTCTTGCTTGTGCCCTGTCAAAATTTTTGATCAGTGCATTTGGACTTACATTGGTGGACAATGGCTTGCCAATTGCTTTACACTTTACACCATGCAGTCAAAAAGTTATGTGCTACTTGTTGCAGATTTTGTTGTTTAATACAGTCTAGAGGCTACAAATGGCATGTGTTGAGTATATGATGTTCCATGCTTTCAGGGATCATAATATGCTACAAAAAGTTTCAGACACAGTTAATAACCACTCACTAGCAAGGGGATTACTATTATTATAATTCTGGCCATATCGGTTGCATATTGGATGCAGCTTTTGTTGTTTTATTTATCTATAGCAGTAATTTGTGGGTACACTACTCAACTAAAATAGGATGTGACCATGCTATTTTCCAATTGCTTGCATAGAGTTGAAGTGAGATCCTACAGTATGCTAATTTTGAAACAGAAGTAAGCATCCCATTAAGGGTCTGCAGCTTACCGCTAAACAAGTTCATTATTAGTAAAAAGAACTCATATCCATCCACTTCAGTCTGGTGCTAAACTACACAATTATGGATTCTGAAACTACAAAATTCTAATACATTGTCAAGTTGTGTGAATTCTGAATGACTTGTATTGTATGCATGGTTATCAAGGCGACAAGGCAAGGCGATGTTCCAGCCTAGCACCTGGATGTCTTGGCGCCTAGTCAGGTGCCTAGGCGAGGATTAGGCGACCATTGCATATATCACCACTACTGCTATACTTCTACCACTACAGAGTTCCCCCGGTCTCCTCCATCGGGCTCCCCTGTTGCCTCCCCCATCTCCCCCCCATCGAGCTCCCCCGTCGCCTCCCCTATCTCCCCCGTCACCTCCCCCATCAAGCTCCCTCAACCCCATCACCTCCCCCATCAAGCTCACTCAACCCCGTCGCCTCCCCCATCGAGCAGCGACAGAGCTGAGGAGTTGCACGGAGCCTCAACAGTAGCAGCCGCAGCACAACCTCGACAATGGCGGGCTTTGCTTTGCATCGCCTCCACCACCGAGTCCCCAACTCCCCGTCGGCCCATCCCCTTTTCCCCTTCTCCCAGCGCCAAGTCGCGCCTCCCAAGCTTGCCTGGCGATGCCTGGATGCACTGGGCGACACCTGGAACGTCCAAGTGTTCGCCTTTTCCCGGCCAGGCGAGGCGAGCGGCCATGGCGGCCTTCCTCCAGCGCTTGGACGCCTCCTAAGCAACTACTTGATAACAATGATCGTATGCATAATAGGAGTTATACTTTTGCCACCTTTGAACACATGTGTGAGAAAACATGCAGAAAACAGGATGCCAGATACTTCGTTTGATCGGGAAACCACAAATTTAGAATTCTTCCTTAAGCAAATGCTGATTCTTAAATCGGTGATATATGTTTTGTTCATTTTTACATATTTTAGTCTACTATTAAGAAGTGCTGGGGACTCTTGAAATGCTGTACCTGAGGTTTGTACTTTGTAGTGTCTCAGATAACATTAGATGGTAGTTTTGTAATTTGCCACGTTCTGCTCAATGGATAGCATCAGTTCATTGCCCTTGTACAGTTGTATTGTTGCTTTCGCCTAACTTCTCTCCGGCTTTTATTTGTGTTTGTTAATTAAAATACCTTGTTTGCAGGGTCAGAAAAGATCCCCTGTCTTTGCTCTTGGCGCCTTATTTCATGATCATCTTTTTCAATCTTGTTCATTTTTACTGGGATCTTTCTTGTGAATTATGTTCTAATGAACTCCGCAGCAGTTCAATCCACTAATACGCTTCTCCTCACCTTTCAAGATGTTGTAGAGTTAATGAACCAGGTTACCACCCCATTTCCTATTTTTAGCCAAGTGCTTTACTAAGCTGCTACTGCAAAATCTTATTTCAGTATCAATCCTACTCTAATATACTATACTGAACCTTGGATGCCTTGCAGATATTTGTAAACCCTATGGCACCAACTATATTTCTAGTGGTTCTTCTCTTCTCCAGCCACATCATCTCATTGACATCTGCTATTGGTAGCCAAGTGATTTCGCAGCATTTGTTTGGCATAAACATTCCTCTTTCAGGGCATCATCTGTTATTGAAGGGTTTTGCTATAGTTCCTACTCTCTACTGTGCAAAGGTTGCAGGTGCTGAAGGATATACCAATTACTTATAATTTGCCAGATCATCCAGGCAATACTCCTTCCATCATCAGTTGTCCCACTTTTCCGTGTTGCTTCATCAAGATTGATAATGGGTGCCCACAGAGTGTCTTTGTATATGGAGATATTGGGTTTTCTTGCGTTTCTCCTTATGCTGTTTTCAAATATAATCTTTGTGGCGGAAATGCTATTTGGTGACAGTGGCTGGATGAACAATCTGAAAGGGAATACTGGAAGCCCTGTGGTGCTGCCATATACTGTTCTTGTCCTAGTGGCTTGTGTATCTGCTGCTTTTTCACTCTATCTGGCTGTTACACCACTGAAATCAGGAAGTCATGAAGCTGAATCCCTGGAATGGTGTGTGCCTTCTCAGCGAGAACTCTTGAGTACTCAAGAAAGAGAAGATGTGTCTGTGGACAATGTTTCCTTTGAAGAAGATCATAGATCTGATGTTGACCCTTCTCCCAGGGATCTGCCTGATGGTCATCCAAAATCAGACAGTTCGGACACTGCTGTAGAATCTGATCATGACTCTCAACAATCTATTGCTTATACTCCTACTGCTCCTGAAACCTGCCCCTCTCCATCATTTATCCCTGAGGAGTCAAAATCAGTTGTTTCAGTCGACTGGCCAGAGCCTTTGGAGAAGGTTTCTAATGTTGCTGTGATAGAGAAAAGTACAGCAGAGTGTGTGAGCAACAAGAGTACAACTGAAAGGGATGTTGAAGTAAAAGCAGAAGTATTTGTGGACAAGGATAAGATGGATCCACATAATTTAGAGTCTGAGAAATCACTTGGAGGCAACACTCCTTGTGTGTCCGATGATGGCCCGCCATCTCTTACCTTCAGCAGGGAAAAGACTCAGATTCAGGCAATGGCAATGGTAGTCTCTCGAGGCTATCCGGTTTGGGCCGTGCAGCAAGGAGGCAGCTAGCAGCCATTCTTGATGAGTTCTGGGGGCATCTCTTTGATTACCATGGTAAGCTCACGCAAGAAGCTAGCACTAAAAGGTTTGACAGCTTGCTTGGGCTAGACCCTAGAACACCTAGCTCAGCTGTAAGAACAGATAACCAAGCTACGGAAATCCCCAAGAGTCCCCTGGTGAGAGACACAATGCGAGGGTCAGCTTTCTTGGCAAGCTCAAGGGACCTGATGTGCCCTAAGAAGGACATGTCGAACTTGGACCTGACATATGGGCTTCAGATGGGCACTAACATGGGGCTATCATCCTGGTCTCAGGGCATGCAGTTACCCAGCACACAGCTGCAGACCTCAAGCAACAGCCAACTCAATCAAAGTGCGAGACTGAATTCAAATTTTAGTGTGCCATCATACACAGACAACAACCAGTTCTACCAGCCTGCGACAATTCACGGGTATCAGCTTTCGTCGTACCTTAAACAGATGAATGCCAGTCGGAATCCTTACTCTAGGGTGCCTCTGGACCCACAGAGACTCCCAAATTCATCTTCATCAGCTGTGCCAACCTATGTTGATCCAGTCATGCATGCTCGTAACCAGAATCTGCTTTCTTCATTGGGAGCTACTCCTCCACAGATTGCAGCAACATCCTGCATAGGTTCAATGGTGGCAGAAAGATCCTATTACGACCCTTCCTCTATTGATGGGAGCGAAAGTGCTGGTTCATCAGCTTACTCAAAGAAGTACCACAGCTCACCTGACATGTCTGCACTGATTGCTGCAAGCAGGAGTGCACTGTTGAATGAAGCAAAGTTGGGTGGTACAATTGGACCTCAGTCCTACCTTAGCAGGTTGGCATCAGAAAGATCCCAATATGGAAACTCAGTAGCCAGGTCTGCGGCTCCGTTAGCATTTGATGAGCTTTCTCCGCCTAAGCTCCAGAGGGATATCTTCTCAATGCAGCCGAGCCCGAACCCAAGTGCTAGATCCCTTTGGGCTAAGCAACCGTTTGAGCAACTGTTTGGTATGTCAAGTGCAGAGCTCAGTAGAAGCGAGTTTAATCCTGCAGGCAGATCAGGTGGTGGCAAGGATGATTTCTCTTACAAAGAGGCTGAGGCAAAGCTTCTTCAGTCCCTTAGATTCTGCATCTTGAAGCTCCTGAAGCTAGAAGGGTCAGGGTGGCTGTTCAAGCAAAATGGTGGCTGTGATGAAAATCTAATTGATCAAGTTGCTGCAGTGGAGAGGCTATTGCAGCAAGGAACTATTGGGAATCAACTGCTGCACGGTGATCTTCAGCAACCATCTTCCGACCAGGTGGACATCCAGTACATGCGCGCGCTGCCCAACTGTGGAGACGATTGCATTTGGCGGGCCTCCCTCGTTGTTAGCTTCGGTGTTTGGTCTATCCGCCGGGTGCTCGACCTGTCTCTGGTGGAAAGCAGGCCAGAGCTTTGGGGCAAGTATACTTACGTTCTCAACCGTCTTCAGGTGAGCTATCTGTCCTGAACAAATACAAGTTGAAAACTTGTTTATTCTCAGCGTATAGGACTTAGCAGCATACCTGCAGCTGTTCATTTCCAGCGTGTAAGACTTAGCTGCATACCTGCAACTGCTCATTTTCAGCGTGTTAAACTAATTTTGCTTATCTTTTTTGTCGCTTAATGTAATACAGGGAATCCTTGGTCCTGCATTCTCCAGACCTCGGAACACTCTCACCGTGTGCGCGTGCCTTCAGACCGACATCCGAGTGATCAACAGTCCACCGCACAGTGGGCTGGCAGAAACAAATTCCATTCCTAAACCTATCCGGGGCTCCTTCACCACTGGAGCTGTGGTTCTGGAGGTGATCAAGGATGTGGAAACTGCGGTTTCAGGCCGCAAGGGCAGGAGCGGCACAGCGGCAGGAGATATCGCCTTCCCCAAGGGGAAGGAGAACCTGGCCTCTGTTCTCAAGCGATACAAGCGGAGGCTCTCAAGCAAGGGGCAGTAGAGCGTCGACAGCGATTGCGTTTTAGGGAGTTTGACCATTGTTCTTCAGGGATGCCCCACCGTGCCGCCTCTCTGAATCCTGGATTTTTTTCGTTGCACGACGTTCACAGGGATCCCGTCGCTTGACAATCTTTTTGGTCCCTTCCGAATTGTTTTTTTGCATGTAATGTTGTATAAGGGGTGACTGTATGTGCCAGAAAAACCAACATGTACAAGAAATGTAGTCTGCAGACGCACCTTGTAAAGTTCACTCTCTGCTGGTTAACCTTTTTGGGGGCCTTCAGCAAATGAGTGCCCTATGTTATCTCCCTGCAGAGATGTTGCAAAGACTGAAAAACTCAAAAATTTGCAGATGCCGTCTTATCATGTGTAATATTTATTGTCTCATTCATTTTGTCTAGGATTATTTTTTGCTCATTGTGCAATCTCAACCAAGAACATGTGTTTTCCTTTCTTGGAGTGTGTTCGTCATACCCCAAATGTATAGAGCTTTGAGTGATTACAAGTATAGTTACTCAATTGTACTAGCTTAGTCAGGGCTTTTCCACAATAGATGGAATGGTTGCATCCATTATAGCGTAAGGGATTGCCGAGAGCTCACCTCATTCACGTGTCTCCCAAACCGTTTTTTCAAAAAAACCCCTCCATTTCTTCGAATTATGGATAGGTCTTTTCGGATTACGAATAGGTCCTTCACGATTTTTTGTGAGACGAAGATAATTTTTTTTTCATCGCGTTTGGGTCCCTGACGCGGTATTTTACGGAAAAACCTCATCGCGTTTGGGTCCCTGGCGCGGTATTTTACGGAAAAACCTCCCGTTAAGTTCAAATCGCGAACAAGCCTTTTTCTAATTTTTCAGGATAGCGAACATGTCCAAAAAAATAACAAACAGACCCCTGCTTCTTATGTCTAGGCCCTTTCTCCGTTTTTCTCGGAAAAAATGTTTTCGTCACCAAAAAAACCCGAAAAAAATGTTTTCGTCACAAAAAAAAAACACAGATTCGTCGAAGATTTATAGCAACTTATCGATTTGCCGACGGGTCCGTCTAGGTCCTTTCTCCGTTTTTCCTTGAAAAAATGTTTTCGTTACCAAAAAAACCCGAAAAAAATGTTTTCGTCACAAAAAAAAAACATAGATTCATCGAAGGACCAAAAAAACCAGGAAAAAATATTTTCGTCACAAAAAAAACACAGATTCGTCGAAGGTTTATAGCAACTTCGATTTGCCGACGGGTCCGTCTAGATCCTTTCTCCGTTTTTCCCAGAAAAAATGTTTTCGTCACAAAAAAACATAGATTCGTCGAAGGTTTATAGCAACTTATCGATTTGCCGACGGGTCCTAGTCATGGTTTTCTAAAAAAAACGCGGATTCGTCGAAGGTTTATAATAGCCTATGGATTCGCCAACGGGTCCTACCGACCTATTTTATTTTAAAAATACGAAGATCGAAAATTCGACCAAATTTTCCGTTTTCTAAAAAAAACACAGATTTCATCGAAGGTTTATAGCAGCCCATGGATTCGCCGATGGGTCCTATCGACTTTACAGAACGGCGCAGCGTAACGCGCTATTATTGCTAGTGGCTATGAATGTCGTTATAAAGAAGTCACTCGGCTTCGAGAGTTGAGACTGAGTATATAAACCATCCAATATTCCAATGGTTTGTGCCACGGTAGACCTAAGCAAAGGAGGTGCTTCTATGCAAGTTGTATAAATATTAAAGTATAAATGAAACGTAGATGATGATTACAGTTGTAAATAATGCCTAGAAAAATAGAAACATAAGATATGAGTTTTTATGTGGAAAACATTTGCAAGAAAAATCACGAGCGCACGAAGGCAATCACTATATGAGAATATATTTACAATAAAATTCTAACTTTTCCTATAGACTGTAGGGACATATTTATAATAGTATATAGTATATTTCGTGTAGAAGTAGATTTGAGATGGAGTATGAAACGAATTCGTATCACCTTCAAATTCAACAAGCTCCACTTTAAGACAAATTCTTCTTATAACCAAAATATAATGCGAATCTCCTCGAAACAAATTATCGTGAACACGTTGTGCCTCGAAAATCCAATGGACTACTTTCAACAAAGAAGACTAGAATAGGTTTATCCAAATGCTCATTGTAAGTCAAAACAACATTTGTGACACTTGATAGATAGTGAAGAACTCATATCATGCATATTTCATATGCTCCACTTGAAACACAAAAATTGGCAAATAATACTTATTGAAAGAGCAACTTGGATGTGTAGTCATCACGTATGTCAAACTACTAACTTCAAAGATAATTAAATTTCATGATATGGTTGAAATCACTCTTGCAAAACTGTCAAGATAAAAGGAATTCTCATGTCGGTAAATTGCAGTAGACCCCTCATATAGAGCTATGATAACTGAACAATATTGTAGTATCCACGCAGAAGTAAACTTCTTTTTGCACCTCAATCCTTCATCTCAAACTGATATTAGAACAAAAACTTTCACTTTAAAACAGTAAAACTTCAGAGAGTATAATGCTAGCTACTATTAAAGTGTCTTCAAATTCTCGAGAAATATTATTATTATCAAAACCTCCAAGGTCATGCAAGAGACCCAAAATTGCAACATATTTGAATGGCGATTGAACATAAAATTCGGTTGTCTCCTCAAATGACATTGATTTTTTTTCTCAAAATCTCCTCAATCAAGTGTAGCTCAAATTAACTCATTATATTTGAAATACTTGCAATTCCACCTTAGACTATATATATATATATATATATATATATATATATATATATATATATATATATTGATCTTATTGCCGCGATAACCCGTAGCAGATGAATTGTCGAATAAATCGTCAGTGATTAATCTTACATGGATACCACCAATAATAGGCATAACAACCTGAATTGCAACGAAATCCCTCTCTAACAGAAGCAATACGATAATTGATTGTGGCAGAAGATTGTCGACGGCAGCGTAGATTGGCGCCTAGGCATAGCTTCGAACGGCGTGAGCGATATATATGTGAACTTTTGTCGCTGAAATAGTCGCTTGGTTGAGCGCGGATCAACATTCAGTATGAAATCGAGTCATAGAACAAAATCGAGATAAATTGAAATCGATAAGTTGGGGCTTCTGAACCTCATGGCATGTGCCTTCTTTCTTTCTTTTTTAATGCATGGCGTTGATCTCCTCAATTTTGCTGCCTTTTGACTCCTGCACGCAGCTCAGGCTTCACTCCTTGTTTTTTTTATTTCTTGCCACTCTGCCCTAGTGCCGTGGCCTTCTTCTCTTCTTTTTCTTGCACAGCAGCTAGACAAATTTGCTGCTGCACGTCTCCTTAGCTTGGCATGTAGAATGCGGACCCTTCTAGCCCATCTCAGCCATGATTTCCTCGCGGTCCTCCCACCGCTCCGCAGTACATAGGCCCTTCAACACGCTAACGGTGTTCGGCTCGCAACCGTACGAGGGCGTGCTATTCAAGAACTCGATGGCATTGTCAGCCCGCCCTTCTTGGCGAAGGCCATTGGCGACGATGTTATAGGTGACGATGTCCGGGGCGCACCCTTTGGCACGCATCCCGTCGAGAAAAGCTTCACGGCTCGCTTGTACCTGCTCCTCTTGCACGTGGCCTCGAGTAGGATGGTGTAGGTAGGTGACCACATCGGGCACGCACCTGCGGCCGAGCATATCGTCGAGCACCACGAGGGCGTTCCCCGTTTTGGAGCATGTTGTAGGTGCGCACGTCGGGGTCCATGAGCATACCCACGACGGCTCGACGAGCCGTCGCATAACGTCGAGCTGTGGTGCGCTTTGTCTTCTTGTTCCTCCCGCCGGCAATGAGGTCGATGCCCATGGCTACTAAAAAAAAAAGAAAAAAAGAAATAGGAGATATAAATTTTTACATGAAAAACTTTTACAGAAAAAACTATAGATGCACAAAGACAATCAACATAAGGCGAGTTGTTCTCTGAAGCTTTTGTTTTTCCTATAAATTATAGAAACATATTTATAGTGATATATAATAAACTTTGTATAGGAGTAAATTTAAGATAGAGTAGGATATAAATTTGTATGACTCTCATACTCAACATATTACATACTTTTTATTTACTTTAAAATTTGTACAGCTTTTAGCGTAGTTATGAGATGAAAGCTGCTCGGTTGCTAACTTACATCGCTAAACTCTGCAAGTGTAGAAATTTATGCAAATAGAATATTTTATCAATTATACTGAGTAAAATAGGGCAAAGATCCATTCCAAAAATAAAAGCCCCGCTCGGTAAGTAAACACCACGTGCATGTTTTCTTCTACTTTGGAGCGAAACGAGCTGTTTAGGACCAGAGGTGGGCACTCGGTAGGGCTTTTTGGTTTGGCCGAGGTACTGGCAGATATCTGATGCAGGTCCAAAACCCGGCTCAATACGAAGTGGACCGTGCCGGGCTAGCATGACAGTGTAGCACGATTGTGCCGGGCCTGAGAACCAAGTACGATAGGCGGCACAGCTCGGCATGACACTGTAACACGAGCCGTATCGAGCTCGATGATCCAAAATATTAGGAAAAAGCTCAGTATGAAAGTCACCGACTCACAGAGCATGTGCGTTATGGACATACTTAACAATATGAACGCCACCTTCGCCATCGACACATGAGAGATACAGGTCAGCTCTCTCTCTCACCCGTCTCTCTCAATTTCTCCCTCGCTCATCCGTCTCTCTCAATCTCGATTGCCTCTTCCTCACTCTCTCGTTGTCCTCTCTCTCGCTCGTGTTCAGTATATCCCCTCGTTCTAAGAATAAATAAATTTTAGTTCTTTTTTCCATAATATTTGTATCCACTGTCTTAACTCTATGTGTTTTTGATTCCTTATTTCTTGTTACAATAATACAAATGGGTTAGACCTAGACCGACACGGCACGAAGCAGACACAAAGTACAAATGGACCGTGTTTGGACTCGTTGAAGGTGAGCCGAACCGATCCAGCACGGCACGATGGGCCGTCACGGCGTGGCATGGTTTCCCGTGACAGACCGATCCGGCACGGCACGACCCCACCTCTATTCAGGACTCCCATCTCTGTCTGGCACCGGCCGACCTCCCTCGCGCGTGGCGGCGATGGCGTCCACCACGGTCAAGCTCATCGGCAGGTGTTCACCTCTCTCTCCTTGGCTCTTGTACCACTCTCTCTCCATCTCTCTGTAGTTCACCGCTCTACTGCTCTTACCTAAATTAACCATTTGGGATTGACTCGTCCTCCTCATATCTTCTTCCCCTACTCCGGCGCTTCCACCTGACATCGCCGTGAACTTGACCGGTAACGCCTCCATCGCACACCAATATCCGCCCAATTTCTTGTTTCGCCCGTAGCACGTCAGTGATCGATTCTTGCCTTCTCGTGTCTTGTGCTGCGAAGATGGCATGTTCAAGGGCATCTACCACGGCAAGCACCGCTACCCGGCCGATATCCCCGCCGTCCTCTCCCGCGCCTGGGCCGCCGGCGTCGACCGCATCATTGTAAGCCCCCTAGCATTCTCTTGCTCACTTTCCTGCTTTGGTTTCTTCGGCGTGAACTGGTTGTGGTTAATAATCTCTGGCGCTATTGGATTGGTGGAGTGGCAGGTCACCGGAGGGTCTGTGAAGGAGTCCAGGGAGGCTATCGAGATCGCCGAGACCGACGGTGAGCTCAGTGTTATGACCCAGCGCTGGAATCAGTTCTTCAGGTAGCGATACAGAGAAAAATGGGAAGATGGGGAAGAACGAGAGAAGACTTGAGAAGGAAGAAAGAACAGGAGGATACGATTCATTCCATTTCTATTCTTAATTCCCCTGGTAAGATTACAGCCCCTTTATATATACCTTCAGATTTCATCCTCTTTCACTCTCCTGAATTACCGTTAGCTATTACATTCACTTTTACCGACAATACTATTACTCGTCACCAACTATCACAGCCGTCCGATTCTATTCGCTTCCCTCTGCACCTTCCTTGCCGTTGCTCAACTCTGAAGGACTTTCCGCCTGAATTACCCTCTCCCGCCTCTTACTGCCTTCGCGAGCAGGCCTCCTGACATTACCCCTGCTTGCAATTTCTGCTTGTCCCCAAGCAGCAGCTGAAGGAAAACATGGATGATTTTGGTTTACAACGTTGAATTTTCACCGACCCAAATGCGGCCATGCAGTTTGACCAAACCTTGGCATAATTCGAACCCGTGTTCATCATGGCTTTGAATAGCTAGAGCTGCTAACAACTGCTGAGCTTTAGAGTCTGTAGCATAAGAGTTAAGTACTTCCTGCAACCACAATGGATGAGCTCCCGACACTGCCTGAAGCGACATCAAATGCCCCACACGCGAAAGCGCATCAGCAGCAAAATTCAGACAACCCTTTTTATATTGGATTCGAAACTGAAGATCCATAAGTTTTGTCATGGCCTTGCATTGTAGATCAAAAACTAAGTGTTGCTCCCCCAAATAACAAGGACTTCGATGATCCGTGTTAATAATAAATTCTCCTCGCTGCAAATAAGTGCGCCACCTCTCAACCGCCATGATCACAGCAATAAACTCCTCATATATAGATAGCTTGTGATGTTGTGGACTTAAAGCCTTACGCAAAAAAACAATCGGATGCTGATTTTGCATCAGAACGGCACCGATTCTGTCATCACAAGCATCTGCCTCCACAACAAAGGTTTGTCTGAAATCGGGCATTGCCAAAACCGGTGTGCGAGTCATGGCACTCAGTTGTATGAAGCCTTTCTGAAGCGTCTCAGAAACCTGGCGCTCAATCTCATCTTTTTGCATCGGTGAATACCAGTAAGGTCGACTATTCACCAGCACTGCGCCAGGAACCAATGCTATAGCATGATCATAAAGGCGCGAAGGTGGTAAAGAAGATGGTTCAGTAAATACGTCCCTGTATTGTTCAAGCACAAATTGAATCGTTTCTGGGATAGCCTCTCCAGCTTGTTCCTTGGTACATGCACCAACCACCACCATTGACCAAATTGCAGTATTACTTTGCCCTTTAGGCCTTCGCTTGTCCAGAAGATGATCTTGTTTTGAACCTGTTCCATACAGTTTCACCTGGCAGCCATTGTTGCTAAATTCCAGTGTTTTGTTTTTCCAGTCACACACCATTGGACTGTAACATTGGAGCCAGTCCATTCCCAAGACTGCATCATATGAGTCCAAATCAAGAACCCTCATATCTGTCTGGAATGTGTAGCCTTGAGTCCACCATTCAAATTGCGGAACCAATTTGTCACATTGAAGAATATCACCATTCGCCACATGAACTTGTACAGGGCCAATACTCCTAATGTGATGTTTGGTTCGTTCCAGAAAAGTGGGACTGATGAAACTATGAGAACTTGGATACGTATGGTAGACAAATCTTCTGTGCCAGCCAATGCATGCAATGATAAATTGTATTGCTCCTGCTCAAATTCTTTGTCAACAATTTCCAGAGCTTGCAGTGTCTCTTCACTCAAAAGCACCTGTCCCGTATCAAGCTCCATTGCATGAAGTTGGACAGCATGCTGTTGTTTACATTGGTGGTCTTTTTCATATGTTTCTCCACATTTGAAGCATAACTCGCGAGCTCGGCGGTACTCGGGCAAGATCCTCCAGTGGTGGTTTATTGTAACCCATCACCGGCTCATTGCGATGATTTCCACCAGTCTTATAACCCATTCCTAGTTTCAGTGGTTTAGCTCGGATCCTGTCCCATTTTTCCTCCTGAATGAGAGCTAGAAGAAAAGCCTTACGAACTAATTCAGGCAATTGAACTTCCACATCATATTTCAACTCATCCTTCAGCCCCATGATGAATTGATTGACAAAAAATTCTTCGGTACATAACTTGTGATAAGCACGAACCTTATACATAGCATCTTCAAATTGATTCTTATATTCAGATACTCCTCCAGACTGTTTTAACTGGATCAGTTCTCGTATGTATCTCCGAGAATCATAAGCTCCAAACTCCAACTCCACAGCCGACATGAAATGTTCCCAGTTGCCCAGTGGATGCTCTTCCTAATACACCTGCAACCACATAGCGGCATTTCCCTCCATATGCATTGCCGCAGCCGTAACCCACAAAGACTCATCAATGTCATACATCCGAAAATATTGCAAACACCTACTCTTCCAGATGCGAGGTTCTTCCCCATCAAACTTAGGGAACGCCATCTTTGGAATGGGTGTTTTCTTGTCCCCATTCACTGCTTTGGAGCAATTATATTTGGAGTGGGTTTGCTCAAATTCTGACTATCAGAACCCGTTCTCCATGGAGGCATCGGACATTTGCCTAACAAACCTGCTGTTAGTTTCCCACTCGTCACCGCCACTGGTTTTTGTGTGGAACTCGATGAAGGAGTTCCTATTCCTTCCTCCACTCTTGGCGGTAATGTTGCCCCTTGATTTCCTTTCGCCGATTGCATCATCTTTTGAAATTGCTCCATCAAACCAGAGATTACTGTGTTATGCTCCTCAACCTGTGCCTGAATCACAGGGATCACCTCAACCAGCTTAATCTTCTCTATAATAAAATCGAGGTTTACCTTCAAAGACTCCCATCTCTCATCCATCAACTCCCATCTTGCTTCCGATTGATTCACTGCCTCTTCCATTGCTCCCAACACCAGTCGAGTCTGCACGGATGGCTTTGTTGGCGCTGTGTTTCCTTCCGATTTGAACCAACCAATGGGTCAGGACGTGCTCCAACTTCAACTCACAGCATGTCCCTACCTTGGGATTTTACGGTTCAATCGTGATGAGTTCTCCCCTTGGACCGATCGGCTCTGATACCAGAATGTTATGACCCAGCGCTGGAATCAGGTCTTCAGGTAGCGATACAGAGAGAAAATGGGAAGATGGGGAAGAACGAGAGAAGACTTGAGAAGGAAGAAAGAACAGGAGGATAAGATTCATTCCATTTCTATTCTTAATTCCCCTGGTAAGATTACAGCCCCTTTATATATACCTTCAGATTTCATCCTCTTTCACTCTCCTGAATTACCGTTAGCTATTACATTCACTTTTACCGACAATACTATTACTCGTCACCAACTATCACAGCCGTCCGATTCTATTCGCTTCCCTCTGCACCTTCCTTGCCGTTGCTCAACTCTGAAGGACTTTCCGCCTGAATTACCCTCTCCCGCCTCTTACTGCCTTCGCGAGCAGGCCTCCTGACACTCAGCTGCGTCTATGTGGTTTGTTGGCGGATGTACTTGTTGTCGCCTATAAGATGTTTGATGTAATGCGCCTGAGAAGTTGTGTGTGTGCTATGCAGGGAGGCTGTTCTGCACGGTGGGCATTCACCCGACGAGATGCGAGGTAATGGTGGACAATGTTTCTTGCCTCGTTCATGGTTGACATTGAGATCGGTATGTACATTTGTCGTTTGGTTGTGTAATTTTGGTATTTTTTTGGATGATTAGGAATTTGAGGAGAGTGGAGATCTGGAAGGGCATTTTTAGGCGCTGGTGGCTCTGGCGAAGGAGGGCATCGAAAAAGGCAAGGTGTGTGCTGTTGCTTGTTTGAGCATTTACACAAGGTGTGAATTGGACAGCAGAAGGATAGGCATATCCTCTAGTGACTGATTTTCTTGCAAACTTTTGATAACCTGGTTCTTTACATACAAACAATATGACCCCCTGAATCTTTTCAATTACTCCTATACAATGACCACAATATAAAAAAAGGACCCAACTCATTGTTTACATAATATACTGAAGTGCAAAGTGTTCCTAACTACTCAAAGAGTACCGAAGGGCAAAAGTGTTCTTATCTACTCAAATGCTTCTGCCGTATCCAATCTACAATGGTATAGTTAACAAGCTCACAGCGCAATAATATTTAGTTGCAAAGATGTTTGATTGCATTTGTAGGGTCTGGATCATGAGGGTGCTGTTCTTTGGACTTGAAACTTGTAACCTTCTGTATGAAATTCAATTTCTGCTGGTTGTGGCAGTTGGTGAATGTGATTTAGCTTACGATAGGTTTCACTTTTGTCCTTCCGATATACAAAAGAAGTACACCTTTTTTTCTCACACAAGCTCACAGACAGACTGACAATTAATCTGCATATTTTCTGAGTGATTTATTTGTTTTAGGTACTTTGAGAAATTATTTGAGTTGGCTGAAGCAGTTAAACTACCGGTGTTCCTCCACATGTGGGCTGCCGGTGAGGACTTCTGCAAAATTGTATCACAAAATCTGTACAGGTGATGTGTAATCAGTGTACTATAACAGCAATAGATAATTAGAAACAACTAATGTTCTTGATCAGAAGTGCTACTGCATACTCCTTGAGTGTTTGAAATCGGAGCATTTAAAGAAACAGTCGAAAGATTGATTATGTTTTAGTAGTTGTCTCTCTTTCTGAACTCACTTGTACATGCCATATCCTATAGTCTAGTCTGAGAACCACCTTTCTCTTTGGCAGATTTCCTGGTGGGGTTACACATTCCTTCACTGGCACAGCAGAAGATCGTGACAATCTCCTTTCTTTTGAGAAGATGTTTATAGGTCAACCTCCCTCCCTTGATGTTATAAACCTGTGTGTGATGATTGCTAAAATACGATAAAAACTGGATTTCCAATAACCATGAAAAACTGGAGTGTCACAAATATTCTTTCATTAGCAGCAAAAGGTTATTTCAATTTCTGTTGCAAGTTCATTTTTGTGGTTGGCTTCTACGGTGAAAAAATTCCATCCTGCCTTTCCGTTATAAACTTGTAATTCCATGAAGTCGGGTAAATCATGAAGACTTTATGCACCACTTCAAGTATTAATGGCAGCCCTCTGAAGACTAATGAAAATCTCAAGGTTCTACGAGGCATTCCTTCAGAGAGGATGATGATAGAGACAGATTCTCCATATTGTGATATTAAAAGCAATCAGGCTGGAATCCAGTCTGTAAAATCCATCTGGCCATCCAAGAAGAAAGAAAAGTATGAGCAGCCTCAACAGTTAAAGGTCGCAACTAGCCTTGTTTAGTCAGGTAAGTTGAGAATTCAGACAGTTGTGCATAAATTACATTAAGGTTCTTGGTTCGGAAAATGTTTGGACTGGTCCCCAAGTGTCAACTTTTTATGTCAAGTGTACTTGATCACCACAAGTGATTATTTTCTTTTCATGCACCTTGTAGTACATTCCTTTTCTGATGGGATAGACCAAAACTTATGCTCTTTGCTGTAGAAATATTGTCACTAAATATATTGTTAGTTTGTTACGTATAAGTTTGAGATGCTTTGTTGTCCAATGAAGTTCGAACCATTTACAACTCTATACTTATTTCATTAGCCATGTGCCCTGATATGCCAAAAAAAACTTTTTTTTTGTATCCCTGCCCTTTTGGGAAGAGAATCTTGAAGCCTTTCATTATCATGATCTATTATCACGATTTTTTAATAATATATATTTTAAAAAATTACAGAAATAATATGCCGCTTAAAAATTTTACAGAACTACCATACTACCACCATTTGTAATAGCAACAATGCCTCTGTCACCATTCCAAACAACGACAGAGACCTGTTCCATTGGCGACAGGTCGCTGTAACATCCCAATTTTTACATTTCTTGAATTTAATATGCATTTTATATTTTCTGGAATTTATTGGAATTTAATTGTATTTATTGATTTATGGCTTATTCATTAAGTTAGCTGGAAAATGTGAAAAGTTTAAATAAACTTTTGTTGGAAATATTTTATTTGGTTTCTAAATGCCTTAAAATATTTCCTGAATTTTTTTCTATATTTTTCTGCTATTATTGCTATTTATCTGGGCTTTTTTTATTTTTCTGAATTGTTTTATTCGGAAACCAATTAAAAACCGCTGAATAGTTCTGGGCTGAGCCCAATGGACTCGGCTCGTTTCTTCTTTGTGCCGCCGGCCCGTCAGCTTGTTTCTTCGCAAAACCCTAACCCTAAGCCTAGCGACCATTGGATCTTGATCCAACGGTCGTGATGTCTTTGCGTCATTGGCGTGTGTGGGCCGTCAGATCACTACCGCATGGACATTTGCGATGCCGCCATATCGCCTTTCCGAGTCGCCACCAGATTCCGTTGCCGTATCCGGGCAAACCTTGATTCGCATGAGATACGCGGAAGCTGAGGCCGCTATTTAAAGCGTCGCCACTGCCCTCGTTTTCTCCACCCCGCGTCGCATCTCCTGGTCAAGTTGTGCACATCGAGACATCGTCGTTTGCCCGCAAAAGCTCGCCGAAGTTTGCGTAGAAGCCGCCGTCATTTCTCAGCTAAACCGTCGCCATCCGCCGTCTTCCGCCACATCTGAACCTGGAGTTGGAACCGTCTTATCGCGCCACATCGAATCGAGGAGGAAGTGTCACCGGAGAAGACCTAGAACACCGCTGCCATGGTCATCATCTTCCTCTCCGGTGAGAACCGTGCCGTGCCGTGCCGCCGTGCCATCGTTGTCCCCGCGAGCTCTCTCAACCATTCAATCGATCTCGTGCGGTCATGATTTCGCCATGTGTGCGCTACCGCTTCGTCGTTGGATCCAGATGATTGAATCAGATCTTGCCACGTCGCATCACCCATCGTTTGCCATCGAATTTGTGCTGAGTGATCCGATCGGGTGCCGTGTGTTTGCCGCTGATGCGTCGTTTCGACGGATCTTGACTAGCGGATTTGAATCGTGCGGCCGTGATTGCACCGCGCACCGAGCCAGTCTTGTGCTGTCGCATGTACGTGAGAGCCGAGGCATCGCCGCCGCCGGTCGCCGATGATGTCTTCGCAGTTAGTTTCCATCGTTAGATCTAGCATGGACAGCCGAGATTTTGCCATGCCTCCTCATCGCAACCATCGATCTTGTGCCACGTGTCATCGATCTAATGATGACACGTGTGCTGCCTGTGTCAACTTGCGTCAGATGATGCATGGGCAAAGTGTCGCCGATCCATCGTGAGTCAGCTTAGTTCTGTGGACCAAGTCCATGTGCCCACGCCACGTGTAAGTGACGTCATAAACCAGTTTTTCTTTAGAAAAATATTCAGTCATAAATCATTTTCTTTGCTGACGTCAACATGACGTCATAAATGCTATTTTTCAGTATAAAAATAATTCGGTTAATTCGATTTTTCCTTTTTCCTGTTTTATCTTTTATTTTAAACTTTGAATAGCTATATCTTCCTCGTACAAACTCCGCATACTGGCAAGTCACAAACCGGGTATGTCTTCCTTTGTGGTGGAACAGTAATCTCTTGGAAGTCGTCTGCAGACTCTTGTCTCGACGTTGACAAACCACTCGTAAATCATCGCTTTGTATGAAGCCTCCTGTGAATGTGCATGGTTTCGAAGAATGGTTCACCACATCTAGAAGTCATGTGGTCTGAACATTGAGCAAACCCCTACTATAATTTATGAAGACAATGCAGCTTGTGTTGCTCAAGTACAAATGAGATATGTGAAAAGTAACCTCACGAAGCACATCAACCCCAAGTTCTTCTATGCTCATGAAATGCATAAAATGAACGAGATCAAGATACTGCACACTAAATCGTGTGAGAATCTCGCAGATCTATTCACTAAGTCACTCCCTGCATCTACTTTTGAAAGGCGCGTTAGAGGAATTGGGATGATGAGACTTAGAGAAGTGCAGATTTCAGAGGGAGAACTTTCACATATTCCTAAGTTAATCTTGAACGAGAAACTTGAGTATCCAACGTGAATCCCGAAGATTTGCATTGAAGATTGGGTAGATTGTACTATTTTTTCTTAGTAAGTTTTTCACGAAAGTTTTCTTACATAAAGTTTTAATGAGGCAATTCGTGCAACACAACAAGCGTATGCTATGTACTCTTTCTCCAAGTATTTTCCCCACTGGATTTTTTCTGGAGTTTTGATGAGACATATGCATCTCGCGGCAAAGGACCAAGGGGGAGTGTTAGGAAACTTGGTGGCCCACCAAGGCATACTTTGGCCTATCAGCCGAAATCCTAGACGAAGACTATAAATATGGAGGAAGGGTTGACCTTATTGTACACATACAATCAGAAATAATAGATTACTTTCTTCAATCCCTTTGTGTCTCTATTTTCTACTTTCAATCTGTCAGAAACCCCGGACTATTCGATAGTAACTTTCTAACACTGGCCTCGACGAATGGGAGACTCGCGTGCTGCGACGGAGGGGGCAGCGACGCTGTCTGCTTGAACGCTCTGAATCCCTCCTTTTTCGTCTGCGATTGCTTAGCTCGATCTGACGAGGCAGCCAGCACACGCTGTGCATCACCAGTAGCAGCAGTACTACTCCGTACTAGCTATTTCTGTCGACGCAGCTGCTACCTGTACATGGGGACGATCTCGCATGGGAGATGCCCCCTCCTAATCGTCCGTTCGTATTTTCACGAATCTTGACGCAATATCGGACGCTTCCAATCCCACCCCACTAAGGGTTATGTAGTGTGTTATGTAGATTGGTTATGAGCACTTGATGTATGATCACTTAAGCAGCAAGCATGCATGCATGCGTATAGTTGTGAGCTGAACATCTTAATTCTCAACCGGAGGCTTAACTAACTACTACTAGTAGGAGTGCCTTAGTGCCATGCAGTGGCGGAGCCAGAATTTGTGAAAGCCTCGGGCCGAAAACTAAACGACAATAACTAACGCTAAATACTATCCATACCAAGACTATATAAATTGTTCAATCAATTAATCATGGACTATATAAAATGTTCAAATCAATATACTTGAATCTAGTCTCAACTATCATTCTATGATTGTATCAAAGCATCAATATCAAGTGCTAACAGACTACCAGTGTACCTCAGTGGAATAATAAAAATAAATCCTCATTTAAGTCATTAGGCAGCTTCTCCTAATCTCTTTTAAGTTGTTAAATACTAGCTACTACTACTAGTAGTCTACTACTCCATGTCTCCATTTCAATTCTCATTTCTCAGTTTCTCAGTTTCTTACCGACTCACCGTTCGGCACTTCGGCAGTTTGGCCAAAGAGCTCCGGCGGCCGGCTCGAGGTGGAGCACCGGCGGGAGGTGGAGCTCGGCGGTCGGCCTGGAGGTGGAGCCGAAGGTGCTAGGCTGCCTGGTGGTGGATCGGCGGCCGGGCAGCAAGCGTGTGCCGGCAGCGGCTGGAAGCAGCCAGGCGTGGCGGGAGCGTCGCCTGAAGGGAAGGCCGGAGCCCGGGAGGCGGGAGCGCCCTTCTGGCTGGCTGGGAGCGGCGGCGTGGCCGAGCGGTCGGGTTGTCGGCGGGAGGTCGGCCGTCAGCGCCTCAGCGAGGACTTCGGGGCTGGGGTTTTGGAGTTTGAGCTGCTGATTGGGGATTTGCTCTTGCCGGATCTGGTCTAGGGTTACTACTTACTACTAGTTGCACTTGAGCTGGGCCTCGGGCCAAGGCCCCAGTGGCCCGAGGCTCAGCTCCGCCCCTGGTGCCATGTATGCTAAGATCCAATTCCAAGAATCAAATCCTTATGATTCATTTGCCATCTTTTGTGTTCCGTTGCAAATTCTCATGATGACAAGCCGTGTGGGTACTATCTGGGAGGATGGGGAGCGTGTCAGCTAAGGGTCGAAGTATAACTATTGTTCCTATGTTATGAAGGGGGAGGTGTGACTCGTCTAAAGGAACATCTTGCTTTGTTTGCTCTAGCGAGGTGAGGCTGCCTGGTGTCGGCGTATTCCGCTTTGACAGGCAGTCTCTGAGCCGGGTTTGGTTGGAAGGAGGCGTCTTGGTGGCTAAACCTAGAGGGTGAAAACCCTAGAGACTCCCACGAGGATTCCGGCGCCTATGAACTAGGGATGACACAAAGATTTTACCGAGTTCAGGCCCTTTGCCTTGGGTAATAGCCTTACTTCTGCTCGATTGTTTAAAGAGTGTTTTTGAAGGAGTGCGATTACAAAGCCTTTGGGTTACAAGTTCTCCTTAGGCTCTACTACGGAACTCTCTGCTTGCTTGTTCTTCAACCTTGACCCCTTTTCCCCATGCACCCGAGGGCCCTTATATAGGTCGAGGCCAGGTAGGCGGTACCAAGGAGGTCATCATGCTTATCTTCATACATTTATTACCCCTTCCGTCTTTGTCCCGTTCCTCGGCCTCATTAAATGCCGACGCATGGCCCGCTGGTCCGCCCGGATGTGACCCCTTCTTGGCGGGTTGGTGAGGCGTCGAGAGAATGGGCTTATGCGTAAATCCTTGCAGTTAGCAGTTCGACACCGCCGTCTCTGTCGCCCGAAACGCAGTCTGGCGGGAGAAAGGAGCCTTGGGTGAAGCCACCTCGCACCACCTTTGTCTTCTTGGCGGGCGGCGGGCGTGCTCGCCCACCTTTCGCCGGGTGCCACGTGGGTGCCGCCGCGAGGCGGCACACTCGCCGGGCGCCACGTGGAACCGACCGCGGGCGGCGTGCGTCTTCGCCACCGCTCGCCGGGCGCCACGTGGACCGACCGCCCGCGGCGGCGTGCTTCGCCACACCTTTCGCCGGGCGCCACGTGGGCCGCCCAGGCGGCGAGGCGTGCTTCGCCCCACCTTTCGCCGGGTGCCACAGCGGGTCTGTCATGTTGACCGCCGTGTTGGCTGCTTTTGTCTTGGCGGAGAAGGTACCCAAAGTCACGGTCGGCGACAAGTAGCCTCGGGTCCGCCTGGAGCGTGCAAAGCTTTCTTTAGAACCTTCATTAAATGCTTAGCGGGCTCTGGGTGGGGCCACGACTCATGAGGATCTGACCGCCTCGGTTCCCCGCGTATCTGCAGATTTTCTCGGGACCCGGCGACGACGATCTTGTCTCTTCATGAACCGCCGGTGCTGGGGCACATATATAGATAGGTTCATCTGTATCAAACGGTTTACGCCTTCTTCTTCCTTGCGCACCCCTAACTTTCGCTTCTTCAACCTTCTTGCTCGAAAAACCTCAGCCTTTCTTCATCTCCATGGCGCCCTCCATCCCCGCCTCCACCGCGGACGCCCATGCGGTGGGTAGGATGGCCATCCTAGCGCCAGAGGGAACCTTCCGCTTCCGGGCGGGGACCGCCACGCCGCGGTGCCTTTCCGACAAAATCCTCATCCATACTTGGGCTATGATGGCTGGCTTGGCCCCGCCGTTTTCTGATTTCTTCCTTACCATCCTTCACTTCTACGGGATCCACCACCTTGACCTCACCCCCAACTCCATTGTCTTTCTTTCCATCTTCGCACACCTCTGTGAAATGTTCATGGGGGTGATGCCGAATCTTCCACTCTTCCGCCATTTCTTCCTCTGCCGCGCCTCCAACGATAATGAGGTAGTGGGGAGCTGCTACTTCCGCCTGCGGGACGGAATGGCCTCCCGCTATATCTCTTTCCAGCCTAGGTCCAACTGGAAGTCATGGCGCGGCGAATAATGTTCATACATCAGGATAACAATGGCGTTAGCGCTTGGGCGTGCCAGCCACGGGCGCGGAGGCCTCAGAGGATCGAACTTCGCCCGAGGAGACGGCGAGCTCAGCGCAATGGCGACCCGCATCCTCCGATTGCGGAAGCCGGACTATCTGAAATTGGTAGCGGGACCGTGGCGGAGAATCGGCCCTCTTCGCCGCCGCGTCCGTCTGCATGGCGATACAGGCGGCAACGACTGACGCGACGCGGGTCGGTCGTGAGTCTTCGTTCTTCTTTAGCTTTTTCGTGCACATGCTTCTTTTGTGGTCTCCTACCATCCAAAGACTACTTTACATCCCATTGCGGTAGCGAAACTTGGATGGCGACTCAGGCCGATGGCTCGCCGTGCTTATCTTGGGTTCCGTAGCACCTTTTCGGCGGCGGCCCGCCTTCGCCGATCTGGAACATCGCGGGCGCCTAAGAGTCGTGAGGTTTGCTCCGCCGATGGACTCCACAGGCCGCCGTGGTGCTGCTGCGGACCCGTTGTGATCGAGGACCGGCGGCCCGCCAGCGATCGGGCCGCGGGCAAACGATCACTCGCCCCGGACACCACGGGTCCGGATCCCAAGAGGGCCCGCGTAGACGCGGGCCAAACTCGCCGCCACGAGCCCTGCCGTGGCGGTTCCTTCGCAGGGGGCGGCAACACAGGCCGCCCCAATGTCGACTTCGTCGCCGGGGACGCCGCCTCCCGCGGCACCCACCCCGACGTCTCCTCCTCCGGCGCCGGCCTCAACGGCCGCGGCGCCAACTTCTCCGGCCGTGGGAGCCCAGGCCACCGTCCAACAAGGTGGCCTCATGCTCCCGATGGCGGTCTCGCTGAGGGTACTGCAAAGGCGGCCCTCGGGGCGCCGCCAAGGCGGAACGCCCAGCGCCACCGCGCCGAGCACCTCCGCCAGTGCCTCCCGCTTGCCGCCACGAGAGGGCGGAGGGGCGATCAGCCCGGCGCCTCCGGGAACCTCGCCCCTCGAACCGCCATTGCTCATAACAAACGCCACGTCGAGCTCTTCATCGGGCTCGAGGACTTGCACGGCTCATGGCACCGCCCTTGCCGTAACCGCCAGCCGGGCCGATATCGCCAGCGGTTAGGCGTCGGTGAGAGGCGAGCTGCAGCGAGGCGCGTGGGCGACACCGCAGCGGCGGCATTGGCGCAGAGAGGACCGATCTTGCCGCCTGCAGAGCCTTGGCCGAGAGGGCAAGCACGGCGGAGAGGACCGAGGCGGCCAAGACCTCGGAGGCCGAGTCCTTTGCTGCTGGCGCAATCTATCCGTCATGCTCAAGAAGGCCTTCAGTACGAAGGGTGCTCGGAGCCCTTGGGGTGGCAACAATGAATCTTGGCCATTGGAGGACTCCATGTGCCGCAGTTGCCCATCACGACTAATCGGGCAGCGGAAGCACTCAGGGGTGCTGAAGCCCTAGCCACTCGCTCCGCTTGAAGGTCGAGAGGTCGCGATCATGACCGCGACCTATCTGGCTAACTTCTTTGGGCGGGCCGCGACGCCGCCCTTAACCCCATGGCGTGTGGCGGTCGGCGTCGAGGAGACGCGACGCAGTGGAGGCGAGTCTTGTGCGCCGCCCGAACACGTGGCCGGATCTTGCAAGTCGAGCGGCCCGACCATGGATGTTTCCACCCCGCTGGCCGTGGAAGGCGACGAGGGCGACGACATCGACGTCGGCGACGAGGAGTGAAGGGCCAGGCAGCCCCTTGGTTCTTTTTGCTTTTGCTTTCTTTTGTTAATCCATCTGCATGTATAAACACTTAAGTAGTATTTAGCAGAACAGATATTTCCAGGTTCAATGCTATTTTGCATGTTCATTCGTTTTGTGTGATCAAGTTTGCTAGATTAAACCGTTAGGCGGCCAGCCTTTCAACTTAGCCGGAATGCCTGAGGAACGCTTAGGTTAGGGCAGCATCCCTGAGCTCCGCCAGTGATTACGCGTGTTTGCTGCAAACACAAGTAAGGATCACACAAGTCATACGGGACTTAGGCAAAAACGACCTTGAGTCAAGCGAAGCGCTAGGCGTAAGCTTGATCTTAGCGTTTGGTTTTTTGCGCGGGATTGCCACTTGGTTCAAACTCTTCCGAACTTGGACCCTGATGATCGCCTGAAAACGTGCTGCAGCGTAGCGTGGCGAGGCAACAAGTTTCCGAAAGTGTTTTTAGACCAGTGACACTCGGCGGTGACAACGGTGATGCTTGAGAGCCAACCAACGAGCGTCGAGGCGTGTTTGAGTACCACATCTAACCTGCACTCCGGTCGCTTGGCCGTGCCGAACGTTAACGCTTTAGCACATTTCCTTGTATCATGAGGGGCCGTTAATTTTTGGTACATGCGACAATCACGTGTAACTTGACCCATCTTAGCGCATGCACATAAGGAAATGGTCAAAAATGCGGTATGAAGCACTTATCTTGCTTTTTATATCATTGGGCGACCAGCCCCCAAGCGTCTGGGCGGCCACAGAGAGGCTCGGGGCGACCACGAAGGAGCTTGGGGCGACCAGCCCCCGAGCTCCTGGGCGACCACGAAGAGGCTTGGGGCGACCACGAAGAAGCTTGGGGCGACCAGCCCCCGAGCTCCTGGGCGACCACGAAGAGGCTTGGAGACTTCATGCAATGAGTCGGTGACTCCATGCCTTGGTGCCTGACTACTAATGAATGAGTAGGCATATGCAAGATAAATCCAACAATATAGGTCCCGCATGGAATGAACCCGGTCCTTTTTGATTTCTAAGTCCTTGCGATTTTTGGAGATCGAACCATGGTCTTTGTCGTCAAAGTGCGGGCTTCGGGAGGGTACTAGACTAACGATGCTCGCGGTGACAACCAACGGTGCTTGAAGAAACCAACCCGAGGCGTCGCGAGCAGCGTTTGAGCACCGCATCTAGCCCGCCCGATGCGCCCGTCTTTGTCGGACCACGGACACCGGGTGACCCGATGAATCACCAAGGATTTAGCAAACATCTGGAACCAGCGACATTCATGCAAAAACTTGCCGCTAAGGGCACGCGAAAGGGACAACAATGGTAAATTAAAGCCTTCTAGGCAATAACTTTACTAACCGCGAAGCCACCAACCGACCAAGGGAGAATCTTACCTCATGGTGGCCAAAGGCGGCAACGGGCACCTACAAGTCCTTCAAGGATAGAACTTCCGCAACAACTCTATGTTATAGGAATTAAATGGATTCTTCGCCGTCCTCGGTAATAGCCGGACCGCCGGTAGAGATCTGAGACCACCTTAAAGGGCCTTCCCATCGGAGACGATTTATACAACCCGACATCGTCTGAATTCTCGCAAGGAGACGTGTCGCCTCTCGCCAAGTTCTCTCGAGACCGGGTGGCGTGGTACCGCTGAGACTTTCTTTGAAGTGCGGAGGCCTTGAAGGCGTAGCGATCCGCACCTCCTCCAAAAGGTTGACATCTTCTCACGGGAGATCCTCTTGGTCTTCTTCGTTGAACACCGAGACGCGAGGCAACCGGCGGCTTCGAAGGGAAAACGACCTCTGCCCGTACACTAGGAAGAAAGGCGTCTACTTTGTGGCATTTGGGTGTGGTGCGGGCGACCACATCATCTTGGGAGTTCTTCCGTCCACCGCGCGCCCTTTTGTGAAGCCGATCAAATGCTCTTGTCTTGAGGCCCTTGACACTAAGCGTTGGCGCTCTGCTTGCCGTTGCTCATGGGATGGGCCACGAGGCAAAACATACCTTGGTGCCCATTTCATCGCGGAATTCCGGAAAGCCGCCTTTGGTGAATTGGGTCCGTTATCGGTGATGATGCGATTGGCGACTCCAAAGCGCGAAGATCCAGCGCATAAACTTGCGGCGGCAATGCAACGTGATGTACACGCCGCCGCGGCCTCAACCCGCCGTAAACTTATCGATGGCGGCGAAGAGGTGGGTGAAGCCCTGGCGTGAGACGGACCGGGATATCGGCCCCACCGCATAAGCGGCGAGAGGCGGGATGGTTTGCGAGCTTTGGGCTGGTCGGTGGATTTGCTGGCGAAGAACTCGACAAGCCGCGATGTCCTCACCGGCTCGCAAGCATCACGGAGGCGATGAGGCCAATAAAATCCTTGACGAACGCTTTACTGAGCTAGCGTTGGCCGGACATATGGCTCCGCACACGCCTCCTTGGATATCGAGAGCAAAGTTGCTCCCCTCTTCGAGTGATGCACTTCATAGAACTCCGTTTACGCCTCGACGATATAGGTCCCCACCTACCGGGTATAGCACTTGGCCTTACGTGCAATCTTCTCGGTTTGAGGCATCATCGTCGGGGATCACTTGGTCACGCAGAAGGCTAGGATAGGATCCATCCACCGATCTTCTGGCCAATGGCGGCGACCACTCGGTGCTTTCGCTGGGTACTCTCTTTGGGCCAAGCTTTTCGCCGGCTTTGGCCTTGGCGGCGCCATCTTCCCTCGGACACTGGGCCGAGGCGGCACGCGCTATCTTTCCCGGGCGGGGGCCATGACCGGCACCGCCTTCTCACTTTGGCCGGAGGCGCAGCGGCCTTCTTGTCGTCCCCCACTGGTGAGGCTGCGACAGCGACACCATCGTCCCCACCTGAATCGGGGTCACGATGGATGGTCGCGATAGCCTTCTTCGAAGACTCCGACCGGAACAGGAGCCCTTGAGGACGCAAGCTGCGAAAGCCCGTCCGCGAGGTGATTGTCGCGCCGGGGGACATAGATATATCCCAAACCTTCAAAATGACGCTCCATTTTCCCGACCTCCGCCAGTCGCGCCGCCATGGTGGGGTCGAACATTGGAACTCCTTCCGCTTGATTAATGACCAGCGAGGAGTCTCCCTTGACTTGAGCGCGCCGAATGCCCAACGCAAAGCGATCGCAATCCCGCCAGCAGACCCTCGTGATTCGGCTATGTTGTTTGTGGCTTTGAACTCGAGGCGACTACATCTTTGGAGGATGTCATTTGGTCGGGGAGACCAGACAACTCCGACCCGCGCTCTCAACTGGAAGAACCATCGAAGAACAAGGTCCAGGAGAGAGGCGGGAGCTTCTTCGGCACTGGAGTGGCGGGAGTCCATTCGGCGAACTCCGCCCGACCGACTTTTGATGGCGGTGCGAGGTGCTGATTTGAGGTTGAATTCCCTAGTTCCACCGCCCATTTTGCAATCCGCTCCTCTGCTTCTCGGTTGTGGAGGATCTCTCGCGAGGGTAGGCCATGACCACGGTAATTTCCGTCCTTGGAAATAATGGCGCGGCTTCTGGGCGCCACCAGATCACGTCTGACATCTTCGAGCTTCAGGTGTCGGGTCTCCGCCTCGTCTGACACCTTGTTGATGTAGTACACGGCCTTTGTCGCCTTCTCTTTCCATAATCGATCTGCGCTCACCACCTCGAGGTGGCAGCTATGTCTGAGACAACGGCTCACCCTGCCAGAAACCAAAGACCGGGGAGAGGAGAGGTACCGCTTCAACTCTTCAAACGCATACAGGCTTCTTGATCCACTCTAAGTGGTTTGTCTTCTTGGCTTAAGCAGAGGCAAGCTTTTTCTCCCGGTAGACAATGAATCACCCTAAGGAGGCGAGGCGATCGCCGGCGAATCGAACTTGCTTGAGTCGTCGGCGCTTCATGTGCTCGATGGTGATATCTTGTCGGGGTTGGCTTCAATGCCCATTTGGACACCGAGAAGCCCAATAGCTTCTTGGGTGGGCACACCAACACGCATTTTTCCGGGTTGAGCTTGAGCAATTCTTAGGAGGTTAGCAAAGGTTTCCTCCGTGTCTTGGATCGATTCTTCACTCTTTTGATCTTCACAACTAAATCATCAACGTAAACCTCAAGATTTCGCCCCTATCTGAGGCGGAAGGTAATGTGCATGTGCACGTTGGTAAGTGGAACCGGCATTTTTAAACCAAAAGCCATTCTTACATAACAAGATAGACACCCAGAAATTACAAAAGCGTCTTCTCTTCATCTTCAAGTGCCATGCTAATCTGGTGGTAGCCGAGCACGCATCCAAGAAGCACATTCGCACCGGCACCGTGAGTCAACGATGAGGTCGACTCGCGGCGAGGGTATGGATCCTTCTAGAGGCCTTGTTGAGGTCGGTGAAATCGACACACATGTGCCATTTCCGTTGGACTTCTTGGCGAAACACGAGGTTGGCGAGCCACTCGGATGAAGACCTCCGGACAATCCTGCGCTCAATAGCTTCTCTACCTCCTCTCGAATGGCATCTTGGCGCCGGGCGCTGCCTCCGGACCTTCTGCCGGACCGGGCGTGCGCTGGGAGCGTCATTATCGGTGCTCGATCACCTCCACGGGACCCGGTCATGTCGGACGGTTGCGAGGCGAACACGTCGAATGGGTGGAGGAAGGTGGCGCGTCTTCTATTGGCGCCGAGGTTGGCGCCAATGTTGATGGTCTTCGTTCGCCCCGCTCGGCGACCACCTTGACCTCACCGTGAGCGAGTGAGGCCTGGTCCGGCCCGAGGGCTCCCGAGGAAGTGGCGTCTGGGCGCCCGGCCGAGTGGCACCGGCCAGTCTGCGCGACCTTGAAGCAGCGCAAGGCCTCGGCCTTATCCACCTGGTCACAATGGGGCGGCCAGCCCCAACATCTTCACCATGTAACGCATAGTGGGTGGCCGCCATGAACTGGGCCAGCGCCGGGCCAAGTATGGCATTATAGGGAGGTCAAGTCGGCGACCTCGAAATGCACCAACTCGGTGCGATAGTTATCCCTCTCCCCGAAGGTGATGGGAGGCGACTTTGACCTAGGGGCATCAAACCAGACCTCTGGGGCTACCTCAAGAAGGGCGGTGGGCGCAGAGATCTGCCGGGATCTCAAGCGCCAGAACAGGGAGGAGGACAGAGGTTGATAGAACTCCCTCCGTCCACCAAAGACGCGGGTGAGCCTGCGTTCGAGCGGTTGGCTTACACTACGACGGAGATGCCCCAGCCGTTGGCGCCCTCGGGATGGTCGGCGACTAAAGGTGGCGTTTGCTCGCACCACTTCAAAGATCCGACCCGCCCCCGAGCTTGATGTGGTGGCACACACTTCCCTCTTCAGCCGTTTGTAAGCGGCGTTGGAGGGGAAGGTGGACAAACCACCATGGATATAGGCCACCACGTGATCGACCTGCTGGAAGGCCAGCGGGGGATCTTCATCTTGATCATTGTCGGGGCGGCGTTCCTTGAGCCGCTTCTCCACCATCTTGTCCACGACCGGCAGTTGTCTAGGTCATAGGTATTGGTCTTATGTATCGGCGCATGGGCTCGCCCTCCTTTTATTCTTGTTGCCGTTCCCACGATCATGGGCGGTCATCGCGCCTATCGCGGCGATCGTTGCGCGATCACGACGGTAAATCCACGCCGCTCACGGTGATCATCACGCCCGTCGCGGGCGGTTGCGCTTCCGAGGCGCGGATCTTCTTCGTCGTCGCGCTTCGGCGGCGGACTCTGCTGGTCTCTCCGCCTCGCGCTTCGCGCCTTCTTACTGCACGACGGAACCCTTCGAGGTCCGGCCTCGCCCTTGCCTTAGCCACCCTTGGAGCGGCGGCTGCCCCTCGCCGCCGCGGCCGCGCCACTTATGTGCGAGGAGAGAAGAGCTCGGAGGTGGAGGTGATGCAATGCAGTGGCCATCTTCTCCTTCATCTTCGCGATCGCGTACACCCTCTCTGGCGATGACGACCGATTGCTCGGAGATGTGGGGGATTGTGTTGCGGCGATGGCGAAATCGCCGGATGAAGTCGCGGCGACTCCCCTTCTCTTGCTCCAGGCGTGGAGGTGCGTCCTCCACGCCTCCACGCTTAAAGGAGCCACGAAAGTTGGCGGCGAAGAGGTCGCTAACTTACCCCACGAGTGCACCGATCCTCGGGGAGATTTGCACGAGGCGGGCGAGCCGTTAAGGCTGTTGGGAGGTAGTTGGCCATGACCTTTTCAGATCCGCCACCGCCCGCACCGTCGTGTAGATTTGGAGAACTCCTCGGGTTGGTGGTGCGTCATATTTTTCTATGGCCGGGCGGAACTCGTCACAGCCACGCCACGCGGGCAGCCTGGCCGGAGAAGGCTCGCACCCGCCGTAGAGGGAGCCGAGCCGCTCATCGGGAGCCTGGTCCGGAGACCGTTCATGGGAGCGCGAGGCCCGGCTCCTTGGAGAGTCGGAGGAGTGAACCTCCTCCTTGGCCCGAGAATGAGAGCCACGGGGGGGACTCTCATCGTCAGCCGCTACCCGCTTACCGTGGCAGCGTTCTTGGTCCGGGTGGCGCGGCAGGCGACCGCGAAGGTCATCACCGCGCTGCCGGCGGCTCTCGTCAAGATGAGAGCGGAGGTCCCCACGGTTCCTCGGGGAACCGGGACCGGTACTGCGCGCGCCCTTTCCTTGACCCCGGCCCCCCTGGCCAGGGCCTTTCTCGTTAGGGCGGCTGGAGGCCTGAGAGCGCCCTGCATGCGCCTTAGGCGTCAAGGTACGACCGGTACCTGACTGGCCGGGAGGCCCTACCTGCCGGGCCAAGCGTCCGAGGCGGCGATGCTCGCAGCCTACGGAGTGGCCGGGAGTCTCTGCAAACTCCGAGGGTGGTCGAAAAGCACGGCTGCGTGCAAGTTACGGGCAGGGTCGCCTCCATGGCCACTGCGGCGACGGGCTGCCCCCCGCCTAAGGGAGCAAGCGGCGCCGCTGCTGGGCGGGTGAGACGGTCCCTCGGCCGCGTGATGGCCGGAGGCGCCTTGGTCGTCGCTTCGCCCGCGATATTCGATGCCGAGATCCGCCATCTTCGATGCACGGCTTGCTTCCAAATCACGGACGCCAAATCCGCCGGGAGTTAGCCAGAAACCAACCACTAGCCCCCTACAGCGCTACTGCCGGCGATTCCGCTCGACAGTCTCGAGTCTCTGACCGGGTTTGGTTCTAAGGAGGGCGTCTTCATGCAATAGCTAAACCTAGAGGTGAAAACCCTAGAGACTCCCCGCGAGGGATTCGCCTATGAACTAGGATGACACAAAGATTTTACCTGTGTTCAGCCCCTTTGCCTTGGGTAATAGCCTTACTTCTTTCGATTGTTTAAAGAGTGTTTTTGAAGGAGTCAAGACAAAGCCTTTGGGTTACAAGTTTTCTCTTAGGCTCTACTACGGAACTCTCGCTTGCTTGTTCTTCAACCTTGGCCCTTTTCCCCATGCACCCGAGGGCCCTTATATAGGCCAGGCCAAGGCGGTACCAAGGAGGTCATCATGCTTATCTTCATACATTTATTACCCCTTCCGTCTTTGTCCCGTTCCTCCAAATCATTAAATGTCGGCGCGTGGCCGCTTCCGTCCGCCCGGATGTGACCCCTTCTTGACGGGTTGGTGAGGCGTCGAGGAATGGGCTTGTAGCGTAAATCCTTGCGCTTGATAGGTTCGACACCGCCGTCTGTCGCCCGAGCGGTATGGCGGGGAGAAGGAGCCTTGAGGTGAAGCCACCTCGCACCACCTTTTTGTCTTGCGACGGGCGAACAGGCGTGCTCGCCCACCTGCTCGCCGGGCGCCACGTGGACCGACCGCCGGGCGAGCAGGGCGTGCTCGCCCACCTGCTCGCCGGGCGCCACGTGGACCGACCGCCGGGCGAGCAGGGCGTGCTCGCCCACCTGCTCGCCGGGTGCCACGTGGGTCTGTCATGTTGACCGCCGTGTTGACTGCTTTTGTGCGGCGGAGAGGGTACCCCAGCGCAGAGTACGCTGACACCTGGCATGCCTAAAGTGGTTAGGCAGGCTATGCTCGCGGATCTTCGTGGAGGTTGGGAGAAGAAGGAGAACGAAACGGAGCACCTTCATGAGGAGGCTTGCGACGATTAGGCCACCGACTACCGTACCAAGCAAGGGCAGCCCAAGATGGCCCTAAGGGCCTCCAAAAGAAGAAGCTTACCTCAAAGCCAAGGTTTGACCCTAAGATTGGGGTCTACATTCAAACAGGGGGTGAAGCAGATACTTGGGAGGGCACGTCCAAGTGGTTCCATACAAATACAATTTCGAGAAAGAAGGTCAAATGTATACTTCATAGGTATACAACGCTTTTAGGTTTTTAAGTTGAAAATCTTACGATGATTGTACTAACCTTTTACGTCCGCTATGGACAGGTGCACTTAAGATGACGCAGGAGCTAGGCCTATGGATTCGTACACCAAGGGGTCATGAGATCGATAGAAAGTACTGATATGTAGTCATGTGTGTCAATTTTACTTCATATTTATCATTTTTATGATAATATATATTGATTGTTTACCAAATGTAATCGTTAAAATCTAAAAAACTGTCGAAATGTTGTTGAAATTTCTAAATTTGTGGTCATTTTTGTATAAATACTTGGTATTTTTCATTCAAACAAATAGGAAATGTACATAAATGGTTGCGTGATTGTTTCATATTTTTTTCTAATTTTTTGAGAGCTTCGGAAGACTATTTTTTCACTCGGTTCAATCTCGTAAATCCTAGTCTAAAAAATCCCAGATTTGAATTTTGTTTTTTTGATTTCATCCAAAATTTCAACATCTCATCGAAATTTCACAATATGGTCGCCTAGGGGATAATATTTGAACCCCCACATATATCGTACATCAACTATAGTAATACTAAGTATACAGGGGTCTATAAATTCTAAGTAATGTTAGCGTGTGGGGTACTTCACTAACCTAACTAATTCTTTTTCTAACCTACCTCCATGAGACAATGAGCTTTGCAAAAGCTGCACACAGCTCTTCCCGTGTACACACCGTGTACACCAATTAAAAAAAGTCACGAAAATTCTGAAAAAAATTGTAGATGTACTTCATAGATTGCTCTACCTATGTATGAAATTTCAAAATCAAATTCATTATATATCGAGAGTTATAAAAAAGAGAAAATTTTGATAAATTTAAAGCGAGCGACTACTGTTACGATACATGGGTGGATCTCCTCGTGGCACGGCGTAGATCTGGCCTCGACGAATGGGAGACTCGCGTGCTGCGACGGAGGAGGCAGCGACGCTGTCTGCTTGAACGCTCTGAATCCCTCCTTTTTCGTCTGCGATTGCTTAGCTCGATCTGACGAGGCAGCCAGCACAAGCTGTGCATCACCAGTAGCAGCAGTACTACTCCGTACTAGCTATTTCTGTCGACGCAGCTGCTGCTACCTGTACATGGGGACGATCTCGCATGGGAGATGCCCCCTCCTAATCGTCCGTTCGTATTTTCACGAATCTTGACGCAATATCGGACGCTGGTGTCTTACGTAGAAAGACCGCCGGTGGATTTTTATTTCTGAACTAGCCTAACAAAAGTCAAACATCATTTCTTTAGATTTAAGTCTTTTCACATTCGCGATGGATCTCAAATACGATTTTGGCAGATGTATGGATTGGGAACAACGCCCTTAGTGTACAGTACCCTCGACTTTTTCACATTGTCTGGAAAAAACATACCACAGTGGTTGAAGTAATGTGTTCTGTACAACTTAATATATCTTTTCGTAGGGCAATTACGGGAAATAATTTAATGACCTGGCATGAGATTGTTGCAAAAATTGGTAGGGTGCAATTATCCTTAGACCGGGAAACTTTTCAAGGGACCCTACATTAAAATGGATAATTCTCTGTTCAATCAATATATATAGCTTTAGTGTATCAAAATATCCCAGTTACAAACCGACATTTGTGGAAGCTTAAGGTTCCTCTAAAAATAAAGATTTTCCTATGATACCTACGTCGTAGGGTGCTTTTGACAAAGGATAACCTTAGTAAAAGAAATTGGAATGGTAGCAAAAAATATCGTTTTTATAATAACGAGGAAATTATACAACACCTATTTGTTGACTGCCAGTTTGCTCATTTCGCATAGCGTGTCATACAAACGGCTTCTAATCTACAACCTCCTAAAAGCATGAACAATTTATTTGGGAGCTGGTTAGTGGGGTTGGGAAAAGATTTAAGGGCTCACATTTTGGTCGGGGCTGCCGATTTGTGTTGGTCAATTTGACTATGTCGAAATAATATGGTGTTTGATAAACAAGGAGTTGCTAATCCATTGCAGGTTGTATACTTTTACACCAATTAGTTGGGCTCATGGTCGGTGTTGCAGCGTTCGAAGACTCCAAAGTGATGTTATTAGCATGCAGATCACTAGAGATTGTACTCAGGGATCTCTTCAGCAGACATGGGTGAAGATTTAGTAACAGACTATGTGTGGATCTTGTAGTGCGGCGATGATTTGCGCAACGTCTGTCTCCTCTTGGACCACCCCCCAGTGAAATTTGCAGGAGACACCCCAGCCACGCCGTGGCTACGGGACATTGCTTCCCTGATAGACGCGGCTCAGCTCCGTGTGAGGGCGCCTGAGCAGCCGGGTACCTCCGGTGCCCCACTATCAGGGTTGCGTGCCGATCGCACCCAAGCTTCCAGCCACCTGAGCGGGAAGTGCTCTAGCTAGGAGGGCCGGAGCAAAGGAAAGGGCTTGTTGGACGCGGACCCCGCTAGTGCGGGGGGTCGCGCGGCTGCCGACGTATCGCCTCGCACGTCTCCCGGGCACCGGGGAAGCCGTGAGGATTTGAGGGCTCAGTTGGAGAAGCGTCGCCGGCAGCGCGGCGATGATTTGCGCAACGTACTGCAGCGCCATCGCACGCAGGGGCAGGGCCGCTATGGGCGGATGGCTCCTGATGGCAACAGCTCCTCCAACGATACCCACTCTCGGGATAAGGAGGAGGCCCTCTCCTCCGAATCCTTGGGGAGCCGAGATTCGCGCTCCCCGGCCGAGGTTCAGGTGGACGGCGTAGCTCCCCCTACGGCATCGGGTGCCAAGCCTTCTCCAGTCGGCTGCGCCGCGTTGCATGGCCGGTGAGGTTTCGGCCGGCGTCCATCAAGAAGTATGATGACACCACCAACCCGGAGGAGTTCTTGCAGATATACACGATAGTGGTGCGGGCCGCGGGCGGGTTTGAAAAGGCCATGGCCAACTACTTCCCAACAGCCTTGACGGGATCTGTCCGTTCTTGGCTGTTGAACCTACCACGAGGGTCGGTGCACTCGTGGAAAGAATTGTGTGACCTCTTCGTCACCAACTTCCAAGGCTCATACACACAGCCGGGCGTGGAGGATGATCTCCATGCCCTCGAGCAGGAGAAAGGGGAGTCGTTGCACGACTTCATTCGACGGTTTAGCTACTATCGCAATACAATCCCCAGGATCTCCGAGCAGTCGGTCGTTATCGCCTTCCGAAGGGGCGTCCGGGACCACAAGATGCGGGAGAAGATGGCCACCCGCAACGTCACCATCACTTCCAAGCTATTCTCCCTGGCACACAAGTGCGCACGGGCGGCGAAAGCTCAGAGGAAGGCGCCCGGACCGGCCGGCGGTCACGGCGAAGATGGAGCTGGGACCTCGAAGGGTCTCGTCTCCACGAGTAGGAAGAGGAAGCGCGGGGCGGCTGAGCTTGGACAGGTCCTGACCACAGAGCGCGAGCACAGGGAAACCCAGTCGCGGTGGTGCGACCGTCGCGACTGGTGAGACGATCGCCGCGGTCGACGGGACGACCGCCACGAGGAGAAGGAGGGCAAGTCCAACTGACTGATCCACCGGTCCAACACACACGACCTGGCTAGCTGCTAGGTTGTGAGGAAGATGGTGGAGCAGCGCCTCAAGGAGCGTCGTCCTCGCGACGACAACCAGGCTGAAGACCCCGCTCCGTTGGCCTTCCAGCGGGCGAAACACACGGTGGCATATATACACGGTGGCTCGGCCACCTACCCCTCCAACACGAGGTACAAGCGGCTGATGAGGGAAGTCTATGCCGCGATCAGAGCTCGAGCCTGTGGGCGTAGATCAAGTGGCCTGAGGAACCGATCACCTTCAGTCGGGCCGACTACCCTGAGAGCACTACCGGCCTGGGTCACCTTCCAATCGTGGTTTCGCCCACGATTCGGAATGTGAAGCTTGGGCGGGTGCTGGTGGACGGAGGGAGCTCCATCAACCTCTTGTCCTCCAAAGCGTTTTGGGTGATCTAGATATCACTACGAGCCGCGCCTGCCCCCGCTTTCTACGGGTTACCCTGTGGCTCGCCTGCCCTCGGGCAGTCGCGCCCCGTGACCTTTGGGGACAAGAGCAACTACCGCACGGAAGTGGTGGACTTTGAGGTCGTCGACTTCGACCTTCTGTACAACGCCCTGCTTGGCCAACCAGCGTTGGCCAAGTTCATGGCCGCAACCCACTATGCGTACATGGTGATGAAGATACTAGGGCCGGTGGCCCCATAGTCATCCGGGTGGACAGGCCAGAAGCCTTGCGCTGCCATAAGCAGGCATTAGATCTGGCCGGCGCCACCTGTGCTAGGCAAGCCAATGCTGCCTGCCCGGGAGCCCCTCCAGCGAAGACCCGTGCCTCGCCCGGTTCGTCCGATGAGGTTAAGGTGGTCTCCCTGAATGTGGTCGAGCCCGAGAAGACCGTCAAGGTGGGCGCCCACCTTGGCGCCAAATAGGAAGGCGCGATCGTCACCTTCCTCCGGTCTAACTCCAACGTGTTTGCCTGGCAACCGTCCGACATGACTGGGGTCCCTAGGGAGGTGATCGAGCACCGATTGGCAACGCTTCCAAGAGTGCGCCCGGTCCGACAAAAGGTCTAGAGACAGGCATCAGAGCGACAAGATGCCATTCGGGAGGAGGTAAAGAAGCTACTACGCGCGGGCATCATTAGGGAGGCCTCTCACCCCGAGTGTCTTGCCAACCCTGTGCTCGTCAAGAAGTCCAACGGGAAGTGGCAGATGTGCGTCGATTTCACCGACCTCAACAAGGCCTGCTTGAAGGATCCGTACCCTTTGCCGCACGTTGATCTCATCGTTGACTCTACGGCGGGATGCGAGCTGCTGTGCTTTCTGGATGCGTACTCCGGGTACCACCAGATTAGTATTGCGGCGGAGGATGAAGAAAAAACCGCTTTTGTAACTCTGATGGGTATTTATTGTTATATCAGAATGGCATTCGGGTTAAAAAATGCTGGTTCTACTTATCAGCGTGCCATACATACTTTCTTCCGTTCGTAGATAGGACGGAACCTCAAGGTGTACATCGATGACCTGGTGGTGAAAGTTAAGAAGGGCAAGGGACTGATCGGAGATCTGGAAGAAACCTTCGCCAACCTCCAGAAGAATTGTCTGAAGCTCAATCCAGAGAAGTGTGTGTTCAGCGTGCCCTCCGGGAAAGTGCTAGGGTTCCTTGTGTCCAACTGGGACATTGAGGCCAATCCTGACAAGATAGCGGCTATCGAGCACATGAAGCTGCCAACTCGGCTCAAGCAAGTGCAGTGTCTCGTTGGTCGACTGGCGTCCCTCGGGCGGTTTATTGCTCGCTTGGGAGAAAGGAGTCTACCCCTATTTAAACAGTTGAAGAAGACCAACTACTTTGAATGGACCCCGGAGGCCCAGCAAGCGTTTGAAGACTTGAAGAAGTACCTCTCCTCCCCACTCTTTGGTCGGTCGCCCCTAAGCTTGGCGAGTTGTTGCTCAGATATCGCAAAGAACCCCTGCAGTGGTGAGCGTGGTACTAGTGGCGGAGAGGGAAGGCATCCAGAAGCCGGTCTACTACGTCAGCAAGGTGCTACATGAGGTAGAGACCAGATACCCACAGGCACAGAAGATGTTGTACGCCATCCTAGTGGCGTCCAGGAAACTACGACACTACTTCCAGGGATGGGAGATCACAGTGGTCATTGCCTATCACCTGCGAGAGATCCTCCACAATTGGGAAGCCGAAGGTCGCGTCGCCAAGTGGTCGGTAGAGCTGGGGGAGTTCTGCCTCAAGTTCACCCCCCGCACTGCTATCAAGAATCAAAGACTGGCGGAGTTCGTCACCGAGTGGACTCCCGCTACTCCTGAAGCTGAAGGGATACCCGTGCCTTCTCCCTGGACTTTATTTTTTGACGGCTCCTTCAGGCTCGAGGGCGCGAGGGCTGGGGCTGTCCTGGTCTCCCCGACCGGCGACATCCTTCAGTACGTGATCGTCTTGGACTTCAAGGCCATCAATAACACCGCCAAGTACGAAGGTTTGTTTGGCGAGCTGCCCCCGCGCTAGGCGTTAAGCGTCTCGTCTCAAGTTAAAGGCGACTCCCTGCTGGTCATCAATCAAGTGCGAAAGGAATTTCAATGTCCTGACCCCGCCATAGCCGCATACCTGGCGGAGGTCAGGAAGATGGAGCGCCGCTTCGAAGGACTGGGGTATATCCATATCCCCCAGCGTGACAACCATATGGCGGACGGGCTTTCACAGCTCGCATCGTCAAGAGCCTCTGTTCCGATCGGGGTCTTTGAAGAAAGACTTACACGACCGTCCGTCGCTGCCCCCGTTCATGGTGGGGACGATGGTGCGGCTGTCTCAACATTCGACTCAGGTGGGGAAGGCGGTGCAGCTGTCGTGGCCTCCAGTTCAGGGAGGGAAGGCAGCGCGCCCGCCTGAGCCCCCGGTTCTGGGAGGGAAGACGGCGATGCTGCCGGTGCGGCACCCGGGGAAAAGCCTGGCCAAGCGGAGTACCCAGGCGATCACCACGTGATCGCTACACTTAGCTGGGAAGGTCAGTGGATGGATCCGATCCTAATCTTCCTGTGGGACCAAGTGATCCCCGACGATGATGCGTCAGCCGAGAAAATTGCACGTAAGGCCAAGTGTTATACTCTGGTAGGTGGGGACCTATATCGCCAGAGTAGAAACGGAATTCTTCTGAAGTGTATCACTCGGGAAGAGGGGAGCAACCTGCTCTCTGATATCCATGGAGGCATGTGCGGGAACCATATGTCCAGTCGGACGCTGGTCAGAAAAACGTTCCACCAAGGATTCTATTGGCCTACTACCCTCCAGGATGCTTGCGAGCTGGTGAGGAGATGCGAGGTGTGCTAATTCTACGCCAGGCAGATCCACCGACCAGCCCAAGCGCTACAAACCATCCCACTCTCTTGGTCGTTCGTGGTCTGGGGGCTGGATATCCTAGGCCCATTCTCGCAGACCACAGCGGGCTTCACCCATCTGTTCATCGCCATCGACAAATTCACCAAATGGGTCGAAGCCAAGGCAATGCATGCCATCACGACCTTCGCTGCCATCAAGTTCATGCGTGGGATCTTCACCCGCTTTGGAGTCGCCAACCGCATCATCACCGACAACGGCACCCAGTTCACCAGCACGGTATTCCTGGAGTTCTGCGAAGAGATGGGCACCAAGGTGTGTTTTGCCTCGGTGGCCTGCCCCAGGAGCAATGGCCAGGCGAAGCGTGCCAACGCGTTGGTGTTGAGGGGCCTCAAGACCAGAGCGTTTGACCGGCTCCACAAGCGGGGACCACAGTGGACAGACGAACTTCCGGCGGTGTTGTGGTCGCTTCGAACCACACCCAGCCGGGCGACCGGAGAAACACCTTTCTTCCTGGTCTACGGGGCTAAAGCTGTTCTTCCGTTCGAGTTATCTTTGGGCTCCTCGTGCGTTTCAACGTTTAGCGAGAAGGGCCAGGAATATCAGCGTCGAGAAGAAGTCAACCTTCTGGAGGAGGTGCGTGATCGAGCAGCTCTACGTGCTGCTCGGTATCAGCAAATCCTCAGGCGGTACCACTGTAACATCCCAAAATTTGGAGTTTCGGAATGTTTAAAATAAAAAATGAACCATTTGCCTTTTTCTCGAATTAATCGAAGCTTAATTTGAATTTTCTAATAATGAGAATATTTAATTTGATTAATCTATGCATCAAATCAAAGGTTTCCAGTTTTTGTTGGGTTCCTTATGCTCCAAGGAATTTTTCTGCATTTTTGGAGATTTTTCTGAATTTATTTGTTATTTATTTGAATTTATTTGTATTTATTGGAATTTCTGGAGTTTTATTAAATCAGAAAATGATTTTATTTCCCATTTTCCTCTTCGGGTTGAATCCTTCTGGCGGCCCAATCCTATTCCTAGTTAAGACTACCTACACCGGAGATAAATTGGCAGAATTATATATGTTAAGAATTGTCAGCCTTCATGGAGTGCCTAAGAAGATTGTCTCCGATAGAGGAACCCAGTTTACCTCTCGTTTTTTGCAGAGTTTGCATGAAGTTATGGGGACTCATCTCAGGTTTAGTACCGCTTATCACCCTCAAACTGATGGACAGACTGAGCGTGTGAACCAGATTCTTGAAGATATGTTGAGAGCCTGTGTCTTAACCTATGGTGCAAAGTGGGACAAGTGTTTGCCCTATGCAGAGTTCTCTTACAACAATAGCTATCAAGTCAGTTTGCAAATGTCTCCTTTTGAAGCCTTACATGGAAGAAAGTGCAGAACCCCTCTCAATTGGAAGGAGACTGGAGAAAGACAGTTATTTGGTCCTGCCATACTGCAAGAAGCCGAAGAGCAAGTGCAGTTAATTTGAGACAAGTTGAAGATAGCTCAAAGCAGGCAGAAGAGTTATGCAGATAATCGTCGCCGAGATTTGAGTTTCGAACCTAATGATTATGTGTACCTTAGAGTCACACCTCTCAAAGAAGTTAAGAGATTTTAAGTAAAAGGAAAGCTTGCCCCTAGATATGTTGGACCGTTCAAAGTTTTGGAAAGAAGAGGAGAAGTTGCCTACAAGCTTGAGTTGCCTCGTTCCTTCGCGGGAATCCATGATATGTTCCACGTGTCGCAGTTGAAGAAGTGTTTGCGAGTGCCAAAAGAGCAGATGTCGTTGGAAGCCATCGACTTGCAAGAGGATCTCACCTATAAGGAGCAGCCAATGAAGATTTTGGATGTTGCAGAGCGCATCATGAGAAGCCAGATCATCCGTTTTTGTAAGGTCCAGTGGAGCAACCACTCAGAAGAAGAAGCCACTTGGGAGCGAGAAGAGGATCTGAAGTTCGAGTTTCCCCACCTATTCTCTAGCCAGCTCGAATCTCGGGGTCGAGATTCCATTTAAGGGGGGAGGTTTGTAACATCCCAAAATTTGGAGTTTTGGAATGTTTAAAATTAAAAAAATGAACCATTTGCCTTTTTCTCGAATTAATCGAAGCTTAATTTGAATTTTCTAATAATGAGAAGATTTAATTTAATTAATCTATGCATCAAATCAAATTTCACAATTCGGTCGCCTAGGGGATAATATTTGAAACCTCGCCCTCGGCATATCGTACATCAACTATAGTAATACTAAGTATACAGAGGTCTATAAATTCTAAGTAAAGTTAGCGTGTGGGGTACTTCACTAACCTAACTAATTCTTTTTCTAACCTACCTCCGCAGACAATGAGCTTTGCAAAACTGTGCACACAGTCCTTCCCGTGTACACACCGTGTACACCAATTAAAAAAAGTCACAAAAATTCTGAAAAAAATTGTAGATGTACTTCATAGATTGCTCTACCTATGTATGAAATTTCAAAATCAAATTCATTATATATCGAGAGTTATAAAAAAGAGAAAATTTTGACAAATTTAAAGCGAGCGACTACTGTTACGATACATGGGTGGATCTCCTCGTGGCACGGCGTAGATCTGGCCTCGACGAATGGGAGACTCGCGTGCTGCGACGGAGGAGGCAGCGACGCTGTCTGCTTGAACGCTCTGAATCCCTCCTTTTTCGTCTGCGATTGCTTAGCTCGATCTGACGAGGCAGCCAGCACAAGCTGTGCATCACCAGTAGCAGCAGTACTACTCCGTACTAGCTATTTCTGTCGACGCAGCTGCTGCTACCTGTACATGGGGACGATCTCGCATGGGAGATGCCCCCTCCTAATCGTCCGTTCGTATTTTCACGAATCTTGACGCAATATCGGACGCTGGTGTCTGGTGATCTATATATCCTCAGAAAAATAAATATAGGGAATAAACTCCTTTCTTATGTAGAAAGACAGCCAGTGGACTTTCATTTCTGAACTGATCTAAGGAAAGTCAAACATTATTTCTTTAGATTTGAGTCTTTTCATATTCGTGATGGATGTTAAATACGATTTTGACAGGATGTATGGATTAGAAACAACACTCTTAGTGTATGGTAACCTCGACTTTTTCACATTGTCAGGAAAAAGCATACCATAGTGGCTGAAGTAATGTGTTCTGTACAACTTAATATATCTTTTCGTAGGGCAATTACGGGAAATAATTTAATGGCTTGGCATGAGACTGTTGCAAAAATTGCTTGGGTGCAATTATCCTTAGATCGGGAAACTTTTCAAGGGACCCTACATTAGAATGGATAATTCTCTGTTCAGTCAATGTATACTGCTTTAGTGCCGAGCTGGGTTTCGGACCATACCGTGCCCGCTGTGTCTCGAGCCGGCCCAAAAAAACCCGGCCCGAGTCGTCACTTTTTCAGGGACTTGGATCCATGGTGTTGACGACATTTTCGAGGCTACTATAGAAACTCAAGTAGCTGTTTGCATTTTAATGATTACCGCCAAATGCAATCTGGAATAAGAGTGACGTCGGTATGTACAATAAAGCTACCTTAGTTTACTTTTAGTATGTTTATATCAATTTTATTCTATATAAAAGAGTGAGAAAAGAGGAGAGAGAAGAGAGCTGGCTCTTATTTAGTAGTAAGCATTGCATGGGAGCATAGATGATTAGTTATGTATAAGAGAGAAGAGATAGTTAATGCACAGTATCTAGAGGCAGCTTTTAGAGATAGCTATTGTATAAGTTAGCTTTAGTGCTTACTCTAAATGACGTGGATAGAAGATAAAGTATATAGATGGCTTTATTATTGTACTTGCCTATAAATTGGAATGAAAAATTAGATTACCGCCTAAATTGTTGCTGCCTGGTAAATCCACATGAAAGTGAGTCGCCATGAATAGAGCAGCAACGAGTTCTCCTCTCCCAACAAGTTGGCATAGGGACAAACCAATTAACAACGGAGTCAACAATGTCAGACCTTAACGAACCATTACCTGGCCACAATGGTAATAGAGATAAGCTTCCAACTATTGTTGTTTTATCAATTTTTTTTGTGCACGAGTGATTAGTTTTTCATATTTTTACCATATCGTGTACAGATGTTCCAGACCTTAATGAGCCCACAGCTGAACGCAATTTTGACTAGCATAATCAACCTCATAGTCTTGATGAAAATGCAGGTTAACTACTCATTCTTCTTCTTTCGCATGAATTGCTGCTCATTTTTTTTGACACTGCATCACAGTTTATATTTTTCATTAAAATTGCATTCACTACTACAAAACACCAAATAGGTGACGATATATCTGTGTCGGTTTTTTGGAACCGACACAAATGAAGTTAACACTTAATTGGTGACGGTCTATCTGGGTCGTTTTTTGAACCGACACATATAAAGTTTTTGTGTCGGTTCTAAACTTCAAAATGGCGGGAACACTATTTGTATTGGTCCGTAAATGAAGCCGATACAAATAGTTACTTATTAATATCGGTTTTAATTACAAACCGACACAAATAGTTTTCCTATTATTTGTGTCAGTTTGTTAATGGAATTAGCACAAATAATAACTTATTTGTGTCCGCTGTAAATAAAACCAATACAAATGATTGAATATTTGTGTTGGTTCTAATTAAAAACCGATACAAATAATACAGGCTATAAATATTGTGCTTACTGTAGCTCACAGCTCCATGGTCTTCCTCCTCCTGAGAGCAAACCCAAAGTTTAATATTTTACATTCTATTTGGAAGATTTCTTATGCTTGTACTTCCTCTAGGTGTTCCAAGGTGTGTAATTTATTCTCCTCTCTTGATTTGTGGTGATCTAGTTGCAATTTAATGTTTAGATCTAGTTTAATTAAGGTTAATTTATATATAGTTGAAATTAAGGTTTAGATTTTGTTTGTTTTTATTTTCCTAGCATTTTTTAGATGATGAATTTATTACCTAGCTCCATTAGATGAAGTTTTGCCTAACTTTATATAATATAGATTAAATTATATCCATCTACTATTTTTAGCTAATTAATTATTATCAAACATATATTAAATTTAATACATTAAGATATTATATTTTAATAAGCATTGATTTGTAGTGATCTAGTTGCAATTTAATGTTTAGCTAGTTCAATTAAGGTTAATTTATATATAGTTCAAATTAAGGTTTTGATTTTGTTTGTTTTTATTGACTTAGCATTTTGTAGATGATGAATTTATTACCTAGCTCCATTAGATGAAATTTGCCCAGCTTTATATAATATAGATTAAAATTATGTCCTACTATTGTTAGCTAATTAATTATGATCAAGCGTATATTGAATTTAATTAATTAAGACTTTATATTTTAATAAGCATTGATTTGTGGATTGTAGTTGCAATTTAATGTTTAAACCTAGTTCAATTAAGGTTAATTTATATATAGTTCAAATTAAAGTTTAGATTTAGTTTGTTTTTATTGATAACCGTTTATATTAATTAATTGTAGATGGACCGGATATAGATGTACATTGCAGACCATTACAGCTAAGAATATATCGACAGCGTCTTTGCTTTTCTAAGAGCTGCTGAGGAGGTCAAGTTGCAAAAGAAGAAGAAATACATACATTGTCCATGCATTGACACTACAACAGGAACACCCCTTTAACAACGGATACATAGCAACACATGATGTTATGCATTGCAAGCAACAGGGTGGCAACGCTTGCAAAGCGTTGCAAACATCATCCATGGGGTTAAACAACCAGTGGCAACATTTGTCAACTGTTGCAAGAATCATCTGTAGATCGCTTTGTTTTTTTGGCCGGATCCGTATTAGACCCTTTTGTTTCCGCCGGTGTGAACCTTTGTTTTTTTGATTGCGTGTAGGATTTCCGTGTGGTGTAGGCTTCCAGTCAACCGTGTCCATGTGCAACAAAATATTTGCAATAGAAAAGTAGAAGCTGGGGCTCGAACCCAAGACTTGACACTAATCATCGCACCGCGCTAACCAACCAAGCTGTGAATCGTTTCAGATTAGGAATTTAACATTGCCTAATTATTGGATCTACGAACAGGGGTGTGTCCTCACGGCCCAAACATCACGCATCAATCCGGCGGCGCTTGCTTGACGAGGCGGGGCACCACCACCAAGCATCTCGGCGAGAAACATCCGGCGAGCTCACGCCGCGCCAGCCATGACCCTCCGTCCCGATCCCGCCCGATCTGAGTTCACGCCACCGTCAGCTGCCGCTCCCACCCGCCCGTCGGTCGTCGCCCCCGCGGTGCAGATCCTCAACTTTGTGGCAGATCCTCCCCTTCCCGACGCACCGTAGATCCCACCGTCGACAGGCGACATCGGCACGGCCAGCCGCCGCTCGGCCCGCTCCCACCCTCGGCATAGCCCACCGGCCGCCACCCCCAGCCCCCTGCGCTTGAGGCCAGGGGTGAAAATGTGTCGGGTACTACCCGACGGGTACCCGACCCCGTTCAGGTCGGGTCAGGGAAAACCAGATTTTTTTTGTCCCCGTCGGTTTCGGGTTCAGATTCGGATATTACCCGTTCGCGTCTGGTCGGATTCAGGTCGGATATGGGATGGGTGATACCCGAAATTTTCGGATCGGGTTCGGATACCCTATCGGGTATCCGTTGTTCCACCCGCTCCAATGTCTAATAATACTCCCTCTGCCGACTGCCGTGCGGACCCTGCCTGGAGGCCCTCAGTCCCGTTCCCGTAGCAGCCCCCGCCCCTCAGGCCTCCTCATCGCCCACCGCTCACAATCCCAACCCTTCATCAATTCAAGGGTTTAATGGAGAACTCGGACAAATCTTTTGCCTAATGTAGAAGGGAACTGCACTAGTCAGAGAGAGTTTAATCATTAGGCAACATTTATTAATCTTTTCATTAGGCAACATTTATTTTCATCGCCCACATCGCCCACCGCTCACAATCCCAACCCTTCATCAGTTGCCTAATATTTATTTTCATTCTTGGATGTGCAAGTTGCAGTCAATTGTTATTGGCACTATATTGTCTTTATCATCTCATAACAATGTAGATCGTAAAATTAATAGGCTTTCCAAACACATTCGTGAAGTGGACATCCTAATGTAGTCTAGACATGATTCATCCTTGTATCTTGCTGGTAGTCTGTCCTTTGGTGCTCAAATTATGTTGTCTTGACTTGATTCATCCTTCAATTGTAAGTGCTATCTTTTAGAGCTAAAACTATGTTGTATAGATTTGATTCATCCTACTATCTTAGGTACTATCTTTTCGGTGCTCAAATTACATTGTTTATCATTTCTTTCAAGTCTGATGGGAATTATATGAGAAAAGAAACCACAATAACTTCAGAGAGAAACAATAGATTCTTAATTTCAGCAGAATGACAGAACCTGAGTTATAATCATCATTTTTTACATTTCATTTGCCTTTTCTTTTGAAGCTATGCATTACGGTAGCTGTGGAAAAGTTAGCATTGCGCTTCTGCTATTATGAACATCACATGATCTAAAAGAGAGTATCTTATGCTATTATGTATTAGATTTTCAGCTACAGCCATTTCTTCTATAATGTATAGGTTGATAGCAAGTGTTTTAGTTTTATGGATTGTGCTTGAATTTGAGAAGGCTGCAATGAACTGTTAGGCCTTGTAGTTGTGCTCCTTTTTCTACAATAATTCACTTTGTCGTTCCTGTTGATAATTTCTGGTGACATGCTTCTTCTCGAATAATCATTGTTCAACCACCACAATGCAGGTTGATCTGAATTCTGAAGTCATGGGTGCAATTCCAGTCGCGGTGTCTTGGGCTAATGAGCTCGCATACATATAAGGAACCTCTATGAGCTATGTAGTACGACATGGTTGTGCCAAACTAAGTGGTAGATGTAGTATCTCTATAATGCGACAATTTGATATATAAGTGGTGGATGGAACTCTGTAATGCAACAATTTTTTTAATATATTACTGATTTGCGCTTATTTTCAATGTGTGCCTGAGAAATTATCTTGAATTCTTCAAATACATTGCACATGTATAATATATTTATTTGGCTCCAAATAAAAATAATTACAAATATTGTTGCTTAGATGGTTTATTCGTTGCTACGCATATAAGTGTTGCCACAAGTACAATCTATATATTGCAACAAGCTATAGAAGGCTATTAGTCTATAGGTTGTACAAACATATATAAGTGTTGCCATAGCCCATCAATATCCGTTGCGACTTAGCAGCGGTTATTAATAAGACTTACCAGCGATAATTAAGTGTTGCGATAGACCCTAGCAGCGCCACTTTAGGCAACGATAATTATGCCTTTGGTATAGACCCTAACAACGCATATCTGATTTGTTAGCAACGCATATATGCGTTGTTAAAGGGGTGTTCCTGTTGTAGTGTGATTGCAAAAATGAGAAGATATTTTTAAACAAAGAGCATATCCGCTTGCACTTGATTCGAAGTGGTTTTTTACCTGACTATACATGTTGGACAAGGCACGGTAAGAGGAGATGATACATAAAGGTGATAACGTCGTTGACGACGAAGCTGGCAATATGGCAGCTGACATCGGTTATGGATCCGATGAGGATAGGTTGCTTGTCGATGACGACAATAATCTAGCTCAGATGTTGCCTAATGTAGAAGGGAACTGCACTAGTCAGAGAGAGTTTAATCAATTCAAGGGTTTGATGGAGAACTCGGACAAATCTTTGTTCTTGGGTTGTGAGGAGGAATACACAAAGTTGCACATCGTACTTTCACTATTGAAATTGAAGGCGAGCAATGGTTGGTTTGACAAGGGTTTCACAGCGCTGTTACATCTCTTAGCGAATATGCTACCAGAGGAAAACGTGTTGCCTGAAACCACATATCTTGCAAAGAATGTTGTATGTCCCTTGGGATTGGAAGTAGAAATAATACATGCATGTCCAAATGACTGTATACTCTATCTCAAAGAGTATTCAGACATGCATGTCTATCCGGTGTGCAAAGCATTGAGATACAAGCATAAGAATGATGACAGCGAAGTCATCGAGGTGAAGAAAGGACCTCCCGCTAAAGTGGTGTGGTATTGGCTAGTAATCCCTCGGTTGAAGCGTTTATTTGGAAATAAAAAGCACGCCAAATTATTGTGATGGCACTCGGAAGAGCGTAAGTAGGATGGAAAGCTAAGACACCCTGCCGATTATGTCTAGTGGAGAACCATCGATAGGCTCTTCAGGAACAACTTCGAAAATGAACTGAGGAATATAATGTTTGGGTTGAGTACAAATGGAATGAATCCTTTCGGTAATATGAGTAGCATTCATAGCACTTGGCCTGTGACTCGCTATATCTACAACATTCCTCCTTGGTTGTATATGAAGCGAAAGTATATTATGATGTAGCTACTTATTCAAGGGCCGGGATAACTTAGCAACAATATTGATGTATATCTACAACCATTGGTGGAAGATCTTGTGATACTATGGAATGAAGGTGTACATGTATGGGATGAGTACAAACGAGAGTACTTTACTCTACGTGCATTGTCATTTTGCACCATCAATGATTTACCTGCCCTAGGTAACCTATCTGACCGTACTATAAAAGGAGCCAAAGCCTGCCCCTAGTGCTTGGATGAAACCGATAGTGTGTGGCTCAACCACTCGAGAAAAATTGTGCACATGCGTCACCGTAGCTTCCTTCGAAAGAATCACCCCTACCGCAATATGAAGAAACAATTTGATGGAACAAAGAAGAATGGTTTAGCTCTAGGGCTTCATTGTGGGGAAGAGGTATTTGATATGGTTAAGGATATTAATATTGTACTTGGAAAGGGTAGTAATAATACATCGAGGTCCCGAACTAAGAAGACTAGGTGGAAGAATAGATCGGTATTTTGGAACATACTGTAACATCCCAAATATTAACATAAAATAGGAAATTAAATTTTATAATTTAATTATATTTATTGATGCTTTTCTGTATTTTCGAATTTTTCTAGATTTTTCTTGATTTTTGCTCTAATGCAAAATCTTTATAAGTAATAGATAAAAATCTTATAACAATAAAATGTGTAAAATTCTATATAATCTCAATAAATTACTATAACCTCAATTCTAAATTTTAAAATGTCATATCAAAGCAATTATGTATGAAATGACAGACCAATTAATGATCCTTAACAAACCTTATCTCCAGTTGAAAATTTAATATTATCTTCTGTATAGATAAATACAGATAAAGTAAAAATATTAAAAATTAACAATCAATTTTACTATATTTAAAAATTCAATTTTAGAAAGGCTAAAAATTCAAGAATCGAATATCAGAATTTTATTAAATCAAATGCATAATATATCAATCTAAAAATTTTACTTAAGGATCATGTGGTCAATAGGAACTCTTATAAAAAGTTTTAGAATGTTTTGAGAATATTTAGATTCTCTGATAAATCAAAAGTAGAAAATTGAAATTCGTGCAGAGAGTCTTGTCAGAATTTTTACAAATTTTGTGTATAATATTTTTGACTAAAATTTCTATAGTGTGAATATAATTGTCCAACCACCACACATAAAAACTATCAAAAATTTCCTGACATGATAGGTAATTGATTCATTTAACATCCCCTTGATCAACCTACAGCCCGATCTCAATTTTGCTTGGCTTCACCCTTTACCTTTACTGCCTCATGGAGCCAAACTTATGATCGGGCCCGTGGGATAGCCTCAATGCCCTGTCTTCTTCCTCCTCAGAATGCCTGAGGCCCCGAAGCAAAACTGCACCTTTGTTTTTCTTTGTGTGCACTGTAGCGACATCATCTTCTGCGCTTGGTGCCGCCCAGCCAATGCTAACCTGTGTCATGACTCTCCGTGGCACACCAAAAGAAGTGTGCTAATTATCGATTGCACAAAGAGTCAGTCTTGTCTTGTAGGTAAAGCTATACACCTCTACAGAGTGTAAATTTAATCAATTAGCCATACCCGCGGTCATGAGAGTCTTAGTGAGCAGATACATGTTAGATGTTTTATTATTTTCAAAATGCTTTGTTTTACTTGTTTTGCCACATGTTGGCAAGGAATGGTTATGGCAGGATTGGATTATTGGATGAATAGATATGTGTTAGCAAAGAAATAATTATGGCAAGATTGGATTATTGGATTATTCAATGCTCACGAAGGGCTGTGAGTATTACTTATGCTTTACTTATTTTCTTATCAGCAAATTTGCTCTTACAAATTCCGTTTGATAAATTACAACTTGATTTACAAAATAAAATTTTCTTTATGCAAAATTAACCATAGAAGCCTCCTTTGACATGGCCTGCATTTATACATTTGCAAATACCACCTTAAGTCTTGCGGAGTATGAAACTACTCAACCTTGCTTATTATGTGGTTTTAGGTGATTGCAAAGCTCCGAAGATTTCTTTTCGTCGTAGGTTACGGGAATATCAATGAAGTGATCTTTTCTAGGGATTATACCTTGTTAGTTGCCTGCGGATTGGATGGGCACACCAAGACCTTGCTTCTTCTGTGCTACATACACATACACACTGAGTTATAAGATTATATTGTACAAATAGTTTTCGCTTTAATAAAATGATGTATGGTTGTGATTCCAATTGTTGTAAATATCCGTACTAGCTACTGATCATAGGACTAGTACTGAATGCACATTAGATTTTTTTTGTATTTTATGTAAAAATGGGGGTCGTTTCACTTGCCCTATTAGAAGGATTTAGAAGTTCGACATTGCATCGATGTCATGCACGTAGAGAAGAATGTATGTGACAGCTTGATTTATTTTTTATTGAATATTCCTAGCAAAACTAAGGATGGACTCAAGGCATGAAAGGACCTAGAAGATATGAAAATCAGAGCCGAGCTATATCCTCAAGACACCGGAAAAGGCCAACTTTATCTTCCCCCAGCTTGCTACACTCTATCCAAGAAAGAGAGAATAGACCTCTGCAAGTGCTTGCATAGTGTGAAAGTTCCATCCAGTTACTCCGCAAGTATCAAGAAACTGGTCTCGATGAAAGATTTGAAGTTAACTAGTATGAAGTCTCATGATTGTCATGTGATACTGACACAGATGCTTCCTATTTCGATTAGAGGTATTTTGCCTGACAAGGTCCTAAAGGCAGTAATGAGGTTGTGTTTCTTCTTTAACGTAATTTCACAGAAGGTCATCGATCCTGTTGGACTATGTGAACTGTAGGATGATATGGTCAAGACTCTTTGCCAACTAGAGATATATTTTCCTCTATCATTTTTTGATATTATGGTCCATCTCATTGTTCACCTTGTGAATGAGATAAAGATATGCAGCCCTGTATTCTTGCATCAGATGTACCCATTCGAGAGGTACATGGGTATTCTGAAGAAATATGTACGTAATCGATCTCGGCCGGAGGGCTACATTATAGAAGGTTATACAACCAAGGAGGTCATCGAGTTCTGTGTTGATTACATGAACGATGTCGATCTGGTTGTTGTGCTTGTTTCTCAACATGAGGGCGGGCTAGCTGGGAAAGGGATGATCGGAAAGAAATAAATAAATACTTATGATCATGTTTTGTTCGAACAAGCACATTTCACAGTCTTGCAAGAGTCAATTGAGGTGTCCTCATATATGGACTTGCACAAGGATGAGCTAGGAGGGAAAACCAAGGACTGTCAGAGGTTTGGATAACAAAAGAGTACAACCGTTTGTTCAATCATTGGCTTAAGGAGCACATGACTAGGAAAAAAACAAGTGTTATGTTGAGGTGGTTGCCAAAGAGGCTATCAGGTACAATTGTGACATGGCAAGGATGCGACATAAATAGATATACATTTTACACTAGAGCTCAGGATAGCAAAAGCACTTACCAAAACAGTGGTGTCCGCATAGATGTTTATGACAGCATAGGAATTAAGAAGAGCAACTTCTATGGGGGTTCATAGAAGAGATTTGGAAGCTCGACTATTGTATTTTCAAGATCCCGATGTTTCGGTGTCGTTGGGTCCAACTCCCAAAGGGTGTGAAGGTGGATAAGTATGGCTTTACTATAGTGGACATTGAACATGTCAGATATAGAGACGAACCATTTGTACTTGCGAAGCAAATAGCACAAGTCTTCTATGTAATTGACCTAGCAGATAAGAAGCGCCATGTTGTTCTTCATAGAAAAAGAAGAATCGTCGGAGTTGAGAATGTCGTAGATGAGGACGAGTGCAACCAGTTTAACGAGTTGCCTCCTTTCGTAGATGGCAGCATTAGGCTAGAGGAAGAAACCACTGAGGAAGAAGCTACCTATCATCGCGATGATCATGAAGAAGGGCAAATTGTGAAAGAAAATTAGCTAGGAGTAATGGCAATGTGATATAAAAAATATGATGTCAAAAATATGCATTTATGTGGACTTTTAGTTATTTTTTCCTATTGGTTACATTTATTGAATATTTTTATAATATCAAAAAACTTGTAATCCTATCTTTTAAATAAAATATATAGCTAGTATAGGTTAAATATGAAAAACTATGAAAATGGTATTTGTGTCTATTTTTAACTGGAACCGACACAAATACTACACTTTCAGTGTCGGTTCTTGATGAATACTCATACCAGGGATACCCCCAGCAGGCCGAAACACCAAATGGGCCGTCTTAGGCCTAGCTCTGGTCGAAGGCTTCGTCGGGTCATGAAGGACCCTCGACCCCGATCAAGCCCATCAGGGGGAGCTCCGACCTGGCCTCAGGTCGGACGCCCCCGCAGGCTCCGACCTGGCCTCAGGTCGGATGCCCCGTAGGCTCCGACCTGACTTTTGGTCGGGACCCCAACGAGCTCCGACCCAACGATCTCTGCCACGTCGCCGGTCGTCCTTAAGCTGGTCACCTGCCCTGTGGACACGACGGCCATGCTGGGGCAGGTGGCTCCTTCCCAAGGTTGCCAGGAGGCCACTGAAGTCAAGCGCCAGTCCCTTCACCCTGTCATGTATAGTGGAGAGACGTGCACCCTCCCGAGGTGACACCAGAGTGCAGCGTAATGGCGTCAGCACCTGACAGGCGCACAGAGGGCAGGTGCGCCCCTTCCCAACGGAACGCCGCTCGCTGTGTCTACCAACCCAGGCATAGGATGAACAGGAACCTGTCAGTCACCAAGACCGAAGACCGAGACTCCCGGGCGTAGTACACCCCTACTTTTTTTTCCAAACTCCCGTGTAACCTACCCCCTCCGTCTATATAAAGGGAGGTAGGACCCTCACGGAATGGGCCAATCGAACCAAGCTAACCTAGCTGACCAAGCTTAAGCGGATCGGAACACATCGAAGCTGCCCAGCACTCCTGAGCATACACGAGCAGACCAAATACTTCAGAGCACTCACGAGCATACAGCTCTCACTCCTCACACTCGGACGAGGCGCTCAAGGCCGGCCCTTGGCCTCGTTGTAACCTGTCGATATACGCACCCTAAGCAATAAAGAACCACCACACGAACTGGAAGTAGGGACATTCAGCCCGAACCAGTATACATCTTGGGCTCCCTGAGTCTATGTAAGGACCCGAATTCACCAATTCGGACCCATTGTGTTTACGCACTAGTCCCGGGATCAATCGCTAGTGCACACGCTTAACATCGGTAAGCATCACATTATACTACAACGATAATAATATCGATTTCATTTATTCAATATAACTAGTGTATGATCTTATGATCACTTACATTTATTGACCACACGGGCAAGTCTAAGATAAAGTAAGGCGAATCGCGGAAAACGATAGAAGGCGTAGTGACTCATCGATACACCACGGTGTCGGCGTACTATCGCTAGGGTACCCTCTCTACGCATAAAGTACAATCCGCGTGGCGGCTTGGCATTCGGGCGGCGATCACGGCCGCCCGCCAGCGTCGGTCCACGTGGCGCCCGGCGGCGGTGGCGGCGACACGCCCTACGCCCGGCGCCCGGCTACGTGGCGGCTTTGCAATCGGCGGCGATCATAGCCCGCCCGGCGAGCGTCGGTCCGTGGCGCCCGGCGGCGAGTGGCGAAACGCCCAGCTACGTGGCGGCACGGCAATCGGCGGCGATCGCCCGCCCGGCGGCGTCGGTCCGTGGCGCTGGCAGCAGTGGCGGCGACTGCTCGCCCGGCGCCAGCTACGTGGCGGCTTTGCGTCGGTCGGCGATCATAGCGCCCGGCGGCGTCGGTCCACGTGGCGCCCGGCGCCACGCCACGCCGCGGCGCCCGGCTACGTGGCGGCTTTGCAATCGGCGGCGATCACGGCCCGCCGGCCGGCGTCGGTCCACGTGGCGCCCGGCGGCGAGTGGCGAAACACGCCACTGCGCCCGGCGCCCGGCTACATGGCGGCACAGCAATCGGCGGCGATCACGGCCCGCCGGCTGGCGTCGGTCACGTGGCGCCCGGCGGCGGTGGCGAAACACGCCACTCGCCCGGCGCCCGATCCACGTGGCGATTGGCGAAAACGCCCGCCGCGAGCAAAGGTGGGCGCGGTGGCCGCCTCGAAGCTCCTTCCACTACCGTACCATGTCGAGCAGCGGGCTGCCCATAGCGAGCTTATCGGTACAAGGGTTTACGCAACAAGCCCATTCCTCGGCGCCTCTCACCTACATGCCATAAAGGGTCCCATCCGTGGACCGGGCAAAACGCAGCGTAAGCATTTAATGAGGCTAGAGGAACAGGGGCAGACCTGAGAAGGAGTAGTAAATGTATGAGGATCGGCATGATGACCTCCCTTTTACCTACTCCGTTAGCTTTGGCCTATATAAGGGCCTCGGGTGCATGGGAAAAGGGGCGGGCATTGAGAGGAAAGAACTTGTAACTCAAGAGCTTTGTATTATCTTCACACCTTCTCAAAAAACAATCTAGCGAGAAGTAAGGCTATTACAGAGCCAAAGGGGCTGAACACAGGTAAAATCTTCGTGTCATCCGCGAGTTCATGGGCCTTGGAATCCCCGCGTAGGAGTCCCTAGGGTTTTCGCCCTCTAGGTTTAGCCCGGCCTTGAAGACGCCCTCCTTCGAACTAAACCGATCTGCATCCTCGGGCTGTCGGTGGAATCGCCCGGCGGGCGCGCCGAGTAGGGGCTAGTGGTTGGCTTTTCGGCTAACTCCCGGCGGACTTGGTGTTCGCGGTTGAAGCGAGATCGTGCATTAGAAGATGGCGGATCCTCGGCACGAGATATCGCGAGGCGGCGGCGACCAAGCGCCTCCGGCCGTCCGCGCCGGTCGAGGCCGTCTCACCCGCCCTGCGGTGCGGCGGTGTACTCCGCGAGGCGGGAGGCGATCCGTGCGTCCTGAGCTGGCCTTGGGCGGCCACCCCCCCGAACACGCGCGCTCGTGCTCTCTGACCACCCTCGGTGGAGTTCGCGGAGATTCCCCGCCACTCCGTGGCTCTGCGAACATCGGCCTCGTGGATCGGCCCAACTCGGTGGGGCTCCCGGCGATCGGTACCAGCGTACCTTGGCGCCTAAAGCGCCGGTAGAGCACTCTCGAGCCTCCGGCCGCCCGACGACAAGGGCCCGGCGAGGCGAGGTCCGAGGGCGCCGCAATCTGGTCCCGGTTCATCGAGGCAACGTGGGGACCTCCGCTCTCACCTTGATGAGAGCCGCCCGGCAGCAGTGATGACCTCCGTGGTTGCTGCCGCGCCACGGACCAAGCGTCGCCATGGCAAGCGGTGGCGGTGGCAATGAGAGTCCCCTCATGGCTCTCACCCTCGGGACTGGAGGAGGTCCACTCCTCCGGTTCTCGCGCTCCATGCAGGTCTCCGGGCCGGGCCTCGATGATGGCTCGGCTCCCTCTGGCGTCGGGTGCGAGCCTTCTCCGGCGGTTGCGCCCGTGCTGGCCGGACGAGGTTTCGCCCGTGACCATAGAAAAATATGGCGGCACCACCAACCCGGAGGAGTTCCTCCAAATCTACACGCGATGGTGCGGGCGGTGGCGGATCTGAAAGGTCATGGCCAACTACCTCCCAGCGGCCTTGGCGGGTTACGCTCGCTCTGGTGCTAAATCTCCCCAGGTCGGTGCACTCGTGGGGAATGTTGTCGACATCTTTGTCGCCAATTTTCGAGGCTCTTCGCGCGGCCGGTGTGGAGGATGACCTCCATACAGGAGCAAGAGAAGTGGGAGTAAACCAGCGACTTCATCCGCGATTCATCATTGCCGCAATACCATCCCCACATCTCCGAGCAATCGATCGTCATCGCCTTCGGAGGGCGTCTGCGACCACAAGATGAAGGAGAAGATGGCCACCGTACCATCGGCTCAACCTCAGAGTTTTTCCCTCGCACATAAGTGTCGCGGCAGTGCTGAGAAGCGAGGGCGGCCTTAGCCCCTAAGGGTGGCCAAGGCAGGGCAATGGGACCTCGAGGGTTCGGCCGTCTTGGCAAGAAAGCGCGAAGCCTTGAGGGGGAGGCAGGCGAGTCTGGCCGCCCGGCGCGACAACGAAGAGACCAGCGCCTCGAAGCGCCACCGCCGCGACCGGTGAGATGATCGCCAGCAAGCGGCGCGGACAGCCGTCGTGGCCGTAACGATCACCGTGATCGGCGCGGCGACCGCCCTGATCGTGGGAGCGACCGCCGCGATCAAAAGGAGGCGAGCCCTCTTGCCCAATACATAAAACCAATACCCACGACACGGACAAGCTGCCGGGTCGTGGGCGAGATGGTGGAGAAGCGGCTCAAAGCGCCGCCTTGATGATGATCAAGATGAAGATCCGCCCGGCGGTTTTTCGTGAGCGGATCCTGCTATGGCGTACATCCATGGTGGTTCATCCACCATTCCTCAACGCCGCTTACAAGCGGTGAAAAGGAAGTATCGCCCGGCGTCGAGCTCGAGGGCGGGTCGGACAAAATGGTCGAACAAGCGATCACCTTGATCGGGCCGACCACCACGAGCACCCGACCTAGGGCATCTCGATCGTGGTAGCACCCGCGGTCCGGAATGTCTGGTGGGGTGGAGTCTTGATGGACGAGGCAGCTCCATCAACCTCTGTCGCGTCGGCATTCATGGCTGCGAGATCCATGACGGATCTGCGCCCGAAACCTGGTTCTTGGGGTAGCCCGGATCGGGCTTGTTCCCCTTGGGTCAAGTTTGCCTCCCGTCACTTCGGGAAAAGGATAACTACCGCACCGAGATGGTGGATTTGAGTCGCCGATTTGACCTCCCATATAACGCCTTGCTTGGCCGTGGCGTTGGTCAAATTCATGGCGGTTACCCACTATGCTTACATGATGGTGAAGATGTCGGGGCGGCCCCATTGTCATCAACGTGGATAGGTCGGAGGCCTGCTGTTGCCTGGCGGGCTTGGGATCTGGCGGTGCCACTTGCGTCGGCCCGCAAGCGCCACTTCTCGAGGAGCCCTCGGGCCGGACCGTGCTTCACCGGCTCGCCGTGAGGTAAAGTGGTGCATACGAGTGAAGCGAACCCGAAAACCGTCAACATTGGCGCCAACCTCGGCGCCAAATAGGAAAACGCGCTCGTCACCTTCCTCGATCAAGCGTGAGCGTGTTAAGCAGCAACCGTCCGGCATGGTGGGGTCCCCGAGTGATCGAGCACCGGCGCAATGCTCCCGACGTCGTAATCAATCCGTGAAGGTCGGGAGGCGGTAGCGGGCAGCGGCGAACGCCATTCGAGAGGAGGTAGAGAAGCTGGCGGCCTTGGGAATAGTCGAAGTCTCTCATCTGAGTGGCTCGCCAACCCGTGCTCGTCAAGAAATCAACGGGAGGTGGCGCATGTGTGTCGACTTCACGACCTCAACAAAACTGCCGAAGGATCCTTATCCCTGCCGTGGGTCGACCTCATCATAGACTCCACGGTAGGGTATGAATTTTGTGCTTTTGGATCGTACTCTGGGTACCATCAGTTAGCATGGCATTAGAAGATGAAGAAGACGCTTTTGTAACCCCTATGGGAGTCTCTTTGTTATGTAAGGATGGCTTTTGGTTTAAAGAATCTTTGGTTCCACTTACCAGCGTGCCATGCACATTACCTTCCGCCCAGGATAGGCGAAATCTAGAAGTATCGTTGATGATTTGGTCGTGAAGATTAAAAAGTGAAGAAGCGATCCGGGACACGGAGGAGACCTTTGCTAACCTCCGGAAGAATTGCACAAGCTCAACCCGAGAAAAATCGTGTTGGTGTGCCCTCAAGCAAGTTCTTTGGGTTTCTGGTGTCGGTAGGGCATCGAGGCCAATCGACAAGATAGCGGCCATCGAGCACATGAAGCGCCAGTCACGACTCAAGCAAGTTCGATTACTGGTGGTCACTGGCCTCCTGAGGCGATTCATTGCCGCTTGGGAAAAGCGACCTGCCTCTGTTCAAGTTGTTAAAGAAGACTAACCATTTTGAATGGACGGAGGAAGCTCGAAGGCATTTGAAGACTGAGCAGTACCTCTCCTCTCCCGGTCTTTGGTTTCCCTGTCTTGGGTGAGCCTTTATACATATATCGCTGCCACCCCGAGGTGGTAAGCCTTGATGTTAATCATGAGAGAGGAAGGCGTCGAAGCGGTTTACTACATCGATGAGTATTGTATGAAGCGAAACTTCGGTATCCTCAAGCTCGAGAAGATCTTTGTATCACGGTCTGGTTGCGTCGAGAAAGCTGCGGCACTATTTTCGAGGCGAAATCACCGTCGTCACGGCCTACCCCTTGCGGAAATCCTCCTGTCGTGAAGCGAAGGCGCATTGCTAAATGGTCGATGGAGGTGAAATTCAACATCAAATTTGTGCCCTTGCCGCTATCAAGAGTCAAAAGTTGGCGGAGTTAAATGGCGCCGAGTGGACTCTGCCACTCTGGTGAAGAAGCACCGTGCCTTCCCCACGGGCGTTATTCTTTGATGGATCCTTGTTTGGAAGAAGCGAAATGGGGTTGTCTGGTCTCCCGGCCGGTGATACCCTCGATGCGTGGTCGCCCTCGAATTCAAGGCCACCAACAACATTCTTTGAATATGAAGGTCTGTGGCGGTGCGCATCGCTTCGGCGTTGGGCATCGAGCGTCTCAAGTCAAGGAGACTCCTGCTGGTCATTAATCAAGCACGAAAGGAGTTCAATGTTCCGACCCCACCATGGCGGCGTGCTGGCGGTCAGAAGAATGGGCGTCATTTTGAAGGTGCAGGGTATACTCATGTCCCTCGGCGTGACAATCACCTTGCGGACGGCTTTGTCGGCTTGCATCCTCAAGGGCTCTGTTCGGTCGGGGTCTTGAAGAAAGACTACGCGACCGTCCATCGCAACCCACGATTCAGGTGGGGATGATGGTGTCATTGTCGTAGCCCCGGTCTAGTGGGGAGACGGCAAAAGGCTGTCATGACCTCGGCTCGAGTGGGGAAAGCGGTGCATTGTCCACGACCTCAATTCGAGGAGGGAAGGCGTGCCGCCTCGGCCCAGTCCGGGAGGGAAGGCGGCGGTCTTGAAGGCGGCACCGAGCTTCGGCCAATGAGTACCAGGCGAGCATCGGTGGTCGCCACCCTTAGGCGGGAAGATCGATGGATGGACCCTATCACGGCCTTCTGCGTGACCAAGTGATCCCGACGATGATGCCTCGGTGAGAAGATTGCACGTAAGGCCAAGTGCTATACTACGGTAGGTGGGGACCTATATCGCCCGAGCGAAGCGGAGTTCTCTTGAAGTGCATCACTTTCGGGAAGAGGCGGCACGCTCTCGATATCCATGGGCGTGTCAAGGGAGCCATATGTCGGCGAACTCTAGTCGACAAGGCGTTTACGCCAAGGATTTTATTGGCCTCCGCCCTCGGGATGCTTGTGAGTTGGTGAGGGCGTCTGGCTTGTCGGTTCTTCGCCGAGCAAACCCACCGACCAGCCCAAGCTCGCAAACCATTCCGCTCTCTGGCGTTCGCGGTGCAGAAATTTGAATATCTGAGTCCGTTCCGCGGGCCGCGAAACTTCACCCACCTCTTTGTCGCTATCGACAAGTTCACCAAGTGGGTCGAGGCGGCGGTCACGAGCCATCACGGCGGCTTGCATTATTAAATTCATCTGGGATCTTCTCCGCTTTGGAGTCGCCAATCGCATCATCACCGAACAACGGCACCAGTTCACCGGTAGCGGATTTTACGGAATTACGTGAAGAGATGGGCACCAAGGTATGTTTAACCGGTGGCCCATCCATGAGCAATAGTCAGCGGAGCGCCATATGTGGCGGTACTAAAGGGCCTCAAGACAAGAGCGTTTGATCGACTCCATAAGCGGGGTACAAGATGGACGGAAGAACTCCGGTTGTCTTTGTGGTAAACCGCACCACGCCTAGCCGTCTGACCGCGAGACACCCTTCTTTTTTGGTGTATGGCGCAAAGCCATTCTCCCCTCCGTTGTCGCTCGGCTCTCCGCCAGCGTCTCGCTTTCAATGAAGAGGACCAAGAAGATCTCCGGCAAGAAGAGGTTAACCTCTGGAGGAAGTCTTGGGATCGGGCGCCTTGTGCGCCGCCATTATCGACAAAACCTCGGCGATACCACGCCACCGGGTCTCTGAAGAACATTGGCGATGGGCGACTGGTCTTCATAAAATTCAGGCGCATCTTGGGTTACATAAAATTTGTCTCCCGATGGGAGGGCCTTCAAGGTGGTCTCAATATCTCGGCCGGGCGGTCGGTTATGCCACCGAGGGCGGCGGTGGCGAACTCCTACAACATTGAGCTCTGCGAAAGTTCTATCATAAAGGAATTGTAAGTACCAATGACTTGCTCGGTCGACCTCGAGTCGTCCCTCTTCCGGTTGATCGGCGATTGCAGCGTCGGTGAAATTGTTGCCTAAAGCTTTTGCTTCACCATTACTATTCCTTTTGTTGTGCTTTGAGTGGCGATTATGCGCATATATGTCGGCCAGTTACGTGCGTTTGCTAATTCCTTCGTGAAATCCATGGCGATCCTCGGTGTCTGTGTACACTTAGCCCGGGCGACTGGGGGCGGGCTGGGAGCAGTGCTCGACGATCTGCTCGCACACCTCGGGATAGCTCTCTGAAGCACCGGCTGTCGTCACCATGAAAGCACCGTCGACTGATGCCACCCAGCTTCATTGCTTTGGCACATGGCATCGCGGCTCGATTTCCTGGCAGTTCACAAGGACTTAGAATCCAAACAAGGCGGGCGAGGACACTTCATGCTGGAACTTAGAATGTTTTGGGCTTACCTTGCGTATGCCCTTCCGGATGTTTGCTCACCTTTCCGGTAGTCATCTGTGGCTTGTGAGGTAAGCATAAAAGTGTTGGCTTACTTTCACGAAAAGCCCTGCATCATCATTGGTCGCCCGATGGCTTGAAATTTGCTTCTTGCGCTCAAGGTGCTTTCTTGGCGCCCGTTAGCTGGTTGCCCGGCAGCTCAAAAAATGAGTCGCCCGTGGCAGAAATTTGCTTTCCTGTGCCCTAAAATTGCTACTTGGCGCTCAAGGTGCTTTCTTGGCGCCCGATTAGTGATCGCCCGTGCAGGAAAAGCTGATCGCCAGCCTGACTTGAAATTGCTGCTCGCCCGGTGCCCCAAAATTGCTCGCCAGCGCTCCAGGTTCCTTATCCTACGGCATATAAAACAAGATAAGCGCTCTGTACCGCGTTTTTTTTGGCCATTTCCTTACGATCGTATCCTAAGATGGGTCAAGCTACGCGTGATTGTCGCAAGTGTTGGAAACCAGTGGCTCCGTATGATAGAAGAAGATGTGCTAAAGTGTTAACGTCTGGCGAGGCCGAGTTATCGGAGTGTCAGTTGGGCACCGCGCTCCTGCACGGCTCGTACGCCTCGGGTTGGCTCTGCGAAGCACCGCTGGTCGTCTCCGTTGAGTGTTGCTGGCCTAAGGGCACTTTCGAAAACTTGCTGTCTCGCCACGTTACGCCGTGGTGCATTCTCGGGCGATCATCGGGGTCTAAGTTCCGGAAGGCCGAAACTTGCGATAATCTCGCGCAGAAACTTGATGCTAGGGCCTTGCTGTGTCCTGCGTTCCTTATTCGACCTAAGGCCATTTTCCGCCTACGTTTTATGTGGTCCGCGTAGTCTATGCTTGCGATCGCGCCGGGCACATAAAATCATTTGGCGAGACTTAAACGCTACCCTAATTTAGGCGTCTTTAAAAGCGTTTTGCCTAAGCGAATAGCGGCCATCTAACAAGCAAATATAGCGGATTCAATCATGCGAAAATAAGCAAACACATGAATAACGATTAAACATCTAACATTCATCCAAAAGTTATCCAAGGTCTTTACGGGCGCGGTTCATCGGCGAAGCAACAAAAAAAAAAGAAAGCGCCCTTCACTCCTCGTCCTCGCCAAAATCAAGTTCATCGTCGGCCCTACCTTGGCGGCGGAGGGTGGAGACATCCATGGCGGCTGCTCCACTGCAACATCCCAGCCACGTGTTCGGCGTGCAAGCGTGCAGCGCCTCCGCTGAGCCGCTTTGCTCTGCGTCTCCTTCGCACGCCGGCCACCACCGCCATGGGATCAAAAGCGGCGTCGCGGTGGCGCAATGAGCGGCGTGTAGGTCGCGGCCATGATCGCGACTGGCGTCCTACGTGGCGGAAGCGGCGGTTAGAAGCGGCGGAGAGTCCTCGTAGCGCCTCGCGGCTGGTTGGTCGTGTGAGCAAATTGAAGCGCCGAGTCCTCGAGGGCACGTTCACGTCACACCAAGGTTCGAGCACCTCTTGGTGCGGCTGACGCCTTCTTCAAAGATGATCGCGAGGTTGCGCGCGGCGGAAGAATTCAAGTTCGAGGTCTTGGCGCCGCCTCGGCCCTCTCCGCCGTGTCTCGGCCCGTTCGCCCATTCTTTGCATTGCGGTCGTGTTGGCCCTCTCTGCGCCCGACTCATTGCCGCCCTCTCGCTCCGCTCCGGCTCGCCGCTCACCAAGGCAAGTTGTTGGGCCGTCTGGGCACCATGCACAGGCGGCGGCAAGCGGTGCCTAGTGCCGCGCGCATGTCGTTTACTGAGTGAAGAGTTCGGCAGCTGGGTGTGAAGCGGCGATGGCGGCGCGGCGAACCTCGGCGGCTGCTGCAAAGTGTCTCCGGCCTGGCGGCGATGGCGGCGAGGCGCTGCGAGAACCTCCGCCGTCTCGGTGGCGCCGGGTGTTAGCACCCTCGGCGCGTTCGAGGGGCCCTTGGTGGCGCCCTCAAGCTCAAGCGGCCATTAGGGCGTGAGGCCACCTGTTGGCGGTGGCACAGGCTCCGTGGCCAAGGTTGTCGGCCCCTTGATCGTCGGCCGGAGGAAAAATCGGTTGGTGAAGGCTCGGGCCGGTCTTTGCGGAAGCGGCGGCGCGGAGGTGAAATCGCCAGCGAGGCGTCTGTGCCCCGTCCCTTGAAGAAATCCGCCATGGCCAAAATTTGGCGGCGGCGGTGCTTTAGTCCGTGGCAGAGCCCTCTTAGGTCCGAGCCGTGGTGTCGGCGGCGAATGGCGCTTGCCGCGTCCCGTCGCCGGCGGCGAGCGTCCCCTCGATCACCGGCCGAACTCTGGGCGGGATCACGGCCGGCCCGTGGAGTCCATCGGCGGGAAGCGACTGACGATCCGCAGCGCTCCGCGTGCTCGGTCGTGAAGGCCGGCGTCCGTGAAAAAAGCGTGCGATTGGGACCGGCGACATCGGTAGCGACAAGCCACCGCCCGGTTTGGCTCCTCAAAGTTGCCCTCGCTTTGTCGCAAGAAAGGGAAAAAGATGGCGGTCGGTTGGTAGGAAGCCGCGGGAAAAACATGTGCTTAAAAAACTAGAAGAAGACAAGGACTTACGCCGGACCACGTCTTGCGTCGGTCGTTATCGCCGTGTATCTTGCCATGAAGGCCGGACGCGCGGCGAAGAGGCGATCCTCCGGGCCGTGTAGTCGGGCTACCACCCTCCGTTCGATCCGGCGTCCGCAATCTGCGCGCGGACTGCCATTGCGTGGAGCTCTGCCGTCTCTTGACCGTGAGCTCCGATTCTCAGCGTCGTCACTCGTGGCACCCGAGCGTCGATTCATTGTCATCTGGATGTCTGACCAATTCTGCGCCATGTCCTCGATTGGACTGTCTTTGGAAGGAATATAGCGGGAGGCCATCCGTCCCGGCGAAATAGCAACTCCCCACTACTTACGTGCGTCATTGGTGGCGCGCAGAATGAAGAAATGGCGGAAGAGAGGAAGGTTCGGCATCACCCCCATGAACATTTCACGAGAGGTGTGCGAAGATGGCGAGGAAGATGATAGAGTTGGGGTGAGATGAAGATGATGGATTTAAGTAGAAGTGGAGGCGGTGAAAAAAACTTCGGAAAAGGGTGGAAGAAGGCCCACCATCATGGCCCAGTGTGCGGGGCGATCTCGTCGGAGAGCACCGCAGGCGTGGCGATCCCGGACGGTATCGGAAGGTGCCTTCCGTGCGATGATCCTCATCCGATTCACGGCGGTGGCGTCAACGATGAAAGTTGGAAGGGGTTCACCATGGTGGATCGAAGAAGACGAAGAGCTTTGGGAAAAAGAGCGAAAGAAAAAAGCAAAAGTGTGCAAGAAAAAGGCGTGAAACCGCTCGATCTGATGCATCTATATATGTACCCCACGTCGTGTTCGCGAAAGGCGAATTATCGCCGTTTAGACCCCAAGGAAAAGCTGCGAGGATCTGTGGGAGGCAAAGCGGTCGTACCCTCATAGTAGTGGCCACCCAAGAGTCGCTAAGCATTAAGTGCATTAAATGAAGGTTCTAAAAAAGGAGTCGTAGGCTGCGCTCTAGGACAAGCAGGAGACTCTTGTCGGCGTACTATCGCTAGGGTACCCTCTCCACGCAAAAAGTACAATCCGCGTGGCGGCTTTTGTCAATCGGCCGGCGGCGATCACGGCCGGCGCCGAAACACGTCTACGGGCGCCGGTACGTGGCGCCCGGCAATCGGCGAAGGCGATCCGTGGCGCCCGCTCGCCGCCTGCGCCGCCAGCTACGTGGCGGCACAGCAATCGGGTGGCGATCACGCCCGCCCCGGCGAGCGTCGGTCCACGTGGCGCCCGGCGGCGAGTGGCGAAACGCGCCTTCGCGCCCGGCGCCAGCTACGTGGTGGCTCGCAATCGGCGGCGATCACGGCCGCCGGCGGCGTTAGTCCACGTGGCGCTGGCGGCGGTGGCGAAACACGCCTGCTTCGCCGGCGCCAGCTACGTGGCGGCACAGCAATCGGCGGCGATCACGGCCGCCGGCCAGCGTCGGTCCACGTGGCGCCCGGCGGTGGCGAAACGCCACTTTCGCCCGCGCCAGGCTACGTGGCGGCTTTAACGGCAACCGGCGGCGATCACGGCCGCCCGGCTGGCGTCGGTCCACGTGGCGCCCGGCGGCGGTGGCGAAACACGCCTGCTCGCCGGCGCCCGATCCACGTGGCGATTGGTGAAAACGCCCGCCGCGAGGCAAAGAGGTGGGCGCGGTGGCCGCCTCGAAGGCTCCTTCCACTACCGTACCATGTCGAGCAGCGAGCTGCCATAGCGAGCTTATCACCGTACAAGGGTTTACGCAACAAGCCCATTCCTCGGCGCCTCTCACCTACATGCAAAGGGTCCCATCCGTGGACCGGGCAAAACGCAGCGTACACATTTAATGAAATTTGGAGGAGCAGGACAACCTGAGGAAGGAGTAGTAAATGTATGAGGATCGGCATGATGACCTCCCTTTTACCTACTCCAGTTAGCTTTGCCTATATAAGGGCCTCCGGTGCATGGGAAAAGGGGCGGGCATTGAGAGGAAAGAAGTTGTAACTCAAGAGCTTTGTATTATCTTCACACCTTCTCAAAAACAATCTAGCGAGAAGTAAGGCTATTACCCGAGCCAAAGGGGCTGAACACAGGTAAAATCTTCGTGTCATCCGCAGATTCATGGGCCTTGGAATCCCCAGCGTAAGGAGTCCCTAGGGTTTTCGCCCTCTAGGTTTAGCCCACCGCCAAGACGCCCTCCTCCGAACTAAACCCGGCTGCATCCTCCGGGACTGTCGGTGGAATCTGCCGACAACAAAGCGATCGACAAGGCTTGGCCTAGTGACTCGCGTCCACCGAAAGTCCTCCTCAAGCACAAAGTGATGACTCCTCCTTGTTGTTGGTTTGTAAGCAAGGGTGAGTACACCAACACGTACTCAACAAGTTGTGCACAAAATGCAATTCTATCATAGTCAGATGCAGGGCTTATTCCAAAGGAATGGCTAAGGGGTTCATTTGCAGTAAAGCAGCATTTGAGAACACATACAGTACATAGATTGAAAAGACAGTAAAACAAATAACAAGTAAATAGATTCAGTGATTCTCAAATAAACCCAAGTTCTCCATCCTAAATCAAGTTCCATTATCCACATGGCATCCCGCCATCCCATCCAGTTGTTCATTTTAAATTAACTACCCATTGACTGTAATTCCCGAGCTTTGCTCAATACCGTGAGCACGGCTATCCGAATAGTTTGTACACTCTGCAGAGGTTATGCACTTTACCCACACGATATAACCATGCACCACACAGGCGAACGATTATAACAAAGCCTTTACAATGCATCCTCTTAACCCAGTGCTACCCGCTAAGGTTTCAACACTGAAGGGCTATACCACCACAACAGGGCCCCCCTCTTGCACCATGTGAGTTTCCCCGTACACGGACTCACATCACCATGATAACACTTAAGTTAAGCATTTGCAAATTAGTCACTAGGTGCCCCATATGAACTGTGGCTACAAGTTTGACTCAGTCAAAGGCTCAAGGTTAAGTCCTTAGGATTGATTAAAGCAAGACTTACACATACCCTCACTCCACCGAGCCCACCTCGCACACTTGCCCTTCCACTTGCTTCAATCTAAAGTGATTACCCTCCTGGTTGGTTACCAAGCACCACGTGCTCTTCACAAATCAACGTTGTTGCGTGACTCCGCTGTCACAACAACTCAATCTCTTTGTGCGACCACACATGGCCCACAAGTTATCATCATTGTTCCATATTCCATTAGTCAAGATTAATAAGCAATATTTCACGAGTATGTGATGACGTGGCATGGCTAAGCATTCTAATCCGGTCTAACCATCCATGTTGATTTTCTATTAACCAACTATAATTAACCAACTTAGGGTAACAAGTGGATCATGGCATACAATTTAACAAGGTAGGGTGTAATTCAGGAGGGTATAATATCTAAATCCCAATCTAGGTCAAAATCATTTGTACTCATGAAATAACAAGTGATAAGGTAAACCAAAATAGCATGCAATCTAATTTATGGGTGCAACATGATCAAAGCACAACTTGCCTTCGTTAAGCTCCTGGCCTTGGTCTGAAACTAATTCTTGAGCTGCAAAATCCTTAGAAGCCTCGCACAATTCAACGTCTCGCGAATCGAGAGAAAAAGCAAATAAAACCAAAACCAAAGAGCAAACAAATTCAAAAATTCAAATAAAATCCACCATTAGAAAGATCTCAATTTTACAAATTTTTAGGAATTTGAATCACCTCAATCGGAGTTCGTATGCAAAAGTTATCGCAATTTGAAGTTTGAAAATCCTGAAAATAAACCCTAATTCATAAATCCGATTTTAGCGAATTATTTTTATAAAGGAAATTCGGATTTTTCCCGCCCGATCGTACGGTTGCGACGTGGCTGATTATGGGCCATTGATCTGGTGATCGACGGCTCATGCTTACCGTGAGGTTTCCTATTCACCCGAGCGGCGTGGCGCAATCTGGACCGTTGACGGTTGATCGGACGGCCGAGCTCCTTCCCGAGCGGTGATGAAGACGCGGTGGCGCAGGGCTACCGGAGACGAAGACGACGACGTGTCCGACGGCGTTTCGATGCTTCCCGGCGAGAAAGAAGTGGTGATTCGGAGGCGGCGCAGCACAAGGGACTCGAATCCAGCCACGCCTTGGCGGATGAGTTACCGGCGACGACGAAAACGCAGCGCAACTCCCTTCGGTACTCCGGCGAGGCTTCGCGACGTCCTCCGTGCTTCTCCGGCGGCGGCGCGTGAGGGAAAAGAGGCGACGGCTCAAGGTGAGTTTCGGCGAGGGGTGCGGCTCCTTTTATACCCGGTCGACGGTGCTAAATTCGGAAGGTAAGGCGGCGGCGGTGTCCGGGTCGGAAACGGTGGCGCGCATGATTTCCATTTGGAGACGACGACTACGGACCGCATGATCGACGAGCAACGGCTGTGATGGCCTAGGTTTCCTTTTTCGGCACGGCGTGATGAAGGCCGTTGGATCTTGATACAACGGTCGGCATTTAATCCATTTAAGACCCGACGGCCCGCACAGTAATTGGGCCGGGCCTGTTACTGTTCACACATTATTTTATAGCTTTTTCTAATTAATTTAATTCTCGAAAATAAATTGATTTATTTAGGGTAGTAAAAATACTCTAAAAATTCCCAAAAAATTCTCAAAAATACTTTGAGACATTCTTGACTTAAATAAAATATTTTCACAAAAACTTTATTTTGGATTTACATATTTATAATTAATTGTTAACAAAAAGAAATATTATTTAATTCAAAATAATTTAAACAAATCCCAGAAAATCCAAATAAATCTAGAAAATTCACAACATTCATATTTAGCAATAAAATAATATTAATTAATTAAAAAGGCTAAAAATTGGGATGTTACAGTCTAACCATTCAAGGAGCGGGAACGCGCGGCCCCTTAACTTACAAATTTACTTGCCGGTTTACGAAACATCGACAGTTATTTACTAAAACCGACACTGAAAATTGTATTTGTGTCAGTTTTTAAATGGAACTGACACAAATACTACACTTTCAGTGTTGATTCTATACTAAAACCACCACTGAAAATAATATTTGTGTCAATTTTTAAATATAACTGACACAAATAAAAAACTATATATAAAACCAGATCAGCCCCGATCTCAACCTGCACCCTCCCAGCCCTAGCTCGTCCACACGCTCCTCCTCCATGCCGCCATCGTCCCAGTCGAGCTCACCGCCGTCGAGCTCGCCGCCGCTCCACCTGTCATCACCCTCTCCTCTGCATCCTTGTACACCGTCGTTGCCTCCTCTCTCCTCGGCACCACCACATCTTCTACAAGGTACCGCTACCTCCTATCCCTAGCAAAACCCTATTAGCAAAAATTGGCTCTGGAAAATACATTACGGTGATTGGTGAATGTTACTTGGTATTATATCGTTTGATGTTGAAAATTCTAGTAAAGTTCAAAGAAAATTTGGAGAAAATTGAATTTGGTCTGGAATCAGAATAGTAACATGAATCATTATTCCTTTTTAAGTGCTCCATTTCCCCCATAGCTCCTCAATTGATAGTCAGATATGTGAATGTACAAACATGCTTCATTGACCAATAATTAATTTCAGTATAGTATTCTGAATTGATAGCACAAGCCAATATTGTCCACAAATCTTGTTGGATGTGATATCATTGTTGTGCGACAACTAGTCTTGTTGGAGTGATATCATTGTGCGACGACTAGTCTTGTTGGAATGATATCATTGTTGTGCGACAACTGCTACAACGACTAGTCTTGCTAGATGCAATATTGTTGCATGTCTGTCCAACCAGATGTGGCTGCGGCTGTGCGCGATTCAATCACATGCACCTTAATTCTTGCTTGCTCTCTACTCGCTTTAGTACTCCCTCCTCCTCTTAAAACAAATGTAGGGCCAAACTTTCTTAACTTTAGATGTTATTACATACAAAACTATTTATATTGATAGGATGAAAATGATATCATTGGATTAGCCATAAAAATGCTTTCCATAATATAATAATTTTATACTATTTTATGAATATATTCTTATAAAAATTAATGGTCAAAGTTACATGTTGTAGATCGTATTGGTATCCAAAACATCATGTATATTCATTCTTGAATAGAGGGGCTACTCCTTTTAATTTGCTATATCATAATCTCCCCTAGCCGACTCCCACCACCTTCCTGGTATACTGGCCGGCCTCAAGATAATAGAGTACTGATACGTAATTACAACTCTCTTTGTTTATTTTTATTTGACGTTTTAGACTCTTTATGGTCCTCATGAAGCAATTTTGACTATTATTTTTTATAACTTTATATTAAGATTTACTAATAAAATTATATTATTATGAAAGTATATATTTTCGTATAGCCAATCAACATAGTAGTTTTCAATATATTAAAAGTTGAAGTTTAGAAGGCATGGATTTTAAACGCCATTTACAAAACAAGGGGGTGCGTACAAGGAAAGTTCACTATACTTCCCCATTGATCATTAGTAAGCTATAATATCATGTGTGTCTCTCTTGTTTTACTACAAGAGGTACTTACTGCTCATATGCTAGCTCACCGAACATGCATGATCACTTTCAGTCACAAGCAGTGTGCGACCGAGAAAAACCACTAGGATATAGTGGCAGCAATTTTGTAAACTTTAGAAGAAGCAACAAGGATCGCCTTAATTTGCATCTCCAAAATTATGTCATGTACATGTCCAAGAGGTTGCATGAATTTCAAATCATTTCGATGGTGAGGATAGTGCATTGGGCTCGGGGTGCATGCATATATGTATGATACATATGGTAAGAAGGAATTGTAGTAAGTTGAAATATTTTGGTGGAATATATATAAATAAAAACAAAAGAGCACATCACCGTCCATAAGAAGGCCAAACAAGACAAAGGTCCCGTTTAGAACACAAGAAATTGAAGTGTTTAGCACTATGAGATCCTTGCCTTGTATTCCAAAGGGGCATGGAATATTACACTGAAATTAATTATTCTGAATTGGTTTTGCTTTGTAGGCAATAGTTTTGCTTAAAAAGAAGAAAGGTCCAAACTTTGTGCAATATATATAGAGGGGACCTTTGAGCTTAGCCCAAGTAGCTTCCTCAACCTCAACCAAGTCGCCAGCGCTGAGGACCCAGCTACTGCCGACACCGATGTCGAACCAACAAGGCGTCGTGGTTGAGGGCAAACCAAAAAGCCTAAAGGCCGATATACCATCTCGGATGTATCAGATTTTGGGGCCCCTATTGCACCACAAAAGCAGTGGCTAGATACAGACCAACCTACAGGTATATCGTATGGGATAAAGTGCCAATCACCTATCAGGACTGGCATAAAGTGCCTTGTGCCACCAAAGCGGACCTTTGGATAGAGCTCAAACAAAGCTTTGAATTCCTCGAAGAAGCCGAAGACCTCGTGCATTAGGATGCATTGATGACCATGGGTACGACATGGAAGAACTTCAAGACCTAGTTGAATTGCAACTATGTGAAGAAAAAACGGTCGGCCATCGAGAACTATCTGCAATTGGAACCGTACTGGAATGAGTTTGTGGCGATGAAGTTACAAAAAGCAGCAAAGAAGTCACGTGTGGACCACAAGGAAATCTCTAGAAAGAACATTCATTCCTATAGACTAGGCACGGGTGGGTACGTGGGAAAAATTCCCCAATGGGAGAGGCAAGAAGCAGAGGCCATTCAGTCAACTGGCAGAAGTCCCTTGTTTGAACTACCAGACCGGTTCAAGCACTATGTGCTAGCAAGGGCAACTGTCACGTCTGGCGGGGGTTTGTCCTTTAGAAACAATGAAGATGAAGTAATCTCCCAAAGAGTTCAAGAATTGTCCGTCTAAGCTACCCAAGGCACCTTCCTTCTAGATAGGGAGAAGGACAAACTTACCGTGACCTTAGCAACCAAAGAGCATTCTAGTCGGACACGAGGAGTTCGTGCTAAGGTACCTTGGAGCAAGGGATTTCCAGAGCATGCCAACTCTTACAGGAGTCAGAAGAGAGCAAAAAAAAAGGGCACGTCAAATATGAACGAGAAGCAATGAAGCAAGAGATGCTTCAAGATTTACAAGGCACCATAGAACAACAAGTACAAAGACAAGTATAAGAAGCTATGAGCCATGCAAAAGTCGAGAACATTGTTCTCCCCAGCACCTCACGCCATTGCAGTAGTTGCACGACCACACCACTACCAAAAGATGCATTAGCCCACCATCCCGTGGACGACATACAATATCCGACACCATGACAGCTCAACATTCCTCTCATGAACATATCTCTTTAGGCTGCTATAGGCATGGCTTATCCGTGTTAAGAAGGGGGTGTTTTGTACAATTTCCCAATCGCGCCGGGATACACAAAGGTCGAGGTAGACACGGTACTTCCACAGTTCACCGATATGATGTTGAAAATGCCCGTAAATGACATAACAACTCTAGGAAGTGTCATCCACACATTCATCCAGTGGCGCAAGCGTGACATCGTCCTCAACCTTCAAGTGCTGGCCTATCCTGCAATAGATCCTCTGCAGCCGTCACCAGCACCTTAGTGTCAAGAGAACATTGTCAGCCCTTCGTAAAAGATATATGAAGAACCTATCGTCTCATACAAAGAAATTGCACATGAGGCAAGCTATGTCAACCAGATCAGGCGAGACCAGGACTGAATATGATGTTGTGCGCAACCAATATAAGGGCAAGACGAAGTCTAATGGACAAGTTAGGGTAGAAAGACTGAAATTCGAGATGGAGAAGCCTTTTGTGACCCAAACGATGTTTAATACCCTAACATTAATGATGCAAAGATTGCATATCTGGTACATGGAGCGGTCCAACCAGGACATACTGCCGAAGGCGGTCACTGGAATGTTCAAAGAGGAATATTTTCACCATGAGGGGCCTGGCTACTTCCTGATTGAATTCGATAACTTACACAACATGTACTACCAGGATGCCCTTGACGTGTCTCTTTTGTGATGTTGGAGACTATAAGTGTGAACTACAAAAATCATTGTCTATATTAATGTAATACCGATAAATGTAATGTCAAACTTCTTTATTATGTAGTTACGAGACTATTGAACTAAGGAGACCCAAAGCACTTAGTATACGATTCCTCGACCCGGAAACAATTTGTGAACCTGAACTCCAAAGAGTACCAATGGAGGTCGAGGAATACATATATAAGGCTTTCATTAAACTTCAAGACAAGGAATTGATAGTTTTACCCTACAACTCAAGTAAGTGGTTCACACTTGATGTTGTTTCTTACTCTCATTTTGATCTTAGCACTAATGACTATTGCATATTATCTGTGTATGTAGATTCTATTGGATACTCGTTGCCATTACACTAGAGAAGAGTAAAATGGTTGTCCTAGACCCCCTTGACAAAGATGAAAAACTTTACAAGGCCATGACAGATATACTCCAAAAGGCCTTTAAAAGATACTATAAAAAAGTACACGAGACACCGCCCATTCCAGAAGTCCCTCTCAATCCGTACTAAATTCCCAGTACGCACGCAGTATTCCTATATCGCATTTTGTAGTAAATGACTCGTGTCGTGACATTGTAGTTTATTTATTCTTTGTAGTGTCACAAATAGTCGAAAGGTACAAATTTATGTGGGTACTTTGTCTGCCAATACATGCGAAAAATCTTAGGTTCTACATTAGTAGACACGGACATAGAGATTCTTCATGCTAACAGTACAAATTGATTCATACCTAACGATTTCTATTAAAGATCTCAGATTAATTTTTTCTACTTATAGCACCTCAAATTGCCTACGAGAGGACTGCTTCATAATGAAATCAAAGCTATTTAGGGACAACTCGCATGGTTCATCACGAATCAAATCATCAACAAGAATGACGAGTTTCATGACCCTGACAACAATGACCCAGTCTTCTGTACTAATCTAGAACGTGTCCTATCTCTATTCTACTCCGATTGATATATGTAAAATGATGTATAGAGTGTGAAATGATGTTTCATTGGAGTATTCAACATGTATTGGAATAATTTGATGATAAATTATTGTGTGAAATAATGTTTCATTGATATATGTATGCTGATGTATGTATATTGTGTGTGTATACTATTTCAGAGGGCATGGCTAGCAGTTCCTGAGGCTAGCCAAAATGCTGATTTTTTACTTTTCGGGCTGGCATTATTTGTTTTGGGGGGGTACCAATTATCTTGTTCAGACGGACATAAGAGTCTCTTCCTTTGTGTCACATAATGCCATTCAAAACAATCAATTTCTATCTGGAGGTTGGTATGTTACTTGAGTATCAGGTCCTTATTTTAGAATGTATCGGGTCCAATTGATTGCTTCCTTTTATCTACCTTTGCTTCTGTCTATCTGCTACCTTGTCCAATTGTCCATATTATACTCTACCTTTTTGAATGTGCTCTTTGGGATAGTAAATATTTGGACCTCATGACTTGGATTAATTTAAACAAGAAATTTAGAGTCATCAAACTAGTTAATGTTGTTATTAATTCCATTGCTAAATTTATCCCAGCTAGACAGGAATTTTTTATTTTTTAAAAAAATAAAAAATTGGCAGGGATTACTTTACTCCATTGCAACTTGATATAGTTTCAAATACGTATTGTTGTATAAATTGCCACATTTCTTGTGTCAACTGCTAGAAAGAGATTACAAAGTTGACATTCTGAAAGTCATTCACTGGGCATTCAGTACATGTGCATTTGGTTATATAGACAATCTACTATCTGGTATTTCCAAGATGTAACTTACTGACTCATAAGCCATTTCCTCTTAAACTTCAAAGATCATTGCACGTACTGTAACAAGGTTCTGAATCTTCCCTTGGCTCACTTATAACTAATGTTGTAAAATGTACAATACAATTTGCTTGATTATATGACTGTTTGATCAATCGATTTTGTCTTATCTGGAACAACCTGTTATAGAAATTGCACTTGAAATCTTATAGTTTTTAGTAATGCACTAATGGCAGATTCGAAACAGGATTTAGCTGATGCTTTTTATTTGTTTTCCATCCATATGTTATATTATGACCATGTGCATATTTTCCACATGCAGCCTCTAACATAGATCGTGTAGTGCATCATATACTGGAAGAAAATAATCAGCTTCTTAATCAGATAGAAACAAATATTCTAACATTTCAAGTTGGCATATTTTCTCGAGGTACTTCGTTTGGAGTTTGTTTATTCATTCCAGTTTATCCATATTGTGTTCGTGAAAAGAAATTATTCTATATTGGTTCTAGACTTCTAGTGCATATATAGATCGCTACAAAAACGTGATGTGAAATCATTAATTGATAGGAAAATTTTCTTTCATTTCATGTGCAATTACTCATAAAATAGAATGCAGGCGCGTGATAACTTTTCAGTTAGCTTGCATCTAGAGCATTATTTGTGAAGAATGAATTTCATGTCAACTATATTCTTTTCTCCAGGCTCAAAACAACATTGATCTCTTCCATCAGGCAAGAAGGAACATCGATGGTCTTTTACGAATGTAAACATATTCCATCTCTGATGCATGCACAATTTAGTTGTAAAATTAGAGTAATGCATGTAAAGCAAATCAATCCCTTGCCTTTAATGATGCTTTTTCTGCAAACGGCATGGGCCAAATGCCTGGAATGATGAGTAAGATGCCTTCATTGCCCATCGAAGTGGATGACAATCTTGCTAGCTATGTGCTTCCTGGTCTTACCAAAGTAAGTTTCTTAAAGGTCCTGTCACTAGTTTAGTTGACACAAATGTTCATCCCATCGATTTTGTGCTGATTCTTGATCATTCCCAATTATTCACCCTAAATCTCTGATGTTTGTATATTCTGTGTGTATGTTGTTTCAGGGGGCATGGCTACCAGTTCCTGAGGCTAGCCAAAATGCTGATTTTTTATTTTTTGGGCTGGCATTATTTGTGTCGGTTCTTGGTAGGAACCGACATTGATAGTATAACTTAATGTGTCGGTTCATGATAAGAACCGACACTGATATGTGAACTATGTGTGTCGGTTCTTCCTGGGAACTGACACTGATATGTTGACTATTTGTGTCGGTACATGATAAGAACCGATACTGATATATGAACTATGTGTGTCGGTCTGCGAACTGACACTGATATGTTGACTATTTGTGTCGGTTCGTGTCTGGCACCAACAATGATAATTTTGTTAGTATCGGTTTGGAAATCAATACTGATAATCCCTGGTTATCAGTGTCGCTACATCTGTGTCGGTTTAAAAAACGACACTAATGTTGGTTATGAACCGACACAGATAAGCTTGTCTGTAGTCGTAGTGATTACATTTCACAGTGCATCATTGTTCAAATTTCATTAAGAATTTTCTCTAAGTTTTAAAAAGATGAAGAAGGAAATAGTGACACCTAACGGCCGTCAGATGTCCGGACAAAGAACTTCTTATGTGACGATAGGTTCTTCCTCGTCATCCATGGAGTCCTCCACCGCCCTGTCCATGGAATCTTCTACCACTTCATATATGGAGTTCGTCTTGTCTTCTTTGTTCATTTCTTTGGACAGCACCACGAGAGTTGTTAGCTATGCATGGAAATAGTTTGCTTTGGATGGAGTACGAAGCGGCTGCCATGCGTCGAGTAATTGCTTGTGGCAGCCATGCGTGGAGCAATTGCTAGCGGCAGCCCACTGAGCTGGTTACCAGGGGCATTATAGAGAAAAATCACAAAAAATTGTTTGAGAAGCTGTGTGCGCCCTATAACTGTTTTGTTTGATCCACTCTATCAGTACTATTATCAAAATAATCAGCTAAGCAACAGAGATCAAATGACCATCATCACACAGAACTAGTAGATTCGGCTCCCTGAACTAGATGAGAGCTCGAACATGAACAGTCTCCATCTGAATCAAATCAAGTTCTAAGTTTTTACCGGCGCAATTGAGAAGCTGCAGTTCGATCAGCATATGCACGTCTTGGTGCAGAAGAAGCTGCAACTCCCATAGCGCATATCTTAAAGCCAAGAATGAATTGCCTTCCTAGGGCAGCCAGGCGACGGCGATAGCTCTCCCCTCCTGGCTGCCGGCAAAGACCTTCGTCGTCCTCAGACCTTGAGGAGGTCGACACAGCAGCCACGAGGCGTTGCGGTGACCCATTTGGCCTCGCCGCCGCCGCTGTCCATCGTCAGAGTCGGGAAGAAGGACGACGAGTGGAGGTGCCCCATGGCGTGGAAGTCGGCCATGCCGTCTTGCGCCGGGTACACGCTCGTCACCTCCGACGGCGACGCCGTCAGCCCTGCGTTGCCCAAGATCTTGCCACCGTTGTTGTCGGGGCTTTCGGAGCTCGGCGACGTGTTGCCTCTCCGAGGCAGCAGACCACCGCCCGCGCGGTGGTCTCCGGAGGGGTTCTTGGTGTTGAGGAAGCGCCCGCCGCTGCCTCGAGCACGGCGCATCGCGTGGCGGTGGCGCGACTCGTGAAGGTACGGCTGCGGTAGTGGCACGGCGAGTGGAAAGACGTGTCAGTGTGGAATCGAACTTGACTCGGAATAAGTCGTTCTCTCTCTTCTTACCTTCCGGTTCCTGGAGATCCTATTCTCCCTCTCCGCCTTGGCGCGAGCCAGTCGCCGCCGGATGATGCCGTTGAATTGCTTCGCGTTCACGTATATCGGCCCACCGGTGGCGATCGCTGACGACAGAAGCATCCGTCCAGGCTTCATTTGCAAATGTTGAACAAAATCAGCACAAGAATATGTGTGATGTTTTAGACAGTAGTGCTTTGTAGAAACATCTGAAACTTTATTAGCTTCTCGTGAAAATGATCACATGATGAACTGTCATACATATGAATTTGTACTGAAATGTTCAGAGAGAGAGAGAGAACTCAAGAAGAGAGCGATCGTACACACCATAGCTTGAGCTCCATATGGGGAGTACACACCATAGCTCTGATCAGCATTAGCATAGTTGGTGCACACCTTCAGTTACAAGGACAAGTAGTATAACCAAGATGTTTATGATTAATTCTTAACTAGTACTCTTATGGCTAGGAGAAGTGTCACCATGGATTGGCCAAGGGCGAGCTCGAAACGGCCTTGGTACTCCTGCAATGCCGGGTACGCAGCGACGGTCGGCTCCTGAAATTTCAGCTCTTTCCCAAGATCAGAGTCGCCTGAAATCATCGAATAGTTTGTCATCTATTTATCTCTGCACTCTCTCTCTCTCACGGAAATGATTTTACTTTGGCGGATTTTTTGTTCTTTGAAGTATCTGACTGTGTAGCTTGGCAAATTAGTGGGCAGGGAAGATTCCAAACAGAGAATGTGGATGTCGTCGAAATAATTAAAAATATTTCTGGAATCTCATATGGAATACAGGAGAGAGTAGTGCCTAATAATCGTTTGCAGCAGTAGATCTTTTTCTGATAAGAGTGATGTCAGATACTCCACACTTTTCCAGCTCAGTTGTGAAAAGACCTTCAGTTTCACTTTCAGAAAGTGGGAACAGAATGCATGGGTTCAGACTCCATACTTTAGGGCCTAATTCCATTTCCATGGTTGCAAAATTTATGTTCAGATTTATATGTCCATATTTGTCAAGAACTAACTTTATGACTACATAGTCAGTGTTTAACAAAATAAATTAAAGATAATGCACCATGCGTGTAAGAGAAGAATAAAAAATAGAGATGCTTCTATGTATCACTATTTAAAAGTTGTATAAATATTAAAGTATATATAAAAGGTGGATAATAATTGTTTACTTTTTTATTTCAAGATTTATATAACATATATAAAAAGAAAGTTGCGTAGAAGCGTAGCTCAAAAAATCTTTCTATGCTCTACTTTACAATTCATACCCTGGACCACCCTTCCTTGTTGTGGTACCAGATTTCTAGTATCATTTGTTTGGAGTTTTCTCCGGTTCTAACGCCTGTACATGCATAAGAGATAAGTAAGGTCAATGCCACTGGACAGCCTTCTTTCAGGACTAGTCGATACCGTTCCGGTACTATCTCATATGTATTATTTTGCTGTCTAAAATGATACAGAGCAACCCTACGTTTCATACCGGTCCATACCAACCATACGAGCGGAATTGATAACACTATCTATTGAACTCAATGAATGTTACATTTGATCCTACTACTATATTTCTAGTGTAATTAATATTTCAAGTGAAAATTGATGTACGTATAATTAAATATATATTATTATATAAAAGTTCGGAACAATAGGCTACTACGTGAATGAACCATTCTAAAAGTCAAAATGGTATGGTCTCTGGAAGAGCATCGACGAGAATGCTTCTTTGTACGTTTAAACTATGCCTTGGCTGTCAGTAGCTCAAAAGAAACAGAAATGAATGAGAGCAGAACACCTCCTAAGTGTGCCATCAACCCCGCCTCAACCCCCACATCAAAGACCCAAAACATCATTTAATTAAGAACCCTAGGAACAGGACCACACCAGCAGGCAGCATATATGTAACAACGCTGCAGTATTAAAACTGGAACGGCCGGTGGCGACGATTCAGAGCGGCCGTCGCGTACTCCATCAAACCAAGGGCAGCAGCGGTGACGACAGCGTGCCGACACCGATGCAAAAGGCGCGATGAATGAATGAATGAATGATTGGCCAATGATCATCGCCATGGCAAAGATTTCATGATTTTCCATCCATGGTACACTCTCGCCTTTACGGAATGGTTGTTGCCCTGCTTTCTTGCATTTTCATTAGGATACATCTATAAAAGATTGCGTTACTGCTCTTTATTATATCTTTAGATAGTATGTCTTATTCTAGTCTATAGTAGTAAATGGCAGTAGAAATAGCTAAATGGGGGTATAGGAGGAAAAAATTGCAAAAAAATTATCTTAAAAGAATAGAATGATATGTATTTACGGACAAAATTAAGCTAGAATGAGACGTGCTCGGAACGGAGGGAGTAAGTTTTACCTGAGATAATTGGGAACTTAACCACACCAGCCTCGTTTACAGAGGGTCGCTCTGGCGGCATTGCCGGGCCGGGGCGGCTGGGGTCGACGGCGAGATGCGGCTGTCGGCCGGCGGAAAGGATCTGGTGGTGTTCCTGCACGCCGCGGCTGCCCTCCATAATTGCGTGGCTTAATTGGCCGAAAGATTCTCCTCCTATGAGCGGTTGGGATCCAGCTCCAGCCCACCACGGCATTGCCGCCGCGGCGGCGCCATTGCCGCCTCGGTTGGTGATCACCTGCAGCCCAAGCCCGTGCTCTCGGAAGCTCAATGCTGCTGCCTGCAAAGAAGGAAGAAATTTTTGTCACGGCTGAGTTCTTCTTCTGTTCTTCCCAATAACTTGTACGAACCAGCAAGTCTTGCAGAAAATTAAAATGGAACTAGGCAGCAAGAAGGTTTGGCGATAGCCAACAAAAAGGAAGTCCATGAAAGGGAAGAAAAGCTTGAGGCTTTAGCCAGAGAAGGCAACTTTGAAGAATGTTTTTCATGGGTCCATACACCTCCATGAGTTGGCACACACACACACACACACAAACAAATCAGATTGGCATGCCAAGAAATGCAAAAGAAACAGAATGAACAGGAGTTCTTGGCACCAAAAGTAGAAGACTTATCGATCAGAAGGGCATTTGGAGTTTAGCTCATGAAACACATCAGAGAGCAAGAAGATACTGAAAGAATGGTGTTCACGAGGAACACTTACACTTCTCATGGCTGATACCAAGAACGCCAAATTCCTCAGAGAAAAAAAAGGTGTGAGGTGTGTGCCTAGGTATGTGTATATATGCAGGTATTGGTGAATCCAAGGAGAAGGGAGTATATATGCAGGTATTGGTGAAATAGGAGGAGAGAGAAAATAGGGGAGGGGGGGAGGTGAGAGAGGAGGCGGCAGCGGGCGGCCAGCTTGGGATGGCTTTTGTGCCCCGAGCTTTTCCGATGCACACTACAGTGCAGTTGCTTAGTAATAAAAAATTGATTTTTTTTCTTACCACGTAAGATAAATAAGATGTTTATTTTGTAGCATCGATATTTAATTAGACACAGATGCTTAGCAAGTGGTTATAAGTATAACTAATTATCAGTAGATAACAAACATCTATGCACTCACTACTCAAGAAATGTTTGCATTAGAAGAAATGAATTGTACATGGGTACTTGATGTGGATGTATTCTCACTTTAGGCATTCATATATAAGTATATTGTATTGTACTCAGTGGCGAATCCAGGGTTGGGGCTGGTTGGGGCACCAACCCCACCTCCGGCCGCCAACGGAACCCCCTAACAAATTGAAATTGCATCACTAAATTGTATATTTGTATCTATAGGTCGAACCGTTGAATGATCGATTGTCCTTATATATTTATGTTAATATATCCATTATCTAAAGATACCACACTTGTTATATTTTGATTCTTCACTTTGTTTCCTTTTATTTATGTATGAATTAGGAATTTGGTTAGCAACAGACCGGTAGATGTACTATTAATATATTTGTCTTAAGTTAGAACTTCGATATAGGAGCCCCACCTTTATTTTCATCCTGGATTCGCTGCTGATTGTACTCCCTCCGTCCAAGTTTATAAGGTATATTTTTCAATAGTCTTGTTCGTAAACATAGAGTGTATTTCATATTCTAAAGCAAATTTAGTGTGATGTTCACTGTATACGGTTAATAAACATCCCTCTTTACTTCATATTTTCTACATGCATACATTAAATATAGTGTTTAGTAATAATAATTAAGGGTAATATAATTGTTTTTAATATTTTTTTAGTCTATATGTCAGAAAAATATGTATTTCAAACTTAGAAGTAGGGAGTAACGCCTAACAGCAAAGGGTTATCATCCAATCGCCATCTGTCCTTGGTTCTTGCGTGGCCAGGCAACTCTGTACAGCCTCTTTGGTGAGCTTCACACATCATTGAAACATACCGATGTTCATAATGTGCCATGGACAACGGCAGATCTACAAATTTCGTCGACAAAGCATGTAAATCCTTTAGTTTTTTCAGTAGGGCCCTCCGTTGCAATTGGCAACATATTTAAATTGTATTTATATTACTGCATCCGTAGGTAACTTAATGAAAATTATTATTTGTGAAATTATGTGAAATATGATATTGTGACCGATGAGTTTTTTTAGACTCATTCTGCCCGTTGCTGAATTGCATGTACTCTGCCCTAACCAATTTATTTATTCTTGATATTTGTAACATCCTGGTCTAAAATCTGTTTAAAGCCTAGCCCACTACCACTCCGCTTACACTTTCATTCTCATCTCGTGTAAAAAGGTTTACCTGAAAATATTATGTTTAGACTCCACAGCATTATATACTAATCTCTACTACTTCTAATTACGAGTTGGTGGTGGTGGTCCGTTCTCCCCTCCCTCCTCCCGGGCATACTCACAAAATCGTCATTGTTCCAATCTTCTATACATTGGCAAATGGCAAAATTTTTAATTCAATTGGATATGCATGCATATGTGATCTGTGGCGTATCAGACTCTTATCTCAATCAGCCGATTCTATTTTCAAATACTGCACGACCGATTCTTTTTCCATATACTGCACGCATACAGTTTCTGAGTTACCATATGCTTTTGAGTTGTCATATATATCCTTTCCATTAAATATTTACTTGCATGTGTAGATAAGTTCATCTTTTCTTTTTATCTGATCACGTATGGATTTGATTTCGACCGGCCAACAGCATGCATACGGCCATGCATGACACAACTAGATAAGTTTGTTATCTCTATCTCTACTAATTCTAATTAGGAGTTGGTGGTGGTACGACTGTTCTCCACCCTCACCCCTACACGTGTGCGCACCCGCATGGTTGAGTGGGAAGCGAGCAATGGCCACCCTGGTAGATTGGATGGATCATCTCGTCACGAGAGGTAAATGAATATGCATGACTCATTTATTGCTTTCCTTTCTCCCATTGATCTGGCATTCGAATCGGCAGCGATTGCTCTCGGTGCCTTTTAGATTGGATTGATTGATTCCCTTCCGAAAGAAGCAGAGCTTCGATTCACAAAGTTGGATCTCTTCTTGCCTCTTTCCCTTTTGTTGCCTTCCTTATTCAATGATTTCTTAATCTAGATTTCATAGATATCTCCTTGGCTGCTGAATCTATATAACCCTGCTGCTTCTTGCCTCTCCTGCAAATGTGTTAAGTTCATCCGTTGAGCGGAGGTAACGGGCAACCTTCCTGATCTTGTCAATGTAGCGTACAGCGTGTTTGGTTCCTCAGACGTGCGGGCGCGGCTCGCGTGAGCAGCCCACGGAAGCGGCCGTGTCGCGCGCCTCTACGCTGCGTCTGCGCGAGTGCTATTTTTGGCCTTGGCTGCATGCATCCAGCCAGGCCACGCGCATGCGATGCAGGGAACCAAACACGTGTTCAATGTATGCGTTAAGCTAAGGCGTGTGCATCCAGGGAACCTAACACGCTGGTAAGGGCAGATCGCCGGTGGTGGGCAGCAAGATAGGCTGGCAGCGCTGCTGGAGCTCGTCGTGGTGGATGATGCCAATAGGTTAAGAGTGGCGCTCGTAGGGCGAGGCGAGGAGGCGGTAGAGCTAGTTGATGGGGTGAGGCTATAGTATGACCGGAGCAAGACGTACGAGCCACGCACACCGCTGATGGTGGCAGCCACATACGGATGACGTCTACCTTTTCAACGCTTTTACGCCCATGGAGCAGTAGGTGATACCTCTCTTAGTCGATCGATCGATCTCGAATTATGGTGTTACAAATTTACAATCCCAAGTGTTGTGATGTTATTATTTAAGTTTGTGAAATTAAAGATAATTTTAAACTTGAGTTTATAAACAGATGCTTGAAATTTGTACACTTCGATGAATTGATTTAAACATTTAACCATTGCACATTCAGAGCGAACATTATTATTCAAATAAGGTTAATGCTATTTACAAATAAATTTTTTATCACAAATTGAGTTTCCGTTATAACGTATAGGCACATAGCTAGTATAACTTATTTTAGACATGCAAGCGATGTGGGGAGTAATCCCACCACCACTTCATATGGGTTTATATATGACCCTTCACAGTGATGAATACTCCATCCATTCATTTTTATAAGGCTTATTTTTTTGAATGGTCTTGTTCGCAAATATAATACTTGCATGTAGATTTAATGAGGTCTTTCTTTCTATACCTGTATTTATTCTCTCTCAACCATATGCATTTATTCGTTACCACTCACATAAAATATATCTTTTATCTTTCAAAACAATTAAGTGGGGAATATCTAAATTATTTTCTCTCATACCTTTCTTAATTTCAACGCGACCTTAATCCATGTGCAAAATCAAAATACATCTTATAAAAATGAATAGAGGGAGTATAAAATTATGTTGTATCACAACATCTTTACACATAAGAAATTAATATGGCTTGTTTGGCTCCAATACTTGATAATCCCACATTAATTGTCCATACTCTTTTGAAATGGCATACCTATTGACGGGTGCCTTTCTATGCATTGCTTTAACCTGCGTTGTACCGTCTTGCAGTCTTGTTTCTTCAAACAGGATGCTTAAATTTGACAATTTTTACCAAAGGGTCTAACTACATCTCTCTCCTCTGTTCTGCCGACTAGCGTTAGCTCAATCTCCGTGGACCACACCATATGTTCATAGCGTGCTCACTATTGCCTATGTGTCTAAACAAAGACGATGCCATTGGGACTCGTTGCTTGGGACCTAGGAGGCTAGGAGTACGTAGGCGGTCTTAGAGCATGTACAATAGTATAGATAGCTGCTGTCTATAACAAGCTGACATATCATTTATAGACAGCGTTAGAGACAATCCATACAATGGTATAGACAGCACATTTATGAGTAGATGGTTTCTTCCCACACACAATCTGTCTTGGTTCTCGTGCTAGAGTCGACTCTAGATTAAGAGACGGCTCAACTCTCTATATGCATTCTCTCTCATCCACGTCATTTTTTATCCTATGTGGCAAAATTTAGAGACTGCTGACATATACCATTGTACATGCTCTTACAAAATAAGACAACTTTTGTTCTTATTGCTTTCTTCACGCACAAAATATTTCTTCTAGTTTCTAGATGTGTTTGTACGGAGCAAATTAAGATTAGATTCTGCCCATCAAACAAAACTAAATCAGGATTAGGGGTGAAAACGAAGCGGATAATATCCGGATCGTATCCGTATCCGGTATCCGTTTTTAGGGAAATGGCAAAAGAATCTGCTATCCGACGGATGCGGATACGGATACGGATAATTATCCGGATTGGGGCAAACGGATATGGAGCGGATATGGGGGAGGTGATATCCGACGGATACGGAGCGGATACGGATATCCGGTATTCGGATATCCGTATAGTCGCAGTCTCCGGCCTCGTGCGGACCTCCGTAGGCTGGGATGGGCCCGAGGCCCAACACTTCTAGCGAGTGCAATTGATGATGAATAATCAAAGTGATGATGTTGGTCTACCGCTGCTACATTGCTACTATATGATATATCACTATGCTTTATATGCAAATTATTTATGAACATTGAACAATGTGCTCCTATGTTAAGATTTCGTTATCTTATGTTTGTTTTGAACACTATTCTATAAGTTTTGTTATGTTTGCGGATTATGTACTCTAAATCCTAATATTTTGTATTGAAAATTGTGTTTTCGCGTTTGCATATTATCCGACTAAATATTCGATTTCGTTTCCGTTTTCGATCCGACTCCGATTACTATCCGTTTTATTATTATCCGATACCGATTTAATATTTTATCCGTTTTTAAATTATCCGTATCCATATCCGCATCCGGGTGAAAAAAATGTGAGCGGATATAGAAATATCACTATCCGGCCGAATCCGCTCCGTTTTCATCCCTAATCAGCATGGTTCACAATCCTTGACGGAAAACTAGCAGCGGATTTTGCACGTCAACCAAAACCCAGCCATGCAAATCAATCTTGGGCACAAAGCAGCCAAGGTTTCCTCCAACCACAGAGATGCCATTCATAAGGCAGAGAAGCGCAGTAGGGTGCCGTTTGGGCTCTTTGCAACCGTTGGATGAAGCGTTGGATGGTCTTAGATTGAGGCGCGCGAGAATTTGTGAATTTATCGTGAGATATTGAAAGGACTTGAATTTATCCTGCGCTTTATTCCGGAGCATCGGATTTCAATCCAAAAATCAATATGTCAGTAAGATATTATAGAACAAATGATCAATTTCACCAAGTAAAACAGAGCACATGATTACTTTCCTTGCACTACGTTGCCACTTGCCAGAAGTGGTCAAGCAGTCAAGCTGTGAACTGAACTAGAAAGCTTTGCGAACAGAGCTTGGCAACAAGAAGCCAGTGCTTTCTAGCTTTTGATATTTTTTTTTCAAATCTAACCTTTTTCCAAATGCAATCATATGAATAGCCCTCCACTCCACTGTAAAAGCGCTGACAGACAACACATGTCACCTGCTGCGCCTCTGTACACAGCAGGAGTTGCCGCGCAGCAAGACCTGGGCAATGAAAGCACCACGCATCGGTAGCTCGGCAAGAGCAACTTGGCGTGTATGCTACCTCGAAGGTATTAATTAAATTATTTAATTAAGCAAAGTCATTAATTAAGTGATTAAATAATTAAATTGAATGCTTAATATATTGATGCACATTTTCTACCGATGAAGGGGAGCTTAGCAGAACCTTGTCGTGGTACACCCACATAATAGACGATACGCATCACTTGTCACGTTTTTCATGATAAAAAAGGAATCTATTTTTATAAATTTATTTAGACGACGCTAAATTTGGAAAAAAAATATTTTTGAAAAGTCTACGAGAGTGACAGCTTTCCGCAGAGAGCAAGCCAAACAGAAGCCAATAATAACAAGGGAGAGAAAGAGAGAAAAAAAAAGATAAAGAAAGGCAATTACAGTGTAACTGTCCCTGGATCCCTGCCACCTTTTTTTACATTACTGGCCTCAGGGCTCAGGAAAACATGCTAGCTGTTCCAGCGTTTCCATCTGTGTGCGCGTGACTGCGCTTTTGTGTGTGTCAGTGCACAGAAACGATATAACTGCCTTTCTAATCACAAATTTCTCTCTGCGCTGCACTCCATGGTAGATTTCTGCAGTTTAAGCCTGTCGAAAAAAGCTGCAACTTTTGTCCCGTTTTTGTTTGGTACAAATATTACCAGTAGAATTTCTGTATCGTACCGTAGTGCAGAAGACGGCGAGGAACTTTTACAAAAGAAAAAAAATACAAACACTGGCCAAAGTATGTCAACCAGATAATTATTGTGCGATTTGACCGAAGTACACATAGGCGTATACAAATATCTGTTCAGTTCGACAAAATTGGTTAGAGCCACCGACTTACCGCCGTATCAGTACAAATTAAGAATATCGGACATGCTAGACAATAGTACTTAACTAAGATTCATTTGTGATTTAAATCGATTTTCTAACATTTTGATATTCTGCAAGAGTTTTTATCTTACTGATTTTATATAAAAAATAATTCATTTACAAATAAATAATCAAAAAATATTACTCCATCCATTTCGCGATATTTGTTCATAGCCTAACATGCACGTAGGGTAAGAAAGTGCCAAATCTAATAAATGTTTGATAAATGACCATACGTACTCCTTTTAAATAATACTCCTTTCATCTAAGCTTATAAGGCGTATTTTTTGAATGATCTTGTCCATAAATATAGAGCGTATTTCACATTTTAATACAAAATTAGTACGATGTTCTCTCTATACCTCTAATAAATATTCATCTTTGCTTTATATTCTCACGTACAAGCACTGAATATAGTGCTTAGTAATAATAACTAAGAGTAATATAGTTATTTTTAATATCTTCTTGATCTACATACCAAGAAGAAATATGCTTTTTAAACTTAGGAGGCAAGTATACCACAACCGCTTAACTTCTTCCAATGCATTTAAATAAGAGTATACATGGTTTTAATGGACAAATATATTAAAATGGATACTTATAAGGCTATATACCGGTACAGTGAAACAGAGGAAGTAACCAAGTTACCCATCAAGAAGTCTCAAGTTCTTCGGATCGAGCTAGGGCTTTCTGGCACGCTATTCTACCTTAAGCCGAAGTTGTGCACTTATGGCGCCATATGTAAAGCTAGCTTGGCTATTAGTTGGTCTAGGAATTATGACGATATGACATTCGGCAATTAAAGTAGTTATAACTCTTCTTTGGTGGCGGTTGATTCAAGAGTTATCATGGAATTCCAACTTTTGAGATTTTTGGGCTCTACATATATCGCCTCTAATTTTATCAATTTGGATGGGATATATCTTGAAACTAACCAAATTTGTGAGTGGTCATATTCACACATTTTGTTTAACAATTTTTCGAACTGAACTTGGTCAGACTATTGGTAATCTTTGAAATAAAATAAAATTTGAAGTTATGAAATCCAAAGTAAAAGCACTCAATTTGAAATGTACATTTTAAACTTACTCGGATAAAAGTTGCTGCCATTTTATGTGGAACGAGGGAGAAGAGAATTCAGTTGGTGACCAACAGGGAACTATATAGCTAACCGCATATCTCTACTCCTTTAAAAGAATCTAGCGGCGGTGAATCTCAACCTGTTCTCACCTGTCTTTAAACCCCTCTTCTACCCACAAAAAATCTCTACAAAAACATTACTCTATAACAAACAAATTAACTACTAAAAAAATATAATACTTATCGCAATAACCTCCCTAATCTCCCTTCATGGCGTGCGGCAGATGTGCGATCTAAACAAAAGTGACAAAATCAAAGATATGGTGTAAGTCAAACTCAACACTAGAGTGCCAGAATGGAGCTTGAGTAGGCCTTGCGACGGAACAGAGAGCATAACATAAGCTAAATCTATCGACAACTACTTAATATATTACGTATTATTATTTTTTATCCGTAGCAATATACGATCACCCGGTTACCCCCTTCTAAAAGAACTTAAGTGATGAATCAAGAGGTATTTTGCATCGGCAACAAACTATAGTTTTGTCTCACATGTCTCGAAAGCCAATCGTACACAATCATAACCAGTGACATAAGATTATCCTTTAGTCCCATTAACTACATGTTTAATAAAATATTCGTACATATTCATGTAGTTTAGTCCTATTGTTCGTCCTCTCTTCTTGAGGTAGTTGGGCTACCCCCACGACACAATTCCACCAATTATTTACGTCCATCGATGGCCTAGATCGATTTCCCTATGAAGTATCCTCGTAAACGGTTTATAATTAGCTTACAAAACCATCCGGTCCAGATCGACATCTCGAAGAACAAGCTGATAGGGGAAAGAGAAGGATTACTTGAGTTCAGGTGTGTGGGCGCCGAGTGCTGACCTCTCTTCCACTTTTGCTTCATCTTTTGTGCTGGCTAGCTGGCCCTTTTCTTCACTGTCTAATGGCTATTTGGCAGAGTTTCAGATCCTAATTCTTCATCTTCAGCTCTTGATTCTCTATAGAATTGATTCTCTGGTGGAAATGATTCCTATCTGAGAAATAGTTATGAATTTGGTAGAGAGATTTATAACTGGGACTCTGGCAGATTGTGAATCAGGTGGGAAGCAGGTTTTTTTGGCTCCCAGACTGCAAGTCAAAAAATATGAATCACTTCTTCGGATTCTTATGTGAAGCTAGTTAATTTTTTCTTGTTTAGTAAAGCTCCTCAGTTTCTCATAGGGAAGCTCATAGGAGTTTTGCCAAACGCATCCTAAATCTCCCCCAAAATGCATCATGATCCCACTTTAATTTGCCACACAACTCAATAGATCTCCCTCGTAATCAAATCCGTACAAAAAGCATGTAATATACATATACATATTTGTCGCTGCTTGTCAATTTTATATATTTCAAATACGAGTGAGTTTGGTTTTCAAATTTTATAGGGTTGTAGAAGCCCACCTTACCTACATATGGTAATCTTTTGAGAATTTTTTTAAAATCTTGTATACATGGTTTTCACCGAGTTTAGGGCTAGAAAAAAAGCTTATTGGTGGGGCTCGTTGGCTCGGATCAAAATTGCTCTAATTACACTCGTTCATTAGTTAAACATTGAAATGAGTCAATTTCGAATAAAATTGGATTTTACTCTAGCTCGGCACGTTAGCACGATTCTAAAAATACTTCTAAACTATAAATAAAATGATGTTAAATCAAACTATATCAATTTTGAAAAAAGCTAAAAAAATAGGACTTAGTTCGATTTCCACCTCTAATCGAGTTTACACAGTAAGGATGGTTTCCAATGTATATATATATGTGTGTGTGTGTATATATAAAAAAACTATTCTCTACCTGTGTATAGAATAGCCTATTCTACTCCTAGGCCAATAAACCCAGTCTGATCGAGCCATGCATCCCACTCATCAGTGCATCGAACTGCTCCAGTTGATAGAGCCATGCATCCTACTAACCAAGTAGTAAATGTATTCGTTGTTTGTACGTGAATCTTATTTTCTTTGTTTTAATTATAACTTCTTTAGCACCTATTGACAAACGGTTTTCACTACTAACAATGAGAGAAACAGAATGTTATAAGTTTCGCTAATAAATAGTCTTTTTTGCCATCGAGTGGCAGGTATTACTGTCCGTATAGGTAGATTTTACTATCCGTATATATAGATTTTACTATCATGCAAAGTGTTTAGCAGCTTGTGTATTCCGTGCAGTAGTAAATCCTTATCATGTAAAATTAATGAAAATCACATTTAATTTTTTTAAAAAAATTCTCAAAAAAATTCATACGTAGAGAAGATGATATTCTACAACCCTATAAAACTTGAAGACCAAAATCATTTTTATTTGAAAGATATGGAAAAGATAAATTCAACTAAATAGTGATTTTATTGCTGTTTAGTACTATTTATCCGCTACTTATCAATTTCATATTTTTCAAATGCCATTGATTTTGGTCTTCACATTTTTGCAAGGTTATAGAAGCTCATCTTTCCTACATATAGTAATGTTTTAAGAATTTTTCAAGATATATACGCATGATTTTCATGGAGTTTACATGACATGGGTGTTTACTACCAAATGAATAACTAAAATCCATGAAAATCACACATAAAAGTGTTAAAATATTCTCAAAAAATTACCATTCGTAGGGGATTATACAACTCTGTGAATTGAAGATAAAACACAATTACGTTTGAAAAGATATGAAAAAGATAAATTCAGCTGAATAGTTATTTTGTTGCTGTTTAGCATTATTCATTCACAGCTTGTCAATTTCATGTCATTCAAGTGCCAATGAGTTTGGTCGTTAAATTTTGCAGGGTTGTAGAAGCTGACCTGCCTTACGTTTGTTAATGTTTTGAGAGTTTTTCAAAATATATACATGTGATTTTCACGGAGTTTATATGATAAGGGTGGTTTACTACCAAATGAACACCAAATTAAAGATGTATGTAAGATTTTACTAGTAAACAGACATGTAACATTTTACGAATAGTTCTCATTTTAGTTTACCACCTATTACCGTAATGTTTACGACCATCCACATATTATTTTACTATAGGGCCTACAAAAGGAACTAAGTTCTTATTCTGATAGTTCACTTCATTTTAGTATAGTAAAATATTATGTAAGAACTAGTGAAATATTATTTTGTAGATAGTAAAAAGTAACATATCGAGTGCAAACTACTCTTATCGTATAAAATTAATGGAAACCACATGTAAAAATTTTAACACATTCTCAAAAAATTACTATAGGTAGGGGATATAAGATTTTACAATATTATAAAATTTGACGACCAAAATCAGTTTCATTTGAAAGATATGAAAAGACAAATTCAGCTAAAATAGTGTTTTTATCATTGTTTAGTGATATTTATCCGCTGCTTATTAATTTCGTATCTTTCAAATACCATTGAGTTTGGTTTTCAAATTTTAAGGGTCATAGAAGCTCACCTCCCTTACATATGGTAATTTTTTGAGAATTTTTCAAAATATTTATATATGATTTTCATAGAGTTTACATGATAAGGGTATTTATTGCCAAATGAACAACTAAAATCCATGAAAATCGCTTGTAAATATGCTAAAAATTCTCCAAAAATTACCATATGTAGGGTAGATGAGATTCTACAACTCTAAAAAATTTTATGACCAAACTCACTAGCATTTGAAAGATATGAAAAAAGACAAATTCAGTTGAATAGTTATTTTGTCGATGTTTAGCACTCACTATTTATTCACTGCTTGTCAATTTCATATCTTTCAAATGCGATTGAGTTTGGTTGTCACATTTTGCAGGTTTGTAGAAGCTGACCTCCCCTACGTATGGTAATTTTTTATAATTTTTCAAAACATGTATATATGATTTTCATGTTGTTTACACGATAAAGAATGGTTTACTGCCATATGAATACCAAATTACATTTTATGAATGGTTCTCATCTTATGTTACTAGCTTTTGCAGAAATATTTACAACTGTCCATATATTAGTATAGTAAAATTTTGTATAATATCTAGTGAAATGTTATTTTGTGGATGATAAAAAGGCAACATATCTAGTGTTTAGTAGCGAAACTTATATCATTCCGTTTATCTCGTCGTCAATAAGTTACTAGTGAAAATTGCTCATGAATCGGAGTTGTCAGAAAAAGTTATGGCTAGATCAGCGAAAAACAGATTCTATTACAAACAAGGAAATGCATTTACTAGTTAGTTTGGCTAGATTGTCTTAGTCAACATGCGGGCGAATATGGAAACACATTTACTAGTTGGCTTCCAACTAATGTAGGGTTACGACTAGCGCATTGAATAACTAATCTATGCGCATGCATGTGTAGATTAGCGTTTTCGTATGTGTACATATACATATACATACACTCCCGAGACACAATGGTGCCTAAGCAATATGGTCAAAAATAGGTATTTCCTATATACATCGTATGCAAAAAAGTTTAATTTTTTTTGGATGTTGAATTTAACTAGTTTCCTAACTAGTTCAAACAAGTTTGGACTAAATTCTAAATAGAGTTGTCTTTTTTATGGTAGTTTGATTGTAGATGTGCTGATTATATATAAAAATCAGCAATGCATGTTATTTAAATTCATTGAAAATCTTTAAATTTGAGTATATTTTATCAAATGTACGCATTTCATTTGAATTGCTATATATGGGTATATACCCTAAAACTAAAATTTTCGAAACATATACCAAATTTGGTTTGAATTCACTACTACAGATCAGACCTTCCATACCGGTCCATCAGTCCCGGTTGGATTTGAACCCGTACTAATGAGGGCTTCAAGATCGGTTCATTAGCTCTGAGTGTCGTGGGCTTCGATCGGTTCAGTAACACTAACCGATCGATGTTCTTCATCTATCGGTTCGTGTTACTAACCCGGTACTAATAATAAGCGAGTATATTAGTCGGTTCGTAACACGAACCCAGATCGATGTGAGGGCATTAGTACCGTTCGTTATTTAACCCGACTAGCAGTACATTTAGTCCCGGTTCGTGTTACAAACCGGTACTAAAGGCTCGTTCAAAGATACTTTAAAAGGAATGCATATCCTAGTCTATTCAATATGCGTGGGTGGGTGGGTTGGGAGTGTCCTGTGGTGGCATGCAGGAGGTTCCAGGTTCGAGTCTTGAGTTCGTCATAATTTTTAGATATTTTCTACATTGCGAGAGGGCTTTAGTCCCGATTAGGGATTGGCAACCGGGACTAAAGCCAGTTACCAACCGGGACTAAAGATCATTTGTGTAGAAGTGATTAGTGCATTTGAAATCTGGTATATCATGACACCATAGTGTTCCATTTCGGCCCAACAGCAAAACGTTATTATTACAGATGAGATCTCCCTGTTCTTTTTTCCCCCTTCTGAAACAAAGGTTTTTCTTGAATAGCGTCGTAGTATAGCTAGTTAGGCATGCAATGGTAACATGCATATGTGGTTGTAGTAGATAGCTAGCACACGTATAGTCGTCGAAAGAAAAAAAAAGAAAAGAAAAGAAAAGAAGTAGCAAACATAGATTTCCATCGATCAACTGTACAGTGTTGGTGATCAGTGGAGAGGGGCTATCATACACTGTTCCACTAACAAGCGAGCACATTTCCTTATTAATTTGTCTTTCTCAGTGTAACAAACTATTAGGTAGCGGTACGTACCAACTGTCGAAAGACCCACAAAACATTTTCAATGATAACCATAAGCTAGCTAATTAACAAGGTACGTAGGTTTAATTACTGTGTGTGTGTTTAACTTCAAAAGAAATAATGTAGGAGTACGTACGTTTCTAATCACTTAACATATCGTTTTCAAGCACCATCTATCTTATCTCATAATTTGGGCTGTCTCAAACATGTTTTCGTGAGGCATCAAGTGCATGCATGTACTCCAAATTTATAACATAGTCCTAGTAAACCGATACAAGTATATATGCATCCATGAAGACTTGGCGTACACCAAAATATTTGCACCCTAGCTACAAAAGCAAATACTAGAGCTGTTGTATTGTCTCCAGCTAGTTAGTTCTGAAATGGCAAGCTTCCGTTGGATGTGTAAGCTAGCATCCCATATAGCTACTAATTTGCACTCTCCAAGAATCACATTAACTAAGGGGGTGTTTGGGATAGCTCCAGCTCCACCAAAATCTGTAGAGTTGGTGGAGTAGGGTATTTCTAGCTCTAGAAATTTGTGGAGCTGAAGTTGTGGGTACATTAAGAGTGTTTAGGTAGATCATCTTGTTTATATTTTAGACTAAAAATATAAACTTAATTCACTTTATTTTAGCCTATAAGTTTCAGCTCTAAGCTGGATCTGGGATCTGAAACTCTCCCAAACAGGGTCTAAGAATGTGTTTAGTATAGTTCTAGCTTCATTAGATCCGTAGATTTGTTGGAGCTGGGTATTACTAACTCCATAGCTCCGTAGAACTGGAGCTGTGAGATATATTAAGAATGTTTAGGTGAGTCATCTTATTTAATTTAGACTAAAAATATAAACTTAATTTACTTTATTTTAATCTACAAATTTCAGATTTAAGATAAAATTGAGATCTAGAACACTACCTATCAAACCTAAATATCCGACCATTGTGATTAGCTTTTAACTCAAGCCTCTTGCGCCGAACTACTGGTGTGTCCTTCACTCCTCACTTATTATTATAAACAAATGCCCTGTCCCTGTCCCTCCCCCTCTCCCTCTCGTTTGGACTTTTCCACGCAAGAAGCAACGCCAACTACATACATATACCATGCAACTTGCTTAACAATAACAACCTTCCAAAATTAACAAAACCATCATGTGGACATTTGCATCTTGTTAAAGTTCCACAAGTTGAGGTGTCGATGGGAGGACTTCATTTTCCAAATCCATTCGTTAATTACTCATTTTGTTGTACTAGATATATGTAGGGATTTGATGTGTGTGGTAGTATATTACCCACTTTTATATATATATATATATATATATATATATATATATATATATATGAAAATGATTCCATACTCTATATGTATGTGATTCCCACCTCTAATATACTCTAATTTAAATGATGTTGTTATACTCTTTATCCTTTTGAGTATACTCTAATATTGATTATAAGATACTCCAAAGTAAGTTTCATGAAAAATTTCATTAAAATCCACTCTTTATAACATAATTTGTTTATGTATTCCTTATACATATGGAAAAAGATATGTAGCAAAAAAAATAAAGGGTCTAATGAAATTTTTTAATCATGTTGTATTAGAGTATCTTAGAATTATTATTGGAGTATACCAAAAGTGATAAAAGAGTATAAAACATTTATTTAAGTGGTATATTAGAGGTGGGAGTATATACTCCTATAGTATGAAAAGGCTTCATATATATATATATATATATATATATATATATATCGCTTAGCACGATGGATCTCTTTAACAGCTATAGTTGGCAAGTATATGCACCAATTTAATGCCAACAGGATCATACAGTACAGGATGTATACATATATTATATAAATATATGTACGTGTGTATATATATAAGCCTCTTTTCCACTCCCGAGAGTAGTTACTTCCTATACCGTATCTCATAATATAATGAGTATCTCGCATAACGAAGGGTATGTACGTATAGTATATAAGACTAGCTAGGTGGTATTTACATTTTTTTAGAGGTGGTATGTACATTTTTTTAGACATATTCCTTTTTATGTTTATATATAAAGGTATTTGCAAAATACACTAAAAACTATATACTCCTTTGCAATTTTTTCATGTGGTTTATCTTGAAATATCTTATATTTAGCCTATGAGTATAGCCAAAGTGATAAAGGAGTATTTCAAATTCATTTAGGTGGTATTTTAAAGATAGGAGTAACTACACTTGAGAGTAAAAGATATTATATATTTATATGGGTGTGTGTGAGAGAGTGTGAGAAGCAAAGCAAGGATAGCAGTTCCGGCTAAACAAGACATTTTTTCACAGCCCTGAAAGCGAAAATCAACCCCTAAGGTTGAGGCAGGCGATCAGAGATCAAAATCGGCTCGATCGAGACATGACACTTGGATGGCAAACGCGGTGCCATCTACGGGGAAATTAAGAAGCCAGGACCCCACCTTTCGTACGTAATTCCAATAGTTTTTTTTTTCCTCTTGAACCCTTTAGAACTTTAGCATGCAAGATACTCATACTTAGAGGTGGCCAAATGGGTCGGCCAAACAGCCGACCCAGCACAAGACAGATCGTTGGTTCTACCGAATACGAGACTTCAAGACGATCAGAACGGTCGTCTTACCGCCTTCTCGCTCAAAGTTGGTGCTTGGCAAGATCATGAGATGACGTGTTCAAGACAAAGACTTGGTTCTGACTGTGTGTAAGACAAGACGCAAGATTTCAAGACTGCTTACCATTTACTGACTTGAAGACGATTAGGACCAAGAGACGGCCGCTTAGCACTCAAGACGACCCGTTTAGCCCGTTTATTTTAAAAATAATGTTTTATAGTCAGTTGGAGACTTTAAAAATCCAAAAATAGTAGTCAGATCTTTCACCTTTTATAATTATTCTAATTTTTTTCATTTTCTGAATTTTTTCATATTTTTTGCATTTTTCCTATTTTTCTATTTTTCCTAATTTTTCGGATTTTTTGAATTTTTTGGCGCTTAACGGGCTAATGGGCAAGATTACCGTTACTTACCGTCGGACCAAGTCTTTCAAGACGCAAGACGTGAACCCCTAACCTAGTGCGTGCTTAGGCCTAACCCTCGGCACGCTGGTCGAAGCGGGTCGCGGCCTAAACGGGCCGTGCCGATTTTAATCGGGTCGGACCGTCTTGAAGCCGCCCGTTTGGCCAGGTCTACTCATACTCTACAAACAAAATTGGCCGGCATACATATATAGTCCTACTGTTGGCCAGGTAGGCAGTGGATACCTCCCTCGAGCAGGTGCGTCTACATACGTACGGAGAAAGTGAACCAAAAAGTTTAGAGGTAAAAGAAAACCAGAGTCGTTAGCACTCTGTGTCTTCTTAGTTCTGGATCCGCCACCGTATGTAATGTTTCCTGCATACATACGTACAAGAATGGTGGTACTCGCTGCTACTTACGACGTACGTGCTTAGCTGGAGCTCGCTCGCGGAAGGTAGCAGGATGGATCCGAGCGAGTCCAAGGCGACAAAATACGACGTCCCACATGTAGTAGACGGGTCCCCGGCGGCGCAGGGCCGGAGATGGAAGAAGGTCGGTAGCTCTGTCGGCTGCGGGTGAAAGGGACTGGGTGCCCCACCTGCTGTTGGGATCCACGTTGTCAGGGGTGGCCCACTCCCATACGGACCGCCATTAAAGACAAAACGGAATCGTTGACAGCTACTGGCGTACGCGCGGCTGACGTACGCGGCCGTGGGAAAAGTCGTCATGTGTTGCCATCCGCTCGCATGTCCTCCTCCTCCTACAACACATATTTTCCTTTTCTCGGCTGTGTAAGCGGTAAGTTATATATATATATATACACACACACGCACCCCTTCTACTTCCGAGTGTACTTAAGGTCTATTTGGTAGAACTCTAGATCCTAATTTCACCTGAGATTTAAAACTTATAGTCCAAAATTGTTACATCCCTTTGCCTTGGATTACTCCCAGACGTGAGATTCCCCTGCGCAAGAGCAATCGGAGGAGAAGAACAGGAAGAACAGTAGGGAGGCAACGAAGAACGATATGGGGACTGGGAAGGAAGCTTTCGTGTTACTCAAGACAAATTATATTTCTCGTCTTTTCCAGCCACTACAACCCCTCTTATATACTTCGACTCTTTTTCAGTTTTACAGAGATTTACCGCCAACTCTCCTGTCCTGACGCACGAAAATTACCTACACTATTACCGTGACCTTTTCGTAATTACTGTAGACTCAGCTCCAAGCGCTCAGCAGCCTCCGATCGCCCTTAGTCCAATCGTCACCGTTAGTTGCCGCTTACTGAAGTCGATGAACCGGTAACTTGAGCGCCGAGTGTGCAGTGTGTCAACATGCGAAGAGTGAGCACACCAAATCACCAGGCCTTTTACAGCCATTACCGGTGCCAGCAGCGGCATGGCAAGAGCTTACCATGGATTTCATCGAAGGGTTGCCCCTATCTGATGGCTGCAACGTTATTTTGGTGGTGGTGGATCGTTTCTCAAAATATGCTCATTTTATCGGATTATGGCATCCCTTTACAGCACATAAAGTGGCTCAGTTGTTTTTGGATCAGGTGGTCCGGTTGCATGGTATGCCTACATCCATTACTTCTGATCGTGATCGCATTTGTACTAGCACATTTTGGAAAGAGTTGTTTGCAGCCCTTGACACTAAGTTGCAATATAGCACGGCGTATCATCCCCAAACTGATGGGCAAAGCGAAAGAGTTAACCAGTGTGTGGAGATGTATTTACGTTGTTTCATTCAAGCAGTGCCGAGCAAGTGGCGGAAGTGGTTAGCATTGGTTGAGTTCTGGTATAATACCAGTTTTCACACATCTCTGGGTGGTTCACCATTCAAAATACTGTATGGCTGCGACCCAAATTATGGTACTTTACCGGCAGTATTACCAGGGAAGTCGGACGAGGTGCAAAATGCATTGTTGGAACATCATAGGCTCACCGAAGTGGTGCGGCAACAATTGGCAGTAGCTCAGAATCGTATGAAAGGTCAAGCCGATAAGAATCGGCAGGAATGTCAATTTCAAGTGGGGGAACAAGTTTTGCTGAAATTGTAACCGTACGCACAGTCCTCCCTTGTTAACAGACCATATCCCAAATTGGCGTACAAGTTTTATGGGCCATTCCAGATTATCGCCAAGATTGGTCAAGTCGCCTATAAGTTGGATCTTCCCTAGTCCAGTCAACTCCATCCGGTCTTTCATGTCTCCCAGCTGAAGCCTTTCCACCCTAATTACAGTCCAGTTTTTTTGGAGTTACCCAAGTTGGTTGGGTTGGATAGTACTGCAACTGAACTGGAACTCATTTTGGATCGAAGATTGGTTAAAAAGGGCAATTCGGCAAGGGTGCAGGTGCTTATTAAATGGACGGGTATACCTCGTGACTCCGCAACTTGGGAAGATTTGGAAGTAATTCAACAGCGCTTTCCGGTTTCACTTGCTTGGGGACAAGTAAGCTTTGCACGGCAGGGTGATGTCGCTCACCGTCCGGAGGAAGAAGATGCACAGGGGAGACTCGGCGCTCAAGTTACCGGTTCGTCGACTTCAGTAAGCGCCAACTAACGGTGAGGATTGGACTTAGGGCGATAGGAGGCTGCTGAGCGCTTGGAGCTGAGTCTCCAGTAATTACAAAAAGGTCACGGTAATAGTGCAGGTAATTTTCGCGCGTCAGGACAGGAGAGTTGGCGGTAAATCTCTGTAAAACTGAAAAAGAGTCAAAGTATATAAGAGGGGTTGTAATGGCTGGAAAAGATGAGAAATATAATTTGTCTTGAGTAACACGAAAGCTTCCTTCCCAGTCCCCATATCGTTCTACGTTGCCTCCCTACTGTTCTTCCTGTTCTTCTCCTCCGATTGCTCTTGCGCAGGGGAATCTCACGCTAGGAGTAATCCAAGGCAAGGGGATGCAACAAAAATAAAGTGAATTAAGTTTATATTTTTGGTCTAAAATGTAAATAAGATGATCCATCTAAACACTCTTAATGTACTCACAGCTCCAGTTCCATGGCTTAGGTAGAGCTAGAACTCTACCAAACACACCCTTACTCCCACATCTGATATACAACCTAAATGAATTTGAAATACTCATCTATCACTTTCGGTACACTCATATAACAATTATAAGATACTCCAATGTGAACCATACAAAAAAATTACAAGGGAGTCCATAGTTTTTAGTGTATTTTGCAAATACCTTCATATACACATATAAAAAGGAGTATGTCCAAAAAAATATACATAACACCTCTGAAAAAATGTACATACCACCTGAATAGTCTTATATACTCGTATACTACATGTACATACCCCCGTTACGCGAGATACTCTTTACGTTATGAGATATGGTATAGGGAGTAACTAGTTACTCTCACATCTAAAATACCACTTAAACAAATTTAAAATACTCTCTTATCACTTTTGGCATTCTGATATACTAATTATAAGATATTCTATTATGAACTACATGAAAAAATTGCATAGGAGTGCATAGTTTTTTGCGTATTTTGTAAATACCTTTATATACACACATAAAAAGGAGTATGTCTAAAACAATGTACATACAACTTATGAAAAAGTGTACATACCATCTAATGGTCTTATATACTCGTATACTACACATACATACTCTTCATTGCACGAGATGTTCTCTATGTTATGAGATACAGCATAGGGAGTAACCACTCCTGGAAGTAGAAAAGAGGCTTCCTACACACATACATACATATTATACACACACACACGATAGCACTATTCTACGCATGAGCACAGAGCTGACTATTCTATGCGCTGATTGTAACCCTGGAGAAGCGCATCCAAACCATCCACGTATGTTTGCTTCGTGTGTTGACTAAATAATCAGTAGTGTGGCCAACCAACTAGTAAATGTGCTTCCTTGTTTGTATAGGAATATGTTTTTCTTTGATTTAGCTGTAACTTTTTATTTGCAACTCCGATTCACGAATGGTTTTCATTAGTAACTTATTGGTGATCTCTTCTTTTTGTACGTTCAAAGATTTTTTTTTAACAAACCTGTTTGGGAACATATTGGAAAAGCAAAAACCAGAGCTTGAAATGTAGCTCTTGGTGGCTCAAAATACCGCAAAGGGTTATAAATTTGATCTTGTTGAAGCTGCTAACAAGGTCAAATATCATGAAGATAAGACTGCTAGACTCCACGAGACCTTCACAAAAGAAACAAAGACAAGGTTGAAAGGCTCTCCGAAGAGCATAAGACTGCTCTCCAAGCAAATGAGTCCGAAATAGTAGGTAAAAACTATATCTCGACCTGCTTAACTTTTCCTTTTTGAAAGAAGAAAGTGATATTTAAATCTTATTTTAAATTTTGCAAAATTAAAAAACATAATAAAGGCCAAGGGGATTCAACTCTCCAAAAAGAGAATAAAGTTCGAAGAGCAGAGGTCAATGATGAAACATAAAATATACAACTTGACCGACAAAATAAAACTCTTTATAAAAGATCTGGCCATGGTTCAGAGAGGTAGGAAATCCACACTGAACTTTATCTTAGAGCAGCTTCAAAAAATCGTCGCGTATCTAAAAAGTAAAGAAGTACAACTTACAACTCCTGATTTGTCAGCTGATGAACTGGTCGAGGGGGTAAATGACCAGCTGAAGATCATCCAAAGTCATATCCTCACAATGGCGCAAACCATCAAAATAGTGCTCCGAACCTTGATTATTGTTCAAGTGAGTGCTCTCTTTGTCAAGTTGAGACACTTCTACAAGGATGAAGTCGAGTTGGAGAAACTGGCGCCCTACCTAAAGCTGACTACTCAAGAAGAGATTAATAGTAAACGTGCAGAAGTAGCCTGTGCCATTGATACATACATGAAAAATGTAATGATTACATTCAAGTAACATGTATGACATCTTTTGAATGAATGAAAAAACTCTCTTCTTATGTTATATTTTATCTTGTTTCTCATCTGCTGGTATATTTATTTGAGTATATTACTAGCCCCTAACTGTTTGTATACTGACCAGCAACGTGGTCGGAATACAAACAGTTATAGGTTTGACGACTTGTTCTCTTTTACTTAGTACTTAGTATTAACTGGTATCAGATTGGAGATAAAGTCAGTCTAATGAGTTCCAATGCAATAAGGACTGGCTTATATGAAAAGGTTCTATTAGAAGTCATCTCACAATTCGACCAGCAACTTCGTACTTTGTGTGAGAGAGTTTGGTCAAAAGATGATCTTGTGTTTCCTCAGAAAGGTTAAGCAAGATAAAAAATGAATTTTATAAAATATGTATTGAGATATTTATATGTAAATGAAATAATAAAATAAATTATTTACACATAAAACCTGTGAAGATGCTGGATGTTCCATGCGTTAGACAGAATTTGTCCGTCTTCCATAGCAAGCCGAACAGAACCTGGTCGGGTGATTGATACTATAGTAAATAAACATTCCTATTTGGAAGATAACTTATTTAAGTTTGACTGATTTTGGATGCACGTTAAATCAAGTCTCCCACATTAAGTGTTCGTGGTTGAACTCTTTTTTTGTAGTATCTTATTAAGCCTTGTAAATAGGGTGCTGATCTGATAAGAGCTCGATCCCATTTTTCTTCTAGTAGATGGATATTATCTTCATGTTGGTCATATTTATTGACCTATTTATAGCGAGTAGTTCGTGTAGAGTCCAAGTGAATCTCACTAGGCAACACGGCTTTTACTCAGCAGACCAATTGAAAAGGTGTTTCTCTTATAGCTCTACTAGTCGTTGTGCGTATGGCGAAGCACTGAATAGAGGTCTTCTACCCAAGCCCTTGAGCATTTTGTAAGACGATCAAACACTCGTTTTTTCATACCTTGTATGATTTGGTCATTAGCATGTTCAACTGCTCTATTGCTTTGAGGATGCATGACTGAAGCGTAACATATCTTTGTGCCTATTTCATCAAAATAATCTTGAAATAGACCACTAAGAAATTGTGATCCATTATGAGTGATTAGTCAACTAGGAACACCAAATCTAGTGACTATATTTTTCACAAAGAATTTCTTTACTATTTGAGAGTTAATTGAAATTATAGGCTCAACCTCAATCTATTTTGTGAATGTATCAATGGCAACAAACAGGAATTTAAATCCATTTGTTACTTTAGGTAAAGGATCTACTATGTCAGTTCCCTATGTTGAAAATGGCTATGATAAAGGTATAGTTTGTAATTGATTAGCGGATAACTATACTTGTTGAGCATGAAATTGGCCTTGCTCGCAAGTTTTTACAAGTTGCATTGCATCCTGTAAAGGAGTGGACCAATAATAACCTTGTTGAAAGGCTTTCCTAACAAGTGTTCTGTGTGAAGCATGTTGAAGGATCCGAGTTCTACTGTCCAGTTAGCAATTTGACCAGTTGCTTCTTGGTTATGTAATTTGCAACCAAGGTAAAAAATGAGAGAACCGTAATCTGATGAGATTGGAAATAATTTCTTAATTTTCGAGAAACCATTCATAGAGCGTAAAGTAGTTTTTGAATTTGAGGGTATCTTATCTTAGGTCCGTGCAAAACTTCACTTACGTAATAAATAGGTTTTGGAACCTATTCTCGTTCGATGACCAGTACAACGATAGCCACATTATTTGTAGCCACCATGTACACCATCAAAGGTTTCCTAAGGGTGAGTGTGACCAGTGTGGGTGGGCTTTACAAATAAATTTTGATGTATTTAAAGGCTTTATCTACTTCATCCGACTAATGGAATTTATTGTGTTTTCTTATTACGTTAAAGAATGGTAAACCACGTTCTTCTAATCTTGATATAAAGCTACTAAGAGTAGCCATCCGACTAGTTAAACCATAAACTTCCTTCACTAGAGAAGGTGGTTTCAAATATTCAATGGCCCAAATCTTCTTACGGTTTATTTTAATACCTCTAGAATAAATAAAGAAACCAAACAACATTCCAGAAGAAACTCTATATACACACTTTTCTGGATTCAGCTTAATCTCATGTTTATTCAAATTATTGAAGGTTTCAGCTAGGTTTAACAAATGGTTAGAGCTTTTCTTGCTATTTACAACGAGATCATCAATATATACTTTTAGATTTTGACCTATTTGACTAATAAAAGTTTTCTGTATAAGGCGCTGATATGTGGCTCCAGCATTTTTCAGCCCAAATGGCATCTTCTTATAGCAGTAGACACCAAACGGGGTTATGAAGGAAGTTTTCTTTTCATCTTCTCTTGCCATGCTTATTTGATGATAACCTGAATATGCATCTAGGAAACTCATTAGTTCGTAATAAATCATCTTTTGGATAAGCTTTATTTAAACTAGTAAAATCGATATTCATACGCAACTTACCATTTCCTTTTTTGACCATACCTGGGTTTGCAAGCCAATTAGGATGACCAACTTTACGAATGAAACCAACTTCCATGAGTTTGTCCAACTATTGTCAGATGGCTTCTTGTCGATTAGGAACGAATCGCTGCAGCTTCTGCATGCTGGTCGTACGTCAAGTCGTATGGCTAATCTATGCTCTATTACTTCCCTTGGGACCCTAGCATGTCGGATGGTTTTCACGCAAACACATCTGCATTAGCCCAAAGGAAAGCAATGAGTGTGTTTTCTTATTTAGCATCCATTCCTGATCCTATTCGAAAATTTTTTGGCTGGTCAATGGGATTAATGAGAACTTGTTTAATCTGTTCGTTAGGCTAAACAGTTGTCTTCAACTTTTTCGTCTTGTTAGTCTTTTTAGCCTTACAGTATTTTCCTGCATCATTAGCATCACTTAACAGAAACTGATCGATAATTTCTAGTAATTTGGGATCGTAATTAAGTGTAGTAACTTGATTACCTTGCATGTTAATCTCACATTTAGGACCAAGAATTTTGATATTCTAGTAAGCGTGATGAGTAACTACCATAAATTTTGTTGATGAAGGTCTACCCAAAATGGTATTAAATGCTGATTCAAAGTCAACAATTTCAAATGAAATCAATTCCCTTTTGAAATTATTGGCATCTCCAAAGGTGATGTGTAATACAGTCTATCCCACAAGAGTTACTAATGGACCAGGCACAATCCCATAAAATGGGTTGGTATATAACAGGTGTAATCTTAGAATGAGAAATTTGCATTTCATTCAAAGTATGAATAGAAAGTAAATTCAAAGAACAACCCACATCAATTAAAATGGAAAAATTAATGATTTTCCATATTTTCCTTTGTTATTGATCATTTACTCCATAATGTCTCACTAGCATGCGGGCCTTAGGGCTACATGTCAGTGAGACATACAGGGCAAATGATCATTTGCACTAAAAAAAACAGGGCAAATCATCAAACCTCCCCTATTAAAACTGTTCCTACTTTACAGTTACTAATTGTGGGAGAAACTACCAATAGAAGTTTACGGAGAATTGACATACCTTTTGGACATTTGCTTGTTGAAGGTAATAGCAACATCCGACTACTTAGGGTGCTCAAGTTTTATTGTGCGAGTGTCAATATTGTTGACCTTCCTCCAAGCGGTTTTGAAATGTCTTTTTGATGTGTATGCGGATGATCCTCTGAATATGACATTGACGTGATTGTCTGATTTATGATAACCCATGTCTTCATCACGATCTACATTCTTGCAGCGTTGTCGCTTTGGTAAGGTTGGCATAGGACCCTTGCTAGAGTAGAAATCATCCATGCGTCTCTGCCAAGTATGACAATTACACAGGTCATGTCCAGGTGCTTTATGCAATGGATACCAGCATCTGTTGCCACTAGTCGCACCAGGATTCTTAGAGATAGCTGGTCGTCCTGCCAACCAGTTTTCTTCTTTTAAGGGGCTTTTTCCTTGGAGTATGCAGGTCATTCTAAAATGCCTGTGACCTCTCTTTAAGCATTCTTTTTGCTCTTTTTCTTATTATTTGCCTTGCGGTCTTCAAGTTTAGAGGCATTTTTGGACTTTTTGTCTTGACTCCTACATACTATATTGTGGCAATTTATGGTTCTTATCGACCATACGATTTCACTCGATGGCCTCATGTGCATCCGAATATTGATCTGCCATATCGAATAGTATTGATATGGTAGAGGGTGGATGAATATTGAGATCTTCTGCAAAATGTTTGTAGCATACAGCCTGCGTAAATGCACAAATTACAGAGTCATTAGAAATATTTGGGATTATATTACGAACTTCTACAAACCTCTTAAGAAATTGGCCTAAATTTTTGTTAGAAATTTGACGAAGACGATGTAAATCATCTTCTTTACCTGGATTGGCATAGCAACTTTTAAAATTATTTAAAATTACGTGGCACAAATTTTTTCAACTGAAAATAGAACCTTTAGTCTGATTAAACAACCAAGTTCTTGCTAATACTTTTAAAGTAATAGGAATATAGTTGGCCATTAACTTCTCATCACCTCCGGCAGCCTGGATGGCAGTGGCATAAACTTTTAAGAATTCTAATAGATTTTGAGTTCCATCAAAATTTTCTAAGTGACCTGGCTTAAATTTCTTAGGCCATGTAGCATCTCGGAACCCTAGGGAATAGGCTTTGCATCCTGTATAGAGTTTAAACATGTACACACATTAGGAGCATTTTTTGTATATTCTGGAGAACGAGGTCGTCGTCAACCATGAATAGGAACTTCACTTGGGGTAAGGCGTTCGAAAATGCTTCTCTACCGTGGTTCATTTCTTTGCTAGTAATTGATGCCTTCCTGGCACCGACTAGAAGAAGATTGTTCCATACGGGAATCAGTTTCAGATCTTGTGGATAAAGACGTTACCTGTACTTCATCAGTAGCCTCTTGTAAATCAGCGGCTAGGGATTTAACTATTGTTGCATTGAGCATTTTATCCCCTTCCGTTAGTTGGTTAAGAATTGCATTAGTACAAATGTGAATTCTTTCCATAGGAGTAGTTTCCTGTGAGGTACTAGGAACCAAATTCAAGTCTCTTGCTGTCACCCTTGGTGGCAATGTAACTGGAAGAATATGTTGAGGCCGTCCTCCCAAAGGGTTTGGCCTTTGGGATGATCCTAGCTGGCTACTGAAGTAATTGTGTTTTGCTTCCTCCACAGCCTTCTGTTTTGTTGCCATAAGATGTTTATGGCACTCTTGAGTTGTTTTTTCTATCAGTTTATGGGCCCCATGTTCTTCACGTTCTGCCCATTGTCTGTCTATCTCGCTGGTAACCGTGCAAGTGCAGAATCTAGAGCAAATAGAGAGTGTCAATGCTCTATCTTCATCCGAAGACAGGGTATAATCAAGACCTTGAAGACAATCTTTTGAGGTTGAGCTTTCTAAAATGTTATTATTATCCTTGGAAGTATGTTCATTGTCAACTTCCATAGGATGCACTCCATGGACATATGCCTCCGAACCGTGTGGCAGGAAGAGTATCGTACTCACCTTTTGATTTCTCAAATGGCTGTACCACTGCTCGACCTTAGCCTAAATCTTTGCCAATTCTTCTTTGGAAATATATTCAAAATAGAAATCACACTTACATTGTTCTTCTATAGGATAATCGTTTTCACCGAGATCAACATAGTCGGCGAGATCGAATCAATTTTCTTCATCCATTTGGGGAGAATTGTGCTACCTTGATTACTGGACGGCCCTCCTTCTAGCACCAACTATCGATGTCCAAGACCTAGGGTCTCTTAACTGAGCTTATGAAAAGATGATTGTGGGCTCATAGTAAACAAGATGATGGAAACAAATATGGGCATTGCTTCTTTATTAGCCAAGCGGTTCAAAAGAGTACATAGATTACATAATTTCTATTTATATCAGATTACTCATATGTTGATAGTGCGAAGGGGCTCTCTATTTATATGAGATGTAGATGCGGCAGTTGTTCTCCAAAGAGGTGTCATGTAACCGAGAGGTGTCTTCCTACCAAATAGTGTCTTCTCGTCAAAGGGTGCCTTTTCCAGCGATAACTTTTGGGTAGTTATGTGTTCCTGTCAGGTAGATATCCGTACAGAGACATGTGCAGGGATAACCACTTGTCCCGACCAGTTCCACTGGTCGGGGTGACATTTCACTAGTCAGGGTTGACTAGTGTGAAGCTATAGACCATCTTAACTGAACCGATCGGACACGTTACCATCCAGTTAAGTATGAGCTTCATTCTATGTTATGGATTTTATGTATTATAAGTCCATTAATAGAGTATAGTTTCTAACTGTTGAGGGCCCAGAAGAAAAAAGAGGTTTTTAATCCTCGTCAGTCGGTTTATGGTATAATGATGCATATGAGGTAACATGTGATTATGTATGTGGCTCAGTAATATAATAGCTAGTACATGTGCTAATTCGCAAGCTAAGCAGAATCTAACCGGCCTAATGTGAGCTCTAAGAGCATGTACAGTAGTAGAGATGACTGGTATCTATGTACTCTTTCATGTCATCTAAAGACAAAACTAAAAATAACTTCAACAATGGATGACATCTTAAGGTTAGATTTATGAGATCATACAATCTTTTAATTATAGTATGAAAAGGTATTATTGTAGATAATAACCCATATAATAGTGTTTTATATTGTCTATATAAGCGTCTTTTCACAAAGAGACAATTATGCTCTCTCTCCTCCATATCATCAAAATTCTTACGTGCCTAAGTATAAAGACAATTGATGTCATACCGTTATACATACCCTAACATGTTTTAGCAGTAGCACTACTGGCGTGTATATACAATCAGTATAAGGAATGCTGCTGGCTAGCTCCGGATACTGATGAGATAATATTCTTTCCATATCCTTAAAAAAATTTTATCCATATAATATAAGTCATTGATTAGAAATAGTCAACGTTTTAAACATAGTGCACTCAATCTTTCGAAACTTTGGCGGTTAATATCTATTTAAATATTTAAGTTGGATATGTGAAAATTATATGGGTAGATTTGTCTTGAAAAGTACTTACATAATAATATAATTTTATTGAATTTTATAAATATATTATAATAAAAATTAGTGGTCAAAATTGTATTTTAAATACCATACAATATATGCAGAGCGATAACTATTTACATAGAAGGGAGTATTCATCTCATTACAAAACGGTCACCGACAAACAGGCCTATTAGTTTTTTCCGCATTAATCGTCGCAATTCACCCGAACGGCCATATGGAGCAGGATATATTTTTGCCGTTGGCAGCTAGCGCTTCAATGCATGGTCCAGGGAAATCAACTTGAGGCTGCTTGATACATGGCTTTGAACTCCTCTCTAATCCGTTACCATTTGAATCAATTGCTCTTGATACTTCTACCAGATATTTGTTAGAGCTCTGAAGGGCGGGCTGGACCGAAGATTCGACTTCGGAGTACGCTTGGACATTCGGCATTAGACCAAATTGGAATGCACGTAGCTACCCCTAACCTTTTTAATTACACACACACATATTACTCCTTACTCCTGGGAATAGTTACTACCACCTCTGAAATACTACCTAAACAAATTTGAAATACTCCTTTATCACTTTAGGTACACTCATACATTAATTATAATATACTCCGATGTGAGCTACATGAAAAAATTACAAGATAATCCATAATTTTTAGCGTATTTTGCAAATACCATCATATACGCACATAAAAAGGAGTATGTCTACAAAAAATATACATTCCACCTCTAAAAAATGTACATACTACCTAGATGATCTTATATACTCGTATAATATGCGTACATATCCTCCGTCGCACGAGACACCCCATACGTTATGAGATACAGCATAGGGAGTAATTACTTACGGGAGTAGAAAAGAGGCTTCATATATATATTCTCGCTGTCTTTCAAAATTAAGCCGTTTTTATTTGGCCAGGGTCTTCAAAAATTAAGTTTTTCGGGCAGTAGTGGTGTGTTTGTTAATTTATGTTTCAGCGTTTTGTGATTTGTGTAGCTTGACTAAACTGCATTAACTGCGTGTATATTTACATTCGAAGCTCTGTTTCATTTAGTAACATTTTGCCCCTTTAATTTACCAGATATGGGGTGAACACGGAGCAAACAATAGTCTTATTTGGACGCTTCTTCTCTTTAAAAGTTAGAAGCTGTTTCAAACAATTACCTTCTTTGCAGCCGGAAATTAAAAGCCAACAGCCCATTTGTATTAGGAAAAATTGAAAGCTAAAAGCTAGTCTGAAGTAGCTTCTTACAATTTCGGTGGGTTGTGATTCTGACTTTACCACTAGTTTAAATAAAGTTATCACCTCCTGTCAAAGTCTGAAGTAGCTTCTTACAATTTCGGTGGGTTGTGATTCTGACTTTACCACTAGTTTAAATAAAGTTATCACCTCCTGTCAATTATAAAATCTCAAGCCACACCTCTCACACATTTATTCCTGACCTGCACCTCTTAAACCTAAAAGCTAGACAGTCAAACATCAAATATTTTTAACCCAGCTGTTTAGCCATGTAGCTCTAGTCATATACCTCAGTCGAAAGCTATTTTAAAAAAAAAACTACGACCATGCTAAATAGGGCATTTGTCCCAATTGGATTTCAGTTTAGACTCTTAGCTTTTCTATTATTATTTTTAGAAAGCTTTGGCATGGTCGGTACGCTCGACAGCCACAGCATACCTTACTGTTAATTTGATAAATAATACACCCCATGTATCTTAAACTATAGCTATCTTGGATAGTTATTGTACACTTATATGACCCCGAACAATGATTGTCCATTCTTTCGTCAAAAGGGTTTTCTAGGAGAGCGTAGAAGCACAGGCCAGTCACTCACACACATAAAAAAAATCATTTCCTGAAATGGGAATATATCTTTCATCTCAGTGCGAACGAAATAAAAATAACCTCTGGTTCACTCTTTTTTTTTCTTTTTCTTTTTCTTTTTCTTTTTCTTTTTTGCCATTTCCGCATCCATATCACGACAGGAGGGCCATGCCCATATAACATCCTGCCCTTTTCAGTCACATCCATGAACAGACTTGGGACTATTACGTAAAACTAATACAACGGCTGCCCTAATTAAATCGTCGTGATAATATATTGTCAAGTATTAATTAATATGGTTGTGTATCTCTAAGGAAGCATAATTTATTTTTGAGCATAAGTCAATTTTTTCATGGATTAACGTCCAGTCATATGGCACATAAATCTCCATACAAATCTAATGATCACACGAACTAACTTAAGAAAAAGTTAGACAATATTATTAATATCGCACAATATGTAATGTTGTTGAGTATCTAAATATGGGGTATGAACATTTAATGGAAACTTAAAGATTATACCATATATGCTTAAGCAAGCATTTGAAAATTTCGGATATCGCAGGTCTAATTCTATGAGATAAGATATACACGGAAGAAGGGGTATTTCCATAACAAGAAGGACTCGATCGTTTTCTTGTTATGAGGAAACCAACTCGAGTACGCATGATATTCAAGAAAGTTTTGATATGCTGCGAAGATCACGTGACGATGGACTCTTCATCGGCTACGATTTGATATCACAAACCGACTACAACTCGACCTGAGGCAAGACTACCCCAATTATATAAGGACGAGAGTAGGCATCTGTGGGGTAGGTATACTCCGGGGGCCCACAGGGCAGGCCTGTGAGGCCCGACCAGGTGAAGTTGGGCCAGGCCGACTGCAGGAGGCCGGAGGCAACTTGGGCTGATCAAGGCATGAAGAATCATAACAGATCCTAGTTAAGGAAACCGAGTCGTATTAGGCAGGAGATGATTGTAATCCAAACTAATACGTAGTCTGAATAGGTGTAAAGACATGGAACTCCACCTCGAGTCCGAAAGCAGACTCTTTTAAAACCGCTCCGCCTCGCTATATGAAGGAGGGACGGAAGAAGAAAAGACAAGATCATCAGCAAATAAGCTAGCCAATCATAATCCCAGAGCACAGGACTAGGGTATTATCTCCACCGTGAGAGCCCGAATCTATATAATTCCAGTGTCTTGTGCTACCATCGAGTTTGGATCCAGCGCCTAGCCCCCTTTTCATTATTGTCGATAACAACCCTCGACAGTTGGCGCGCCAGGTAGGGGCTGCGCTAAGATCGATCTCAGCAAGCTCGATGGCAATCTTCAGAAAAAGCATGGCCACCTTCGCGCCGGCCCAGGCGTTTCGCTTCGGAAGTCTGGATTTCATCGCCGACGATTTTGGTCATCTTACCCTTTCGGATTCGGATCAATTCCAATCTGAAGGCAATCTTGAGGTTCCCTTAGCCGGACAACCATTCGGATCGGGAACAGGCATGGCCATCTATCCTTGGACGGTAAGCCAAAGATTTGAACCTCGTCTTGAGCTGGAACCGGCTAATAGCGAACCCCGAGTGGTCAAATATGCGAGAAAGCCACTCGGATTCAAAGGCCAACCCCCCTCATCTTCATGTTCCTCCGATTCAGAAGACGAGGCGGAAAATCTTCAGAGCTTTCACGGCATTTTCGTGATCGAAGGGTTGTGAACTGAATCTCAGCAACAGAAGGACGCGGCAAATGCTGCAGAAGAAGAGCGTCATCATCAAGAAGGCCGCAAAGCTCCTCCAGAACAGAGGCCGCAATGTCAATGAAGAAATCTTGCAGACGAAGGTGGGGAACCAATCGGTTTTCCATACTCCTCAGCAGAATATCGTTGCCTCCAAGACGCTTATTGATACTTTAGGACCACTGCTTGGTCCTAACAGCCCGGCCGCTCCGATCGTAGCCCAAGTCCAGGCTATGGTAGCGGCGGTAGCAATTCAGCAGCACCAGGAGGAACCATGGGAAAAGAAGCCATCGCGTACTCGCCTCCTCAATTCACAGTCGCTAGCAAAGAATACAAAGACGCAATCGTCACAAAGTAGAGCTTCGACGGGAGAAGATGTCCGCATAGCATCACCGACCTTCGCAGGATTTAAACGCCGACGCGCGGATCGAAGATGAAGAGCGCCGCAGGCGCATAGATGACTATGAATGTTTTGGCATTGGCCACGACGACCGGGACGATCGCCGCAATAACCTCCGTTATTATGGAGGGGAAAACGAAGAACGCCGAGCTAAATCGCCCTATCGGTGTTCTCCACGAAGGCGCAACGACGGCCCTATTGAGGGTATCCGGGCTTTCACCCCTCGCCTTCGCCGAGTGGTTTGGCCCGAAGGATTCAATTCGAAGAGCATCACCAAATTCGATGGAGAAAGAGATCCAGAAGCTTGGCTCCAGGTTTACTCTCTTGTGATCATGGCTGCCGGGGGCGATCGCAATGTGATGGCCAATTACCTCCCAGTCATGCTCACCTCTTCGGCTCAAGCATGGCTCACGGGACTTCCGGCAAATTCCATAGACTCTTGGGAGGATCTTTGTGAGCAATTCATCACCAATTTCCAGAGCACTTATAAGCGACCTGGAACGCAGTGGGATCTATACCAGCTCCGCCAGAAAAGGAACGAGACGCTTCGAGAATTCATCTGGCGCTTCATGCAAAAGAAGAATACGATCAGGGATATTTCAGAAGCAGCAGTCATCGCGGCATTCCAGAAGGGTGTCAACGACCCCGACCTGATCAAGAAGATGTCCCGAAAGCCGCCGGCCACTGTAAGGGAGATGTTCGAGCTGGCGGATCGCTATGCAACGGCTTCAGATGCTTTGGCCGAACGGCAAGATGATCGCCCACAACATAAAGATAAGAAAGAGCACACCGAGTCATCAAGACAACGAGACAGGAAGCGGAAGCCCGAAGAGATTGTGGCGGCAACCGAGCAAGGCCGGCATCGCGCACCACGCACCGACGACTACGATATGGTGATGGAAGCTATTTGTCCTTTTCATCCAAAAGGTAAACACGCTGCAAAAGATTGCTTCACTTTGAGGAGGTTCGCCAAAGAATCCAGAAAGCGACCAGCCAGAGGCGAAGCAAAAGATGAAGAGAAGAAAAAACAAGATCCCCTCGAAGATGATGAAGGCGAATATCAAAAGATGGAACGTGAGCTCAACTACATTTACGGAGGTTCAATGGCTTACGAGTCAAAGCGAAAGCAAAAACTCACGGCCAAGGACGTCAACGCCGTCATGCCAGCAGCTCCCCAGTATCTTAGATGGTCTGAGGCCCCCATCACCTTTGACCGTTCGGATCATCCGGATCACATCCCTTATCCTGGAAGATTCCCGCTGGTGTTGGACTCGGTGGTGCGCAATGTTAAACTCAAGAGGGTGCTGGTCGACGGAGGCAGTGGGCTCAATGTTCTCTTCTCCAAAACTTTCGACGACATGAAGATTCCCCGTTCCGAGTTGAAGCGGGGTTCATCACCATTCCATGGAGTAATTTACGGAACTTCTTCGGTCCCACTCGACAAATCACCTTGCTACCACGCTTGGAACCAAGGAGAATTTTCGACCGAGTACCTCAACTTTGAAGTAGCCGACTTTCAGACGGCATATCACACCACCTTAGGAAGACCTGGCTTGGCCAGATTCATGGCCGTGCCACATTACACTTATCTCATCTTGATGATGCCAGGGCCAAAGGGTATCATTTCCATACGTGGTGATGTCAAGCAGTCGTTCGTCTGCGACAGAGAAAGCTGCGAGATGGCCGAAGCTCAAGAGGTGGCAGATGACAGAGAGAAGATCCGGCAGGCAGCCGCACACCAAGAAGACGAAGGAGAAGTACCGGCCAAGAAGCAGACCAGGGCAAGCCTAAAACCTGATGAGGGGGCCAAGAAGGTAATCCTCGACCCGTCCAACTCGCCAGACAGCTCGACGGACAGCCTCACCCCAAATAGGAAGACGTGTTTTCACCTTTCTTCGCCAACCGACATCTTCGCGGAAACCATCCGATATGCCCTGTTCCTAGGGAGGTGATCGAGCACTCTTTGAACGTTGACGAGAAGGCCAAGCCCATCAAGCAACGGCTCCGAAGATTTGCTCAAGACAGAAAAGAAGCCATTAGGGAAGAGATCGCGAAGCTTTTAGCAGCAGGTTTCATAAAAGAAGTGTACCATCCCGACCGGTCAAGTGAACCCAAAGATTTGTTCGCAAAAGAATAAAAGTCGGCGATGTGCGTTGATTATACCGATCTCAACAAGGCTTGCCCGAAGATCCTTTTGGGTTGCCTCAGATAGACCAAGTGGTAGATCCAACTACGGTCAGGAACTCCTCGCTTTTACGATGCTTATTCGATATCACCAGATTAGGCTAAGAGAAGAAGATTGCATCAAGACTTCGCTCATCACTCCGCTTACGATTCTCGCCACGCCACGATGCCGCTTGGTTTGAAAAACGCCAAGAACTTATCAACGCGACATACAATGTTTTCACTCCCAGATCGGCGCAACGTGGAAGCATATGTCGACGACGTTGTTGTCAAGACTCGCGCGAAGAAGGACCTCATATCTGACTTGGCTGAAACCTTCGAAAGCCTAAGGTCTTACAAAATGAAGCTCAATCCAGAAAAATGCGTTTTTGGAGTCTCGTCAGGAAAATTACTCGGATTTATTGTGTCACAGCGTGGCATCGAGGCGAACCCAAAGAAGATCAACGTAATTCTGAAAATGAAACCTCCAACCAGTCAGAAGGACGTCCAGAAGCTCACCGGATGCATGGTGGCACTCGGCAGATTCATCTCTCGGCTAGGATCCCGAGGAATGCCCTTTTTCAAACTTCTAAAGAAGGGGGTAACTTTCAATGGACCACCAAGCACAACAAAGCTTTCAAGAATCAAGACATTCTTATCATCCCCACTGTCTTTGGTCCCTCCAATGCCCGAAGAACCCTTTTGCTCTACATTGCCGCGACGACTCATGTAGTCGGCCACGCAATCGTTCGAGCGGAAGGAAGAAGGGCACCTCCGTAAAATCCAAATGCCGATCTATTTCATCACGAGGTGTTGGGAGAATCCAAGGTGCGCTACCCACAGTACAAAAACTATTGTACGCCGCCTTGCTCGCCTCGCAAACTCAAGCACTACTTCCAAGAACATTCAATTGCGGTGGTCACCACTTTCCGCTTGGGGACATACTCCACAATCGGGAGGCCACCGGAGGATCGCAAAATGGGTAGTCGAGCTCGGGCCTTTGAAATCTCCTTCAGTCATGAACGGCAATAAAGTCTCAAATACTTGCCGACTTCACCGAATGGACAGAATTGCAACCCGACGACTCATCAAGAGCCGAGTATCGACAATGTATTTCGATGGATCCTCATGCTCACGGCGCAGGAGCCGGCGTGGTCCTCATCTCCCCAACAGGTGAACGCCTGAAATACATCCTTCAAATCCACTTCCCGGCGTCAAACAATGCCGCCGAATATGAGGCACTCATCCACGGGCTTCGCATTGCGATATCCCTTGGTGTCCGACGGCTAACTATTCAGGCGCACTCCATGCCGTAATTAATCAAGTACAAAAGGAGGTCGTCGTCGTCAAGACAACATGGCAACATATTGCCGAGGTACGGAAGCTAAAAGGCAAGTTCGACGGCCGAGCTCATTCACGTGTTCGCCGTGACAACGGCAGCAGATTTAATTGGCAAGGCTAGGATCCACTCGGCAACAAGATGCACCGGTGTGTTTGTCGAAGAGCTCCATAAGCCTTCAATAAGCCAAAAGCAGGAACAAAGCAAATCAGAAGAAACACCCATTGAAGAAGAGGTTTTAGTCATCAATGCAGATTGGACGGCTCCTTTTCTCAATTACCTGTTAAGAGACGAACTTCCAGAAGACCGAACAGAGGCTGAACGCATCTCGCGACGTAGTAAGAATTACATGGTAGTAGGAGAAGAATTATTCCGAAAAAGCGCCTATGAAGTTCTAAAGCGATGCATATCAGAGCAAGAAGGAAAAACCTACTCGTGAGAAATCCATTCGAATCAGGCATCACGCCGTCAAGCACACTGGTGGGCAAGGCATATCGACAAGGCTTCTTCTGGCCGACTGCCGTAACTGATGCAGAAGACATCGTCCGAACTTGTGAAGGATGCCAGTTTTTTGCCCACCAAATACACATGCCCGCTCAGAAGCTGCAGACAATTCCGATCACTTGGCCGTCATAGCCAGGGGCTCGACATGGTCGCCCATTGAAGAAAGCTCAAGGCGGCTTCACTCATCTCTTTGTCGCCGTCGATAAATTCATCAAGTGGATAGAAGCAAAGCCAGTAGCTACAATCACGCCGGCCAATGCCAAAGAATTTTTCAAGAAATTGTGGTAAGGTTCGCGTACAAACAGATCATCACGGACAATGGGACCCAATTCGAGGAGAAGAATTTCAAAATCGGTGCGATAAGCTCGGATCAAATTTGCTTCGCCTCCGTGGCTCATCCGAATAGCAACGGTCAGGTAGAAAGGGCAAACGGCATGGTGCTGCAGGGCTTAAAAGCGTGAATTTTCGATCGTCTCAAACCGTACGCCACCCGATGGGTAAAAGAATTGCCTTCGGTACTCTGGGGGCTGAGAACCACCCCCAGCAGGGCTACCGGGCAGTCACCTTTTTTCCTGGTATACGGCTCAGAAGTGGTCCTCCCCACCGAATTGACCTTCGGATCCCCCCGGGTTCGGAATTTCAAGGAGGCCGAGTCCGAAGAAAGCAGAATGGAAGACATCGATCGACTAGAGGAGGCACGGGAGGTCGCCGCGATCCAGTCGGCCAGATACCTTCAGGCCCTGCGTCGCTACCATGATCGAAACATCCGAAACCGGGCGTTCTCCAAGGGCGATTTGGTCCTAATAAAGAGTCAGAAGCACGAGCACAAGTTATCTCCGAATTGGGAAGGCCCCTACATCGTCGATGAAGTGACACGTCCGGGGGCTTACAGGCTTAAGCGAGAAGACGGCGCCATCATCAGCAACTCGTGGAACATAGAACAGCTACGCTATTTTTACCCTTAAAATGTTTTAAGAAAGTGGAAACTTTTCCTAGACTTGCTACTCAATTGTTCCTCAATTAAGCAGTAAGTCGAGGGCTACACCTAATAGTGTTGCGCATGCGCAACTTGGCTGGGAGGATTACTTGTCTCAAGAGAGGTCATATTTCAGAATTCTTTATTCAATTGACTCGCTACTCAATTGCTTCTCAATTAAGCAAGAAGTCGGGGCTACACCTAATAGTGTTGCACATGTGCAACCCAGCTGCAAACCAACTTCTATTTTCTAAATTCCTATGATCGCGCTAAGTCCGAAAGTGCTCTAAAACTTTTGATTGTGATACCCTAACTAAAAAATCTAGTTACCCAATAGCATGCCCGAGGAAAAGAGCCAGCGCCAACTCGCGATGCTCTGGACGCTAGACTAATCTGGACGGGACTAAGACCACTCAAAAAGTCAAAAGATCTAAATAAGGAGAAAAGAGAGGGCAAAGCTACAACTAAGAAAGTCTTACAAAAGTCCAAAGATTGTCCAGATACCATAAAAAATATGTACAACAAAAGTGCTACTTTCTTTGCAGAGATAAAAAACTACCCCGGCCACAAGGCCGACAACAAGATAAGGGCTCCTAGTCTCAGATGAGCCTAGGAATGACCTCGATCAGACATCAACGGCGGCATCATCTCGGGCGACCTCCTCGCTCCGTAGCCTCCGCCATGGCGAGATCATATTCAGCCCAGAGTTCGGCAAGTTCGTCCTCCGGCTCCGCAGGGGCGTCATCTCCAAAATTGAAGAGCAGATTCTCGATCCACGGCTCAACCGGCGGACCCGGGGATTCAGGAGAGAGAGACAAGGGAGAGAGGTCCCCAGAAGAAGAAGAAGAAGAATCCATGAATAAGAAGAAAGGAACCTGCAAAAAAGACGAACGATCATCCGTCACCACAATTCGAGAGCACGAAGCTTAAGAAATCAAGCAAATAGGAAGGCGAACGGACGAGTGTTTCAAAGAAACAAGAAGAAGTTCTTGAAGAAGAGAAGAGGAACGAGCCGGCGGAGAGCGGTAGTGCGCTGCAAATCACAAAAACCGAGGCTGAGTTCACTCTTATACGGGGCAACGTCTGTCCCTGGAGAGAGACTCGCTATCGCTCAAAACGACGCCTGTCATCGAGGCGGGAACGATTCACCTCCCGGACGTGCTAGACGTAACGTCGCACATGTCTCGAGGAGGGGGTCAAACGCCATGATGATCGAAGACTTCAAAACGGGCCTGGACGCCAGACACGCCTCTTAATGGGCGGGGAACTAACGAGTGCATTAAGGCAGAAGCAAGACATTTTCGCAAGGCGAATTCAAGCCAGAGGATAATTTTTTCAATAATCATCCCAAAGGAACGAAAAACTACGGGGCAAATTCAGTACAAACAGAAGACTACACAGGACCCAGGTCCAGGTTTTTAACTAAAACAGAAGCAGTGTCCTTAACTTCATCCATAAGGGCGAGTGCTTGATTGTCATCAACAGTACGGGCAAATCACTCCTTGACAGCCTCGAGCTCCACCCGCGGATACAAGGACATGGTGATCGCCAACACCTGGCAGGCGCTTGTAATCGCGATATCTTCCAAGTGCACAGTAAGCTTCTTAGGGGCTTCTTCCACCCTCTGAATTGTGATATCGGCGTCATAAGGAACGTCATTGGTGCTTGCTTCCGTCAGATTCGTGATTCGCAGATTCTCTCGTAACTCGCTTGGAGACGGTTGACTCGCTACCAAGATACTTGATCTTGTCATCAAGAGCTCGGCATCGGGCTTATGAAGTTGACCCGTGCAGCAATCGCGAAGATACCGTCGTAAGCCCGAGACCGCCAAAAGAAGAGCGACAAGGCAAAAGACAAACTGGACCGTGATCTTCCAACTCTCTTGTTAGCTTGGCCACTTCTTTCTTGGCATCCTCTTCAGCTCTCTTCAGTTCCTCATTTTGGGAAAGAGAGGATTCGAGCTTTTCCCGAAATCTAAAAAAGGGCAAGGACCAAGGTATCAGAAGACAAAGAATAAAATTGGGGCTCAAGGCACTTGGACAAAGAAGATTACCATCAGAAAGATTAGTCAGATTCAATTTCTCCGCCTCGAGCGATTGGACCCGACTTCGAAGTTCTTCCAGTTCTTCTCGATTCTCCACGCTGGTGCGTGTGAGCTCCTCCTCCACCAAGATCGAATCGCTCAACTTCGGCAGCATAATCCTTCCTCATTTTCATTCTCGGAAGCAATTTACGAAGAAGGAAGTTCCGGTCTTTGGCAAAAGACGACAGGCGCTGAAGACAACAAAGCAATGATAGGCTTCAAGCAAAAGTAAAAAGAAGACCCCCAAAGAAAGCGCAGACAACTCACATTGCCAAGACGATAACAGGTGTAGGCGGCATCACAAAACGACTCCCAATCCTTGTCCTCGTCCTCGCCATCCAAAAGGACCACATCACCATCATCATCAACAAACGCAGCTTGCACCGGAGATTTCGGGCGAGGAGGCGAGGGATTTCTACACACGGTGGTGATGGGCAAAGGGGCGGGGGAGGATCTTCTGGTGACAAAGGAGGAACAGCAGCATTGACGGGGGACGCGGCGCAGACAGTCGGACCTAGAAGGCGAGGCGGTCGGGAACCACTCGGCTCCAAATTGGCTTCATTGCTTGTAGCCTCGGGGGCTGTTGGAATAACCGTCCCGACTGGTTCCGCGGCAACGTTAGAAGCAGCAGATACAACATCAACCAACCCTTCGCCTCCAGCGGTACAGGGTCACCACTCATGAGCGCATCACGGAGAATCCAGAGGCGGCGTTTCATGAAGGACTTCATCAACAGGATCCCTACGAGAAGAAGCGATCAAGACGCGGTCCGGGGGAACAAGGAAGAGATAGCAAGAAAATCCAACCTGTGGGATCTTGTTATTTTGCACTTTAAACCCCTCCGGCCGGAAGGACTACCAGCAGAAGCTCTTGCAGGCATACTTTGCACAGCAAACAAGGGAGTCCCAGTCGGGTGCGCAGACGAAGGCACACTTTCAACTGAAGGATGAGCCGGGGGCTTAAATACTTCGGGTCCCACAGACTGGCTTGAAGAGGAAGAAGCTGGGGGAGGAGGCCGCACGGTCGTAGGGTCCCGGATCTTTGGACCACCAGTCGGACATACATCTTTTGCCGATTGCTTCCTCTTTGCCTTGCAAACAACTGGATTCTTTCCTTTCCCGATAGGATCATCGCCAGGATCGTTCACTCTGCTCCGCTTCGCACTCGGAGCAGCGGAAGAAGCACGGGCGGGGAAGTTTCGTTTGTCACCCTTATGAACGGGGAATTCAGGGAGTGGCGCATCAGAAAAGAAGGCATCATACCCCTGCAAAGTATGAAAAAGAAGACACATATTCAGATCACGGTCCTAATAGAAGTCAGAAGATTCAGCACGGGAAGACGATGGAGATCCCTTACCGGAGGTGCAGGATTGAGCTTTGTAAAAGGCCTCGGGCTCCTGGGAATGACGATCTTCTTGTTCGGGGTGAAGAAATCAGCGGCACGATCGAAGAATGCCGCGGAAGTAATTTCCTCAGAAACCTCCCGTGTAGGATCGTTGGGACCCTCATATTCATACCGTGATGAACTCGATCCTTGAGAGGCTGAATTCAAGCGAGTACAAAAGTTGGCAACGATGTACCATACCAAAGAGTCCATTCTGTTTCAACTCAAAGAATTAGCCCCATGAGGTCAATTACTTGGTCCATCCCATCATCTCGGGGAAGTGATGTCCAACAGAGAAGGCTTGGGTGGCGCCCCAAAAGCGGGCAATGGAGGGTCGATTGGCGCAATAAAGCCACTCTTGGTGCCAACCCTTATTCGAGGTCTTGAAAGGAATATTAAAATAAGGCTTTTTCATGCCATCCTCGCTTGGAACCCGCGCCCCAACCACTTTAGGAGAGTTCTTATTAGGAAAGGGCTTAAGGAGGAAAAGGTGGCGAAAGAGATTAAAATGGGGGAGAATACCAAGGAAGGCCTCACAAAGGTTGACGAAGGCAGCGATTTGGAGAATGGAGTTAGGGTTAAGACGAGTTAGCTCGATCCCATAGAACTCTAGAATGCCGCGGAGAAAGGGGGACGCCGGAAGACCAAGCCCACGCATAAAGAAAGATTCAAAGATGACTACCTCTTCAGCACGGGGGGTAAGGCAAAATTCACCTGCAGCAGGGCGGGCAGCGAGCATCACCAATGGCGGAAAAACGCCGACGCTTACTAAATCCTCCAGCCGCCCCTCGTCGTTATCGAGGTAGCCCAATCCTTGGTCGAGGCGACGGTGAACGGTTATGGAGAGGGAGATGACATCCTTGAACGAAGAAACCCGCGATCGCGTGAGATTAGGGTGACAAGAAGAGTTAACCCTAGCGGTGGAGGTTGCGAGGAAAAAGATTGAAGAACAAAGGGGCAAGTCACGAGCAGGCGGCCACTTCATTTGCTCCATATTGATGGGGAAGCGGCCGATCCTCGCCACGAGCGAAACCGATCACCCTACCCATGTCCCAAACCGCCCTAGGAGCACTTGAGGTGGGCAGTCAACACGCACGTCAGGCACGATCGCCAACGCCAAAAAATCGAATTGGGAAGTGGTATGCCCCAAGATGGGCCAAAGCCGGCCCGTGACACACGGGATTACGGTACCGCCTAAAGAATAACATCCTCTTATGGTATGCCTCATGATAGGCCTAAGTCGATAACGTTCATTGAACAAAATCAGGTACCATAAAGATGACTCCAAAAATAGATGCCTACAAGGTACGCTGATCATGTGACCCCAAGAAGGGTGATGATGGATGCCCGATGGGAGGGCTAAGACGCGTTCTGTAAAAAGGCCAAGGGTTATGCACCCGCATGCACTAATACCACTCGGCCGAATACAGTCGCGCACGGGAAACATACCAAGTAATGAGTCGGCCTAGTAAACTGGGTCAGAGACAGCTCGGAATAGACGCACCAAGAATTTCATCGAGTTCTTCGTGACCTCCTCGCCCAGCGACAAGCACTCGGCTAAAAGCACTCGAGAATACTTGACCGCAGGAAGGCACTCGATCATGAAGCACTCGGGGGCTACTGTGGGGTAGGTATACTCCGGGGGCCCACAGGGCAGGCCTGTGAGGCCCGACCAGGTGAAGTTGGGCCAGGCCGACTGCAGGAGGCCGGAGGCAGCTTGGGCTGATCAAGGCATGAAGAATCATAACAGATCCTAGTTAAGGAAACCGAGTCGTATTAGGCAGGAGATGATTGTAATCCAAACTAATACGTAGTCGGAATAGGTGTAAAGACATGGAACTCCACCTCGAGTCCGAGCAGGACTCTCTTTTGTAAACCGCCTCCGCCCTGCTATATAAAGGGAGGGGACGGAAGAAGAAAAGATAAGATCATCAGCAAATAAGCTAGCCAATCATAATCCCAGAGCACAGGACTAGGGTATTATCTCCACCGTGAGAGCCCGAACTTGTATAATTCCCGTGTCTTGTGCTACCATCGAGTTTGGATCCAGCGCCTAGCCCCCTTTTCATTATTGTCGGTAACAACCCTCGACAACATCCAAGAAGGACAAGCAATTCTCAGACTACAAGCTATCCAGAGTTAGATAAGTAAGAAGACCTTTTAAGCAGAGCATCCAAGAGCTGACGAACTACGCTTCGTCAAATCCTTAGCCATAGCTTAGCCACCCCAAGTTCAATCTTCATTGTAATTAGAGTTAGGCGTTCAGCTTTATACTCTGTTTATCGATTCCATATATCATCCATACAGGAGTAGGGTATCACTTCAGGCCTGTTTGGTAGAGCTCCAGATCCCAGCTTCACCTGAGATCTGAAACTTGTAGACTAAAATAAAGTGAATTAAGTTTATATTTTTAGTATAAAATATAAACAAGATGATCTATCTAAACACTCTTAATGTACTCATAACTCTAGCTCCATAGATCTAGTGGAGCTGGAGCTCTACCAAACACACCCTTCATCCAATGGTCCGAACCTGTCAACATCATGTGCCTCCGATTTCGTGCTTGACTTTGCTAATTCGAAGGTATCCAAAGCTATAAGTTTATCGTCGATTTCTAACCTTTGACAGTTCACGCGCCAGGTAGGGACCTTCAGCAGTTTTTGTAGATCAGACGTGTTTTTGGTGCGCGTTCACGGCACAGTCTCCAACGTCGACCCCTACGACAACCTCAACTCAACGGCCTTCATCAACCAAGCTCCGGTAGTCGGATCTGAGATCGTCTTCGGAACCATGCTTTATCAATGAGGGCTGGCTAGAGATCTTGAGCACATCGGCTTCACTGAGTCCCGCTCCTGGGACCCACCCCAAGAAGTGTCCTTCATAGACTTCGACCCTATAGAGCCCAACGTCCTCAAGTATGTCAAGACAGAGAGTGACAGTGACAGCGATGGCCTTAGCAGCCAAAACAGCAGTCAGAGCTGCAGCCGAATAGATCGATGTGAGTTCATGGCCAGAGCCAACAATGGTGCTACTGTCAGAAATTTCCAAGAAAAGGAACCAGGGACAGACACCACGGGTTGTTAGGGACACCAAATCCCCTGTGCATGCCTCAAGATCCTAGCACGGCGACAACTGCAACACGGGCGGCCACCAACGCTGTTGTTCCCAACACTACGGATCACCGGCGAGATCTAACCACCGCGGCTATAGCCAGGATTGTGGCCAATCTGTTGAGGCAACTCGATCTTGATAATCCAGTGACGCCTTACCCGTGAGCGCCAGATTTTCAGGGATAGTAGATCCTTCGGCAGCGTGACCACAACGACAGGCCGAGCCGAGGCAAATGTCTAGTGCGCTCATATGCTACTGAAATCTCTTCCGCCACTAGATCCGAGCAACTCAATGACTCCAGTGTTCGACCAGATGAAAACGCTACTCGATGCAGCGTAAGCACATACCGCTCGCAGCCAACTCGAGGTTCGGACACCCCAGCCAACAGGGTGCCAGGAGCTAGCTACCGGGACCTCTCACGATAGTCATCGAGCAGCAAGATTGATGGTGGCTAGCTCTGGCTATCGCATCTCTAGGACAGTTCAAGCCAACCTCCACCAGAGACTCTCTAGGGATCTTCGTGATCATATTCCTCGCGATCGATGGGATTTACATGACATCCTTCGTGATCAAAGGGAAGAACGTGACTGCGAAGACTGCAAGTGACAGGAAAACAAGTCCTTGCTTTCGAGGGGCCAATCTCCTGCGCACCGAGCCTAATGAAGAGAATCTCCACCTTGAAGAGGCCACTTACCGGCACGGCACAGGTTCCTTCCTCGACAAGACGCACGCCAATGGCAACGGCAAGCGACCCCTGAGGACGTCGATGAGGGGTGCAAAGCGTTCACTCCCGAGCTGTGCATGGTTAGATGGCCTAACAAGTTCAAGCCAGACCCTGTTGAAAAATACTCGAGCAAAATCAACCTCATTGAGTGGCTGCAGATCTATACCATAGTCATGAGGGCTGCCAGAGGAAACGAGAGGGTGATGACCAACTACTTGCTTACCACCTTGGATGGCGCAGCAAGATCTTGGTTACTCAACCTCCTACCTCAATCGATATCATCATGGCCAGAGTTGCAGGCCCAGTTCATCGCCAATATTCAGGGTACGTATGAACGTCCCAGAACGCATAGTGACTTGCATCGGGTGACATAGAAGCAAGGAGATTCATTGCATGGCTTCATCCGACGCTTCAGTGACAAGCGCAATTTGATACCTGACATTTCAAATGAGGCAGTCAAAGTGGCCTTCAAGAATGGTGGTAAGGATAAAGAGTTGAAGGGAAAGTTTGCTACTCGAAAGATCAGAACCACCAAGGAGCTCTTCGAGTTGGCAGATAAGTACGCCATATGCACTGAGGCCCGAGACCATCTCGACGATCCCAAGCCTGACAATGACAAGCCTGAATCATCCAAGTAAGAGGCAAAGAAGAGCAATAACCACGGGGAGAAAGACAAAAGTGACTTCACTATAGCCGCAGTCGAAAGGGGCAAGGCACGCAATATCGGTGACAATAAAGACCGAAGCCGTGGAGGGAACAAATACTGCCCAGTCCATCATACAGACAAACATGACTTTGATGAGTGCCAGGTGATCTGTAAGAAGGTCCAAGAGAAGCCCAAGGCCGCCCTCGCCGAGCGCGGAATCGAGCAGGCTAAAGATAAGCTCGAGGACGACGAGCCCAAATACCGCGAGGCTAATCACAAGTTGGTGTATATTTTTGGGGGATCTACCACGTACGAGTCCAAAAGACAGTACAAGGTAGTGGAAAGAGAGGTCAATCTGGCCACACCAGCTCTCCCCAAATTCCTCAAGTGGTCAGAAGTGCTGATCACCTTCGACCAATTAGATCACTCAGCTGTGATTCCACACCCTGGGAGATACCCTATGGTGGTTGAGCGCACCATCATCAATGTTAAGTTCGCTCAAACCTTGGTTAATGGATGTAACTCTCTAAACCTTATCTTTACGAAAAATGTTGAAAAACATAGGGATCCCCCGGACAGACATAAAGGTCAGAGCCAAGCTGTTCCACGGCATAAATCCACTATCATCGTCAATACCGCTTGGCCAAATCGAGCTGCCGGTCATGTTTGGCATACTGGACAATTTCCGCACCGAAAAGATTCTCTTCAATGTGGTGGATTTTGAAACCGCCTATAATGTGACCCTAGGTCTCACAATGCTAGCCAAATTCATGGCAGTGGTGCACTACATATACTAGACTATCAAGATACCAGTGCCAAAGGGAGTCCTTACAATCAAGAGGGACCAGCGTGCTATGGTCAGGTATGACAAGAAGAGTCTGGAGATGGTCAAGCATCTCTACAGATCGGCAGCTAGTGCTGACATTGAGGGAGCTAAGCGCCAAAAATCCAAGAGTAGCGATCAAGCTCCCGTGTCCAACAACGCCACCAAGGACCCGATTGACGATGGCAAGAAGGATAAGAAGACCAATGAAGGTGTCAAAGCGATGCCCTTAGACCTGTCGGAGCCTTCCAAGACAGTCAAGGTGGGCGCCGACCTTGACCCCAAATAGAAACTCAAGCTCATCGCCTTTCTTCGAGCAAATCACGATGTGTTTGCATGGCAACCGTCCGACATGCTCAAGGCCACCAAGGAGGTGATTGAGCGTCGACTGGCTGTGAAACCAAGAGCTAAACCTGTGGTTCAGAAGCAGCGTAGGTTCGTGGAAAATTGGAAATAGGCCATACAAGAGGAGGTCGGCAAACTCCACAAAGCTGGCTTCATCCGAGAAGTCTGTCACCCGACATGGCTGGCAAACCCTATCCTAAGGATCCTTTCCCTCTCCCCCGCATCGACCAAATAGTAGACTCTACTGCGGGCTGCGAACTGCTAAGTTTTCTATATGACTATTCGGTGTATCACTAAATTAGCATGCCCGTAGAACATGAGGAGAAAACTGCTTTTACTACACCTTTCGGTGTATTCTATTATATTAAAATGCCATTTGCATTAAAGTGTGCTGGCGCTATGTATCAACGATGTATTTAAAATTGCTTGAAGTTCTAAATCGGGTGCAATGTAGAAGCATATGTCAATGATATCGTGGTTAAATCGAAAATCGGGAGCACCTTAATTAATGACCTCGAGGAAATATTCAACAATCTCAGGAAGTATCGAATGATGCTTAACCCTAAGAAGTGCACGTTCGACGTCCTGTCTGGCAAACTTCTCGGTTTCCTGGTGTCCAATCGAGGCATCGAGGCCAAACCATGCAAAATTGAGGCTATCGACCAGATGCATCCTCCGCAGACGCTGAGAGAAGTGCAAAAACTCGTAGGCTACATCACAGCTCTTACGTGATTCATCTCTAGGATTGGCAAGTGAGAGCTACCCTTCTTCAAACTACTCAAGAAACAGAACAATTTCGAGTGGACCGATGAGGTAGAAAAAGCTTTTCAAGACTTGAAAAGGTATTTATCATCTCCATCAATTCTAATTTTGCCTAACAAAAAAGAGGAGCACTTTCTCTATATTGCAACTACTCATCAAGTAGAAAGCAAAGTCCTTGTGGTCGAATGAGATTGCTCTAAGAAAAAGGCCAAAGTCCAAAAGCCAGTATACTACATGAGCGAGGTCTTGCACGATGCCAAGCTACGATATCTTTAAATACAAAAGATACTGTATGCCATCTTGATGACTTTTCGAAAGCTGTGGCACTACTTCCAGGCGCACAATGTTACGGTTATGACGACGTACCCGATCAATGAGGTAATACGTAACCGAGAGGTGGCAGGGCAAATCGCACAGTGGGCAGTCGAACTCAATGAGTTCAACTTTGATTTTGCCCTGCGGACCAGTGTCAGGTCAGAGGTTTTAGCAGACTTCATCATGAAATGGACGCATGTCGAGGAAAAGGAGCACATGACGGTCGATAACCACTGGACTATATTTTTCGATGGATCGCTCACACTTCAAGGCTCGGTGTCGGGCATTATGCTCAAATCTTCGAAAGGTGAGGAGCTTAAATATGTCATCCAACTCGATTTTCAAGCCTCAAATAACATTGTAGAATATGAGGGACTGGTCAATAGGCTCCGAATAGCGGCATCACTTGGGATCTGGTGATTACTCATGAAAGGGGACTCACAGTTAGTCGTAAACCAAGTGCAGAAGGAGTACAAGTGCTTAGATGACAATATGGCGGCATACCTGAACGAGGTTCGCAAGCTAGAGCACAAGTTTGAAGGGCTCAAGGTAAGGCATATCAGGCGAAGTGATAACTCCGCCGTCGCTGAACTTGCTAGGCTCGCTTCGCCCCGTTCACTCGCGCCTGCAGGAGTCTTTGTTGAGCAGCTCCTTAAACCATCTGTCTCCCCTGTACAGGAGACAGATGCTGTCCAACTTGACTAGCAGCCTAGTCGAGTCAGCGTGGTAGAATTGGTAGACATGGAAGCTGCACTACCCAAACATGAGCCAACTTAGGTGACTCCATTCCAAGCCTATCTCAAAGGTCGAGAGATCCCTGACGATGATGCCTCAGTCGAAAAAATTACACGTAAGTCCAAGCTATATGCAATGGTAAATGGCAGACTCTACCGGAAAGAGAGTAACATAATCTTGATGAAGTGCATCACTTAGGAAGAGGGCAATAAAATATTGCTCGATGTCCAAGGAGGCATCTGTGGCAACCATGCGTCCTATCGCACTGCAACTGGAAAAGTTTTTCAGCGGGGTTTCTACTAGTCAACTGCCCTTCAGGATGCTTGCAAGCTGGTGAAAAAGTGGGAAAGCTGCCAATTTTACGGTAAGCAAACCACTTAACCAGCCCAAGCCCTGCAAACTATTCCTTTGTCTTGGCCTTTCTCCGTCTAGGGCTTGGATATTTGGGACCATTCCCAAGAGCCCAAGAAGGTTACAAGTTCTTCTTCGTGGCAATAGACACGTTCACCAAGTAGATCAAGGCCAAACCCGTTAGGAACATCACCTCAGAAATAGGCAAGAAGTTCATGAGGAGCATCATTCCTCAATTTGGTATCCTCAATCGAGTAATCACATACAACGGTAACCAATTCAAGAGCAATGCTTTCACAGTCTTTTGCAAAGAATTGGATATTAAACTTTGATTTGCCTTTGTAGCTCATCCTCAGAGTAACAGTCAGGTCAAACACGCCAATGGCATAGGCCTACGGGGGGATCAAGACCTGCGTATTTGGTAGGCTCAAGGCTTATTCGACTCTGTGGGTAAAAGAACTCCCCTCGGTACTATGGGACATTCACACATCGACTAGTCGAGCCACTGGTGAAACACTGTTTTTCTTGGTCTACGGAGTAGAAGTAGTGCTTCCGACTGAGTTGACATTCAGGTCACCCTATGTGGACAACTACTCGGAAAAGAAACAAGAGTAGGTGCAAACTGATGATGTAAATCTATTAGAAGAATATAGAGATCGAGCATCTATTCTAGCGACCAAGTATCAACAAGCCATACGTAGATATCATGATTAGAGAATCCAGGAAAGAGCGTTCATTGCCGGGGACTTAGTACTACGAAAGGTGCAAAACCAAGACAACCATAACAAGCTATCACCTAAATGGAAATGTCCCTACATAGTGGTCGAAACAACTCGACCAAGATCAGTATGGCTATCTATGACAAAAGGAATGATGTTGGACAATTCATGGAACATTGATCAATTAAGAAGAGTTCATACATGAATAAAAAAGACAGTGCATTTGATGCATCAAATAACAAAAGTTTAGACAAGTAAAACTTTATTAAATTCACTAACAAAAGTTATCTTATTACATTTTGAGATAGGTATCATATGACTATTTATCCTTGGAGGCCTCCCCTGCATCCATGGAGACTGGAAAAGGAGGGTCCCTAGGATGGGCCTGCGCCCTTTGTACGGACTGGAAGAAGTGGTGATGACCCGGTCGCTTGTCGATAGAGTAGGCGACCTCTCCATCACCAAAGCCTTCGAGCACCACGAGGAGTTGGAGGGTGAGCAGGCGCCAGATCGTTGAAGCTGTTTTGAGCTTCACCTCCCTCAACAGCGTCAGCAGCTTCACCGTCTTCTCCTCGTGTGCCGGCGGTGGCATCTGCTCTCACGAAGGAAGCAGAAGTGGCGTCGTCTTCAACGATGACTCCAGCTTGCTGGTAACCTCATCTTCCTCCTCCGTCCAAACCTCCCTCTCAATGGCCTCCCAGTTGATCTCTTCCTCCTCATCGGATGAATAATGATCTGTCTCAGAGAAACGATTGCCAGCGGTGAGAGGGGGGGACCCTCCAATGATCTCTGCGGATGGGGATAGCGGGGGAGTGGAAGCTATTAGGGTAATTTAAAAAGCTAAGGCATCACAAGTATAAGGAAAAAGAAGAAGATGAGTTCTGACAGGCGACTGCAAGTCCCATATATTTATAGCTCAAGGAACGGGTTGTACTAAAACTGTAACCAGTCTAGATTCGCGTCGGTCCCAATCTACGAGGTATCTTTTTGCACTCTCACATAAATGTGGGAACCAAAGAGACGTTAAATTATGGTGTGCCGCACAGAAGATGAAGGGGCGCGAATGTTGTAACGGTATGTAATCATTATATGCGCCTGAGTGTATGGTCAAGGGCTGAGCTTTATGAGTATGCTTGGAAACATGAGGAATTTAGTGCCGAGGTGAGGAACATAATATTTGAATTGAGTATTGATGGAATAAATCTGTTTGTTAATATGAGCAGTCGTCATAGCACTTGTTCAGTTTTGTTGTGTATCTACAATCTCCCTCGGTTGTGCGTGAAACGGAAGTATATCATTATGCCGTTACTAATGTCGAGACTCAAACAATTGAGAAATGATATTGATGTGTACCTAACACCCTTGATTGAGGATTTGGTAAAAATATAGAACGAGAGGGTCATGGTGTGGGATGCATACATAAGAGAGAACATCACCCTACAGGCTATGATATTTTGCACTGTAAATCATTTTTTAGCCTTTGATAATTTGGTAGGTTATAGTACGAAGGGAGCCAAAGCATGTACTATTTGTGAAGAAGAGACTGATAATTTGTGATTGCTAAATTTCAAGAAAACTGTGTACATGGGTCATCGTATGTTTCTACCTAGAAGTCATCGATATCATAAAATGAATGACAAATTTGATGTGAAGAGGCAAGTTCTTTCGGCCCCATAGCGTATGAGTGGAAAGAAAATATATTCACGTGTGGAGAATATCGATGTTCAGTACGGAAAGAGCCATAAATATGTTCGTCTCATAACCATTTGGAAGAAGAGATCAATATTTTGGGACTTACCATACCGAAAAGAGATAGATGTTCGGCATTATATTGATGTCATGCACATTGAGAAGAATTGTTGTGACAATTTGGTATGCATCCCGCTGAACATACCTGGGAACACTAATGATGGTGTGAATGCTCATCGCGACATAGCCTATATGGGTATCAGGCCCAAACTTGTAGTGATAGAGGAGAATGAAAAAGATCCGTATACCCTCGCTACATGCTACACCTTGTCCAAGAAGGATAAAGAAGAGCTTTGCAAGTGTCTCTAAGATATTAAAATTCCATCGGGCTACTCCGCAAACATTAAGAAGCTTGTGTCCATAGATGATTTGAAGTTGCTTGGTATGAAGTCCCACGATTGTTATGTCTTGATGACCCAAATACTCTCTATTGGAATCAGAAATATTCTACTAGAAGATTTCTGGTTGGCAATCATAAAGCTATGCTATTTTTTCAATGTGATTTCTTGCAAGTTTATTGATCCCGCTATACTAGACAACTTGCAGAGTGAGGTGGTGCAAACTATATGTCAACTTGAGATGCATTTCTCCTCCTTATTCTTCAAGTCTTGGTCTACCTTGTTGTTCACCTTGTTAGAGAGATTAAGATATATGGACCTACATTCCTATGTTACATGTATTTATTTGAAAGTCATATGGGTATATTAAAGGTATATGTAAGGAATCGGTCGAAACTTGAAGGTAGTGTTGTTGAAGGTTATGAGACTGAAGAGTTTGTTGAGTTCTGCGTGGACTATCTAGGTACAGTCTTGCAACACAGCATAGAAGTTTATCCATATATCGAGCAGCACAAGTTGATATTACATGAAGAGAATCTACATATAGATGAGCTTTCCATCATGTGATAACACAAAGAGCAATTCCTCACATGGTTTAAAGAAAAGGCAAATGTCTCCATTAGTGAGATGTCAAATGGTTAGTTGATAGAGCAAGATTTAATGTGCAGACATGGCAGGGGTATGATATTAATGGCTACTCCTTTTACACTGAAAGTCAAGATGCAAAGAGCGCAGTTTAAAATAGTGGTATGAGTATAGATGCTTTGTCCGATAATCACTCAAATAGAGGATCCATAATCGCAATGAACTCTTATTATGGGATGATCAAAGAAATATGGGAGCTTGATTATGTAATATATTAAGTTGCATTGTCTCAATGTGAGTGGGTGAGTGTAAATAAAGAGATAATACATGTATACTCATTAAGTATGTTTGTTTTCTATATCGGTGCTGTTAAAAGAAAATAGTGTTTATTTATCTCTATCAGTTCCATGTTCAGAACTGATAGGGGTGTATTATCTCTGTCGGTTATTAGTAGGGGTGAATATCGAGCCAACTCGACTCGACTCGTTAAAAACTCGAGTTGGCTCGTTAAACTTGTTTCGAATGTAAGCATTTGAGCATCGTACTACAGAGAAAAAAGAGCAAATACTGAAAAAAGAGGCACTTTCAAACCCAGGCACCTATAAATTCAAGAAGATACACGTTTGTTTCAAATGGTATGCAAATTAAGAGACAAAAAAAAACCATGACCATAGAGCTATGATCTTCCTAAAGCAGAATAGTATTCGCCTGATTGAATCCACATGCCCCAAAACCAAGAACAGAGAAACTACTGTCATCGTTTACTGGATTGATACAAATAGTCCATGAAAAGGTCAACCTACAGAAATAACATATGAAGAAACTAGGATGATTATAATTGTAGAGTTTAATCTACCAAAAAACAAGTATAGTACTTTAACCAACATTTGTTGTTCTTAAAGAAATGGTCATTACATCCTGTCAACAACTGCACCAACAAGGTAGAACACCGATAGAATTGAAGTGATAAACTCAAGAACAGATCCAATGCGATTCATCTACAACGATAGAATTGAAGTGATAAACTAAAGGACAGATCCAATGCGATTCATCTACAAGTGTTCTTTATTTTGAAACAATTTACATGTATACTTAAGAGAGCTAATATTGAAAAGAGAAAGGAACTATTCAATAACAACAAGGCTACAACCTTTTTTATCCCTATATAAACATCCACTGACACCCACAAGAAATCGCCTAAAATGCAAAGCATAGCACATAAGAAATAGTACAGCTAAGCGCTGTTATATTCGTCAAAGCCCAGCAACTAGATTCACAATCTATTATTCTAGTCCTACATAAATCAAATATATTTGACATCTCATTACAACAGTCCAACCTTATTCCAATGCATTGAAATCCTATTCCAATTCAAAATCCTTGAAGTAATCTGAACCTAAGATTCTAGTTTTTCTGATAATAGTCTGAAAAAATGACAGCAAGTTAATATCTGTTGTTGTTATCAACAGCTAAGGTTGCTACTATAAAGAATGAAAAATGTTCATGTCCAAAGTGCAAGGCTTGCCTAAGTGGTTTTCAACGTTGAATTTGGGAAATGCTATGTAGTAGAAACAAGCACAACCTTGGGGATGGCCAGAGGGGAGGAGCTCGGTGGGTGGACGGTCAGAGGGGAGGAGCTCGGATCTAGCAGTGGAGCTCGACCGGGAGGGCGGGGATGCAAGGGTGATAGCACAGGGTAGTGGTGGAGGCGGCGGGGTGGCCGTAGCAGAGGACGAGGGCAGTGGCTTGGTGACCCGGCCAGAGGGGCAGATGTTCCTCGCTAGGAGCACGTTGGTGAGCGGCAAGGTGGAGGAACTAGAGCAAGAGGTCAAGCCGAAGGTGAGGATGAGGGGACCGGACCCAGTCCACTAGTGCCCAGGGCCCGCCCCATGGGGCGGCACGTTGGAGGGGAGTGGGATCTCCCCGGAGTGGCCCCTCTGCAAAGCGAGGCCTGACGCAAGCTCAAGGGGGACCCTTGAGACCGACCCCGACAACCTGGACGAGGAGCTCAGAGTGGGGCTTGTTGGTGAAGGAGAGGTGCACAACGATGGCGAAGCCGTCGGAAGTAAAGGCGAGGGTGGAGGTGTAGGCGATCAGCAGAATTGGGGAATTGCGGATGCAGAATAGGGGAATCGGGTCTGAAGTCTGAACTCTAAAGGTTGAAGCAAACGGCATGTTAGGGTTACAGACTTACAGTGATTTATTTTTTGGCTCGTTAAGCTCGTTAGCTCGATCACTGCCGGTTCGCATATAAACTGGCAGTGATATCGGTATCACTGCCAGTTCGCATACAAACTGGTAGTGATAGTCATACTATAACTGCTGACCAATCACTGTCGGTTTCAATATCTGGCAGTGATGCTGGTACAGAACCGGCAGTGATATGGTATTTTGTAGTAGTGATTCATGTATTATCTTTATCGGATCTAAGCATTGAACTGATAGAGATTTATGGATTATCTTTGTCAGTTCAATGTTCAAAATCGATAGAGATAATAGGATTTCTCAATCGGTTCTGATGTGGAACCAATACAGATAATTTATCTTCTCGGTCGGTTCTAAGGGCCGAACCGACCTAGATGATGGTGTGTGTATATATATATATATATATATATCGGATGAAAACTGACCTTGATAGTTGCTCCTCATCATTGCCTAAGAACTTTGTACCGTCACCAAAAACAACCCAGATAACGAAAAAGAACCAACCCAAATGATCATATCTGTAGTAGTGCATGCCCCCATCGTGCCCGACCTGGCCCTAACAATCGTGCCGTGTCTGCCATATATCTAGTGAAAATCTCCTTCACCGTGAAAACTCTATGAAACCCATATGTACAAGTTTTCAAAAATTATTAAAAAATTACCATACATAGAGGTGGTGTGCTTCTACAATCTTGTAAAATTTGAAAAATTAAACTCAATCGCATTTAAAAGATATGAAAAAGATTAATACCGAGATGAATAGTACTAAACAGTGAAAATCACTATTCAAGTGAATGATATGAAAAAGATAAACGCTGAGATGAATAGTACCAAACAGTGAAAATCACTATTTAAGCTAAATTTATCTTTTCCATATCTTTTCAAATGCAATTGAGTTTGTTCTCAAATTTTACAAGATTGTAGTAGCTCACCTCTCTTACGTATGGTAATTTTTTGAGAATTTTTCAAAACTAGTAAACATGGGCTTCATGTAGTTTTTATGATAAAAGGGGTTTTCACTAAATATGTTGTCAACTACACACATATATGCAGCATGTACACAAGCCACCACCGTGCACGCCTTCGTGGCCAGGGTTTCAAATTTCATTTACAGTTCACATCTCGAAGGTGGGCGAAATTTGAAATTTTGGCAAAATATCAAAACATCAGACAAAATCCGGTCAAAATTCAAAAAGAAAATTTGGAATCCAGAATTTTTGAACTAAAATTTAGCTAAAATTTGAAATTTTCGAGAAATGCCGAAATCTCGGCGAAATTCAACTAAGCAAAAAATAGTCAAAACAATATTAAATTTTTTTGACAATTTTTGTGTATATTTCTAACACATCACTAATGTTCCCAAAAAAATTTAGATGATTATTAACCTTGATAAATTTTCAAAAAATTCTGACAGTGATACTATCGTGATAAAAGGCTTACCAACAAAATTTTGAATGGATGCAAAACAGTGCAAATAGTGTTGTATAATTTTAAAAATATTTTTGAATAGTCCTAACACATCAATAATTTTCCCATAAAATTTTCTAGTGAATATAAAGCCAAGGAAATTTCAAAAAATTAGGAAAGTGCTACTAAAAGCTGACTAGTAAATTTCAACTGAATGTACAATGGTACAAACAACATTAGAAATTTGTGAAAATTATTTTGGATGGTTCTAAATAATCCATAATATTTCCATAAAATTTTAATGTAATTATCAAGCATTAGGAATTTTAAAAAATTTAGAAAGTGCTATTGTCCTGATAAAAAGCCTAATGATCAATAGATAGATTTGGTTGGGCAATCAAAAGTGGGTTAGAATTTTTAAAACTTTTATAGAATTGTTTTGCGGCAATTCTTAAGCTCTCTTGAAAATTGTAGATCATGATTGCACTCCAGCTAATTTATAAAATTCTTACAATGGTACTGTACCATTTGTGTTCATTATGTTTTTTATTTTTAAAAGATGACAAATGAAGTTCAATGCATCCATAGGTTTGATTGAGCAAACAAAAAAATTTAAAATTTTCTAAAATTTTAGAGAAGGGTTCCGAAGTAATGCTTAAACTCTCATAAAAATATTGGATCTTGAGCACACTCGAGCAAATTTATAAAATTCTGACAAAGTTACTGTCTCAGTTATATTCATTTTGTTTTTTAATTTTTTAAAAATAATGACTGAAGTTCAATTATTTTAAAAATTTTTTGTATGATCCTACACTACTACTTTAAATTTTTTGGAGCATTATCAAGTTTTTACAATTTTATAAAAAATTTGATACTATTTCTGCCAAAATTATAAAACGTCTCAAAAATTCACATTTTCAATAAATTTTTGTGGAAGATGATTTTATTAAGAGTTATTGGGCCAAATCGGGTAAAAAAGTCAAATTTCGTTGAAAAAAACCCTAAAATTTCGGTGAGATTTGTCGAAATGTCTATGAAATTTTTAAAATTACTGTAGTAATTCTATTTTTTAAATTTTTTTATCCAATCAAAATATTGAATTTTGTCTATGGCCAAAATCTGAGATCCCTCTGAGATTTCGTCAAATTTTTCCGGGATCAGTAGCCTTGCTCTTGGCAGAGGAGGCCTCTATCGGCCTTAGTCGGTCGGCTTGATCGACCTGCGTACAGGGAATTAAATTTTGCTGTAATTCACCAAATTTTCACCAAAATTTTGGGTTTTGGGACTCCACGAAATCCAAACTACCAGCCGGATAAAAAAATTGAAATTGCTACAGTAAAAAAACAAAATTTCATTTTTACGAGCGAAATTTCATGAATTTTGATTGGAATTTAAACTTTTAGAGCCAGATTTGGTCCAATAACCTATGAGAAAGTGATCTTCTATGAAAATTTGTTGAAAAAATGAAATTTTGAGACATTTTAAAATTTTGGTAGAAACACTATTAGATTTTTATAAAATTTTATATTCTTGATAATGAGCTAAAAATTTTATGATACCATCTTGAGCTATGTAGAAGTATACAGAAAAATTTTCAGAGTAATTAAAGTTCATTTGTTATCTTTAAAAAATAAAAACAGAATGAACATAATTGGGACAGTTACATTGTCAGAATTTTATGAATTTTCTCGTGTATGATCATGATCTAAAATTTTTATGAGAGACTATGAATTGCTTCTGTAACACCCCGGCACCCAATGCCCCGAATGTTACACCCTCTAGCCCCAAATATTACAAACCACTAAGAATAAGTATCAACAAAGCAAGCGAACAACTAGGAGGTTGTCGAATTTATTAAAAAAAATTCGGCAGCACCTCCCCTAAAACTAGGACATCCACTCAGCAGACAGAAAAATATTTGCAGTTATATGATATCATTCTAACAGGTCCTTAGTTAACCAATCACACATCCAAGAGAAATTTATAAAATCCACCACATAATTATTACAGGATAGGGACTCATTAACCATAACCGCAACCAATATTTTACAAGAATTTTCACTAGCTTAAAGAAATCAACATTATAAATCATCATGATGGAAAAGTGATGATGCAACGTGATTGTGCTACTACCCCCATCAATGCGTGCCGGTTCAAGGTACCTGCAACAACACAAACAACAAGCGTGAGTCGATGACTCCTTAAAATACACGAGAACAACAATTCCAATTTGTCAAAAGTAAACAAGAGCTTGACCATCAGAGCAAGTAATACAAACAAAGCAACATTCGGATAATACACATTTATACCCATCTAAGCAATAACTTGACCATACTAAAAACAAAATACTGCAATCAATTCATCAACTTGATAATAAAACCATTCAACACCCAAGAAGCATTACTTGACTCTAAATCACATCGTCTCCCGACTCAACCACCCCTTTCTTTGCAACTCAAACCATTTTCATTAATTTTTATTGGAATTCCTAACTCGACTTCACTCCACGATATTCATACAACCTAATTACCAAGGCAATGGAATATGTCAATTCATCAAATTCAATTCAATCTCCCCTTTTTGGGTTGAGTCCACGGCTCAACCTTCCTTTACCATAATCGCAAGCCATATGACATACCATTCACCACAAAACTCAATATTAAGGATGCAATGCACATGAATGCTCCTTTCGATGCATGTACCGGTACTGCCGAATGCTCACCCGTCGGTGTGCACCCTCACGTCCCTTCCATCCCGTGGAAGGTGCCTACTCTTACTGTCTCGCTCCCATTCACCTCGATGAAGGGGACTACGGGTAGGACTTTCGTGTTCACTACGTGTGAACACAGAGGTCCACATCAGAATGGGTCGCCTCTTTCTTTAATGAATGCACAATGCAATTTACATGAATGAAATGCAACCCTTCATTCATTGCTAACACTGGCATAGCCATAGCCACATACTTAAACCTAGCCAATTCTCACCTTTATGAGTAGCCAGCGATACTAGTCTAATCAGATTCACAATAAGACATGGCAACACATTATAGAGTTCCTGGCGTGCAATTAAATCATACGGCCACCGAGCCACACTCACCACAAAACTCTTATATACGCTATATCAACACAAGACAGTTAATACTATTAGTCAGAAATGCCAAACTCACGCATTTCCGTAAACGTCCATACACAATCTCTATTGTATGAGTCCATTTATATTGATAACTGACATATGCACAAGGGCAGCAATAATCTATTACACCCTTACTCATAATCTAGCAACACAAATGTATCACAAGTGCGGCACAACCCAAAGTATCTAGTCATATCCTACAATAGACATGCACCTCACCCTTACTTGTCATTCACTTAGAATAAGTGTTATTCAATTAAGAAAAACAACCTATATAAACTTGTAACTACCTATTAGCATTAAACAACTCAGTAGTTTTTGTGCAAACACTAACGATCCAGAAATTACAGTAAATAGTTCAGTATCGCCATTTCATTTACAGACTGATGGGGATCAAAAAGCAATAAGCATAACCAACCACTCATTACAGTTCACAAAAGATAAAAGCTATCAATCCATAACCACTGACTAAACAGAATGCCAACACATTTGAATGATGCATAAATAAAATAAAAATAGAATGTTGCATCGTAAGGGAATTCCTTATGTGATATCATACACTGATACACACATAAATTCTGGTACAAGTATGAGGCCATCTAAACTATCCATCTGTGCAAGTATCCAATAATTCCATCAGCAAAATAGAAGACACCAATACAATCAAATCAATTTGCTAGGATTCAACAATTAAAAGGGTCAAATAGTTGTAGGTTATTATGCAGCTCCATATTATTATTCTAAGGCAGAGGCAGCAACATGCATATAAGATGCACAAAATCCAACACCACTGGTTTTCTTTTTTTTAAGTCACCAATTATTCAAGCCTCTAAAGCCACCAACAACTCTAAACCCTTGCAGCATATTAAACCTCTTTACAGATACCACATGTGATGTGGATAATGCAGGCTCTCTTGCCAAAAGATGATGATACCTCTCAAGTCTCAATTTGACATGTTGAAAGCCAAATAGATTATAGCTCGAATCTCTGGAGAAAGCTACCAGATGCAGATAGATAGATGATATATCACAAACACAATCGTTCACGACTTCAGAGCATGCACAGAAATGGAATTCCTAGAGTTTGTATCATCTAATCACAGAGATATGCATGCACACACAATAAAACTTTTACACACTGAGTCCACATTTCAACAAACATCTGGACTACCACTTCTCATTCACCATTAAAACCTCACCTCCACTTACCAGATGATGGGCGAGGCAGGAGGAGGAGGTACCGGTTGGGGGAGGGATGGCTGGAGGTGGCACCAAACCTGGAGGAGCCGAAGGCAGCACCGCCGATTGGAGGGGCGCCGCCGACTGGGGGAGCGACGTCGGCCAGAGGAAAGGCGCAGGGGAGCTCGGCCTGGGCTCGTCGGCAAGGGCCTCCGACCGCACTTGCCGGCCATTCTTGCTTCCTTCAATGAGGAGAGGCGCCAAGCCGGGGGGCACTGGGAGGCTGCAGGCGCCGGCCGGGATCGAGCTGAGCAGCACCGGTGGCCATTGGGCCGGAGGAGGGCTCAGCGAGGATGATCGGGAGGCGCCGCCGGGATCAAGCCGAGGCGCCGGACCAAGGAGCCATCAAACCAGAGAATGGGAGGAGGAGAAGTCAGCCAGGATGGGGAAAAGACAGCCCTCCAAAAATGATTTTCAGCCGCACACACAGGAAAGAGGGAGAGATATTTGGTGGAGGAGTAGGTGGAGAGGGGAAAATCCAAAAATACCCCTCCCAAAACCCAAAACCTTTAGCCCTAATCCTCCCAGATGGACCAACCACCTCTGGTATTACCTGCCAGACGGCCAAAACACTCCCGGCGGAAGGTCCAGAGTTTGGAGCGAGGCTTCGCAATATTACAACTTCATTACCATTATATAAAATTTTCAAAAAATTTTAACTTTTTTTTTGCTCAATCAAATCTATGTAAGCACTGAACTTCATTTGTTATATTATATTTCAAAAATCAAAAAGAGAAAGAACATAAATGGTACTGTGCCTCAGTGAATTTTATAAATTCACTGAAGGTTGATTATAATTCAAAATTGTTATGAGATTTTAAGCATTTCCTTATCAACATTCTGTAAAATTTTAAAAAAAAATTAAATCTTTTTTGATTGCTAAAGCAAATCTATGTATTAATCATCGGAGTTTTATCAGGACGTAGCACTGTCAGAATTTTTAAAAATTATTTAAGCATGATCATTATCTAAAACTTTTATATAACCATTAATGCTACATAAAAACCATCCACAAAAATTTTCAAAATTTTATAACATGGTTTGGACAATTTTTCATTTCATTCAAATTTGCCGATAACCCTTTTAACAGGACAATAGAACTGTTTGAATTTTTAAAATTTATGACATTTGATTATCATCTGAAAATTTTATGAAAATATTATAGATGTGCCAGGACCATGCACAAAAATTTTCAAATTTTATAACCTCGTTTGTTCTAATTTTCATTCGGGTCGAACTTGCCGGTCAGCATTTTATTAATAGAACAGTAGCAATGTTTGAATTTTTAAAAATTCCTTAGATTTGATAATTACTTGAAAATTTAATGAGAACATTTCTAATGTGTCAGGAACTTTAAAAAAAATTTAAAATTTTTCGATATCGTTTGAACCATTTTTCGATCAGTTAAAATCGGACGAAATTTCGAACAAAATTTCGGATTTTAGGTTGAAATTTTGGAAATAAAAAAAATCAGATTTGAATTTTGAATGGATTTTATCCGAAATAACAAAATTTTAATAAAATTTTGGATTTCAGCAACCGGTAAAATTTTACCCAAAACGAATTCCGAATCCTTGCCTAGTGTATGCACGCGGAATCTTAATTAGTCTGATGAGATCGAGACGACAGCGCTATCCATCGCGATCGGCAGCTGCAGCCGGCTGCAGTGCTACGACTCCCAGTACCGCGTGCTCCTGCGGACTCTGTACAGCTAGCTGCTTCTGTGGCATGTGCTACTAGAGCTAGCTAGTACGCGCAGAAAAGATGGCAGTCCAGGTACAGGACAGGGCAGACATGTACGTACAGAACCGGTACGTACGTGCGTGTTGGAAAAGTCAAGGGGTGCATCTTGGAAAAGTCAGAATCGATCGATATTAAAGGTTTGGATTACTCCGATCGACTTCGATAGGCCGTACAGCTGTAAGTGAGCCGAGCTCAAATGGGCCTACGTTGTGCTCAACCAAGTTTGAATCAGTTTGAACTTGATCCGAGTAAGATTGATAACAAGACTGATGGGAAAAACAAACAAACATTAACGTCAAGGCAAATACAGACTCAAAGCTAGGGGTGGGCACATTTATACCGAAACCGAAAAACTGAACCGAACCGAACCGAATTAATCGAAAATTTCGGTTTTTTCGGTTTTCGGTTTACGGTTCAGTTTTTATTTTAGCACTATTCGGTTTTCGATTATGCGGTTCGATTTTCAGATTTCAAAACCGAAAACCGGTTTATCAATTAACCGTCCGATCGCCATCGCCAAGACGCCAACCCTAGTTTGGTTTCTGTTTGGCTGTTTTCCATTCGACTGCCATTCGCCCATTCCTTCCATTCGCCAATCGCCAACGCCACGCCGACGCCAACCCTAGTTTCCCTCAATCCCCATTCATCGCAGATCCAAGCATTCACGCGGCGAATCCGATCTTCCCCGCGGCGCCACGGATCGCCAAATCCGGTCTTCCCCACGCCGGATCGCCAGATCCGTCTTCCCCTCGCGCCGCCAGCCCTCTGGGCTCCGGAGTCCCAGCTAGGGGTGGCGATTCTTCGGCACCTCGGCGGCTAACGTCCTCCCGGTGGCGGCAGTAGAGCCCAGAGCTACCTTGGCACCTCCGGCTCCGTCCTCCGGCGGCGGCAGCAGCAAGAACCTCCCGAGTCCCGACGCCACCTTCCCGTCCTCCCGGCGAAGCGCCACCTTCCCGTCCTCCTGGCGCAAGAAGTTGCTTGTGGAGTGTGGACAACAGCCTCCTTGATGTGTATGTTCATCATTCATCGTACTTAATTTCATATTTTCCAATGGTGCAAATGCTGCAGACTGAACCTTGGCGAATCATTATGTTGTCATGATAATAAATTGAACATTGTTAATACATCATGTTAACAGATTTTTTGTTGACAAGAATTTTGTAAGTTACAAGTTGTAGCCGAGAGGAGTGAACACATCTGTGTACTGATAAAATTAAGTGGTACTGGTCCTACTGGAATTTTGTAGTTGGTGGTTCTGTTCTTTGTCTTGTTTAGAGGTTAACCTGTGTTGAATAGGTTCTTTTGAAGAGTGGTCAGGTTTAGCCGAGGAGGTATCAAACTTCAGAGGATGACAAAAATGAAGTCCTTAGTTTGATTGATTGTGTTATAGGTGGCTAATCGAGAGCAAATTGGGTGTAGAAATTTTTGAATGGGAAGGATCTAGCACAATGCTTCAAGCTCTGAATGGATATGAATGGGAAACAGGCAAACGGGAAAATGTATTTAGTTGAACTTAAAAATCATTTTGCATGTAATGGACTGAAGCAGCATAACTTGTAGCTACAGGACAGAGGAAAAATGTCAAGCAGAGAGTAGCAGGCACAAACCATTAAATGGTAGTCCTGAATAGATATGAATGAATAACTGCAATCTTCATATAAAGACATATCGTCCTCGAGGGGGCAACAGAGCTAGCGTATGTTGTTTAGAAAATGGTAGAAATGAACGGACAAGCAGAAACATCATGGAAGACTGGCCTGAGGCCTGAGGGAAATAATTACCGAATAACCGAATAACCGAACCGAATTAATTCGAACCGAATTTTCGATTCGATTTATTCGAAGTTACAAAAAAAAACCGATTTTTTCAGAAACCGAAAAAACCGAATGTCCAGACCTACTCAAAGCAAGCAAACAGGTCCAAGCAGAAATTAGTTAATGCGACAACGTTCCAATAATATTTAAACAAGGAGCCAATCTTGGTTAAAGCCCCAGAGCTTCCTATAATCTTATACAGCCCCCACAAAATGGCAAAATTCCCGGCACTTGCCATTTGCCAACAAGAAACTTGGATTAGTACCTAGTATATAAAAACGATGGTTCTGTCCAGCAATCAACTAGCTGATTTGTTCCTGAAAACAGACAGATTTTCCACCGTCTGGCTGCTTTCAGATCAGTTTCTCAACCCTAACGTCTCTCCCACCTCCCACGTCCAAATCATCATTTTTCTAGCAACTTTACCTCGGTTTTTTTTTGTAAATCTAACTTCTTACCCCTCTGCGAATGCATTTGGAAATTTAGTTTTCTTCCCCACTGCGACAAGCGATACATGTTCCCTACCGCGCCTAGAGAGCGCATGAGCAGGTGATGCCGCTCCTGGAGAGCAAGGTAGGAGCAAGGGCACACAGGTTGGTGAGCATGAGAACATGCACTACCGTGGCCAAGTAGCGTGGAAGGTGCACTTAGTAGCGCGAAAGGAATCCCAGTGATCTTCCACTGTAGTAAAGCATGGAAACTGACACGTGTAATATATTACCTGTCACCCTACGCGATTTCGCGAAAAAGCCCCTCCGTTTCTTCAAATTACGGATAGGTCCCAGTAGATTACGAACAGGTCCTCCGCGATTTTTTGTGAGGGGAAGATTTTTTTTCCGATTCGCGTTTGGGTCCCTCGCACGCTATTTTACGGAAAAAAACCCACGTTAAATTCAAATCGCAAGCAACCCCTTTTCTTATTTTTCAGGATAGCGGACAGGTCCAAAAACGTAACAAATAGATCCTTACTCTTTACGTTTAGGTCATTTCTCCGTTTTTTCCGGAAAAAATATTTTCATCACTAGAAATATGTGTGCAGCTCTAGGTCCTTTCTCCGTTTTTCCCGGAAAAAATGTTTTCATCACTAGAAATATGTGTGCAACTCTATCTCTAGACTTTTCCCCCCCGTTTTTCCCGAAAAAAATGTTTTTATCACTAGAAATATGTGTGCAGCTCTAGGTCGTCCTTTCTCCGTTTTTTCAGAAAAAATATTTTCATCACTAGAAATATGTGTGCAGCTCTATCTCTAGACTTTTTCCCTGACTCAATTTTTCATCTCGATCTCTGATATTTTTTTAAACATGTATGATTATTCGGTGAACGCGTAGAGTGTTAGACTCGACAAAAGAAGATTGTCATCTCTAATAATTTTTCGCCATTTTTCCTCTAGACTATTTTCCCACCTCGGTTTTTCAGCTCGGTCTCCAATGTTTTCCAAATAATTCGTCGAAAGAGATATTTCTACAGATCACGAACAAGTCCTTTCGCCAGTTGTTTTGCAAAAAATACCCCGTAATTCCGCAAATTCAGCACGAGCGCCGGTTCTTTCGACACAGTAGACTGGAATTACGTATTTTTTACAGAAAAAATTGGGTCAGATTTTTTCGCCGGCGTGGCATCACGCGCAACTCAGCCTGGTTTATACATATCTACTATATAATAGCGCCTGGCCTCGGAGGCCTCAGCGCACTGCCGTTATCACCGAGCTGATCACGCCTGTCACCCTATTGACACCGTAAGCACCTTCTCCACACAATCGATGCTTCACCTGTGCGTATACTTGGCTTAACACTTATATACATCTTTACTACTTTACCTACATCCCATCCCTATTTTTACGTTCATACAGCACGACGTGCAATAGCACGCTACTATATCTGTATATATATATGGAGAAGCATGTGAAAGAGGTGCAAGTAGGCATGGCCAACACTCGAGCTAGCTAGGTTGGTTCACAAATCACATCTACGTCGCGCGCAAATGCGCAGTCGCAGCGGTGCTGCAGCCCAATGAAAAAGAGTAGTATGTTATGCGTATAAAATGTATATTTTTATTGAAAGTTTTCATGTTCGGTCGCTAGGGAGACGTGTAGTGTGACATACTGAATTTTCATGCAGGCTCCGTGCAGTACCTAGGACTACTACCGTAGGAGTCAATACAAGCGATCGACGGGTTCCTAGCTATACTTTCATGTGTCTGATATATGTTTCTACTACTTCTAATTACAAATTAGTAGTGATAGTTCATTTTTTTCTCCTCCTCTTGGGCATACTCATAAAATCGTTATTGTCTCGATCTTCTATATATTGACGAATGGAGAAAATTTTAATTCGGTTGGATATATATACATGCGTGATCTACGGCGTATCAGACTCTTATCCCAATCAGTCGATTCTACTTTCAAATACTGCACAACCGATTCTTTTTCTATATACTACACGCATACAGCTTCTGAGTTACCATGTGCTTTTAAGTTGCTATATACATCTTTTCCATTAGATATTTACTTGCATGTGTAGATAAGATCATCTTTTCTTTTATCTAATCATGTATGGATTTGATTTCGACCGGCGGAGGTGAGGAGGCGGTGGAGCTGGTTGATGGGGTGAGGCTATAGTATGGCCGGAGTAAGACATATGAGTCATGCACGCTGCTGATGGTGGTAGCTATATACGGATGACGCCTATCTCTTCAATGTCTTTGCTCCCATGAAACAGCAGGTGATGCCTCTCTCAGTCGATCGATCGATCTCGAATTATGACGTTTCAAATTTACAATCCTATGTGCAGTGATGTTATTATTTAAGTTTGTAAAATTAAAGATAATTTTAAGCTCAAGTTTATAAACAGATGCTTAAAATTTGTATGCTTCGATGAATTGATTTTAAACATTTAATCATTGCACATTCAAAGTGAACATTATTATTCAGATAAGATTAATGCTCTTTGTAAATAAATTTTTATCACAAATTGAATATCCGTTGCAACGCATGGGCACATGTGTGTGTGTGTATATATATATAGGCAACGTATCCTGTGTACACAAGTCTTCCCGTGTACACACCGTGCACACCAACTAACAAAAGTCATAAAAAAATTTGAAAAAAAATTGTAGATGTACTTCATAGATTGCCCTACCTATGTATGAAATTTCAAGATCAAATTCATTATATATCGAGAGAGTTTAAACTTGTCAGAATTTTCTCTTTTTTGTAATTCTCGATATATAATGAATTTGAATATACAATTTTATACATAGGTAGAGCAATCTATGAAGTACATCTACAATTTTTTTCAGAATTTTTCGTGACTTTTGTTAGTTGGTATGCACGGTGTGCACACGAAAAAGTCTGTGTGCACATGATATGTTGTCATACATATATATGGACCTGGCCAAAGTGTGAAACGGTAGTACGTAGCTTCTCCTTTTCGCTTAAACTAATGAGAGGGATTTCAATGAACTTTGCGTGCAAAAGAACTAACCAAATCGGTCGCTGTCATAAATTAATCATCATGATCAACTAATGCCGTTAAAAGCCGGCATGCACTTATTTCCCATTCTCAAATGCTGTCAGCCATCTTGTAAATTTCAATTTCACGCGTCGATCGATGTTACCATGTGGCGATGCATGCAGTGGCTCGACGAATATGATTTCCTCGTACGTCTATGGCGAATCTGACGCATATGTCTGTAGGCTTGAATTGCCGGCCTCATCTTCTTTTTTTTTTTTTCCTGCCATTGCATTTCGTATATGTCGCGTGGCCTTGCGTGAAGCACCGTAACATCATGGCTCAGCCCACCGATGGGATGGATTCACACATGCATATAGCACTTTATTTATAGTTTTATCTTTGATTTATATAAAAAGGTTAACTCGGAGGTACTATGTTTGAACACAATAGTCATTATATACCACTATAACTCACTTTACGTAAAAATATGGGACTAATCTTACCACCACTCCATATGAACGTGTCAAGGTATTACAAGCACGTACTGAGAAGACACGATACAACCACAGTAACACGATACTCCCTCTAGTTACAAATAGTTGTTGTTTAGGATATTGATGCGGACTCGAAAATATAGTTTTAACTACTAATTTTTATTATAATATATTTATTGTCGGGATTAGGTAATTTTCATAAAGACCATCGTACCCCGGCGGCCAATCTTTGGCCGACCATACTTGCCCTTGGATGGTATCCCCAAGGAAGATCCCCGGACAGATCAGCTGATGGGTATGCCCTGACCACGACCAAGCTCGTCCCCGAGCATGCTCGCCGGGAATGCAATGTCGGCGGAGTGAAGGAAGATCTCGGGCATGATCGGTAGGTTGTGCTTGGCCCATGAAGATGACGTGGCATTAATCACGCCAGGCTCAAGGACCGTCTGCCACGATCGAGCCATTACTCCCACGCCACAAGATATAGCGAAAAGTGGGGCGTCGATTCTGACCACGTTAAGGCATAGTAGTGACATGTCATTCGGTTATAACTGCTGTTAAGACTAGGGTCATCTATAAATACCCCCCTGTAAGAAGCATCCGGCGCGGTTAGAGGCGGTAAGAAGCATCCAAGAGCGCCTGTAAAAGAAAAGAGAAAGGAGAGAGTCGAAAGAAGAAAGAAAGGCATACAGCCCATTCGCACATGTATCTTGTAAACATTCAAGCAGTAGTAAAGCCACTAGACGTAGAGTTGTCATCTCCATCGTGAGAGGCCCGAACCAGGATAAAATCTCTTGTCTATTGTCCCTTTGTGAGCTTCTGACCATCCTGTCCTCTCAGCGCGGCATTCCTCGGACGCTAAACCCTCTACGGGAAAGGGACTCTGGTTGATCCCTCATTCAACAAGTAAGCTCGGCGGGGGATCCGTTTCCCAAACGTCGACAACTGGCGTCGTTCGTGGGGATCGACTGAGTCCTTTCACGAGGAATCCCCAAAGATGCCGAATTCTCAGGATGGTCAAGACCTTTGCGTCTTCGATGACGTTGAGGATGATGACATGTACTACACCGACGAAGACGTAGCTGGTGTGGCTGACCCGAAAGGTCACACCGAATCCGGGAGTTCTTCCCCTGTTGCTGCAACGCGAGAGCGTTTCCTCCGCTCGCAGCGTGATTCCCACACTGATGAGGAAGAATACGATGGTCTCTATGATGGTCTGGATATTCCTAACCATTCTGAGCCCGATCAAGAGACCGCGTCACGCGGAGACACCACGATGTCGCCTTTGTGGTCCCAGTACTCCCGCGATGTCAATATAGTGGGAAGAGAAGAAGATCCTGAGGTCGAATCCTCGGAGGCTGCTCGTCGTCATCGATACGAGGTAGCCAAGAGTCATCTGGAGGCGTCACTAGATAGAACCCTAGCAAGCATCCGTCGCCAAGCTCGTGAAAAGATGGGTGCCAGGGCTGGAGACTCGGCTCGCAGGAATTCTCGCGAGCACCGTTCTCCAGAGCACGTACGTAACTGTCGGCTAAGATCACCCCCTCCCGCTCCCCAAAGCGCCGAACGGTTGTGGGCCATGGCGACAGTCGTGCGTAACCTTCGAATTTTCCTGGTCAGGCGGACTTGGAGGCCATGGGTGCGGTCATGGCCGAAAATCTGGAAAAACTCGCCACCGACATGAAGTTTTCAGGGTCCCCTGGCGGTAAAGAAGCCCGAAGTGTTTCCCGGGATAGTAAGTATCATTCCCCTATTCGCTCCCGTCGCGGCGACTCCCGGAGCCCTGCTTGGGAAGGCCGCAGGAAGCATGATCAGTGCTGCGAGGACGTTTGAAGTGGTTCCCGGACGACCTCGCGGAATCAGAGGTACGCTCGGTCCAACCACGAGCGTACCGAGTACTCTGCCTCAGGGCAGTCTTCGCCGCCGATATGGAAAGGTGTTCTCTCGTCTTGGTCCGCATATAGAGGACCATCGCGGTAGTAACCGTCATGGTCACCACGCTCGGAGGGGTCATCACGATAGCCCAGCATTCGGGTGCTGAGCTTTTTCAGCATCCCTCCGCGACATCTCGTGGCCGAGCAAGTTCAAGACCGGTCACATCGAAAAATTTAACGGGACCCAAAATCCAGATGAGTTCCTCTCGATTTACTCCACTGCGATTCTGGCAGCTGGGGGATGAGGGAGTTATGGCCAACTTCCTCCCCATGGTCTTGGACGGAGCCACTAGGACGTGGCTCTTCAACCAAAGGGAAGGGTCGATCCGCTCGTGGAGGCAACTCAATGAAGCGCTCCGGGCAAACTTTCAGAGCTGCTACACTCGCTGGGCATGGAGCATGACCTCAAACGCTTGATCCAGATCGAAAAGGAATCCTTGAGGCACTTTGTCCAGAGGTTTATCAAGGTGAGGAATTCAATTCCGAGCATTTCGGACGAAGCGGTCATCCGCGCTTTCAAGTTTGGAGTTCGGGACATCCGCTTCGTGCAAGATCTGGAGATTCATCCAGACCTGATGGCCAACGAGCTGTTCCATATGGCCGACCATTATGTGAACGTCGACGAGGCGGTCCAGCGGAAGAAGATGCTGGGCGAGGGTAAACTACCGCCTCAGCTAGGCCTAGAGGGCTCCACAAGCAAGAAGCATCCAGGCTCTGTGGAGAAGAAGATTAAGAAGAAGAAGAGGTCGTCTGCGCCGGGCATGGTGGCGACCATCGAGTATCATCCACCGCGGGCTCCACCGTCTGAGTAGCCCAGGAGGGGAGGGAACCGGCCACCTTAGCGGCACAACGACCAAGATCGCGGTAGCCAAGGTATGCCTTCAAACGAGCGCTTTTGTCCACTCCATCAGGCATTCGGGCAATGGCAAAGGCCCTATGCCCACACTCCCAGGAAAGGGGGAGAGCAACAAGGACAAGTGCAAGGGTCCCGCAGATGAAGATGACGACATGGAGTACCAGGAACCCTATAACCGCATAGCGATTATATTCGGGGGCTCCTCGGCATATAGGTCCCGCAGGGATCTGAAGGAGGCAGCACGGGAAGTACACCACATCGCTCAAGGCAAGCCCCCCGTGCAGCAGCTCAGGTGGTCCGAGCTGTCCATTACTTTCTCCAAGGATGATTGTCCCCTTGGAACGACCAAGCCTCAAAAGCTCCCATTGGTCGTGAGCCCGACCATCAGCAACGCTAAGGTGGGGCGAGTCCTCATTGATGGCGGGAGCTCATTGGACCTCATATCTGCCAAGGTCCTGGACGAGATGCAAGTCCCTCGGTCCAAGATCAAGAGCATAACGGTCCCATTCTTCGGGATCGTTCCGGGCACCTCGGTCAAGCCCCTTGGCCAGATCGTCTTGCCCGTGACGTTCGGGAGCCTAGGCAACTTCTGAACAGAGATAATCACCTTTGAAGTGGTCGACTTCGAGTCAGCCTACAACGTCATCCTCGGCAGGCCGGCTCTCTCCATGTTCATGGCCGCTACGCATCATGCGTACCAGTGCCTGAAGGTTCCCGGCCCGAAGGGCGTAATTACCATAAGGGGGAACCAAAGGGCGGCCTTGAATTGCGATGAAAAGTCGCTTGACATGGTCGGGCAGCTGCCTCAGCGTGGTCCCGATCAAGAGCCGAAAAATTGCGACAGCGGAGTCCCAGGTGATGAGCTTTCTGGACGCCTACTCGGGCTACCACCAGATTAGCATATCCCCTGAAGATGAAGAGAAGACTTCTTTCATTACCCCGGTTGGCACGTTCTGCTACACGACCATGTCTTTCGGTCTAAGAAACGCTGGAGCAACCTTCCAGCGCTGATGCAGAAAACCTTCCTAGATCAAATATGCCGAAATCTGGAGGTATATGTGGACGACATTGTGGTAAAAAGTAGGCTCACCTCAGGTCATGTATCCGACCTTGAGGAAACCTTTTGTAACCTCAACAGATATCAAATAAAACTTAATCCTGACAAGTGTGTCTTTGGGGAGAGGGCGGGCAAAGTGCTCGGCTACATGATTGGTCCACAAGGCGTCGGGGCAAACCCGGAAAAGATTGAATCCATCGAAAGAATGCGGCCTCCCAGCTGCGTAAAGGAGGTCCAAGCCTTGACCGGACGCATGGCGGCTCTGAGTCGCTTCATTTCCCGGTTAAGCAAGCGTAGGTTGCCTTTCTTCAAGGCGCTCCGCAGGCATGATGGTTTCGCATGTACGGAAGAGGCCAACTGCTCCTTCGAGGAGCTAAAACAATACCTGTCCAGCCCACCTGTCTTAACCACGCCAACGTCGGGGGAAGCACCCCTACTATATCTAGCAACAACTCCGCAGGCCGTAAGCGCGGTGTTAACAGTCGAACGAGATGGGATGTAGCAACCAATTTACTATGTCAGTGAAGTCTTGCACGGACCAAAGGAGCGGTACCCTGAGGTCCAGAACTCTTGTACTCGCTGCTCATGGCCTCAAGAAAGCTGCGCCACTATTTTCAAGCCCAAAAGGTTGTTGTTCCGACCAACTTTCCACTTAGAGAGATTCTAAGAAATCAAGACGCTGGTGGTCGAATAGCAAAATGGGCTATAGAACTTGCCGAGTTCGATATCCACTTCTCAGCCCGCACAACGATCAAATATCAGATCCTGGCGGACTTTGTAGTGGAATAGACAAATCCGGTGCCACCCGCTACCAAGCTCGTTGGATCTAGGGAAGGTCACTAGACCATGTACTTTGATGGGTCGCGAGCCTACGAGCGCTCGGAAGCGGGGGTTGTGTTGGTATCCCCCCAGGGAGAGCAACTCCAATACGCCATACAATTACACTTCGCCGTGACAAAAAACGCGGCGGAGTATGAAGGCCTCCTGGCCGGGCTACGAGCATGCAAAGCGCTCGGAGTCCAACGACTAATTGTAAAAGGCGATTCGCAGTTAGTCGTCAACCAAGTTAATAAGGAATATCAGTGTTCCGATAACTCAATGGCGCTTTACTTAGTTGAAGTAAGGAAGATGAAGAGGTACTTTAGAAATTTCGAAGTACTCTACATCCCTAGGAAGGACAATTCCCTGGCCGACTACCTTTCGAAGGTCGGTTCCTCCCAAATGCTCGCCCCGGCGGGGGTGCTCGTCGAGCACTTATACAAGCCCTCCATTCCGTCTGTAGAGGAGGCACCGGAGACGTGCGGTAGCATCTCTCTCCTCGAGCATGGTGCAAACTGCATGATGCCATTCGTCCAGTATCTTGCCCATGGGACACTGCCCGAGGAAGAAGCTGAGCGTTCCTGGCTTATAAGGCGATCCTCTCCATACAAGTTGATCGAGGGTGCCTTGTACCGCAAAGGAGCACTAGAAGTTCTCTCCAAGTGCATATCTCAAGAAGAGGGCAAATTCCTTCTTAGAGATATCCATGAGGGAGTGTGCAGAGCTCACTCGTCTTTCAGGACGCTCGTGAGCAAAGCCTTCCGATTGGGTTATTATTGGCCAACGGCCTTAGCCGATGCCCGGTCGATCGTGGCGACTTGCCGAGCATGCCAGTTTCAAGCCTGCAAGGCACATCGGCCGTCGTACGTGCTTCAAACTATCCCTATCTCGTGGCCTTTCTCGACCTGGGGAGTCGATATACTCGGACCTTTCCCTCATGGTCGGAAAGGCTGTAAATTCTTGCTCGTGGCCATCGACACTTTCACTAAGTGGATCGAAGCCGAACCCGTGTCGACCATTTCGGCTCAAGCAGCCAGGAAGTTCTTTCATGGTAACATGGTTACACGTTTTGACGTTCCCAACCGCCTCATCACAGATAACGACACTCAGTTCACTAGCAAACTGTTTCAAGCCTACTGTGAAGACATCGGGACAAAGGTTTGCTTCACCTCTGTAGCACATCCGCAGAGCAATGGAGCGGCCGAGCGAGCAAATGGTCAAATTATACAAGGGATCAAAAAGCGGGTTTTCAAAAACCTCAGCTAGCACAGTCAGTCGTGGGTGGACGAGCTTCCTTCCGTCCTTTGGTCAGTTCGGATTACGGCAAGTCGGGCTATTGGCGAAACCCCTTTCCAGCTCGTCTATGGTGCAGATGCCATATTGCCCGCTGAAATAGTGCTGGGTTCTCAAAGAGTGCACTTGGTCGACAACGTTGACCAGGAGCTTGAGCGTCTCCTTGACCTAGATCTCGCTGAGGAGACATGCGAATGGGCTTTGCTACGATTCGCCGTCTACCTACAGGCTCTTCGTAGGCACGCGGCTAAATCGATCTGACCAAGGACCTTGAAAGTTGGCGACCTGGTCCTATGTCAAATTCAGGACCTGTCAAAAGCTAACAAGCTGTCCCCCAGATGGGAAGGTCCGTTCACGGTCGTTTCGATGGCACTGCCTGGTGGCTCTCTGCTTAGCAATGGAGGATGGTCGGGTGCTCACCAGCTCTTGGAATATCGACCGACTACGCAAGTTCTTAGTCTAGCTTTCGTCTACTTTCACGTTTTGCGTGTGCTCAGCGAATTTTTTCTGATAAAATTCGGTTCTTTCGCCCGTGCGAAGTCCATTCTTCCCAAGATTTTGTGAATGCTTTTAAAGTCACTGTCCATTGGTAAGCCGACTCAGTCTCGCACAAGGGCACACTCTTTTCTCACGATCTTGGTGATGGGACGAGCGTGTCCAGGTAGGAACGTTCACTTCAATTGGCCTATTCTAGGTTCGGCCAGCGTGCGCAAGAACGTGCAGAGTGTCACGACCAGCGCCGAATCACTAATCTCGCCACTAGAGGCCGCAGTCTTCATAAGCCGATTATTGTTTGCAGTAGTTCTTCGCTGCAAGTTCGCGATCGCATACAGACACCCTCTCGGTCGGTCCAGAGACTTAGCTCGATTCGCGCGTGTTCGGTCCTCGTGCACTCTGCCGGGCAACCGCGCGTTCTTCTTCGTCAAGGCCATGCTTGCAACTTAGGGGCATGGTTCGAGACACCAAGGAAGTTAAGGCCGTGCACGTTTCTTTCTCCTGACCTGTCCCATGCTCGCAACTCGGAGAAATTGGTGGTTTGGTCGAGGGGAAAAGCGCACATTTTTTCTAACTCTCCTGTGAACGAGCTCGTGCTCTTAACCTAGGTGCACGACTTTCATTCACAACGGTGGCTTAGTAGGGGCTAACTACCGCACTAACGTGTTTTCTAAGAACGCGCGTTCGTGTTTCGTTCTACTTGTACTTCTATTTGTATCCTTTTTTGTCTACTTGTCTCGCATTTGTTTTATGCAGGCACTCATCAAAAAGGGCAAAACGCCAAAGACACAAGGTAAAAAGCAAGTATCAGGAAAACCATCTTCTATTTATCAAAAAAAATTGTCATTATTACATCAGGGTAAGTCCTGGACAAGGAGGCTATTTCCCGAGCTTGGCTCCTCTAAGTGTTGAAAGCTTCTCCTTCTCCTCATCGAACGCAGCTTCGAGGTCGAGGACCCGCCGTTGAGATTCGCGTCCTTCACGAGCCTCTTGGTGGAGTCGCTTCATCTCCTCCTTGTCTTGTTCGGCGAGTTCAGCGGCCTCCCGTGCAGACCGGCTCGGCTCGTTCGCCTTCGCTTCTAAGAGTTGAGAACGTTGCTGTTCTTGCTCAAGCTTCAGCTCGAGCTCGCATATCCGCTCTCTGTTCCTGGTGGCGTTCTCCTTGCCCTGGCGGCACTTTGTCTGGATCTCCAGGTCCCAAGCCTTAAGGTCGGCTGGTTGTTGGTCGAGCTCCGCCACTTTGGCGCCGTGCTCGGCAGTGAGTTTGGCCACGACCTCAGGGGGTACAGTCGCTGACTTGAAGTCCACCATGGTCTCTTGGAGCACCTGCGAACAAGAAGATCTTAGATTTTCCTCGGTTCTGGAAGAAGAAAGTTACAGAAGCGAAGTGCACTTACCCAGTGGAGACGTGCAAGAAGGTTGTCCCGGAAGGCCTAGGTGACATCCTTCTCCTGAAGGTCCGCGAGATCTCCCGCGTGGGACTTCGACGGGGAGACTTGGCCTTCTTCCTGAGCATGTGCTTCGCTCGGGGCCTTCTCAGTCTCCTCCCGAGCAAGGATTTCGCTCGAGGGCTTCAAGCCTTCCTCCCGGCAGGCATTTCGCCCGGGAGCGCGCGGTCGTCTTCCTCCTCCCGAGCATCTGATGTGCTCGGGAGCGCCAAGTACGTGCCCTGGAGAGTTGGTCCCTCCAGGGCAAGGGACACCGCGGCCTACTGCTCGGTGTCGTCGGCGAGGTCTTCCGCCATCGCAAAGTCGACAGCCTCGGCCATCACAATGTCGGCAGCCTGAGCAAGCTGCCTCTCTGTGACACGATCGAGGATCTCGTGAGCCATAGCCCTAAAATCCTTAGGAGCTATCACACCCACGTCAATAGAGTGGGGTTAGCTCGGATAAGGGCAAAGAAGAAAAAAAGGAGAGAAGGCGAAGGACAAAGGTTACCATCGTTAAGTTCCTCGCTGTCATCTTCGACGGCTTTGGCCGCCGCTGCAGTGATGAGCTCAGACTTCTCCGCAGTGGCGCGGCTGCACCTCGCCAGTAGGGGGTCGACCTTCTCCGTGTCGACCGCCTCCAGAGTCTTCTTCAGGTGCTGGCGCCTCAAGATGAGAGGCGCCGCGTCCTCGTCCTCTTCCTCGGGCTCTCTCGCTAGAGAGCCCGAAGTAGCTCGGGCAAGTTTGGCCTTGAGCTCAGCGACCTCCCCCTCCAGCGCCTTGCGCTCAGCATCCTTCACCTCCTCGGCCCGCCTCGCCTGCTCTGCGAGATGTTGCAAGCGAGCCATCAGACCTGGCTTTTCTCGGAGTACTCCTTCATCCAGGTCTTCAAGTCACTTACCTCCATCTTATCGGCGTACTCCAAGTGCTGCCGAGAAGGGCTCTTGGTCGAGGTCGCCTGCCTCTTCAATGGTCGAGCAGGAGGCGGTGGCCGAAGAGCTTGTCGCTTGCCCCTCGCCTTCTTAGTCTTGGCGGCAAGGACGGTCTCCCCTTGGCCGCGTGACAGCGGCTTAAGGTTGGCCACCGCTGCTTCAAGGGTGATCTTCTCCTGCCAAAAGCAAAGAAGCATCAGAAGATGCTCGGGACGCGTTCCCTTGAGCAGGTGTTGTAAGGAGACTTACCACTTCGCCCCGCTCAAGCACGTTCCTCGGGACCTGTTGTCCGTGCTCGAGCTCTTTGCCCTTCGGGGTGCCGAACATCTCGGCAATCCGTTTCTCCACCCAATCGGGGCTACAACCAATCAAGAGAAAGAGTTAGCACGAGCAGAAATCATGCACAAGAAGCAAAAATTACCTAAGTCCATGAAGTTTACCGGAGTCAACTTCTTAGGTGAGGTCTTGCCACTCGGAGATCTTGAAGAAGGGGTGTTCCCTCCTCCTCAAAGGGGACACCCGGTGCCTAAGGTAGTCCCGAATGATGTTGCAACCAGTGAGCCCCATGTTGGTGAGCTCGCTGATCGTTACCAGTGTCTGCTCCTCCTCGGCTTGCATGGGCGGGCGCGGGGTCTCAACAGCTAGCACCGCCGCTCCGGAGTAGAGGAGAGTGCTTCCCTCCGCCTTCCTCAGGTAGAACCAGAAATCGGCCCAGCCTGACACCGAGTCCTTGAGCGTGAAGAAGGGATACTCGTACGACCGGTTGGGTTGCAGGCGGAAGTACGCGAAACCGATGGGAGAAGTCCCACCGGTGCGGAACAAGGAATAAAAATGAAAAAAGAGACTCGCCGTGGGCACGACGCCCACGAATCCCTCGCAAAGGTGCGAGAAGATGGCCAAGACAAGGATGGAGTTGGGGTTCAAATTAGTAATCTCGCACTCGCATTGGGTGAGTACGGACTCAAGGAACTCACTTTAGGGCATTCTAAGCCCATTGACGGTGTAGAGATCACAGAGACGATCTCGTCATCGTGCGGCGCTGGGGCTCCTTTGCCGTCGGGGATGCGCCGAGTGCCTGCGTCGAGGTAGCTGAAGTCCTAAAGTGTCTGCAGCCTCTCCTTGCTAACCTTGCTCGGACCAAACTTCGCCATGAAGAAGGTTGAAGAAGAAGGCGCAGGAATGGAAGAGTTTAGGGCTTGGAAGATTTGAGGTTTGATTGCGAGACAGAGGTGAAGAATTTCTCCGTACCATTCCCGCCGATATATATAGGCGGAGAAGTCGAACAGACCAAAAACCGCTCCTGCCTGTTCGTGAACCAACGCGCGGTGGCACAGTTTTCAAAACTGTCCAATAAAGGCACGGTTCCCAAAAACTGTTAGAACTGCTCCCGCAAGGCTTCGCGGAGAAGGAACCGTCGCGACCTTTCGCTTCTTTTCCCAGGCCTCGCTTTGGTCGGGTCTAGAGCCAGATGCTCGGTCCTCACCAGAGCATGCTCGCCTACGGGCAAGAGTTGCTCGGATGCTGTAGCAGTGTTCCGCTGCAAGATTCCAATCCCTACTGTGAGTCTGAAGACTCAAGGGGAAGGCCCCACCAAGTGAATTTTCACTTGAGCCTCGGGGGCTAGCTGTCGAGGATTAGGTAATTTCTATAAAGACTATCGTACCCCGGCGGCCAATCTTTGGCCGACCATACTTGCCCTTGGACGGTATCCCCAAGAAAGATCCCCGGACAGACCAGCTGATGGGTATGCCCCGACAACGACCAAGCTCGTCCCTGAGCATGCCTGCTCGGGGGAATGCAGCGGTCGGCCAGAGTTGAAGGAAGATCTCGGGCATGATCGGTAGGTTGTTCTTGGCCCATGAAGATGACGTGGCATTAATCACGCTGTGGCTCAAGGACCGTACGGCTACGATCTGAGCCATTACTCCCACGTCACAGTATGGCGAAAAGTGGGGGCGTCAGTTACGACCACGTTCGGGCATAGTAGTGACATGTCATTCGGTTATAACTGCTGTAAGACTAGGGTCATCTTTAAATACCCCCCTGTAAGAAGCATCCGACGCGGTTAGAGGCGGTAAGAAGCATCCAAGAGCGCCTGTAAAAAAAAAGATAAAGGAGAGAGTCAAAAGAAGAAAGAAAGGCATACAGCCCATTCGCACAAGTATCTTGTAAACATTCAAGTAGTAGTAAAACCACTGGACGTATGGTTGTTATCTCCATCGCGAGAGGCCCGAACCAGGATAAAATCTTTTGTCTATTGTCCCTTCGTGAGCTTCCGACCATACTATCCTCTCAGCGCGGCATTCCTCAGACGCTAAACCCTCCGCGGGAAAGGGGCCCTGGTTGATCCCTCATTCAACAAGTAAGTTCGGCGGGGGATCCGTTTCCCAAACGTCGACATTTATAAAACCTAATAAAGATATATTATTATGAAAGTACTTTTCGAGACAAATCTAGCTATATAATTTTTATGTATCCAATTTAAATATTTAAAAAGATATTGACATATAAAGTTTCGAAAGTACGAATGTACCTATACATAAAACGATAACTATTTATGACCGGAGTAAGTAAATCTTATTAATCCGTGCGTACGTGGACGTCATGAACTAACTGTAGCTACATACTTCACCATGGACAGTAACAAAGGCAAAAAACCCAATCAATTACTCTCTGTACTATCCAACGTTATGAAGGGAGCAAATGTACCATGGTACTGCTGCTAAAAGCGTGAGTGCGTGTAGCCTCGTTTATGGGCTAGCTCTGGCTCAGCTCGGGCCATTCCACACACGATTAGTAAATGTGTACGCATGCATGGAGATCTACTTAATTGTGGCGAATGCAACAGTAATAGGAACAAAAAATGCAGTGCAAGCGATGGACGGACGTGTATATATGCGGTGGATATGGATGTGCCGTTCATCTGGTACATGGAGTGCATGCTGTCGTCGTCGCTGCGTGCGTGCCGCAGCAGGGGAGGCAGCGACCTGCCTGCCTTGATCCGCAGAATCTTTTCCTCTGCCGTTGCTTTGCTGAGCTTGCTGCCCTACCTCGCGAGACAGCGCTGCCGTCCGACATCAGCAGCAGTAGCAGCACGAGGCACGAGCAGCGCTCCTCCTAGTACTCCTCCAATGGACTGAGTTGAGCTCCATATGGTCGCTGTTGTGTCACGTGTCGGTATAGCAACGTACAGGCTCGGCACGAGCGTTGCAATGGTTGGGAAATTCAGAGGAATCAGTGTTCTTAATTTCTTCGATGACACAGGAGTTACTAAACATATGTACGTCAGTAGCAGCTGCCGGACAGTTGACTGTTCAGCGGAGAGAAGTGAACTGCCATGGATGGCACAACAGTTCAACTGTATAGAGAGAGAGAGAGAGAGAGAGAGAGAGAGAGAGCTGGTGAATATGGTTAGTAGTAATTCGATCTCCAGGAGGAAGAAGGTGATACTACGTAGTTCAGGGGGTGGTGGAAGTTGAGCTTTCGTATGTTGGGCTTGGACTGGCCTATAAGAATCTTCTCAATAAAGGCTAGCTGGCCCGTGTAGAGTCATTCTGGTCTTATGCAAAGTATAGAAGGAAATCAAATTATAAATTAGATATGGTCTTCAATATTAGGTAGGGATAACTCATCGATTGATTTATTTTTTAGTTACGCATATTTGCTCCATCTACTATATTAAATATTTTGCTTTAGGATTTGTAAACCGGCTCCAATTGCCATCACTACTTCAATTGATGATTCTTAGCCACAATCAAGACTCATGTCTCAGTTGGATGCTGTTTTAAGTAAGAAAGAGCAAATCAAACCGAGAGGAAGGTGATGGTGGCCAGCTAAAGAGTAAATGCAGGAACTTTATTGCCTAAACTGCATGGGCACTAAGGCCATGTACAACAGTAATTAATAAGCCGTCTGTAAGTTGCTACGTAATCTTTATCATCCTATGTGACATAGAATTAATAAGGAGAGAGGCGCTTGCCGTCTCTTCGCGAGAGGACGGCAATGGCCCGTGCTCCGATGCAAAACGACGGCTCTGTCGCCCGTTGTAGGAAAGAAGCCATCTATATACTCATGCTTGATCACGGTAATTTATGGGCCCATACATAAATTAATTAGTTTATAGACTGCCTGACAGACAAGCCATTGTAGAAGTTGTCTGTTTTGTTATCTTTATGTGACATGGCATACACTTACAGACAACAGCTGTCTAGACTGTTGTACATGCCCTAAGAGAGGTATGTTGCGTTTGCATTGCGTAGATCGCGTGGAGTGCATTTTGTTTGGAAGCCATCGCGGGTCACATATGCATGGCTCCGCATGGGCCATGTGCATATGTGTGTGTGTATGTATAGCGTACGGCTAGGGCATCAAATCAGAATGGAAGTCAAGCCAAAGTAGAAAAGGAAAGGGCCAGCGCATTGGAGAAGAAAGGAAGGAAAAGGAAAGAAAGAAATAAAGAGGAGGAAAGAAAAAGGAAAGAAGAAAAATTTGCCTTGGAGAGAGAACGAAAAGAGAGTTGAAGTTATGATTTACATATATAAAATAAATAGAAAGGTCTTACGACATAATGGTTATTGCAAGATGATGGGAGTTGTTTTGCCATGAGGGAGAAAGAGACGTGAAAATTGAGAGGGTTATCAGGAAGATAGTGTCAATGTTCAAGACTTAGGGTCTCTAGATCAAGCTTATGATTAAAAATGGTTGCACGCTTCCGGGGAAATAAGACTATGAAAGGGGAAACGAGACATTGCTTCATATTAGCCAAGTTGGGCTTCAAAAAGAAGTCGTACGGCTGAGTGTATCTTCTCGCCAAAAGGTGTCTTTTTGGGATAACGTCCGAGTAGTTATTCATACCTGTCAAAGAAAACCGTCTGTATGGTATAAGTGTGTAGAAATAATTGTCTTCCCTGACCAATGTTACTAGTCGAGACGGGTGTTTATTGGTCATGGATGACCAATGTGATGCAAAGTATAGGATACATCAGCAAACTGGTCAAAAGACGTAACCGAATAACTGATCGTGGGCCTCATTTTTCTTTAGGGGCTTTCCTTTATAAGTTACTAGCCCAAATAGAATATGGGTTTTAATTCTCATCAGTTAACCTTCAAGGCTTGGAAAAAAAATTTATCCTAGGCTTTTATTTTTTGCATGGGGTTTCATGATAATTATTGTATCAGTTTAATGCTCATCAAAAGGTGATAGGGGGTGTGGTCCGATCTTGCGATGACGAATATGATAACTTGGACCCATAAATCCTACCGAATACTGGCACTAATCACCATCTCGATATGGCAACCTATGACATGTGAATTTGCCCAAGAACACGCTTCGATCCTCGCCTACTTGACCATGCTGTAAGATCGAGGATGCCAACTAGAGGGGGGGGAGTGAATAGGCGGCTTCAAAAATTTCTTCGACGATTAATTAAAATCTCTCATAAGTACCTTTATGTCAAAACCTAAATGATAATAGATGCGGAAGCGATAAATTATGGTTTTGACAATTAAGGCTTAAGTCAACTAGGCTCACTAAATGCACTGACTAATTATGTCTCTAACAAAAATTGCAATCCTAAAGATAAGCAAGCAAATTATTTCTAGAAATGTAAATTACAACAACATAAATAAGGAATTGCATGCATACACAAGGAGATACAATTCTTTTTACTATGGTGTTTGGAGACTTACCGGTCTCCCCTAATCCAAATTGAGGCAAGCCCAACCACTTTGGACTAGCTCCACGAATTGAGCACCCGCCGCGATTCCACTAGTGGTAACTCTTCCCCCCTGGTAGGTGAGTTTCGACCTTCACAACTTTGTCAGCCCTTCTCACAATCTCCATGAGAAGGTCACCGCGCACGATGCCTCCACAAGCTGTCTAGGTGTCGACAAACACCAAGAGTAACAAGTCAAGCCCTCTAGCTTGAGCTTCACCAAGTACAACACATGTACAATGGTGATTACCGAGTGCAACACATGCACAAGGCTCTCCTCAAGTGCAACACATACATAAGAGACTCCCAATCCTCTCCTAATTGCAACACATGCAATTAGAGCTCACTCTTAGCTTAAAAACCAAATTAGAGAATGCAATATATGCAAAACTCAACCACAAAGAGCAACAACCACTCTAAAACCTCAGCAAGCACCAAATGCCAGCCCCCAAGGCTCATTTTATAGTCTCCATAAGAAAAACTAGTCGTTAAGGGGCAAAATGGGCAAAAATACCCAGGAAACCCAGTCACACCGCCCTAGGGCTAGTATGACCACTCCTCAGAGGCCAACGGCTAAAATACTAGCCGTTACTAAAAAAAACTGGTCATACCGGAGCGGGTCCGGTCATACCGGTTCTAAAATTTGCCTCTTTGACCAAAATACCTTTTCTTTGGAAAAAACAAGCCGAAATGACTCCGGTCATACCAGAGGCTGGTATAACCGGAGTGGGTCTTGTCAAATCGGACCTTGGGGCGGTATGACCATACTAGGGGCGGTCATACCACTCCTCCAGCCACTAAAACGCCCATAACTTTTTACTCTAAACTCCGATTTAGGTGATTTTAGGTTTTATGTGAAACTTATCAAGAGGGCTATAATCCTTACCTATTTTTTAAGATGTATGCAACCATATATATGTTTAAATATCACCAAAACAAAAACTCTAATGTAGTTATTCAAGTCTAAAATCTGATTTTTCGAAATCTCTCACATAGACTTTATCAAGGGCATGACTACGAGCTAGGAAAAGTCAATAAGATCAAATATTGAGCCATGTGATGATCAACTCATGATCAAAATAATTTTGCAAAACACATTTGCAAATTCTAGTCACATACTTCAATATCAAATTAAGCACAACTCATTTGCAATACACATTTGCAAATAAACAGAGAACTTATGATATCAATCCTTTAGCTATGTAAGGATCAACACATGATCCCGACACATTGCAAAACACATTTGCAAACGCCAACACATACTTTAGGATCGAAACCCAAAACATCTAGCTTATTTGCAAATAACAAATCAACATTTTGCAAAAACATATTTTGCAAACACAAAGCATAAACTTTACTTAGCCTTGTGATGATTAATACATGATCAAATCATAAACTAAAACACGATGCATGAGCTCTCACCTTTTGCAACACATGCAAAACTAAGCTTCATGCAAAAATCATATAAACCAAATTACATGAGATATCTCCATTTTGCAACACATGCAAATTTATAGCTCCATGTAAAAACCAAATCAACTAAGATTCAATAAGAAGCAAGCATGAGCTCTCTTATTTGCAATACATGCAAATTCTTCGCTCAAGCAAAAATCAAATAAGAGAGTAAGCTAGAGTGAACCGGATTGAGTTCATCAACACATGATGAAGCTCAAGCTATAAGACTCGACCCCTCTTAATAGTATGGCAACCTATACTAGCAACCTGATCTCTCATCCAAATACCGAGACCGGTAAAAGACTAGGAACACATCCTTAGCCCGAACTAGTTATATCTTTGCTTCTAGCACATCCACTTGGAGCTTTTATGATTTCCATCAATCTTCTCTCCAAGCCAGGTCTTTTCTTTTTGTTTATCAACACATGATGAAACTTCTCTAGTTTCACTTCACTTCGGGATTCATCCTTGAAGGTCATCAACACATGATGACTTCTCCTTCCTGATTTTTTATTTTCTTAGACTCAATCTACTTCACAACTCATGGAAGATTGTTAGTCCAACAAACACGGTTAGCTCAATCATCAATTGCACTCCATTAATACATAATGGATGCCCTCATGATCGATTGAGCATGACCCTAATCATTTTGAATGATTTAAAGGTGTCTTGAGTATTTTGATGCACTAATGCTTCATTATACTCAAGAACTTTTTGCTTGTCCGTAACCAACGAAGAAACACCATCAACACATGTGAAGCATTCTTTGATTGATTGAAAGACAACCGAACTCAATTTAAATTTCATTTAAATTGACATGAGTATATATTAACTACACTAGTTTCATATATTCATTTTGATGGTTACTAAGTAATGATCCAAATTATGTTGAAGCGGTGAAAAGGGATCAATTAATACTCTTAATACCATCAATAATAGAATAAGCTCCATTAAATATGTGCATATAAATAATTGAACTTAGAATCAATATGCACATAATCAATTTCAGATAGCATTTGAGTTTATCCTATATTAACATGGGTATACTACAACTGCACAAGTTGCATATACTCAAAGGATTGTTTCAAAGTCTTAATTCTATACGTTGTTTGGCAAGAGAACATAGATCAGTACTATTGAAACATCAAGTCAAATTGTGAACTTCCCCTAGATATGTGCATTCATGTGATATGGATGAAGTTAGAAACATAATGCACATCTTTTAATGTATAAACAATGGAAAAGTTCATCTTTTAACTTGAGTTCTAAATATGCAATAAGATATCATAAAATGAATACGAGTGTATACCTTGGGTTTTCTATTTTTCAATGAGATGAGAGTAATTAAAGATATACTCAATAAAAGAGTTAGTCTCATATAAGGATTGTCATTAAATAACAATTAAGATTAATCAAAATTATGATTATCAAAATAGTTAGTCTCAATATTAGATTTGTCATTAACACTAAAACCAAATTAATGGAGCTTGAACTTTCAATCTCTCTCTTTTTGGTGATTGATGACAAATCCAAGCTTAATATCTACTTTGGATGAAAATCATCATATTGAGATAATTTAATCTATTTGATCATATTAGCATACCTTTGAGCAATTTCTGCATTAACAAATGAGAATGCATATGAGAAATTTTTAGACAAATAATTCTCCCCCTTAACCAAATTAAGTTACCACAAACTCCTCCTTAACCAAATGAGGTATTAAGCTCCCACAAATTCTCCCCTTTGGCATTAAACACAAAAAATAGAAAATAAATCCAAAAATGAGACTTTTTAGAGTTAAGAGCTTGGCAAGAAAATACCACTTTGAAGAAGAGAGAGCTTGGCAAGAAATTATCTGAAATGAGGTCATAACAAGATTGAAATAAGTACATATGACCTATTGAAATTCACAAGAACTTGTAAATATCAAGAATTGTCAATCAGATTCAAGATTTTTGCAAACTTTTTTATATGGCCCAGAAGAGTAAACTAACTTGAAAAGATGCCATAGTTTAAGTTAAGCATGAAAAGATATTTTAAACACATTCAAATAAACTCCTCATTTTATTAGGTTTTTCAATTTGCAAACAAACTCACAAAAGGAGTCTTTGAGAGCTTAATAGTGCTTAAACAAGTAAAACATCCAAATAAGCTTTTAATTTTCATGAAACCACTTATAGAAAGTTTTAAAGAAGCATTACTTATAATACTACTTGAAGAAAATATAAAACTTGTAAATATCAATTTTAAAGTGATACCACTTGTAATGGTCATTTTTTGAATTGATACCACAAGTAAAGATTATTTTCAAATGATACTATTTGTAATAGATACCACTTGTAAAGATCACTTTGCATGTAGATACCACTTGAGAAAAATGGTGACATTTATTTTAAACTAGCTAATTTTGTTAAAGATTAACACTATATGTCAATTCAAGATCAACTTGATATCATGATATAGCCAAAAGGAGAGGTTTTTTCAAACATACAAAACTTGATTAAATAAGCCTACAATGATTCCAAGATAAAACATGGAGCTAATATATTTAAACATGCTCAAGTTTTGTTTTGAAAGGTTCTTCCAATTTGCAGCCAATTTTAAGATATGAAAACCACAAAGATTTCAAAGAACTAGAATTTTAGATTTTTTAGATTTTTGACATTTCATTTAGGCTTTAAAAGATGGTAGAAAAATTGCTCAAATGAGGTCTAAAAATTTTGATAAATTTTGGCATAACAAACAAACTATTGAGGGTCAATTTTTACAAAGATGGTCCCCTCAAATTTAGATCTGATTTGGAGACCCAAAAATCACAAATCAGCTCAAAACTATGCAAAAGTTTGAATTTTCAGCATTTGATCAAAAAGAGAAAAAGCCATAACTTTTTAAAATTAAGTTAAAATTGTTTGAAATTGTGCAAAAACATACTTTAGACACCTAAGAAACTTTTGTTAAAAGATTTTTTGAAAAAGGAGTTTCCATTCACAGTATTCGGACAATAGTTGACATATGTGGCACTCTCTTCTTTCTATGTCATGGTCATCACCTTCCTTTCTTGAAGATTGCTGAAATCTCTTCTTTCTAAGATATGGTGATTTCTTTCCTTTTTTGAAGATTGCCCTTTATTGAAGATTGCCCATATCTCTTACCTTGTCATGGTGATCTCTTTCCTTACTTGAAGATTGCTAATATCTTTCCTTTTTCTTCTTTCCTTCTTTCTTTTCTTCTCTGATGGTATATATGGAAAGATATGGAGTACATGAACAGTGCATGTGAATAGTGTATCCATGTGGCTCCCGTCTTCTCTCGGCTCTCACTAGGGTCCACCATAATACATTCACGCAATTTGGCTTCAATATTGATTTTTGCGCAATCTTCATACCTAATAACAAGCAAGCACCCTCTATTAGGTAGTACAAAATTCTCATAGAAATATAACAAATATTGCTTAAGGTAATGTTTCACCTGTTGATATTTGATGAGGCTTAGTAATTCTTTCCCATTAATTAAAATATTAAAATGGAAAGTACTGGACATGTGCATATCCGCATCAAAAGGCGATCTTTGCACCTCCCTTGGTAACTGAAACGGTATTTGAAACTAACATAATAAAGGATTAAATAATGGGGAAGGATTCGTTTGTACACCTTACGCCTTGGTTTGTTTGAGCTCGAAATAGTCCTTTGAATCATTTCGTCTTCAAGCTCTCTAATCAGTTCTTGAGCTCTTTCGTATTCAAGCTTTCTTCTTCCTCGCAACTCATTTGCCATGGACAAGTCAATTCTCACTAAGGGCAATGATCAAGGAGCTTGAGAACTAGGGTTTGATCCCCTCACATGAAATGTTGAGGTGGATCCTAGCAGGGAGGATACGAAGCCGTTGCCACAGGAGGGGTGCCTCGTCCTCTTCATCACATTCAATAGGTTAGGTTTTCATCTCCCAGAGAGTGAATTCCTCATCTATATCCTTGATCATTATGAGATTGAGCTTCATCATCTTCCTCCCAATTCCATTTTGATTTTATGCATTTTGTCGCATCTTTGTGGGGCTATCCTTGGTATTCCCCCACATTTTCGTCTTTTTTGCTATTTCTACCAATATACTCGGAATAGCAAGACCTAAGAAATCAGTGGGAGTGCTTATTTTAAGCTCCAAGATAAAATGTCCTCTCAATACCCTTACCTTCTGATCAAGGGTACATGGCGAGATTACCGCTGGGAGTGGTTCTACTTTAAGATACTTGCGGGTAGCCGCCTCTGGTTCATCGGGAAAACCGCTCTAGTGTGGTCGAAGGCTAAAATAAAAAATGAGAAGGAATCATTAGAACTGAATAGCTAGAAGCAGCTCATTGTCAAGACTATCACCAAGCTAGTATCAGAGGGTTTATTTGGACAATAGATCGTTATGATTTTCTGTATCTTAAGCTGATATCTCTAAAGAAGTAGTTAAGATTCATCTGGAGGATTGAAGGCAGCCAGGATCCTACTAAGGATGAACCTGGAGGTAAGAAATTTCAAAATTTTGACCTCTTTCCCACCTTCATGGAAATCTTCTTTTTTATTAAGAAGGTTTATTGATATTTTCACGCTTTTTATCAGTTCTGACCACCACGGAGACCTGGTTGAGGGTCGCATCCATTTTGTGGGTCCCTTCGAATGGATTTGACCAGGTTGCTTTGGACAAGCAGCCTTCTAGCCTAATCAGGCCAGCGATGGGTTCATTAATAAACGCATCGAGGTAGGTACCAAGTAACTCTTTTGGTTATTTTGCTCACTAACTATTTTATGCTAACAGTTGGGTTTGTTTTTAGATGCATGGTCGAAAGCGGGCTGCTGGCCAATCTGAGGTCATAGCCATGGCTCCACCAAACAAGAAGACAATGATCTCTACTATAAGAGTACCTCAAAGATGGTGGATCCAACCACCATATAGACTAGTGCTAATCCGACCAGCACTAGCCAAGCCTTGGTGCCAGTTAGTGCCATACGCTCTAAGCGTGTGCGCGATCGACGTTAGGCACAAGAGAAGAGCGTGAAGCTTGCTACAGGGAGGTAGAAGAAGACCTCATCCCAAGTGCAAAATAAGAAAAGATATGGTAATTAGGAAATACCATATATACATTATCCCCTGTTCCCTTATGTCCAGGGCGAAGATGAAGAGGAGGATGAAGGGGCTCCTCTTATTATCACAAAGAAGAGGAAGACCCCACCCTAGATGTAGGGGTGTCTGCAAACCCCTTTGTGTCCTAGGTTATTGACTCAAGATTGTTTTGTAGGTAATTTTCTTCTACGAACTTTTAGTTCTGAGTATATCTCTTCAAAAATTCTATTTTTTTGTTTTGTCTTAGCCCTCAAGCAGTTAGTTGCCTTTGGTCCTTCTGTGGATTAGGTTGCCAGCGCTCAAATGGAGTATGAGGCCAACCCATTAGATACACTCGCATAGACTAATGTGGAATACACCTCATCACCAATTGAGAAGGCAGCATAAGAAGACCTGACTAGTGCTCAAATGGTTCCGACCTGTGTTGATGGTAAAAATCCCGTAATCATTGTTTCAAGAGCCACTAGTAGGAGGGGCTCCATCAGGCACATAGGAGATTAGTGCTCCTCCCCAAATGGTGGCAGAGGTGGTCAAGACGACCACCACTACAAAAGAGGTCTCCGCAGCTGTGGGGACTTCAACTAAAGGCATCCTGGCTATGGGAGAATAGAAGCTGGTTGCTTCAACCAGCGGTGCTGAAATGGTGGATGTGGTCAGTAATAAGACCAAGACCACCACCGAAGTGGCTCTACTATTAGCATCCTCTTCTGGTCCTTCTAACCAGGAGAAAGGATTAAAACAAGTTTTTGGTAACTTGTTATGAAAGGTATTTACCTCATCTTCTTATTTTTTATGCTTTTTAAGAAGAAGAGTTCATATTCATTTGCTAATTTGCTTTTTACAGCATGTGCAAGAATTGTTTGACCTACTAGATCAACAAGTTAAAACGTTGGCCTTGGCCAAAGTAGAAAAAATCACTAAAAGGTATGTTGATAGTGAAATCTTCTTTTAGTGTTATAAAGGATTTCTTCTAACATGACTATTCGAAAACGGATTAGAAGAAAAAATAAAGGAGCTCGAGAAACAACTCATAGTAGCTCAAAATACCACTAGAGTCTACAAATTTGATCTTATCAAGGCCAATAAACAGGTATCAATTCTTTGAGGAGAAGAACTCTAGACTCCACGAGTCCTTCAAGAAGAATGAGGCCAAAGTACAAAATCTCGCTGAAGAGCTTAAAGCCATTCTTCAAGCAAAGGAGGTCAAAATAGTAGGTAAAACTCTATCCGATCTACTTAACTTGTGTTTTAAAAGAAGTTGACAGTAGTTTTATTTCTTTTTGAACTTGAAAGAATTAACAAATGAAATAAAGGCCAAAGAAATTTTGCTTTCCAAAGAAGAAATGGAGAAAAAGAAACTTGAAGAGTTGAATGCAAAAATGCAAGAAGAGATGATGAAGATGAAGGATCAATTGAAACTCTTCTCATAAGAAATGGCCAAGATTTAGAGGGTGAGCAAATCCACTCTGAATTTTATTTTTGAACAATTGAGTAAAGTCGTAGCGGATCTGAAATGTTTAGATATAAAACTTATAAAATCTGATATGTCTATTGATGAGTTAGTCATGGGGGTGAGTGATCAATTGAAGAATATTCAAGTTCACATTCTCGCAATAGCGTATACCATGAAGACAACACTTTGAACTTCAATTGCTATCCAAGTTAGTGCCCTCTTCATCAATTTGAGGAACTTTTATAAGGACACGGTTGAGTTAGAGATACCGGCACCCAACCTGCAACTGGCTACTCAACAAGAGAAAATTAGGAAACATGTAGAAGTACAATCTGCCGTTGAGCTCTATATAAAAAATGTAAAAATTACATTCAAATAAATGTACTAAACATTGAAATAAATAAAAATATCTCTTCTTATGTTATATTTTGTCATGTTACTTGTCTTCTTGTATATTTTTCTGAGTATATCACTAGCACCAACTATTTGTGTACTAATTAGCAATGTGATCACATTGTACTTAATATTAACTAGCAGCTGATTGGTGACATGGTAAGTCTAATGAGTTTTAATGTAGTAAGTACTAATTTATATGAAAATGCTCTATCAGGAGTCATCTCACAATTCGAACAGCAACCTCATACTTTGTTGAGAGAGTTTGGTCAAAAGATGATATTGTGATCTCTTAGAATTTCAACAAGATAGAAAATAGATTGTGTATAACACTTGAGGGATATAAATGTAAATGAAATATGAAATGAAGTATATACACATAAAACCTTCAAAAATATTAGATGTTCTATGCATTTTAAAGAATTCTTCCATCTTCTATAGCAAGCCGAACGACGGGTGATCAATATCATAGTAAAGGGACTTTCCTATTTAGAAGATAACTTATTTAAGTTAGACTAGTTCTGTATTCATCTTAGAACCAAGTCTCCCACATTAAGTGTTTGTGGTTGAACTCTTTTGTTGTAGTATCGTCTTAAGCCTTGTAAATAGGCTGTCGACCTGATAAGTGCTATATCCTACTTTTCCTCTAGGATATTGATATCAACTTTGCATTGAATGTCTTGGTCAATCTGTTCATAGATAGTAGTACATGTAGAATTCAAGTGAATTTCACTAGGTAACATGGTTTCTGCTCCATAGACTACTTAAAAAGGTGTTTCCTCTGTTGTTCAACTGGTCGTGGTGCGTATGACTGAAAACACTAAGTAGAGGTCTTCCACCCAAGCCCTTGAGCATGTCTTAAAATGATCAAACACTCATTTTTTTCATTCCTTGTATGATTTGGCCATGGCATATCCAACTGCTCCATTACTTTGAGGATGAGCAACTAAAACGTAATAAATTTTTGTGCCTATTTTATCACAATAATCTTGAAATAGACCATTAACAAATTGTGGTCCATTATCAGAAATTAGTCAACTAGGAACTCAGCCTCGATCCATTTTGTGAATGTATCAATTGCAACAAACAGAAATTTAAATCCATTGGTTGTTTTGGATAAAGGACCGACTATATCAATGCCCTATGTCCAAAATAGCCATGACAATGGTATAGTCTGCAATTGATTATCAGGTTGGTGTACCTATCGAGCATGAAATTGATATCACTCACTAGTTTTTGCAAATTGCATGGCATCTTATAAAGCAGTGGGCCAATAAAAATCTTGTTGAAATGCTTTTCTGACCAGTGTTTGAAGGGTTACGGTAGGCTAAACTAGTGCAAATTAAAATTCTACCAATTCCAAGAAGCCACATAAGTAAATGATCATAGATTACAGATCATTACCACTAGACGCACAGTGCAGCGGAAGAAGGTATCAAAGCAGATCAACATTGCATGTCCTGGTATGGTCGTCAAACAGTGCCATCAAATGTCCTGTATTTCTTGTTAACCTGGTTTACGACTAATTGAGAATCACCTTTCACTAAAAGCCAACAAACTCCAATAGATTTTGTTGCTCAGAGCCCAGTTAGAATACTTTCATACTCTGTTATGTTATTGGTAGTAGGATTTGTATGTAAATTACGTATTGTACTGGCCACCCTAAGGCATGATCAATGCTACACCCACCCCCAAGCCCTTGATTTCTTGAGAGCTATCAAAATATAATTTCCAGTGGTCAATATCAGTGGAATCCTGCTCAACAAAGGGCTCACTGTTAGTCCATTCGTTGATAAAATCTACCAAAATTTGTAACTTAATTACTGTTTACATAATGAAATAGATGTCAAAAAATCCAAGTTCTGCTGCCCTCTTAGCAATCCAACCGGTTGCTTCTTGCTTATATAGAATGTTAATTAAGGCAAAAGCTTTACATCTTGTATAAAGTCCCAAATGTATTCACACATTAGGAATATATTCCCTATATTTAGGAGAATGAGGTCATCGCCGACCACGATTAGGAATTTCATTTGGGGTAAGGCACTCGAAGACACTTCTCCATTGTGGTTCATTCCTCTGCTAGTAATTAGTGTCCTATTAGTGCTGACCAGATGAAGAGTGTTCCATATAGGAATTGGTCTGAGATCTTATGGATAGGAACATGTCCTGCAATTCTTTAATAGCTTCTTGTAAATCAGTGGCTAGGGATCTTATAATTGTTGCATTGAGCTCATTATTCCCGTCCGTTGGTTGGTTTAGAATCACACTAGTTAAAATGTAGATTATTTCTGCAGGAGTAGTCTCCCATGAACTGCTAGAAGCCAAGTTTAGGTCCCTTACCGTCGCCCTCTGGACATGCGACATGATTGGAAGAATGTGTCGGGGATGACTTTTCGAAAGGTTGGGGATGACCCTGGTTGGCTGTAGTAGTATTGGTGTCTCGCCTTATCCATGTCCTTTTGTTTTGCCTCCATGAGTTGTTCATATTGCTCTTGAGCAGTTTTTCTACCATTTCACGAGCTTCACACTGTTTGTGTTCTGCTTGTTGTTCATCTATCTCACTCGTGACTGCATAGGTGTAGAACCTAGAGTGGACAGAGGGAGTGAGTACTCCATCTTCATCTGAAGATGGGGTGTAGTCAAGGCCTCAGAGACAGTCTTCCAAAGTCGGGCTCTCCAAAATGTTATCATCATCTTAGAGAGCATGATCATCATTGACTTCTATGGGATATGCTCCATGGACATTTGCCTCTGAAATTGGGGCAAGAATGGATCGTGTTCACTTTTTGATTTCTCAAGTAGTGGCACTTCTGATTTGACCTCATCCATACTGGCTTAGATTGCCGATAACACTGGTTCAGTAACATATTCGGAGTAGAAGTCACACTTACATTAACTCTGCTTCAGTACATTCGGAGTAGAAGACACACTTACATTCTTCTTCAGAGAGGTAGTCATTGGCGTCGAGATCGGTATAGTCAATGAGGTCGAATGAGTTTTCTTTATCCATCACCGAGAGCTTTCACAACCTTGATCACCGGAGGCCCTCCTTCTAACGCTAACTATCAATGTTCAAGACCTAGGCTCTCTACATTGTGCTTATAATTAAAAATAGTTGTAGGCTTCTAATAGGTGTATCAAGCACAATCCAATAGCAAATTTCTTAAGCACAATCTTAAAATAGTACAAGGGATTGTCGCTCTCTCACAATTCTCTCGAACATTTTAGGACCGTCAAATACTTATTATATAAAAGAATATAGTGCTAAAGAACAACCCAGCCTCTAATTATCACATATGCCTTCTCGTTTGGATGAGTTCCTCTTATTTGACTTGTGGCTCGTTTCCCTATAGCCACTCTTTATGGCTTTATACAGTACCTCTAATTATCCTCGAAAGAGGAGTAACCTTCTTCCATCTCCCTTATTCAGTGATGGAAAATGTCTGTATAACACCCTAAACTTTGCTCAAAATTCTATGCAACACCCTAAACTTTGCAACCGGTTATTTAGCTCCCCAGACTTTCCAATTTAGTTCATTTATCACCCTAAGTTAGTTTTGTAGGGTATAAAATTCACATACACTCTAAATTTTGCTCAAAAATTTGTCCGACGTCCCAAACTTTGAAACCATTTATCCAGTACTCTAAACTTTTCAATCCTGTTCGTTTGACACCATAAGCTTTTAACCTATTTTGGGGTGTTAAATGAACAAGATTGAAAAGTTAAGGTACTAGATAACCAGTTTCAAAGTTTTGAGTGTCGAACGGACTTTTGAACAAAGTTCATGGTGTTATATGGACTTTTTCCCAATAAAACAAGCTTAAGGTGTTAAACGAACATGATTGGAAAGTTCAGGATACTTAATAATCGATTTCAAAGTTTGGTTTGTTGAACATATTTTTAAACAAAGTTTAAGATATTATATAGACTTTTTTTTTTCTTCGGTGATTAATTAATGTCCTGTTGTTGCAGGGCGGTTTGCGTGCTGATACAGCTAGCGGGTGAGAATTTGAACATAGCTCCATATCGTGCAGATTACACAACACTTGTGCGGTGTTGAGTCAAGACCGGGGCAGGTAAGACACAGATCGATGAATCATCGATGTTCATCATTTACGAATCATGATGCATGAGCTTCAATCCTCGTTTCGATTTCCCCAATGCACATGCACTTTCTGCTTTCTGATCTCGATACTACGTAAAGTCAAACAATGGTGCCTGCATGGCAACAAACATTTTCTACTCTCCATCATGTGCAGGTCAAAGCATTGTTTTTTTCTTTCAGGTAATAGAAAAAATGCATCGTTGTTCTCTGCATCGGTAGTAGAACAGAAGAGCAGCCACAAGGCACAAGCACGTTCCACACTATGCCAACATGCCACCAACCTTCAAAGAAAAGAGAAGCAACCACTTTTCTAGCATTATTTTGGGTAAATTTAGCCTTTTTTTAGCATAATTGTAAATCTAGCACCTTTTCTACCGTCGAAGGCATGGCAGGTAACACCTGTTACCGGTCGTGCCTGAGAAGCGCGGCTGTCGATGAGGAATGCAGGAGCGGCAGTTTGCGACTGTGGGAGGGACATGCCACGGCGAACGAGTGTGGGGGGCTGCCTCTCATTGTAGGAGAGCGTGGAAGGCATGCTCTGAAGCTATATTTACAATTTGGTTTAACGGCCGGATAATAGATTTGATCACTTCGTGAACGGAGCGGACCACACCTGCACGCGTTTGAGCAGAGGTGTAGACACGAGTCGTGCATGCAGTAGAAGCCCAAACAGCCGACGCGTTGCTACCAGCTCTGCTGCACGAACGATAAGTGTGTCTTCTGCTGGCCACCGTACGCCTACAAACCATGCGTGCATGCAGTTTGCAGCTCCATGATACTCATTGATCCATCTATATCGCTAGAATATATAGTATGTGTCATCGTCAGTTTGCAGTGAACTTTTTCGCCTTCCAGCGTTTAGAATGTTCAGTTCTGACAAAAACGAATCATCGTAATTACAACACATGCACATCTGTAACGTAGGATCCTTCGTCTCCACAGCCATTTGTTTGCCCAGTATTGCTTAGAGAGAGACAGACAGGTATTCAGGCGATTTTGATGCCATCAAGATTGGTGCTCAGTAGGGTTAGGATTCACTGAGATCCAAATCTTATATTTTGGAGGGATGATGACGGCCCGACGGTGAGCAGTGGAGTCGATAGGGGTGCTGCTCGGCGTTGGTCGGTGGCTGGCGTTGGACACAGGTGGTGAGTTAGGTTCAGCATAGGGTGGTCGGAGACAGCGGAGAAGACAGCGGGGTGGTGCCAGTGTACCCTTTTGCCGACAGCTGCTATACGAGACAAAAGCGGTGGTGGCAAGCTAGAGGGCCACGCCAGCGCCAAAGACGGCACCAGCGAGGTACCGGGAGGTGGCATGTAGGAGACGGTAGGGGTGGCGTCAGGGAGGAGAGAAATCTAAAAGCAATTCTAAGGTCTAAAATGTATCTAATTTTCTAAAAAAACAGGTGTCCGATGGCTAGGTGTACCCCAGCATGAGGCATATGCACTAATGATGCAGATGCACATGCGTTGCTTTCTTCAGGTGAAGTATTAGCATCCTAGCTTGATCCGGAAGTGGCGAGGTCAATAACACATCCGCACGAAAGGCTCCGCAGAAAACGCATTACCACTTGAGACAATTGTTTAGGCTGGCTAGTTTCTCTCCCTGTTTCTCTGTTTCTGCCTCGAGATGTGGTATATTACTGCCGATGCCATTCAGAAGACACTAGTGGTAGTATAAAGATACTGATGCAGTGATGCTTCTATAACAAAAACTTAGAGATTGATAGATTGATTATTGCAGCCTTGCTTATGTACACGACCTGACAAGTAAACTGTACAAGAAGTTTCAGGTTTTCAGCTAGACTGAACTGAACATATCCATCGCTTTATGTATTTAGGCAGCCTTTAGGCTGCTCTAAGTAAAAATACATTGGACGGATTGATGATGGATCATTTGGTCTGATCCGATTGATGATCGACGCAACACCTGCCGCTTCGCATTAGGTTGTTGCTTTCTTCTTCCTTTTTTTTTCCTTTTCTTTTCTACGTCTACAAGTACAGGAGAACTACTGAAGAACAGGGGAGAGAGGGAACTGAAGTCTGAAGAATCAAGGAAAAAGGCCAATGCTTTCGTCGTCGCTGCCCACACCGAATTAATTGATCCCTGCAAAGATAATCCAGATTGCGTAGTCAGTACTAGTCTGATTGAGCCAAATGCAAGTATGCAACCAACCACTCGAACTTAATCTGCATGGAAAGAAAGATCAACCAGTGGCTAGTCAAAAGGAAAGACAATGCGTACCACTACTACGTACAGAAGTTGTTGAAGACTTCACTTCCGAGGTTAGGATACCATGGTCAAACACTGACACGTACATGCATGATCTCATCGAACAAAGACTATAGTTTTTGTCCAAATGCAGGACAAAGCATAGGCAAGACTAATCGAGGCGTCGTTTTCTTCACAGATCACATGGAGCAACATACTTACACACGGATTACGGAGTAGAGAAATTTATGGCGTGAAGGAGAGAAACTGAAGTACCAGACGAAAAGAATTAAGTCTTTTTCAACGGACTTGCTACCCTTTTTCAATTATAACTAATTTAGCATCTTAATTCGCTTTGGAAAGTAGAAAGCACACTTCAAATTACTAGATTCATCATCTAGTAGTTGCAAATTTGTGAATCAAATGGCATGCATGGCTCAGGAGTCAGGAGCATGATCAAGAAGTAATCTTTAGAATTCAGACACAAGCTCGTACCTCGTGCATCTATGGTGCAGAGCACCGCATCAATGGATCAATCTTTGAAGAGGACGGTGTCGGCGATGGCCATGAGCGGGCCGAGGCAGTCGCGTGAGAACTTGCGGGCGAACATGTACGGGATGGTGGAGTTGTCGGACCGGCGCAGCTCGGCGATGAGCCGCGGCGACACCTCCGGCCCGGTGTACGTGTGCGGGTGGCCCTCGACGCTGCCGGTCCAGTTGACGCGGGTGAGCGTGTACCGGGCGCAGCCGGCGGGATCGGCCATGTCGAGCAGCGTCGGGAAGTAGTGCTCCTCCGGGTAGCACGAGTCCTTCATCTCCGGCAGGCACGGCGCTCGGAACTTGCGCCAGAGCCGTCGCTCGCGGACGACGAGCACGGCGTGGCGGCGGGCGAGGGTGAAGAACTGGGAGCCGATGCGGAACTGGTCGAACGGGACCTCGGGGAGCATGGCGCCCTCGCCGCGGGCCACGTAGCGCGAGGGCATCTGAGGCTCGCCGGTGAGCACCTCGATGTAGCTTGGGAGGCGGTGGTGGTGCGCCGCCCTAGGCGGGAAGAGCGTCGCGTAGAGCCGCGGGAAGGAGTGGAGCGGGACGCAGTGCTGGGACAGCAGCGCGAAGTAGGCGTTGGCCGCGTCGTCGAGCAGCGCGGCCGCGAGCAGGCGCCGCGCGGCGGCGATGAGGCTCGGGTCCGCGCGCCGCGTGGGCTTGGCAGCCACGAAGCGCCCGCGGAACGACGGCGTCGGCGGCAGCCGCAGCCGCGCCTCCGGGTCGGCGTGGACGTACACGTTGAGCCTCTCTGAGTGGCCAGCGAAGAATCGCTCCCAGAGCGGCGCGAAGGTGAGGTCGGAATTGGTCAGGAACATGAACGCCACCTTGGGCGCCGCCGCCGCGGCCCCCTCGCCGGCGTCCAGCGTGACGCGACGGAACAGCGCAAGGTCGTCAGCTTCCTCGGGAATCCTCACCCCCTCTCCCCCTCCTCCATCCCCGGCGCCGCTCGCCGCACCACCAGGTCCACCACCACCCGCGAAGGACGGCACCTCCTCGTCCCCAGCCACCACCGGCGGCGGCGGGGAGAGGCGCGGGGCGAGAAGCAGCAGCGCCGTAAGCGATGCAAACAGAAGAAGAGAAAGCACCATCGGCGAAGACGTCATGGCGCGCGCGGACGGTGATTTCTCCGCGAATTCCTGAACAATTCGGGAGAAAGAAATATGGGTCTTGCTCGGAATGGATCGAATTGCTCGAATCCGGGGTCAGAACCCCATCGGGGCGATCGGAATCGGAGGTCTTGATCGGGGAAGGGGGGATGCAGGGGATCAAGGGCAAGAAGTGAGTGCTGGTTCGCGTCTGCCTCTCCTCTCGCTTTCGCTTCTCTCCCTTTCACTCTCGCGGAGGCAGCTCGGGGAGGCAAAAAAATCATGGGACGACGTGGTTTCGCTTCAGTGACATGTGGGGTCTGCGCCTCGTGGGGCCGGGCGGCAGTGGGTGTAAGACGGAGGGTTTGGGTTTCGGTGGGGGCGAGGAGGGATGGACGCTGCGGAGAGTGCGCTCAGGCTACGGATGGATTGGCCCCGTTGGGTATGGGGTTCTGTGGCGCGAGTTGGGGGGTGGTGGGACACGTGGCGAGATGCTTGTCTCGTGGTGCGTTTTTTCGATTAACTAATTATTAATTAGAGATGTCCCTAAATTACTCCATCCCATCACAAATAATTATTGTTTTACACATTGTTATGGTCTCTTAAATTTAACTTTGATCACTAATTTTTATTATAATATATTTAAAAAATACTATAAAATTATAATATTATGAAAGTACATTTCGAGATGAATCTACACGTATAATTTTCATGCGTCCAATTTAAATAATTAAAAGATATCGATAGCTAAATTTTCAAAAGTTTGACCACACGCATCATAAACTAACAAGATTTTATGAGCTGAAGGAGTATTTCATTTGGTTAAAGGTACTCAAACTTTTAATTAATTATTAATAGGAGGTGTCCAAGAACATAATGGTATTTCAATTGGTTAAAGTACTCAAATTTTTACCCATAGGATCTAAATTCAAAGAAATCATCCATCTCACCAAAATATATATTCCTCCTTTCCTTTTAGGGTTTGAAATTTTATTCTCGGTTCACATCTCGGAGGTGAGTGAAATTAGAAATGGCCTAAATTACCAAAAAATTCGATCAAAATTGCCAAAATCTTGGCAAAATTCAACCGAGTGAAAAATAGTCAAAACAATATTGAAAATTTTTGAAACTTTTTAGATGGTCCTGACACATCATTCATATTCTCATGAAAATTTCAGATGATGATCAAGACTGAGGAATGTTTAAAAATTCTGATAGAGCTACTATCCTAATAAAAGGTTGACCAGCAAATTTCAACCAAATAAAAAATAGTGCAAAATATGTTAAAAAAATTCTTAATTTTTTTGATGGTCTTGAAGAATAAATAATGTTCTATAAAATTTTTAGATGACAATCAAGCCTGAATAATTTTCAAAAAATAGGATAGTGCTACTGAAGGCTGATCGACAAATTTCGACTAAATGAAAATGGTTCAAACTATGTTAGAAATTCTTGAAATTTTTTTTGGATGGTACTAATGTATTAGTAATGTTTTCATAAAATTTTTACATGATGATAAAGCTTGAGAAATTTTTAAAAATTGTGACAGTGCTACTGTTTCGAAAAAAGCATTACGGTGCTACATGTATTGCTTCCATAGATTTGATCGATCAATAAAAATAAGTTTACCATTTTTGAAACTTTTAGAGAAGGGTTCTGACGGGTGCACGTGGCATGGGTATCCCAGACCCACGAAAAGTATATGGGCATATACGCACCATAGATGGGCCACCTCGCGCCAAAGCCACAAGGAGAAGCCGAAATTTCCCCACAAGGCGCCTAGTTCTCGACCAAGCCGACCTCGAGCGGCCCGACCTGCGCTCTGGGTGAGGCGCCCACAAACTCTGGCGATGGCGGCCAGGGTATCCCGACCGGTGGTCGGACCGACCGAGAACCGAGCTTGTTGAGCCATCTTCACCAAAGAGCGGACATCAAATCATCGAAGCGGTTTACGCTGGTCACCTACCTGGCGATGCTAACGGCTCAAGACGACGGGCAAAGAAAGAGCGCGCACCTTCCCAAGGCGATCTCCGAAGACTGGCGCCCCCGACGTCGAGACGACAATGGCGCAGAGGGCGTGTTGTTTCCGGAGGAATGGACCGTGCCATCGCTCTGCGCCTCCACCAACCCCTCAGAGCTCACGTCCAACGATCAGAAGCCGAGGCGGGAGGCCAGACTCCTAGGCGTAGGAAGCCCCTTTCGTTTTCTTTCACATGCTCCCGTGTAACCTGCTTCCCCGGGCTATATAAGGGGAAGTTTGGCCCTCCGGAGCGGGGACGATCGAACGCAGCACGCACAAAGCGAAAGCGCGACGAACAAAACCCGTCGATAAGCCTCCATCGAGCTCGAGGCGCACCTTGGCTCGAGTCCCTCGCACTTGAAGCCGTTCTAGTCGACCTCACGAACACGGGAGTTGAGCTCGAGCTCGACCTTCGCTTGTAACCGAGCAAACTTGCTAGCCTCGGTAATAACACACGACCACCTCACAATTTGGAGTAGGGACGTTGGCCAACCGATATATATCTTGGATCCTTTCTTTTGGTCCAACCATTCAAGGAACAGGAGCGCGTGGCCCCTCTAGACCTACAAATTTACTTGCCGGTTCTCGAAACGCCGACAGGTTCTGAGGAAATTCTTAAGCTCTCTTTAACATTTTGGATCACGATCACACTCAAGCGAATCTATAAAATTTTGACACGGTTATAGTCTCAATTATTTTCATTCTATTTTTTGAATTTTTAAATATAACACATGAAGTTCAATTCTTTTAGCAATTTTTTGTATTATCCTAGGCTGCTAAAGATGGTACCATAAATTTGTTAGAGCATGATCAAGCTTGTTCAATTTTATAAAAATCTAATAGTGTTTTTGCTATTTTTATAAAACATCTCAAAATTTTGGTTTTTCAACAAATTTTCATGGAAGATGACATTCTTAAGGGTTACTAACCCAAATTCAGTCAAATCCAGTAATCCAAAGTCAAAATCTAGTCAAAATACTTGAGATTTCTTAAAATATTATAGTAATTTGAATTTTTCAATTTTTATCTGTCAAAATTTTGAATCTCATCCTCGGTACAAAATTTCTAAAATTTTGAAATCTATCTTCCCTCTCAAAATCTCAGACAAAATTTCTAAAATTTTGCCTAGATTTTGAACTATCTTCCGTAACCCTAACCTCGCCAGAGCATCTCAAGAGTCTCGTTGGTCATCGAAGCCACATAGTGCACGAATCACGAGGCAAAGTCAAATGGATCAAAATGCAAGTACTCTGAGGTGAAGAAATATTCGAGTACTCTTAACAATGTCCTTATTAATTTAGGTGAGTAGGAGAAAAAGTGGTAATAGTATATTAGCGAATCGAAAATATATCCTCTATGGTGCAGCAAACTTTGCCTTTACTGTCTCCACGGTCCATTTCAAATCAATGGTAGGAATCAGGTCCCATCTGCCATGCAGTTGCAGTTAGTTCTTCGCCATTTGATTTAGAACTAGACATTTAACTTAGGGAAGCTTGTCACCTGGCAAAAAAAACTCTAGGGGAAATGACAGGACGTTAGGAGACTAGTAATTAACCGCCATGAATTTGTTGTGGCGTGCAAGGCCTAATCTTTCCCCTTCAAATCACTGATGAAACAAAATTAATACTAAGTTTGAACTTGAAGAAAGGGTCCTAAGGATAAAACAGAGCAAGCATTGAATGAAGTTTGCAAAACATATTGGAGACGATTAAATTGGACTCTCAAATCAGCAATTCACAAAGCCTGGACTGAATCAGTCCAAGGAGCAAATGATTGGGAGGAGCAATCACAAAGACATTTGTTGGCACATAAATGAATCATGTACTCTCAAAGCCATGCCACCAGCAACTCTAGCAACTTCATACACAAACTATTTTTGACAATGGTGATAGGCAAAGTCCCTTCGTAGTTTCTTCACCCGACGAGCTACAACAGTGAGTCAACCCTATCGCCCACCTAGAATACAAACTCTACTTCCGCTTTGCAACCTTGAGGCTATAGCGATAGGGTGGGATTGGCCGCTGGCCATAGCAAGGAAGTAATCAGCCTGACTTTGTTCTTGGTGATAGTGTTGCACTAGTGTGCTACCAATATCTTAGCTAGAAAATGGGAAGGCCCCAAACTTAGCAGCTAGTGGGAACAGTAGAGGATGTTGAGGAACCTTGCTACAGGGTGTAGTCCAAAGTTCCCCAAACAGATTTAAAACAAAGAACAGGGAGACACAATATGGAGGCACAATAATTCTCTTTATTTCTTTCTCTTGTCTGTCTACAATGAAGGAGACCCCTCCTCCTTTTATAGCCTCCTTCTAGGGTTTTGGTAAAGGGACCATCGTGGGCTCTTCATGGGCCACACGGTTTCTCAACACTCCCCTTGGACCTTTTGCCGTGAGATGCACATGCCTCATCAAAACTCCAAAAAACCTGTGGGAAATATACTTGGAGAAAGAGTACATATAATACGCTTGCTACATTGCACAAATTGCCTCATTAAAAACCTTACGTAAGAAATTTCTGTGAAAACTTACTAAGGGAAAAAAAGTACAATTCACCTAAATTTCAATGTTAATCTTCGAGATCAATGTTAGGTAGTCAAACTTCATGTTCAAGATTTATTTATAAGTATGTGAAGATTCTCCCCCTGAAATCTGCTCTTCTCTAAGTCTCATCATCCCAATTCCTCTAACGTACCTTTTGAAAGTAGATGCTGAGAGTGACTTAGTGAATAAATCGGCAAGATTCTCACATGACTTAGTGTGCAGTATCTTGATCTCGTTCATCTTATGCATTTCATGAGCATAGAAGAACTTGGGGTTGATGTGCTTTATGAGGTTGCATTTCACAAAGCCCATTTGCATTTGAGCAACACAAGCTACATTGTCTTCATAAATGATAGCAGGAGTTTGCTCAATTTCAAGCCACATGACTTCTGGATATGGTGAACTATTCTTCGAAGCCATGCGCATTCACGGGAGGCTTTATATATGGTAATAATTTCTAAGTGGTTTGTCGACGTCGAGACAAGAGTCTGCTTAGACGACTTCCAAGAAATTATTGTTCCACCACAAAGAAAAACATACCCAGTTTGGGACTTGACAATATGCGGGTTCGATAAGTACCCAGCATCGGCATAGCCAACCAAATTCAATTCATGATTTTTTCTATAAAACAACCCAAGATCTTTGCTTCCTTGGAGATAACGAAAGATGTCCTTGATCCCTTTCCAATGTCTTTCGGTGGGTATTGTATTGTACCGGGCTAGCAAATTCACAGCGAATGTAATGTCTAGCCTGATATTATTCGCAAGGTACATGAGTGCTCCAATTATACTTAGATATGGGAATTCCGCTCCCAGGACTACTTGCAATGACCTTCCGATTATTGAGGTCATTACAGGATATGCCTTTTCAAATCCAAATTTCTCTAGCACTTTCTGCATGTAGGATGATTGGTGTACCAAGATTTCTCCTTAGACATGCTCAAGCTGCAAGCCTAAACAAAACTTGGTTTTACCCAAGTCCTTCATTTCAAACTCAGACTTCAAATATGAGCAAGCTTCTTCTATTTCTTCATTTATCCCGATGATGTTCAATTCATCAACATAGACTAAGATTATACAAAATACATTCAGAGATCGTTGTATAAAAACACATAGACAATCTTCGTTGTTTGTGTAGCCTTTTTTGTAGAGAAATTAACTCAAACGATTATACCACATTCTTCCTAACCGCTTTAGTCCATACAGTGATTTCTCTAATTTCACAATATATAGGTTTTTGTTTTCTCTGTCTTGGTTCGGGACAGGGATACCTTGCAGTACTTTCATCTATATGTCCAAATCCAAGTTTCCATACAAATATGCTACGACAACATCCACCAGTTTCATTTTCAACTTCATTTGATTGCCATTGAGATTAGATACCTAAGGTGATTCCTCCCATGACTGGGGAATAAGTTTCTTCATAATCAACTCCTGGACGTTGAGTGAAGCCTTATGCAACAAGCCTTGCCTTGTACCTTACAATTTCATTATTTTCATTCCTCTTCCGAACGAAGACCCATTTGTGACCTACGGGGTTTATATGGGGAGGCATGCGACACACAGGCCTGAACACCTCTCTTTTATCCAAAGAGATTAATTCTGTGGTGATTGCCTTCTTCCATTCCTCCCAGTCTAGCCTTTTCTTGCATTCTGCCAGTGATGCAGGCTCGAGATCATGATCAATGATTGTGGCAATCTTCTTTACAAAATGTGCATCAACATTGGCTGTTGCTCTATTCAGATATTCTCCCGTTGTTACAAAGTTTATGGCCATTTCACCATGGGGTGCTTCCTCACGCACTTCTTCTTGCTCTTCTCTGCTATTTCCTATTACGGGTGCACTTTAGTTTTTCATCACCTATGTGTGCACACACATTATTTTCGATGGCTTCCTGCAATGGAAGATTCAGATCCAGAATTGCATTTTTCATAGGCTTCTTTCCAGTGCCAAGTCTCAACTGGCCCCTTCTTGTTTTGGGGCATTTTCGTGATCGGCTGTGGTGAGTCCTCTTGCCCTTTTTTCTCAGATGTCTCCGGGTACTTTGGGTTTGAGAAGTCAGAGTTCCTGTTCCTTTTGTTTAAGGCCTTTGAACGGGATGAGGGATATCTTCTGCTTTCTTGGTATTTCAACCCACTCTGGTGCATTTCGAGTAGGTACATGCGACTTAACCATACTCTTTAGATCACAAAAATGATCAGGCAGTTCATTTGCTAGGCTCTGCAAATCGATTATCTTCTGAACTTCTTGATTTGCTTCATTAGTGCGAGGGTCATGAGCGGAGATCCTAGTGGAATGCCATATGATTTTCTGGTATTTTTCATCCAAAGGTTGATTTCCTTCCCTAATGATAGGAAATTATCCTCATCATAAATGCAATCAGCGAATCGGGCTATATGCAAGTCTCCAGTCATAGGTTCCAAATACTTGATTATGGATGCACTCTCATGATCAACGTATATCCTAGATTTTGGGAGAGGGCCCATTGCAACCCGCTATGGAGGTGGTATAGGTATATATACCATACATCCAAATTTTTTAAGATGGGAAATTTTCGAGACGATCACCTGCACCAGTTGCATAGGTGAATGGACGTTGTAGGCCAACGGTATAAAATTGATGAGTGCTGCTGTGTGCAAGACTGCATGTCCCCAACAAGTGTTGGGCAAGTTACAACTCAGTAAAAGCGGTCGAGCAATAAATTTAATTCTTTTGATCAATGCCTCTGCTAATCCATTTTGCGTATGGACGTGTGGTACAGAGTGCTCAACTGTGATTCCGATTGCTGTGCAATAATCATCAAATGCCTTGGAAGTAAATTTGCTGGCATTGTCCATTCGAATGGACTCACACGATGATCAGGAAAAATATTCTTAATTCTAATGATCTGCGAGATCAGCTTTGCAAAAGCATGGTTTCTTGTTGATAGCAAACATACATGCGACCAATTCGAGGAAGCATCAATGAGCACCATGAAATACCAAAACGGTCCTAGTAAGGGTTGAATTGGGCCGCAAATATCCCCTGGATATGTTCTAGGAATGCAGGGATTTCATTTTGCAATTTCATAACAGAGGTTTAGTTATCAATTTCCCAGTGGCGCATGCAGGACACAAAATCTTCATGATTTGAGAAATTTTTAACATTATTATTATGACCTTGCAAGTTGTTCACTATATTTCTCATCATTCTAAGAATAGGGTGACCTAATCTACAATGCCACAGAGAAAATAACTCGAGCTTCTAAAAAAGTCTTCAGAGAAGTATACACTACTGGTGCATTAATTCTCGTGTAGTACAACCCAGATTCATATGAGGGACATTTTTCTAATACTATTTTCTCACATTTCGTGTGCTTCAAAATGCACAAAAATTCCTTGCTATTTTCTTCATTTTTTTCTACGTGAAATCCATTGGCGCGGATGTCTTTAAAACTCAAGAGAGTTCGTGTTGATTCAGGGTATAAGAGGACTTCTTCGATTACCAACGTAGTACCCATTGGTAATATAATTGTGGCTCTTCTGAAGCCTATTATACATGAATCACTGCCTGTGATTGTAGTAATACTACCAGCATTCTTCGTGATCGACTAGAAGTATTTAGACTCTCTTAAGATGGTATTTGTTATGCCACTATCAACAATGCATATCTCCTCCATTTAGGCACTACACATTTTCTATAAAAATACAATTCCAATCAGGCAGTAGCAAAACAATTCAAATATTTCTTGTAAAGATAGAATACTAGAATATGTAGATTAGAGAAAAATAAAATAAAAACCAATCTACATAAAATTCATGACGAGTTTCATCATCTGGCTGATCGATGTAGTGTTGGCGATTTCAAATCTGCGATAGGCAGTGTAACACTCCAATTGGCTTCATGCCAGCGACTTCATGTCAACAACGGTAGTGTTTACATGTAGATGCATTCAAGGTGATTCAAAGAGAAGATTCAAAAGAAACGTAGATCAGTTACTGTTTCCTACCTTTTTGATCTATCTCGTCCGTTAGAGCTTCGTGATGATAATGTGTTGAGGAACTTTGCTATAGGGTGTAATCCAGAGTTCTCCAAACAGATGTAAAACAAAGAACAAGGAGACACAATATAGAGACACGGTAATTCTCTTTATTTCTTTCTCTTGTCTGTCTACAATGAGAGGGACCCCTCCTTGTTTTATAGCCTCCTTCTAGGGTTTTGGCAAAGGGACTATCGTGGGCTCTTTATGGGCCAAACGATTTCTCAACAAAGAATACACTTCCACAAGCTCCCACGATGTCCGCGCTCGCTGCATCTCGACCGGCATTGCAAGCTAGAAAAAATGGATCAAAACAGTTGAATGATCGTGATGGGCCCAAACATTATTGATAGTTAGCAATATTGACTATATAGTTGGTAGAATTTTGCAGTGACTGTTTTAGTCTATGGAGAATCTGAGTGTTTTTTTAACAAAATATCATTTAAATGTTTAGCCTTCAGATTTAGATACAATGGGTATCAATTTGGTTCCTTTCCTCCTATTTTAGTACTATTTTATCAAGGAGTACTCAATTTTCTAGATATTGAATGAGGAACATTATTCTTCTCCACAAGACTTTTTTACATCCATTATATACTAGTTTTACATAAAATAAATTATCTAAAAAATAAAGTGATAATATGTATAGATTCGCCATCTATCAAATGACATTTTGTAAGAGGTTTTGCTGGAGAAGACCATATTATGGTTAAAGCTGGAATAGATTTGCATGAATGAAGATCTGACCAGTTAGATGCTAGATAGTAGAAAGTAGGTCATTGTGATATCCGTAATATGTTCATATGGAAAGTGACTTTTTGGAATGTGACATTACGGAATGACGTTGTGACACTACGGAGTAGCGTGACTTTATAAAATGTGATATTAGGAATAAAATCTTGCGGCATGAGGTTAAATCATATTTCTAGGTCGCGTTGGAGTGCGTTTCCGAGGTTTGGGACGTTTCGGGTGTGCGGGCCGTGGGGAAAGCAAATTGGGCGAAGGTGGGAGGTTCTTGGGCCCATGAGGGAAGTCTTTAGGGTTTCCCACCTGCTGTCCAGCCATTTTTCTGGGCGCCTCCCTCCCATGCAGCCCTCTCCCTCCCCACTTCCTAGCCGCCACCTCTCTCTCTCCCCTTGCGCCCCCCACTTTTCCCCTTCCTCGCTCACCTCCCCCACCACCTCTAGCAGGCCTAGAGGTCTCCCCCTTGCTGCCACGCCGCACCCTCGCGTTGTCCTCGCCAGTGGAAAGCTCCGCGACGAGGAGATCCGAAAGATTCAGCGCGGGGAGGAGATCGGTGGGAGATCGTGAGGAGGATTCGTCGATTTGCGATTCTTCAAGGAGGTAACTTGTGAAATAAATTTTCTAGGTTTAAGGTGCTAGATTAAGGGAGGATCCTTGCCTAGAAATCGTGTTTTAGTGCTGTGGGTAGATGGGATCAAGAGTTTTCCATGGTTGTCTCTCGGGTTGTCCTCGGGCAGATTGTGCGCCTGACCTAGGGCACACGTTTTTGCAATTTTAGATTTGGAATTTGATCAGCCGCCTGTTGAGAAAGTTGTAGATAATTGAATTACCTTTAATTGGAGTACAATAAGTCGAAATTCCGCCCAGCCGTTTGAAAGTTATGGCTGTTTTACCGAGCGCTGTCAAATCTGTGACGAGATTGGGACAGTTCGTGTTGAATGTTAGATTAAACAATTTTAGAGGCCGAATCTGTCTTCGCGAATACTTAGAAAAAGCTAGGAAATTTCGTAAGCTTCGAGAAAATGTACTTGTTTACTCAATTTGGAGTCCTAGAACTCAAGTTATGATAGTTGGAAGCCTGCTGTTCCGAAGGGACAGATTTGCTGTTCTCTGTTTTTAGAGGTTGTTTGCGAAGTCGGGGTAGTGGGTCGTTCATGTATTGTTTTGTGGGCTCGTTTTGATTGCGTGGCCTGGGAGATTTTAATATACAATTCATGAAATGTGCGGCTACCAACCTCTTAGTTCCATATATTGCTTAATTTAAGATGTCGCATGGCACTATTGGCTATACATTTTAATTTGGCTTCTACTTCACTAGATGACTGATTTTGCATGTAGTGGTATAAATCTTAGCTTTAAGTTGGCAATCTCTGTTAGGGTCAGATTGTAGAGCCTCGTGCACAGTCGTTGACTGCACGAACACCGTGGACGTCGGCGCCGCCATGGCATCGGCAGGGATAGCGATCGAGCTACCGGCCTTGTTCTACGGAAGGCACCGCCAAGAGGGAGAGTGTCTTCGGGAGTGGTCTTGACCCTGAGTTGCCTTTCGCGTCGGTAAAGGCAAGTGCATCTCCTATAGCGTTAGTGGAGTGTTAAATGCTTTGTTTGCGATCAGATTATGAAAATTCTAATGGTTTGGTTATGTTTAATAGTATATCTACAAGTTGTTTTTATTATGATGATGAGGATGGATGAATGTTAGCAAATTGGTAAGTAAGTTATTCAATTCCCATTTATGGTATTGCACTCTGAATTGTACGAATGAGTATGGTTATGTTGATGTGTTGATGCAAGTGTAGGGACAAGCTTGCACTATAATCACCTAGTTGTTCACATATGTAAATTTGATCTACTTTATAGAAATTATGTGTGATGCCCTTCCTGAATTTTATTCATGACTTTATTTACTTTGAATGAATCACCTTTGGGGCAATATCAAGTTAATTGGTACTTCCATATTGGTTATTGCTATGTGTGGTGAAAATGAATGAGGATGAAATGCATTCACGTCAATTGCATAATTGCATTCATAATGGACGAGGCGTCCCATGTTGATCACGGGCCTCGGTGCTCACCCGTAGTGAGCACAAAAGTCCTACCTCGTAGTCCTATCCACGGATGGGGCGAGTCGATGAAGTAGGCCCCGCCACGGATGGTTGGGATTGAGGGTGCACAAAGCGGGTGTGCACTCACTTCTCTGATATCGCTATGACAATGTGCATTATGAGCATGCATGGTGCATTCATTTTATGATTCATGATAAAGAGGATGAGAGCATAAGCGCATTGCATTGTGTATTGCAATTGGTAAATGTTAATTGATGAGAATGGAAACGACATGTTGAAGATTGAGACATGGAATCATCTGGAATAATTAGTGAGGCATGGGAAGGTTTAGTTACGTTTAGAGTTGGATGTTATAGGTGGGACTAGCTATTGTTCCCTTCTTGGATGATTTCAATTAATTAACGGTTATGTCAAGTGATGAAGTAATTTGTCCGTCGTTTGGATTTATATGGCGCTCATAAGCGCGGCTTTCTATTCTCGCTGGAACATCTCCTTTATGTAGTTGGCGGCCTTGAGATATCTTTTTGATCAAGTTGGCATCGTTGACTCCTTTACGAAAAACCGCTATGGCGACCTTGTCAAGAGATGTTCCTTCATGAGATGATTGCAATACCTTCTAGTCGCGAGACTCCAAACGTGTCTGCAACCATGGGACTTCTAGTCACCATGCATATCACGGGTCTTGGTCGCCAACCAGCTGCGAGAAACAATAAGCACAAATCCTAGATAATTTCCTAAACTTTTCCTTAATTCTTCTCCTCTTCTCTTGCTTTCTTTCTATTCTTCTTGCGCTTGATGGCGTTTTCTTGTTTTATGTACGACTTCTGTCATTCAGTAGCACCACGATACTATATTTCTTAAATCGCTCTGGAAATCGCCGCCGTCTCTTCTGAAACTCTTCGTTTTCTTCTTTCTCTCTGAGCGCCTCCCTTTCCTTCGTCTGCGGCTCGTCTTTTATTCTTCGCGTGTGCTTACTCGATGGTCGACTCGGACGCGGCTTACGCCCATCGCGTGTGTGCTCGGCAAACTTGAACCACGACTTCATCCGACTCGTTACCTCTCGTCTGCGGCCCTCGATTGGCGGCCTGCATGTATGCACTCAGAAACTATGGTTTGGGGCCAATGATGCTGGAGGTTCTTGACCACTTTCGATCGCTTATACTTGCGCCGCGACGAAAAAAAACCTCTCCATAAAGCTCTTTAATAAGCCATCAAGTTTCTTTGAGATTGATCTTAAGCATAGCCCTACAGCGGCATAGCTTTCTTTGTTACCGACAATAATTAAAAAGGGGCTCGTCGGGTTGATGGTAGCATAAGAATCACGATGTATCTGACTTGGTCTCCAACATAATACCCTAGTCGTGCTCATTAAATTGGCTGTAATTATTTCTTGATGATGTTCTCTGTGTTTTTCCTCGTGGTGGGTTATATTAGGCGGTTACAAGTGTTCGGATCGAGGTGGAGACTATATCTCTTTCTATCAGTTATACATGATAGCGGCTAGGATTACAATTGTATCCTCCTAAGCGGGTTGGTTTCCATCTTGAGGTTTCCTTATTGCGCATGGCGGCTTGCCTCTGAGCAATACCCATCTTCATGTAGTCGGCTGGCCCATCAGAAAAATGGATCAAAAGCAGAATGATAAGTGATGGGCCCAAACATTATTGATAGTTAAATAGTATTGACTATATAGTTGGTAGAATTTTTGCGTTATATGTTTTAGTCTATGGAGAATCGGTTGTTTTTTAACAAAATATCATTTAAATGTTTAGCCTTGATTTAGATACAATGGGTATATTTTGGTTGCTTTTGTGCTTTAGTACTATTTTATCAAGGATGTACTCAATTTTCTAGATATTGAATGAGAACATTATTCTTCTCCACAAGACCTTTTTACATCCATTATATACTAGTTTTACACAAAATAAATTATCTAAAAAATAAAGTGATTTGTAGATTAGCCATCTATCAAATGACATTTTGTAAGAGTTTTCTTTGGAGACCATTTATGGTTAAAGCTTTGAATAGATTTGCATGAGCGAAGATCGACCCGGTTAGATGCTAGATGGTAGAAAGTAGGTCATTATGGAAACACTAGACAGCATTCAAAGAAGTAGTCTTGGATCTCGAGTCTTTGGAGATAAAATATGATGATGAAGATTTGGGTCTGGTTCTTTTATTTTTGCTACCTAGTTCTTACTCTATGTTTGGAGATAACATTCTATATAGCAATGATACTCTTACACTTAATGAAGTCTATGAGGCAATGTGTGCGAAGGAAAAATGAAACTCATGGTTTTGAGCTAAAGTTCAAGTTGACATAAGATCTGATTGTCCATGGTAGATAACAAAAGAGTAGTTCAAATAGTGATACAAGAGGCAAAAGCTTGAGAAGAAATTACAAAGGCAGATCGAAATCTGGAGGAAGGTACAAGTCATCCAAGCATTGCAAGAAAGATGGATACAACATATCTGAGTGCTGGTGGTAAAAAAAGGATAAAAGAAATAACAATTCTATGAATGATCAATAAGATGATGAAGCCAAAGCCACTATTGTTACCAAAGAAGATTTTGATAGTGATATTCTCGCTGCCTTTTCTAGTGATTCCAAAGCTGGCGATGACTATATTCTTGGTATATGTGTTTGGGGCATATAAATGAAATTTCATGATGGAGTTATACAAAAGAGGATTTATTGATGGTCAAAGCATTGACAAGTGGAAGTTTTGTGAACACTTTGTCTTCGGCAAGCAATAAATGGTGAAATTCAGCACTACAACTCTACAAAAGGCACATTAGAATATGTTCACTTTGATTTATAGGGGCATTCCTACATTATGTCACTTGAAGGTGTTAGCTGCATATTGACTTTGTTCTTGGTGATAGTACTACACTAGTGTTCTTCCAAGATCTTAGCTAGAAAACGGGACGACTCGAAACTTCGTAGCTGGTGGGAATAGTAGAGGATACCCTTCCATGAGCTCCCACACATCTGTGCTCGATGCATCTCGGCAGGTGTCTTGAGCTAAAACATAATAGATCAAATAGTCGAATGATCATGATAGCCCCAAAAACTATTGATAGTTAGCAATAGTATCAATTATAGCACTAGTAGAATCTTGCGATGACCGTTTTAGTGAGTGTCTACGGAGAATCCGAATGGTTTTTTTTCTAAATATCAATTAAATGTTTGGCCTTCAGATTTACATCTAATGGATGACATCAATTTGGCTCCTCTCCTCCTATTTGAGTACTATTTTATCAAGGAGCACTCCATTTTCTAGGCATTATGAACTTTTTGCATTAATTATATACTAGTTTTACATAAATTAAATGTAACATCCTAATTTTTATCTTATAGATTTTTTTTTCTTTTCCTATTTTTGAGATTTTTTGTAATTTATTTGAATTATTTGGAATTTATTTTAACCAAGCCTTTTGTTAAAGTCTATTTAAAAAATAGAAAAGTTTAAATAAATTTTGGTTGAAAATACTTTATTTGAGTTCCAAATACCCTAAAATATTTTCTAGAAATTTTCTAGAATTTTTAGATATTTTGCCTATTTTATTCGGCTATGTTTAATTTGTAGAATTATTTTAAATAGAAAAAACTTAGAAAATTTCCTAAAGCTAATTGGGCCAAAACCCAATAGGCCCAGCCTAGAATCATCCTATGTCTTAGCCCAAGTTAGCCTACTCTGCATAAAACCCTAGCCGCTTGGATCAATGACTGTCAGATCTTGATCCAATGCATAAGATTGAACCGCGTAGCGTTCATGCGTTAGTCATCGGATCGTCGCCACGTGGACACTTTGGATTGAGCCATGTCACCATTGCCATGTCCTAACTAGACTCCATCGCCACCGCTACGGTTGTTGCATCAGATTCGAACGTCGAGGCGGCTATTTAATGTGTCGCCTTGTGCATCGTGTAGCCCACCTCACACCGCCTCTTTTGTCCTAGCTAACCGAGCCTACGCCACCATTAATTTTTGTCAAATTCAGCCACCGTTGAGCCCCGTCCACCCAGTTTGAGCTTGGATTCGAAATCCACGCACTAAGAGGCTCCAGATCCGTGAAGACCCAAAGCCACTCCGTCGAGTTTTTGTCGTAGCCGTGGTCATTGTCATCATCTCTGGTAAATATTTGTCGACGATCGGGATGCATAACGCAAGAAATGAGATGAAATTCGGTATGATCTGGGACTCATTGCGCTTTGCTCGAGCGGAGGAAAAGAGTAGATGAGGTGATGGTCGAAACAAAGCGACAACGGCGTGAGATCGAGATTTATCTTGGTTCGAGACCTGTGGAGGTAATAGCTCTACTCGATGCGCCTTCCGCGGTTTTTTAGCTATTTACGAGTACAAGGGTGTGTTCTGACTCAAGTTCAACAATGGCGATGTCAAAGCTCGAGCTATGGCGTGTTGTGTGTTGTCTTAAATGCATCTCGAAAAACTGCGCATCCTTGGTCTTTATACCTCCTCTGCGCATAATGGACGGGAGAGATTCGGGAAGTAGCCTTCATGCGCGTTGTGGGCAGGCGATAACGCTCCGAACTTGTTGCGTGCACTGCTCTGCCCCGACCGCGCCTCGCCGGTCAAATGCGATCCGAAATCGAGGATGGACTCGGCTCGAACAAGAACCCTTCGAGCTCGAGTTGGCGAAACGTGCTCGAGTCAGCGCTCTAGGTCGGCGCCTTAGCGCGCACCAGTCGTGGCGGGGGCCACGAGCAGGATCCGTTGACCGTCTTGCCGGCGGTCAAGGATTCGATCCTCGTCGGCTAGCCCCGAGGCTTAAGGTCGTGGCAGCAGGCCAACCTTGAGTCTCTGATCGGGACGATTCGCGAAATTCTCTTGAGGTCGAGTCGAGGCGGAAAGCGTAGCGCCGAGCCTTGATGATCGACACTGGCGCCTCTTGATCTCGGAAGCCCGATGCGGATCTGAACTATTGGCGGACACCGCCATATCTCAAACCGCGCCACGGCCTTAATGCGCTGTCAAATCGTGGTGGCGCGTCCTTGGCGCGCATGATGCGGATCCGGCGATGGTGCGGCTTATAAACTCAAAACTGCGGCGACTCTTGAGAACTTCTCGACCAGCGCCCTTACGTCTTCCAAGCCTCTCGCCCAAGCAAAAACCTTCCTCCCCGCCCTTGATCGAAATCGCCGTGATCGCCATGGCCAAGCTAGGGAGGAGCACATTATCGCATTCAAGGATGAAGGAACTTCGAAGACCACAGGATTGCTCGACCCATTCACATGGCGGTGCCGAACAGAGGCCAGGAGCCAACACCCGGGGACAACGAAATCGTGCACTTGCAGGCACTCGTCCTCTTGACTGCGGACCCGGAGAGCGAGTTCCTCTCCGTGGTCCTCACCGATTCTTGAATCGAGCTCATAAACCTAGTCTTAGAACTCCATTCTTACACTTGCCATCTTCTCCCACATGCGAGGGTTCCTAGGAATCCTTCCCAATCCTCGCTTTTCTTTGGTACTTGACCTCTTCCGCTCTGGGAAGGACCACGTGGTCATTGCCTCTATTTTGGCAATGACGGGGCTCAAGTGGTCCTTCCCAAGATCAAGCTTCGGGAATCCCTCGGGCCATGGTCGGCGGTGGTTCTACGAAGAAAGGGGCTCGGCACTTGGCTGTCGTCGAGAAAGCCGTCGGTGGGAAGAAGACCCCAGATGTAGGGCGATCGAGGCAGCGAAGAAGCCATCGCCGCCATTCATCTTTCTGCGCGGCCTGCCTCACCGGCGAGCAATCGCCGTCGACTTCTGTGGAATCGGGTGTCCCCCTGCGGGCGGGCCTTTTAGTTCTCGAGATCGGGGGCGCCTCGACTTCGACGCGAGACGCGTCCGTAAGCATCCTGCCTCGTGGCCTTGCTTGGAGTGCGGCCCTCGACCTCTTTTTGAAGGGCATTTCCCTTTGCGGCGTCGTTGGAGTCTTGGGTTGCCGCCGGGATGAGCGAGATGTTAGGGAAGCGGCGCAACTACTCCATGGGCGGCGGCGTCCGAAGCGTACTCGTCGGCGAGGTAAGCCATCGACCAATGGCTCGACTGGTGACCACAGGGGCCTTCACGATCCCGAGCTCGCGGGACCACGGGAGGCTGCTTGACACGGCGGCGGATGCTCCCCTTGCCGGGATGGGCAAAAGCAAAAAGGAAGAAGACCCTCCCGTGGCGCGGACCGCCCGGGGCGAAAAACCCATGTCGAGTGGGGTGACGCGCCATAGTAAGGATCCGCTGTCGAGCCCCAGAGCCCGTGCTAGTGTGCCTTCTTTGGTTTGGCGTGTTCTCCTTTTTGCGGCCAGATGAGGCGCCTTGTGACGCCACTAGGACCTCAAGCCCTCTCGGCCGGGTCCTCAAGCTCGAACCCGTCGCGATGGGCGATGTGGTGCCGACCACGAGCTCAAGACCCTCGACCCCGAGGGCCAGCATAGCGAAGTGCCCCACCGACCTCGGGGCATCGAGACCTTCGTCGACCCTCAACGATGCGGAGGCTGGCGACCGAGGTAAACTCTTGGGTTTCTGGACTACACAATCTCCTCCGCTTCTCTGGCTTAGCGTATGTCTTCCATCGCAGACTTTGAGCACCCGAGCTCGAAACTTGCCGTTTGACGATGGTGTTGTCGAGGCAGTCCGAGTCAGAGGAGGACACCTTTGAATTGGTCATGCCGCCCTTGCATGTGCGGACTCCATTAGAACGCCGAGCCTAGTTCGGTCGGCGAGTTCGACCAAGACCTCGGCGACAGACGAGAAGAGCCCGACCCACGACAGTATGAACTTTGACACGGTGAGACCCACGGCGAAGGCTGCCGTCGTCGACCTCCCGAGGCCTCGCGAGGACACCTAGAGCCGTGGCGCGCGCGGCGATACCAGCTCCCAGGCCACGGTCGCTCCGGCGCCGAGGCCGCGATTCCCCTACCGCCGAAGGTGATCTGGCCGTAAAGCTCCGCAGACACTTGAGCCAGTGCGTCGGTCTTGAAGCCATGACATCGAACCCGCGAGTGAGAGTCTTGCATGGCGGATCGGCCGCCGTCCTTAGGCCGGGAGGCAGCGGGACCGGTATGAAAGGCTGGGACTAATCTTGCCATGAGCCCCGACAATGGTGAACCCTCCGGAGAACAGCAGATGACAGTGCCGCCCGGGCGAAACTCAAGATCTGGCCCAGCGCGCCAGTGATGGTGAGTCGACCTCGACAACTGGCCTGGCCAATGCGGCAAGGAGATCCTCGTGATCGTATTGATGACCACGAGAATTCACCCGCAGCGCTGGAGGCCATCTCCGCGAGTGAGGATCCCCACTCATGCCTGCAATCGTTAGGTCGATTTTCTCGTCGAGTTTCTTCTGGGGCCCCTCCTTGTCCTCTTAAAGCGATCGGCAGCGTCACAGGGGTTGCAAGGCCTCCACGAGCATCTTGCGGCGTGCTCGGGGGCTCTTGAATGTTGTGGAGAGCGGGAGGTGGAAGCGCGCCAAGCTCTGTCACGACCATCGAGGTCGACCAGCGAGCTCGGCGGGTGAACAAGGAGCTCGGCGACCTTCGTCAAGCGATGGTGGCGCGAGGAGGTGGCTCACGTGGCCAGCTCGAGCAAACCGGGCTTCGGCGCGAGTTAAACTTCAAGGCCGTAAGCGAGAAACGGACTCGGGCGACCAAAGGCACTCGGGCGCTTGAGCGCCAAGGCGTGCCAAGGTGAGTCATTTAGGAGGAGGCCTGCCGTGGAGGTCGAGCATTGGAGAAAGTGCTCGAGGCTCGGCGACTTCCTCGGCCAAAGCGCTTCGCAGCATGCCAAGGTCGAGTCTTTGGAGAAATTGCTTGAGGCGGCGTCTTCCTCGGCCAAGGCACTTGCGACAAGCAGCGCCAAGGTCGAGGCATTGGAGAAGGCATTGGCTTGGCGGCAAGTGTCATCCTCGGCGAGGCGTCCCATTGGAGGCCAAAATCGCGGAGCTGGAGGAGAACCTCGGGCGCGCTAGTAAAGCGGCGAAAAATGCCCTGGGCCAACTCCAAGACGAGCGTCGCTAAGCCGTGGACACCGCCAAGAAGTCCTCGATCAGAAGTGAACTCTCGACCTTGCGGGCTAAGGTTTAGAGCTCGAGCAGAAAGCTTCGCCTGAGAATGGCGGACTTGTAACTTTATCCGTATGTTGTCTGTAAAAATGCTTGGAAACATTATGATGAAGCTATGTCACTTTTGGGTAAAAAGGTCTTGTCCGTTTTGAAATTCATCGCGAGGGCGTTTGGGTTCGCCTTTATCTCCCTTGCTCCTGCTAGTAGGTTGTCTGATGGTAGTATCGCCACTCTCCGGCCCCATTGGGTCGAGGTCGAGGCATGGCCTTGGGCGCCAAGATTTGCACGCCAGAAACATGACTGTAGAGTGGAAGAAAAATCGCGGGGGACATAGTCGTGATGGAAGCGAGATCGATAGAGAGCGGTTTATACTGGACTAACATTGAATCACGGCCATGACCGTGCGCCTTGCTCCACGATCAAAGTGGCGAAGCTCTTAGTCGGGCCGAGCACGGAGAGAGCTAGATTGCGAAGAGTTAAACTACATCTTAGCTTGCCCTGAGGAGAGGCGTCGAGCTCATGATGCTTTAGGCCAGAGGAAATGTCTGCGGCGCCGCGAAGGTCGTGAAGGAAGGAGTCCGGACAAAAGAACCGTCTGAAACACAAGTGGCGTGAGACATAAGAAGCGAGAATAAAAAAACGACTTTATTGAAATTCAAGGTATAGAGGTTACACATAAAACTTTGGTGATCTATGTTCCACGAGCTAGAGAGCTCTCTGCCATCGGGCATCGCTAGCCGTAAAGCCCGTCGATCTGTTGAAACGACTCTATAGGGGCCCTCCGTGGGGATAACTTGTTGGTCTTTGGGCCGAGCCACGAATCCGCCTCGGGGCTAGGACCCCAATAAGGAGCTTCCTAGGTCGTCTGCGCAGGGCGCATGTCTGCGAAGAGCTTGCGGGTAGTCGTTGATCGTGGCGATGCCACGGCATCTTACTTCTTCTGTGAGGGTAAGGTCGAGACCGCTTCGTGCTCGAAGTCGACTTGAGTCGACCAAGCTAACTCTGGCGAGCCAGCGTAACCTCGGGAGGCGGGGCGGCCGATGCGAACACGGTTTGGAAGGTGTGGACCTGTGGCCCGGCTTGTCGTGGTATGAATAGACCATAGGGCGGTGGGAAGTTCGTCCACCGAGGTCTTCTTAGTAGCGTTCGAGCTCATCCGTAACTTCGCTTCTTGGCATACTGGGCGATTTGCGGTTGGCGGCGTTCATTGCTCCGTTGCTCGGGGGTGAGCCACGAAGCGAAGCATATTTTGATGCGAGTTCTCGCAAAACTCCTAGAACAACTCCTTTAAAGGCGAGTTCCGTTGTCGGTGATAATCTTGCGGAACCGTGCACGGTGACCACGAACAAGCGGAAAAAAGCGAGCGATCGCTCGGCGGTGATGGTGAGGCTGGTTCGACCGATCCACTTGGTGAAGGTGTCGATGGCCCGACGAGAACTTCTTCCCCGACCGCTTTGTGGAAAAGGTCAGGATGTCGGCCCAGTCGAGAAAAGGCCAGCGGCGGAATAGTGCGAAGGCGTGGGCGGTGGTGTGTCTTCTGGCGTAGAAGCGGCATGCCGGCAAGTGCGAGACGATATCACGAACATTACGAAGCGCCGTCGACGGTGGTACCCATGCGGAAGGCCTTGCCAACCATCGTCTGTATGAAGAGTGTGCTCCTGAGAGCTGAGTGAATGTCGTTTAATAGGTACTTACCCTCCTCTGCGAAATACACAAAGTCGGGGCAGGAGGCGTTCCGCTTTGTAGAGCATGCCGTTCACGAGTGTGTACAAGCTCGCCGTCGCTTGATCCTGCTCCTCTCGGCGGTCGGGTGTGAGTCGCCTGCTGAGAAATCGTGGATGGGCTCGGCCGGGAGGGATCTGGTCGACCACAAGCGAGCATGTCCTCGATCGGAGATCAATGGGGCCGCCAGCGTCTCGAGGATAGCGTCGGGGAATGTAAATCGTCGGAAGAGCGAGCTTGGAGAGGAAGTCCGTGGAGTTATCCCTTTGAGGATGTGCTTGAGCTCAAGTTACGGAACCACTTCTCCATCTTGCGCACCTCGGCGAGTACTTTGCCATTGAGTCCCAGAGCATTGGTAATCCTTGTTGGCCCGGTTGATGTGGTGGGAGTCGCCCTTCACGACCAGTAGGCGCATGCCTAATGCCTTGCAAGCTCGCAAGCCCGCGGGAGGGCTTCATACTCTGCCACATTGTTGGTTCTTTGGAAACCCGAAACGAACCACGTACCTCAACTGGTCACCGCGCGGGGTGAGGACAATGATCCCAACCCCCGAGCGCTTGAAGGACCTTAAGCCGTCGAAGAACATGACCCAAGGCTTCTCCTCCTCGACCTGAAGCTCGGGAGGCGGGCTGCGGCGTCTGCTCGACCACGAAGTCGGCGAGCACTTGCGACTTTATGGCCGTCCAGGACCCACGACACAGACGTCGAGCGCCGCAAGCTCCATGGCCCATTGGCGATTCGCGCCACCCTCTGGGTTCCTCGAAATGTCCCAGCGGAAAGTTGCTCGGAACAACTTCGATGTCTTTGGAAGTAGTCTGGGAGCTTCTTGTGAAACCATGAGGAGAGCATACAACAACCACGTACTGCGGGTAGCGCTCCTTGAGCCGTGCAAAACCTCCTGGCGTAGTAGATCGGGTCTTCTTGTGCCCCGCTCGACCACCGGGGACAGCTTGGCGGCTTTGGGTGGTGGCAGCGTGGTAGAGCGACAACCTTCGCGGGTTCTTGGTCGTGGGAGGCGGGGATGGCGGTATACCTTCACTCGTCGAAGGACATTGCGCCTCTGGAGTCCACTCGAAGCCCGTGCTTCGCGAGGTTGAAAAAGCGAGGCCCACTTCGCCGAGCCTCGAGATGAACTTCTTGAGGCGGCCATGCGGCGGTGAGGCTCTGCACTGCTTGATCAAGGTCGGGCGCCATCTTCTCGATCGTCTCGATCTTCTCGGTTGGACCGACCCAGAGCCCCGATCATGTGGCCGAGCACCTTCCCGAGCCTTGCGCGAACACACACTTCTCGGGGTTGAGCTTGATCTTGTGCTGTTCGGGTTGGCGAAGGTTTCCTCGAGTCGCGAATGTGGTCACCCTCGGAGGGCTCTTGGCGATGATGTCGTCCACGTAGACCTCAAGGTTCGCTTGATCTGTGGTTGAGCGTCTTGGTCATCGAATATTTGGGCGTGGCCCTCGCATTGCACATACCAAGCGACATGGTGCATATAGCAATAGGTGCGAGCAGCGTGGTGAAGGTTTGTCTTGCTCTAAATCGTCAACCGCCTTGACTTGATCTGGTGGTATCGTAAGCGTCAAAAAGCTCGGCATTTTGGCGTTAGCGGTGGAGTCGATGATCCAGTCGATCTTGTGAAGAGGAAGTTGTCCTTTAGGTGGCGAGTTCAACCCGTATGGTCGGCGCACATTCTCCACTTTCGCCCTTCTTACGGGCGATGGCCGGGTTGGCGACCACTCGAGTGGTCGATCTCGCGGATGAATCCGGCCTTCAAGAGCTTATCGAGGTTCTCACGATGATCGCAACCTTCTCTAGGGAAGCGGCGCGCCTTCAGCGCCTGGTCGAGTCGGATCTCACACGCAACTTGTGCTCGATCACCTCCCTCGGGGCCGGGCATGTCCGCGGGCTCCCAGCGAAGACACCCTTGTTGGCGCGGAGGAAGGTGGCGAGCTCGAGTTCTATTGGAACTCGGCTCGGTCGAGGCGTGGATGCACTGGTCGTGTCGCCCTCCTCGGCGGCACGACCTTTGTTGCTGGCCAGGCTGGATCGCCGCCCTTCTTGGGCGTTCTTCTCCGTCACCTCCGGGCCTCATGGGCAGCAAACTAACAGAGCCAAGGCCTTGGTCTCCACGGCCGTCTGCGCCCTGCCTGGAGTCACCCGTCTGGTGATGATGCCGTTGAGGGCCAGCGACTTCATACATCGATGGCCATAATGGTTGGCGCCATAAACTTGACGAGGCGGGCCGCCCGAGGATGGCGTTATGCGGGAGGTCGCCCTCGACCACCTCGAAGGTGATCATTTCGGTCTGCGGAAGTTGTTCGAGTCGCCGAAGGTAGCAAGCAAGACCACGCGCGGGATGGTCGAGCTTTGGTGCGATCGAAGAAGGGTATGGCGATGCTCTTGACCTTCGGCCAGGAATCGCATCGGTCAAGCGCTTACGCTTGCGGCAAGTTAAGAGAGCTACTTGCGTCGACCATGGCCTTGCGCGCGCGGTATTGGCGATGGTCGGGAGTTCGACCAAGCGGTCTTGAGTCCGGGCCATACACAGGAGGCGTCCTCTGGAGAAAGCGATGGTGGCTCCGGCCCATTTGCATGGGTGCTCGGCGGGCTTCGGTGGCGACACAGTAGATAGTCGGCGGCGGCCTTGACCTCACGCTGGGCGAGTAAGCCGCGAGCCGCGAAGATGGCGTTAATCCGGCGCTTCGCCTGCTGGAACTCCAAGTCGAGTCGTCATGCTCGCGCGCGGCGTTCACCTGTCTAGTTGGCCATCATCCTTCGGAACATGGGCATTTCGCCTCGCCCATCATAGAAGGCCTCTAGCTTGCTTTGCCAAGCCTGCAGTCCCGCGAGATCGTGGCCGGCGCCCTATGAAATAAACAAACTTTGCTTCATCATATCCGGCGCCCTCGGCCTTGCGACCGGCGTCGGCCAGGGGAGCCAGTCATCGGCCCTCTGCTTGGGGCTGGTTCTGCGCTGGCGGTCGGTCGCCTGGCGAGGCTTGGAGCCCTCCAGGCCGATCTCGGACCTCAAGGACCTCATGGCCATCCATCACTTGAAGCGATCACCGCGGCGGACCTCCGCCGCCCTGCGATCACGCTTAGCTTCTTAGTGGTGGTGCGTGGTGGCGCCCTGAGTTGGATGGGCGGCCTCTGTTTGGTTTAGACCAAGCTTACCTTGAGTCGTAGTAAGCGTTTCAGTGAGACGGCGTCGTCTGCGTCCACGTCTTGCGCTCCGCCATGCGGAAAAAGCTTGTTATTGCCGAGCCTCGTGGTGATCTCGGATCTTGATAAAGCGCCGTCGTGGGCCTTGAACTTAAAGCTTTGATGATAGCCGTCGGAGATGCTCGAATCGGGTTCCTTGTGCGGATGAATCACCGCACAAAATCGCCTAATGATTCGTTCTTACTGGATGACCACGATCGGGTCCTTCTCCTCCCGGGCGCTCATAACAACTCACGAAAGTTGGGCGAAGGCGTTCTGGATTGGCGCCACGACACGAAGGAACCGGGCTTATGGTTAAAAAGCCAAGTTAAGCGCAGCACCGTCCGGGGCGGTCGGAGGTAATTAGCCATGACGAGCTCGTCACCCCGGCCGTCAAGATGGCGGTCGAGTAGATAGACAAAATTCATCGGGGTTCTTGGTCCCGTCAAAACATTCGATCGTAGCGGGTTTGAGCAAAAATGCCCACCGCCTTGCGGCGGCCGTCGAATCGCCATGCATACGTAATGGCGGGACAGTCTTGGCGCGGGTGTGGTCATCACCGACAAGGTCCCTGCTTCTGCCGGATTGGTCGAGGCTGCCGCGTGGCCGACCTTTAGTGGGAAACGACCACGGCGCGAACGCGAATCGCTGGAGAATGCATAAGCAGTCTGGACCTGCGGGCGCTGGGCGATTTATCTGGGAGAGGTCCGCGGACTTCTTGCCGGTCGACTTCGGAGTTTGTGCGGCTTGGCTCGGGCTGGCCCTACTTGGTGCGGTGCCGCGGGGCGGCAGCGTCGCGTCAAAGCCTCATCCGAGCCCGCTTGCTCGGGGCTAGCTCTCTGCGAGGCGTCCGAAGCGGGTCTTGTGGCGGCGGCCGCGGCGTGTTGTCATCACTTTTACGGGAGCGTGTCCCAGTGCGACCGGTCTTTGCGGAGTGCGACCTCGGTCGCGGCCGTCGAGCTCTTCGGCGGGCTCGGCCAAAACTCGACTTTGCCCTATCGGGGTCGACCATGACCAGGCGATAAGCGGGCGCTCCCGTGAGTGGGAGCTGGGCGGCCCAGAGGGCGTCTTGGCCCTCTCTGGGCTTCCGCCGGAGGTGGTTATAAGCTTGTTAATGGCGACATGCACCATCCGTGGCGTCTTCGAGGTTTGCGGATCACGGTCATCGCATTTCCTTCGAGTCTTGACCGTCGCCATCGAGCGTGATGCTCTGGCGGCGGCGAAAGCAGCGAGGACACGGTCGGAGTCCGTGCGAATCCGCGCGAAAAGTCCATCAACCAAGTCGCCATGCTCTTGGGACCTTGATGTCGTTCTGCGAAAGCGAAGCAATCGGGCCCCGATGGGCGCCCGGTATCGGCGATCGGGATCGCCAACGCAAGAAATGAGATGGGGGTCGGTATGATCACGGGACCCAAGCTGCGCTTTGCTCGAGCGGAGGAAAAGAGTAGAGCGAGTGATGGTGAAGCAAAGCGACAACGGCGTGAGGCAAAGATTTATCTTGGTTCGAGCCCTGTGGAGGTAATAGCTCTACTCGATCGCCTTTCGGTTTTTTTCTTAGCTATTTCTAAGTACAAGGGTGTGTTCTGACTCAAGTTCAACAATGGCGATGTCTAAGCTCGAGCTATGGCGTGTTGTGTGTTGTCTTAAATGCATCTCGAAAAACTGCGCATCCTTGGTCTTTATACCTCCTCTGCATAGCAGACGGGAGAGATTCAGAAGTAGGCCTTCATACGTTGAGGCCGCGATAACCGCTCGAACTTGTTGCGCTGCTTTTGCTCACCTTACGCGCCTTGGGCAACCGCGGTCAAATGCGATCCGAAATCGAGGATGGACTCTGACTCGAACAAGGACCCTTGCCGAGCTCGAGTGGGCGGGGCGTGCTTTCGGGTCAGCCAGGCGCTCTAGGTCGGCGCCTTAGCGCGCCACCAGTCGTGGCAGGGACCACCCGAACTTAGGGGATCCGTTGACCGTCTTGGCCGGCGGTCAAGGATTCGATCCTCGTCGAGCACCATCGTCGAGTTTGCCATTGACCTTCACAATCAATCCCAGTCGCTAGATCCGTAGTTTTCGCTATAGATCACGCCGCGTGTCACCATCTTGCTTCGCCGTCGCTTGGGTAGCCGTAGCCGTCTGATTTGGTAGGGACTATCATGATTGCGTCATGTGTCCTCCTTGTCATCACCGCCGACCATAGCAGTGCTCCATTGTTGGATCTAGCCTGAACGATCTTGATTGTGCCGCTTGTCACAACCATAGTTTGTCGCACGTCGCTGCTAGCGTCAGCCTCATGACGTCACTAGTGACGTGGTGCACAAAAGCTGAGGCACCATGGACCGAGTCTACCATGGTCGCCTACTATTCTGTGGACTGGGTTTATGGACTGCAGGCCCACTAGTCAGTCTATTAGGTTTTATTTTAGATTTATTTTAATTTAGTAAATAGTATCGCTGACATTAGTATGATGTCATAATTAGATTTTACCATAGAAAAATAATTCAGGTGGAATCAAAAATAGCCGTGACGTCAGCGTACGTCATAAACCAAAATTTTTAGTAGAAAATTAATTCAGTAAAATAGGATCTATTCCTTTTCTTTTATTTTAAATTTTAGAAAGCCCGTTTTACCCCATAAGAGCTGTGATTGAGGAGATTTCAGTTCCTAAAAATTTGTAAAATTAATCTATATTTAATGGTGAATTTTATTTTATTTTTGGAGTTGAGGATGTTCTCTATTTTATATTTATTACTTTGTTTAAGCATATACGTTAAAGTACCTGAGATGTTCGTGAGTGAGGAGCCAACATAAGAGCAAGGTCTAGAATAGAAATGAGTGCTTTTTGAAGGCAAGTTGTATTTGATTATGTTGAGCCTATGTGTAACGTCCCGAAACTTGGCCCAATTTGAATTTTGGAGTTATTTAAAATTTTTGTGAATTAATCAACCTTTATTTGCATTTAATTGAATTTATCTGAATTTTTGGGAATTTATTGGATTTAATTAAAATTTATTTGAAATATCCTTCTCTTGATTAACTAATATCAGAAAAGGTAATTATCAAAAATTAATGGAAATATTTTATTTAGGCTCAAAATGCTTTAAAATATTTTTTAGAATTTTTCTAGAATTTTTCGAGTATTTTTAGAGCTCCAAATAAATGCTTTGATTCTTTGGAATTATTTTTATTGTTAAAAACCGGATTAAGGCTAGCTACGGTGTTGGTAGGCCCAACAACTGCTCTCGCCGAGAAAACCCTAACGCCGCCCATCCCTTGGTCGGATCTTGATCAGACGGATCGCTCAGCATCTGCGTTCGCGAATCAATTTTCAATCGCCACCGTGGGATCGCGATCTAGCGGTCTGACGTGACCCTGCACCGATCTCGGGGGCGCTTGTATGCACCTGCCGACTCTTGTTACGCATGAGGATTGTGTCGGGATTGCGTGCGTTCTGGCGTGTCCGGCGGTGAAGTTGACCCGTGCTCGGCCTCCACTCACTTCGGTTTACCACTTCCTCGTGCTCTGCCATCCTCCGTGGCGCTAGAGCTTCGTAGTAGTAGCCACTCCTCGCCACGGTTTTCTCGCTTTCACGCCGTCGATCGTCGCCCTCTGTCGCCGTCAAGACCCTCACCAAGTTCAAGGCCAAAGGCGCATCCATTGAGTTACTTCTTGGCGGAGAAGCAGGAATCGCTCAGAACAACTTCATCTTCCCCAAGTCCGGCGACCAGCGCCACCGTTTCTTCTTCGTCGCGCCTCGCGTGCAACCTCAACCATGGGATTCGCCGGACGCTCGAGGTAAAGCCACATTTTCCTTTTAAATTACAGACGAAGCGGTATTAGTAGATCTCGGTTGTTGAATCCTCATCGTGTAGTCTGAGAAGCCCACGTAGGCTAGAGAATAGTAAACTTCATTTGAGTAGCATGGCCGTCGATTCTCATCGAGCAGACGAGGTTGCTCCACGTCTCTCCCGTAGAGTTGAGTTGCGGATGCCGGTGGATCTCATTGTTGGTAGTGTCGTGCGGCCTGGAATGGCCACGTAAGCGAGAATAGGGAATCGCTCGGGTACCTGCCGTTGGATCCACATCCGGCCGTCTTTGGTGCGCTTTCGTGTAACCCTTGCATTGTTTGTTGAAGGCCGTTAGATCACGAATATGCGGTCAAGATTAAGCCACGTAGGCTTCGTAGCAGTGTATCGCTCGGGAAGCAGCAGTCGTAGGATCTTCATCCGACGGTAGGCGTGCGTCCATGTAGCCTCGGGTCGGTGCGGTTGTAGATGGCCATCGGATCCCTGATGGAGGGCCAAGATCGCGCCGCGTGTCAGCTTCCGGTTGGGCCGAAACCTTTATTCGGTTGGGGCCCACTTGTCGGTCTGCGAGACCCTCGGGAGTGCTAACGTCGGCATAGCGTCATCCGGACCGTGTCGATGGCGAGAGTGGCGTGGCTCACTCTGGTGCTGACCGTGTCGCCAGTGGAAATTAACGGATTTTCAGCAGGAAAATAAATAGAATAATTCGATTATTTTCTTTATTGAATTTGAAAAACTTGTAATTGCCATAACTTTTGCATTTTAACTTTCGGTTTGGGTGATTCCAGTGCCCAAAATTTGTAAAAATGTAAACTATTTAATAGTGATTTTTATTTTATTTTTAGTGATGGTCTTGCTCTCTGTATCATGTATTTATTGTGTGTTTGCTTGATGCGAAGACTCAGGGTTCTTAGGAAGTCGCCGAGAGAGAATTCGAAGACCGTCAGATCTCGAACCAGGACCAAGCGCTTTTCGAAGGCAAGTCATGCTTTGACCATATTGCCCTAGATTTTAAAATGTATTTGATTCAATTTATGCATGCTATATTAATTAAAAATTATATTGCTTATTATGGGAAAGGTAGCTAAAATACCATTTTGATTATGCCACCTTGTTAATGTCATTGTATGCCCTGAACACCTTGTGACCCTAGAATGTTTAAATTATGTTGGTTGCTATATTAATGCCAACACGGGAGGTTAGACCGTGATTAGTCGCTTAGCCTGCTTGTATGCGTTGAATGTCTTTTAAATAGCAGATCAATACTGACTAAACAATTATGGAATGCATTCAGAAATAATGCGATGATGTCATGAAATGGAATTGAGGGTAGCGACCTGTGTGGTTTTACTCGTGCAATGAAGTGGGCATTGGCATGTGTTGAATAAATGCAAACCCTGGGGTGGGAAATGTTTTGGACCGGGGCAAGTGGCGAGAAGGCTTCGTGCGAGTGGGCTGTGTTGACAGCAGGATGTATGAAAGATTGTGAAGGCCATGTGCCGAGAAGAAAAATGGATGTCTTGCCCAGGACAGTTAAGGACTTAACCTTGCGAGCCTTTGAACTGAGTTTCTCGTACACCCAATTGTCCGGAATGGGACGGACCTAGTTTAGTAGGTCTCTAATATCTTTCCTTTGATACCTCGGGGCGTGATTACACAAAATGTAATCATGTGGGGGCGTACTGTCTTGCGACTTGGTACCCATCTAACAGTGATACTTTGTTCTAAACTTTGGCTCTGTGTGAGGAAGTGTTAGAAAGGCAATCTTGGAGAGGATCAGGCTAAGTGTTAGTCTCAAAAGCTTTGTTGCAATCAATCACACATGTGGTGGGCGTGTATCCTGTGGGTAAAGTGTCTGACCTCTGCAGTGTGTGTAAAATCTATTGAATAGCCGTGTCATGATAATGGACATTGCTCGGGGATTCTGATCAAGGGTTAGATTTTCATAAAAATAAAAATGTGGAATGGATGGTGTGTGCCAAAATTGATGAATCAATCTTGGGCTGTGTGCCAAACTCTTGGACAAGAACTGAGAAATAAACTATTAGTATTATTGTTTTACCGCTTTTTAATCTAATAGGATTACCTGTTCAAAAAAAGTGCCGCTTTATGCAAAATAACCATTAAGCCTTTCCTTGGCATAAGCCATGCATGTAGTAATAAAATTGCATTGTGCATGACTTGTTGAGTATGTTGTATACTCACCCTTGCATCAACAAAACCTCGGAAGAAGAAGCCGTGCGGCTTGGGAGGAGGAGTTCATCGAAGGCGGGAGGATTAAGGGTTGAGCCGCACTTTTCGGTTACTGTGGTTATAGCGGGTTCCTCGTCTTACTTTTGCTTCCGCTAAATAGAACTTGATCTTGTTGTTATTTATCGCCTGCGTGTGAGTTATTATAAGGTGACCATAAGGTCATGTAACTCGATTATATTGTGCTTGAAGTACTTTATTATTAAATTCATTGTGTATGATTGTGGTACTTCAACCTATTTATCTTTATGTGCACTAAGCGTGATCTGGACTAGTGCGAATACCTGAGTGTCGAATCCGTAAATTCGGGGCACGACAGAGGTTGATATCGAGCCATCTTGTTGTAAGACTTAACCCTAGTTAGGTAGCCGTTTAGAAAGGATACAAATTAATTTCTAAAGAATAAAACTTGGGCAAGAATAATCAATGTAATCTCGACTCATCTCTTCTTCCTTACTTCATACCTATCTTTGTATTGTGCTATTACTTTTGTGTTCTTTCAAAATTTTAATCTTGTGCGTTGCTTTGGCGGAATCGGATGGTTCACTCTTTCGGCGGCGTCACGGAGGCTACGTGGCGGAGCTCGGAGGATGCTCCAGTGTTGGGAGGCTTCAGCGTCCTCTCTACAGTCCCGCACTTGGATGGTCAGCGGGATCAACCGCGGATGGGAGGCGACCCTCACTTTGTGCTGCAGAACAGCGCGTGCTAGTCATCGCTCAACTCGCGGTGGCAGAGCCGGCTCTGGCGGGCATACGAGTGTGCGGGTGGCGCTGGCCGGGTTAGCGAGGACTACGGCTACGGTATGGGACACCTTGCCTTCGTGTGCACCGCGCGCGGGAGGACCTCTTCGAGCGCTTGGGTTGGAGGGCAGCCGCCGTCGTGCACTGGCCGTCGTGCACTGGGCGGTTTGCCGCGGCACGGAGAGGAGGTCATGGGCGCCACGACTCGGAGCTTGAGTTGTGTACTGCGTTGGAGAGACCGAGGTTGCCTTCGAGAGACGAAGAAACCGCCGTTGAGAGGATCGCCCGAGCGGAGGAGGCTCTCTCTGACCCACGAGGAGCGGACGCCGTCATGGAGCTCGGCAGCGGCGGCGAGGAGGCCGGAGGAGCAGCGCCCGGCCGGAGGACCAGCGGCCGGTGGTGCCCCAGTACACGATGGGAGGCATGGGGACGGTTGCCCGATGCCGACTCACCCGCCGATGTCACGTGATCGGCGAGCATATCTGGGTTGGCTTGAGGAGTGAGCTTTTGAGTTGTAGAGATCGACTTTGCGTTGACTCACTGTGTTGAGTCGCGTCTTTAATTCGAACTTAGATGTGCGATGTGATGTAATGAACAATTTGATGTGATGTTGTATTTGTTTTGATGGTTGCATAGTCCTAGACTATGTAAGAAACCATATAATTATTATCTATGCTTGAATGTTTAAGGGTTTTAAGTTACACTGTTTCCCTATAAGTGCCTATGCTTGCCTATTCTTTTCCCCTTATCTCTAAACCACGAAGCAATCAGCGAGATGGTGAACACTATAGCAATGAGTAGGAGGCGATGGTTCGCGCCCAAGAGGCGATCGGAAGCGATGCAAACACATGGCGGCACCCTGATCGACATCACGAGAATCTAGGAGCATTTACAGCGGCCTGAGACCCAATTCACGCAGACTATGATGGCAACCGCAACAAATCAACACTCGAGCGATCGCCAACAATCAAGCTAATAACAATGGGCCACATCCTATTCAGTTATTCGAATTTATGAGGGCGCGTCATGAAACATTCTCGAGCAATGCCGATCCACTAGAAGCGGGGCGGTGGTTGAGAACCATCGAAAAAATTGCATATAACGCGATGTGAAGGAAGCGAGAGGGTGCTTTATGCCTCTCACCAGCTTGAGGGAACCGCCGCTGAATGGTGGGAGAACTACTGCGCGTCGCAGGAGAACCCGCAGGAGATTACATGGGAAGAATTCACCATAGCATTTCGTCAATACCATGTGCCGGAGGGTATCATGGAGTTGAAGAAAGGAGGAATTCCGAGCGCTGAAGCAAGGAGGCCAGACAGTGGCTGATTATCTGAATAAATTCACTCAACTAGCACGCTACGCACCAGAAGATGTAGCAACCGATAAGGCCAGACAATCCCGTTTCATGAAGGGACTTAACACTGGTTTACAGGTGGGATTGATTACCCACACTTTCCCCGATTTCCAAGAATTGGTAAACAAGGCACTCATACTGGAAGATAAGCGCAAGGAGCTTGACGATAATCGCAAACGCCGCATGGCCCAGCAAGGAGGACACCATGGTCATCAGAAGCCAAGGATGATACCTCAACAATTCTCTCGATTTCCCCAAGGGAGCAACGTCAGGACACCGTCACCAATGCCAAGACCAGCAGGACAAACCCTCGGACCCGGCCGGGATTGCCAGCAGGCGAAGGAAATCGGTAGATGTCGGGAAAACAGCTGCTACAATTACAGAGGCTGGGCATTTAAGCTAATGTGTGCCCAAAGAAAGGAGGAGTGACCCGATGCGCTTCAACTTAGGGAACACACCGACTAAAACTCTGTCCAAGGAGGAAGCCGAGGACACCCTAAGTGGAGCTACACAAAGCATTCACACGCGGGGATTAATCACATTTCATGAGCGAAGTCGAGAATGCTACGGACGTCGTGCTCGGTAAGTTCCTAGTCAACTCGATTGCCAACTACTGATATTATTTGATTCAAGAGCTTCACATTCGTTCGTTTCTCGAGATTTTACCATGACAAACGATCTGGATATTGTTAACCTTAAAAGTACACTTCTAGTTCAATCACGGATCGAACTCCGTTCTAGGTCGGATGTTACGGTGTTAAGCTAGTAATAAAAGGTAGAGTTCCTAGCGAACCTTATTATATTAGATACCCAAACCACGAGCGTAATCACAGGAATGGATTGGTTGACTAAGCATAAAGTTTGTATTAGGCTATGAGCGAAGAGTTGTGTCTATTGAGAGCCACGATGGTATAAAGGTGGAATTTCAAGCAGCGGCGATTCGAGAAGGTCGAGATGTTAGTAAACAATTTGGAGACCGTCGATTATAAGAGATGTACCGATGGTCGGTGAATACCCGGATGTTTTCACGAGAATTACAGAATGCCACAGACGAGGACATAGAGTTAAGTAATTGGTGAGTACAGAGCAGCACCAATAGCGAAGAGACCATCTGGGATGTCCACAGAAGAGTTGGTAGAAATGAAAAGCAGATTGAGGAGTTATTGGAAAAAGGATTCATTAGGCGAGCTTCGTCACCATGGGGGCGCCGGTTCTATCGTTAAGAAAAGGATGGGAGTTTTTCGGATGTGTGTGGATTATCGCTAAACGAAGTAACAATAAAGAATAAATACCCATTACCCGGATAGATGATCTTTTCAATCAATTAAGAGGAAGCGGGAGTATTCTCCAAGATCGACCTTAGGTCGAGGATACCACCAATTGAAAATCAAGGCGGAGGACATACCCAAGGCGCATTTTCTTCAAGATATGGACATTCTGAGTTCCTTTGTTATGTCATTTGGATTGACGAATCATGACTTACTTTATGAACTTAATGAATAAAGTATTCATGGAATATTTAGATAAATTTGTAGTCGTGTTCATAGGCGATATTACGGTTTACTCAAGGACGGATGAAGAACACGCTCAACATTTGAGATTAGTCTTTGGAAAAGTTAAGGGAAGCAGCGACTATATCACGAAATTCGATAAGTCACGATTTACGGAAGAGTAAGGTAGATTTCTAGGGCATGTAATGACCGCCGAGAATGCAGTGGACCCAAGCAAGGTGGAAGCGTTACTACATTGGGAATCGCCAAAGGCGGTTACCTGATTGAAGTTTTCTTGGGATGGTGGTTATCACCGCCGATTTATAGAAGGATTTTCCACAATTACGAATGAATTACGCAATTGCTTCAGAAAGAGAAGAAATTTGTTTGGGCACCAGATTGTGAGAAGAGTTTTCAAGAACTGAAGAAAAGATTGACATCAGCACCAGTATTAGTTCAACCAGATGTGCACCAGAGTTTTGATATTTACTACGATGCATCACGTCAAGGACTTGGATGCGTATTGATGCAAAATGGGAAGGTAGTAGCCTATGCGTCGAGGCAATTAAGGCCACATGAAGGGAATTACCCGACGCACGATATAGAATTAGCAGCTGTAGTGCATGCCCTGAAGATATGGCGTCACTATCTTATTGGCAATAGATGTGAGGTGTATACGGACCATAAAAGCCTCAAATACATTTTCACCCAATCGACTGAACATGAGATAAAGGAGATGGTTGGGCCGATCAAGGATTACAACATGGGTATCCATTATCATCCCGGCAAGGCCAATGTAGTGGCTGATGCCTTGAGTCGAAAAAGTCATAGTCTAAATATGATAATGGGAGAACGCTAGGAAGAATTGTGCAAGGACCTTCAGAGATTGAAATTGGAAGTTGTTCCGGAAGGATTCGTAGCCGCTTTAGAAGTGAAGCCTATCTTGGAAGATCAGATTAGAGAAGGTCAGAAGAATGATGAAAAGATCGAGAGGATCAAGTCCAAAATGGAGGAAGGCCAAGCGAAGGAATTTAAGATGGATGAGCAAGGCACGTTATGGATGAAGGAGCGCATTTGTGTGCCTAACAAAAAGGAGTTAAAACAGTTAATACTGGAGGAAGCTCACGATTCCAAGTATTCGATACACCCAGGAAGTGCAAAAATGTATCAAGACTTGAAAGAGAGGTTCTGGTGGCCGAATATGAAAAGAGAGGTAGCTGAACACGTAGCACTATGTGATGTGTGCCAGCGAGTCAAGGCTATGCATCGAGACCGGCGGAGATGCTGCAACCACTAAAGATACCAGTGGAAATGGGAAGAAATCGAATGGATTTCATTACGATCGCCAAGGGCAGGAGGTTATGACTCCATATGGGTCATCGTGGATCGATTGACCAAGGTTGCGCACTTCATCTGGGTAAAGACAACCTACTCGGAGATAAGTTGGCGAGCTATACATGGCAAGAATCGTTTGCTTACATGGAGTCTTAGAAGAAGATAGTATCGAGACGAGTACCCAATTTACCTCAAGGTTTTGGGATAAAGCGCATTGACAATGGGCACCGCTTGAACTTGATGCATAATCACCGCATGACGGATGGGCGGTGAAAGAGTCAACGGATATTAGAAGATATGTTGAGAGCACGTGCGATGGCATATACATCGACTTGGGATAAATGTTTGCATTATGCTGAATTTAGTTACAACAACAACTATCGAGGCTAGTCTCGGATGTCACCTTCGAAGTATTGTATGGTCGACCACATGGGGCGCCGTTAAATTGGAATGAGGCCGGTGAGCGTCGTATCTTGGACGGACATACTCCAAGAAGTCGAAGAGCAAATAGCCTTGATCGAGAAAGGTTGAAAATCATGCGATCAAAGGCGAGAAAAATTCTGCGGACAATCGCCCACGAGGATTTGAGCTTTGAACTGAAGATTATGTGTATCTCATAATTCGCCTCTTAAGGAGTCGAGAGGTTTCACAAAAAGGGCAAACTTGCCAAGATATGTGGGACCGTTTAAGATCATAAGTCGTAAGAAGCGAAATCGCCTATCAAGCTGGAGTTACCACAGGTCATTAGCGTACGTACACAATGTCTTTCATGTATCGCAACTCAAGAAATGTCTCAAGTGCACGAGGAGCAAGCATCACTAGAAGAAGTTGAACTACAGGAAGACTTGACTTACAAAGAACAACAGATAAAGATTACGGATCTGATGAGATCGGAAAACCAGGAGCAAGACAACCCATTTTTGCAGAGTTCAGTGGAGCAATCACACAGAAAGTGAAGCCACATGGGAACGGGAGGAAGATCTGAAAAAGGAGTTCCCAAACCTATTCTCTAGTTAAGCTTGAATCTAAAATTGAGATTCTATTAAGGGGGGTAGGTTTGTAACGTCCCGAAACTTGGCCCAATTTGAATTTTGGAGTTATTTAAAATTTTTGTGAATTAATCAACCTTTATTTGCATTTAATTGAATTTATCTGAATTTTTGGGGATTTATTGGATTTAACTAAAATTTATTTGAAATATCCTTCTCTTGATTAACTAATATCAGAAAAGGTAATTATCAAAAATTAATGGAAATATTTTATTTAGGCTCAAAATGCTTTAAAATATTTTCTAGAATTGTTCTGGAATTTTTCGAGTATTTTTAGAGCTCCAAATAAATACTTTGATTTACTGGAATTATTTTTATTGTTAAAACGGATTAAGGCTAGCTACGGTGTTGGGCCGCCCAACATCGTGCTTTCGCATGAGAAAACCCTAACGCCGCCCATCCCCGACCGTCGGATCTTGATCGGACGGATGCGCTCGCGTACCGTTTCGCCGAATCAATTTTCAATCGCCACCGTCGGATCGCGATCGGCGGTCTTGACGTAACCGCCTGATCTCGGGAGGCGCGGCCGCCGCCTTCCGCTCTTGTTGACCACGAGGATTGTGTCGATTTGCATGCGTTCTGAGGCATGTCGGCGGGTGAAGTAAACCCGTGCTCGGCCTCCACTCCGCTTCGGTTGCCACTTCCTCGTGCTCTGCCATCGCCGTCGTGGCCGCGCTAGAGCTTCGCCGTAGTAGCCACACTCCTCATACGGTTTTCTATGCTTTCGCGATCGATAAATAGCCCTCTGTCGCCGTCAAGACCCTCACCAAGTTCACCGAGCCAAGGCGCATCCGCTGGGTTACTTCTTCCGACCGGAGAAGCACGGAATCGCTCCGAACAACTTCATCTTCCCCAAGTCCGGCGACCAACGCCACCGTTTCTTCTTCGTCGCCTCGCGTGCAACCTCAACCGCCGGATTCACATCGGACGCTCGAGGTAAAGCCACGTTTTTCCTTTTAAATTCTGGACGAAGCGGTATTAGTAGATCTCGTGTTGAATCCTCATCGTGTGGTCCTGAGAAGCCCACGTAGGCTAGAGAATAGTAAACTCGCTTGGTAACGGTAGCCATCAGATTCTCATCGAACGGACGAGGTTGCACCACGTCTCTCCCCGTAGAGTTGAGTTGCGGATGCACCGGTGGATCTCGACCGTTGGCTGGTAATCGTGCGGCCCTGGAATGGCCACGTAGGCGTGGGAATAGGGAATCGCTCGGGTACCCTGCACCGTTGGATCCACATCCGACCGTGCTGGTGCGCCTGCGTAGCCGCAGCTGCATTGTTTGTTGAAGGCCGTTAGATCACGAATATGCGGTCAAGATTAAGCCACGTAGGCTTCGTAGCAGTGTATCGCTCGGGAAGCAGCAGTCGTAGGATCTTCATCCGACGGTAGGCGTGCGTCCATGTAGCCTCGGGTCGGTGCGGTTGTAGATGGCCATCGGATCCCTGATGGAGGGCCAAGATCGCGCCGCGTGTCAGCTTCCGGTTGGACCGAGCACTGTTCCGGTGGGGCCCACTTGTCAGTGCGCAGACCCCTCGGGAGTGCTAACGTCAGCATGACGTCATCCGGGCCCACGTGTCAGTGGCCGAGAGTGACGTGGCTCACTCTGGTGCTGACACGTGTCGCCGAGTGGAAATTAACCGGATTTTCAGCAGGAAAATAAATAGAATAATTCGATTATTTTCTTTATTGAATTTCAGAAAACTTGTAATTGCCATAACTTTTGCATTTTAACTCGGATTTGGGTGATTCCAGTGCCCAAAAATTTGTAAAAATGTAAACTATTTAATGGTGATTTTTATTTTATTTTTAGTGATGGTCTTGCTCTCTATATCATGTATTTATTGTGTGTTTGCTTGATGCGAGAAGACTCCGAGTTGCCGGAAGTCGCCGAGAGAGAATTCGAAGACCCGTCGCAGATCTCAGACCAGGACCAACTGCTTTTCGAAGGCAAGTCATGCTTTGACCATATTGCCCCTAGATTTTAAAATGTATTTCGATTCAATTTATGCATGCTATATTAATTAAAAATTATATTGCTTATTATGGGAAAGGTAGCTAAAATACCATTTTGATTATGCCACCTTGTTAATGTCATTGTATGCCCTGAACACCTTGTGACCCTAGAATGTTTAAATTATGTTGGTTGCTATATTAATGCCAACATGGGAGGCTAGGCAAGTGATTAGTAAACAGCACCTTGCTATATCGTTGAATGTCTTTTAAATAGCAAATCAATCTTGACTAAACAATTATGGAGCGCATTGAAATAATGCGATGATGTCATGAAATGGAATTGAGGGTAGCGACCTGTGTGGTTCTACTCGTGCAATGAAGTGGGCATTGGCATGTGTTGCATAAATGCAAACCCCAGGGTGGGAAATGTTTTGGACCGGGGCAAGTGGCGAGAAGGCTTCGTCTTGGGTGGGCTGTGTGGCAGCAGGATGTATGAAAGATTGTGAAGGCTATGTGCGAGAAGAAAAATGGATGTCTTGCCCGGGGCAGTTAAGGACTTAACCTTGCGAGCCTTTGATCTGAGTTTCTCGTACAACCACTTGTCCGGAATGGGACGGACCTAGTTTAGTAGGTCTCTAATATCTTTCCTTTGATACCTCGGGGCGACAGTTACACAAAAATGTAACCGTTTGGGGGAGCGTACCTGTGCTGCGGCTTGGTACCCATCTAACGGTATTCGCCTGTTCTAAACTTTGGCTCTGTGTGAGGGAAGTGTTAGAAAGGCAATCTTGGAGAGGATCAGCGGCTAAGTGTTAGTCTCAAAAGCTTTGTTGCAATCAATCACTGTGTGGTGGTATTTGTATCCTGTGGGTAAAGTGTACGACCTCTGCAGTGTGTGTAAAATCTATTGAATAGTGTGTCATGGTAATGGACATTGCTCGGGATTCTGATCAAGGGTTAGATTTTCATAAAAATAAAAATGTGGAATGGGTAGTTGTGTGCCAAAATTGATGAATCAATCTAGAACGTGTGCCAAACTCTTGGACAAGAACCGAGAAATAAACTATTAGTATTATTGTTTTTGCTTTTTAATCTAATAGGATTACTGTTCAAAAGAAGTGCCGCTTTATGCAAAATAACCATTAAGCCTTTCCTTGGCATAAGCCATGCATGTAGTAATAAGATCGCATTGTGCATGACTTGTTGAGTATGTTGTATACTCACCCTTGCATCGACAAAACCTCGGAAGAAGAAGCCGTGCGGCTTGGGAGGAGGAGTTCATCGAAGGCCGGGAGGATTAAGGGTTGAGCACTTTTCGATTGCACTGTGGTTATAGCGGGTTCCTCGTCTTACTTTTGCTTCCGCTAAATGAACTTGATCTGTAGTTATTTATCGCCTGCGTGTGAGTTATTGTAAGGTGACCATAAGGTCATGTAACTCGATTATATTGTGCTTGAAGTACTTTATTATTAAATTCCTTGTGTATGATTGTGGTACTTCAACTTTGTTTATCTTGTGTGCACTAAGCGTGATCTGGACTAGTGCGAATACCTGAGTGTCGAATCAAGTAAATTCGGGGCACGACACTATGTTTTAAAAATTATATTGTTTAAACTATTGCATGATAATTCAATATATAAATATTTTAATTAAATTGGGATTAGTTATCCAACCTAATTGATCTTATGTCAACCTTGTCATTTGTATGCCATGATTCATTTGTCACTCTAGTATGGTTCTTCATTAGTTGGTGGCTATTAATTGCCAATGTGGGATGGTTAGAACGTGATTAGTCTGCTTAGCCATGCAATGAATTATTGATATAATTTTGGGAATTCAAATTTAATCTTGCTTAATGGAATATAAAATATGTTTATGAAAAGGTGTGTCAAATGTTGACACATAATGTTGTCGATGTTGTTTATGGCACGTGGTGCATGGTAATTAGCTGGGGTGGTGAAATGATTTAGATTAAGGCAAGTGGCAAGAATTATGAATTATGGTGGGCCAGGGTGTCGTTTGGGTGGTTGTGTTGTTGTTTTAATGAATGAAGGTTGGTGATATGGATAATAGTTATTGTGAGTTTTTGGAAGTTTTGCCTTGGTTAATTAAGGAATTAACCTTGCAAGCATTTGAACTAAGTCAAACATACAACCACATGTTTGGTGTGGGACAGACCTAACTGAATAATTTGTGATGTCTAGATTTTGATATTGTCATGGTGGTGTGTGTTCCAGGTGCACGGGAGACTCACATGGCGCATGAGAGCGGTCTTGAGTGTAGTAACCAGTCCCATCAATGTTGAAACCTCAGCAGACAGTACTGCGTTTAGACAGAGAATTTTAAAGGCTTTGTTATGATCGCTCATTCGCACACTCTTGTATGGCGAGTCACAGACGTAGTGAGTTAATTATATCTTATGAGTAAAGTGTATAACATCGAAAGAGAGTCAAACCTATTCGAATAGTCGAGTTCGCGGTATTGAGTAGTGCTCAGGAATTATTGCCAAGGGTTAGATTTTGATAAAATGAATTTGGGAATAGAGGCAGCGTGACTATAAAAATATGAATAGTGATTTAAGGATGTGAGTCAGCTTTTTTGAGATATAACTAAGAAATTTATTATTGTTATTATTTATTTTACAGCCATTTCAATCAATTTATGCTATTTATTTGTAAATGCTATTTTAATGCAAAATAACCAATTCAACCATTCATTTGGAATAAACCATGCATATAGATACAATATAATTGCATTTTGTGCACAACATATTGAGTGCTTTAAGTACTCATCCTTGCAATAACAAATCACCAGTTGGAGAAGAGTCTACACCAACTTACGAAGAGGAGTACCAGGAGGAGACAATCAATTAGGGTGTGAACCTTATCAGTTGCCTATGCAAATTGAAGGGTTACTACGTATAATTTATTTCGCTATAATTTTATTTGTTTCTTAGTCTAAGTCCTGTGTGGCGTATTTGTGTAAGGTGACCTTAAGATTGTTCAACAAGGTTATATTTAATAGATGAAATCTTTTATTATATTTTCAATGTGTATGATTGTGATATTCATCTATGTTGAGATTTTGTGCACTAGCGTGATCCTAGACTAGTGCAGAATACACAGATAGTCCAAATTTGCATATTTGGATCCTGACATTAAATTATCTAATAAATAAAGTGACAATTTGTAAAAAAAGATGAATAAAACGAATTATAAGGAACGCAACAAACAAAAACGTTGATCACAAAGTTAATATTCACAAAGTCAAAATGATAAACCATATTGTGGATCATAAAGTCAATATTGACAAAGTCCAAATGATAAAGCACAACATAGATCACAAAGCAATGTCTAATAGACACAAAAAATTAAGTACTTCGTGCTCACAAACTAAAAAAATCAATCAAGTGCCATTTAGCGATTCTCTTTTATCGGCTCAACCCAGCGTGGAACGCCATCTCCTACAACTTCTAACCTTGACCGGTCGTGCCTCGCCGGATTCTAGCATTCGCTCACCAGCTCGGCACATCCACCGACCGATTGGGTACTCTTCTCATCCCCGAAATATTCTCTCTTGCTAGCTAGCACGTTGAATTAATTTGAGTTATCATAGCTTCGATTAGAGATAGAGAGCAAGACAAAACACTAATCAATTGAAGATGATATGATGCATTTGGAATAGGGCAATTTTATAGTGTTGTATACTGGTAGTATACAATGGTAATAGAAATTAGATCTAGCTGTTGATTCATTAAAAGTATTTCTACTATTCTACTATTGAAGGAAGTATAAATAAATTCTAGCTAATCTGATTCATTGGATCGAAAAGAATGAATGGTTCATATCGAATTTAGTGTACCGTAAAAATATCATAGAATAATATATTTTTTATATCTAGTACCGCCATGTTTCACTTAATAAAATTTTAAGCAAATATTCGAATGAGATAGGTTTGAAATGTTCGGATCTCTTTACTCGTACATGAAGCAATCTTGACATTCTACTCTTATGTTTGTATCTATGTTTAGATTTCTTTTTTACTAGCAGGCAAGGATTGACTAGTACTCACTCCATTAATTTTTATAGGGCATATTTTGACTAGACATATTGAAAAACCATATGGAGGTTTATCCGGTTTTTTAATGAGTTATTAACAGTGTTTGAGAATGTGATGCTAAAGTTTGAGTTTGTTTTGAAATCTTTTTTGAATTTAAAGCAATTTAGGTGCTATCATGTTAGAGCATCACTACCGGCCTTGGAGGTGCGGTAGTGCTGGCCAGACAACACTATAGGCCTAGGATAGGCGGTATTGTTGGCATATCGAGCTACCGGCCAGATAGCATTACTGGCCTAAGAGTGGCGATAGTGCCAACTTGCGGTAACGCCGGCCGTAGGAGTTGTAGCTTTTTCTTGGAGAGGTGTTCCTCTGGGGTTTAGCAAAGAAGCACTACCAGCGTGCTAGGAGTGGTGGTGTCGAGGGAACAGCATTACCGACCCAAAGGCATTGTAGTAATTTTAAAAGTAGGTCTCTGTTGGGTTTTAGGAATATCGGCACTACCAGCCATGGGAGGCGGTAGTATCGGTGGCAGTACTACCGGTCCTAGGTTAGCGGTAATACCTATTTTCCAACGAGATACAAATTAAATTTTGTTGATTTAATTGCATATATTTGTGAATAGTGCTATATAATGTGTTTCTTGTCTGTGTTGGATGTAGGATTCCGAGGCTAGGTCATGATAAGACGAAGACGAGACTGGGACTAGGCTAGGAGAGTTGAGGTCCATAATGGTGAAGGGGCGTTGGAAGATAATTGAGGCCAGGAAGTGGTTGTAAGCTAGGAAGACAAGGAACCGGAGCATGATGCATTGGTGATGGACATGGCGGGCAACAACATGGACCAAGACTAAACTCAAGGAGGAGTTGAGGCCTAGAATGGTCAAGGAGGCTGATGTCATCATGATGAAGCAGAAAAGGACATGTGGCGGTCAAGTGACTTGGGCCCATTTGCAAGCGAGGTCGGTTCAGGTGAGTACGAACGCATAAGACGTTTGGCGGCAAATCATTGGGGCCATGTGGAAAGCGCGAAGCATGGTGATGCTTCGAGGAGAAAGAAGACCGATCATTAGGGCAAATAGGTAATTTATCCAATACCAATAGTCGAGGCAGTTTAGAAAACTACGGAGATGTTCTAAGTGGTTTAGGTCATGCCAAAATGGTGTTAGATGCAAATTCGGACTCGTGGAGTGGATTTGGCATCAATGTAATGGCCGCTTTAAGAAGCGTGCTTGTGTAAATGTAAAACCGGTTAAGAGTGTTGGATTTCAGATTAGCCCATGTAAATGTGGATAGTATTCACTTGTAGTGTCTAGGTTTAGGGTTAGAGTTACCTCCACAATATAAAAAGATGTAGTGGGAGGTGAGTACTTGAAACTTTAGACTTAGTGACTAGGAGTGTTAGGGTTTTTCACAAGATTTTGTGTTCTTGTGTGGGTGTTGAGAGCTTCGTGGGAGCTTTGCTCTCAGGAGAGAAGTTTTGTAATCATCCATCTTGCTCCAAAATACAGATCAAATTTGTGCTCAAGCTTTTGCCTCTAGTTTTGATCTCCTTCTTGCTTTATTCTTCATCTTTTCTTGTGGTTTCTTTCTTGCTTGATCATGTGCTACCAAGGATGAACGATTGATGGATATATTCTCTGTAGATCATCTCCCAATCATCTATCCAAGGCTCTTCTTAATCATCCAAGTTTATTCAAAAACTAGTTTTTAGGTTTCGTAGGAAGATTTTGAGTTAGATCTTGATCTTGTTCTTTTGGGAGCAATCTCATTGGGTTTCTTGCTTGATGTGACATACACGAGACCATTTAGGTTAGTCTTAATTATCAAATCTCCACAAGCAAGCCTAGGAAAAGTTTTGTATTTAACCCGATTTTGGTGCAACCTTCACTAAATTCGAAAAAGATTAGAACTTTGATGTCGATCCTTACGATTGAAGGTTGGAAAGGTTTTTGACACCCATAGGAATGTGCACACAAGGTTTTGTAGGTGTTTGATTAGCCGATCAAAAGATACACCGATTTTAGTTTTTGAAGTTATACTGATTTTCTATTCATTTGCCTGTTTTTACTGTTCATGGCACTACCGCCATAGTAACCCTGTAGTACTAGGGTTACTGTTTATCCAACACTACTGGCCTCTATAACGCGGTAGTGCTGCCCTAGAGCTAATTTTTCAGGAGATTTTCTTCTTCTGCTCTTCTGAGTTTGTGAAGCTTTTGGTTGGATTCTTTGGGGGAAATTGTTGTGTGATCATTCACCCCCTCTGATCATCATTTCTGGTCCTTCACACATCAATTAAGGAAGATCTAATGTTGAGAAAAGTACCAAAGAGAATGACTAAAGTACCCTTCTATTAAGGGCTTCGGAATTATAAGAGAAATTAGTGTGTGTTAAGTCATGTATAATGCTTAAGAAAGAGAAGGAGATAAATTGGGGCAAAAGGAGAAAGTAGCATTAACGATCCATACATGCCTTATAACATTCACAAAAGTGCAAATTGAAGGACCAGAAATGACAATCAAAGGGGTGAATGATCACACAAAAAATTTTTCCCCTAAAGAATTCTACCAAGACCTCCCAAGACCTTAGAAGAGCAGAGAAAGGAAAATCCATTGAAAATCAGCTCAGAGGTGGCACTACCACGCTACAGAGGCCAGTAGTGCTAGGATGAATAGTAACTCCTATACTACCGAGTTATTATAGCGGTGGTTCCATGCTACAGTAAAACAAACAAACATGAACAGGAAAAAACAGCATAATTTCAAAAACAAAAATCGATGAATCTTTTGATCACCTAATCTAAACCCTATGAAACTTTGTAGAGACCTTCTTTTGGATGTTAGAAATCTATTCCAACCTTCAATCATAAAGATGGCATAAAAGTTGTAACCTTTTTCCAGTTCAAAGAAGAGTGCACAAAAATGAGATCAAGAACAAAAACTTAGTCCTAAGGTTGCTCGTGGGATTTTGATGATCAAGATGATCCTAGATAGCCTCCCACATGTCATAGCAAGCAAGAATACTGATGAAAGATCTCTCAAATAAGCAACATTAAGATCTGCCTATAAATCTTCCTTCTCATCCTAAAAATCGGTTTCTTTAAGAAACATGGATGATCAAGAAGAAGCTTGTCTAGATGATTGAGGAGATGATCTACAAAGGATACATCTATCAATCATACATATTTGGTAGCACGAGATCAAGCAAGAAAGAAACCATAAGAAAGGATCAAGAGCAAAGCAAAAAGATCAAAGCTTAAGGCAAAACTTGAACATGAAGATGATTTTTATTCAAATCATGAGGAGTGTTTACAAAGCCTCTCGCACCTGAGATTAAACCTTCTAAGGAGCACACACACAATACAAGAATGCCAAAATCTTGTGGAAAACCTAATCCTAGTCTTAGAGCTTCAAGACTTCTCCTCCCCCTACATCTTCTTATATAGCGGAGGTAACCCTAACACTAGACTTGGACACACAAGTGGATATTATCCATATTTACATGGGCTAACCCAAAACCCAACACTCTTAACGGGTTTTCTGCTCACACAAGCACGGTCCATGACATTGCCCGCTATGTCCATCACAAGTGCTTCATACTCTGACTCCTTGTCTTCCCGATTTGCAATCACTTTCTAGCCTCAGTCATCTTCTAGTGTCTCTTGATAGTTCTGAACCTCAGCTCTCCTAGCCTAGTCCCAGTCACACCTTTGCCTCACCATGTCCTAGCCCCGGAGTCCTGCAACCAACACAAAAAAGAAACAGATCACATAGCACTATTCACAATAATATACAATTGAATCAACACAATGAATAACATGACTCAATTCACTGCAAAATGGGTACTACTCCCTCCTGAAGTTGGTAGTACCGCACCACAGGCTTTTGCTCCCGGTAACCGATTGTGCTATTCGGCCTATAAATTTAACGAGTGACTCTCTCTGTAAAATAACTACCGCCATCTAGGGGCTAGTAGTACCGCGCTCCCGGTACTACCGCTCTCAAAGGCCGGTAGTGCCGCCCTTGAACACACCCAAAGGAACACCGTACCTCTCTATAAAAAGGCTACCGCTCTCACGCCAATAGCTCTAACTGGCAGGCACTATAGCCAACCTAGGCCGGTAGTGCCGCCAAACACTGACAACACCTAAAATTGCTTAAAATTCAAAACAAACTCAAATTTAAGCACCACATGCTCAAACACTAGTCACTAATTCATTACAAACATGAATAGATCTCTATATAGTCTTTCACAAACTAAATAGATCTTATAAAAATTAATAAAAGGGGTATAGTCTAGTGGCAGACTATCTGCATGCAGAACATGAAAGACGGAGATCGAGGTCTCAGTTGAGCAACATGCCCATGGTATTAAATGCCAAACTATAAATCTAAATGCTGGTGACTATATTCTCCGTCTAATTTTATATAAGATGTATTTTTTAAATAGTTTTATTCATAATATATGACATATTTTATGTTTCAATATAAATTATGTGATGTTCTATTTACACCCTAATAAATATCTTGATTTACTTGATATTCTCTACATGCATGCATTGAATATAGTACTTAGAAGTGATAATTAAAGGTAGTCTAGTCATTTTTAATATCTACAATTAGTCTGTGTATCAAGAGATCAAATACATTCTGTAAACTTAAACTAGAGGAAATAATCCATGACCATAAATTTAAATGCTGTTGTTCATCTGCTGTAGGATACTTTATGCTCTATCATGTCACAATTGCCAATAAAAGAGGCCGTAGGGACGAGCATATTACCACACCAGTGGAAACGTATTTGGTGTTGCACACAAATGTAGTGTTTAGTTGAAATCAATGATGTCAAGGTGCTCTATCAAACGATGGCAAGCACGCCGTCGTGCGTGCTGTCCGCTCACCGTCGAACCTTTGGTCCAACGCGAATCCTCACTAACAAAAATTTGGTTCACACATCTGAATGTTCAATGGGATAGTATGTACCTTTGCTTCGAAAGTTATGGTGCCTTCAAGAAAAATTCTAAAACATATGTATGTGATGCATAAACATGTGTGTGTGTGTGGCGTAAGTGTGGTGTGAGTAAGTTGTGTGCGTCTTTATAAAAAAAGAAAGATTTATGCTTTCCGCAGTCAGAGGTTAAATGAACAAGAGTCTATTAGGAGAGTCGATGCAGTCTTACAGCAGCACAGTAGCCTATGGGTTGAGAAAATGGTGTTTCTATGCATCATCGATTTAAAGTTACACACATATTAAAGCTTAATCGAAGGATAGATAATGATTAGTTAACCTTTCCTTCTAAAGGTTTGCTTCAAGATAGTGCAACTTATATTAGAAAAGTGATACGTAGGAACATTACTCAAGTTGATTTTGCACTACTAGACAATGAACTTGCGGATCACATATATATACTTTGGTGAACAGCTACTTTAGTGAACTTTGCTGTTGCATCCAAGAGAAAGCATCTTATTCTTGATTTCACATCTTCCTTTACCTGGGCGGCGCCATGTAACTTCCTTTTCGGCTTTTCAATTCTTCTACCGTTCACACCTGCAAGCTTTGAAATTTTGTTCTATTTGTCTGAACTCTGAAGCAGCCTGCAGATCTCAAGGGCTTTCTGAACCTTAAAAGGCCTAAGTTAATTAGACGTGAACATTACTGATGAAGGCCCTCAACTCTTATATCCAGCTGCAATGTCCTGGAGTCTCTTGGAATTTCTGGCTGTCAAATGCTTGCATGCTTACCGAAACCTCATCCTTCGTACCAGCTTAAACATTTGCAAGTAAGTGACTGCCTTTTGCTTCAACTGATAGGTTATATACTGGTTTGACAACACTTGAGTTTCGTTGTACTCTCAAATATATTTTCATCGAATTTCCTAGAGACGCTGACTGTAAAGTGTCATGAATTCAGAGTTTGGGATACATCAAACATTAAATTTAGATTTCCAAATATGTCTATGCATCCATGTTTGAGATTGGTTGTTAATTTTTTTCACTCTTTTCTTCTTTTTTTTTGTGTGTATGTTGGAGAGCTACTTTGCCAAACAACCCGCTGAAATGTATTCATTTAAGGCATCTGAGATTGGAACTGGTATTTAAGGCATGTCGAAAAGGAACACCGATATCCTTAACTTTGCCTGCCTCCTGGAGGTTGCTCCTTACACGGAAAAGCTAGAATTTCATGTAAGTTCGGCATTTCAAGTCTTAAGATACATATTTCACGTACGAACTAAGTGATATTCATCAAACTGCATGAGTATTGCCTTTATGCTATTGAAATAAATAAGGGTAATTTTATGAGCACATCAATAATCTGGAAACAATGATTCCTTTTTGTTGAGTTTGAATGTGATACCAATTCCTTTCCTACTATAACTAGCAATTCTACTTCTACACGGAGAGTCCTTTATATATCCCTTTAAATATGTACCTGCAGTCCATAGGAAAGAGCAAGACAAAGAGAAGAGAAACCGATTATTGTAAACATCTCTTCGTATAGTGATATTTGCTTCCGTGCGTCCATGGTTTTTTCGAAAGGGTTTTCCACCTAAAATTCGTATATCTTGTTCACACTTTTATATGCATTATTTGCAGCAAGTGGTATTAGAGCACAGCAGATTTGGCGATTTCTACTACACATACACGATAATGTTCCAGGGATTTCATAAATCTTTGCTATGTCCACACAAGGAAGTCTATCAGAAGTTCATACCTTCAGCTAGGTACACACATATTCATACTAGCAAATTTTGGATTTATTTCGTATGGTGACTTTGAAGTGTGATCTTCCGCTATTGGATTGAGACATGAGATTTTCTCTATGACGAGTCAAGATGTGAGTTGTACTTGGACAACTCAATTTGGTTGACGCTTTTATTGGGGATCGACAAGATACCTATTGTATAGCCCCTTGAGTAGAAGCAAAGAAAATATCGTCAGGTCTTATCTCAGAGTCGTCATCTCTCAAATGATATTTTGCAAGAGGTTTTGAAGGAGAAGACCACCACCACATTATGGTTGAAGCTGGAATAGATTTGTATGACCAAAGATCTAACCAGTAAGATGCCAGATGATAGAAAGCGGGTCATTATGGAACCACTCGATAGCATTCAAAGAAGTAGTCTGAGATATCTTGTCTGTGAAGGTAAAATATGATGATGAAAATTTGAGTCTTGTTCTTTTATGTTCGCTGCCTAATTCATTCTCTACATTTAGAGATAATATTCTATATAGCAAAGATACTCTTACACTTAATGAAGTCTATGAAACAATGTATGTGAAGGAAAAAATGAAACTCATGGTTTCAAGCAAAAGTTCAAGTTCACATGTAGAAGATCTAATTGTCCATGGTAGATAACAGAAGAGGAGTTCAAGTAGTGATACAAGAGGCAAAAGCTCTGAAAGAAATTACAAAGGCAAATCGAAATCTAGAGGAAAGTAAAAGTTGTTCAAGTATTGTAAGAGAGATGGACATGACATATCTGAGTGCTGGTGGTTAAAAAAAGAAGGAATAATAATTCCAAGAATGATCAACAAGATGATGAAGCCAAAGCCACTATTGGTACTAAAGAAGATTATGATGGTGGCAGTGGCGGAGCCAGAAATTTCTAAAGGAGAGGGCCTAAGAATGTTGAACCTCTACTAATAATTGATATTCAAAGTTTAATATATATATATATATATATAGTAAGTACAATATGTTGAACCTCTACTAATGATTAATATTCAAAGTTCAAAATTATAGACATTAAATCGATATAGCGTGATGCCCTGATCATTGATAATTAATAGATTACCTAATACCTATTATAGATTAGTACAATAGAAAACATATAATAATTAATAATACCTTGTCGTGGTGGCGGCGATGGCAGGCAGACGAGCGGCATAAGCATAGCAGTGTCTCCGACCATCACCGCCTGATGCTTATTGTTAGCACTTAGCACACAGTATAGAAATATATAACACATGCATGGGCAACAACTAACCAAATCTCACCTAAGTAGAAATAAACTCTAAACAACTAGCTAATGCAACTCTATCTCTTGCTCAGCAAACCCTTTAAGTACATGCTGATAAAGAGATAACAAACACACACACACAAGACTCAATCCGTTTTCTTGCTACTACCCAACGTGTGACACTAGCTAGCTAACTAAATGCGAATCTTGCGAGAGGGGCGAGGCCCATCCGCCCCACAAGGCTCCGCCCTTTGGATGGTGGTGTTCTCGCTGCCTTTACTGGTGATTCCAAAACTGGTGATGAGTATATTCTTGATTTAGCCTATACATTCCAATGAGCCCAAATTATGAGTGGTTTGTTAATTACGAAACCACCTCAAGTAGATCAATATTGATGTATGATAATTCACCATGCAAATTTTTATGCATTGGTTCTATCTAAATCAAGATGTTTGATGACATCATTAGAATTTGTCTAATGTTCGACACATTCCAAGTTTGAAGAGAAATATTATTTCGCTGATTACTCTTGATGCTAAAGGCTGCAAGTAATCATGTGGAGGTGGTGCTATGAAGGTCTCAAAAGGTTGTCTTACTGATGTGAAGGGTGATATGAAGGCTGTCAGTTTATATCATCTGCGAGGCGCTACAATGTTAGGTAATGCTAGTGTTGCCTCAAACAAATCATCCAATTTTGATGTAACTAATCTTTAGCATATTCGTTTGGGGCATATGAATGATATTGCATGAAGGAGTTATACAAAAAAGGACATGTTGATGGTCAAAGCATTGACAAGTGGAAGTTTTGTGAACATTTGTCTTCGGCAAACAATAGAGGGTGAAATTAAGCATTACAACTCACTACAAAAGGCATATTAGATTATGTTCACTTTGATTTACGGCATATTCCCACGTTACGTCGCTTGAAGGTGTTAGCTACATGTTTACCATCATTGATGATTGCTCAAGACGAGTTTGGCCATATTTTATAAACAACAAATCAAATGTATTTAGATATTCAAGGAGTGAAAGAAACAAACCAGCAAGCATGTTAAGATGTTACATACCAACAATAGATTATAGTTATGTTTTGAGAATTTTGAAGCTTTATACAGATCAGAGGGTATTGTATGACATTACACTACCTTGGTATTCCCCAACAAAATGGTGTGCCCAACACATGAACATAACCATCATGGAGAATGTACATTGCATGTTATCAAACTTTAACTAATCTAGGAGTTATTGGGCTGAAGTCATTTCCATTGCTTGTTACCAAAACTAGCAATGGATAAGAAGATTTCAATTGAGGTATTGTTTGGTTCTTCAACTGATTATTCAAATTTGGTAATATTTAGTTGTCTTGCTTATACTCAAGTTAACAATGGTAAATTAGAGACTATAGCCGTTAAGTGAATTTTCCTTGGTTACAAGAATAGTGTGAAAGGTTATAAATTGTGGAATCCATAAACTAGAAAGGTGTTTATTAGCTGAAATGTTACCTTTGATAAATCTGCTATATTGCATGATAAACCATCTATTGATGTTCTAATTGGGAAACAGCAAAAATCAAGCATGTAGGTGAAGCATATTATTGATTCAGGATCTACACTAGAAGCTAAAAAAGAAAACATACAGAATGTTCTATTATTGTGCAGCCGCCACAACATTCCATTGCAACTAATTGACCTAAGAGGAATATTCAAGCTCCTAAGAGATTGATTGAAGAACCCAATATTGTGGCTTATTGTTAGAATGAGACAAAAGAAATTAAAGGTACTGCAGAACCTTTTACTTATTCAAAGTCTATCTTTCTACTGATTTAAAAAGATGGATGATTGTTGTGCATAACAAGATGAAATCTCTTGAGAACATTGGCACTTAGGAGCTGGTAAAGTTGGCAATTGAGAAGATGGCTATTCGCTGCAAATGGATCTCCAAGAAGAAAGAACACGTTTAACTAATCAAAGAGGTTAGCTACAAGGCAAGGCTTGTTGCTAAAGGATACAACCAAATTCCAAGTGTCGATTTAACAAATTTTCTCTTCCCCGTTGTGAAGCATAGTTTTGTTCATCCTTTACTCAGCATTATGGCTATGCATAATTATGAGCTTGAGAAATTGGATTTGAAAACTGCATTGTTACATGGGGAGCTAGAAGAAGACATTTATATGGAGTAGCCAGAAGGTTTTGCTATTTTAGGAAGGAGAATGTTGCTTGCAACTTAAAAAAATCTCTTTATGGCTTGAAGCAATCACCCAGATAGTGGTACAAGGAATTTGACTCCTTTATGATCTTTTGAGATTTCAAAAGATCCGATTATCATAGCTATGTTTGTCTGAAGACCGTTAATAGTTCAGCTATTTACTTGCTCCTACATGTTGATGATATGCTATTTGCTACAAAAGACAAGACACAAATTTCAAAGTTGAAGTCACAATTGAATAGCAAATTTGATGAAGAATTTCGGTACAACAAAGAAGATTATTAGTATGGGAATTACTAGAGATAGACGGTTCAAAAAATTGTATGTAAGAAAGTGTATACTGATAATGTTCTTTGTCATTCTAACATGCATAAGGCTAAACTAGTGAGTACTTTATTAGCTATACATATTAGACTTTCTTCAACAACATGTCCAAAAGCAGGTGATGAAGTTGAGTGCATGTCTAGAGTTTATATATCTGTACAGCTGGTTCATTTGTATATGCCACAGTATGTTCTCATCCCAATTTATCTCAATCAATGAGTGTTGTCAATAGATACATGGCAAATCCTATAAAAGAGCATTATAAACTAGATCAATGGATTTTCATATATTTGCGTGGTACTTCCAACGCTTATTTACATGTTGGGAAAACTAAAGATGGACTTGTTGATTATGTGGATTCAAATTTTCTAGAGATTTTAGTAAGAGAAGATCTTTTACTCGTTATGTATTCACTATTAAAAGATGTGCCATTACCTAGAAGGCAAGTCTGCAAGCTACCATTGACTCCTCTACTATAGAAGCTATATATATGGCTATTTTTGAAGCTCAAAGAAGTCATATGGCACCCCTTCCCCCTTTTTGTTATGAGCCAATGCGGAATCGATCGAACAATACCTTGGGGAGCATTGTCCCTCGCCGCAGGTCATGTAGCACGAGGACATCTGAGGCTCACTGGTGAGCACCTCAATGTAGCTCGGGAGGTAGTAGTGGTGTGCCACCTTGGGTGGGAAGAGTGTTGTGTAGGAGCAGGTGCATTGTTGGGAGAGCACCCCCTATTTTGTTTTTTGAGTGATGCTCTCATAGTCATTTTCTAGATGTGGACGTATGGTGATCACCTGACTTATTGCAAGAGCCATGGGGAGCTAAGGAGGCTTCCTTCATGCTCTCACTCTCATCTTAGGTCGGTTCATATCACGGGATTTTATTGTAAGAAATATTAGTTCGAGCTAGTGCTTCATATTCTATGAAATTCTATAGTGGTCATGAAGATAGACCCAAAACACCATAGGCCTTAGGGTTGACGGAGCAGTTATCGAAACTGAAGAGCAACTAGACATGCCCAATGGCATGTTCGGTGGGCAACTAGTGCAGAGTTATTCAGAGATTTATCAAGTTAAATTGGCACACAACCTAAACAATTTCCATTTCTTGACACAACCTCCTTCTCAATTTTATTTTATAAAATCTAACCTTTGTGTGAAATTACCAGCAATTGTCCATAACTAGGGACGTGGCTATTCAAATAGTTCTATCCTCTGAAGTGGTTATACACTTTACTCACAAGTTATGATAAATCTCAAAATATCAGCCAAGACACATTTCCATTGACGTGCGACTCATCATTAGACTAGAAACAATAATTATTCAAAATGTGGAGTCACTTCAACACACACACACCTCCTATCAAGCATACATCTTGGTTTACCCCCTGGTATCATGTGTCAAAACTCTGTAACTTACTGAGTTAGGTTTGTCCCATTCCAAACATGTGGATGTGTAATTAGCCTAGTTCAATGGCTTACAAGATTAAGTCCTTAATTGACCAATACAAGACTTCCAATCTAATTTATTCACACTGGACCCTATCAATTGATTCACACAAAAGCACCAACCTAATTTCACACACATCCACTTAGCACATAGCCTCTTTTCACTTGCCTCGATATAAATCATTTACCACTCCAGTTGATTATTGTGCAACACATGCCTTCAACGTTATATCATCGTGTGACACACACATGATACACTCTTTTCATAATAAGTTACATAGACAACTAGTCATATTTGAATTTGCACATCAAAATGATATTGATAACCCGTTGCGTGGCTAAGGACATTGATCATGTTCTAACTAACCCACGTTGGTTCTATATTAAAGACCAACTAAAAAAATTATCCAACCTAGGGTGACAAATAATCATAGCACAACAAATGACAATATAGGCATAATCCAATTAGGTTGCACAACAAATTTCCAAAATAATTAAATAGTTGATAATTTGAACTGGCATGCAATAATTTGAAATAATATAGCTTTTGTAAAACTAGGTTTAACATCATGAAAACAAAACTTGCATTGGAATAAGTACTAGTCTTGATCTTGAGTTAATTCTTCTCCTTCGAAAGCTCCCAACACTTCAATATAAATGTAAACGATCGTTGAAATTAAATGAATACAAGACAAAGGCAAAAAATATATTGGAGTATAGAGCTCAATTTTAGATGTATTTAGGAAATTGAATTGACTCAATCAAAGTTCGTATAAAGGAGAACGAACACTCAAAAGATTTATTGAATAAATAAATCCTAGAGAATTGAGAGAGAAAGGTGTTACAAAATATTGTTTTAAATGGATGTCCATAACCCCTTTTAGGAGAAACTCTCATGTATCAATTGAAGGAGAAACTCCATGCCATTACTATGAAACCTACATAGTATCAATTCTTGTAACTCTTTATTTAGTTCAAACCTCTCATGTTACCTATAAATAGAGGGTTGTATGCATCAAAGAATAGAACAAGAAAGAAAGAAAGAATTCGCTCTACTTCTACATTGTTCATACTTTGAGTAATCCACTATATTGTTCATACTTTGGGTAATTCATTAGTTATTTTATATCACGTTATCAGCACGATCGCCTCTAAAAGGCTATCGTAAATTTCTATACTAAAAATACTTTGATAAATGCGTTTTCTAAGGTAAAGTATTCTTTCAATCCCTATTCTATCTTGTTTAATTTACACACTATAATTCATAGTTTGCATTTCTATGTATTGTAGTTTACTATGTCGAATCTTACAAAATTTGAATTCATGGCTTTGGATATTACGGGCAAAAATTATTTGTCTTGGGTGCTTAATGCGAAATCCATCTAGATGCAAATAGCCTCGTGAAACAATCAAGGAGGAAATAAGGCATCTAACCAAGAAAAGGCTAAAGCCATGATCTTTATTAGCCATCACCTCCATGAAGGGTTAAAAATTTGAATACCTTACGGTGAAAGATCCTTGTTCTTTGGAACAAATTAAAGGAAAGGTATGACCACCGAAACTGTAATTCTCCTAAAGCTCGGTATGATTGGTTGCACTTGAGGTTGCAAGATTATAAAAGCTGTTTGTGAGTATAATTCACCATGTTCAAAATCACTTCACAACTTTTGTTGTGTGGAGAAAAGGTTACGGATGAGGAAATGTTGGAGAAAACATACTCCACATGCCATGTTTCAAATTGCTCCTCTGGACAATCTGGGAAAAAGGGTTCAAGAAATATTCGAACTTATTTCTTGTTTACTTGTGGTGAACAAAATAATGAGCTTTTGATGAAAAACCATGAGGCTCGTCCAATGGTTCAACTCCATTCCACTGAAGCGAATCGACAAGATATAATAATAACAATAGAGGGCGGCGAGAGGCGTGGTCGTGGTCGTGGATATGGGCGAGGTCGTGGTAGAGAAATTATAATGTTTCCTTCAAAAATACAAATGGTCCCCGAAGAGGCAAGAAAAGGGAGATCTGAGGAAAAATGAAAATTATAAACATGAAAATATATGCTATCATTTGTGGAGGCAAAAATCATTGGTCGCATAAGCGTAAATGCGCCAAAGCACCTCATGGATCTCTATCAATAATGGGCTATGGTGCGGAGATGGACCGTGGTGGTGGGTTGCACGATGCGGGCTAATGTGCCAGAAATGGACTAGGCTAAGGGAGAAGAGAAATGGGTCAGCAACTAGGGTTTTGGTCCATAAGCCATTTTCCAGTATTTTAGTTAGTTTTAATTTTTAGAAAATCCATAAATGCAAAAGAGCTCAAATAAAATAGAAAATGCACCCGAAAATTTCCTAGAAAATTCTAAAAATACTTCCAAGGATAAATAATTTTGTCAATCGTTAATTATTTTTTATTTATGAAAGTCCTGTATTAAGCTTTAATTAGTAAATAAAATGGTGAATATTTTTTGAGGGCTAAATTATACAAAAGATTTTTAAAGGGCCAAAAATTAGGATGTTACACCCTACTGCACCAACCCCTCTAGATCCCCAACCCCATCGCACTAATTCCTCTATATCGAGAACCCCACTACCTCTGCCACCTCCTATGAAGCACATTAGCCATGATAAAGTGGCAGCTGCTAGAGCTTGGCGAGGCAAGGGTCCATGGTGAGCAGCAATTTCGAGCAGCAACAACTAAAGCTTGGGAAGTTGGCTAGACAAGATGAGTGGCGGCAACCAGATCTTGGCGAGGCGACATCTTATGGCAATGGCGAGTGTAGGGTCGAGGATGCGCCTAGAGGGGGGGTGAATAGGCGTTTTACAAAATTCGATCGCTCACTAAGCAAATTGCTCTAATACACCCCTAAGTCAAAACCTAATCAAAGATATATGCGGAAGCGATAAATAGGTTTTGACAATTAAAGCCTAAATCAACTAGGCTCACTATGTGCACTAACTAAATTATGTCTCTACACAAGAATTGCTATATTGAACAAATAATTAATGCTAAGCAATTCTAATTACAATCAAGTAATTGAACAATATACAATAAATGTAAATACTTGAAAGTAAAAGAGACAATCGATATTTTTCCAGTGGTGTTGGAGACTTGCGTCTCCCTAGTCCACGTTGAGGCAAGCCCAACCACTTGGACCGGCTCCGCTCGAGCACCGCCTCTTTTCACTAGTCGTGGTTTTTCACGCTTCGTAGAGCTCAACTGAACCTTCACAAACTTCAGGGGCTTCTCACAACCTTGAGAGCTCCAAGCACGACGCCTATGCCGTCTAGGAGTCGGCAACCTCCAAGAGTAACAAGCCGCTCCTTCACTTGAACTTCACCGAGCACAACGATGCGCTCCGGTGATCACCAAGTGCAACACATGCACAAGGACTCCCTCAAGTGCAACACATGCACAAGAGGCTCTCAAACCACTCCCTAATTGCAACACATGCAATTAGTGCTCACACTTAAGCTCAAGAAGAAAAGGGAGGAGAGCAACACATGCACACACCTCCCACACAGCAACAACCACCTGCCCAAGCCCCCCAAGGGGTATATTTATACCCCACCAAAGAAAACTAGCCGTTGGGGGCTCAAACGGCAGAACGACTTGGCGTACTACATGATCGATAGGGCTGTGAGTAGCCAGAGCTCAACGTTGAAACAGGCACTATTTCGTACTACCGCCTCTCGAGGCGCAGGTGCCGACTTTTGATACTACCGCTCCACTCTAGCGGTAGTGCCGGACCCAGTTCAACAGAAAACCATGCGTACTAGAAAATACCTACCGGTGCCTTAGGCCCGGTAGTACAGACTTGTATACGCCACACACATGAGTGCGGCCTCAGGAGAAAAACCAGATTTCGAACTCCAAATCCATTTCTCCAAAAATCAAACTTATTCTTTGAACCACAAAGATGATCAACACATGATCATACACACGTGCAAAACACATTTACACCAACTTAGCTCATACTCAAAGAATTCAAACCAAAACGCAAAAACGCATTTCGCAACCAACTCAAGATCTATTTGCAAAACGTATTAAGCAAATCAAACCCGAGTTTATGAGATTAATTCCCCTAGCCATGTGAAGGTCAACACGAGACCCAGTCAACTTGCCAACACCCGTTGCAAGCCCTACTCACATGCTCTCGGAATTCCGGACTCATAAACCTCAGTTTATTCGCACAACGAACTTGCAACCAACACAATAAACACATTTCATGCTTGAGCACTACTCTTTGCAACACATGCAAAAGTCTAGCTCCAAGCAACACTAAATCAAGGTGCATGAACTCTCTAATTGCAACACATGCAATTCTCTAGTTCCATGCAACACCAAAACCAAACTTCAATTTCACACCAAAACCATTTCAGCCATATGAGCTCTCTACTCGCAACACATGCAAGCCTCTAACTCCATACAAACACATAAACACCAAATCATGCTTGAGCTCTCTCCTTTTGCAACACATGCAAAACTTAGCTCCAAGCAAACACAAGTTTTAGAAAGATTTGTTTTGTACGAAACCAAAGCATAAAGCTTCAACATTTGCAACACATGCAAAAGTGAACTTCACGCAAAAGCCAACGCATTAGCTTATCCTATTTGCAACACATGCAAATCAAAGCATTATGCGAAAACCAAATGCACATGCTCTTCCTCTTTGCAACATATACAAATCAGAGCATAAACCAAACACAACCAAGCATAAGCTTAACCCATTCGCAACACATGCCAAATGGTTAACCCTTATGCAAAAAATAAATTCAAATGGTTTGAGCTTTAGTGAACGCGGATTGAGATCATCAACACATGATGAAGCTCAAGCTAGGAGACAACCCCTCTTAATAGCACGGTGATACAAACCTTAGACTCAAAGACTACAAAGTCCTTAGCCTATCTAATTATAACTTCTGCCACATCAAGACAATCCCTTTGGGGTCTTTATGATCATCACTTTGATATTCCCCCGGGATCATCACTTGATTCTTCTCTTTGTCTTCGGGATCTTCTCTTGACGCCCATCACCTCATGATGCCGTCTTTGTTCCATTCTCATCATCTCATTCATCTTTGGACCTAACTCAATCACAACTCATACAAATAGTTAGTCCAAGATGCATGGTTGTCTCAATTATCTCTTGCACTCCATTAACACATAATGGATGCCTTTAGATCAATTGAGCACAACCTAAATCAATTTGAATGATTTAAATGTGTCTTAAGTACAATAATGCAACGCATGCTTCATTATACTTAAGAGCTATTCATTTGTCCTCAATTAATCACGGAACCCCATCAACACATGATGAAATGTTCTTTAATGATTAATAAGACAAATGAACTCAATTTAAATTATCATTTAAATTGATATGAGTATATATTAACTACACAAGTTTTTATATACTCATGTTGATGAGAGGTAATGATCCATTATATGTACATTGTATGGAAATGATCATTACTCTAAATCATCAACTATAGAATACACCTCACATATATATGTGCATAGATATAATTGACTTGGACATAATATGCACATATTCAATTTAATCATACTAGAGTATATCCTATATTACCATGAGTATACTATAACTAGGCAATTCTAATATATACTCAAGGATTAAGTTTCTTTGTCTTGATCCTATATGTGTCAATAAAGAATCGATCTACAAAGGGACTTTCAAGTTAAATTACAAACTCCCTAAGTATATGCATCCATGTTATTGGTCGAACAAACATGATGTAGCATTTTGATGGTTAAAACCATGAGGCATTCCAATGGTTCAACTCCATTCCAAAGCTAATGCACAAGATATAATAATAACAATAGAGGGCGCCGAGGACGTGGTCGTGGTCGTGGATATGGGCGAGGTCGTGGTAGAGGAAATTATAATGTTTCCTTCAAAAATACAAATGGTCCCCAAGAGGCAAGAAAAGGGAGATACAGGAAAATGAAAATTATAAACATGAAAATATATGCTATCGTGTGGAGGCAAAAATCATTGGTCGATAACTGCGTGACGCCAAAGCACCTCATGGATCTCTATCAATAATCGCTGAAAGGAAAGAGAAAAGGATAGAGACCAATTTTGCCAATAGTAATGGAGATAATGAATATTTTGGCAAAACTCAAAAGAAGACAAGTCAACATGATACAACTCATCTAGATGTCTCGATTTTCTTATTTAAGAATATTTTTTAAGTAGTTATTTGTACAAGAATAAATTTTATATGTTACATCTTTAATAATGCAAACATGTTATGTTTTTGTTCGAGAATAAATATAATATAATATATTATGTATTGAATTATGGTTGTAATGTTTCATGTGTTAATGAATTTTATGTTATAATGCTTATTTATCTTATTAAAATTTTTTTTGAAGTGAATGGAAAAATGTTGGTAATGGTGGAGATATATGTGTTGTAGAAAAGGCAACAACACATACTATTCTCAAAAATAAAAGGTATTTTCATGATTTAACAATGCATAATGGAAGTATCAATACCGTATTCGGAGTGCAAATTTGATAGAGGGCTCCTGAAAGGCCATAATATTATTACCCTAAGAAGACAAAAATAAGTGTGAAAGAAGCATTGTATTCCCCAAAGTCTCAAAAAATCTATTGAGTTTTAAAGATATCCGCCAAAATGGATATCACATTGAGACAATTAATGAAGGAAATAGGAATACCTTAACATTACAAATATGTCATCGGTAGGAAAATGTATTCAAAAATTGACATCATTATTATCGGTTTGTACTATACAAAGATTGATAAAATTGAATCATATATGGTGGTAGACCGAAGTTTACCAACCATAACAATTTATTGTATGACATGACCGACATCCCGGATCAACAATGATGGAAAATTATAAATACTTGTGGACATATGTTGAAGAACCGAAGATTCCTCACCCAATGACTTCTCATGTGTGGCATGTTCTCAAGGAAAATTGATTGGAAGACCATCACCCCTAAAATAGGGTGAATCCTTGATTTTCTAGAGCATACAAGGAGATATATGGACCTATTCATCCAAAGAAGTGGTCCATTTAGAAATTTTATGGTTTTGATTGACGATCGACTAGATGGTCACATGTCTCTATTATCAACTCGCAACTGGCGTTATGAGATTGTTAGCCCAATTAATAAAATTACGAACACAATTTTTAGATTATCCTATTAAATCGAACGTTTGGATAATGCCGTGAATTTACCTCAAAAAGTTTCAATGATTATTGCATGTCAATTGGAATAAATGTTGAGCATCCCGAGCACATGTTCATACACGAATGGTCTTGCAATCACTTATAAAACGGCTCCATTAATTGCAGACCTTACTTATGAAATCAAAACTCCCAACATCACTTGGGGCCATGCTATTTTGCATGCATCATTAATTCGATCGTGCCAACAAGTTATCATACTTCTCCATTACAGCTTAGTATTTGGAAAAGAGCCGACATATCCCATCTAAGAATTTTTGGTTGTGCAAGATATGTTCCAATTGCTCCACAAAACGCACGAAGATGGGACCACAAAGAAGGTTGGGAATATATGTTGGGTATGAATCCTTTTATAATAAAATATCTTGAGCCATTAACGGAGATTTATTTACTAGATTTGTATCGATTTTGATGAATCAAATTTCCCAACATTAGGGGAGAAATGAAGCACTAAATAAGGAAATTGTTTGAATGAATTATCATTGTCTCATTTTGATCCTCGCACAAGACAATGTGAACATGAAGTTCAAAGGATAATTCATCTACAAAATTTAGCAAATAATTTACCTGATGCTTTTACAGATTTGAAACGAGTGACAAAGTCACATATTCCACCAGCTAATGCTCTGAAAAATTAGTGTCCCGTAGGACAACCACTATTGCAAATGAGACAAAACCTACCATAAAACGTGGTAGACCATTGGCCTCGAAAGATAAAAATCCTCGAAGAAGAAAAGGAGCTAAAGATAGTCAAGTTGAGGAAATAATAGCCCAAGGAAAATCTCCTAAAAAGATGAATGACATGACTAATAATACTATTTCAGAAGAAATACAGGTACCTGATTCTACACAAACTGAGATCTCATTAAACTATGTCATGTCAGAAAAACTTTTGAATCGTGATATTGACGTCAATGATGCATTTGCATATAATGTAGCGCTAGAAATTATACACGGTAATGAGGATCAAGAACCTCGATCAATCGAGGAATGCAAACAAAGAAATGATCGGCTAAAATGGAAAGACGCAATTCAGTGAATTGAATTCTCCGACAAATAGAGAAGTTTGCCTCAGAGTCGACACCCAATAGTGTAAAACCTATTGGTTACAAATGGGTCTTTTGAAAAAGAAATGAGAAAGGAGAAGTTACAAGATACAAGGCACGATTAGTTGCCCAAGGCTTTTCCTAAAGACCGTATAGATTATGAAGAAACATACTTCCGTGATGGATGCAACAACTTTTAGATATCTTATCTCGTTGCAATGAAGAAATGCCTTGACTTGCCTCGATGGATGTTGTTACAAAGATACTTATATGGATCACTAGATAGTGATATTTACATGAAAATCCCGGGATTCAAACCGCCAAGAAGAGGTTCTCGAGAACAATATTCAATTAAACGAGAAAGTCATTATACGGATTAAAACAATCCCGATTTAATGTGGTATAATCGCTCTGAATATTTGATAAAAGAAGGATGCACAAACAATTCCATTTGTCCATCTGTATTCATAAAAAGATCTTGAGATGAATTTGTGATAATCGTTGTATACGTTGATGATCTAAATATGATTGGAACAACTAAAGTGATCTCAAATGCAGTTGAATGCTTAAAGAAAAAAATTTGAGATGAAGGATCTTGGAAAAATAAAGTTTTGCTTTGGATTGCAAATTGATCATCTTAAGAATGGAATTATTATTCATCAAGCGACTTATACAGATAAAATTTTGAAACAATTTTATATGGATAAAGCACACCTTTTAAGTACCCCAACTTCACAAAAGCCAACGCATTAGCTTATCCTATTTGCAACACATGCAAATCAAAGCATTATCTGAAAACCAAATGCACATGCTCTTCCTCTTTGCAACATATACAAATCGAGCATAAACCAAACACAACCAAGCATAAGCTTAACCCATTCGCAACACATGCCAAATGGTTAACCCTTATGCAAAAAATAAATTCAAATGGTTTGAGCTTTAGTGAGCGGATTGAGATCATCAACACATGATGAAGCTCAAGCTAGGAGACAACCCCTCTTAATAGCACGGTGATACAAACCTTAGACTCAAAGACTACAAAGTCCTTAGCCTATCTAATTATAACTTCGCCGCCGCGCGCAAGCAATCCCCTTTGGGGTCTTTATGATCATCACTTTGATATTCCCGGATCATCACTTGATTCTTCTCTTTGTCTTGGGATCTTCTCTTGCGCCCATCACCTCATGATGCCGTCTTTGTTCCATTCTCATCATCTCATTCATCTTTGGACCTAACTCAATCACAACTCATACAAATAGTTAGTCCAAGATGCATGGTTGTCTCAATTATCTCTTGCACTCCATTAACACATAATGGATGCCTTTAGATCAATTGAGCACAACCTAAATCAATTTGAATGATTTAAATGTGTCTTAAGTACAATAATGCAACGCATGCTTCATTATACTTAAGAGCTATTCATTTGTCCTCAATTAATCACGGAACCCCATCAACACATGATGAAATGTTCTTTAATGATTAATAAGACAAATGAACTCAATTTAAATTATCATTTAAATTGATATGAGTATATATTAACTACACAAGTTTTTATATACTCATGTTGATGAGAGTAATGATCCATTATATGTACATTGTATGGAAATGATCATTACTCTAAATCATCAACTATAGAATACACCTCACATATATATGTGCATAGATATAATTGACTTGGACATAATATGCACATATTCAATTTAATCATACTAGAGTATATCCTATATTACCATGAGTATACTATAACTAGGCAATTCTAATATATACTCAAGGATTAAGTTTCTTTGTCTTGATCCTTATATGTGTCAATAAAGAATCGATCAGTACAAAGGGACTTTCAAGTTAAATTACAAACTCCCCCTAAGTATATGCATCCATGTAATATATGGATCGAGAAACATGATGTACATTTTGTGGTTAATATAATGGGGACATTCATATTTTAACTTGAATCCAAAGTATGCAATTAATACTAGAATGAATACACATACATACCTTGGGTTTTCCATTTTTCAATGCGATGAAACTAATCAAGGATATTCTAAATAAACAAGTTAGTCTCGATATAAGATTTGTCATTAATAACAAAATCACATTATTGGATAATCTCAATATTAGATTTGTCATTAACACCAAAACCATAACTAATGAAGGTTGAACTTACAGCGAGCAGTTGTGGTAGGAGCTCATGGGCTATGTTATGGTGAACCTAGCGGTGCAGAGGTGCAAGTGCACATAGCGAGGAGGAGGAGTTTGGCGACCATGGACTTCACCTCCAAAGTGGTGGTGGCCATGGGAGGATTGGACACGAAAAGAAGAAGGTTGGGAGGATGAAGGAGGAGAGGTAATTTGGTGCGAAAAAGTTTATAATGGTATATCTCAAAGCAATGTAACTTTAGAGTGGCATAAATCTAAAATGAACTTTGCGTAAGCGATTTCAATACTTACAATTTTAGGGTGGTATGTATCTAAATAACTCTTTTAAAATTGGCCTAACCTAGAGTTTACTTGATTGGCTTAAGAGCTAGATTTGTAATTGGAAAAAGTCCATATAATACCTTGAACTTTGCTCAAAAGTTTGTCCAACACCCTAAACTTTGAAACCGATTATCTAGCACTCCAAACTTTCCAATCCCATTCTTCTAACACCTTAAGTTGGTTTTGTAGGGGGAAAGGTCCATATAACACCATGAACTTTGCTTAAAAGTCCTTTAGACACCCCAAACTTTGAAACCGACTATCTAGCACCCTAAACTTTCCAATCCTATTCATTTAACATCCTAAGCTTTTAATCGGTTTGGGGTGTTAAAGCGAGCAGATTGGAAAGTTCAGTGCTAGAGAACAAGTTTTAAAGCTTGGAGCGTCAAACGGACTTTTGAGCAAAGTAAGTGTTATTTGGACTTTCCCCTTACAAAACAAGCTTAGGGTATTAAACTAATGGGATTGAAAAGTTTGGGATGCTAGATAATCGATTTTAAAGTTTGGGGTGTTGGATGGACTTTGAGCATAGTTCAAAGTGTTATATTGACTTTTTCCTTTTCAATCTATTCAGCCCTTGTATTGCACGATTTTTATTATATTTTTAGTGAAATACTACATAGGATTAGTATAGTACTCATAAGTAGTGTATTTGTTTCGTTTATATAAACGACATTTAGGCCTAGAATCGATGCCCAAGCCTAACTTGTTAATAGACTAGGGATAATTCATACTATACCATTTCAAAGGTTGACACTTCAAAAATACCACTCATTGTCTTAATGACATATAGCCCTTGGACCCATGTGTCATTGAGACAATAAGTGTATTTTTGAAGTACCAATAAATGGAGTGGTATAATATAAATTATTCCTTAAGATTAGGTGCAGATCGGGCTTCAAGCCCAGAGGCTTTTTCTATCTAGCCTTTGAATTGTTTCCCAAGCCTAGCCCATGAAGGCTATTGGGCCAAGCCAAGATAGGTTGTCTTAGGCAGATCTGGTCGCTTTTTAATGTGGTCTATACTCGAGCAGATCATAGCTTGAGCTATTACTAGGATTGAGCACAAGGATTCAAATTTCGTTTGAATAAAATCTCACTTAGCATCGAAATCCAAAATTTTACCAAAATCTCAGTATTTTGGACAAATCTTAGATGAAACCTTTTAAGTACCCCAATGGTTGTAAGATCGCTTGATATAACTAAAGATCTTTTCCGACCTCCGGATAATGATGAAGAAATTCTCGTACCGAAGTGCCATAGGTGCACTTATGTATCTTTCTACTCATACACACCGATATCGCATTTGCGATCAACTTATTAGCAAGATACGACTCATGTCCTACAAGAAGACATTGGAACAGCGTCAAACATATATTTCGTTATCTTCAAGGTACAAATGATATGGGTTTATATTTTTCTGATGCATACAAGAAAGAATTAGTTGGTTTTGCAGATGCAGAGTATCTATCTGATCCCCATAATGGTCGATCACAAACTGGATATGTTTTTTCTTGTGGTGGCACTGCTATATCATGGCGTTCAATGAAATAGACTATAGTGACAACATCATCTAACCATGCAGAAATTTTGGCAATCCATGAAGCTAGTAGAGAATGTGTTTGGTTAAGAAATATGACAGGGCATATTAAAAGATCATGTGGCTTACTTTTAGACAAGGAAGAGCCTACCATTATATATGAGGATAATGCAAGCATGCATCTCTCAACTGAAGGAGGATATATCAAAGGGACATAGTGAAGCATATATCACCAAAATTTTTCTTCACTCATGACCTTCAAAAGGATGGTGTTTTGAAAGTCCACAAATTCAGCTCATGTGAGAATCTCACGATTTATTCACAAATGCACTTCCCACTACAACGTTCAAGAAATTGACCAAGTATGATTGGACTTTATCGATTAAGAGATCTTAAGTGATCGGGGAGTGAATATGTTATGTACTCTTTTTCCCTTAACCATGGTTTTTCCCTTGGGTTTTTCCTTGGTAAGGTTTTTAACGAGGCATACATATTCACAAATTAATGGACATCCAAGGAGTGTTACAAAATATTGTTTTAAATGGATGTCCATAACCCCTTTTAGGATAAACTCTCATGTATCAATTGAAGGAGAAACTCCATGCCATTACTATGAAACCTACATAGTATCAATTCTTGTAATTCTTTATTTAGTTCAAACCTCTCATGTTACCTATAAATAGAGGGTTGTATGCATGAAAGAATATAACAAGAAAGAAAGAAAGAATTCCCTCTACTTCTACATTGTTCATACTTTGAGTAATCCACTATATTGTTCATACTTTGGGTAATTCATTAGTTATTTTATATCAAAAGGAGAATATTCCAACAATATTCTCTCTGAGAAACAGACATTGGGCCGTGAATATTAAAAATTCCTTTTTGGGGATTTATGAAAATGCCAAGAGCCTGACATGTAGACCCACATATCATAGACACGATCTAAGGTAGACTTGGTCCACCAAACCAATCTATACAATGCATGCATGGCATACACGTAGGTATGGCATGGCACTAACGTGGCAATTGATGTGGAAATGGATGGCATGGTTGACTCAACACAATTGGCTCCATGTGACGCTTATCGTTACCACGTGCAAATCAAGCGGGACCTATGGTCAACCACATGCCTGACGGTGAGTAGCAACTCAACTACCAGATGCTTCTAGACATTCATTGGAACCATCCAAAAGATATCTATGAGCAAACAAATGGAGCTGATGTCACGATAGCACAAACTGAGAGCTAATGGCGGTGACGATAGAAGAACAGCTAGACGATGGCTTCCACATGACAACAACATATGAATCGCTTCATCGATGAGAGAGTGTGCATCGGTAGAACACGTAGTCCCGGACCCGATACCTGTGATGGAATATGGTAAGAAGCTTAGCAGTGGTGCTTGCAAAGATCTCTAGATCCTGGCTCAATGGTGGTAAGATTCGATGTCTAGGGTTAGGGCTTTGGATGAGAAGCTCTTGGTGATGCGGGTGCGCTATTTACTGTGGTCTCAGCGTGCATGAATGGAAAAGTTTGACACGAATATGGTGACGTTTGTGACATGGACACAAAGTCCTTTGTGAAGACAAAGAACAATGCTTCTGATAGGTGGGCTCCACTTACCAATGAAACAATGCAGCGTGGGCTGGGCTATGGTGCGGAGATGGACCGTGGTGGTGGGTTGCACGATGCGGGCTAATGTGCCAGAAATGGACTAGGCTAAGGAGAAGAAATGGGTAAAATAGGGTTTTGGTCCATAAGCCATTTTCCATATTTTAGTTAGTTTTAATTTTTAGAAAATCCATAAATGCAAAATAGCTCAAATAAAATAGCTGACAAATAATTTTGTCAATCGTTAATTATTTTTTATTTATGAAAGTCCTGTATTAAGCTTTAATTAGTAAATAAAATGGTGATTATTTTTTGAGGCTAAATTATACAAAAGATTTTTAAAGGGCTAAAATTAGGATGTTACACTCATCCACAACCCTCTAGATCCCCAACCCCATCGCACTAATTCTCTAAATCGAGAACCCACTACCTCTGCCACCTCCTATGAAGCACATTAGCCATGATAAAGTGGCAGCTGCTAGAGCTTGGCGAGGCAAGGGTCCATGGTGAGCAGCAATTTCGAGCAGCAACAACTAAAGCTTGGGAAGTTGGCTAGACATGATGAGTGGCGGCAGCCAGATCTTGGCGAGGCGACATCTTATGGCAGTGGCGAGCAGTTGTGGTAGGAGCTCGTGGGCTATGTTATGGTGAACCTAGCGGTGCAGAGGAGCAAGTGCACCGCAAGCGAGGAGGAGGAGCTTGACGACCATGGACTTCACCTCCAAAGTGGTGGTGGCCATGGGAGGATTGGACACGAGAAAGAAGAAGGTTGGGAGGATGAAGGAGGAGAGGTAATTTGGTGCAGAAAAGTTTATAATGGTATATCTCAAAGCAATGTAACTTTAGAGTGGCATAAATCTAAGAATGAACTTTGCAAGGCGATTTCAATACTTACAATTTTAGGGTGGTATGTATCTAAATAACTCTTTTAAAATTGGCCTAACCTAGAGTTTACTTGATTGGCTTAAGAGTTAGATTTGTAATTGGAAAAAGTCCATATAATACCTTGAACTTTCTCAAAATGTCAACACTAAACTTTGAACAATTATCTAGCACTCCAAACTTTTCAATCCCATTCTTCTAACACCTTAAGATTGGTTTGGAAAGGTCCATATAAACCATGAACTTTGCTTAAAAGTCCTTTAGACACCTCAAACTTTGAAACGATTATCTAGCACCTAAACTTTCCAATCCTATTCATTTAACATCCTAAGCTTTTAATCGGTTTTGGGGTGTTAACTAACAGATTGGAAATTCAGTGCTAGAAACAAGTTTTAAAGCTTGAGCTCAACGGACTTTTGAGCAAAGTAAGTGTATTTGGACTTTCCCCTACATAAACAAGCTTAAGGGGTATTAAACTAATGGGATTGAAAAGTTTGGGATGCTAGATAATCGATTTTAAAGTTTGGGTGTTGGATGGACTTTTGAGCATAGTTCAAAGTGTTATATTGACTTTTCCTTTTCAATCTATTCAGCCCTTGTATTACATGATTTTTATTATATTTTTAGTGAAATACTACATAGGATTAGTATAGTACTCATAAGTAGTTATTGTTGCTTTATACAACATTTAGGCCTAGAATCAATGCCCAAGTCCTAACTTAATAGACTAGGATAATTCATACTATACCATTTCAAGGTTGACACTTCAAAAATACCGCTCATTGTCTTAATACATATAGCCCTTGGACCCATGTGTCATTGAGACAATAAGTGTATTTTTTGAAGTACCAATAAATGGAGTGGTATAATATAAATTATCCCTTAAGACTAGGGTGCAGATCGGGCCTCAAGCCTGGACGGGCTTTTTTCTATCTAGCCCTTGAATTGTTTCCCAAGCCTAGCCACGAAGACTATTGGGCCAAGCCAAGATATGTTGTCTTGGGCCGCAGGCTGGTCGCTTTTTTAATGTGGTCTATACTCGAACAGATCATAGCTTGAGCTATTACTAGGATTGAGCACAAGGATTCAAATTTCGTTTTCGAATAAAATCTCACTTAGCATCGAAATACAAAATTTTTCCAAAATCTCAGTATTTTGGACAAATCTTAGATGAAATTTGAAAACCAAAATTCAAATCCGATCCATTTGCAATCCTGAAATTCGGCCAGATAACTCAAAATTTTGGTGTTTTTGCACTGGCATAAAATGGGTCAAACAATGACAAAAAATTTTGAAATTTTTTTGGAGATTCCTAACACATTTTTTATATTTCCATAAAAATTTCAGATAATTTTGAAGCCTGTGGAATTTTTTAAAATTTAAATATTACTCTGTCTCCGATAAAAGCGTTGAGCGACAATTTTGAACCGAATGAAAAATGATTCAAACCACGTTACATAGTATCAATTCTTGTAATTCTTTATTTAGTTCAAACCTCTCATGTTACCTATAAATAGAGGGTTGTATGCATGAAAGAATATAACAAGAAAGAAAGAAAGAATTCCCTCTACTTCTACATTGTTCATACTTTGAGTAATCCACTATATTGTTCATACTTTGGGTAATTCATTAGTTATTTTATATCAAAAGGAGAATATTCCAACAATATTCCTCTCTGAGAGACAGACATGTGGGCCCAGGGAATATTAAAAATTCCTTTTTTTGGGGGATTTATGAAAATGCCAAGAGAGACTGACATGTAGACCCACATATCATAGACACGATCTAAGGTAGACTTGGTCCACCAAACCAATCTATACAATGCATGCATGGCATACACGTGGTATGGCATGGCACTAACGTGGCAATTGATGTGGAAATGGATGGCATGGTTGACTCAACACAATTGGCTCCATGTGGCGCTAACAGGGCTACCACGTAGGCAACGGCGGGACCTATGGTCACCAGCGGGCGACGGTGAGTAGCAACTCAACTCCAGCGATGCTTCTAGACATTCAGTTGGAACCATCCAAAAGATATCAGTAAGGCAAACAAATGGAGCAGATGTCACAGCCAACAGCAACCTAGCGGCGAATGGCGGTGCGATAGAAGCAGCAGTGGCGATGGCTTCCACAATGACAACAACATATGAATACGCTTCATCGATGAGAGAGTGTGCATCAGGTAGAACACGTGGCACAGACTGACCAACGGTGATGGAATATGGTAAGAAGCTTAGCAGTGGTGCTTGCAAAGATCTCTAGTTGTGGTAGGAGCTCATGGGCTATGTTATGGTGAACCTAGCGGTGCAGAGGTGCAAGTGCACCGCAAGCGAGGAGGAGGAGTTTGACGACCATGGACTTCACCTCCAAAGTGGTGGTGGCCATGGGAGGATTGGACACGAGAAAGAAGAAGGTTGGGAGGATGAAGGAGGAGAGGTAATTTGGTGCAGAAAAGTTTATAATGGTATATCTCAAAGCAATGTAACTTTAGAGTGGCATAAATCTAAGAATGAACTTTGCAGTGGCAGATTTCAATACTTACAATTTTAGGGTGGTATGTATCTAAATAACTCTTTTAAAATTGGCCTAACCTAGAGTTTACTTGATTGGCTTAAGAGCTAGATTTGTAATTGGAAAAAGTCCATATAATACCTTGAACTTTGCTCAAAAGTTTGTCCAACACCCTAAACTTTGAAACCAATTATCTAGCACTCCAAACTTTTCAATCCCATTCTTCTAACACCTTAAGCTGGTTTTGTAGGGGGAAAGGTCCATATAACACCATGAACTTTGCTTAAAAGTCCTTTAGACACCTCAAACTTTGAAACTGGCTATCTAGCACCCTAAACTTTCCAATCCTATTCATTTAACATCCTAAGCTTTTAATCAGTTTTGGGGTGTTAAACGAACAGGATTGGAAAGTTCAGGGTGCTAGAGAACAAGTTTTAAAGCTTGGAGCGTCAAACGGACTTTTGAGCAAAGTAAGTGTTATTTGGACTTTCCCCCTTACAAAACAAGCTTAGGGTATTAAACTAATGGGATTGAAAAGTTTGGGATGCTAGATAATCGATTTTAAAGTTTGGGGTGTTGGATGGACTTTTGAGCATAGTTCAAAGTGTTATATTGACTTTTTCCTTTTCAATCTATTCAGCCCTTGTATTGCACAGATTTTTATTATATTTTTAGTGAAATACTACATAGGATTAGTATAGTACTCATAAGTAGTGTATTTGTTTCGTTTATATAAACAGCATTTAGGCCTAGAATCGATGCCCAAGCCTAACTCGTTAATAGACTAGGGATAATTCATACTATACCATTTCAAAGGTTGACATTTCAAAAAATACCACTCATTGTCTTAATACATATAGCCCTTGGACCCATGTGTCATTGAGACAATAAGTGTATTTTTTGAAGTACCAATAAATGGAGTGGTATAATATAAATTATTCCTTAAGATTAGGGTGCAGATCGGGCTTCAAGCCTGGACAGGCTTTTTTCTATCTAGCCTTTGAATTGTTTCCCAAGCCTAGCCCATGAAGGCTATTGGGCCAAGCCAAGATAGGCTGTCTTAGGCCGCATGCTGGTCGCTTTTTTAATGTGGTCTATACTCGAACAGATCATAGCTTGAGCTATTACTAGGATTGAGCACAAGGATTCAAATTTCGTTTTCGAATAAAATCTCACTTAGCATCGAAATCCAAAATTTTACCAAAATCTCAGTATTTTGGACAAATCTTAGATGAAATTTGAAAACCAAAATTCAAATCCGATCCATTTGCAATCGAGAAATCCCGAAATTCGGCCAGATAACTCGAAATTTTGGTGTTTTTGCACTGGCATAAAATGGGTCAAACAATGACAAAAAATTTTGAAATTTTTTTGGAGAGTCCTAAAACATTTTTTATATTTCCATACAAATTTCAGATAATTTTGAAGCCTGTAGAATTTTTTAAAATTTAAATATTGCTACTGTCCTGATAAAACGTTGAACGACAATTTTGAACCGAATGAAAAATGATTCAAACCATATTAGAAACTTTTGAAATTTTTTGTATATGATTATGATACATCACTAATATTCTCATAAAATTTTAGACAATGATCAAGCTTCATTAATTTTTAAAAATTTGAACAATACTATTAAAAGGCTTACTAGCAAACTTGAACAAAATGAAAAATGGTCCAAACCATGTTAAAAAATTTTGAAATTTTTTGTGGATGGTTATGATGTAATATTAGTGTTATATAAAATTTTTAGATGAATATCATACTTAAAAAAATTTTAAAAATTCTGATAGTGCTACGTCCTGATAAAAGCCTGATGATCAATACATAGATTTGCTTTAGTAATCAAAAAAGGTTTAAATTTTTGAAAATTTTACAAAAGGGTGATAAGAAAATTATTAATATCTCATAAAAATTTTGAATCATGATCACACACTAGTTAATTTATAAAATTCTTACAAGGCACAGTACCATGTGTGTTCTTTCTCTTTTTGATTTTTGAAATATAATATAACAAATAAAGATCAATGCTAACATAGATTTGATTGAATTTTTTTAAATTTTTGAAAATTTTATATAATAGTACTAAGGCAATTCTTAATCTCACATAAAAATTTTAGATCATGATCACACTCGAGAAAATTTATAAAATTCTGACAAAGGTACTGTCCCAATTATGTTTATTCTGTTTTTATTTTTTAAAGATAACAAATTAAGTTCAATTATTTTGAAAAATTTTCTGTATGATGCTACACTACTAAAGATAGTACATAAAATTTTTAGATCATTATTAAGCTTGTATAATTTTATAAAAAACTGACAGTGTTTCTACTAAAATTTTAAAATATCCCAAAAATCCGTTTTTCAACAAATTTTCAAAGAAGATGACTTTCTTAGGGGTTATTGGATGAAATTCGGTCAAATCCGGTCCTAAAAGTTCAAAAATCGGCCAAAAATCATGAAATTTTAGTAAAATTTTACCAAAAATGATATTACTGTAGCAATTTCAGATTTTTTTTTAAAAAAATTATTCGACTAGTAGTTTAGATTTCGTGGTGGCCCGAAATCCAAAATTTCGATGAAAATTTGGTGAAATTTAAATCCTTATTGAGCAAACACCGGGCAAGCTATTCCGCGTCAGGCCATAGGAATAATCGAGGATTTAGATTAGTATTATCTCCTATTATAAATAGTTAATATTTTGGACATCGACAGGAACTTGAAAACATAATTTTAATCACTAATTTTTTTTGATAATATATTTATAAAATCTAATAAAATTATAATATTATAAAATTACTTTTCGAGACAAATCTACACACAAGATTTTCATGCATCCAATTTAAATATTTAAAAGGATACTAGTAGTCAAAGTTTCGAAAAGGTTTGACTACACTAATATCTAAAACAATAGCTATTTATGACCGGAGTGGGTAGTATTTTTGCTGGTGTGGTGATGGTGCAGCAGAAGATTCAACCTCGGTCGTCAAATGAAGGTGGATTTGCTATCTACGGCATACGGGGAAGGTGCGCAGCTGAGGTATGAACACCTTCCGTTTCTACTTAGCCGCGCCCTCTACTTGAGTTTCTTTCCCTCTCAAGTCCCTGTCCCGCGTATTGAGTAGCATGCACCAGCCAGTTTACTCAAAAGCTTAAGCTAATGAGGAAAGGTGGGCAATTCACTTATACTTCAACACTCCCCCTCACGTGCAGGCTCCTTCAGGCTTGGGATGCGGAATATAAGCGGGCTGCAATTATTTTTTTTTAAATTACGCCAACCGGGTCTTGAACTCGAGACCTCTTGGCTCTGATACCATATTGAGTTGCATGCACCAGTCAGTTTACTCAAAAGCTTAAGCTAATGAGGAAAGATGGACAATTCACTTATACTTCAACACCGCGCGCTACGCCGACTCCCCCCTCATGGTTATATCAAGGGGATACTGATCCAAAAAAAAAATATATATATATCAAGGGGATACGTCGGTAAGAAAGAGCGGCTCGTCGGAGAGAAGGAAGAAGACATACGGTGGTGGTGGAGGCGTGCAGCCTCCCGGAGACGAAGTAAGGAGGAGACGTCGGAGAGTAGCGGCGTTTGACATGTCCTGAGCGAACCATGCTTAGTTTGCCTTTGTCACAGTCGGCGAGTCACCGGCGCGAGACTGCTCTGCTCTGTTTTCGTGCGCGTCACCAGGATTCGATATATCTTGCAAATTGCTTTCGTTATTACTGATTGCTTCGCAGGTTTCCACATCTTGCAACCCTTGACGTCATTTCCTTCGAATTTAATTGCTTAGGCAAAAGTAAACAGCTCCAACGTCAGCAACACGGCGACTGACTGAATTCTGATCAACAGTCCAGGAACACCAAGTATGTTACACGAAAGAATTGCTAAGGCGGAACCTAGAAGAAGTATGATCACAGTGTTACACAGAAGTATCAACTCCAACGTCAGAGACAGAGCACCAGACTGACCTCTGGTTTTCTGAATAAGAGTCTAGAAACGCATAAACGTGTTAACATCCTCGCCCAAAAAATCAGTCCGACAGCTTGCTCCTTTCGTGCATGACAGGTGCTCATCCTTTGACATCTTAAGACACTTAGTTACTGTTTAGATGAATGGTAATTTCTTAAGAGGTTTTAGGATTTTTCCTACCACATTCTAATGAAATATTCCTAATCTAAACACCCCCTAGTGCACTCTCAGACGCCAGCTTTCAATGACTTGTAAGGCTATAGCAACTATACAGGTCTTATAATATCTTCAAGTCAAAATAACATTGCTTTGCAGATGCAAACTGCCCTAGTGGTTGCCCATAAGCAACCCGACAACTCAGGCTTACTGCCTACTAATATAAATACTTTACAATAGATGTCGATCAAACAATGTCTAGTTTAAGCATCAATATATAAAGGATTACTGAGATTGAAATACTTTCATAATGGCTTATTATTTTATTTGAAGTAACATTTTTTTTTGTAGAAATTGACGGTGGTCAAACAGTCATTTTGAAGTATCCAAAACAACTTATATTTGGAAAAAGATTGCAACAAGAAATCAATGGATTAAACAATCCCCAACCACACGTGAGCGAAAACATCATGGTTAAAAAAGAAAAAGACCCAAGAAAAATCAAGGTCTTGCACATATTTTCTTCCAACGCAACAAATCAAGGAACAGCTCATGTCATATCAAAATATCATCAAACGTAACTAGAGTGTTATAACTAAACAGAAGCCTAACTACATCTAGATCCATGGCCAGGTTATACAAACAAAGCCACGCGCAATCAAGCACACATAAACAACTAAACCAACGCATTGACCGTGAACTGAACACGCCACGTTGTCACCTTCGTCTCCGTGTCTTTTTCTTTCCCTCCTTGAGCTCGACATGCAAAGCTTAGCTAGCATTGGCGACGTTAGGAGCAGCAGCAGGACCAAGAAAGAGCAATGAGCACCGGCAGCCCACCGGCGGTGGCCGGCGGCGACGGTGGTGGCTCGCACGGCATATTCGGGTCGAGCGGCATCGGCGGCTTCGGTTATGGCGTCGGCGTTTCCATCGGCATCCTCCTCATCATCTCCACCATCGCGCTCGCCGTCTACTACTGCACCCAGACGCCCATGCCGGTGGCTGTGGCAATCGCCAGCGGCGCGGCGCCGCCCCGCGGCCAGGACGGCGACGACGACCTTGTGCTCGGCATCGACGAGGCGACGCTGGAGGCGTACCCGACGGTGTTGTACGGGGAGGCGAGGAAGCAGGATGAGGAGGAGGGAGCCACCACCACGCAGGCGTGCTGCTCCGTCTGCCTCGAGAATTACAGGGACAGTGACGTGCTCCGGGCGCTGCCGGACTGCGGCCACCTGTTCCACCGCGAGTGCATCGACACATGGCTCCGGCAGCGCCCCACGTGCCCGGTCTGCAGGACGTCGCCGCTGCCGAGCCCCATGCCGACGCCACTAGCTGAAGTCACGCCGCTGGCGCTGGCAAGGCCATTGTGAGGTGAGCCTCGTGTCCGCGGACAATGGCGTTCTTGGATTCTTATTAGTCTGCTCTCTGCTTCCTTTCCACAGTGTAATTTGCGGCGGGGGGGGCCTGGCCCCCAACGAAAATCAAATTCATTAGCAAAGTAATTAGTGATTATGTGTATACTTAAATTTTCAAGTTTTGGTTGGTCGTGTGATTTGAATTTATTAGCTAGTAATTAGTAATTGTGTGTATAGTTGAATTTTCAAGTTTTGTATACTTAAAAGAGTAATTATGTGCTATGATAATTTTTGTTGGTCCACGTGGCCCCCTCAACCCGAAATCCTGGCTCTGGCCCTGGTAATTAGAGGGTGATTAGTTTAACTGGAGTTAGGAAATTTGTTTTCCCTGATGTTAATTTGGGTGTAGAGGTTGGTCGGTAAAGCTGTGAAAGGGTTTTGTTTCTGAAGAAAAGAAATTTGATCAGTTTACATTTCTCCCTGTACGTAAATGCATGTCTGCAGAAAATTTGCTCGAAAGTAATATTTTACCTCAGATAATCAGACTGACTATGTACAGATAAATACCATGCATATTCGGGATAAGAAAGTAATTTTGAATTTCTGTCCTGGGCTTTTCTAATTTAAGGAGAGTAGAAAATTTCTGCACCGAATAGTTATGATTGTGGTGAGTTCTTCAGCATCAATAGTACTATTCCTCCATGTGGACGTAGAGTACACTGCATTTACTCACAATTATTTCCAGTAGACCAGCACCAACATTTTTAGATGTGTTGCTTATCGAGTTCAAAATGCAAATTGCATGCCCTTTTTATTTCAATATATGCAAAAAAAAAAATAAAATTACCTTGGTTCCTCTATGGAAATGAACAAATGCTGACCATAGGAGAAAAATTATTTTCTACAAGCAATGGAGAAAATAAAAGAAAGATGATGCAGAGACATGGACTAATGATGTATGCCCAACACAAATTATTCACATCTGGTTTCGCATCCAAGGCGAGCTACCTTCCCTTGCAAGTACCGAAGTATCTGTGGGATGGAGATCATGGCATCATTTCCAGGCCTAGTGCACAGCCTTGCAATGATCACAAGATTCCGAAGCTCTTTGGAATCATAGGTATTGCCAAGATCTGCATCCACCATTCTGTGCATGGAACAGGCAAATCCAGGCTCCTGCACCCACTGCACGAGCTCGCCTTCGCCTCCCGGTGACTGACCGGTCACGAGCTCCAGGATCAGCACACCGTACTGAAACACCAGGTCCATTCGCCTTTGCTGAACTTGATCTGAAGAACACACAGGGAATGCTGTCATGTCAGAATATGATAAAATCCAATTGGGATTGTTTCGTAATATGCGCGGCGAAACCTTCGAAAGATGCAGCGTTGGGTTCACTTAGGCGCTTCACGTCGTAACTTATGACACCAACGTCCGATAACTGAAAAATATACAAATTCAGTTGCTTGGTCGATTGGCGCCTGAGATGTGTGACATTGTCGAATGTGTGTCTCACCTTGGCGACGAAATTGGCGTCCATCATCACATTACTCGAGTTGACGGACACATGGAAGACCGGAGGATCGCAGAAGTAGTAGAGGTATTCCTGTATCACGTACGAGGAACAATCTGAAGTCATGCAAGTTCAGAAACCAAATCTGTCGTCAGGACGACTAAATGTGGATGAGAAGTGCTTCAATGCTTTTCCTCTCAATACAAATTACATAAATCTTGAAGCAAAGCGAAAGTGTAAGTAATCACCAACTACCTTTCATCCATACTTTAATATTGTGCAACTGTAAAAAAATGAAAAGCATGAAAGCACCTCTAAGATGGATTCTCTTTTCCTGCCAGTTTTGAACTCTAGTGCAATGTATATGTAGTAGTATTACCAGGGCTGCTGCAACATCTATAGCAACCTGCAGCCTCGTCCTCCAGTCCAGTGGTGTCCTGAGAGGGTCTGTCCAGGATTTATCAGTATGACAGCCGGCAACAGAACATACCTCTGAAGAATTTTTGTCTGAAATTTGCATACCATGAAGACATTCTTTCAGGGTTCTGCTCTCCATGTGGTCAAAGACCAGAAACCTGAAACAGCCAAGACAACATTTGTGACCAATTCAGCACAAACAGTAAGGTTAGAACACCGAATGTTTCGAGTGATGAACCTGTTGTGGCCTTCTGAAAATCCGTGGAGCCTGACGATGTGGCGGTGGTTCAGACGGCCCAGCAGCTGCAGCTCCAGATAGAAGGCGTCCTTCTCCTGATCTCGGTCGCTGGCCCGTCTCACCGTCGCGACAAGGCCGTCGGTGAACCGAGCTCTGTACGCCGTGCCACGAGGGCCAGTCTCAACAACTGTGCTGAACCCGTTTGTCGCAATCTCGATCTCCTTCGGCTTGAATTTCCTCACGAATGGCAAAGCACCTAAGAGGCAAGAAATTCGATAAACGAGGCTCACCGTTTCCAAGATTTCTAAAGGAATGGAAGTAGTATACTCCCTCTTGGGAAAAAAAAAGAATATCGTTCTGGACATCGATGAGATATCTAAACATAACTTTGATCTCTAATTTTTATTATAATAGATTTATGAAATCAAACAAAATTATACTTTTATGAAGGTTTTTCGAGACAAATTATACATATTATTTCCATGTGTTGAATCTAAATATTGAAAAAGATATCAATAGTCCAAGCTTACAATGTCTGACCATACGTATTCTAAAATAACATTATTTTGTGACCAGAGGGAATGTGTCAGTATCGAATACAATGCTCGAGTCTGACTGAGTGACTAGGCACAGTTCCATTTCCAAATATATGTCATTTGAGAGAATTAATTGCAGGTTTGCAACCCAAATTCAGCATTAAATTGTGGAAATTATGGGGAGGGAAAGACTGAATGACCAAATGATACCTTATTTCCTTTCCAAGAAACAAATTGATTCCAAAACAAATTGCAAAATTCCAAGAGAACTAACCTGCAACAAGAACACCACACTAGCTACTAGTAGTCAACCAAGATGGTAATCCAACAAATTTGCTAAGTATGGCTGGCCACACTATCCAACGCAGCCATCAGAAACACCAAGCAACAAACAAGAAGCAAACCAAGAACCCATCTTTCTTCGGGAACCGGCAGCAGCAGCTAGAACAAAACGCAGCTAGGGAACGAGAACGACATACGCGTGCCGCCTAGGCAGAGCCGCCGGCGGAGGCAGCCCATCCTCGGAGACGGCCGGCGGCGCTCCCGGACTCGATAAGATTCAGAAGAAGCCACTGGGTTTCAGAGCAGGCAGGCAGCAGACGGAATTGGGATTGGGATTGCAGGAGTGAATGACTGACGGACTGAAGATGGATCGGGCTGATGATGGATGGATGCACTGTTGGTTTGTTTTCTTGCTCTTGTTAATGGGGTTTGGCAGGTACAGATCGAGCAGCGCGATCTTCCATTCGTTAATTGCCATAGTAGAGAATGCCGGTAGTCTACTATTCTTGAGTTACTTTTCTGTCGGTCCCCATCCAAGCCTGCTTTGCCTCACCTCCAGAGTGCCACTGGCAAGTTAAGAATTTTGTATTTATTAAAAAAAAGTTACACTATGTGAGTGATTCCTTCACTTTTGTTTGGGTCCCAGCATTCCTTTTGGAAAGATATTCTAGCCGAAACTACTGCTATGTTATGTTCTTGCTGAATTTGCAACGTTGAGTTATTTTTTATGAACAGTAAGTAGTACCTCAAGTAGGCAATAGAAAAGAAAAAAAAAAAGGAAATGTGAAATGCAGTTGGAACATAGAATGAGACAGTAGAATAGATGGTGATGACATGTAGTTGTTCGAAGCCACGCGTGCAAACAATGTTGACGTTATCCAATCGTTCGTCGAGTAACCAAGCATGCCTGCTTGTGGGGTTTTTCTTTACCTCATAGGTAAGCTGCAGAGAATCTTTCTACAGTGGACACACGCGCACGCTGACCCATTTCCCTTCCTTCGCATTCACAAAAGCAGATCGTTACAAACAGTCACACACCATGCAAAGGGGATATTCCAGCCTTCTTGGGCACACACACACCCAAGAGAGAGAGAGATGTTTTCTTTCTTTCTTTCACGCAAGTTTCGTCAGAAACACAATTGCAATCAGTCACTGCCAGTCTCAGATCAGAAGATCATCCCCTGCCGCAAGCAAGGTTAACAATATCTTATCAAACTCGGATTTCAACAACCCGGTGGTATTGAAAATCATGAAAAACCAAACGAAATTCGTTTAAAATTGAATAGTTTGAAAAGTCAAATAAATTTGAAATCTGATCAAACTGTTGAGCAAATTTCAAACGACATAAACAAAAACCACTCGAAAATGCTCGAAGTTTGAGCGGTTTTTGGTGAAAACCGGTGACGGTTGAAAAAATAAAGAAAATATAAAAAATGAAAAATTGCAAAAAAAAAACATGTTGTAAAATTTGTAAAAAGCCGTTAAAAGCCCAAAATAGAAAAAATGTAAGAAATATATAAAAAAGTATGGTGAAACATGAAAAAATTTCGGTATGATCTTTCTTAAATATGAAAAAAAATTCGATGTGACCTTTGCTATATTTTAAATGATTGCAAGTTATAAAGTAGACATTTAGCAATAATATGTAAATAAATAATCTTTCATTTCAATACTACTCACGTATCAATCGAACAAATGCAAAAATAGGTATTCACATAATGACGTACCAATACCATTCACTCATCAACATCATTTACATTTCAATACTTTCACTTGAAATTGTGAAATAGGTATAGCTTCATCGTTTTCCATTGTGAAATAGGTATAGCTTCATTGCTACTAAATATAATTGAACAAATATTGTTATTAAAATATATTGAAGTAAATATTGCTACTTGACATACTAAAGCCTACAGGCCAAGCTTTTTTTAGCTTTTCTATTATCCACATTTTGAATGGCTCAAAAATATCTCCAAACTTTATTTTTTTTCAAAAATACTCACACCAAAGGTCATAAAGCTATTAATATTAATTTTAGGGAATTTTTAGATAATATTTTTCAAAATTTCTAAATTTTTTGAATTTGAATTTTAACTTCACTAGTAAATCGAGTAGTTTTATTTTTCGAACCGGAGCGGTGCATGCGGTTTTCGACGGTTTTTGGAACCCTGGCCGCAGGCATGGAGATTTAAGACATGTTTCCTGGAGACACTTGATCTCAAGTAGAGGTGGGCATCATGCCGACTGGCACAAGCCTAACCCCATTCCGTTAGGCCTGTGCCGTGCCATGCCATCATGATCTGCCCAGCTCACCATGCTGTGTCAGCTTGGCTTGCCTTAGGCGAGCCTAGACACGGCTCATTTGCGATTTGTGACATGCCGACCCAAGTCCAGCCTATTTGCACTATTGCGGCGAGAGAACACAAGCCAGAGACATATAGAGTTGATGTAGTGGACACAAATATTGGGGACAAAGAACTAAATTTTATTCATTCTTGAAATGGTACAAAGTTAATGCCTCGTTAAAAACCTTATACCAGTATAGGGTACCCCAGTGCGTAGCGGCTCGGTGCGTATGCTCGGTGTTAGTGAGCATGTACTCTCTAGTCTCCATTCTCTACATTTTAGCATATATGTTGTCTCCCCTCCGCATGTGAGGACTCCAAAAGGCGTCGGCCGTAAGGCGAGCCATAACATGACGCAATGTCGCGATAGAGCACCCTGCCACACATACCGTGCGATGGGCCTGTTTTATGCCGTACCGGGCCATACAGGTGTGTTGTGCCGTGCCGCCCATTGTGTTTGACCGCGAGACCCGACACGACTCTGTCATTCATGCCGTGCCGACTTAACCCATGCGCATACGGGCTGTGCCATACTTCAACGTGCCATGCCTGTCGTGCCACAGATCAGCCTAAAAAATCCAGCCTAATGCCCAGATCTATTCCCTAAGTCCAGGAGAATCCTTGTTCCAAAATTGCTACGGACATCCTACTTCCCGCGGCAATGAGGGATCAAACTGTTCCTCGTAAAATTTATGTAAAATTTAATAGGATAATAGCATGTGAGGTTTCGAGGTATTCCTAGTTTTGCAAACTGAAAAGATAGGTGGTACAAATTTAACGCCACAAGGACTCAGTGAGACGTTTGGTATCTACGAAGGAGTACCTTGTTTCCCTGTTTGCTTTGCTTTGTCTACCCAACTCACATTGCAAGCTAGGGCAAGGGCTGTTCATACCCGGACTTTTCTACAGCATAGAAGGAAGTGGAACAAGCGTGCAACGAAGAACGTACAGTGCGGATGTATTCAGGCTACCGTAGAGCATTGATCATGGGTTGACAAAACCACACCTAGCTAGGTAGGGTGAAAGATGACTAAAATGCATCATCGGACTAGCAAAACTTGCAAGGATGGCTATGACAGTGAGGTGTGATGACTAGGGATAGTGGATGGAAGCTTCTAGTGCTTTTTTTTCTCTTTTAAAAGCTCATTATGGTGGTGGTGGAACTGAAAATTTTCGATAAGTGCACACTTCACATGTATAACTTTATAATCTTGTATAATAATTTCGTAATATCGTAAATTCAATACATATATTTAAATTTTGCTAAAAATACAATACGAACTGTTCTAAGGTCTTAAAAATTACAAACCACCAAAATCAGAACCAATTCAATCAACAAATTTGATCTATTAAAAAGACCATCTTATATAATGTTTCGAAGTTTTAGAAATGCCAGAGCATACCCAATTACCCAGCGCCTCCTAGAACTATCCCTGCATTGGTGGGTATAGCTGGACGTGGAGATGACCACAATGTTTAGCTTAATGCCTATTTTTAGAGAACTTGGCAACAAAGAAAAAATTCAGGATGTGATACCAACAAATGGAGTGGTATACCCTAAATTCTCCTGCAACAAATTAACAACAAATTTTATATTTGTTCAAGCTGCTGCTACTAATGTTAGATCACATGCAGTAGCATGGTGCTGTTTGAGTCTTTGACACGGTTTTCAGCCTCGGTTTCTATGCCCTTTGCACTGTGGGGGACGTACGACACCCCACGTGCCCCACGATCAAATACTACTGCTACTCTGCTAGATTTCAGCGTCTATGTACATGCAACTGGTGATTAATGCGGTAGGGATTGCATCAGGACAGGACATGGCATAATATCTAAGGCTTACACTGGCGTGGATATGTACCGCCCACATAGAATGCTCGTCCTTTGGGAGTCCACGTCACGCCTCGTGAGGCCCGCGCTGCGCTCGCCGGCTCGCGCGAGGAGCTCGGCTTGCTCCTTCTCCCACGCGCCGCCTACTTCTCACGAGAGGATTCCTCCCCCGCCCTTGCTTCCTTCCCCCGCGCGCCGCGTGCCTCTCGCGAGATGATCAGAGGCTTCCTCCATCGATTCCCGGGGAGCCTATGAGGAGCGATGCTCCCCGCACTCGCATCCCGTCCCCGGATGTCTCCTCGCCTCCTCCGTTCTAGCGCCGGCGACGTTCCTCTCCACCCCTTCCCGTCTCTGGCGTGCTCCCGGCCCCCTCCTGCTGCTTCCGAGGACTATTGATGCCCAGACCTGCACGCACCGCCGCTTCTCCCACTGATGTCAGCAGTCACCACAGTTAGATGTTTGCCACCGGCCCTATACATCATCCCCCTCCCTCTCCTTCTCCGCTGGTTGTTTTTTTACCCATATAGATTTCCCCATTTGATCGATCTTTATCTGGAGTTTTTGGTGCTTTTTGATGATTTCCATGTGGGTTTCCCCTATCGCTGGGCTCGACCGATCCGTGGATCTGTCAGTGCGATGGGGGGGTTGGTGCAAGATGCGATCTGGGAACAACAAGGGGGCCTTTCGGCATTGTCGTCAGGCGCCTGCAAGGTGACGAAGGGAAATGGGAAGGGGAGGACCGGACCGGGCTAGCCCTGCTGCTGCTAACCTCTGCATGGGTGTGGTTACTATTGCTTCCGAGCAGAGGATCCGCTCTAAAACGAGCTGTTGCATGCTTGCGCTGGCCCGTTCGTCACCGTCCCGTGCATCGGGACTTCGTCTTCTACTTCTCGCAGGGCCACCTCCCGCTCCCGATTCGGTCCGAGGGGGTTGCTTGGCTTTGCACGCTGATTTGCTTTCTTTTAGGTGGAGGCTTCCATGAATCAGGTCGCCGTCAACCAGATGCGCCTCTACGATGTGCCCTCCAGGATCCTTTGCCGCATCATCAGCATCGAGCTTAAAGTACCTCTTTTTGACCACTTTTGCTCTTCAATTCCGCTCTGTGCGAACAAAATTTTCATGTGTGCTTTGATTTCGATTCAATTGGTTTATTTGTTCTGGAGATTTTGCTAGGCGGAGCTGGACACCCATGAGGTCTATGCGCAGCTCATGCTGATGCCAAAGCCTAAAGTGCTTTTGTGGATTTCTTGGGGAAAAGATTTGGGCATCTTTTTTATGGTGTGAGGGAGGAGGTGTTTGTCAGTGCTCGATTTGTTTATGCAGCAAAGTGAGATCGAGACAATGAAGATGAATTCTATGCTAGGCTCAACGTTGGCTTCACCAGCAGCACGGTTCTTCTGCAAGACGCTGACCACGTTTGACACCAGCATGCACGGTGGCTTCTCTGTGCTATGCCGCCATGCTGATGAGTGCCTCCCTCCCCTGTTACATGTGAATTTTACATTAGAAGAGGGAAACCTGTGTTTTTCCTATCCATGTCTATGGCTTGTCGTCGGTTTGCATTAGCTGGCCTAATTTGTTTACTAGGACATGACCTAGTCGCCTCCCACATAGGAGCTTGTGGAAAAAGATCTGCATGGCATGGACTGGCGCTTCCTCCACATCTTTTGCAGTAACTTTGTGTCCTTTCTGTTATGTGATCCATATCACTTTTACATCAATATGTACCTATGTGATTTGAGGTTGATAGATTTACCATACAATCAGTTATAGTTTCCTTTCATTTTGGGTGGTGTAGAATAGAGTAATAGACCATTCAGGATTTCTAGATTACCTTGGCCATCGATTGACAATGCAATACATCAAATCTCTGTCAATGAAATGAAAAAGGTTTTCTTGTGCTTGATGTTGATGACAGCGATGATGATTGTGTTAGGCGTCTGCAAGGTGACGAAGGGGAATGGGAAGGGGGAGGACCGGATCGGGTTAGCCCTGCTACTGCTGCCGACCTCCGCATTCTTCAACTAAGAAGACCTCTCTATTCTGGTGCATTTCTTGGCATATGCACTTCCACCCCTTCCAGCTCCTGTCACTGTCATTAATGGTTTGTACCAAATTTTTGCTCATTAATACTTTCCTCTTCCATAGATTGTTTAGGTTCAGATTATAAGTTACACAGATTTCTAAAAGTTTTTCTACATTACTTTTAGTTTTTCTAATTATTCTTGATTTTTTCCAAAATTTTTATGTGCTTTTTTCAAAATTTTACAATTTTCCAATTTTTCTATCTATTGTTTTAATTATTTAGATTTTTTAAATTTTACAGGCAAAACGGACCATGCGTACCTAACCCGATACGATACGGCCCAGCATACTATCCGAACCGTGCTTAAGTCCGTGACCTCAGCCCGTATGCTGGACCTGGCCGCCCGTGTAGTCACCAGTCTCTCACAGAACGAACTCTTCTTCCTCCCAACTTTCCTTTTATAAATCCAATCGCCCTAATTTTGTTCTCCCCTCACAAACCAGTCCTCTAATCTCACGGCCATGGCGAGCAAGCAGGCCGTCCTCGCCCTCCTCGCCGTCGCCGCCTGCCTCCTCCTCCTCCCCTCGGCCGCCACCGCCACCGCCGTCGAGTACTGCAGTGAGTAGCTTGCCTCCCCCAAAGTCTGTTCCTTTTGCAGTTAATTTGGGTTCTTGGAGGTGGAAATTTCGCAAAGTTGTGCAAAGTTGCAAACTTTTTTGTTCTTGCTGTGGTGTGCAGGTAAGGGAAAAGACTACCCGGTGAAGGTGAGCGGCGTGGAGATCGTGCCCGATCCGGTCGCCCGCGGCGTGCCCGTCGCTTTCAAGATCTCCGCTTCCACAGGTAAACAACTCCCATCGGTTTAACTTCCTTTTTCCTTTTCTTTTGGTTGATGTAGTTACCACTTTGTTCTGCCATGAATTGAGTGCACTAGTAGCACTCTGAAAGCAATTAGCAGTAATTGGGAATTGAGTTCTATACGAGTGATTTTTTTTAAGAAACTGTACTAGTCAAATTTAAGGTAGTGGAATTTTGCCTGTTGTGAGTCTCACAGCCTGTAACTTGTACTGCCACAGCCTATGACTTGGGTAATGGAATTTTGCTGGCCATAATATCTTGTGTTTATCCGGTGGTATTTAGGATTAGGATTTTCTGTTATGTTTTCTTGGCTATGAGCCATGCCTTGTGGCCGCTTTGGAGAATTTTTTGAGGTCTTAGGGGTTGTGCCATTTGTGATTTAGTGGTTGAGACAACTGCAGTTATGTTTTGTAGATCTTATAGACTTCTGTGGCACTGTTCAGAAACGTTCAATATTATGCTCATTCTGCGGGTATTGATGCTTGGAGCTTGTGACCATGTAGGATGCTACGGAGCTTTGCTTGATGCATGATAGCAGTCTAAAGATTTAGGCATAACATGGGGATAATTTCTCTTAAGACTGCATCTGAAATATCACTTTGTCCATGTGACGTGTTAGGAGTTTAGGTCTAGTCAAAGTCAAGTACAGAACCATGAGTCCACATGACAATCTTTGTGAATGATGCGTGGTTGCCTGTTATGAATCTCTCTCTCTCTCTCTCTCTCTCTCTCTCTCTCTAGATATCCTATTGAGCTATTCTTGGGCAGGGCAGGTCAGCTCACTCTTTCCTATGGGTGGCTAGTGTGTTTTCAGAAACACAACAGGGTTGGTTGAAGATAATGCAACCATTATGTAGCAGTAAGAAGTAACACACATTAGGCTTCTGATACTCTGTTTACTGATTCATGTAGTTATTGGGGCCCTTTAGTTCCTCCGTTGAATGCTATAATGTATTGTTGTCTATATAGCACACAAGTTTAGTTTCTGTACTAGAATTGTGTACCTTTTAGGAGAGGCAACATATAAGGTACTTTAACCATTGTTTGCACCTAAGAAGTAGTATGTGTTTACCTATTCTGGAATAGAAAACTAAATCCTAGTAGTGCATCACAAAACATTATTACTGCTTTTCTACTAGGCAATGCTTCTGGGCTTGGCTAATAATTCCATCTAATTGAGTCATGTTCATGTTGTCTGCCCTATCACTTCACATGGCAAATTATGTTCAGTGTATGGCAATAAAGATCATCTACTAATCGTCCTTTTGTGACACCATAGCAGCATTCAATCTCAAGACATCATGAATGGCAGTATACTGGCTTGGCAGGAATATTTAGTCATTTACCCCTCATGAAGTGAACCTCCAAACATTGGAAATGGCATTCCCTGTATCAGTCATGCCAACTGTACCTGAAATATAATATTTGAACTATAAGTGGTTAACTATGTTATGTAAGGGGTTGAAAGTATGAGGCCTTCATAGATCTTTTCTTTGCATGTGGTGTAATCGCAGTGAGCAAAATCTGTTAGTTTATTCTTTGAGTCAAACAGAATAAACATTGACTATTTAAATGATATATACCTTTAGTGGTCAGTTTTACCATGAGCTATGAAGTCAGATCTAGCCATGGCTAAGACTTCCGTACTGTCTAATTTAAATCTTTATGTTATTATGCTCAGGGGCGGAGCCAAGCCTCGGGCCACCCGGGCCTGGGCCCGAGGCCTGGCATTCAAAGTCAGCCCAACACAGTAAAAAAAGATATGAAAATCTATTGAAAAAATGAAAAAAGGCCCAATACCGCTGGCCCAGCCCGAGGCTTTGGGCTGGGCTGGCTCCGCCCCTGATTATGCTTATGGTGAGTCTAATTGAGAACACAAAATTTGAATCTTGGTTTTTGCCTTATTGATTATAATGCCTCTCCATGACCTTTTGCAGATAAAACCATCAGCAAGGGGAAGCTGGTTATTGATGTTACATATATCTTCTTCCATGTCCATTCGGAAACCCATGACATCTGTGCAGAGACTTCCTGTCCAGCAAGTGGTGAATTCGTGTTAGCTCATGAGCAGACCTTACCATCATACACTCCACCGGTGAGATTTTCTACAGCACACATTTAGTTCTGCTTCTCTAAGTCTGAAATATGTACTTTTCCATTGCTGCATTCTTTCAGGACCTGACGGATGGTTGTTATGATAAATTGTTTGCCCACCAATTTTGATCGTATGCTGACATTCTGTTCTGTTGCAGGGTTCTTACTCCATCACCATGAAGATGCTGGGGGAGAAAAACGAGGAACTGAGCTGCATCTCGTTCGGGTTCAGCATCGGTTTCGTTGCTCCCGTTGCGTTGAGCTGAATGCATGTGAGCTGAGCACCAGAGGCAGAAATAGCTCGCGGATGTAATTATATTCACCTTTGTATCCTACTACCGGCCGGGGTCTCTATGTAAACTAGTGGGTGTTGCAGAACTTTGTGTTCAACTAAGACGTTTTATCCAGAGTTGAACATTAAAATAAAGATCTGCTGTCATGAAATGAAACACGTAGAATGGAGTTTGGATGTATCCTCTCTTGAAAATTTTCACAAAGCTTGCTTCCGTAAGAATGTCACGGTTGATGCAGTACTTGGCCGCTAGCCACTGACCACAAGGAAAATCTTGCCATGGACAGGTCGAGCCCTTTCAAGTTTTCATGTCGACATGGGTAAGGATGAGTAGATTAATCCGTTGAAATTTGTAACCCAGTAAGGCTGGTGTAGCTGAAATTTTCTGCTGTTCGGTTTCTTGGGTTGGTTGGTTAGGTAGAATTCTGAGAGAGTGGCGATTTGTCGGGTTAACTACACTGTCCTGTACAGTAAATTTAATCTGTACGATACGAACGGAAGTCAGTAGGCAATTTAATCTGAATTAATGAAGGTTTTAGCAGCGTTTTAGCAGCTTTCTAACCATCATAAGTGAAACTTCATCCGAATCCGGGAACCAAAATCCAAACGGCCAAAGTTGTTTTGGCCTTCGTTCTCGTTTTACCACAAAGTTCTAATTTTTCTGATAGCAAGTTATTATCATAGCTCAACAGCCGTCTATTTATGTTAATGCACTTGTGTTCAACCGCGAAATACAGCATTAGGCCCCGTCTTAATCGTTGAAATTCTATTGATTTCTATAGAAATTATTATACTCTTTCCTATTGATTTCTGCCGTAATTCCTAAACAGACCCTAAACCATCGTGCTTCCTCCATGTAGGGGTGCAACTGGAACGGATATTTTCCGACCGATTGACCGACCGAATCAATTCGGATAGCGATTTGAATAGTTTTTCGGATATTCGAAGAATTTTTCGGATACGGATACGGATAAGGATAGTTATCTCGGATAAGGATACGGATACGGATAGTAATTATCCGACGGATACAGGAATATCCGAGTTTATAATCGGATAATATCCGGATATAAAATATGGATATTATCCGAAAATTTTAAAGACTTCTCCAAGATCGTGAGTCTCAGAACTCTCCAATCAAAGAGCACCAGTCACCAGAGTCTGGAGGCATTAGTACCAGTGTACCAATACCACTCTTGGTAGTCTACCAGTACCAGTGCCAACTGCCAAGTGCCAAGTACCAACTACCATTCTACTAAGTGCCACACTGCCACTACCAAAGTGCCAACGCCAAGTGCACCACAGCGCCAAAGTGCGTTCATTATTAATTCTTAATTATGTACAATGCAACTATAGTAAATTCTTGTACTATTTTCTTCACATTTTGTCAATAATTATTTATAACTCATAAGTAATCTACCATTCATTATGTTACATGTGCAATAAATGATCTATATTTTCGTATTATTATTACTAAAAATATTCGTACTGTATTGAATCCGGTGCAGATTCGCTTCAGATTTGTAAGTGATAGTATCCCAGATTATTCGCATTCGTATTCACATCCGACACTATTCGTATCCGACTTCGTATTCGATAAAAAATACAGATATAAATATGGGATGAACAATATCCGACCGTATCCGATCCGATTACATTCCTACCTCCATGGCTTCGTGCTAGAGGTTACGGAGCCCAAAACTACCTTTCAACGGTCTCAAAAAGGCGGTTAAAAGCTGAGCCAACCACTCCCGCACCAACTCTTCTTCTTTCGTCTCTTCCTCTTCTCAACCATCACCGATACCACACGCATCCGAAAGCAAAAGCAGAAAAGGCAAACAAAATCAACACAACCCAAACACCCAAAGAAGTTATTCGACCAAGAAGAGCTCCAAGCAATCTCCCATTTCGCCTTCTCCTCGCCGCCGGCCGCCGAGCGCCATGATCATCAAGACGCTGAAGGCGCGCATCCTGCGCGCCCTCAATTCGTCCCTCCCCGCCGCCGCCTCGGCCTCCCCGCCGCCGTCGCCGACCAAGCCTGTCTGCGTCCACGCCGGAGACGCCTTCTCCGACGACGCGTCCTTCTTCGACGCTCACGAGACCCCCACCAAGAACCACCCCGCCGAGCCCATCGACGCCTGGGAGCTCGTCGACCAGGACGGCCGCGCCTCCCCTGCCCCGGCGCCGGCGCCGGAGCCCGACCCGCTCCGGGAGTTCCCGGCCAGGTGCCCGCCCGGCGGCGAGGGGGCCGTCGTGCTCTACACCACCACGCTCCGCGGCATCCGCAAGACGTTCGAGGACTGCAACGGCGTGCGCGCGCTGCTGGAGAACCTCGCCGTGGCGTTCCAGGAGCGCGACGTGTCCATGGACAGGGGCCTCCGGGACGAGCTCTGGACCGTCCTCGGCGAGAGGGCCGTGCCCCCGCGGCTCTTCGTGCACGGTCGCGACGTCGGCGGCGCTGCTCAGGTGCTCGCGCTCCACGAGGAGGGCCACCTCGTCTCCCTCCTTTCATCGCCTTCGCCCGAGGCGAACAAGAATAAGAAGGGTGCCATCGCCGGCCGCGGCAAGTGCGAGGCGTGCAGGGGCCTAAGGTTCGTGGTCTGCGGCGAGTGCGACGGCAGCCGGAAGGTGTTCGACGGCGAGCGCGGCGGCGGTGTCCGGTGCCGCGGATGCAACGAGAACGGCCTCGTCATGTGCGCGCTTTGCTTGTAGCTGAGCTGAAGTAAAGGGATTAATTAGCGGTTAATTGTCAATTACCTGAAGTAAAGCGATTAATTAGCGGTTATTTGTCAATTACCTGCCCTTCTTTTCACTTGCTACCACAGTACTCCTCAGCCTTTTTCACTTTTAATAATCACTCTTCTGGTGTTTGAGTGTGTGATTGGATTTAGTGGTTGGCTTGTCGTGTACATATCCTATATGTGTTAGCTACATGCCATGTAAATATGCTAGTTTAGATGTCCATGTCAAATCCTTACATGCATCAATCAATCAGTTTTCTCATGAAACTAGGCGGTTTGATGAATAGACCTTGATAATCAGCCAAGGAAAATGAAATGAAAGGAGGTCCCAATGGGCATCAGCAGATAGAGAAATTTTTAATTGGAAATTGTTGGAGTTCTACTTTTTTTCCCCTCATCATTTTTTGGCATTTGAGAATGTTCCCTGCTTAGTGCATGCTCACATTTCTGATTTCTGACACAAGCAACTTTGGATTCTCTTGGTGTGGTGGTTCTATATAAGCAAGCAACTTTTGCTCTTTCCATAGTCTCTTTTGGATTAAAAGAAGGCTGGTGTGTTAGTGTCTTGGCAGCTTTGCATCATTGTATGACCCATGACACCACACAATTCAAGTCTTCTGCAGAATCGATACGCTGAACCAATGCCCAAGCGCTTTGCTCTGATCTCCCACGCATGATTCATCAGCATCACACTCAGCAAGCACAATGAATGGAAGTTGACCGTACCAGCAAAACCGTGTAGAGGTTGCATGCTTGCAGTCCAATGCCATATGCAATTAGAAAACCAGGTCAATACATCCATCTTTCAGAAGATTGCAGTAACAGCAACAAGGAGAGTGAGCGGCACACTCATACTTTCATGTGGGATGGTACGTCAGCATCACACTGTCACATCACTTAACCTTTTGTAGGAACACTAGCTCAAGTGTAGGCGTTATCGTTCCTTCTCAGTAACGGAGCAAAGATAAGGAGAAGGGGATTGATCACTTCACTTGATATCGACACATGTGAGCAGGGACCATGCAGCCATTGCCGATCAGCTCGTACGGTCAGCTTGGCTAGTCCATGGGGCCTGGCTGGCTTGGAAAGAACTGGCTCGCCTTGCAACACAACGGCAAGCAATGGTCCAAAGCTTGTCTTCCTGCCCGTTAGCATCTGAATATGTATGGTGTAGGCCGCATTATTTACATGCATTCCTATCTGTTAGAGCCTTAGGTCGCAGCGCATGTGGGTTTTAATAGGGTTTGGTAAAACCATGTTTTTATGCCAAGACAATTCTCAAACCATGGTTTTGCAAAACCATAGCTTTGCAAAAACTTGTTACCAAACAGGGTCTTAGGTCGTAGCGCATGTGGGAATGTTGGAATGGAATTTTGCTGGGAAAAGAAGGGTGGTGGAATATCCGATCCAACACGTGTACTCGCCTTTCCATCCGGGATGAAGATTTGGATGAAAAAAATAAAAAATGGGAACACGCGCATGTGTGTTCAATTAGACACCATGTTTCTATGCTTTGGAGGTCTTGAAATCCTGGATTGAATTCTCTAGTATGTGTAGAGAACGTGTGCATGTGTGATTATGATGTGGTGTGTGTGCAGGGTGCGTGAGTGTGGTGTAAATAGATTGTGCACAACCTTGTACCTGTATATATATAAAAAAAACTCGTTTATTAAGTGTCTGAGCAGGTTTGCATCATTGCGTGACCTATGACACCACACAATGCAAGTTTTCTGCAGAGTTGATACACTGAATCTATGCCCCAACTGTTTTGATCTGATCTCCTCCAAACACGATCCATCGGCATCACATTCAGCAAGCACAGTTTATCGAGATAAGACCATACCAACAAAACCACGTAGCGGTTGCATGCTTGCTATGCTATCCAATGCATATACAATTAGAAAAAGGTACATCAATCAATCCATCTATTCAAAGATGACCAGGGCCACGGCCGAATCCAAAAAAATGGGCACGGGCTAAACGGAGGCCACACTAACAAGGTCGTCAACAATTACAACCAAATAATAAACCTTGTTGTCCTTGTACCTCAAAGAGGAACTTCGAGTCTTGTCACCTGTAGAGAACTTGCTGGGTTCACAACTTTCAACAACAAATTTTGTATACCTTCTAAAATCTTTGAAGTTTGTATATTTTGATACAAATACCAACAAATTTAGTATTAAATTGCATAAACCTGTGGGGGCTAGTTGACCCACAGTTACAATGTCGGTATTGACATTGATGTCTATCACCGCAGCAAGCGACGCTGACCGGAATATTTCTAGCATCGATGCACGGAGGTGCATCGGTGCTAGCAAACTCTTCAGTATTGTAGCCTTAAAATTTTGATGTTTACAAAGCTAGTCTTTGTATGATTTTTTTTATAAAAATAGTCTTCTAGCCTACAAATTCAATATACGGGGAACATGAAAAATACAAATCTCATATATGGAGAGTGCGGAAAATACCACGAGGCGACACGTGGTAATTCCCATTGACAATGCTCTGTTCCGCTGCTGTCGTGCCACCGCATCACAGAAAATCAAAATGCCACGCCATGGCACCACAGAAAATCGCAATCCCGTGCACCCACTCAACGGAAAAATGTAAATGCCTCGCTTGGGTCCATGATACGTCGGTGGCCACCGCTAAACACCGGACAACGACTTTCCCGCACACAGATACCATAGAAAATGAAAATCCTGAGCTTTTATACCGCTGAAATCGCCACGTGTCGTCTCATGGTATTTTCTGCACTTCCCGTGCACTAGATTTGTGCGCTAGGGGGCATTTCTGCAAAAAGAATTGCAGGGAAGTTAGTTCTATACAAAATAAATTTTTAGGGCTACAACAGTGAAAAATTCGGTGCTGGCCCAAGCAAAAAGATCAGGGAAAATTTTATTAGTACCACTGAAAAAGTGTGCAATTTCATTTCTACGGTTAGTCTTTTCGTCATTTTATTTTTGCTACTATTGTTTTCATTTCATTCTCCTTTTGCCATTTCCGTCAGCTGACCATCAATCGGATAATTTTGCTCCCAGCACGAATTGTTCCTTCTATTTTTGATTTTTTTAAGATAACAAATAAAGTTTAATTCTTTTGAAAATTTTTGTGTATGATCCTAGATGGCTAAAGATGGTATCATAAATTTTTAGAGCATGATCAAGTTTGTACATTTTTATAAAAATCTAGAGTTGGAGCCAAATGACTTCATTTTTATAAAAATCTAGAGTTGGAGCCAAATGACTTCATTTTTATAAAAATGTATAAGCTTCACTATGGTCGAAAAAAATTATGGTACTATATTTAGCAACCTGGGATCATACAAAAATATTCTTTTGAACTTCATTTGTTACCTTTAAAAAATAAAAACAGAAGAAACAATTCAAGCTGAGGCGAAATTGTCTGACTGACGATTAACTCACAGTCAACTGACAGTTAACTGATGAAAATAGCAAAAGAAGGTAGAACATTACAGACTAGTAGCAAAAGTGAAATGAGAAAAAGAGTTATGATAAAAGCAAAATTACTCACTTTTTTAGTGGTACCGGAAATTTTTTTCAAAAACATTATGGAGCCCACTCCTAACTCAAATGGGGGAGAAAATTTTAGTATATTTGTGGGATCAACTCCTCTTAAATCTTTGAACTTCTTTATATTTTGATGCAAATACCAACAAATTTAATATTCAATTGCAGAAACCTATGGGGTCAGTTGGCTTTGATACCTGTCAGTGCAGCGAGCGATGCCGAGAGGAAGATTTATAGCATCGATGTGAAAGATTTCTAGAATCGATGCATGTGGGTGCATCGGTGCTAGCTCAAGCAAAAAAATTATGGAGCCCACTCGTAAGTTAAATGGGGGAGGAAGAGAGAGATAGTTAAGGTGGGAGAAAAAAAGATGTTATTTTATTTTGTTCAGGGTCCCATTTTAGAGAGCGAATGAGTGTTGAAGTTGAACACTAGAGGGAAGACAAAATGTAGCGCCGGAAGGGATGTCAGTGGTATGGAAAATGTGGCATCCACTACACTCCAATATTGGCATCTCAGCGGTCTCTTCCCTGCCACATCACTCAAAATCATAGTTGGAGGAGGGAGGAGATAAAGAGAGAGAATATGCTATGTCTTGTGTAAGAAATAGCATAGCACACAAACCAACGAAGTTGTGAGGTAGTGTGAGTGGTAGTTGTGTTGAAAATGGTAAAAAAGAAAGTTAGAGAAATGATTACAAGGCATATTGTTGAAGTTGTTATCTTTAGTTTTGTCTCTACGTGAGGTAAAGACAATATTAAGAGATGAACTATTGTAGATGTCCTCAAGATTACTTAAACGAAACATTTAAGCACCAAGACACGATGTTTTCTGCATTAGCGCATAAATGCATTGGTATTTTCTTTAAAAAATACATATAAAAAGGCAACAAACGGATCTGTAGTCGCTCCACGGTTGGAGAAATAGATCTGCTAGCTTGCAACCTACATTGTGGCATCCATCATAATTAACTTAGAGTAACGATAGTAACACTAGCATTACTCTGAGATAATTACACTGATCTCGGCAAATTACCTAACCAAACTCCAGGATCTCCTGACATTTTATCAGTTAATACACCTTGTTCAAAGTGCTACAGCAGAATAATAATTAGAGACCGAAAGGGAAATTTATTGCATCCATTGCCACGCAGGCTACAAGTCTAGAAACACAAAATCATACATAACATCTAAGCATAACAAAATTAATATACATAAATACTAAAATACCTAGTGGATCAACGAGAATTGTTGTACGGTCCCCTATTCCACTTAGTCCTTCTGGTAGCTCTCCTCTCCTCGTAACTCTAATTGTATGGGTGATCCTCACCTCACGCCTCGTGGCGAGTCCATAATGATCGTTTTATGATTCTACAGGTGATTCTCACCTCACGCCTCATAGGCGAGTCTATAATGATCGTTTTCTAAGTAAAAGGGAGAGTTAAGTAAGAATGAGCACAAAAGTAATCAGCAAATATTAATAACAAAATGCATTATATGAATTCCTTCCACATCCATCTCATGAATACCTCTCTCAAATCCTTTTCAGAAAATAGTGTTTTATTAAGAAAAGTGTGTTTCCAATTTTAATTATTAAAAAGCTACTAGCACTCGTATATAAGGCAAACTTAGCTCCTGTAGCCGTCAATCCAGGAGACAAGCATGAATTCATGATTTAACTCTACGCAGGTTTGTACCACTTTACCCATAGTTGCTTTGATTTACTCAAAGCTCCAGAGTGTTTATTCTAATCAGACGGTTATATCTCCACCCTGCTAACTATGAATCGTGGAGACACCTTTTAGATGTCGTCCCCACCGACTCGTAGATAACAGTTGTATCATGCTAAAGGCATAGCCATGATACTCATGTATGTCGTTTAAATATAGCGCTCCTGGTATTAACGATTTTGCCCCACGGGCCTTACCACTCTTTCCAGTATCCCAAGTCTTACCGGTCTTGTCTCAACAGGCCTTGCTGGTCTTACTAGTGTGGTCTTACCACTATACCTCACTAGACCCATACTGTTCTTACCAACCTAATTATCTACACATACCAGCTATGGAGATATAGCGACTTTCATAGAACACCCTTCTCGGGTTATTATCCAAAACTATGGTTGATACTCATTACACGACCCATTGATCAAATGTTAGTTTGCTTCACCTTATATTCTAGCATATGTAGAGGCCTCACCGGCGATACCCTTCTCAAGGCACCCTCTACCCACCTCATATATATACATCGTCAGCTCAATCGTTATATGAGCCATCACAAGCACATCAATAATCACTGCCTCAAGTTCACAATTAAACTTTCTTTCCAACAGCTTCCAATTTAGGGTTTTCTTAAAAATTCTTTTTCAATGCATCGGTGATAGTACGTATAACCAAATACTTTTAATTACAAATTATCCCAAATATGTTCAAGAAATGCTTGCTTGGAACTGGGTTGAAATAATCAGCCTCACGCAGATTCAGAGGTGATCTCCTATCTGCTTTAACTTGCTTCCTAAAATTTTCAGGTATTATAATTTCATATTGATATTAAATTATTATGGATTTTAAGGCATCCAATTTTACTTAGACTTATTTTAATTTCTAAGTATTTATGCAGCATAATTTATTTTGTATTAATGGTTAAAATATGGGGATCACATGTTTACCCAATCTGCCATATTGTTTTTCTTATTTATAATTATTGCAGCTCTTATCAGCTTTATTTAGCTCTTTATCCATTTATCTGTCAGCCTTTATCCTCCTCCTTTTTATTTAGTGTAAATTTTGACATCAGAACCATTATTATTATGTGGATTAATCAAATTTATTATTTTATTTATTTATTTATTTATTTTCTTTTCTCACTTCACACTATCGATTCAATTCATTGCTCTAACTCTTATCCTCTTCCTTTCTCTCATCTCTCTCTGCTCCCAAGCCGACGCATTCATGGCTCTGTCCTATCCTAGCCACCATGCTGGCCAATCGCTCCACTTGTCATCAGGCCTTCTCACCTCTACGTCGCTTGGAGCTCCTCGCCCTAGTGCCTATGCAACATTCTAACTATTAAGATATAACCAAACTCCTAGTTCTGGTTATTGAGATATGATTGGACTCTATCTTTTTGTGGCTGAATACGAATCTATCTCTAATGGGGTTTTCACTATAAATATGGCATCTTATTGTATAAGAGAATTAATCTAATGAAGATAAGAGAGTTTTCCCTCCCTATATCCTATGTATTCTTCATCTATTCTCGATCGGTGCATTGTAATTGATCTACGACGGTCATCATTGTTTTATGACATGTTATTAACATGAAGCTCTACAAGGCTGAAGCTCTAGATCAATCTGAGTTCGACGGTGGGAGTCCCTGTCCTCCTCAGCTCGGATACTCCAGTTTCTATCACTACTACAGAAAACATCATCACAGACGGTTCGCAAACGTCATCAGAGACGGTTTTGTGAACCGTCAGTAACAATACGTCTGTGATGAAGGAGCTCATCAGAGACGGTTCTCTACCCGTCTGAGAAAATATATATCACAGACGGTTTATTAATACAACCGTCTGTGAAATTAAACTATCACAGACGGTTTCAACTCACAACCGTCTGTGATAATTTAATTTCACAGACGGTTATTATTAAAAACCGTCTGTGATAAGTTAATATCACAGACGGTTTCAACTCACAACCGTCTGTGATATTAACTCAGCACGAGCGGTTTCAAATAAGAACCGCCTCAGTGATGGCCTTTTTTTTCCCACACCCCGCCAGAACCTCCATTAGTTATGGTGTTGTTATCAATTTCCATCAATATTTCTACTTGATATTTATAAGGCACAACCGAGTTATAGATGTTGTAATTGAATATCTGCACTTATCTATAACCAAGGCGGCCTTCTTCCGCACTCACTAACGTCCATCGGCTTCCTCCCGCCTCTTTTCTCATTCAAGCTCGGTGTTCCAAAGTCCTTCCGGCAAGGAAGACCCGACTTGCAATCACATTTGTTCAATCTTTAATTACCCAACCTAAAGTAATCTATCAAGTACATCTACAATTTTACCAAAGTACCATGTTCGATCTCCCACTGCGGCACGACGGTGACGCCAAGACAAGAGCATGCCGTCCGGCCATTTCAAGACCGTGGCACTACTAAGTGACTCCAAGAAAGCCACTTCAGATGGCATGAAGCAAATCACACACTCTAGTGTGACCTGCTCGATGGAGAAGACCGTGGTTGCCGCCGCCATGTCAGTCACCGTCTTGTTTGATTTATTAGTCGAAGTTCCATCAACTTTATCATAACAAGGAGAAAAACGCTACAAATGTTTATATTTTAAGTCTATCCCGACGGACAAACTGCTGCTCTCAATGCATATAGGAAGTGCAGATATTCAATTACAACATCTATAATCGCCGTGTCTCGTAAATATTGATGCAGAATACCTAAGTAGATGGAAATTTCAACAACAACCCATAAATAATGGAGGTTCTCACGAGGTGTAGGAAAACATCTAGTTCCAACAAGCAAGACATTGTTAAGTTGTTGCATTCAAGATGAGCAAATATGTATTAAGGATAATATCATGTGACAATACAATGAATCGCATAAACAAGAATAACCGTAAGTTTTTGACATATTTTTCAATTAATGAATATCATTTGACAATTGTACAACTCAGAACTTATAAGGTCGCGTGGAACGCGCTTTTTTATGTATTACTTGGGTGAGCAGAAGAAACAAACTCTCCTCTAATGTTGCTCAAATCGGCCCGACTCAACGCAGCTTTTAACTCAGTATCGCTACTTTCTTTAGCTTATTTATGGTTTGCATGTTGTGGCAAACATAAAATCCACATAGGTTATTTCCTGACCTTGCCGGTGGCATCGCAAATAAAACCTACTGTTAGTTCTAGAGTCACTATTACGGGTTTGATATAGAATTGTTGTGTATAGCGGATACCGGAAAGTTCAAATCATGTCAGTAGTTTAGTCCAATCTTTCACGTGTTGAACGCTTCTACAAGATGGCAAAAGGTTAGCCTAAGCCATTCCAATAGCAATATAAACTGGAACAACTTACACGACCATGTACGTAGGAAACGTGATTACCTGGTGAGTAATTTTGCGATAGGTGTCAAGTCATGGTTTCCGCCACGTCCTAATCAAGGTACTTAACCCTTGCTTGTGGTCGGTTCAATTACAATGAGAACCCAAAGGATACCTACACAGTATATCACAATGGACAATGAACAACACAGAGTTGTGTGCACAAGACAAACCAAAGTATAGCATGTGGTAGCACTTACCCCGGGTTATGGGGTATAAGTATGAATTCTTTATCTTTTGTGCTAGCAATGCCTCTATCACGATTTCTCGACCATGTTTATATCATCATCCATTGTTTGCTTTGAGACTATATGTGGGTCGAGGAAACCGATCGATAGTTTCTTCGTGGTCGCTTCAAGTTGCATGTATCTATATATACAAAGGCGGATTATATATATATTGGAGGACATTTATCACTATTAGACTAATGTAGACCGTGATAGCACACACTTACAAGGTCCAGCATCTTATGAGTGCGCGCCGATGGCGCCGAGGTTGTAGAGATGGAACAAGTCCGTAAAATCGACCGTGAAGAAGCCCCTCACGAGTCGTTGAATAGATGTTCATACTTGAACTTAACGCCGATACTTGTTGTATGCTCACGCTCGCTTTCCAAATTCTTGGGTGTACCACTTATGCAATTGTTGGCAAGGTATACTATGAAGTTACGCTGCCTTTCGTTAGTAACGGCTCTCCTAGCTTGTATTGTTTAGCCAACTCACAGATGGATAGTCAACTTGTTCTTGCCGCTTCTTTCTTCTTTTTGCCCTTGCCTTTCTTTTTGTTTTGTATGAACCCTTCACGGAGAGGAATGGGCGTGAAAGAGGTCAACATTATGTACATCAAGTGGAGTCTCGCTTCACGATCGCGATTTGGTAGCCAATCGATCGACAACGATACAATAGGCGAATCGATCGTCGCGGTTGTTGCATGACGAAGGGCGACTAGGAGATGTCGCCGCTAGGCCATTGGATGAATGTGCCAATGGCATCCCCAAGTTTCACGATCTCATCGTTCGCGCTTCAGAGATCGACAATTTTGAAACTATCAAACACCCCGCCTACATTGACCTTGGTGAAACCCGCTATGATGGTACTGCACCATGGTCCCTTTGGGGATGGATACGCCATGCCCCAAGCAAATTGCCGAGGAACGGTGCCATTGCTAATTCTCACTTGGAGATTGCACCGTGGCCACCTTAATGTCACATAAAGGATAAGTCCCGCTTATGTTCATCTATGTCACTTGGAGGAACGGATGCACAAATGCTTCCACGGCAATGGGGGTGACTTGCGACATACTTCGGGCTTGTGCAAGATTTCTTTCTTGATTGGTGAGCCTTTCCTCGAGGATTCTTATCCTTTCATGAAATTCTTCTCTCGCCTCCCCTCAACTCTTCTCTCAACTCTCCTCTCAACTTGTCCTCCAAATTCTTTATAAGATTTGACTCGCTCGGCTCTAGTTCTCTTCTTATTTCTAAGATATGTGGAAGTCGTTCTGGGAATCCAGTTTTCCATGGAACAAAAACCCTTTGCCTCTTGTACGATCGTGGTGTTCCTTGTTTCCCAAGGCTATGGACAAGGCATCTTTCTCTCTCGTCTGGGGAAAAAGAGCCATCGCACGATTGTGTACTCAACGCCACCTCGCAAGATCCCACAAGTTATTTCACTTTTGAAGTCATGGACTAATTACGTAAAATTGGTAGTTCGATTTATATATTACGCGCTATGCACTTCCTCGCCTCATGGGTTTACAAAGGAGACTTTTATGAGGACGTGGCATCCGACCTCGCTCTCGCTTAGCCGCCTCTCGCACGTTATTAGCCTTTTAAAAGAACTAGCCTAAATGGCTTGTTATTAGCCTTTAGCAAAAGAAGCGAACTAGGAGGTTGCCAACTTAATTAAAATTTCTAAGCAAAGACTCTCCCTAAAACTAGGACATCCACACAGCAGACAAGCGTAAGAATACATATGGATTCAACCATTTGACAGCTAATGTAATAATAGAACGAAGCTCAGATCTCACATATGAACATGTACAAGATATTTAATAAAGCAATTAGCATAAAGCTCATATTGATTGTTTGAATGTTCTCAGATGCTCCAAGTTGCCTTAAAGGCCCTCCTCGCCACAATGGACAAGTAATAGACTAGATTGTGACAACTTTATCTCAATAACAGATTTAATACTTGACAAAGTTAAGTATAAATCTACTAATTGGTTATCTTATATGCATATTCACTAACTAAGCATATAAAGACAGTTTGCAATAGAGCTAATCAAATATATATATATATATATATTTTAGATCAAAAGGTTTCTGCTTTTATTCCGTGACCATGTCCAACCACAAAGACCATCGCTTCCTAGCCAACCACAAAGATGTACAACCACAAAGATGTACAACCAACAAAGATGTACAACCACAAAGACCATCTCACAAATGAACATGTACAACCACAAAGACTATCGCTTCCTAGCCAACCGTAACAAAGACATTTTAACTAGTTATCGCCATCGGGCTCTAAACAACCGTAAAACAAACATCACCGCCGAACTCACACTAATCAAATATATATATATGAAATTGAAATTGATCGCTAAGATTTGTTGTCACAATTAGTCTATTCCATCCCCTAAATCATCATCAACATTAAGCCCACACGCAAGGTCCCTAAGCCGCAGATCGACCGCCCTTTGCAAGACCGAGAATAATCACGTAAAGTGTCCCGAAACTCACTAACTAGCAGAGCAAAGACCGAAAAATAGAGCAAATGGCCAGCAAAGGTTTCCAGATCGAGAAACGGCTCTAGCTCGATGGCTAGTCCCCGTAAATACTCACGGTTGAAGCCCGAAGGGGAGGACGCCGAGGGGAGGACGCCGAGGCCGAGGAGGCCGGGAGGACGCCGAGGGCGCGGGGGAGGACGCCGGGAGGGGGAGGACGCCGAGGCCGGGACGCCGGAGGGGAGGACGCCGAGGAGGAGGCCGCCATGAGGCAAAACGCCTCAAAGGTTTAGGGTTTGGCGCACAGTGAATGAGATCTCAAGGGGAGATATATAGAGAGAGCACATCACAGCATTTTTCTATAATATAACGGTCAGGATGAGATATCACGCACGGTTCTATAATAGAACAATGCAGGATGTTTAGATATTACGACGGTTCTATAATAGAACAATGCAGCGATGTTTAGATATCACGATTTGCTATATAATAGAACAAGATGTGATGTTTAGATATTATGCATTTTATTCTATAATAGAACCGCTCGTGATGTTGTTGACATCACGACGGTTATATAATAGAACCGCTCAGTGATGTTGAGATATCACAGCACGGTTAGGTAACATAACCGTCAGGACAAATAACATCACTGCATCGTTATGTGAAAGAACCGCTCAGTGATATATACTGCTCATCGACATTCACTTGTTTGCTCGCCTTCCATCGACTCTTGTCTCGTGCCACTTTGTTGTATCTTCGGGAAAGTTGTCTTTAACAGTAATATATAGATCAGATCGTGGGTTGAAGTGGAGATTTTAATCCTCAATTCAAACCCTAAAATCTAAGAGCAATCACATACAACTATTTCTATATTGCCAAAGTAGACATGATTCTCGTTTTGTCATCAATTATGTCCGAATGGCCATCTTTGAATCATGTATTTGGAATCATATTGATATTAACGAATAAATACGCGCTTTTATACTTGCATCTTTTCTATCAATCCAGATGCTTCACAAGCTACTTACAAAGATCATCACAATCATATATACATAATTCAGATGCTTCACAAGCTACTTACAAAGATCATCACAATCATATGTACAAAGCATGATGGGTCGATCATCTTTACAATAGCATTAATGTAATATTATTACACATGAAAATTAGTAAGCATGATGACAATGCACCCTTCTCATAACTACGCCCACCACATGCTTATTCTTTTGTATGAAAATTAGCCCTTCATGATGATCGACGCGTGTGTAGCTTGCTTCCTCATGTTGTTCTTCCGGGACCGTGATGTCATTTCCGATAGGTGGCAACTCATCAAATTGATTGTACTCTTCCTCATCTACTACATTCTCAACTCCGACAATTCTCCTTTTTCCTCAAGAACTACGTGGCGCTTCTTGTTGACGGGCCTGGTTACATAGAAGACTTGAACAACTTGGTTAGCGAGTATTAATGGTTCGCCTTGGTATCCGACACGCTCGAGGTCCACAGAGTGATGCCATTCCCGCCGACCTTCACGTCTTTGGAGGTGGACCCAACGCACCAAATAGGGAATCTTGAAAAGTACGTAGTCGAGCTCCCATATCTCCTCTATGAACCCATAGTAGGAGCTCCTCGTCAACCCAATGGGATTATTGAATGCATCTATGCGACACCACGCTCGGTTTGTGCTCTTCATATCCTGATCTCGTGTAAAATGTGTACCCATTTAAGTCATATCCTTTCCATGTGACAACCGTAAAAGTTGGTCCTTTTGCCAACCATGTCAACAGAAATATCCGACGAGCTCCCAGTGATAGGTCGCCCTTCAACCATTTGTTGAATCAAGGTTATGCTGTCTCGTGATCCAAGACTCTCGCCGTCTTTGGATTCTTCTTGCCTTAGCCATTGCTTGTGCTCGACGATATAGGCGACACTACAGACCATGTGTTGCAAAACCGTGAAATGGGCTCGAGCATAATCAACCGAATCAGCGTGATTGCTTTCCTTCCGATGGTCCCGACACTCGAGCCTCCTCATGGCGAGATCGAGGCACACCTATTGGTTCGACTGGGCCATGTAATCGACGCAGAACTCGACGGCCTCTTCGCTTGTATAACCTTCGACAATGCTACCCTCCGGACGAGATCGATTCCAGACGAAGACTTGAGAATTCCCATGTACCTCTCGAACGGTACATGCTACGAGGAACACCGCCCGCATATCTTTATCTCTGTCACAAGGTGAACAATGAGATGGACCATGATATCGAAAAATGATGGAGGGAAATACATCTCAAGATTACATAGAGTCATCACCACCTCGACTTGCAGAGCATCTAGTCCTTCGATCGATGACCTTCGAGCGATTGTGTTAAAGAAATAACACGTACCTAGTGATTGTCTCATGGACATTGACCGCAAAATACTTCTAATTGCGATAGGGAGCATCGTGTCATCAAGACATGACAATCATGAGACTTCATGCCGATTAATTTCAAATCTTCCAACTAAACAAGTCTCTTCATGTTGAGGAGTAACCGACGGAACTTTCACACCATGCAAGCACCGCACGCTTCAGCTTCTTTTCGCCTTTGACAGAGTATAACAAGGTGTTCCAAGCACGTCGGCCTTTATCGCCTCTTTCGGTGCTAACTCGTGTCTTATGCCCATATCGACCAAGTCAAGCCGCATGCTGATACCATCCTTTGTTTTACCCTTAATGTTGAGTAAGAGACCAATCACCGTCACGCACATTCTTCTCACGTGCATGACATCGATGCAAAGGGCTAACTTCTAGGTGCTCCCAAGAAGGTAGGTCCCGAATATTGATCTCTTCTTCCACATGCTCTTTTCACGGGTACTTGATTTACGCCCCTTTCCATACGCAACATCCAAATCCTTAACAATGTCATGAACATCTCTCCCGCCAAACGCCTTGGAGCTGACCATTTTCGCTCCTTCCGTCGAAAAGTTGCTTCATCTTGCGATATGGGTGATTCCTCCAAGGAACCTACTGATGACGCATGTACACGGTTTTATGGGAGTGATTCACCATAAACTCTCAGATCATCTAAGCAAAGGAGTGCGAGCTTTGGTTCCTTTTGTACTGCCCCGACAGTTAGCAAGGGCGGGTAATCATTTATGGTGCGTAACAACAAGCAAAGCAAAGTAAAGTTCTCTCGCTTTATGCGATCCCATACGCAATACCCAGAACTCCACAAGTGTTTTTAGATCTTCCACCAATGGAGCTAGGTACACATCAATATCGCTCCTGTGTTGTTTCGGTCCTTGGATAAGCATGCATAACATAATGTACTTCGCTTCATACACAACCAAGGAGGAAGGTTGTAGATACAGAGATTTACTGCCAAGTGCTATGCCTACATTTGCTCATGTTACCGAAAGGATTCATTCCATCTGACTCAATCCAAACCTTATATTTCTCGATCCGACCGAATTCTTGAAAGCTCCTGCCGATGTTTCTCCATCGGATGGAATCGGCAGGTGCCTTAGCATTCCATCATTCTTACGCCTCAAAGTGCCAACGCAACAGTTTTGCCTCCTTTGGGTTCGCAAACAAACGCTTCAAACGGGAATTACAGTGAGATACCATGCCACCTTAGCAGAGGACCTTTTTCACCTCAATGCTCTCGCCATCATCATCTCAATAACTTTACGCTTGTACCGGATGCGCTGCACACCGGACATATATGCAAGTTTGTGTACTTTTGCATGACAGATACAACTGCTTTGGACATGCATGTATTCTTTCTACTTCCATTCCCAAGGGACAAAAACCCGCTTGGCTTTGTAGGTGCTTGTCGGCAACTCGCTTCTCTCGAAGCATGTCCGCCAATAGACGAATAAATACTGTGGAAACTCTTGTCGGACCAACCGTTGCTTGCCTTCAATTTGAGTAGTTGAAGCACGGATGATAACCTTGTGTATTTCAACTTGCACCCTGCGAACAAAGGTTTCTCCGAGTCCTCCATTAAGCCCTCGAACTGCCCATATTCCTGTCATCAAGGTTTCTTCGCATCGCGTAGCATCTCGATCCAAATTGTCATCGTGCAACCTCGTCCTCATCTAAGCACAATCGATATGATCATCCGACATATCATTGACATCGCCGATTTATATTAACACTACTTGCTACTTCTCAGATATTATGCTCTTCGCCATGACCGTCCAACATGTATAGCCCTTTTGAAACCCCTTCAATCAAGTGTGCTTCGATCCATACCGAAGTTTCAAACATCTTCAGATTTTCGCAATCAATGCACCTGACATGACATGAATTGCACCCCTTATTAAACATATCCTCCTCTGCGGCTCTTTTGAAAGTGGAGACGCCATTAAGGTACTCAAGACTCAGACGGTTCTCAACAGACATCCAACTTCGATCCATCTACGCTACACATGTAACACTTAGTGTTAAATATTATGCACTGTGTAGTGCGATGCACACATTCTTAAACTAATTATGCAATTACATACCTTAATTACATCACAAAGAAATAATTAACAAAATTCAAATTAATCTTCAATATAATAATGAAATTAGAACCCATTACTAATCTTAGATCACCAAAAGACTTGAATTGATCTATAAGCTAGATCTAAACAATCTTTAAATTCTATCCTTAACAAGCTAGCTAGCTACATCATGATCGAATATTATATTATGCAAATAGAACCATTACTAGCTAACCTTATTCATCAAAAACCAACACATGGTTCTACAAGCGAGATCTAAAAAATCATCAAATTCCTTCCTTATCAAGCTAGATGTTGAATATAATGCAATTAAAACACATTACTAACCAAATATCACAACAACATATGGATCCAGCTACAATTAAGCTAGATCTAACCAAACAATCTTTAAATTAATTCTCTCCTAACCAACCTAGATATATATTGAATTGATGCATGCAATTAGAGAACTCATTACTAACCTTAGATCACCAAAATCAAATGAATCTAATATCACCCTTCAAATCAATGGCTTTTTTTTAAAAATCGCCTCACTTCCGCAAACCGCCACTTAGGATAGAAACCAAACCCTACAAACAAAGTGGATGTGGAACGAGGCTCTGCTTACTGACCTCGGACGGTTTTATCACGACGGTTTTATATTACGTACCGCTCTGTAATACAAAAAATATCACAGACGGTTTCTAAATATAATCGCTCGTAATGACTATCAGATATTACGAGCGGTTGTGTTATATAACCGTCAGGATATCACTGACGGTTTTACTTCAAAACCGCTCGTAATGAGTATCAGTAGCAATTACGCACGGTTATATTTTGAAACCGTCTCGTGATAGTTATTACATCACGCACGCCGTAATATAAAACCGTCGTGATATTATCACTAACGGTTTGAGTACATAACCGCTCAGTGATAAATGATATTACGACGGTTTTTCAAAACCGCTCGTGATCGTAAGGCCCGATATAAGCCTCATTTGTAGTAGTGTATGCATCTCAATTTGAAGGAATCGAGGAAGGATTCAATCTACAATGGTAGTGGCACGATGCTGTAAGAATGGCCAGACGGTGATCGTGATCATGCTCGTTCTATCCTGAGTTCATGCAAGCGAGGAGAAGTCAACGTATGTAAGTTCAAACACCATTACATTGGTTTTGGTGGTTAATGATAAATCTAAATATGAGACTAACTCCTTTGTTGAGTATAATATTGATTATTCTCATTTGGATAGAAAGATGGAAATATCAAAAGTATACATCCGATGTCATATTATCATATCTTGTTGCATTCTTTGGATTCAAAATACAAGGTAAACTCCACAAAAGTTTTAACTTAGATATGTATATATTGTTTCCAATTCATATATATATATATGTGTGTGTGTGTGCATACATTTGGGCAGAGTTTATTCTATATCTTGAGTTTTCATTAGTAATGATCCCTTTTTTCCACATATATTGATGATCTTTACTTTGAAACACATACTTTGAGTATATTAAGCTTTTGTAGTTGTAATATACTCATGTTCATTTAAATTCAATTATTTGCAATTGGGTTGTCGTCAATCACCAAAAAGGTAGATTAAAGGATCTAGGCCCTCCAGTATAGGTTAATGGTGTGCTTTGGTAATTAGTGATAACCAGATGTATTAGACTAATATTTTTCCATGAGTTGGTGAAATAGGTTAAATCCAATGATGATAAAGACTTTAGATGATATCATGTGTTGATGGCCATCAAGATACGATCTCAAAGTAAAGGTAGTTCATCATGTGTTAATCAACAAGACAAGGACCCGAATTTGGAGAGAAAATGATCATCATCAAGTAAATACTCTAAGTGGATGTGCAAGTCAAAGGTATAATTAGCATAGGCTAAGGATGTGTTCCTAGTCTTTTAGCGATTTCGGCGTTTGGTTGAGAGACCGGATTACTAATTTAGGTTACCGTACTATTAAGAGGTGTCTTATATGGTAGTTTCGGTCTTATCATATGTTGATACCTCAATCCCGCTTACTCTTGTTGTTTGCTTCCTTTTGCTCATTTGCATTCTTGCAATTTACATTCCTAGAATTGAATTGCTTGCTTATGACTCTAGGATTGCAAACCTTGATTTAGACTCAGGTTGTTAGTGTATATAGTTGAGACTAGTTAATTTAGGCTTTAATTGAATAAAAACATTTTGATTTATGCTTATGTATATAAACTTGGTTTTGGCCAAAGAGAATTTTAAAAATTGTCTATTCACCCCTCTAGTCAACCTCCTCGACTCTACACGGTGGCTAGCTCATCCTATTGGAAACCAACTCTAGATGTGCTTATGGCAAGGAGCATGCAGTCATGGAAATATATTGTAAAGCCAAATCCTCAACGAAGCCTGTAAGCTGCAAGCAGCCAACTTGACCTAATAGAAGATGAAGTTCTTACTTCTTAGGGAGGAGCTAAATATGAAGGCCATTTAGGAAGTTGAGGCACAGGGCAGTGGATGAATGTTGCCATCAAGGCCTTGCTGAGATCATTTCTAACGTAGAACCGGAGCCCTCACCAAAGGCTATGAAATGCTTCATTCCACCGGCAATTTCTAGCTTGTCCTAGTCAAGCAAGATCCAAAAGTGTTATTTAGAGATATGGCATGAAGCTTTCCAAGGCCAATCAAGATTGCCTGCCTACATCAATCTACATTGTATCGAATTTCGACCGACATCAAGTGATTAATCTACTGTAAACCATACGTAAGTTCGAAGCACGTAAGTTAATCACATCTAAATAGGTTTTTAATCCAGCAAATTAATTTTCTTAATTACCTAGATTAGTCATTTAATCTAACTAAAGAATTAGGGTTATTGTTACTATTCATCAAACCGATTATGAAAAAAAGGAATAGGTGGCACCAGAAGTCACTAGACCCTGGTTGCCACCGTGCCTGCAGCGCGTCGTTGGCCCAAAGCTGTGTGCTAACTTGGGCGATGCGTGCGTCGCCAGAAGCACACCACGCTAGCCACACTAGCACACACCCCATGCTGTTGTCGTTGCTCTACCTACACGTGTGCCACCCGAAGTGCCACCACCAAGCCCTCTAGCTCTACCACGTGTGTCGCCGCAAGCACGCTCGCCGTCACCGCTTGTGGTGTCGCCACACTTGGCACCTTGGCCAACCTCTTTTAGCCATGTGGAGCATGCTGGACCGAATTCAGCCCATAAAATAAGTGGGCTAGAATATTTTCATTTTAACCCTCAAAGTTTGGTTAAATTACATAATAATTTTGTGGCTCGGTAATTTTGCAAAAAAGATACCGAAGTTTCACATAATTACAAAAATTTACTGTGAGAAAAAATTTACATTCTAGATACTAAAGTTTCTAGTAATCCTGAAAAATAGTTAATAAATTCTAAAAATTTATATTAAATCCTATAAACTAAATTTTTAGGTATATGCCCCTCCATATATTTGTTAAACCTTAGACTTAGCATACATTGGAAGCTTCATATCTCTAGGTTTATTTTTCTTGGTATAATTCCATGTTTATTCATACTAAATTTAATTTTTGTTATTTTGGTAATTCTGAAGATTCCTATGTAATTAGCAGAAAATTATGAAAAATACTAGAAAAATTCTAAGAAATTTTATATAATTATCTACTGAATAGATACAGGCCAAACCTTATTACTTCAATGATAAGCATGTAATATAATATTTTATCATTAGTAAAATTCAATCTTGCCTGTGTATAAGATATGTTGGACATCGTAAAGAGAAAATTTACTAATCTCGCCTTGAATGACAGCAATTACCTCACTTGGGCAATGAATGCCAAGATCAACTTGATATCCTAATCTCTTGGAGTTACTATCACTCACCTAAAGCTGACACCCCTATTCTTCCTAAAGCTACTAAGTGTGCAGCCCTGCACTTCTTGAGCCATCATTTTTATGCAAACTTGAAGGTCAAATATTTGATGGAGGAGGACCCATTGGCACTATAGAATTCTCTAAAAGAATGATATAACTAGCAAAGTTCTGCCCTACTGTTAGAAGTTGAAAGACCATGTGGAGTTCTAACCTTGTTGGTGATGAGTTATTGACTATGTGTTAAGTATGAGGTGCTTGAGTTTGAGTTTGATTTGAATTGAATTTTCAAAAATAAGCAATTTAGATTTTGTCTGCCAGGAGCGGCTCTACCGGCCTCGGGGGGAGGGGGGGATAGTACCGGCCGAGGGGAGCGGTAGTTATTTCAGAGAAAGGCCTTTACTGGTTTTCCAAGGGGTGGCACTATCGGTCATGCTGGGACGGTAATATGCCGGCCGAGCGGCACTACTGGCCCCAGGAGGCGGTAGTGCCGGACCATAGAGCGAATTTTAAATTTGAATTTTGGAATTTTGTGAGATTTATTGCATATCAATTTGGACATTGCTATGTAATGGGTTTTCCTTGTTTTTTATGGTTGCAGGATGACGGTGCTAGGTCATGGTGAGGCGGAGGATGACCGGGACTAGACGAGGTGTGCTAAAGGTTCAGACAATCAAGAATTGCTGGAAGATGATCGGAGACGGAGTCGCTGAGAACCTAGAAGACAAGGAATGGATGAGATGCTAGCTGGGTGCTACTCGGATCAAGGAGGGCTATTGGATCGCGGTCTAGGTGATAGAGTACCGAGTCTAGTTAGTATGCTTTGAAAAGGGCGCAAAACTCATTATGTTGTTAGGTTTCGGGTTAGCCAAGTATGAGTGGGTGAGTCAATCCTAACGCTTGATGGTGATTCTTAGGGTAGAAAGAACTTATCCAAGGGTGGAGGATGACTCAAGAGTAGTATAAATAGAGGGCTAGAGGTAACCCTTCTCTCTTGGAGGTTTTGAGGTTTTTATACTCTTTTGAACTTTGCCCACTTGTTTGTAAGGCTTTGTAAACCTCCATTCTAGAAATAAAAATTTAATTTCCTCTCAATTCTAAATTTACTTTCCGTATTTACATTATGTCTTTAAATTCCACAATTTACATTCTTGCAATTTATTTTTCACACATTTGGATTTGCTTGCCCTCCTTCTAAATGCTTGTGGATCTTTTGCCAAGGATGAATGATTGATGGGTAAGTCTTCTTCAGACCATATTCCAATCATCTAGACAAGTCTTGTGTTATTCCTTGTAAGAAAACGATTTTTGCTCTTGAGAGGATCAATCTTGGAAGATTGGATTTTTGGGTGTTTTTGTCTTGTTTTCTAGTTTGCTATGACATGTACGAAGCCATCTAGGATCATCTTGATCATCAAGAACCCACGAGCTAGCTGAGAGCCAAGTTTTCATTCTTGAACCCGTTCTTGTGCACCCTTCCGTAAATTTGAAAAAAGTCAGAATTTTGATGTCAATTCTTAAAATCGAAGGTTGGAATAGATTCCTGATATCCATAGGAAGGTGTCCACAAAGTTTCATTAAGTTTGGATCATCCAATCAAAAGATTCCTTAATTTTTCTTTTTAAACTCGTGCTGAAATCAATGTTTGTATGTCTGTTTCGAGCTTATTTGCATTTTGTTAGAAATAGAAAAGCATAACGAACTCCTAATGAAGAATCATCATGTTCTCCCTAATGGAACACTTGCAATGCCTGAAGTACATACATAGTATAGCTAAATTTTCGCAAATTTTCTATCTGCGAAAATTTAGCTATACTGTGTATGTGCCAATCTCACCACCAATTTGTACAACCTGGGCCCTCACCGGAAGTTGGGATCTATGTAGGTTATGAGTCTTGATCAATTATTAAAAAACTAGAGCCTATGCCATGGGATCTATATACGGCTCGATACGTTGATTGTATTTTTTATAATAATTTTCCAGTATTAGGAGGAGAAAATGTGTCATACTAAAATACCAGGAAATATATTGGAATATCACTAATATTCAGTACTTAGACTCACATACTAAAGAATCCGAATTTGAAATTCGAAGCATAATAAATCTACAACAAATAGCTAGACACAATACATACCAACCAGAAGATATTGGGCTATTGTAAGACTTTACTCAAATATCTTCAAGTTACTCAAGATCATGGCTTATTTTACTGAAAGGACCAAGACTCGATCATGGTGGAATATATGGATGCTGACTATCTGTTTGATACCTATAGTGCCAAATCTCATATTGGGTTTGTGTTTTTCTACGGTGGTACAACCATTTTTTGGCGGTCTTTTGAGCAAACCTTCATAGCTACTTCTACCGACCACTCTGATATTATATCATTATATATAAAGTCTTACGTGAATGTGTTTGACTAAGACATATGATTAATCATATCCAGAAGTTATATGTCATTAACACCATCGATGCGAACCACAATTATCTATAAAGATAATGCTTTTCGTATTGTACAGATGTAAATGGATTATGTTAAGATCAATATCATGAATCATATTGCCTCTAAATTTTTTTATCTTCATAAACTAGTGATGTAAAGATCCTACAAACTAAGTCATATGAATATCCAGCATATTTGTTTACAAAGTCTTTACCGACATCGAGCTTCTAAAGATGTGTTTGTGGCATTGAAATTAGACGATTTAGAAATATGCAAAGTTCAGGGAGAGTAAAGCCCTGAGATCATAACTCTTACTATGATCCTAAAGGCAGTGTTCGAAAATTCGGTACTTGGCGGCGATATTATGCCGATATTGCGGTTAGGGCTATAAACGAATGAATTCAAATTTAGCGGCTTCTGTTTGGCGGCTAGGCGAAATTAAGGGCCTTGGCGGTCCTTGGCGGCTGGCACAAAACTATGAGAAAGATCATTTTGATCTATTGTTTACATGACCTAATGACCATGATTGAAAGATTCACGTCATCGCTCTCAAAATAAGTTACACTAAGTCACTAACATAGTACTTACTACTTAGTTTATTACTTGATTAATTGAGTAGTATTTGTTCAAGTATTTTAGTTTAATATTCTACTTTAATATTTGATGTCTTGCAATTTGCAAATAACTAGAAAAGAAAATTAAAAATTTTTATTCATAATAAAATCAATAATATATATGAATTATATTAATTTCTCGCCGTAGAGGCCAAAACGCCGAGACCCGCAATTGCGCCATAAATACTGACCTTGGCGCTTAGCGGTGCCTCAATCAAGAACGAATCATGCAAGCGAACTCTTGAACACTGCCTAAAGGTACTATTATAATTTAGAAGATTATAACTTCCACTCTTTTTCCATTAGCGAGTTTTTTAAAGTTTTTTCACATAAAGGTTTTTAATAAGGCAACAAGTATAAAATAATATGCAGGTGCGATGTATTCTTTTCTCTATCTTTTTTCCCACGGGTGTTTGGGAGGAATTTTTGATAAGACATAAGCATTATGTGGCATTCGTCTAAGGGGGAAGTGTTGAGATATAATCGGATTCTTGGTCTGGTTGTTGAGATATGATCGGACTATATCTCCTTGTGGACGAATCCGAGTATATCTTTAATAGATTTTTCACTATAAATATAACATCCTATTGTATAATAGAATCAATCTAATAAGGAGGAGAGAGTTTATCTCTCTATATCCTGTATGTTTTTTATCTATTCTTGATTGGTATATTGTGATTGATCTTCGACGGTTGTTATTATACAATTCCACATCAAACAGTGAAACAAAACGGCTACACGCAAGCAAGCCAGTGAGAGAATCTGCAAACCGAAATTATTATAATAAACCTTTCAATTTTTTTTATCTAGCCAATATTTGGAATCTCGGCCCAAAGGAAATCCGAAATTTCAGCCCACAATTCCGAAACCTCGGCGTCGAGACGCGAGAGCCTTTCCCCTGCTCCTCTTCTCCGAAGCGGCAGCAGCCAAGCAATCCAATTTACAAATCCGAGCGACAAATTTTCTCCCCTCCCCTGCCAAGCCAAGCGCGAATTCCTCAGTCTATGCCTTTGCCTCGTCCCATTCAGGTGCGTACGTCTGCTCACACTAGCCCCGCGGCTCGTGCTCTGCAGCGTCGGTTCGGTGGCAATGTGGTGCCGTGCAGGTGTGGTGCCGTGCATGTGGTGGGCGAGGGTGAGGTGAGGAGGAGGCAGCGGCGGGCGGGCTGCGCTACGCGGCCACGCCGGCGCCCTCGCCCTCCTACTACGGCCTCAGGCTCCTCCACAACTTCCTGCACCCGGATCTCGTGCTGCGCCTCGAGCGCGGGTAGTGCCGTGGCCACGGCAGCGGAGGTTGGCGCAGCTACGCGCTCGTTCCGGCCGACGAGCTCTCGCGGGTGCTCGCCAGGTGAGTCGAGTCGACGGTGCGTTGGCATTATGTCAGATGAAATTGGGTTTTACCCAAATTTCTTAATTCCTCTGACGCTGCCTTCCCGAGATCAAAGGCCATTCTTTGAGTTGTGGCTAGCGGCCAAAGCTAGTTGTGGGTATTTGCACTTCTGCTCCAAAGCGTATATCGTGACTTTGGTGTGTGTGACCCTTCGTATTCCTTTTTTAGTGACCCTTGGAATTTCGGTAGTATATCGTGTCTAGCGAAATAAAAAAGCGCACTGCCTTCTTAAATAAGGCCCATAACCTAGGCATGATGCTTAACCCTTATAATTTCAATCCACAGCGCCCTAGCATACCCCTAACCTAATAGCCGCCGCTTACGCTTTCGTCTTCTTCCGCCATACTGTTGGAGAAGTCGCCCAAGTGCTGCCTTGGGAGATGTGGCGCGCCTCCTCGTCTCTTCTTTGGCCGCGGCCAGCTGCCGGTCTGAAGCAGGTGGCCGTGGCGCGCCTTCTTCTTCTCGTCTTCTCCATCGGCGTTGGCGGGCAGCGAACCTGACCCTAACTCGTGGCGCCTTCTCCCAAAAGGAAAAAAATAGTATAGCTGTGTGGGTGCTGATGTTAGTGAGAGCAATCTTATAATCTGATGCAGTAGTGTGGCCAAATGAATGATGATTTGGTAGCAGCGTCTAGAATGTCGATGCCAGATGATGCTTGATCTGGTTGATCCAGCCCTCATTATTAATCTAGTGATAGTACGGACTGCTGACAAGTGAGTCTCATGCCCTAACCATTTTGAATTTATTTTTTTAGAATGACCATTTTGAATTTCGATCAAAATCTTAAGCTTTTACATATGGGAGCGACTACAGAACGGTATACCATTGCAACGGTATAGTAACATGTTTTATCAAGTTTGAGGAGATTCTATTAAAATATTTGAAAAAGTTTTAGGTTTCAATGATTCTCGTCCATTTTTAGAAGTTTCCGAGAAAGTTTCAAGACCAAGTTTTAAATTTTTAAAACTCAAGTTTCAGTAAGTTTCGCCAAAGAGTTAAGAAGTTTCAGTAAGTTCAACGTGTTTCATCAAGTTTCAACCCAAATAGTAGAGTAAATTTCGTAAAACTACAAGTTTCTTGTACAAACTATAAAAGACTATAGGTTTTAATTCCTATTTCACAAAACTATATATTTTAGGAGAGTTTATGTCACAAAACTATATGTTTTAGAATTGACCGTTCTTTATAATGGGCTTGACAGTGTGGGCAACATGATAGGCTCATGTGCCTCCATTTCCCATTTCACTCGTGTGTGAGGCTGTTATGTGAGCCCACACTATTAAACCGGTTACAAAAAATGTCAATTCTAAAATCTATAGTTTTGTGATCATATAAGTTTTTCTAAAATATGTAGTTTTGTGAAATAGAAACTAAAATATATAATTTTCTGATAATTTATATAAGAAATCTGTATTTTTGTGAAATTTACTCTAAAAAGTATCAAAAAGTTTCAGCAAATTTCGTCAAGTTTTAATTCGACAAAATAAACAAAAGAGCAAAAAAATCGCCGGCATGCTCACCTGTAGTTGCTAGCCATCCCTTTTCACTCACTAGCAGCATCGCTTCCTCTTTTTGCTCACCCAAGGGGTGAAGCCAGATCTTAAAGTTGCTTGTGAGATGATTAGATCGGTGGATCCCGTGTCCTCCTACATGCCTCAGGCGGGGTTCGTGGCGGCACACATTGATTCCACAACATCAAAGAGCATAGCCACTCCTACTAGCCTGCAACATCACTGGCAAACACAACGAGCATCGGTGCAAGCCATCGTAGGCCCACTGCTGGGGAATACAGACAGCGCGAATGGAGAGAGAGAGAGAGACATTAGTGGGAGGGGAACCGGAGATTGCTCGAGGGTGATTGTGAGGACCCCCCATCCTCTCGTCATCAAAGCATCATTGAGCATAACATGATCATCACCATTAGGCTTAAGCATGTATTAAGAAGTTACTATTTAATCATGAGCATCTATTAATTGGTCATGTGCATAAGTATGGCATAATGATAAGCATTCATACCTGGAAGCAGTATTTGTTAGGGCTGGCTGTCATCGGGTCTTTGTTAGACGCCGTGGGCCCGTGGTGTAAGAGAGGAAGTCTCTAGCCGGCTGCAGTTCTTGTCCCTGTTTTGGTAGCCATACATTAGGAGATAAGGGAGAATCTCGGGTTGTTAGGAAAAGCATCGGGGTGGTTAGAAAAGATGAGGAGGAAGCTTGGATGGGGAAGAAGCGTGGAGAGGTTAAAGAGGGAGAAAGCAGAGGAGGATCTTTTGGCAAACAAACACGAGAACCGGCGGTGGCTCAGAAACAATAGCCCTACTCGGTAGCCCGCCACGAAAGTGGCGAGTTCTTCATCATCTGTCTTCGTCCGGGTCTTGACGGTACAGAGCTTCTGAGTTGGCGCATACTCCTTTGCCGGCCAATAACGATTTAGTATCGAGCAAGACAATCAGGAGGAAGAGTAGGCTGCGACGGCGGATGGAAGGAAGAGTGGTTGGTCTTGAGGAAGAGATGAAAGAAATGAAGGCGACATCCAGAATTAAGGGAATGCTCGGCGAGATGATGCGCATGTGGAAGAACAAGCGGCCGGCGGAAGAAGAGAGGAGTTGCGGTGGCGGATCCCAAAGCCACGATTCAAAACGTGGTGACCGGTGGCGGAGCCGGGCGACGCAGACGCACGCGACGAGACGTCCGAGCGGCGGAGGAGGCTGCGTGGTGATCACCAAAGCAAGGCGGGAGGACACGCCCGGCGAAGGAGGAAGATGATCGCCATCGGGTACCGCGCTTTCGAGTTCGATCTTCCAGAGTATGATGGACAAGCGGACCCTTTGAGTTTGGCTGCGCCGGTGTGGCGTTATTTCGCGTGCACAAGATCAAGGAGGAGGAATGGGTGGAGGTTCTTTGATGCGCATCTAGTCGGGGAAGCCTTGGGGCGATTGGACAAGCGGCAAGAGGAAGAACTGTGGATCGCGTGGGAAGACTTCTCTGAAGCCTTCATCGGCGATTCTGCGACATTCAATGGCGGACCATTGGGAGATTTGGCGAACTTCAAACAAGAGAATCAAAGTGTAGATGAGTATGCACGTGAATATCGAGGCTTTGGCGAGAATTCCAGGATCTTGAGGCGGACCAAATTGAAATGTTTGTGGCAGGCTTGTCTCGAGCGTTGGGGGCGGAGGTTCGCAGAGAACACCCACATGACTTGGCCGATGCTGTCAGGGCAGCAAGGGAGGCAGAAGCACGGAAGGAGGCATGGATTGCGGAGGCAGTCCAATGCTGGACACAGTATGGGCGAGGAAGGGGAGTAGCACACCGGGGGTGGAATATACCGGCCTCAAATTCTCAAGGGACCGGTGGAGCATTGGGAGCAGGCGATTCTTTGGCGTGACCATTTGGAGTCTTGGTGGAAGTAGCTTCGGCAGTGGCGATGAAGGCACCGGGAGGTTGAGCATACCTAACAAGGAGCAGCGGAGGGAGTGTTGTCGGGCCCAGTGCGGTCGAGCAATGCCAACAACCGGCATCACGAGCCTGTGGGTCGAATCCACACCGATTGAGGCTGTCAGCGGATCAGTTGGCTGAGAGGAGGGCCAAAGGGCTTTGCTATAACTGCGACGAAGTATATACTCGCGGACACAAGTGTAAAAGGCTTTTCCATCTGGAAGTGGAGGAGGAAAGGGAAGTAGAGGAGGAAGGCGACGAGTTAGAGGTTTGAGATCGCGATGGAAGCGGCATTGTCTATGATTGCGTGATCGGGCCTAAGCGAGGAGATACAATGCAAGTGGAGATTGAAGCGGAAGGAAAAAAGTGGTTGGGGTGATCGGCGATGGCGGCCGCATAATTTCATTAGTGCATATGCCGCCGCGATTGGAGAAGGAAGGAAAAGTCTGGCGGAAGGAGAGGTGACGAGGGTCAAGGTGGCGGACGGTTGGCATTTGCCATGTTTAAGCGACCTTGAAGTGGAGTTTATCATTCAAGGCGCAGTTTCTGACTCCATTCACGGTGCTCCCTATTGACTCCTTTGATCGATATTAGGAGTTCGATGGTTGAAGACTTTAGGAAGGTTCTGATGGGATTTCAAGAAGTTAACCATGGAGTTTGAGAAGAATGGGGAGGAAGTGAAGTTGCGGGTTGTGCGAGAAGCAAAAGGCAAGAATGATGCAAGTCGGCATGGAGGAAGGAATTTTGGAGGCACTCTTGGACTCATATGTGGATGTGTTTGAGGAACCCGGGGGCTTCCACGGCCGGGCTTGCGACCATAGAATTCCGTTGGAGGTCGGGGACAGATCCGATAGCAATCGCCCATATAGATATCCATATCGGCGAAGGATGAGATAGAAAGGCGGTGTGAGCAGATGCTATGACAGGTATCATCTGATCGAGTCATTCTCCTTTTTCGTCACCTGTCTTGTTGGTGAAGAAGGCGGATGGGACCTGGCGGTTTTGTGTAGATTATCGCCGGTTGAATGCCAAGACTATTAAAGATAAATTTCCTATTCCGGTGATAGAGGAGCTCTTGGATGAGTTGGGTGGGTCCCGATACTTCACTAAATTGGACCAGCGGTCTGGTACCATCAGGTGCGCATGAAGGATGAAGATATTGAGAAGACGGCCTTTAGGACACATCATGGCCACTATGAGTTTCTTGTGATGCCATTCGGACTGTCCAATGCTCCTTCAACCTTCCAGGCTTTGATGAATGAGGTGCTTCAGGAATTTTTGCGTAAGTTCGTGTTGGTTTTCTTTGATGATATTTTAATATACAGTCGGACAGAGAAGGAGCACAGTGAGCATGTGGGGGCAGTATTGGCTAAACTGAGGGGGCACAGTTTGTATTTGAAGAAGACGAAATGTGCTTTCGCACAAGAGAAGATTGGATACTTGGGCCATATCATTTTGCGATCGGGGTGGAAGCGAACCCGGCCAAAATCAAGCGGTGAAGGAGTGGCCACGACCTCCACGATGTGAGTTGCGGGGTTCTTGGGTCTGGCCGGGTATTCTGGCGATTTATCGAGAACTATGCGATGTGCGGATCCCCTAACAAAGACTTTTGAAGAAGAATGGGTTGAATGGAATTGGCGCAGAGGAAGCTTTGGCGGAGTTGAAGAGGTCCTTAATTTACGCTCTGTGTTACAAATGCAGTTTTTCGCTACCCTTTGAGGTGGAGTGTGATCGTCGCTTGCACGGCATTGGGGCCGTCCTTCACCAAAACGGACATCCGGTGGCTTATTTGATCGAAAGTTGGCGAGCGTCATAGGAAGCTTGCGCCTCTGACGAGAACTTATTGGCTTGTCCAGCGATTCGTCATTATGGCCATACTTGTGAGGGCAAGAGTTCACCGTCGGACAGATCATGGAAGCCTCAAATTCTTACTTGAACAAGCCTTAATCACCCCTCCTCAACAACATTGGGTGAGTAAAGCGATGGGTTTTGATTTTCAAATGGAGTACAAAGCCGGGCAAGCACAATAATGTACGTGATGCTCTGTCCAGACACCGGAGGAGGGACAAAGACGGTGTCTTGGCAGTGACAATTGTGCAAGACAGGACTTCGGGTGCAATGGTTGGAAGAGTTGAGAAATGATAGGGCGGTCCGCCAAAAGGTGCGAGGAGGTCAATAGCGGCGAGAGGACCTCGGCTTAATTCACTAGCATACATTAGCGGGAGGTCAAGGGCGGTGGTATCTGAGATGGCAAATTATGGGTACCAGGCGTCACCTTTGGTTGAGTTCATGATCGCGGTTGTGCATGATTTAACACATGAGGCGATCGAAGACTCTCCATCGTCTTGGGCTATGTATTGGTGGGATCATCGAAAAAACTGTGAGAGCATTTGTGGCGAGATGTCCCATATGTCGGCTGACACAAAGGCGAGCACCCAAGCCCCAAACTGGGTTTACTCTGACCAGAATATTCCCCATCAGTGCAGGCGGACATCTCGATGGATTTCATTACGAGCTTCGAAATCCCAAGGCAAGACATCCTATTGGTGCGTGGTGGCCAGTCTCTCCAAGTATGCCCATTTCCTTCCTCTCGCTAGACCGGCCCACAGCAAGCGGTCGTCGCAAACTTATTCTTTGATCGGTGGTGCGATTACATGGGATCTAGGAGTCCATTGTTTCGATAGAGATCCGGTGTTCCTTAGTGCATTTTGGCAAGGACTCTTTAAGCGGAGTGGTACAACTTTATTGCTATCGACACCTATCATCCATGACGGATGGGCAAAGCTAAGTAGTGAAACAGAACTATTGAGATGTATTTACGGTGTTTGGCGGCGACCAATCCTTCTTCTTGGGTGAAATGGGTTCCTTGGTAGAATCTTGCTATAATACATCCTTCCATTCCGCCCATCGCCTCACACCATTTGAATTGGTATATGGGCGAGCTCCTCTCCATTGCTTCCATATCGGCAAGGATCAACAGTATTGATTCGATGGATTGTACCTTGGTGGATCGAGATGTTCTTTTGCTGACAAGCCAAAACTCAAGCTTGTTGCATGCTCAGCGGCCGAATGAAGCGATATTATGATGGCAAACATCGCGAAGAAAGTTTTGAGGTGGGAGCGTGGGTGTGGCTCAAGCTCCAAAGACATCGGCGACAGACCGCCGCATGACCCATCTTCTTGGTCTAAGTTATCCCTCGTTTCTATGGTCCTTTCGGAGTTCTGCGGCGGGTGGGTGAAGTGGCTTATAAAGCTGCGACTTAGGAGAGTTCCCGCATTCACAATGTCTTCCACGTCTCCTTGCTTAAATGATTCAAAGGAAACCCTCCGGAGCAAGTGGTTGATCTACCGGTAGAGTTCTTTGCCAACAGGAGGTTGATCGTCTGAACCTTACAAGTTGTTAGCTCGGCGGTTCCTTAATAGCCATCGCCAATTCTTGGTACCTTTGATGGCGAGGCAGATGAGGCAACATGGACGGATGCCATTGTTCTGCGGCGTTCGTTTCCTGATTGTAAGCTTGAGGACAAGCTTAATTTCAAGGGAGGGAGTGATGTTAGGGCTGGCTGTGATCGGGTCTTTGTTAGACGCCGTGGGCCCGTGGTGTAAGAGAGGAAGTCTCCAGCCGGCTGCAGTTCTTGTCCCTTGTTTTGGTAGCCGGCTGTTAGGAGATAAGGGGGGAGAATCTCAGGTTGTTAGGAAAAGCATCGGGGTGGTTAGAAAAGATGAGGAGGGAAGCTTCGGATGGGGGAAGAAGTATTGGAGAGGTTAAAGAGGGGGAGAGAAACATAGGAGGGGATCTTTTGGCAAACAAACACCAGAACCAGGCGGTGGCTCCGACAACAGCCCTACTCCAGGCGCCGGCCACGAAAGTGACGGCGAGTTCTTCATCATCCTGTCTTCGTCCGGGTCTTCGGCCAGGTACCAGAGCTTACGAGTTGGCGCATACTCCTTTGCCAGCCCGTAACAGTATTGAAATGGTGAATGTAGTGAGTAAAAAGGTAAAGTAGTTCATGGGTGAAATGGTAAAGAGTAAAATACTAAAAAGGAGTAAAAGCAGTGCAGTCACAGCTGATCAGTAGGTTCATCTCACCTCTCCCATCCTCAACACCAATGCCAGGCAGCAGTAGCATTCAGCCCTTTCCCTCCATCGAGATAACCAGCAAGTGCAGCCCCCTTAGTCATCTCCACAACCGAGGCAGCCATCTAGTGCCTTAGCCCTTCTCTGCCAAAGTCCAACCAAGGCAGCAGCTATATTCTTAATCTTTCCTCGTAGCCATTCGCAGCAAAGCTAGCAAGGGTGCAGCCCCCTTACCACTTCCAGCATTAAAGGTGAGAGCAAAGCTTTGTAGTAGAGCAAGCAACCTCATTTCTCACTTCCCAGCCAAAGGCCATCAAGCCAACCGAGAGTTCACAAAAGGGAGTGTCGGCCAAGCAGCCGAGCAAGGAAGGAGCAAAAGAAGGGGAGCTTCAACCAGCCAAGGAGAGGGAACTAGGAGCAAGAAGGAGCCAAGAACCAGGAGGGAGAGAAAGTCAGCAAGATCACCAGCTGAGGCAGCAAGGAGGACCACCAAAGGAGGAACCAGTAAGCAGTCCAGGGGAGGCCAAGAAGAGGAGATTGGCCACCCCATCGGCAAGCCACCCACGATCTCAACTCCAGAACTGAGCCTCACCCATCAGCAGCTCAAGTAAGCAACCATATGGCAGTAGAGTAAAATAGCAGTAGTAAAATCTGTAGCTCCCATGGAAGAGCTAGAAAAAGAATGGTCTCACTAGAGTGAGCTCTAAGGGCCTACGAGGAAGCGTCCTATCTACCTTTTTTAGATAAAGGAAATAACGTCCTATCTACCTATCTAGCCAGTGTCGTCATCCTCGCTCTCCCAACCTAGAGCTCAGCTCTTTTAGCTCATCATTAACCCTAACTATGGTTATCACGGCGCCTCGGCAGGCGAGTCGCCTCTGGGGCACCTGGACACCTAGGCGCCTGCCCAGGTGACAATTAGGCGACCAACTAGTACAAATATAGTTCAAGTTTCCTATGTACAGAATCATAATTCAAGCTCAAATATAGCAGGAGTAAGAAGTGATTTGTAGTACCTTGTATATAGCATCCATAGCACCTTTCATATGATCCAAATCATGTTGTCCAAACAACAACTTAGTTGACCAAGACTTCTGTTTGCAAATCAGAATATTGGGGGAAGAAGTCGTCACCATTCAATTGTTGGTCTCTACACTAACGGATGGCCCATATCATTCCCAATCTTTGTCCTCTATTCCATTCCTAATCTCTCTCCTCTTATCCCAATCCTCGTATCCCATTCCCACCTACCTCCCTATTTCCAAAGCTCGTCTCCTTCCCCTCCCCCCTCTCTAGTCTCTTGTTCCAATTGAAATCGAAATCCCCAAACCGAAACCCTAACCCTAGCGTAGAGTGACGGCGGCGCCATGGAGGATGACGTGTGGACCGCTTCGACATGGATGGCGACTTCGAGGACGTCTGCTTCGATCGGGACAGCGAGTTCTACTACAAGACTTGCCGGGAGCGCGCCCCCTACACGCACGATGACGCCATGTACGGCGTTTTTGCCGAGGGCGACTCCGATTACAACTCCGACGACGACGGGTCCCGCCGTCGCTGCCTCAAGCGCCGGAGGGACGAGAGCTTGACCTCTCCAGGCCAGTTCAGTTCGTCTCCACCGACAACTTCATGCCCTCCGAAGAACCCGAGCCCGAGCAGATGCCTGGACTTGGGAGCACCGCTCCCTCCTCATCTGCCGCTGCTGTAGCTGAGGAGGAAGCGGAGGAGTACCTCAACCTGCCCATGGCGTTCGGGCAGAGGATCGTCTCAGTCCTCAAATACCTCCAACTCTAGGTCCAAGCTTCAGCACAAGCTAGTCACCGCCTAGACGACCAGGCCGATGCCTAGGCGTCCACGCCACGACGCCAGGACGTCCAGGTGGCTGCCTAGCCATCTTCAGGTGAGGCGCCGGCCCATGGCGACTCTAGCCGACCGCTTGGACACCTAGTCGGCGCCTAGGCGACGCCGTAATAACAGTGACCCTTACCTTTAATCAACCTTACCTCAAGAAGTAGCAGATCAATAGAGCAAAGCACCAAAATGCAGAAGTAGTAAAATGAAGAAAGGAGAAGGGGGGAGTAGCTCGGGAAGCTCAGAAGGGGGAATAGAGGGAGAAGGGAGGAGAATCAGGAGAAATGGCCATGGGGAGAGCCCAAGATGTAAGTTAGAAGTCAGCCATGAGTAAGAGCTAGTCAAGCTAGCTTAGGCCGGCAGCGGTAGTAAGAGGATAGCTGGCCTGGCAGAGCAGCCAATCAAGCGGTAGTAGAGGAGGAAGTAGCTGCAGTAGGGGGTGAGAAGAAGGGGTGGAGTAGCAGCCGTCGCAGGGGAGAAGAATTGACCGAAAGTAGTAGTAAGGGGAGGACAGAGGCGGAGTGTGAGGGAGTAGTAGTAGTGGCCCAGGGGGGAGCCCGAGATGTAAGGTAGGAGTCAGCCATGAGTAAGAGCTAGTCAAGCTAGCTTTGGCCTAGTGACGATAGTAAGAGGATAGTGCTTGGCGAGCAACCAACCGAAAGCGGCGATGAGGAGGAAGTACCGTAGTAGGGAGAGAAGAAGGGTGGAGCGCATAGCCATCGTGGGGAGAAAACCCGTAGATAGTAGTAGTAGTAAGGGCAGGACAGAGCCGGAGTGTGAGGGAGTAGCCGAGTGGTAGTAGTGATAATCGGTGGAGGCAGTCGGTCAAGTAAAAGAAGCCGAAGGGCTTCGGCTAGGGCAACCGAAATGAGTAGGAGGTAGAGAGAAGAAAAGGGGAAGGCAAAGAAGTAAAGAGATGGCAGTGAGAAGAAAAAGAAAATAAGAAAAGGGAAGAAGAGAAGAAAAGAGAATGGAAGAAATGTGAAAAATGGAGGATTACCTGCATGCATACCATTAATAGCATTAGTAGTTGCACTAGATGCATAAAAGATCAGAAGGTAGCGATATAGTGCATAGCGTATAAAAATGAACGTCACTTTCATTAAATGATAAAACTGATTAATTGGAAATGTTGGATGCTGCTACTCATATTTAATTAAAATGTTGTAGATTAATCTAGTTGATTTTCAGGACCAGAATAGAACCCCCAAGTCAGCTAGAACCCGTTTTCAAGTGAGGCCGAACCTTCCGAGTATATTCCAGGCAAGCTTTCCTTTGATCATGTTTTATTAAAGGATTTTACTGCTTTTATGTAATTACCAGTATCATCACTGCATGGAAAATCTTATTTTCAAATGAAAAGGGTTAAATTGGAATTGGTTGGTAAAATGGGTTGATGGATTGGAAATTGGGTTGAAGAATGGATAATTGGAATTGGTGGTGGATTGGTATGTTTAGTTAATGGATGGGTTCCACATTGGGTAAGTGTAGATAATTAGGAGTGAAGTTTGGACGTCGGAGTCGATGAAGGACATAGAGTGAAATTTGGGTATCTTAGTGGGTTTGATGAAGGACACAAAAGTGAGCAGCTGGGAATGCCGCGGATACCAGTGAAGGACACAAAATCAGTTGCGGTTGATTCTTTCAGGCTATATATGGATAAAGCCTTGAGTTGCGTATCAGTGCTGCTGTGGTAGTATGGTACAATTGTATCTGCGAGTTGTGGGGTAGCCTGAGAGGTGTCCCCAACTCGAGTGCAGGGTTGGAGATCTAATACTGGAGTAGCGATAAACATTCTGGGGTATCTCTTGTGGATGTCACTATAGGTAAAGTGGTACAAATCTGCTTAGGGTCAAATCATGAATTCATGCCTGTCTCTTGGATTGGAGGTTACGGAACCTAAGTCTGTCTCATATACATGTGTTAGTAGTCATTTTTCTAACATCTAAAATAAACCACCTTTAAAACTAAAAATTTAATTTATGTAAAGGTGTATTTTGGGGGAAAATGATTACTAGCTGGATGGATTTGGATTGGATTGGGTAGGAAAATCATTTATTGCATTTCTATTAATGCTTGCTGAGTACTGAGTACTTCATACTCACTCTTGCTTAAATCCTCCCTTGCTTAGAAGGTGAGTCCTATGGACACACCTCCGAGGCTTGGGTGGAGGGCTGTTCGCAGGACCAGGATCTGTCGGAGGACAACTACTATCACTACTACTATGAGGAGTAGTGTTATTAGTAGGTTGTTTCCGTGCTCTAGCAGGCCTTTCAGGAGTTAGGGGTTTGTAAGATGTCTTTTTGATGTATTAGAACCTATGTAAGATCAGGTATGTACAATAGCTTGCGTGGCTAATGGAATGTAATAAAGAGTTTCATTTTCAGTCTCTAATTATTGTTCTGTTGCAATATTTTGAATACGGTATAGTTACTAATAAAGCATTGGGATGCCCGATGTTTTGCTAGCTCTTGTACCGAGATCCACTTAATTAGCTCAGGAGTAATGGCAGTATGCCTGTCATTTCCCGGGGTTAATTAGGCGGGTCGCCACAGTGATGGATAGATGGATAAGGTTGACCAGATGATTGCAGCTTCTTGTGGCTATTAGATCAGATGTGGGATTGCTATGCCGTTTGAAACATAGACAATGATATGCCGTTGGATAGCTTTTTTCCTTTACTTAGGGCAAGTGTTTCTAGCAATGTCTCAAGTGTGAATACTCTTTGGCTAGTCTAGTCTAGGTCTATGACCTTAAGCAGCTCTTAAGACATGCATTCTGTATTTCACATGTCAGTGCCCAGGGACTAGACTAGGGTATTGACATGTGAAATACGGAATGCATTTTTGGTATTTCACATGTGCAGTGCAACCACAAAAGTAGTGCCAAGTGTTTCTTGCATTACATGACATGTCAACCAGTCAGTCTAGTGCATTTAACTTCATCATTTTGTTATGCACAATTAGCACTGTGTTGATTGAAATTTTGTAAGGGAAATGAAGCTTGTGCAATCATTTTCACGAGATTCGTTAGCTGCTCATCATACTTGTGGATTATATACTCATCGCACTGTCAGATGGTGCATGTGCTCCCTGAATTTGTTGTACGCAAAACAAAACGTGTGCAACGGTGTGGCCGCACAACCACGTGAGTCGTCAATGTTGCAGTGCATGCAATTAGTGTTACCTAGACACACATGCGGATCCAGAAGCTTATACTAGGTCGATGCTCTGGCACTTTCCCTGTACTCGCACGCAACCGCTACAAACATGAGCAGGAGTTATGCAAGACACGCAGGGAATAGACCAAAAGAGCATAAGTCCTCGCGTGTGTGGTTGTCACTGTCACATTGCCTTTCGGAACTTAAACCCTTGCGATCTCTCGGAACCTGACCACGGCGCTACGTGGCAAGGCAGCAGGTCCCCAGGAGTGGTTTTGGGCCAGCGGTGCTCGTAGTGAAAACCCGGCGTGTATTAGCCGCGTTGAACACCATGCCGAACTCGACCCCTTGGTCGCCCGTCCCTGCTCGACGCAAGCGTTGGGTGTTACCGCTTATCGGCAAGGGGCCGCCGAGCTACCGGTACCCGTGACAACCACGTAAAACGCGACCCACCAGGGCACAAGCGGGAAAGACAAGAAAGAAAAACAGAGGCCCCTCAATACCAGCAGCGTTGCCATGCTCTGCCTGGCCATTGCTCCTTGGGTGGGCCAACGAGGCAACACCTTGGTGCCCATCTCTTCGCAGAACTCTAGGAATGCCGCGCTGGTGAACTGGGTGCCGTTGTCGGTGATGATGCGGTTGGCGACCCCGAAGTGGGTGAAGATCCCACACATGAACTTGATGGCAGCGGAGGCCGTGATGGCGCGCACTGCTTCGGCTTCAACCCATTTGGTGAACTTGTCAATGGCCATGAACAGATGGGTGAAGCCCCTCGTAACCAGGGAGCGGGTCTAGGATGTCGGACCCGGACCATGAGCGACCAAGAGGCGGGATGGTTTGCGGCGCTTAAATTTGGTCGGTAGATCTGCTGGCGTAAAGCGCACGCCTTGCATCTCTCGCGGCTTCATAAGCATCACGGAGGCGATGGGCCAATAGAATCCTTGGCGGGCAGCTTTTCCGATCGGCGTCGACCGGACATATGGCTCCGCACATGCCTCTATGGATATCGAGAACAAAGGTTGCTCCCTCTTCCGGTGATGCACTTCGAAGAATTCGTTTCTACTCGACGATATAGGTCCCCCTACAGTATAGCATTTGGCCTTCGTGCAATTTTCTCGGTGATGCATCATCGTCGGGGATCACTTGGTCCCTTGAGAAAGCTAGGATCGGATCCATCCACCGACCATCTGGCCAAGTGTAGCAATCACGTGGTGATCGCTGGGTACTCGCTTGGCGGGCTTTTCCTGAGTACCACCTCGGCTGACACGCCGTCTTCCCTCCGGAATCGGAAATTTGGTAGTATTTGTCTTCTGGCGGCGACCATAATTAACCTCTGTAACACTTGTCACCTAGAGTTAATTATACGGATCTCAACCTGATAACTAGCAAAACATCGGACACTCCGATGCTTTATTAGTTACTACACTGTGTACAGAGTATTGTAGCAGAACAATAATTAGAGACTTACAAAAGGAAGCTTTATTTCTTCCATTGGCCACGCGGCTACATTACATTTTCCTGTTCTTACATAAGACATTACATCAAAAGAACAACTAAACCTCCTATTTCATTGGACGACTAACAAATGACTCGCTAAGCGGGATAAAGTGACTATTACTACTACTCGATAGTAGTAGTAATAACAAATCCTCCCAAATCTTGCTCTGCGAATAGTCCTCCACCCAGGCCTCCGATGACGATCCATGCAGTTCACCGTCTAAGCAAGGGGAGATTTAGCAAGGATGAGTACTAAGTACTCACCAAGCATAATAGTAATGAATGCAGAAGATGACTTTTCCAATTACCCCAGTTTCCTATCCCTTTCCTCTTACAACAATTCTCACCCCAAATTATCCCTTTTAGAGAAATAAACTTTGGTTTAAAGAGTTGCAAGTTTTATATTTGTACAAGACTCTACTAATAGTGAGCATAACATCTGTAGTCTCCAATCCTGAAGACTGGCTTGAATTCAAGATTTTACTCTGCGCAGGTTTGTGCCACTTTACCCACAATGACACCCACAAGAGATGCTCCAGAATGTTTATCCTATTCCGATATTAGTTCTCCACCCTGCACTGAGTATGGGTCTCACCTACTCTAGGTTAACCCACCTCAGAGCAGATTGTACTCTCTAAGCAACCAAATAGTACCCAAGACTTCAAATATACCACCCCCAAATCACATTTCTCAATCCGTCTGCCTGGGTCATACCGGCAATTTCCCAGCACGATATACAACCTTACCCAATGTGGAGTAACTAATACCATCCCAGGACAACCTTTTCTGACCGATTTCACACACTGCGGTTGACACTACTTTACAGCTCATTTCTCAATATTAGGTTGTTATTAATGTTATATGCTAACCTATTGTAGAGGACCCCACCGGCAAGCACCTTCTCATCGGCATCCTCTAACCACCCATATTAACACACTCTCGCGGCTCTATTCGTTGGATGAGCCAAAAATTATACCGACATCATATTACCATTTCCTTCATTAATCCAACTCATTCCCATCAACCCATTTCACCAATCCATTTCCAATCTCTACCAATTATACATTCTTACAACCCACACCCTTCAGTTTATATTTTTTATTCTAAAATATATATTTTAATGTAGTGATGGAATTTAAATCAGAAAGCAGTAAAACAGTTACAAAAATATGATCAATAGAAATGCGCTTGCCTGGAATAGAACTTGGAGGTTCGGCCTCGTTTGAAATTAAATTCAGGTCGAATGGCGGGTTCTGTTCTGGGCCTGAAAATTAAGCTATATTAATCTACTGCATTTTATTACATATGAGTATCACTTCCAATATTCTCCACTAACAGTTTTCTTATTTTGCAAATTTTAGCATTCGTTTATTTGTATGCATGCGCTATTTTCTATTCGCACATTTGTTATATGTCTAATGCAAATTTTAATGTTAATGATGCATGTGTGCAGGTATGTAATCCAATCTCCATTTCTTTCTTTATGCTCTCTCCGCCTATTCATTTTGGGATGGTCATGGCTTGATAGTTCGCACTTGGCCCGCCTGGGGCTATATTGCTTTTGCTTCATTCGCCACTTAGTCACTTATTTGGCACATCTTGACCGAGCCATTTGGCTCTTGCCTCTCTGTGTGCTACTCTTCTGAAGTGGTTCCTTCACATGTTGCTTATATTCTTGTCGAGTGTTATTTCTCTCATTTCCTCACTTCACTCGGCTGCAATCTGGTGAGTACTACTCGGCTGGCTCTCCTCTCCCCTGGCGCTTGGAAGCTCTCCTCCCATCTTGCGCCTACTCCCTACTCTTTACTCGGCTGTCCCCTGGCCGAACCCAGGTTTGGGGTTAGAGCTAACCCTAGCTCTAAGAACAGGGGTTCTTTGCTATGGTTTCTTTAGTTCTTTTGCTTCTTGCATTGAGATCTATCAGTTCTTGATTTTTGAGGTAAGATACAGGTAAAGGTTTTGTGATGAGTATGAGGGAACTCTAGGTTGGGAGGCAAGAATGTCGATACTAGCTAGCTAGGACGCTTTCTTGCGAGCTACCGGGGTTCTTCTCACTGAGACCATCTTCTTTTGCTCTACTGCCACTTTCTTCTACTACTACTAGTAGCAATGCACTTACTAGAGGTCGTGATTAGCTTGGTTTCTTGAGTTGAAGAAGGAGCTTGGGTTGAAGTAGTGGAAGTAGAGGAGGCAGATACTTGGATCAGCCTTCTCCTGGCTCCCTGACTCCTCCTCTTGTTCCAATCGGCTGGTACTTGCTACCCCTTGACCGATTGCTTCTTGCTCCTTGCTCCTTGGCGGCTAGTTCTTTGGTTGCTCTCGGTTGGGTGAAGTGAGGAATGAGGTTGGGCTTGTTGGTTGGATATGGTTGTGGCTTTGGTTGAGAAATGAGGCAATGAAGGATGAACCTTTGCTTTGCTCTCGATTCTTCTTGGCTTTTGGTCAAGCTTCTTTGCCTAGGGCTTTGTGCTTAGTGAGGGGAGATGTATGCTCCTTTTATTGAGTTACCACTGCAGCCTTTACTTTTACCAACTTACCACTCAAAACTTCATTCTCTCTCCCATACTGTTGCTTCGCAATACATCCAGGTGTGAACCTTACATGCATGCACTGCTTACTAATGCTTATGACTAATGGATGCTTATGCTTAATGATCAATTTTTAATGCATAATTAATAGCTAATCAACATGCTAATGCAATGCTTATCGCCTTAATATGCATAGGTAATGAGGGTTAAGGGGAGGGTCCTCACATCGGTTGCTTCCTATTCCACCATCTATTGGTATAATTTTATTTGACCCTGGTGCAATGCATTCATTCATATCTAAAAGCTTTATTGATGAAAATAAACTGGAATGTGTGCCATTAGAAGTACCTTTAGGTGTCAACACACCTGCTGGATTAATAACAGTCACACTCATGAGAAAGAATCAACTGATAGACATTCAAGGCACATCATTTGTTGCAAATCTGCATGTCATTAGTCTATCTGAATTAGGTGTCATATTGGGTATGAATTGGTTATCCACTCATGGGGTTAACATAGACTGAGTGTAAAACTGCATCAATAAGGACATCATCAGGAAACCGCATTCTTTATCGGGGACATAGAACAAAACCTTCCTTATCAAGCTCTAATCTCCACCAAATGTCACCTCAAGGACTGTCTCTCATTCCTGAGGTTCAAGAATTCCCTGATGTCTTTCCTGAGGAACTACCAGGCATGCCACCTGACAGGGAGCTGGAGTTCTCTATAGAGCTTATTCCAGGAGATACTCCCATAGCCAAAAGACCTTACAGAACGAACCTACCAGAGTTGGATGAACTCAAGAAGCAATTAAAAGAATTAGAAGAGAAGGGGTTCATTAGAGAAAGTGTCTCCATGGGGAGCACCTGTTTTATTTGTAGACAAGAAAGACGGTGGGATTAGGCTATGCACAGACTGTAGAGACCTCAACAGTGTCACCATTAAGAACAAGTATCCTCTTCCAAGACACTCATGGGGTTAACATAGACTGTGAGTGTAAAACTGCATCAATAAGGACATCATCAGGAAACCGCATTCTTTATCGGGGACATAGAACAAAACCTTCCTTATCAAGCTCTAATCTCCACCAAATGTCACCTCAAGGACTGTCTCTCATTCCTGTGGTTCAAGAATTCCCTGATGTCTTTCCTGAGAAACTGCCAGGCATGCCACCTGACAGGGAGCTGGAGTTCTCTATAGAGCTTATTCCAGGAGCTACTCCCATAGCCAAAAAGACCTTACAGAATGAACCCACCAAAGTTGGATGAACTCAAGAAGAAATTAAAAGAATTAGAAGAGAAGGGGTTCATTAGAGAAAGTGTGTCTCCATGGGGAGCACCTGTTTTATTTGTAGACAAGAAAGACGGTGGGATTAGGCTATGCACAGACTGTAGAGACCTCAACAGTGTCACCATTAAGAACAAGTATCCTCTTCTAAGAATAGATGATCTGTTTGATCAACTTAGGGTGCTTGTGTGTTCTCTAAAATTGACCTAAGGTCAGGATATCATCAGATTAAAGTAAGGACATAAGATATAGAGAAGACTGCCTTTGTATCCAGATATGGGCATTATGAGTATACTGTGGTTCCTTTTGGACTAACTAATGCCCCAGTAGTGTTCATGAATCTAATGAACAAGGTGTTTATGAAATATCTGGATCAATTCATTGTAGTGTTCATAGATGATATCCTAATCTATTCTAGAAGTGAGGAAGAACATAAGGAACATCTGAGGACCACTCTCCAAATCCTGAGAGAACATCAATTGTATGCCAAGTTCAATAAATGTGAGTTTTGGCTGAGTAAGTGTCTTTTCTTGGACACGTCATATTTGGGAAAGGAATAGAGGTAGATCCAAACAAAATAGAAACCATCAAAACATGGAAAAGACCTACCTCTCAGACTGAGTTAGAAGTTTCCTTGGATTAGTTGGGTACTACCGTAAATTCATAAAAGGTTTCTCCCAGATATCTGCTCCTCTCACTAAACTTCTCAAGAAAGGCTGCAAGTATGATTGGACTGATAAGTGTGAGGAGAGTTTTCAAAAATTGAAGCAATCATTAACCTCTACTCCTATTTTAGCCTTGCCAGAAAATGGTGTAGAGTATGTAATATATTGTGATGCCTCTAAATCAGGTTTGGGATGTGTACTAATGCAAAATGAGAAGGTAATTGCCTATGCTTCAAGGCAATTACGCCCCCATGAAGTCAATTACCCAACCCATGACTTAGAATTGGGAGCTGTAGTGTTTGCATTAAAGCTATGGAGGCATTACCTGTACAGAGCCAAGTGCATCCTGTACAGTGATCATAAGAGTCTCAAGTACATATTCACTCAAAAAGAATTAAATATGAGGCAACGTAGATGGTTAGAGCTCATTAAGGATTATGATATCTCAATCAACTACCATCCAGGAAAAGCTAATGTGGTAGCTGATGCATTAAGTAGAAAGGCTCAATGCAATAGTCTAACCATTCAAAACTTTAGGCCTGAGCTAATTAAGGAATTGGCTAAGATGGAAATTAACTTCGGCATATCCTCATCTACAGCCATGTTATCTGCTCTCTCTATTCAATCAACCCTCTTAGAGCAAATCAAAGAAAAGCAAACCTCAGATAGTTTCATTCTGGAAGAAACTCAAAGGATTAAATCTGGTCAGCCTTCTGAGTTCACCTTGGATAAAGAGGGAAGCCTTAAGTTGCACAATCGCATTTGTGTTCCAAATGACCCAGAAATCAAAACAACTATCCTTAAGGAAGCTCATGACACCTTATATTCTATTCATCCTAGTAGCACAAAAATGTATCATAAAAACAAAACTCTAATGTAGTCATTCAAGTCTAAAATTTGATGATCTTCAAAGAAAATTTACGGTGGAATGGCATGAAAAATTGGAGGTAGCGAGAATATGTTAGTAAGTGTGACACTATGTTTAGAAAAAATATGAAAACAAAAATGGTTTTAGTGTTTTAAATAGAAAGTAAAAAATGGCTGAACATCAGCGTCCTGCAGGCTTGTTACAACCTCTCCAAATCCCTGAGTGCCTGAGTGGAAATGGGAGGATGTCTGCATGGATTTTATTACAGGCCTACCTAGAACCCAAGTTAAAAAGGATGCTATATGGGTCATAGTGGATAGACTTACCAAGTCTGCTCACTTTATTGCTACTAATCAAAAGTATTCTGCTCATAGGTTGGCCGAGATATATATTGAGAGAATAGTCACACTACATGGAGTCCCAAAGACCATCACATCTGACAGAGGTTCAATTTTTACCTCTAGTTTCTGGGGAAGTTTGCAAACTGCCTTAGGGACTAAACTAAAATTTAGCACTGCTTACCACCCTCAGACTGATGGACAAACTGAGAGGGTGAATCAAATTTTAGAGGATATGTTAAGAGCTTGTGTGCTGAATTTTAAAGAAAGTTGGGACAAGTATCTTCATCTAGCAGAGTTTGCTTATAACAATAGCTACCAATTAAGTATTCAAATGGCTCCATATGAAGCTCTGTATGGTAGAAGGTGTAGGTCTCCCGTATGTTGGTACGAAGTGGGAGAGAAATCTTTAATAGGACCAGACCTCATCCGTCAGAACGATGAGAAAATCAGAATCATTCAAGAAAATGGCTGCTCCAGCGAGCAAAAGAGCTATCTTGATAAGCGTGAAAGGAACTCTGATTCCAACCCGGTGAATATGTCTACCTAAAAGTATCTCCAATGAAGGGAGTACACCGGTTTGGAGTAAAGGAAAACTTAGCCCTCGATATGTTGGACCATTCAAGATTTTGGAACAGAGAGGCTCTTCTTCTTATCAAATAGAATTACCTCCTCAGTTGTCTAGAATCCATAATGTATTCCATATATCTCAACTTAGAGCTTGTCTCAGAGACCCCTCTCAAGTTGTACCAGATTTGGATATCCCTCTGCAACCTGATCTAACTTATGAAGAATGCCCAATCAAAATCCTCGAGACAGAAGAGCGTCACTTCAGAAGAGCTACCACGAAGTTTTGTAAGGTTCAGTGGAAACATCACTCAGAAAAAGAAGCTACTTGGGAAAAGGAGGATTTGCGAGAATCTTATCCCCATCTATTTATGTGAGTCGGATTTCGGGACGAAATCCCTTTTAAGAGGGGTAGGATGTGAGGACCCTCCCCCTTAACCCTCATTACCCATGCATATTAAGGCGATAAGCATTACATTAGCATGTTGATTAGCTATTAATTATGCATTAAAAATTGATCATTAAGCATAAGCATCCATTAGTCATAAGCATTAGCAAGCAGTGCATGCATGTAAGGTTCACACCTGGATGTATTGCGAAGCAACAGTATGGGAGAGAGAATGAAGTTTTGAGTGGTAAGTTGGTAAAAGTAAAGGCTGCAGTGGTAACTCAATAAAAAGGAGCATACATCTCCCCTCACCAAGCACAAAGCCCTAGGCAGCAAGCTTCAGCCAAAAGCCAGCAGCAACCGAGAGCAGCAAAGGTTCATCCTCCATTGCCTCATTTCTCAACCAAAGCCACAACCATATCCAACCAACAAGCCCAACCTCATTCCTCACTTCACCCAACTGAGAGCAACCAAAGAACTAGCCGGCCAAGGAGCAAGGAGCAAGAAGCAACTGGTCAAGGGGTAGCAAGTACCAGCCGATTGGAACAAGAGGAGGAGTCAGGGAGCCAGGAGGAGAAGGCTGATCCAAGTATCTGCCTCCTCTACTTCCACTACTTCAACCCAAGCTCCTTCTTCAACTCAAGAAACCAAGCTAATCAGGACCTCTAGTAAGTGCATTGCTACTAGTAGTAGTAGAAGAAAGTGGCAGTAGAGCAAAAGAAGATGGTCTCAGTGAGAAGAACCCCGGTAGCTCGCAAGAAAGCGTCCTAGCTAGCTAGTATCGACATTCTTGCCTCCCAACCTAGAGTTCCCTCATACTCATCACAAAACCTTTACCTGTATCTTACCTCAAAAATCAAGAACTGATAGATCTCAATGCAAGAAGCAAAAGAACTAAAGAAATCATAGCAAAGAACTCCTGTTCTTAGAGCTAGGGTTAGCTCTAACCCCAAACCTGGGTTCGGCCAGGGGACAACCGAGTAAAGGAGTAGGGAGTAGGCGCAAGATGGGAGGAGAGCTTCCAGGCGCCAGGGGAGAGGAGAGCCAGCCGAGTAGTACTCACCAGGATTGCAGCCGAGTGAAGTGAGGAAATGAGAGAAATAACACTCGGCAGTAATATAAGCAACATGTGAAGGAACCACTTCCAGCAGTAGTATTACACAGGAGAGGCAAGAGCCAAATGGCTCGGTCCAGTAGTGGCCAAATAAGTGACTAAGTGGTTGAATGAAGCAAAAGCAATATAGCCCCAGAACTTGGCCAAGTGCATAACCATCAAGCCAACAACCATCCCAAAATGAATAGGCAGAGAGAGCATAAAGAAAGAAATGGAGATTGGATTACATACCTGCCCACATGCATCATTAACATTAAAATTTGCATTAGACATATAACGAATGTGCGAATAGAAAATAGCGCATGTACACAAATAAACGAATGCTAAAATTTGCAAAATAAGAAAACTGTTAGTGGAGAATATTGGAAGTGCTACTCATATGTAATAAAATCACGATGATTAATCTGACTTAATTTTCGGCCCGAATGTAACCCGCCATTCGACCTGAATTTAAACCAAAGTTCATTTCTCTAAAAGGGATAGTTTGGGGTGAGAATGGTTGTAGGAGGAAAGAGATAGGAAACTAGGGTAATTGGAAGTCATCTTTTGCATTCATTACTATTATGCTTGCTGAGTACTTAGTACTCACCCTTGCTAAATCTCCCCTTGCTTAGATGGTGAACTGCATAGATCGTCCTCCGAGGCCTGGGTGGAGCACTATTCGCAGGAGCAGGATTTACCGGAGGACGGTTACTACTACTACTACTATCAGGAGGAGTAGTAGTAATAGCCGGCTTTATCCCCGTGCTAGCGAGTTAGTTGCTAGTCGTCCAGCGGGAAATAGGAGGTTTAGTTGTTCTTTTGATGTAATATGTCTTATGTATGAACAGGGAAATGTAATGTAGCCGCGTGGCCAATGGAAGAAATAAAGCTTCCTTTTGTAAGTCTCTAATTATTGTTCTGCTGCAATACACTGTACACAGTGTAGTAACTAATAAAGCATCGAAGTGTCCGATGTTTTGCTAGTTACTGTGCTGAGGTCCGTATAATTAACTCTAGGTGACAGTGTTACCAGGGGTTAATTATGCGGATCGCCACATCTTTCCTCTCTGAACTGGAGGCTGGGACAGCCGCACCACCTTCCCCACCTGAAGTCGGAGGATGAGACAGCTGCACCATCGTCCCCACCATGAACATGGGCAGCGACGGACGGTCGCGTAAGCCTTTCTTCAAAGACCCCGACCAGAGCAGTGGCTCTTGACGACGCGAGCTGCAAAAGCCCATCCGCCATGTGGTTGTCGCGCCGAGGGATATGGATATACCCCAGTCCTTCGAAGCGGCGCTCCATCTTCCTGCCCTTCGCCAGGTATGCTGCCATGGCGGGGTCAGAGCATTGAAATTCTTTTTGCGCATGATTGATGACCAGCAGAGAGTCGCCTTTGACTTGGAGACGCCAGATGCCTAACGCGGAGGTGGCGCGTAGCCCTGCCAGTAAACCTTCGTACTCGGCGGTGTTGTTGGTGACCTTGAAGTCCAGGATGACCACGTACTGAAGGATGTCGCCGGTTGGGGAGACTAGGACGACCCCAGCCCCCGCGCCCTCGAGTCTGAAGGAACCGTCGAAGAATAAAGTTCAGGGAGAAGGCGCGGGTATCTCTTCAGCTTCAGGAGTGGCGGGAGTCCACTCGGCGACGAACTCTACGATCTTGACTCTTGATGGCGGTCATGGGGTGAACTTGAGGCGAACTTCCCGGCTCTACCGACCACTTGGCGGCGACCCTCGGCTTCTCGATTGTGGAGGATCTCGCAGGGATAAGCGGTGACCACCGTGATCTCCGTCCACGGAAGTAGTGTCGCAGTTTCTGGGCGCCACTAGGGCGGCGTACAACATCTTACGTACTGTGGGTATCTCGGTCTCGCCTTGTGTAGTATCTTCTCGTAGTAGTAGACCGCCGGATGCCTTCCTCTCGCCACCAAGATCTGCGCTCACCACCGCAGGAGTAGCTGCGATGTATAAGAGCAACGGCACGCCAAGCTTGGGGGCGACCAGCACTGGCGGGGAGAAGAGGTACTTCTTCAAGTCTTCAAACGCTTGCTGGGCCTCCGGAGTCCATTCAAAGTGGCTGGTCTTCTTCAACAGTTTGAATAGGGGTAGACTCCTTTCTCCTAAGCGAGCGATAAACCACCTGACGGATGCCAGACGACCAACGAGACACTGCACTTGCTTGAGCCGAGTCGGTGGCTTTATGTGTTCGATGGCCGCTATCTTGTCGGGATTAACCTTAATGCCCCAGCTAGACACAAGGAACCCTAGCAATTTCCCGGAGGGCACGCCGAACACACACTTCTCAGGGTTGAGCTTCAGACAATTCTTCCGGAGGTTGGCGAAGGTTTCTTCTAGGTCTTCGATCAGTCCTTCGCCCTTCTTGACCTTCACCACCAGGTCGTCGACGTACACCTCGAGGTTCCGTCCTATCCGCGAACGGAAGAAAATATGCATAACACGATAAGTAGAACCGGCATTTTTAACCCAAATGCCATTACGATATAACAATAAACGCCCATCGGCAGACTTACAAAGCGGTTTTTCTTCATCCTCTGCCGCCATGCTAATCTGGTGGTACCCGAGTCGTGTCGAAGCACAAGATATCACACCTACCAGAGAGTCGATGATGAGATCAGCGCGCAAGCAAAGTACGGATCCTTGGATGGCCTTGTTGAGGTCGGTGAAATCGGCCTTTACATCGCCACTTCCCGTTGGACTTCTTGACGAGCACGGGGTTGGCAAGCCACTCGGGGTGAGAGACTTCCCTGACGATGCCCGCGCGCACCGAATGGCATCTTGTCGCTCTGGTGCTTGTCTCCGGACCTTTTGTCGGACCGGGCGCACTCCTGGGAGCGTTGCCAATCGGTGCTCAATCACCTCCCTGGGGACCCCAGTCATGTCGGACGGTTGCTAGGCAAACACGTCAGAGTTAGACCGGAGGAAGGTGACGAGCGCGCTTTCCTATTTAGCGCCAAGGTGGGCACTCACCTTGACGGTCTTCTCGGGCTCGCCCTCGCTCAGGGAGACCACCTTAACCTCACCGGATGAACCGAGCGGCACGGGTCTTCGCCGGAGGGGCTCCCAAGTAGGCAACATTGGCTTGCCTAGCACAAGTGGCGCGGCGAGTCAATGCTCGCTTGTGGCGCATAAGGCTTCGACTGTCCACTGGATGTACGCATAGTGGTATTGCCACCAACCAACGCCGCGCCCTGCAGGGGCGTTATGCGGAAGGTCAAGTCGGCGACTTCAAAGTCCACCACCTCCGTACGGTAGTTGCTCTCGTCCCCGAAGGTGACGGAGGCGACTGCCCAGGGCACGAGCCCCGGTGACCCCAGTAGAAAAGCGGTGGGCGCATCTCGATTCGCGATATCTAGAGCGCCCGAAACGCTTTCGAGGATAAGAGGTTGATGGAGCTCCCTTCGTCCACCAGCACCCGCCCAAGCCGCTTATACTTCGTGTTGGACCCTCCGTTCATCGGCCACTTATACTTCGTGTTGGAGGGATAGGTGGCTGAGCCACCGTGTACATACGCCACCGTGTGCTTCGACTGCTGGAAAGCCAACGGGGCGGGGTCTTTATCCTGGTCGTTGTCATGGGGACGACGCTCCTTGAGGTGCTTTTCCACCATCTTGCTCACAACCTGGCAGCTGGCCAGGTCGTGCGTGTTGGATCTGTGGATCGGGCAGTAGGGCCTGCCCTCCTCGCGGCGGTCGTCCCTCCGACCGCGGCGATCATCCGCCGTCACGGCGGTCGCGCCATCGTGACTTGGTGTCCCTATACTCGCGCTCAGTGGTTAGGACCTGCCTAAACTCAACCGCTCCGTGCTTCTTCTTCTAGCTCGTGGAGCCGGGAGCCTTCGAGGTCCCGGCTTTGTCTCCGCCGTGACCGCCACCGGACCGGACACCTTCCTCTGAGCTTTCGTCGCTCGCGCGCACTTGTGCACCAGGGAGAATAGCTCGGAAGTGGTGGTGATGTTGTGAGTGGCCATCTTCTCCTGCACCTTGTGGTCCCGGATGCCTCTTTGGAAGGCGATGACGACCGACTGCTCAGAGATCCTGGGGATCGTGTTGCGACAGTAACTAAACCGTCGGATGAAGTCGCGCAACGACTCCCCTTTCTCCTGCTCGAGGGCATGGAGGTCATCCTCCACGCTCGGCTGTGTGTATGAGCCTTGGAAGTTGGTGACGAAAAGGTCACAGTTCCTCCCACGAGTGCACCGACCCTCGCGGAAGGTTCAACAGCCAAAAACGGGCAGACCCCGACAAGGCTGTCGGGAAGTAGTTGGCCATGTACTTTTCAGACCCGCTTGCGGCCCGCACCACCGTCGTGTATACCTGCAAGAACTCCGGGTTGGTGGTGCCGTCGTACTTCTCGATGGACGTCGGGTGGAACCTCTCCGGCCACACAACGCAGCGCAGCCGACTGGAGAACGCTTGGCACCCAACGTCGTAGGGGGAGCCACGCCGTCCACCTGAACCCCGGCCCGGAGACCGTGCCGGGGAGCGTGGATCTCGACTCCCCAAGGATTCGGAGGAGAGGGCCCCCTCCTCATCCCAAGGGTCGGTGTCGTTGGAGGAGTTGCCATCAGGAGCCATCCGCCTATAGCGGCCTTGCCCTTGTGCGCGACGGTGTCGTAGTATGTCGCGCAAATCATCGCTGCGCTGCCGGCGACGCTTCTCCAACTGAGCCCTCAGATCCTCACGGCCTCCTCGGTGCTCGGGGGACACACGAGGCGATACGTCGGCCGCCGCATAGCCCCCCGCGCCAGCGGGGTCCGCGTCCAGCAAGCCCTTTCACTTGCTATGGTCCTCCTGGCCAGAGCGCTTCCCGCTCGGGTGGCTGGAAGCTTGGATGCGGTCCACACGCAACCCTGATCGTGGAGTATCGAAGATACCCGGCCGATCAGACGCCCCCACACGGAGCTGGGCCGCGTCTATCAGGGAAGCGATGTCTCGCAGCCACGACGTGGCTGGGGTGTCTCCCGCAAGTTCCACCGGGGTGATCCTGTTACAAATGCAGCTTACTCTACATTATGGGCCCTAATGGGCTAGAAGTACATCAAGCAGTAAAAGGAAATAAGCAAATAAACCCCTATACATATAGCTAATCTAACACCCCCCCTCAAACTCATGGTGGGTCTACAACACTAAGTTTGGAGAGATGGAAACAATGTTGCGCTTTAGTCTGTGCTTTGGTGAAGAAGTCGGCAAGCTGATGCGACGAAGGCACATGACGAAGAGTAACCACCTGATCTTGCACCTGGGAGCGAACATAGTGAGCATCGACGCCGATGTGTTTGGTGAGCTCATGCTTCACGGATCACGAGCAATCTTGATGGCGCCCGATCTTTGTCGGAGCGAGACGGTCGTCGGAGTAAAGCAGTCACACCAGTCGGAAAAAGCCAACGAAGCCAAGTCACCTCGGCGATCCGAGGCGGGGCACGAGCTCGGCCTCGGTGCTAGAGCGAGAAACAATGATCTCGACGCTTGTCTTCCAAGAGATCAAGGAGGATCCAAGGAAGACCAAGATGGTCGAGACGGACTTGCGATCGGCGGGATCGCTAGCCTGTAGCATCTGAGTAGGCTGAAGCCGGAAACAAGCGGAGTGGGAAGAAACAGTGACGGTCACCGACCACGAAGGTAGCGAAGAACCCGAAGGAGGTGGCCAGTAGTGCACTGCAGTGGTGAGAGGCCATGAATCGACTAAGGATGTGCACTGGCGTGAGACACATCCGGACGAGTGAAGCCAAGGTAGACGACTCCCAACCGGTGTGATGGCGAGTGGGATCACTAGAGGAACCCCATCGATGGCTCGAAGTGAAGGTGAAGCTCCATCGAGTGTCGGCAGATCTTGTCGTCGATAAGGCAAGCACGAGCAAGAAGCTCTGGATGTACTTCTGTTGAGAGAGGTAGGAGCTCAGTGGCGTGGACTCAACCTCAATCCCCAAGAAGTACCGAAGTGGCCCAGATCGGACATCTGAAACTGCTCCTTTGAGCATATAACAAAGGCAATAAAGTGATAATCATCTCGATGATGAGCATGTCATCAACGTAGAGGAGGAAAGGTCCGACCACGAGGAGAGGTGTGGACAAAAAGAGCGGGATCATCTTGTTGGGAACAAAACCGGCTGTAATAACAGAGGCAAAGCGCTCAAACCAAGCATGAGGGGCCTGCTTGAGACCGTAGAGAGAGCGACGAAGGCGACAGACGTGACCATCAGGAACACTGTAGCCAGGAGGTGGGTGCATGTAGACCTCCTCACGCAACTCGCCGTGAAGAAATGCATTCTTCACATCGAGCTGGGAGATGGTCCACCGACGAGCAGAAGCAACAGCCACAAGGGAGAGGATAGTTGTCTTGTGGGCAACTGGAGAGTACGTTTCGCCATAGTCACGGCCGTGCTCCTGCTGAAAACCACGAGCAACAAGACGTGCCTTGTGGCGCTCAAGAGAACCGTCTGAGCGAGTCTTGATCTTATAGACCCACTTGCATGTGATCGGGGTGACGGTGGAGGGACAGGGAACAAGATCCCAAGTACCAGTGCGCTCAAGGGCAGCAAGCTCCTCAGCCATCGCAAGCTGCCACTCAGGATGAGTAACAGCATTGCGGTAAGAGGCGAGCTCGAGAGGAGGTGATGTGACGCAGAGAACCCAGTGTCGGTCGGGGCGGAAATCGTGCTTCTATCACGAAGAGTGTACCGTGGGGAAGAAGGGGCAGGATCCAAAGCAGGAGGAGGAGCCGAAGAGGGAGAAGGATCCGAGGAGGAGGAAGGAGTCCGACGAGAGTAGTGAAAACGGACAGGAGGTCGAACAGGAAGAAGTGAAGGTGTCTGAGAAAGAGAGGATGGTAGAGGAGGAACCGAAGTAGGTGCAGGAGGAGAAAGAACAACAGGAGGAGAGGAAGGTATGGTGGGAGGTGGAGAGGGTGGTGGAGGGGGTAAAGAGGAAGAAGAAGAAACAGTGAAGCGGGCAGGTAGACCGAGAAAGGAGAGAGACTCAAGTAAGGAGGAGGTGTCGAAGGAGGAGTCAAAGGAACGGGACTCGTCAAAGAAGGGACGAGACTCGTCGAACGTGACATCCCGAGAGACCCGAATCCTACGACCAAGAGGATCCCAACAGCGAAACCCCTTACGCTCAGAATCATAGCCAAGGAAAGCGCACTGCACCGACTGAGCAATCAACTTTGTGCACTCACGAGGCTGAAGAAGAACATAGACAACACACCCAAAGGTGCGAAGGTGGCTGCATCTTGAGGGGTGCGCCATAGAGGCAGCTCAAGCGGAGTGGCACCACGAAGAGCGATGGGCGGTGAATGTTGATGAGATAGACAGTAGTAGAGGCGACCTCCTCCCGAAATGGGGAGGAGCAGAGGCGAGCATCAATGCTCGGCGATCTCAAGAAGGTGGCGGTGCTTGCGCTCTGCGACTCCATTCTGCGCATGAGCACCGGCACGCAATCTTGAGGAAGGGTGCCTCGATCAAGAAGAAAGCGGCGGAGAGCGATGAGCGGATACTCGCCCGGTAGTCAACGAAACACCGAATGGGTGAGTCGAATCGAGTATGAACCATGGTCGAGAAGCGATAAGCGACTAATACGATCACGAGACTTAAGAAAGTAAATCCAAGTGAGCCGAGAATAATCATCAATGAAAATGATATACCAACGATGACCCCCTTTCGAAACGAAGGGGGCCGGTCCCCATACATCTGAGTGTACTAAATCAAAAGGACGACTCGATACAGAATCACTACTAGGATATGGGAACTGTAGCTGTTTGCCAAGCTTACAGCCCTGACAGGGAAGGGAGGTATCACGAGAGACCTTCCTAAGAACACCATGACTCATCAATGAAGACAGACGTGACTCTGACATGTGACCCAAACGATGATGCCACTGAGCAAAACTGGCGGAGGTGGTAGCGGCGAAGACGATGGCATCTGGGCGATGAGACGGTGGTGAGGGAGGTAGACGTGGAAGCGAGCGGAAGGAAGACGAAGCGGTCGAGTTCCCTGGCGTGGGGAGTCACGGTCCGCCGGCGAACCAACTAGCATCCTGTCTTCATGAGCTGAATAGAGCAAGAGTCGACTTCGAGTATCTGAAAACCAAGGTCGAGAGTGACCAACAGAGATCATTTGCATAGTAAGATAGGGCACATGAGAAATGTAAGGAACACAAAAGAAGGCGTGTGAAGAGTGCCTGTCCGAAGAATCGAGAGAAGGGTACCATCGGTAGCCCCTCACGGACACAGGGTGACCGGAGACCTCAAGGAACCTGTGAGTCGGATCTGGTGTCATATGGAAAGAAGCTCGAAATCAAGATACGGATACTGAGGCAACAGAGGGAACTGACCGGCCGTAAATGTGAAGAGGCATGGGAACACGAGTCAAGCGAAGCTCCATGCGGTCAAGTCGCCGAGTCAAGGCTGAACAATCGAGCACGACCGCCCCATCTTTGCCGGTGGTACTAGAAGTACTCCCAGAAGTGGCACCTGCCTTATGAAGACGCTTAAACCTTCTTGAATGGTGTGGCCACCTTCTTGCAAGAGTTCGCCGAGTCACCGAGCTTCTTGGGTAGTGCCGATGAGACCCCTGCGACCGAGCCTCCTGCTCGGTCTTGGGAGAAGCGAGAAGCGAGGAAGAAGCGGTCGCGTGTGGGAGGAACCTCAAACGCCCAAAGACTGATCGCAGCGAGGAGAGAACGCCACGAAGACGAGTCTCCTCTGCACGGGCCTGCGTCAGGGCCTCCACCATGGACGGGAGTGGCGAGTGGGCCAGAAGCTGAGCACGGAGGGGCTCAAACTCTGGGCGAAGCCGGGTGAGGAACTGAAAGACCCGAGCTCCAGCATGATGATCCCGAAGGCGAACACACTGGCCACAAGAAGTGTCAGGAGGAGGCTCCAAGGCGTCGAGCTGACGGTACACGTCATTGAACCGACGATAGAAGTCATCAACAGTAGAATCCTGCTGCTGGAGAGTCTCGGCCAGGCGTAGAAGAGAGGTGTAGAGAGCCTGGCTACTCGGTACGGTCTTGGGCTGCGTACTCCCATCACACAGGCGGACTCGGGTTGACCACGTCGGCCTTGAGGTCGGTCGCATCTTGCCAATGAGTCTGGCGACAGCACGAGCCTCCGAAGCACGCCAATCCTCTAGGCGTTGAAAGGCGGCGGTGTAGGCGTCAAGAGCATGCTCGTAGGCCTGCACCGCGGCATGGTCAGCACCGGGTTGGGGCTGCACCGGAACCGGAGGCAATGTTGGAGGTAGGGCGGCGCCGATGATATGCCCCCAAAGACGCTGACTGTCAAGACAAACACGAAGCAGGGTGGACCACTCGCGGAAGTTGGTGCCGTCGAACTGGATCTGCGGAAGGGCGACTGGTCCAACAACGCGAGGAGCCGCCATAATGAGCCGAAGTTAATTGGAGAAGCCCTCGGCAGCATGAAAGCGATCTTTGGACTCTGGAGCCGTAACCACAAAGAATGCAATGCTAGAGCAGAGCACAAATGCGGAGGAGCCCTAACTGCAGATCCACCACACGCACCGGAGGAAAAGCGTGGCGGCTTGATTGAACTAAGCGGCAGGAGGCAAGGGCGGCGCGAGTCCAGCGTCCGAGGCGTAAGCGGCTGAGTCCAATGGCCCGAGTCCAAGAAAGGGCGGCTCTAGCCTTGATGGCGCGATGTGATGGAAACAGCCTTGAGAGACAGAGGCTGCAGTGAAGAGAGCCATGCGAGTGCAAGCCGGCCGAGGGCAGCACACGGGCAAGGGAGACCAGTGGCGTCAGGGAAGCCAATGGAGGCTTGGCTGGTTAGGAGAGCGAGGCTGGCCGAGATGCTGCATGACATGATGATGGAGAGAAGCGAGAGGAAGGTCTGACGAGAGAGGCGCCGGGTCCCAGGACGGCGGAGCACGGCGACAAGCCGAGAGCGGCAAGCACGGCAAAGAGGGAGAAACCCTAGTCTGATACCATGTTACAAATGCAGCTTACTCTACATTATGGGCCCCAATGGGCTAGAAGTACATCAAGCAGTAAAAGGAAATAAGCAAATAAACCCCTATACATATAGCTAATCTAACAGATCCAAGAGGAGACGGACGGCATGCAGGTTTTGGGCCGGAGTGGCCTCTTCCATGGCTAGCCGCCACCGAACCGGTAGCTCTGCTATCGCCGGGGGGACAACGCCACCCCCCTCCAGGGAAGGCGTGAGACAGTCCCTCGCCCGACGGGAGTGCCGGGACGCGTTGCAGGCGCTGCTAGCCTCCGCCGGCTCTTCTCGCTGATAATGCGAACCCGCCATCACCAGAAGCAGGATCCTTTCGGATGGATGACCAGGATCCGCTGGAGAGACGAAAGGGTAAGCCAACTGCTACCCCCTACCTGGCGCGCCGCTGTCGGCGTATTTCGCCGGCAACTATTCTCCCTAGACGGAGTCGGGGTTCGATAGAGGGGATCTTCGTGGAAGGACACCTATGAGCTCTCCTGAGGGATCCACGCAGACAAGGATTCAAGAACACACGATGTACCCAGGTTCGGGCCCCCAACGCGGGTAACAGCCCTACGTCCTGCTTCTGCTCTTGTTAATGTGTTTTGAGTGGATTACAAACGCATGATCTACACTCTATCTCTTTTTTACTCTCTGGGTTCTTCTTGAGCTCTCTCAGTGCTCTTCCCGTTCAAGTCCTTTTTTCCCCTCAGGGGCCCTCTCCCATGCACCGAACCCCCCTTATATAGGCTGGGCTGGCTCAGGCATGTGAGAAGGATGACATCACACTGATTACATTTCATTTATTACATCAGTCGTTGTAGCCCCGTCCTCTGGCCTCATTCTTTGCACCATCGTCCAACTCCGCCCGGTCCGCCCGGGAAGTGACTTGTATGGGACGGGTTAGGTGCAGGACGACAGAGGGATAAGCTATCGTGTCGTCAGCAGAGCCACGTGCATTCAATGGTTCTGACACGGTGTGTCGGGGGAGAAGATTTCGAGGCGAAACTCCCCCATTCCTTCGATGTACGCCTCCGCTGACCGGCGGACCGAGCACTTCGACTCGTCGGCCGACCACGAGTTCGCCATCCGGCGTCGGGGCTGATCGCCCTTGCCTCACTGGCCGCCACACGGCGTGGTTGCCTGGCGTCAGGGCCTGATCGCCCACCTGCTCGCCAGGCTGTCACGCTTCGGCACTCGTGGCCCCTCCTGACCGTGTCGGAGAGGGTACCCTGGCGTGAAGTACGCCGACATCTGTAAAATTCTTTTTTTTTTTTTTTTGCTGTTTGTCTTCGTGTGGGCTTCATTTCTGGAACTTTCCTTCTGCTGAAAAAGTTCTTTTTCAGTGCTTTGATTCTAGCGAGATAAATGAATGACTAGTGCTGATCTTTCACTGAACAAAATGAAGGAGATGATATGCTTGTCCTGAACAAATTGAATGCATCATGGAGGGGAAGGTGACTGGAGATGATGAGATCTCGTCCAGGAAGATGCGTTCTATTTGGTTTGGGAGGCGCAGGGGCATTTGTGGTATTTGGCTAAATTAAGAAAAAGGAAAAATCGCAAAAGGGCTAATGGGTATTGATGGAATGGCAAAAAACTAAAAGGAGACATCTTTCAATGGTATTAAAGTGTACTAGTTTCTTTTGATAGTACAAAACTAAAATTGGGATTTTTGGATGTCATAGAACCAATTTTCCCATCATAAAAATAGGATAATAAGAACTCGCATACTAAACGTTATTATTAGCTCTTATTATCCTATTTTGAGGTTACTTCTCATTTGAAAGCACAAGAAATACCATCTCAGAAGTAGCTATGTTTTATTAAGACTAAGTCAAATGTTAAGTTGGTGAAGGATGGTTCATTTCAGCTTGATTTTTGCTGGGAAAGTTCCTGTTGCTGTAAAACTGTAACTTGGTTTAGTTATTTGTCACATTATTCATTCATCGCTTTTCACCCTTTAAGTTAGATCTCTTCTCACAACCTTGAGAAGCTACAGGTTTGCATCAAACAGACAACGAATCTAATCTTGATAGAAGTGATTTGTCTCAGGCCAAATTAGTGATACCCAGATTGAGAGGAAAAGATTTTTGACTGTATATAGCCAGATTGAGAGGGCATTGTTTCTTGGAATGTTCTGCATTGGCAGAGAAGAATGTATATTCAACTCAACCAATTGATAACAAAATGGTTTAAGTGTTGTGTATTTCACTCTTCGCTTGCTCTTCTGAAGTTAGGCTAGCAAGCCCTTTCTTATAGATTAATATATGTTATTGCTGCATGCCATTTCTATTTGCTCTCAAGTCTCACTTTTCGATGATGGTTCCTGCATTTTACATGGCTGGTGACTCAGTGAATAGGATAACTAAGAAAATGATGTGGTACTATATGTTGTCATTCACACATGCCTGTCACTAGCTAGTAGCTCCGTACTTTCCCTATATCACTGACTGAAGTGTGAATGCTAGAATTTATACTCTGTAGTGCTGCAATACTTGTGTAATTCTTCATATTTATGCAACTGTTTTTATACTTGGGTGCCAAAGATGACACTTCAGTAGACCATATCACTAATTTGACACAACCACTGCATAAACCTTTTCCCAAATCTTGTTTGTTTGAGTTGTGTTTCTATTGAGTTCTCCTTATAGCTCCATCTTGTCATGTCCATCGCCCCTAACTTTGTTCCTCTTTTCTCTTTTCTTCTTCAGGCAGAACTCTAGTTTTCAATTGCATAATAAACATTCATTTGCTGGAGACAGTGCTGGTGCTTATCCTTCGGTGCTTAGGATATCTGTGCGAGAAACGAGCATTCTGACTGTGAAGATCAGCAACAAGGTAATCCTATTGACAGGCAATTGGACTAATCAAATTCCTTCTTTTGACCACCTTTACATCTTTCATTCTGTTTCAGGACAAACCAGTTGAGAACTATAAACGGGCAAACAAGATGTTTAACCTTTGTTCTCCAGTATTGCTGCTTGTTGCATTTCCATGTTTGGAAAGACAATTCCATTAGTGCGATTTACTTATGTTTCTGTGTCCAGGTTCTTGTTTGGGATTTTTCAGTGTAGACAAACCTAATATTAATGAATGAACGGAAGAAGCCACATCATGACTGTTGCCATTCAGAGCAAGAGGTAGTATCAGTTGACTATGTGTGATTCCCCTGTTGATACCTTGTTGTTGTATAACTGCATTTTAATATTGAATTATTGATCAATGAATCGATGACTTCACTTTCTAATTTCATAGTCACAGAACCTGGCATAAGTTTTCCTCCCCTAGATCTACCCTCTTGTTGTATAACTGCATTTTAATATTGAATTATTGATCAATGAATTGATGACTTCACTTTCTAATTTCATAGTCACAGAACCTGGCATAGGTTTTACTCCCCTAGATCTACCCTCTTATCCTTTTTCTCCTCTTTTGAATGTGCATAATTTTCAGGAAGGGCAGTTCTATGCGATGTCCTACTCCTTATCATCCAAGATTGGTGTTGGTGGGACCAACAAAGAGTATGTGGAACAATCTTCCAGAGATGTTCATGATATGGATATTGATTTGTCCTATAGAAGCTTTGGAAGACCTGGCTCTATGGGGTTAATAGGATTGGAAAATCTTGGGAACACTTGCTTTATGAACAGTTCAATCCAATGTTTGGCGCACACATCAAAGCTTGTCGATTATTCCCTTGGAGATTATGACAAAGATATAAATCAGACTAATCCCCTAGGACTGAATGTATGTAGAGTTTATCATGAACTTGCCATTTTTCCTTCAAACAATCAGCTAAATATTTACTGACACTTCCATTAACTAGGGGGGGACTTGCTTTGGCATTTGGAGAATTGTTGAGGAGGTTATGGACCACTGACAGAAAAGCAGTTGCACCACAGCACTTTAAGGCAAAGATCGCCTGTTTTGCTCCTCAGTTCAGTGGCTTTAATCGGCATGATTCACAGGAGCTTTCTTATTGGATGGTCTCCATGAAGATCTTAATCAGGTCAAGTGCAAACCATATGAAGAAGCTAAGGATGCAAGTGGCCGTTCTGATGAAGAAGTAGCAGATGAGTATTGGAGCAATCATTTAGCTCGAAATGACTCATTAATAGTTGATATCTGCCATGTAAGTTTGAACTCTTGTTCTCTAAACTTCTCACTTCCTTGAGCAATGACAAAAGTACTTTTTTTTTTCTGCTTCTATCCTTCTACTTGTCAATATGATTTCGTAAACAAGAAATCAACCATATATTAAATAACAGTAGGAAGTGCTCCTATGCTTTTGCAAAAGAAAATTGTGCAAATTTAAACATCAATAAGGGGTTGAGATTAGAACATTCCAGTCAATTTTTACCAATGTAAGGAAAGGACATAACTGCAGTGGGAAAAGACGAAAAGGATAGAAGCATTCCTCAATGAAATAATCGTTTTCTTGTGTATATTTTGTTGTCATGACACAGAATGCACTTTGCTATATTTGTTGTTACATTGCAAATTAAGCTATTTCATACAATAAGAACTCAAGTATATGTGCTTAATTTCTGTTGTTAAACCCTTTAGTTATCTATTTGCAGGGACAACACAAGTCTACAGTAACTTGTCCCACTTGCAGTAAAAGATGTAACTTTTGACCCATTTATGTACTTATCTTTGCCTGTACCTTCCATGGCAAAGAGGGCAATGACCGTGACAGTTTTCAGCACTGATGGTAGAAGAGAGCCATTCTCATATGATGTCAGCGTGCCAAAATTTGGAACTCTTAGTGATGTTGTTCAGGCTTTAAGTGCTGCTTGTTCACTTGGAGATGATGAGACCCTGCTGATTACGGAGGTATGCTTTTGATTCTTCATTGGCCCTTTAGCATTGTTGCAAGCATTCTAGGTTAGTTTAAGCAATACAAGTTATATATGTCTTCCACGTACTGAAAGTGACTATACAGGTCTATAATAATTGCATCATTGGGTACCTGGAGGACCCTTCAGATTCAGTTTAGTTTCTGAGGGATGGAGATAAATTGGCAGCATAGCAGCTACCAAAAAAATATGAAAAATCTTCACTTGTGGTTTTTACGCACCAACACTTTGATGAGTAAGCACAATCAGACACATTTATGTTACCGAATCTTTGTTTAACTTATGTATAATAATGCAACTAATACTGTCCTTTTTGCATCCTTTATTTATTCTCTTAACATTCTTGTTTGGTAGCATTAAATTCAGGCATGCTAGTGTTGATAATGTAACTCCACAAATGAAGGAATTTTCTCCACTTTTAGCAGTCCTTCCTGAGACAGTCAATGGATTGAGACTTCAAAATATCTATCTGAAATTGTTGATTCCATTTCGACTTTCCAAGGGCACTAGTTCGCTTAATGACTATGAGAGGGGCAATGGTGACTGTGCTGTTGACCTGATGGATGCAACAACTTCTGATTCAGACAGTAATTTTCGGAGTGCTCAATTGGAAGATGGCCCTGAAATTCGCTTAATGATTATGAGAGGGGCAATGGTGACTGTGCTGTTGACCTGATGGATGCAACAACTTCTGATTCAGACAGTAATTTTCGGAGTGCACAATTGGAAGATGGCCCTGAAAGAAGCCACTGCATTGCTAATGAATGTGAAATGATGGAAAGACCTAGTGAATCGTATAGCGGTGGCACAGCTGATTCTAATAAGGAGGCACACAAGGAACAGTTTGAATTTTATTTAACAAATAGAAGGGGTGATGTTGTTAGTTTAGAACATCAGTAGTTCTCTATTGCGCCAATGCTTCTGCCTGAACAGAACAAAGAAACGAAACCAAGCTTCAGGTCTTCAACTGCCCGAGGCAGAACTTGCGATGAAACAGGTAACTCTGTTTCCTGTATTGTCGGACAACAGAACTACTTGTTACATCGATTAGCGAAAAGATTTAGAGCTATTTTGTATCAATTGCCTTGCTTCTCCTGAGGCGTTTATTCCCTTTATATAGATTCAGAGCTTACAATATGACTCGGTTTACAATTGCAGAATTTTACTCGGATATGGACTTCTAGTCCGACTCTACTACTGTGCCGTGTCCGACACTAACACCAACTGAAAGTAAAACAAACTTGGCTAACTTAGTCAGGATTAATTCTAACATTCTCCCCCTTAATCCTGACTTTGCTAAACTATACTTCTGATTTCCAGAAGTTCTCTCATCTCTTCAAACTTGATCTTCCCAAGTGCTTTTGTCAAAATATCTGCACACTGTTGATTCGTTCCAACATGCTCAACAGCAATCTGTTCATTCTCGATGCACTCCCGTATAAAATGATACTTAGTGTCTATGTGCTTACTCCTTCCGTGGAACACTGGGTTCCTCATCAGAGCTATTGCCGACACGTTATCAACCCGCAGCATTACTTTCTTTGGGTCACATGTGGTTAGCTCTCCGAGTAGACCCCTGAGCCAAATCGCCTGACATGCAGCAGCGGTGGCAGCCATGAACTCGGCTTCGCACGACGACAGTGCAACCGTCTTTTGCTTTTGCGAGTTCCATGCTACAGGGCTTCCGGCGTAGAAGAAAATCATCCCTGTGGTGCTTCTTCTGTCAGCAGTATCACTTGCAAGGTTACTATCACTGTAACCTACAAGCTCTTCTTTGCCTCCTCTGCGGTAGACAATCCCCAAATTGATCGTTCCCTTGACATACCGCAGTATGTGCTTGACTGCTTGCAAGTGGCTCTTCTTTGGTGCCTCCATGAATCTGCTGACTACCCCGACTGCATAGTTCAGGTCTGGCGGGTGTGTGTCAGATAGCGTAGGCACCCTATTAGGCGTCGGTATTCAGTTGGATTTACTGATTCCTCAGTTTCATCTTTTGTCAATTGAAGTTTCGGCTCCATGGGATACTTTGAACTGTTGCAGTTACTCATCCCTGCCACTTCCAAGATTTTCTTTGCATAGGCCGATTGCTTCAGAGTGATTTCATTTCTTCCTTGACTCACTTCTATTCCCAGATAGTAAGTGAGTAAACCCAAATCGCTCATTTCATATTCTTCCATCATCTGCTGTTTGAACTTCTGAATTTCCCTTTCATTTGCTCCTGTGACTATTAAGTCATCAACATATATGCCTACGATCAGAGATCCATCTTCTGTATTACGCTTGTACACAGCATATTCTTGTGGACACTTTTGAAACCCAAGTTGCTTCAAGGTCTTGTCCAATTTGATATTCCATGCTCTTGGTGCCTGCCGCAACCCGTAAAGGGCTTTAGACAGTTTGTACACCTTGTCTTCTTTGCTGGGGATGATGAAGCCCTCCGGTTGTGAGACATAAACATCTTCTTGCAATTCCCCATTCAGAAAGGCTGTTTTGACATCTAGGTGATGGACTGTCCAGCCTTTTTGCGCTGCTATCGCCAAAATGAGTCGTACTGTTTCCATCCTCGCTACTGGAGCAAAGACTTCCTCAAAATCAATTCCTTTTTGCTGTACGTACCCTTTGGCTACTAATCTTGCCTTGTGCCTCACAATTGCTCCTGTTGCATCCTTCTTTAACTTATAGATCCACTTCAGACCTATTGGCTTCACACCACTCGGGCAATTCACCAAAGTCCAGGTCTTGTTCTTCTGTATTGATTCTATTTCTTGCCGCATTGCCTTTTGCCAGGCTTCTTCTCCAGCTGCTTCCTTGTATGAAGCAGGTTCTTCTGCAGCTGCTAGGTGCAGATATTCAAATGTCTGCAACCCCTCTGTTTCTTCATATATATCAGCCAGGGACCTCATTTTCAATGGTGGCGTCTCTGGTGAAAATTCACCGATTGAACCTGCTGTGTTTTCCTCACCTTCATCACTTCCTTCTTCTTCTGAATTTTGTTGCGGTACATTTTCAGAGGGCACCTCCCCCTCTTCTTCTTCTGCTGCAGGATTGTGAACAGTGAAAGCAGGCATGACCGAGCTTCCCTCTGTCAACCAACCCCAGTTGCTCTTTTCTTCCTCATTGAAAATGACGTCTCGGCTAACACATATCTTCCTGGTTGCTGGATCAAGCAGGCGATATGCTTTGCTTCCTTCTTCAATTCCCAAGTGGATCATTACCTTGCTGCGATCATCCAATTTTCGAGTGTGTACTGCTGGTGTTTTCACATACGCCTTACATCCGAAGACTCGCATCTGCTCGAGATTAGGCTTCCTGCCTTTCCAGAGCTCATAAGGAGTGGCTCCTTTTACCGCCTTAGTTGGTACACGGTTGAGGATGTATACCGCCTGTCGCACTGCTTCTCCCCACAGCACTCCTGGAACCTCCATTGTTTTCAGCAGGCTTCTTGCAACGTTTAGCACAGACCGATTTCTTCTTTCCACCACCCCATTCTGTTGTGGCGTATAGGGGGCAGTTAGGTGCCTCTGCACTCCCTGTTCTTCGCAGAAACTTGAGAATGTGTGGGAGTTGAACTCTCCACCACGGTCTGTCCTAAGAAGCTTGATCTTGCAATTCTTCTCATTCTCGGTTACAGATTTGAACTTCTTGAATGCATCAAGTGCTTGATCTTTCGTCTTTAAGAAATATGTCCACATGAAGCGACTGTGGTCATCTACCAAGAGGAGGAAATATTGGTTACCTGCTGCAGTCGGAGGTGTTATTGGTCCGCACAGGTCAGCATGAACGAGCTCCAGTGGAACTTCTCCTCTGTATTGTGCTTGTATTGGAAAAGGATTCCTGCTTTGTTTTGCAAGTATGCAACCCTCGCATAGCTGCGTTATATGCTCCAGAACTGGTACTCCCTTTACCAGTCCTTTTGTCACCATGTCTCTCATGGCATGAAAGTTCAAATGTCCCAATCGGGCATGCCATAACCATGCAGGTTGGTTGATGCTTGCCATGAGACAAATCGGCTCGGTGGTTTGGAGCTTTATTTTGTACAACCTGTTGCTGGTCCGGCTTACTTTCATAAGCAATTTTCCCTCTGGGTCATATACCTTCAATAACGCCCCATCAAGCACAACCTTGCTTCCGGCTTCAGTGATCTGTCCAAGACTCAGGATGTTGCTTCGTAGGCTTGGTATGTAATAAACCTCTGTAATCAGCCGGTGTTCACCGTTTTTGCCCTTTAGCAAGATTGATCCTTTTCCTTGTATTGGAACTGTTGAACCATCACCAAATCGGACATTTCCAACAATCATCTCATCAAGCTCAGAAAAATGGGATTTCTGTCCCGTCATGTGGTTACTTGCGCCATTGTCCAAGTACCAAACATCTCCATCTTCATTCTGATCCTTGATGAGTGTATTCGGGACCAATTTGTCTTCATTGAGCAAAATCATACCTTCGCACATTGACAAAAACAACTCTGGGTTGTCTTCTTGCGCCTTTGTCAAATTGACCTCCTCTTCCTTTCTCTTGAGGCTCGCATTCGATGCATAGTGACCATATTTGTCACAATTGAAGCATTTTATATGTCTCTTGTCTTTGTGAGCCTATCTTGCTCTCCGGCGTCTTGGCGACCTCCTCAGTAGCCTCCGAGTCATGGCGACCTCCTTGGTAGCCTCTGCCACCCCGGCTTCTTCCACGGCCTCTTCCACGCCAGATCTCCACGCTCCCCTTCTTGTTTATATGCGATCCTCTGCCATTGGGAGGATATACTTGTTATTGCCATTCTTCTGTTGTGCCGGATTTTCGGTTTGAGTCAAGATCAACCGTCCTACGAACCGCCTGAATCTGCTGCTAGTCTTGAGTCGCGTAGTCTTTCTTCATAAGCCTTTAATCGACCAATGGCTTCCTCGAGCGGCATTGTGTCCAGATCCGCAAATTGCTCAATTGAGGCAACAAGCTGGATATACTTGTCCGAGATGAATCCGAGCTTCTTCACTAATGCTCGTCTTCTAGCTCGGTGCCAAGGCTGCTGTTGTATTTCCATGCCATGCACTCAATTTTCCAAAGAAACTCATCCACCGTTTCATCCTCCTTCATCCGCAAGTTTTCAAACTCTGTTTTCAAGGTTTGAAGCCTTGCTTTTTGTACTCGATCAGCTCCCAAGAATCTGATCTTGATGCATCAAAATTCTTTTGCGCTTTCTTCTTAGCAACCTGGAGGAGGACATCTTCCGCACACATCTTGGAACAAGAATGCCTTGCACGTTTGTCGGTCCTTTCTTCCACACCACGCCGCCTTGGGCTCAATGGCTTCCCAAACTCCTGAGCATCCATCAAAGCCTCTACTTTGATTGCCCAGATCGTATATGATGCGGCGACACGATCGGGAACACACTCGGCACTCCGCCGATTTCCTTTGCTTGCGCCGGAATTAATGCCATGAGCCTTGTGGAAGAAGAGGACTAACCTTGCTCTGATACCAAGTGTTAGTTTAGAACATCAGTAGTTCTCTATTGCGCCAATGCTTCTGCCTGAACAGAACAAAGAAACGAAACCAAGCTTCAGGTCTTCAACTGCCCGAGGCAGAACTTGCGATGAAACAGGTAACTCTGTTTCCTGTATTGTCGGACAACAGAACTACTTGTTACATCGATTAGCGAAAAGATTTAGAGCTATTTTGTATCAATTGCCTTGCTTCTCCTGAGGCGTTTATTCCCTTTATATAGATTCAGAGCTTACAATATGACTCGGTTTACAATTGCAGAATTTTACTCGGATATGGACTTCTAGTCCGACTCTACTACTGTGCCGTGTCCGACACTAACACCAACTGAAAGTAAAACAAACTTGGCTAACTTAGTCAGGATTAATTCTAACAGATGTCCAGCAACCAAAAATAGAAATGAATGAGCTGGATTTACTAAAGACAACACCAAGCCGACTGTATGTCAATGTCCATTGGCAACATAATGCATTAAGACAATATGATACCTCAATGCTAAACAAACAATCTACCTGTGATTCACAAACTTGAGCTTATCCCGAAAGGAATCGAAGATTCTGTTTCACTAGCTTATCCCGAAAGGAATCGAAGATTCTGTTTCACTACATGGTTGTCTGAAAGCCTTTCTAAAAGAGGAACCTTTCGGGCCAGAGGACATGTGGTGAGTGTCCCTGAGGAACAACTGTGTTGCTTTTGGCTTTACTGTTTGCAAAATGCTGCCTTATTTGCAATCCTCTTTTCTTTTCTTTTAAAAAATGATTGTTACGGTGATGGTGAAAGTATTACACTGATGCATAAAGTTGCAAATAAATTGACTGCCAATGCAAAATCTCACCTTGAATCATAGCATACTAATAATTCTGAATTGGAAGTGTTCTGTTGGGTTCATAACCGAGACTCACTTTATTCTCTGTTTTGCATTCAGGTACTGCCCATGCTGCAAAAGGCATCAGCAAGCAGTAAAGAAATTAGCTCTCTGGAGGCTGCCCAAAGTTCTGGTCATCCATCTGAAAAGGTTCTCGTATGCCCAGTCCACAAGAAACAAGCTCGATACATTTGTAGATTTCCCCATTAGTGATTTGGACCTTTCAGCATATATCGCTGACAAGAGCAAACAATCAAACAGCCATTATCGCATGTACGCTATTAGCAACCACTATGGAAATATGGGAGGTGGACATTACACTGCCAGCATCTATGTGAGTTCCTGGGCTCTTTTATGTGGCTTTCATTGTTCCATGCCTCACAGTGTCCTATCGATCTCTTTCTTAATGAGCAAGGCTTGCTAATGAAGTGTCTTACTGACATATTTGAGCAAGGCTTGCTAATGAAATGTCTTACTGACATCTTATCCTTTCTGTAGCATGAAGAAGGGGAGGGATGGTACAAGTTTGATGATGACTGCGTAACTCCTGTGAGTGAAGACAGTATAAAGACACCAGCTGCTTATGTTCTGTTCTACAGACGAGAGTGATGATACGACTGCAGTACAAAAACCTTTTTTGCTGGGTTTTCGGCAAGTACGGATTTCATATATATTCAGCTACGTCATATCTGCTTTCAAAACAACATATTGGCACTTGAATGTCTCAAGTCACTGAACCACAGAATGTACAGATTCAATTGCTAACAGGAGAACAAAAGACCTAGCTAATGCAATTTTTTTTTTCCAACCCATAATATTCTTTTGGTACATGGCTTCGGCCCACGTTGTAATTGCTCCAATTGATCAGCAAAGGGTCAACAATATTCTTTTGTCACCAAATTCTTGCCAACATTTTTGAAATGATGTAGCAGCTCTGTAAATTAATTCCTGTGATCTGTTCTTGTCCTAAGGGCTGCGGCGAGTGTGACGCTACAGCTACTCCAGTGTTGCTCCATCCATGAATGGCAAGTTGCAATCTTGATAGTCAGATGACACTGACATGAAGATCATTGAGGGTGCGAAAAACCCTCTCTACGGCTAGCTTTTGGACCAGAAATATTTCCATGAGCACCATGGATTCTGACCTATCTCCAAACTCTATTATTTGACAAATTACAGAAGATGAGTGCTGTGCTCACTGCTGTTGGCCTGTGGGCTTTGACAAATATTCTGACATATCGTAAAACATCATTTCTGCTTGACATATCATAGGACCAGACCAGGTAGGATGAGCATCAGACCTTTATGTGCTAGATTTCTTTATAAGCTGTTCTGAATGACAAGTCCATGGCCTGGTACAATGAACAGCAAATCTTCATGTGCAAGCTATTACCCCCCTTTTGGTTTTTTTGTCACATTTATGCTACTGTTTTAAAGTTCATCCTCACTAACTGAAATGAGGAAAGTGTTCAAGCAATTAAGTTGGGTGGCTGTAGAATATTGTAGCCTTAATTTCTCAAGTGATCCCAGTTGCTACTATCTAATCTCCCATCCAAAAAGATGATATTTTTATCTGATGGTGTATCTTGCGTACACTATTCTACTTTCTGTAAGAAAAAAAACATGGACGAAATTCTTTTACCCTTTTTGTTTCCAGATCTTTTTTTTTTCCGAATTGGATAACCAATTTTGATCCTGGCAGAACTTGAAGGTTGGATGTGGAGCAGGAGAGGAAGGCAGAGATGTTGACAAGATGTGTGTAGTGTGTAAGAGTATAGACCACATGAATGGTAGTGATGGGTCAGATCGATGGTCGGATTGGATACCTCATCAAGTGAAGCACGGGCGACCCCCTGATAGACGACCAAGCATGCATTTGATACGCCTGCATCGTTGTCCAGGCCCCACGCTCCAAGTACAATCCATCGGTATCTACAGTTCTCTAAGAATGATCGTGATGGATACGGTACGGTGCCGGTAACATTGTTGATTTCTACGGCTAGTAGCGTAATTTTGTACTGCAGTAGTAATACTCAACAACCAGATAAAGACGTCACTGAATAATGTACGTTGAGTGCACGTACTAATGAATCAAGTGAAACTTGGTCGAATCGATCTTAGCTGCGACACCAGGCAGACCGCAAGTCCTAACATCTAAACAGACAGGTCAGCTTAATTAGGTCAAGTGGTGTGTTGTACTCCGCCAGCCAAGCCAAATAAGGCAGCTCAACCAAGTCACTTGAAAATACTACCAGTCACTCCAAAAATATTACCATGAATGGACAAAAACAAAGCACCTATTTGGTTCACCATGTTGATCGATTGGTCTCCATCAACAAGCACGGCATCTGGAATTGACAATTGATGCAGAGGGGGAAGCTAGCACGGTGTGCAACGGTGCCACTGACCAGCGCCTAGAGCAGGGTTTCGAATTTCGCCGAGCTAAATTCAGCCCTTCCGGTGGGTCCCAAATATCTTTATCTCAGCTACATTTCGGTGGGTTCATTCGAATTTTATCCAAGAAATTCAAATTTCGGTCGAATTTTGTCAAAAATTTCAATACCTAAAATCTCCTGATTTCGGTGAGCGCAGAAAAGAAGGTTATAGCGAAACCGGGAGCCTTGGTTGTACGTGGAGCAGGAGATGATGCATCGATGCATGTGCTGTAGTGAGTGGGAGGGGTTAATGGCCGGCGAGTGCACAGGGGAAAGCTGCCGCTCCCATTCCCGGGCACATGCTCTGCTACCCTGTCGCGTGGCCCTCGCTGTCCTCCATAGCCTGACATGACGCTTTGGACCGATTCTCCTCCCCTCCTTGCTACCGCTACTTGCCTCTCCTTACTGTAAGTCAAGGTTACACTTGTTCCTTCTGCTAAGAAAAGTATGAGATCTATTCCTTGTCCACGTCAGAGAGATAGGGAGAGAGAGGGGGCAGGGGAAGGACAAAAGAAACCACATGCTCTACATGTAACCAGCTATAGCTAGTGAGACAAGTTCATGGGTAGGCATGCAATGCAGGATGGTAGGCGCCGCCTGCTTTTGTTTCCTCGCGTGACTGTTTGAGGTCTACGTAGCATGCACGCATATGGGAGTGTTTCCCTTGCTTTTGCGTCGCATTATTTTACGGGCCTGCATGGATAGAAGCAATCCAAAGGAATAAGTTTTCCTACGTAGCTGTTTGGATCAAAGGAACTTGAACATGTACTAAAGCAAGAGCTCAGACCCAAAGGAATTATACATATACTAAAGTCTGAAGACTTCGCCGTCTGGGAGCCTGACCATGTCGTGCCGGCTCCCCTCGCGTGGCTCACACGTGGCCGGCTTGGCCGGTCGGCTTGGCTATTTTTTTCACGTGTAGGTCTCTCAAAAAATACATAATTACGTGTAGGTTTTTCCTACAGTTTGTTATGAAAAAGACATTTTGGTTCAGAAAAATCGTGAATCTTTCGTGAAAAGACCCTAAATAAATACCCAAAAAAGAACGTAATTATGTTTGGGTCATTCCAGCTATTTTTCACGACAAGGACCTTTCGGTTTAGCGCAATTGCGGATCCTTCGTGAGAGGACCCCAGATAAATGAAAAAAAGAGCATGATTGCGTTTGCATCCTTTCAACCGTTTCACGCGTTTTCTCGACGGTTTTTTTTAAAAAAAACGGCGGAAAAAAAAACGAAATTGTTTCTGCGAAAAAATAACGCACGCGGCGTATCACGCCGCGAAAACATTCCTAGTTAGTCCTATGCTAGTGTGTAAAACTATAAAGCATTTCCTAATTAACAGTACAGATCAATGCAACTACTGAATTTCATTAGGGGATGCAACAACTTTCTTTGTGACAAAGCAACGAGGCACCTGCATATGACTTGCCTATAACCATAATCACAAACTTGCAAAGTTAGTTATCTCTACAGTATTAATGAGCATAAAGAAGTTCCTACAGCAATTAAAGTTCATGGCAACAGGAGGCTATGCCTGGTACATTGAAAGATATTTTTTTAGGGAATGATATGGATTGAATTGCCTAGGCTGTTACTCTAAACTTCACTGTTTGCCTGCTGAAACCTATTTTTGTGGCAACCTAGTTATTCCTGTGATGGGAAAGCGGAGACAGAGACAGGGAAGTTACCATAACTGCAGATGAGAATATCACAAGCGGTTCGAAACCATTTTTAGAAGCGGTTTTAGAACCGCTTGTAAGCAACCGCGAGTGATACTCCCGTCAGTATCACAAGCGGAGAAGTCACTTCAAAAGATAAATAATATTGTGAGGACTGGGATTCGAACTCACAACCTTCTCCTCGTGACTCACGTCTCACCCATCTAACCAACCCACCCACGCGTGCTCTCTGATAGAGTAGGGCATGCATTCCTTTTATTATTTCGAAAACTAGACTTCTACAAGCGGTTGGGGACACGAACCCCTTCTAGAGCCGGCTCTAGAAGGGGTTTGTGTCCCCAACCGCTTCTAGAGCTAGGGCTTTAGAAGGGGTTCGTGTCCCGAACCGCTTCTAGAGCTCTAGAAGGGGTTCGGGACACGAACCGCTTCTAGAGCTCAGGGCTTTAGAAGGGGTTCGTGTCTCGAACCCCTTCTAAAGCTCTAGAAGGGGTTCAAGACACGAACCGCTTCTAGAGCTAGGGCTTTAGAAGGGGTTCGTGTCTAGAACCGCTTCTAGAGACCCCTTTTGGTCCGTTGCCCATGAACCGCTTGTGGTGCAGAGATCACAAGCGGTACGTAACTAACCGTTTGTAATAGGCCGATTGTGAAAGTCGATTCTGTAGTAGTGTACAACTTACAAAGCCCATTAGTAAATTGGTTTTTCTAGCTCAGAATCAAGCAGCAGCATGCCACGTACAATGGACATTACCCGAACACTGTAGCAGTTTGATAGGTTTATTTTGCCCTTCCATTAACGTTTTTCCTGCAGTCTTTGTTTCCGCGGTCCAAAACATGGCTTCCTCTATTTTTCTGTGTCTTCAATCTTCTATTTTGCATATATTTTATTCCTATATTTTTTTTTCTATTTCTATGTTTTTTGTTCTCAAGTTACAAACAAGCCTACATATTCCTATATTTATTTTGATTTTCCGTGTAGTACTAGTGTACAACCCAAGTGCTACGTAATTAACTACCTACCGCATGCAAACAGTGAAAAGGTCCATGTGAAATGAATGTCGCATAATACCTTCTGCAAATTTGCTGGCTTGAGCTACTAATGAAGTACGTGTTTCTTTCTACAGTGTGAGAACCAGGAGTTGCATTGCTTACGTACTCACTCTAGCAACATTAATTTCTTCACTTTAGCAGCCAAACTTGTGTATCTTTGAAATATCCTTTGAATATTTAGGCTGGTCAACTAAACATGATACAAATAGAGATTTATTACAGAAAACTACGTACTTCGGTGATCATATACTTCTATTATGACAATAGCTAAAGGTTGAAGTTGAATTTTGATAGAAGGGACGTTTGGTTATGTAGTCACCTTAACGGTTTAACTAATTGATGCCTATGGTTGGTCGGAATCAAACTACAGTCTTCAACCAACAAAACAAATTGACACGTCACTCGACTATATGCTTGCAAGTTGCGTTTGGAAGACCATGAAAATTAGACACTACCGCACAGAAGAAAATCACATATAGGCACACCCAGACAACAAATACGTCTACGAAAAAAAAGAGTCAGTGATGACCAGTGGTCATTACAAATAGTTTAGGAACCGTCTGTGATAGTTACACATCGCAGATGATTATCCGCAAAAAATCATTTATGATAGTTATACATCATGGACGATTAGTACATAAGAAACTGTATGTGATAATGGTAAATAACAAATGGTTCCAATTAAGAACCATCTATAATATGTATTTTTTATACATAATTTTAGTTTTATGGCTAGCCTTAGGAATCATACTAGCCATGCCCTCTATATAGATAAAAACACACACCGAAAAAGATATAAGATACACAATTTACAATTGAGTTAAATACACACAACACACATTCAAATAAACATAAGACATACACAATTCGTAGTTGAAAATTAACGGTTGAGATATATACACATAACATATATTCAAACTTAAAAAATGATATAAAATTCACAATTCCAATATATCTACATGCACTTTACACAATTCAAAGTTGAAAAATACACACAATTCATTATACAACTGGAAGACCATATGGAGGTCTATCCATATTTGTGATGAGTTATTGACAGTGTTTGAGAATGTGGTGCACAAGTTTGAGTTTGATTTGAATTCAATTTTGAATTTGAAGTAATTTGAAATGTTGTCTGTGTTGGACGGTATTACTAGCCATCTAGGAGCGGTAACACTGGGGATGCGGTACTACTGACCTCCGGTGGCGGTAGCTATTTTTCAAGGAGTGTCACTCGGGTTTGATCAGTGGGAGCGGTACTACAGGCCAACAAGGAGCGGTAGTACTGGACTTGCGGTGCTATCAGCCTTTTGTTGGCGGTAGTACCGGGTTTCCAGTGAATTTGTGCTTAATGTTTGCATTATTGATTATTAGTGCATATTATTGTGAACAGTGCTATGTGATGTATTTCTTATCTATGTTAGTTGCAGGACTCCAAGGCTAGGTTATGGTGTTGCAAAGGCAAGATTGAAATTAGGCTAGAAGAGCTGAGGTCCATAATAGTCAAGGAACACCAGAAGATGACTGAGGCCAGGAAGTGGTTGCAAACCAAGAAGACAAGGAACCTCAGCATGATGCATTGGTGATGAACATGGTGGACAACAGTATGGACTGAGACTAGGCTTCATTTTTTGTTTTAATGAGCTTTGTCTATTATACAAATGAACTATTATTCTAGATATGTACCTTGCTACTTTTCTGAAGATCATTGCTAACTTAGCCATGTCTATGTCCATTTTGCTTCATCTTGCTAAGCTTGCTAAAAATAAAAAATGAGCTTTAATGAAAAATTGATGAAACTTGTAGCTTTTACTTGCTATTTCCTCACTAGGCACATATGCCATAATTTGTAAAATTTTGAATTTCTACTAGAGTCCCTATAGCAGCTTGAGTGAGGCTAGGTTGTTCCATACTGGTAATCCTTCACTTGCTCTTGAATCTAAGTGCTGAAAAGATCAAACATTGACTTTTGTGTGCAAATTCATCTCAACACTTTGCATTCACGAGACTGCTTCCTATTGCACTTGGGATGAACTTGGAATGTATCCTGTATGGATAAGACCATTCTTTTAAGAGTCCTTTCTAAAATGGTTGACTATGGCATGAATCAATCAACATAAAAATGTAAATAAAAATAAAATAAAAAAAGAGAGTGAAGTCTAGAAGGCCTTTGTCGATGTCTTCCAGTCGGGATTGTGCTTTGCTAGGATATGCTCTCCGAACCTCATTGGGTGTGTGAAAGAGTGTGAAGCCTAGGAGGCCTTTGTCGATAGCTCCTAATCGAGGATTCACATTGCTAGGATAACCTCTTCACAACCCGTTGTGTGCGTTAACATAAAAAAAATTGCATTAAAGATGTTTGAGCATGAAGGATCTTTTATGCACATCAAGCTTCCTCAAAGTGTTGACTAGGTTGAACTTTAAGTTATCCATTTGATCCATTTATATAGCTATATTTCATGTTTGGATATTATGCTAAGTGTTGCATTTGTTGAAATCATTAAAAAATAGCATAGTCTTATTTGAGCTAACTAGCAATAATGTTGAAATATGCACTTGGTTATGTCTTAGACTAGCTTAATCTAAACCTGAGTAGCTTGTTGTCATACTATGTTTTTGTTGTCACTTGAATAATTTTCAAATCTCTTTTAGGATGCATTTCATGCATACATAGTAAAAAGGGGAGAAAATGCTCTCTTGATGCCTATATTGACAAAAGGGGGAGAAAATCTGAAAAATGCATCGTGAAAGGGGGAGAAATGCGAATGCATCTTGATTCTTATGATCATGGTGAAAAATTGCTATTTCTTTGGATCATAAGCAAAATAGAGCTTTTTATGAGATTTCTTGAATGTTTAGAGTTTTTTCGAAAGACTTGTTTTTCTCTTGACTTGCTCTAAAATTCTTTTTGCCAACTTGGTCATGGTCTTGCTTTCTCTTGCTCTAGGCCAAGTGAGGCTTTGCAATCAAATTGCTTTTTTCTTTTGCCTTCAAACTCAAATTTTGTGCCTTTCTGGTGTTTGTCAATATACTCATCAAGGAGAGATTGAAAAACCTTGTGGATGCTTATCCATGTTTGTGATGAGTTATTGACAATATTTAAGGATGTGGTGCTCAAGTTTGAGTTTGATTTGAATTGAAGCAATTTGATGTGCTGTCTGTGTTGAGCGGTACTACCGGCCATCTGGGAGCAGTAATACTGGGGGTGCGGTACTACCATCTCCAGTGGTGGTAGATATTTTTCAAGGAGTCTCTCGAGTTTGATAAGTGGGAGTGGTACTACCGGCCAACCAAGAGTGGAAGTACCAGACTTGCGGTACTACCAACCTCTAGTTGGCAGTAGTACCAGGTTTCTAGCCAATTTATGCTTAATATTTGCATTATTGATGATTAATGCATATTATGGTGAATAGTACTATGTGATGTGTTTTTTGTTTGTGTTGGTCGCGGAACTTCAGGGCTAGGTCATGGTGAGGTGAAGGCAAGACCGGGACTAGGCTAGGAGAACTAAGGTCTAGAACAATCAAGGGATGCTGGAAGATGAATAAGGTTGGGAAGTGGTTGCAAGCTGAGAAGACAAGGAAGTTGAGCATGATGCACTGGTGATGGACATGGCAAACAACAACATAGACCGGTACTAAGCATAGGGAGAAGTTGAGATCCAGAACGATCAAGGAAGCCGATGCCGCCATGGTGAAGCTGATGAGGATAGGTGGTGCGTTAAGTGACTTGGGCCTGTTTGCCAGTGAGGATGGTTCGAGGGAATCCGAACGTGTGAGAAACTTGGCGGCAAGTCATTGGGTCCACGTGGAAAGTGATAAAGCATGAGTGATGCTTTGAGGAGAAGGGAGACTTGTCATTGGGGTAAATTGGTAATTTATCCAATACCAGCGATCGAAATAGAGTTGGATGCAAATTCAGGCTCGTGGAGTGGATTTGGTGTCAATGTAATGGCTATTTTGAAAAGTGTGTTTGTGTGAATGAAAAACCCGTTAAGAGTGTTGGGTTTCGATTTATCCCATGTAAGAGTGGATGGTATCTACTTTAATGTCCAAGTTTAGTGTTAGTGTAACATCTTGAAATTTTAAATAAAGTAAGAAATTAAATTTTAAGATTTAATTATATTTATTTATGTATTTTATAATTTTTTGGATTTTTCTTGGTTTTTCTTGATTTTGCTCTAAAGGAGAAATCCTTTTTAAATAACAATTTAAGGAAGAGGTACATGGTAAGAATAAAATATTATATTAATAAAATATAAAAAATGTCTGCCTAATCCTGAGAGATCTCTAGAATCTTATTTCTAAATATAAAATGTCATGTGAACACACTTAATTATGAAACAAAAGGTAATTAAATGAGATTTGATAGAAAATAGTGATTTTGTTAGATTTAAATAAAAATAATACTACATTATCTCAATTATAAAATTTTGTATTACTTTATTAATGGATATACCTATCAATAGTAAAATATAAAAAATTAATAAATTAGTTTGGTGTTCTTAAAAATTCAAAAACAGAAAGATTGAAAATCCAAAAGTAACAATGTCAGAATTTTTATTAATTAAATAGAAAATATCTGAAGTTGAAATTTTTATTGATGATCATTTTAGCCATATTAAACCTCTGAAAAAAATTTAAATTTTTTTTGATAATATATCTATTCACAGAAAAATTAAAAACTGAAAACACAATTTTGAGCGTAGTGCATTGTCGGAATTTTTATAAAATCTGGGTGCCATGTCTCGGCATGAAAATTTGATAGAATAATTATACTTATCCAAACTTAACTTTTTAAAATTTTCAAAAAATTTTGACTTAATTTTGACAGGCTAATTAATGGCCTTATCCTTATCTATCTGAGCAATGGGGAAATGAATCCCTTCTCTTTGGCTGACAAGTGGGCCACTTCACTAAACCAGACCAGTCGAGTACTCGAGTCCACCAACCTCCGGTCTCTAGCCGGTGGTTCCAGACCCACACAAGAGCCACTTCTTTCTTCTCCTTCTTCCTTCCCCAAACACTCTCCTCTCAGCCGAGACTCTGATGTAGCAACTGAAGCTGGCTGATCTGCTGACATGCCGTGCTTTGGGCAACTCGATGATGACGTAGCTACAGCCAAGAATGACAGCCATCATACCTCTGCCACAGCGATCTTGTCTCATGAATTTGTGCTGGCTTAAACGAAGCTTCGCGTGCGAACCAGGATGGCCACCATTCTCCTCCTCAGTTTAAGACCCTGTGACAATCGGCACTCGCCTATTTAAGTGACACCCTCACTTCCTCAAGTATGCACTGAACTCCTCCACCCTCAGCCTAGCTCAATACACTGGTTCTTTTTTCCGGTGCCATCATTATCAGAGTTTCATGAAAAGGGGGAAAGCCCGATTGAAGCCCTTCGGTGAGAATGACTGCAATTCCTCAAAATAGTAGATATCAAAGAACTCCTTATACCCAGTTCTAACCCCGGATTGCTTCTTTCTTTGCTAGAACTCCGCCGCACCATTTACTGTCTTCCTCACGGTCGTTGACAAGTGGTAGCTGCTGCCGACCCTTCTCAGATCGCACCTTTAGGTAAAATAGGATCCTTGAGCTTCACTGGTACTCGCAGAGACCATTCCTGGTGAAAATGAGCCGTATGCAAGCTAGTCACCAGCAGAAGCTCAGCAACGCCCTGGTGCTATATTCGCCATTAACCGAGCGACCCTAAACCCTAGCCTTGCCGGCGACGTGCCCTAGCTTGTCCCCTATTTTTCGATCACTGACTTGCGAGTCCCTGATGTTAGTGATAGCCACCAATTCAAACTCAGTTGTGCAAATCCAGAAAGTATGCTTTGAGTGTCGCGAAAGCGTATTTTCTGAATTTCTAGCATTTATACTTAACTGAAAATATTCCAATATCTGTAACTTTTACATTTTAAGCCCAAATGAAATGAAACAAAATTATAAATTAGTCTAAAATCAATTTTTTTTAGAATATGAAAAATGGAGATAAATTTGAATTTTAAATTTAAAGAGAAGGCATAAAAATAGGCTGCATATAAAAATTTTGCAAAGGAACTTAAATTTCCATGAAACCAATTTTATTGCAATCCTCATGCTTCCAAAAACTCAAATATATAAAAATATTTGAATTTCAACTTTGTTTAAATCATTTTCTGATAAAGGGGTTATTTCAATGTACTAGATATTAAAAAATGCATAATTTGAGTAAAAGAAATCTAAAATAGGTAGAATTGATTTCTATATTCTAACATGTCACCAGGTTGCATGATTATGCCAAAATATTTAAGAAATGATCATGACATGAAATTGCTTTATGAATAGAAAATGACCCAAGTATATATTTGCATATATGTTAAAATAGGGTATGAAACTAATTTATTACTAATAAAGTGTTTCCGAATAATCAACAAAATATCTATTTTTTAGCCAATTCTTACTTGAATTTTCTACCTGTATTCTTTTTGCCCTTATTTTGGTTTATTATTTATTGCATGATTTTCCTGTTGGATGACGAGTAGATCCCAACGTTTCTGAGTTTGACGACGAGCTCACCGATGACCCGGATCATTTGCCAGACAATGATCAGCAAGGCAAGCAACTCCTTGATCATCTTGATCCTACTATTTTAATTAATAGTACTAGATATTAAAAAAATGCATAATTTGAGTAAAAGAAATCTAAAATAGGTAGAATTGATTTCTATATTCTAACATGTCACCAGGTTGCATGATTATGCCAAAATATTTAAGAAATGATCATGACATGAAATTGCTTTATGAATAGAAAATGACCCAAGTATATATTTGCATATATGTTAAAATAGGGTATGAAACTAATTTATTACTAATAAAGTGTTTCCGAATAATCAACAAAATATCTATTTTGTAGCCAATTCTTACTTGAATTTTCTACCAGTATTCTTTTTGCCCTTATTTTGGTTTATTATTTATTGCTTGATTTTCCTATTGGATGACGAGTAGATCCCAACGTTTCTGAGTTTGACGACGAACTCACCGATGACTCGGATCATTTGATAGACAATGATCAGCAAGGCAAGCAACTCCTTGATCATCTTGATGCTACTATTTTAATTAATTACTTTACATTGCTTTTGTTAAACTATTATGTACACGAGTACTTTTCATAAAAAACGTTATAATGAGATACTAGTAGTTATACCTAACCATATATGGAACTTCCTTAATAAATACGGATTTGCAAACCTTGATAACCATAGAATAGGACTAGAAAATATATAATGTCAACATGGGTATATACGATTACATAATAACCATGCTTAGCCCTATTTTAGTACTGACAATTTTCAAGATCAGATTAAACTACTTCTTGAGAATTTAAAAATATTGGATATGACATTGATGGAGATTAATATTTTGGCTAAAGGCCTAAAATAAAACTATAGTTTTGACATAGGCATGTATTGGCAATAGTCAGTTATGCAAGGGATGGACTTGTACGTAGTGTAAGGAGATTCTTGCCCAAGTCAAATTAAGGACTGAACTATTGTGTTGTTTTTAAGCCAAGACAACTGTACAACCACAAGTACTGGTATAAGACAGCCTTAACCTATTAAGTTGCTTAGAATTGGCTTTGCACTTTGGAAGGCTGAAGTAGTACGGGCACTTCGGTTATGTTTTCTCGGAAGGGGCTTCCACACCTCAGTGTGGGTAAATGCATGCCGATACAATGGTGTATGCCTTGCCATGGGGAGAAATGTTTTGGCGGGGATGGACTGTCAGAGTTGTGGTGTAAATTACTGTGTAAATGACAGGGATGGGCTGTCATATTTTGGGTGCATATTTCCACAAACATAGTAGGGGTTAACATCACCAGGCTGGTGCAAAGTTAGGTCTAGGTAATGTAACGATTATGTTATGCTCTTCTTGCCGATACACCAACGGTTATGTTATGATCTTCTTGCCGACACACCAACAAAAGTGTGTTATTGGACTAGCAAAAAAGATAGATCATTTTTTGTGGGTAAAGTTGTACACATCTAAACTGCCCATGTGGGACTCCAAAAATGCCATACGATGACGTGTCTCCAACAGTTCCTTAGCTAACTGTACATAGTGTTTATGTAGCCTATTTACGAAATCTATCATAACACGCAGACTATCATTCCTAATTTTAGTATGATCCTTATACACATTGTCTCCGACAAGGGGTCTTCCAGGAAAGTAGAAGTAGGCAGGGCTCAAATCTAGAAGAACATGGCAAAGACAGATCACTGCCTGATATGCGGTCTCATTCATTGAAGCATCGATGGATGATCCGTATCCATCAAAACACCTTTCCTCTTCGTTAAAGACTGGTCTCGGGGGTATGAAAACTGGGTGGCATATTCCTTAGTTTTAGAACTAAGGTATGCTTGAAACACCACGTATCACGGGAGGCCTTCAAAATGACAATCCTCTAGTAAGTAGTGCAATGCTCCCTCATTCCAGTAAGTTCTGAAACAGTTGACTCGTGACATGGTACATATTGTGCCACCTACAAAAATAAAAGAGAAGGAAAGATTAATACTAATAACTATGAAAGTTAAGAGGCTACAAATAAGAAAGTTAGCAAATATGCTAAATTATATTATTAGTAGGGGATAGCTTTTGACTTATCATGAATTAAATTTTTATACTTCTAACTAACGACCTTGACCCTCGGGGTTTCCTACAGTCATTATGGCTCTGATACCAATGCTGCAAGACCTCGCCCCAAGGAACAAGAATTTGGCCAAGTCTGACTAACGTTGGGTCCCCACGGGTCAGCGACACGCAAGCGACAGCATAGACCAGGCCCGCTCGCTAGCGCGTGCGCGAGGGAGTGACGATGCATTGACCAAGTGGTCCCGCGTGTCAGTCCTGACTGGGCTTGGCTAACATGTGGGACTTGTTGGTCAGCGACTCAGCTGGGCGCAAGAGGCTAATAGATTTGGCCCATTTGCCAATGCCATAGCACAGAGGAGCTCGATTCTTGGCTCGCCGCCGCCGAACTAGCATCGGAGAGGTGGAATGGGTAGTGCCATTAGCTTCAGGAGAGCCTTGCGCATCTAATGGTGATATCCATTGCGACGCATATGGGGTATTTATAAGCGGCGCAACATCACCCGACAAGATTTGAATGCACACGTTTGCTTGGCTTCATCTTGTTCAAAAATGGTGGGGTGGCGCGACGCTTAATTGTGGTGGTATGGTGCAGAGATCTCGAGACAGGGCGTGAGACTCCCAAGATTGAATGTGGCTACAAGCGATTGCGTGGGCAGTGCCGCTAGTACGCCGATTCGGTGAAGAAGGCACGGGAGAGAGAGAGAGAGAGAGCAAAGAGAGCAACAAGGGCTCCGACTGAAGGAGAGGAAAGAAGAATGGGATGGCCAACTGACGAGTGGGGCCAGGTCCACCGTGCAGTGAGAGTGAGCGCATCTCCGTTACACGCCAACGAACGGAGTCGTTTCACATTTGGGCCCACTTGGCAGAGACAAAAGAGCGGATTAGGTAATATTGTAGAACGACACTGATCTGTTCTTGCATTAATTTGGCTGCATTCACCCCAATATTTTCTAAAAAATTTTTACTAGAGTCTTCTGGTAGTAATTGATCTTCAGTAGAAATCTGGGACCGAAATACCCTATAGGTAAATAATGAAAATTCTGACACTGTGCACTGCCCAGAATTTTCAATTTAGTTTTTGATTTATTTAAGGGTTTAAATGAAATAATTTATTTTTGAAACTTTTTTAAGTGTTATGGTCAAGCTAGCGATACCCTCATAAAAATTTCAAGTTAATATCTTGCTTAATTGTTTTATAAAAATTCTGACACTCTATTTCGTAGACTTTTCATGTTTCTGTTTTTGAATTTTTAGGAGCCTTATGTGACAAGATAAATTTTTGAGATTTTTGCCAAGTGTAGCTACTGCATTGAGGTTACTTTGTTAATTTTCTCAGATCAAGATAAGGTTTGCAGATTTTACATTAGCTCTGACTATTGTAACATCCCAATTTTTTAGCCTTTTTAATTAATTAATATTATTTTATTGCCATTTATGAATTTTATGATTTTTCTGGATTTTATTGGATTTTCTGAGATTTATTTGAATTCTTTTGAATTAAGATACATTATCTTTTGTCAAGAAATAATTATAAAAAGACATTTGCAAAATAAAGTTTTTGTGAAAATATTTTATTTAAGACCTAGATGTCTCAAAGTATTTTTGAGAATTTTCTGGGAATTTTTAAAGTATTTTCACTATCTCAAATAAATCATTTTATTTTTGGGAATTAAATTAATTAGAAAATTCGGGAAAATAAGGTATGAACAGTAACGGGCCCGGCCCAGTTACTGTGTAGGCCTTTATATTTATGGAAAGCCCGAATTAATCTCGCTGTCGGATGCCGATCGGACGGTCACCAGTCGTCGTCTCCGATTCGGTTTCCAAAAGAAACGCCGTCGCCTTCCAAACGCCGCCGCCTTGAACTTTCCTTCCTCGCCGCACTCGCCGTGTATAAAAGGACCCCCCGAGCCCCCTCCGATACTCACCCCTTAGCGCTGCATCGTTTCCCTCTTGCGCCGCCACCGGAGGAGCACCGTAGCTGCCACGCCAGCTCATTGGAGTTGCGGGACTTGGCTGAGGTGATTGCGCCGCGTTTTATTGTCGCCGAGTAACTCTTCCACCGCGTTGAAGGCGGATTCGAAGTCACCGAGACACGCCGCGCCGGATCAGCCGTCTCTTGGTCACCGGAGCACGCCGGAGCGCCATCGGGAGCATCGTCGTCTTCGTCTCCGGCTACCCAGCGCCGCCGTGCCATCGTCCGCATCGGGAAGCTCGGTGGACCGCCGGATCTGCATCAGAGCGTCACGAATAGGCCATGTCATCGAGGTAAATAATGAATCACAAGGTTAAGCCTCAGCCGTCGATCGCAAGATCAACGGTCCACGATTAGCCACGTTGCGTCCGTACGATCGGGCGGGAAAAACCAAAATTTTCCGTATAAAAATAATTCACAAAAATTCGGAATTTCTGATTTAAAGGTATTTTTTTAGGATTTCCAAACTTCAAAACCTTATAACTTTCGCATACGAACTCCGTTTGAGGTGATTCAAATTCCTAAAAATTTGTAAAAATGAGATCTTTCTAATGGTGGCTTTTATTTGAATTTTTCAATTTGTTTGCTCTTTGGTTTTGGTTTTTATTTGCTTTTCTCTCTCGATTCGCGTAGACGTTGAATTGTGCGAGGCTTCGGAAGGGGATTTCACAGCTCAAGAATTATTTCCAAACCAGGAGCAGGAGCTTAACGAAGGCAAGTTGTGCTTTGATCATGTTGCACCCATAAAATAGATTGCATGCTATTTTGATTTACCTTATCACATGTTATTTTATGTGTACAAATGATTTTGACCTAGATTGGGATTTAGATATTATACCCTATTGAATTACACCCTACCTTGTTAAATTGTATGCCATGATCCACTTGTCACCCTAGGTTGGTTAATAGAAAATCAACATAGATGGTTATAACGGAATAGAATTGCTTAGCCATGCCACGTCATCACATGTTCATGAAACATTGCTTAATAATCTTGACTAATGGAATATGGAACAATGATGATAACTTGTGGGCCATGTGTGGTCGCACAAAGAGATTGAGTTGTTGTGACAGCGGAGTCACGCAACAATGTTGATTTGTGAAGAGCACGTGGTGCTTGGTAACCAACCGGGAGGGTAATCACTTTAGATTGAAGCAAGTGGAAGGGGCAAGTGTGCCAGGGTGGGCTTAGAGGAGCTGAGGGTATGTGTATGTCTTGCTTTAATCAATCCTAAGGACTTAACCTTGCGAGCCTTTGACCTGAGTCAAACTTGCAGCCACACGTCTGTTATGGGGCAGCCTAGCTGACTAATTTGCAAATGCTTAACTTAAGTGCTATCTTGGTGGTGTGAGTCCGGGTGCACGGGGGAAACTCACATGGCGCAAGAGGGGGGCCCTATTGTGGCGGCGTAGCCCTTCAGTGTTGAAACCTTAGCGGGTAGCACTGGGTTAAGAGGATGCATTGTAAAGGCTTTGTTATAATCGTTCACCTGTGTGGTGCATGGTTATATCGTGTGGGTAAAGTGCATAACCTCTACAGAGTGTACAATCTATTCGGATAGCCGTGCTCACGGTATTGAGCAATGCTCGGGGATTACAGTCAAGGGGTAGTTAATTAAAACTTGTCACTAGATGGGATGGCAGGCTGCCATGTGGATAATGAAACTTGATTTAGGATGAAAACTTGGTTTACTTGAGAAACACTGAATCTATTTACTTGTTATTATTTGTTTTACTGTCTTTTCAATCTACATATTGCTTATGTTTGAAATGTTGCTTACAGCTTATGAGACACTTAGCCATTCCTTTGGAATAAGCCTGCATATAGTTATAATAGAATTGCATTCTGTGCACAACTTGTTGAGTACGTGTTGGTGTACTCACCCTTGCTTACAAACCAACAACAGTGGAGGAGTCATCGCCTGTGCTTGAGGAGGACTTTCAGGTGGACGCGAGTCACTAGGCCAAGCCTTGTCAGTCGCCTGTGGTGTACTGATGAGTCACTACGTCTTCTACGATTTTTCGCTGCATTTGTCTTATTTTATCTTAGTCCTGCCCTATGAGGCCGAACAAATGTAAGTGATCATAAGATCATACACTAGTTATATTAAATAAATGAAGTCTTATTGTTATCATCGTGTGTATGATATGACGCTTACCGATGTTAAACCGTGTGCACTAGAGTTGATTCTGGGAATAGTGCGGCATACACGGTGGATCCGAATTGGTGAATTCGGGTCACTACAACTATGTACTATTTTTAGTCAAAGTAGTTGTCTTTTCAATTATTTAATCCCATTCCTATTCATAAAAATTTTATTTGTTGGCTAAAATGACTTTCCTACTGGATTAGGGTTTCAATGGTAATTTTTTAAAAATTTTTACTTTTGCTATTTTACCTTTTTCCATTTCTTATTCTCTATTTCTCTTTTGTTTGATTTTTATTACAATACAAAAATATAAGAAAATCCAATTAAAACATATAACATCAAGAAAACTCATAAATATTTATATTCAAATTTAAAACTTGTACTTTTACTATTTCAAAATTTTCAAGATGTTACAAGTGTAAATTCAATCGATTAGCCGCGCCTACGGTCAAAGGCACTTGGTAACATCATCACATAGCTAGATGTTTTATTATTTTTAAAATAGAATGATTTTCACCTAATGTGCCTTGTTTTGGCAAGATTGTGGTTATGCCACGAGTTGGCAGGAAATTGGACATCTCAACGCTCAAGTCATGGAAGACTGTGAGTTATTACTTATGCTTTATTATTACTTTTATATCAGTCAAACATGTTTTTACAAATTTCGTTTCTAAATTGCATCTTGTCACAAATTAAATATTGTTTTATGCAAAATAACCATAGAAGCTTCCTTTGACATGGCTTTTATTTATGCATTTGCAAATATCACCTTAAGTCTTGCTGAGTACGAAAGTACTCAACCTTGCTTATTAAGTTGTTTTAGGTAGATATGACAACGAAGCTCCAAATAATATCTTTTCATCGCAGGTTACGGGAATTACAAGTGAAGCGATCTTTCTAGGGATTTATGCCTTGTCAGTTGTCTGAGAGTTGGATGGGCACACTACAAGACTTTTCTTCTCTTGTGCTATGATTATATACTCTGAATTGTAAAATACATTGTGTAATTAGCTTCCGCTTTAATAATATGATGTATGGTTGTGATTCCAATTGTTGTAAATATGCGTGCTAGCCACTGATCATGGGACTAGTACTGTATGCATATTAGATTTCTATTTTTGCATTTTATGTAAAATTAGGGGTCGTTACAATGTAGTATGTTATGCATGAATAGTACTTAACTTTAATGTTTTTGTATAAGAAGTAATTTCGTATATGTTAGTTCCGTTAAGTTTAGGTTCCTGGTTGTATATTTATGATTTTAAGAAAGTTCTAGTGATATAAATACCTTAACTATTAATTTGTTATTTATTAAGTTTGTTTATTTATATTATGGATTTTAGTGTTCATAATACTTAGGATTATATTTTTAACAGGATTCAGATGCAAAGTATGTCATAATGAGATTATTTCTTTAGAATTGGATAGTCTTGCCTTTAGTGAGTATTTCTAGGCTGGTTTTATTAATATTAGTGTTTAGTGGAGATGTTTTATTCATTGCTGAAATAGCATATATAGTCTTAATGTTTACATTATAAGGGATGAGACTTCGTTTTAGATTTGCAACCGCACTTTATATGATCCTATAACTATTTTTCTAGCATTAGTAGGTTATGACCTCAGAAGCATTTTAAAATTGGTTTTGCATCATTTTGCTTTTAGTCGCGATAGTTTATGTGCACATGAAAAATAAAGTCTTTTATGATCTTAATTCAAATTAGTTCTTTTTGCTGACTAACATAATCTTAACTTTACAGATATTTTTGGATTAACTCTACATGATTCCAACATTCATTTATGACATTTTATTCATATCTACTTGTTCATATTTTGATTCTTTAAGTATACTCTTCATGGAAGAATATCTTGGTTAAGAGTTCAAATAATGCAAACTATAACTTATTATTTTTATGGTGTTAGGTGATCTGGTCCCATAGAGCCTTTCTTGTTCATTTACATTTATCTAGGGCTTTATCTATTGTCGGGGATTGAATATGCCCGGTAGCCGACCATAGCCTTCCCGCGGGCTCCGTGCATATGCATGCTCGGGGATCCACCCCGGAGAAGACTCTCGGGTCACCCGACCTCCGAACCAACCGCATCCTCGAGTAAGTACGCCCCCGAGCATGACTATGCTCGGGGGTCCCCGACCAAGCGAACGAATCAACCGGAGGAGCCTCGAGTTTCTCCCAAAAGCTGGGCACGATCTACAAAGAAGACGTGGCATTAATCTGCAGCGATCGCCTGGTCTCAAGGCTACCGCAAACTCGCCATCGTACCCACATCGCGTGGTGCCCGGCGGGTAGCGCGGCAACAGCTCTACACACGTCCAGCACAGTAGCGCGCCCCTGTAATAACTGCTTTGTCTCCTGTAATCCCCTATAAATACTTCCTCCCGCGAAGGATTCGGGGTTCGCGTTCATCTACTTTGCACACATGTACGCAGAGCATAACGCATTGTAAGAAACCTTCACACATCAGTTCAATCACTGGACGTAGGGTTGTTATCTCCTTAGCGAGAGGCCCGAACCAGACAAAAACGATCTCCCTGCTCGCTGCCATTGTCTTTGTAGCTCGGTAGGACCTCGGAAGCTATACCCCCCGCGAAAAAGGGGCCCTAGGTTGATCCCTCATTCACCAAGTAAGCTCGGCGGGGGACTGGTCCCCGAATCGTCGACAGCTGGCACCGTCCGTGGGGATCGACTGAGTCCTTTCGCGAGGAATCCCTGAGGATACCGAATTCACAAGACAATGAAGACCTCTGCGTCTTCGACGACGTGGAGGACAACGACGAATACTACGCCAGCGATGGCATGGGTGGTGCGGTCGACCCAGAAGGCCACACCGAAACCGGGAGTCTTTCCCCGGTGGCCGCAGCGCGAGAGCGTTTCCTCCGCTCGCGGCTGGATACCCTCGTTCGTGAGGAAGGGTTTGGCGACCCCCGTGACGATCGGGGCTCTCCCGACCGTCTCGAGTTCAGCCTAGGGACCACGGCGCGCGACACCGCTTCGATGTCGCCCGCGCCGTCTTGGTGCTCCCGCAGCGTCAACATGGCGGGAAGGGAGGGTGATCAAGAGGAGCGGCGGTCTCCGGCAGCTTCCCCCCCTCACCAGCACAATGCCGGCGAGGATCTCCCGGAGTTGTCCCCAGGCAGGAACCCGGTGATCGCCCACCGCCAACCTAGCGCGGGGACGGGTGCCGGGGCTGGGGGCCGGGGCTGCGAAGATCCCAGTGAATACCACTCCCGAGCGTCGCACGATCGCCTTCAAGGTCGCCCGTCGCTCCCAGGCGCCGAAGCGCCAGCGCCATGGCGACGGTCGTGCGCGGTCTCCAGAACTTCTCCAACCAAGCGGACCTGGCGGCCATGGGGGCGCTCGTGGCTGAAAACCTGGAAAAGCTCGCCGCCGATATAGGGCTCCCAGGACCGTCTGGTGTTCAAAGGCCCCGGAGCATTTCCCGGGACCATAAGCACCACTCCCCGGCTAGCACCTCTCGAAGTCCTGCTCGGGAGGGCCGCGGGAAGCAACACCGGCCCCGTGAGGACATCCGGAGTGGTTCCCGGATGGCCTCGTGGGCTCGCGGGCATGCTTCGTCTGCCCACGAGTGGTCCGAGATGAGCTACCAGGAGCCCCGCAACCACATAGCCGTCATATTCGGGGGCTCCTCGGCCTATAAGTCCCGCAGGGATCTGAACGAGACCGCACGGGAGGTCGGCCATATCACCCAGGGCAAGCCGCCCGTGCAACAGCTCAAGTGGTCCGAGCTGCCCCTCACTTTCTCCAAGGACGATTGTCCCCTTGGGATGACCAAGCCCCAAAGGCTCCCGTTGGTCGTGAGCCCGACTATCAACAATGCCAAGGTCGGCCGTGTTCTCATCGACGGCGGGAGCTCTTTGGACCTCATATCCGCCATGGTCCTGGACGAGATGCAAGTCCCTCGTTCCAAGATTAAAAGCATAGTCATCCCATTCTACGGGATCGTCCCCGGCACCTCGATCAAGCCTCTTGGCCAGATCGTTTTGCCCATGACGCTCGGGGGGCTCGCGAACTTCCGAACCGAGCTAATCAACTTCGAGGTCGTTGACTTCAAGTCGGCCTACAACGCCATCCTGGGCAAGCCGTCCCTCTCCAAGTTCATGGCCGCTACGCATCACGCCTATCAGTGCCTGAAGGTCCCCGGACCAAAGGGTGCTATCACTGTCAAAGGCGACCACAGGGCGGCCCTGAACTGCGATGAAAAGTCGCTCGATATGGTCGGGCAGCTGCCTCAGCGCGGCCCCGACCAAGCGCCAGCGCACTCTCGTCCTAAGATTGCCCTCCAGCCCGGAGGAGAAACCAAGGCGGTCCCTCTAAACGAGGCCGACCCGTCCAAGGTCTTCCATCTGGGATCTTCCCTAGATCCCAAATAGGAACTCGAGCTCGTCACTTTCCTCCGGAGGAGCGCGGACATGTTCGCCTGGGAACCGTCCGACATGCCCGGAGTCCCAAGGGAAGTGATTGAGCACAGGCTAGCTATTCGGCCTGATAAAAGACCTGTGCGCCAGAAGCTCAGGCAATTTTCCCCGGAGAAACAGGCAATCATTCGGGAAGAACTCGACAAACTCCTCAAAGCCGGCTTCGTCAGGGAAGTCGAGCATTCGGAGTGGCTGGCAAACCCGGTCATTGTCAAGAAGAAAGGTGGCAAGTGGCACATGTGTGTCGATCACACCGGCCTAAATGCCGCCTGCTCGAAGGACAACTTTCCGCTGCCACGCATTGACCAACTGGTCGACGCTACGGCAGAGTCCCAAGTGATGAGCTTCCTGGACGCCTACTCAGGCTATCACCAGGTTAGCTTGTTCCCCGAGGACGAAGAGAAGACTTCCTTCATTACTCCATTCGGCACATTCTGCTACACGACCATGTCTTTCGGTCTGCGGAATGCTGGGGCAACTTTCCAACGCTTGATGCAGAAAACTTTCCGGGACCAAATAGGTCGAAACCTGGAAGTATATGTAGATGATATCGTAGTTAAAAGTAAGCTCGCCTCAGGTCATATATCCGACCTCGAGGAGACCTTTTGTAATCTCAATAGACATCGAATAAAGCTTAATCCCGAAAAATGCGTCTTTGGGGTGAAAGCGGGCAAAGTGACGGGTACCTTATCGGGCCTCAGGGCATCGGTGCCAACCCGGAGAAAATCGAAGCCATCGAAAGGATGCGCCCTCCGAGCTTTGTTAAGGAAATCCAAACCCTGACCGGGCGCATGGCGGCCCTAAGTCGCTTCATTTCCCGGTCAGGTGAGCGCGGCCTACCCTTCTTCAAGGCGCTCCACATGCACGAGGGCTTCGTCTGGACAGAAGAGGCTGACCGCTCCTTCAAAGAGCTGAAGCAGTACCTGTCTAGCCCCCCGATCTTAGCAACGCCAAGGTCGGGGGAGCCACTCCTACTTTACCTCGCAGCGACACCCCACGCCGTAAGCGCGTCTTGTGATAAGCGAGAAGGGACGCAGCGTCCGATATACTACGTCAGCGAGGTCTTGCACGGACCAAAGGAGCGTTACCCTGAGGTCCAGAAGCTCCTGTACTCGCTGCTCGTGGCTTCCAGGAAGTTACGCCACTACTTCCAAGCCCACAAGGTCGTCGTCCCGACCAACTTCCCACTTAGAGAGATCCTAAGAAATCCAGACGCCAGTGGCCGGATAGCGAAGTGGGCCATGGAACTCGCAGAGTTCGACATCCACTTCTCTGCCCGCACGGCAATCAAGTCCCAGATCCTGGCAGACTTCGTGGCGGAATGGACGAACCCCGCCCAGCCCGCCACTGAGTCTCAGGAATCTCGGGACGGCCGCTGGACCATGTACTTCGACGGGTCCCGAGCTTTCGAACGCTCGGGGGCTGGCGTAGTACTGGTGTCCCCTCAAGGGGATCGGCTCCAATATGTTATCCAACTACACTTCGCCGCAACCAACAACGCGGCGGAGTATGAAGGCCTCTTGGCCGGGCTACGAGCGTGCAAGGCGCTCGGGGTCCAGCGGCTAACTTTGAAAGGTGATTCGCAGCTGGTCGTCAACCAAGTCAACAAGGAGTATCAGTGTTCCGATCACTCAATGGCGCTTTACATGGTTGAGGTAAGGAAGATAGAGCGGTACTTTAGAAATTTCGAAGTACTCTACATCCCCAGGAAGGACAATTCCCTGGCCGACCACCTTTCCAAGGTCGGTTCCTCGCAGATGCCCGCCCCTCCGGGGGCGCTCGTTGGCATCTGCACAAGCCCTCCATTCCTCTCAGAGGAGGCAACCCCTCGGATGCCGGGCGCTAGCAGAGCATCTGCACAAGCCCTCCATTCCTCTCAGAGAGAGGCACAAGAGACGTCTTGATGCGTCTCCTTCCTCGAGCAAGGTGCAAACTGAATGACGCCATTCGTCCAGTATCTTGCCCACGGGACACTGCCCGAGGAGGAAGCCGAGCGTTCCCGGCTTAAAAGGCGGTCCTCTGCTTACAAGCTAGTAGAAGGCGCCTTATACCGCAAAGGAGCACTTGGAGTCCTCTTCAAGTGTATATCTCGAGAAGAGGGCAATTTCCTTCTCAGAGATATCCATGAGGGAATGTGCGGCGCTCACTCGTCCTTCCGGACGCTCGTAAGCAAAGCATTCCACTTGGGATATTATTGGCCAACAGCTTTAGACGACGCTCGGGCACTCGTGGCGACCTGCCGGGCGTGCCAGTTCCACGCCCGTAAGGCCCACCAGCCAGCGTACGCGCTACAGACCATCCCACTCTCATGGCCATTCTCGACCTGGGGGGCTGACATTCTCGGGCCTTTCCCCCGTGGTCGAAAGGGTTGCAAATACTTGCTCGTGGCCATCGACACTTTCTCTAAGTGGATCAAGGCCAAGCTCATATAAACCATTTCGGCTCAAGCAGCCAAGAGATTTTTCCGCAACAACGTGGTGACGTGTTTCGGGACCCCCAATCGCCTCATCACGGACAATGGCACCTAGTTCACCAGCGAACTGTTCCAAGCCTACTGCGAAGACATCGGAACAAAAATCTGCTTCGCCTCTGTAGCTCATCCACAGAGTAACGGAGCAGCCGAGTGAGCAAATGGACAAATCCTTCAAGGGGTCAAGAAAAGGGTCTTCAAAGACCTCACCCGGCACGGCGGGTCATGGGTGGACGAGCTTCCTTTCGTCCTCTGGTCTGTGCGCACCACGGCGAGCCGAGCTTCAGGCGAAACTCCTTTCCAGCTCATCTATGGTGCCGAGGCCGTCCTGCCGGCCGAAATCGTGCTCGGATCCCCGAGAATTCACCTGGCCAAAAATATTCACCAAGGTCGCGAGCGTCGCCTCGACCTCGACCTCGCCGAAGAGGCGCGCGTTAGGGCGCTGCTCCGATCCGCCGTTTACCAACAAGCTCTTCACAGGCACGCGGCCAAGTCCATTCGGCCCCGAGCCCTGCAAGTTGGGGACCTCGTCCTAAGGCACATTAAAGTTACGTCGAAGGCCAACAAGCTCTCTCCCAGGTGGGAGGGTCCTTTCACAGTCGTTTCGATAGGACGCCCGGGGCTGCTCGCCTGGCAAGGGAGGATGGCCGCGTGCTCGTGAGCTCATGGAACATCGACCAGCTGTGCAAATTCTATGTCTAAAACCTTATGCTCTATATTGCACCTTGTATATATTTGCGCTTTTTCTTTTTCTGTTCAAGAAAGTAGCACTTTTGTCCCGACCAGGCACGCAATGTCTGTTTCCCCCAAGATACTGTGAAAACACATATAAGGTCCCAGTCTCGCGCAAGGGCACACTCTTCCCTTTTTCTTTCACGATCTCGGTGATGAAGACAAGTGCATCGGGCGCCATTAGCCACTGCAAATTCTTCCTACTCTAAGTTCAGGCTGGCGCACGCGCAATCGCACAAGGTGCCACGACCAACACCCCGACAGTAAAAACTCGCCACCTGGGGCTCCAGTCTCAATAAGCCGACCTTGGTCCGCAGTAGCTCTTCGCTGCGCGACACAAGTCGCATACAGACAACCCCTTGGTTGGTCCGGAGATTTACTCTGGCTCGCGCGTGTTTGGTCGTCGCGCACCCTGTCGGGCAACCATGCGTATTTTCTCGCCTACGACCTTACTCGCAACTCAGGGGTATGCGTCCTAAGCGTTAAGGAAGTCTAGGCCTTGTTTGCTCTTCCCCCCAGACCAAAACCACATCCGCCGCTCGGAGGAACTGATGCCTTGGTCGGGGGGGGAGCGCGTTCTTTCCCAACTCTCTTGCGAACGAGCCCGTGCTCGCAACATAACTGCACGACCTTCATTCGCAGCGGGGGCTTGGGGGGAGCAAGTTGCCACGCTAGCATCATTTCAAAAAATCATGGCCGAATGCCTCGCTCTATCTTGCCAGTGTTACATTGCTTCTTTCTTAAGGTCACGATACCTTTGTAAGGTCGTCCTTCGCGCATTTCGGGCTTGTGTCGCCCACGTTTCATTCTAACCCGCGATCGACCTATTTTTCGTTGCTTGCCTCATGGTCATTATTTACAGGGAAAAGGCAAGCAAGAGCAAGAGAAGCATTGCACCAGGCGCAACCCTTAAGCAAAAGAAAGTTACATACTCCGTCAAAAGTCAACCAGAAATGCTGAAGAAAGAAAAGAGAAAAAAGAATGCCCTAAGCACCACCGCGAAGCTTTTGCCGCAGATCGTCAATCTTGGCCTCAAGGTCAAGCACCTTCCGCCGGGCTTCGCGACCCTCGCGGGCCGCCTCGCGAAGTTGCTCTAGCTCTTCATTGCCCTGGGCCGCAAGGTCGGCTGCCTTCGCACTGCCCGCTCTAGGTCTGCCACCTTCGATTCAAGCTCAAGAACTTTCGACCGGCCCATGGCAAGATCCTTCTCCGCATGGCAGGATTTCAGCCTCTCCTTCTCGAGCTTCTCCTCGAGCGCAAGGACCTTCTCCTTGGCCCCGGTAGCGTCGTCCTTGGCCTGGCGGGAGCGCAGCTTTTCTTGCTCAAGCTCTTGCTCGAGGCCAAGACTTTTCTCCCTATAAGTCTGGACGTCCGCCTCCGCCTGGCGACACCTACGCACGAGCAAGGTGTCCCAGGCTTTGAGGGCGCCTTCGCGCTGCTCGAGCTTGGCTATCCGTGCCTCGTGTTCCTCAAGCAGTCCGGCTACGTCATCGGAGACGGTCATCGCCGCGTCAAACTCCTCCAGGGTCTTCTGAAGAAGCTGTAGACGGGGAAAACTCAGGCGCCGCCTTTAAAACTTGAAAAGACGAAACTACTACAGCGATAAAAAGAAACATTCTCACCAAACTGAAGCCCGTACTGACAACTTCCCGGAAGCGCTCGGTGGCCTCATGCCCCCGAAGATCTTCGAGCTTCCGCAGGGGGCTGGGGGTTTTTTCCGATTCCTTCCAGGAAGGCGGGTTCATTGAAGACGCTGAATCGTCCCCCTAGGCATGAGGTTCGCCCCGGGGCACCATGCCCCTCTCCTGAGTGGCGCGCTCACTCAAAGTCTTCTCGCTATCCGCCCGAGCATGTTGTTCGCTCGGGGGCAGAACATCCACCCGAGCATGCGATTCGCTCGGGGCGGGTGCCGTCTCATCCCGAGCACGCGGTTCGCTCGGGGGCTTTGCGCCTTCATCCCGGGCAGGTAATATGCCCGGAGGCACCAAGCCTTCTTGGGCAGCTTTTTCGCCTAAGGCCGCAGGGTCAGCTTTCTCTCCTCCTTCCGTACTCTCCGCGCTGGGAAGGGCGGGAAGCCCGCCCAGGGGAAGCTCTCCCTCCGGGGCGGAGAGGTCCATCTCGACCCGGTCGTCAGCGACGAACTTCTCCACCGCTCCCACGCCCTCGGCCATCACAATGTCGGCGGCATCGGCGAGCAACCCCGCTAAGGCATAATCAACGAGCTCGTATATAAGCTATTCTGTGGTAGTCCGGGAAGGCCCTACGAGCTATTTTCGCCCACGTCAAAAGAGTGGGGTTAGCTCGAGCGCGCGGAGCAAAAGGACGAGAAAAGGAGAAAGAAAAACAAAAATTCGGGGTTCACCTCTGACCAGACCCTCGTCGTCACCCCCGGATGGATTGGCCGCCACCGCGACCACCATCTCAGCCTTCTTCTCCGCGGCTTGGGTGATCCTAGCCAGGCGGGGGTCGACCTTCTCCATGTCAATTTCCACCAGCGCCTTCCCCGGACGACCATGCTCCGCCGCGGGGAATTGCGCGTCCAGGTCGGCGATCGCGAGGGCCCGAGCTTTCTTAGTTTGCTCGACCTCGGCCTTCAAATCGGCGAGCTCTCTCCTCAGTGCCTCTCGCTCGGCCTGTACCATCCCTTCGATTAGTCTTCCCTCCGCCTCGATCTGTTCCACTTGAACCCTCACACTACAGTTCTTCAGCCAAAGCCTCAGGCGGCTTACCTCCTCCTTCCGGTCGGCGTACTCCTTATGGGGCGGCGGCAGGGCTTTGGCGCGGTCGCCTGCCTCTTCGACGACCGGGTGGTCGCCGGTGGCGGGGCACTCCTCTTGCTCCTTGTGCTCTTGGCCTTAGCGGCCGGCACGAGCACTCCCTCACCACCTGCCAGGGGCCTGAGCTCGGCCACCGCCAGCTCCAGCACAAGTTTCTCCTGCCAGGAGGCCAAGAAGGTGTTAGTACGGCTCGGTATGCTTTCTCCCCGAGCATAGAACTCGGCAAGGCTTACCGTGTCGCCCCGCTCGAGCACGTTGCTCGGCACTTGCCGCTTCCGCTCGAGCTCCTTGCCCTTAGGGGTCCCGAACATCTCGCCGACCCTCTTCTCCACCCAGTCAAAGCCCGGGGCTGCCATCGGCCAATAGATAAAGTCAGCTCGGGTTTGACGGGGCATACGAGGTAAGATTTGCGCAGACCATAAACTTACAGGAGATATCCTCGCGGGTGAGGTCGTCCCACCCGGTGATCTCGAAGAAGGGGTGCTCCCTCCTCCTCAGAGGGACACCATTCGGAGGAAGTCCTCGACGTCGCCCCACCAAGAGCCCCATATTCGTGAGCTCACTGATCTGCATCAGGAGCCGTTCCTCCCCGGGCGTGATGGGCGGGCGCGAGCTGTCGATACTGGGCACCGCCACGTCGGTATAGCGCAGCGCGCTCCCCTCCGCCTTCCGAAGATAGAACCAGTAATCGGCCCACCCCGTCACCGAGTCTTTCAGGGAGAAGAAAGGGTACTCGTGAGGGCGATGGGGCAGACGAAAATCTGAGCACCGGTCGGTCTGCGCCACGGTCTGCGAAACAAAGCGTAGAAATGAAAGAAAAGACTTGATGTGGGCAGGACGCCCACGAAGCCCTCGCAAAGATGGGAGAACACGGCCAAGATAAGAATGGAGTTGGGGTTCAAGTGGGTGATCTCGCACTCACATTGCTCGAGGACCGACTCCACAAACTCACTTTCGGGCATTCGAAGCCCGTTGACGATATACAACTCACACGTGACGATCTCGTCATCACGCGGCGCCGGGGCTCTCTCGCCTGCAGGGATTCGCCAGGTATCCGCGTCAAGATACCCAAAGTCCCGAAGCACTCACAGCCTCTCCGCGGTGGTTTTGCTCGCGCCGAACTTCGCCATGGAGAAAGATGGGAGGAGAAAGCGCCAGGGCAAGGAGGAGAGTTTTCTTGTCTTTCGGGGGGAAGCTACGAAGTTTTCTGGCGTCTGGTCTCAGAGCGTGAGGAAGAAAAGGCTCCCGGAGCCGTACCGCCTCGCCTTTATAGGCGGAGAAGCCGAACGGTCCGAAAAAAATGGTCCGCCCAATTGCGAGCCGACGCGTGCTGCGGCGGTTTTCAAACGGCGCGGTTCTCGATAAACTGTCAGAGCTGTGTCAGCGAGGCTTCGCAGGGAAGGAACCGTCGCGACCTTGCGCCTCCGCTGCGCTATACCGGTCGGGCCTCGGTCGAGATTTTTATCCCCGAGCTGTGTTGCTCGGATGCTGCGGTAGCTTTTCGCCGCAAAGATTTTTATCCCCGAGCTATGTTGCTCGGATGCTGCAGTAGCCTTCCGCCGCGAGGCTTCAATCCCTCTCTAAGAAGTCTGGAGGCTTAAGGCGGACGCCTTGGCAAGGCGAATTTCCCCCTTGAGCCTCGGGGGCTAGCTGTCGGGGATTGAATATGCCCGGTAGCCGACCATAGCCTTCCCGCGGGCTCCGTGCATATGCATGCTCGGGGATCCACCCCGGAGAAGACTCTCGGGTCACCCGACCTCCCAACCAACCGCATCCTCGAGTAAGTATGCCTCCGAGCATGACTATGCTTGGGGTCCCCGACCAAGCGAACGAGTCAACCGGAGGAGCCTCGAGTTTCTCCCAAAAGCCGGGCACGATCTACAAAGAAGACGTGGCATTAACTGCGCGGCCGCCCGTGGTTTGCGCGCCCGCAAACTACGCCTACTGTACCCACGTCGCGTGGTGCCCGGCGGATGGCGCGGCAACAACTCTACACACGTCCAGCACAGTAGCGCGCCCCCTGTAATAACTGCTTGGTCGCCTATAATCCCCTATAAATACCTCCTCCCGCGAAGGATTCAGGGTTCGCGTTCATCTACTTTGCACACATGTACGCAGAGCATAACACATTGTAAGAAACCTTCACACATCAGTTCAATCACTGGACGTAGGGTTGTTATCTCCTTAGCGACAGGCCCGAACCAGACAAAAACGATCTCCCTGCTCGCTGCCATTGTCTTTGTAGCTCGGTAGGACCTCGGAAGCTATACCCCCCGCGAAAAAGGGGCCCTGGGTTGATCTCTCATTCACCAAGTAAGCTCGGCGAGGGACCGGTTCCCGAATCGTCGACATCTATGTACTAATTACCTATTCATATGTTATATATATTTAAAGCAAGATTAGTTACAACTTTGATTCCAACTTAAACAAATATGAAATATTTTGTTTGCATAAACAGGGGTATTATGACATTACCAAGGTTCAATAATTATTTTTACCAACATTTGAATTTAATTATATGATTCAAGTTTTTAGCTATTTTCATTTCCATGCATTGAAAACTAACTACTTTCAAATTTGATACAAACTAGATTCAAATCTAAATATTTTTGCAGAAATGGAGCACTTTAGATATTGAAATTTTCCAGAATTAATTTCATGATTTTAGGAGTTATGATTTTTCATATTGTCGTTAGTGCCATATTTGGGTTTATATCGATTTTTAATTCAAATAAATAACTGTGTGCCAAAAATTAAATATTTTTCCATATTATTAAACTACATGATTAATCTCGAATTTAGAAATTTTCCTTACTGGATTTTGATTACAAATGTGAAAGTTATAGACGTTTGAATAAGGGTCGGTTTCTGAAATGGCAGGAAATTACCAATGCATTTCTTTACTGGGAAAGTGCCTTCCCTTTGAACTGAGACTGCTCTGTCTGTTTGTCCAGAGGGTCCCGCCGATCAGAGGGATAGAACAGGGGAGAACATAGGTCACGGCGCCGGCGGCTTGGCCGCCGGCCGGCGGTTCGAGGAGTGACAAAGGACCGATGCGCATCCAGGGCAAACCTCGGCGCCGGCCGACGTCCACCTGAGCAGGCCACCACCGACGAGGGGCGGAAGAAATGGTGGTGACCGGCCGTTGAGGAAGATGACAGGTTCTGTGCTCGAATGAGTAACGATGTTAGCATCAGGGAGCTATGTTCATTCCATTTTGACGGTCTTTCATGGCGGAGAGTAGCCGAGATGAGCCGCCACCATACAACGGCCAGGAAGAAGAAGGCGCACGGTGGCGTCGTGACTTGGGCTGTTCTGGCGGTGAACGGGGTAGGGGTTGTGTTTAGATGGTCACAGAGATGCTCCACGTTGATTGAATTGGAAAAGTATTCATTCTGTGGATTGATTGGATTTCGGTCTCATTGCATGGAGTTTGTGGGAAATGGCAGAGATGGCAATGATCTTCGGTGCTTAAGAGGTGAAGACGAAGAAGTGAGGTGAGCTGAGCACTGGCCGGCGGTCGGTCTTTAAATAGGCGGAGCGAAGCTCTACTGCCGTGGAAACCCAGCGGCGGTTTTGTTGACGATCGATACAGCGCGAAGATAAGCCTAGGCAGCGGATAACCCAGGAAATGACGGCCGTGGTAGAGATGGCAGGACATGGCCGGCAGCTTCGGCCGTGCCGTGGCGTGGCATGAATCGGACGGAGCTTTTCTCTGTTCTGGCACAAATGGCAGCGAAGCGCGGCTCTTGATCAGAAGGATTACGTACGACGGCCACAGGGAGCGGTATGGGCTTTGGCAACGTGAAGAACGGAGATGGTAGCTTCGGGCGGTGCAGAATCGCAGCTGCTGACGAAGGAACAACGGCAGCGGCTTAGTTTCGGCGCTCCGGCGCGCTTAGGGAGGAGGAGCAGAACAGGGGCTGCCGGGTGGGCCTGTGCATTGAATTGACCCCACCGGCCAGAGATAGTAGGTGAAATCCAGTTTTGACAGAGAGTTGAGCCGGCTTTGGTTCAATGAAGAATGAGGTAGAAATCATGTCAGTAAGAATTGGATAATTTTTCTGACTGATATTCAGATAATGTTCCTTATCCTAAAAATTTTGAGGCTGAAATATTATGCACAGAATTTATAAAAATTCTGAAAATACATTGTGTTCAGAATTTTGTTTTCTATTTTAAATTTTTCTGGGAGTTTATATCTTATCAAAAAAAATTAAAATTTTTATAGGAGTTCGGTAAAAAATACAAATTAAAACATTTTATATTGAATTTATAAAAATTCGATATTGAGATTTTAAAGTTTTCATCTTTTCAATTTTTGAATTTTTAAATACTTCAAACTTTATTATTAATTTTAATATTTTTACTGGTTATTGTTTTATCCATTCAGGAGATAAACTAAAATTTTTGACTCAGGATAATGTATGAATATTTTTATTTAAATCGACAAGGTTACTGTTGGTAGTCAAGGTTCATTAATTTCCTTTTATTTCACACTTAATTACATTGACATGACTTTTAAATTCATAATTGATTTTATGAAGATAAGTTTATGTAAAATTTTTATTCCTTTTATTGTTATAAGCTTATATTCTTATCATTTATCTATTACTTAAACTTATTTAAAAAGATTTCCTTTTATGGCAAAATCAAGAAATTCATAAATTGCATCATTAAATATAATTAAATGTTAAATTTTAATTTTTTATTGTATTTGAGTCTTTGTATTGTAGAGAAAAAGAAAAAAATTAACGTAATAGTTTTTCTTAAGAGACAAAATTCAAAAGATATTTCAGAGTAAATGAAAATTCAAAATAAGATTATATTTCAAACTTATTTTCATTGTTTTTTGGTTTGAAAGAAAGATTTAATGTAGCAAATTTTACTTTACTTAAAGTTAAAATCTTTGAAAAATGAAGAAAAGAAAATATTTTAAATTAAAACCCTGATTCCAATGAAATTTTTTTATTCAATTTCATCTTTAAATCTTAAATTTTTATTTTTTTTATTTTTGAATTTTTCGGGATGTTACACTAGATCATCCCAAATAAATGTTTACGATCTTCCTAGATTGAAATTGAAGTTTAACCTAAGTGGCATAACAAATTTGGTATCCTCTTTAATTTGTGTGATGTACTCCTGAAGGATGCAAAAGTATCTTAGTTTTTATTTTTCACGAAAAGTGTGGTTCATTGTGTTATAGTTAGTCAAGTCAAACTTGATTGCCAATGTTCGATAATGTACAAGACAGTAATATGCCAGTAGGTTCTATCATCTGCTTGTACTATTGTTTATCACACAATTATATTCACAAAATAATAAGATTAAAAATCATAAACTGTTCCATGCTTACAGAGGGAGAAATCCAACATTTTTGTGAAATCATCACTTTTAAGCCCCGTGTGTAGTTTTATTTTTGCAAATCTGGCCTCTTGCGAACACAATTGTTAAAAAAAAGCCCCAAGAAAAAAATTCTAGAAAAGTGACTATTTACATTTTTGTTTGGTAGCTAAGGTCTATCAGGAGATTCAGGACTGAAATGCAATGCACATATACAGATTATTGTAATGCAGAGTAGCATCAGGTAATTCTGAGAAAAGGTGTTGGTTAGGCATGCATCTTGTCAGTCTCTGGCCTCTTGCGATCTGAGAATAGGAGGATCCAATCTGTCCAATTGAGGTGACATTTCCTGAGCATACGCATCATCCAATCACCGACCGGTACATGGTGCCCTTGTCTGCCACTGCTCTTATCGTCTGTATAAATTGCTTCAGGAACACAGATGGAAGCACGTACTAATGGTATGTACCCCAGCATTTAACAATGATTTTTTTTCTTTTGGGTGGTAGAAACTAGAAAGTCACCTGCGGGATCACAGATCATCCAATTGTTTCTATACGAAAATGGACCAAGTATTAAATGGAAGGTACTTTCCTTTTTCCTGCAACTGTACTTGCAACGCTATACATATGTCTGCGTCAAACTTTTACTCGACATGAGTGATGTAAGGAGAAAAATAAAGAGCAAAAGCTCAAAGTTATTAATTATGTTAATAGTTCTTCATTAATTAGAACGTTAAGAAAGATAAGTTAAACTGTGCTCAACGTAGAGGCCGAAAATGAAAGACTTGATGACTTCGTCATAACATATCACACATACCCACCCCTCGAGAAATTAATCCTCTGTAATTGTAATTTCTACAATATAATTTAAGATGCTCAATTCATTTTCATTTGAGATATCCGACAGTGGACCTTTCCTCACCATTACTGTTCTTATGGGATTAGTACACCACAGGAGAAACATCATATAGATGCATTTTTATAGCACAGTAGGGGCATACTTTTATATTTTTACTTGATTTTGAAGACATATTTTAAAATACCACAATAGTGCCTCTACATACAGTATCACTACAGTGGAAGAGACATTTACTCAAATGTCTTTAAATTCTATATAAGATATTTTGCAAAGACACTTTTATTGTATCTTTGTACTCTCTAGCGCACTCTAGAGGATGAAAAATGTCTTCCAAAATATATTGTAGCCAGTCATCAAACTCAAGACCATGTAGATAAACAAGTAGCCCGACTAGCCATCTCAACCTCATATCACAATTTGTTTATACTCATATTGTAATTCTTATGAGTAGTAGGCAACATATCTTAAAAATCTAAAATAATGTGTCTAGAGAATAAAAAATACTTCAAACAATGTCTCTACAACATAAGGTCAATTTAAAAAGTATTTCAAAAAATATCTCTTTATGATTTTTGTTTTGACAATTTAAAAATGCCTAAAAAGCACCTCTCTATGATCCACATTCCATATTCTTTATATAAAATGTCTCAACATAGTGTCTCTATATTTAAGGCACCTTCTAAAAACCACAAAAATCATCTCTAAAATATATTATGGCAATTTGTAGAGAAATAAAAAATTTCTATGCCTTTTAAAAAGTTATTTTTCTTTCCAACACATCTGATTCGCTGTAATTAGTGGACCCATGGAAAAATTTTTTGACCCTTGGATATTTATGAATCGTAGTGCTCATGAACATGATGAATTATCAGTATGCAATGCATAAGGGAATATTAATTTTGTCATGAACTATAGATTAATTGTACTCCTTTTGGAGTATATGTATTCCGAAAGTGAATTCATGGATCGCATGCATACTTTGGTTTATGCAATTTATACAACATAGAAATATCTCAAAATAAAAGTTTTTTGTTTTATAGGCTTAGTTAACTTATACGGGACCAGTTACTAAAGCAAATTACTTTGTGTTAGGATCAAGTTCCTGATCCTGATTTGCCCATGCAAGAAATGGTCTTTCTGATTTGCCCACGCAAGAAATGGTCTTTCGGTTTCCTTTCCCTAGCCTTTTTCTTTGACATGCAGTGGCAATCCCATTGACATGCCTATCATCACAACATCCAGGAAACATAAAGTGCATAAATGAGAGTTGCTTTCATCTAGATGTACACTGTACAGTCTCTTTCACATCGATCAGTTTTCTTCTCACCTTGATAAACAACAATTCACCAAATCTTAATTCCACAACGGAATTAAGTGGATCCACCAGGCGGGCGCATCCTGTTCAGGATATATATTTGTTCAACCAATGTGCATCAGTAGAATGGAAACACTGAAATGGCACACTGTGAGATCACATGAGGCCCCCACACCTGCCTATAAGGGACTGCATGCGTCATCCTGTAGCTCCATATATCTAACTACGAATTTTCCACGCGCTGCGTCGTTGTATTTATGTCTATATATATATACTTCATATGTGTTAAAATTACTATTTATCTGATAGGATAAGTTGCATGACATGCAACATATCCATGACAACTACAAGGAATAATCCAAGTCACTGTGAAATACATATTATTATATAGTAACATTGCAATAGTAAAAGGCAGTTAATGCATTTTTTTCCTTCTATGTTAAGTATTTCTTTTCTAATTAATCCAATGTAACATTATGTAGGTGATTGTAATATTCTAAAAAAAATAGCAATTTTTACTTGGCTAGTTCATTAATCAATACAATTTTTCTTTTGAAATTGGCCATGAGCTCTGGCTTAGGTTCAAACCCGGGTACGTTGATGTCCTCTACCAACCGTGCAGCGCTCTTGGTTCCTATTAATCGGTACATATAGTTGAAAAAGGTTACATTTTTGTAGCAATAATTTGCACATGATTCCCTATCATCATACGTGCACATTTGACATCATCATATCATGCAATACCATGCATATATTGTCATCCAAGTTAGGAACAGGGACAAAACCAAAGGTAAAAGAACAAAAACAAAATAGATGCCCCCAACCCCCACCCCCTGCAAGTCAGTAACGGTAATGCGATAACTCAAATAAAGTATTTCGATCACCAATGGAAGAGCCGCTTGGTAGACTCTCTCCTACCACTCATTCCCTTAGCTAGCTAGTCACACCAACAGTAGTGCAAATTGGCTGCTGTATCCCATATTGCTTGATCTTTCCAACCTCTTGCACTCAGCTGCACTGTCCTCCCACAAGACAACCCACCAAATACCTTTTCTCCTCCCTTGGCCTTGTGCCCCCACTCAGGTTATTATCCTCTCTATGTCTTGTGTCATCCTCTCTAGCTTCCTTCACAAACCTCTTAATTAATTCCCCCATAGCCCAAAAGGTCAGAAGAAATTGGGTTATGCTCTCCCAAATCCTCCATATATAGGGCACAGGAGGCATCGTTTTGTTCATACATATCTCTTGCTCTGCTTCTTCCATCTTTCCTCTCCCTGTTACGCCTCCACCTCGGTGAGTTGACGCTTCGAGATCGGGAGGAAATGTCAGCCCAGTTTGGCTCGGAGCATGTTTGCTATGTCAACTGCAACTATTGCAACACCATCCTTGTGGTATCATCCCCGCCCCCCCTCCGCCTCCTCCTCCTTGAGGTTTATCCTTAATTGAATCCATTCATGGGGAGTTCGATTTTTTAAGGGGCTAATTACATAGTTCATACAGATTAAGGAGGAAAGAAAAATCCTATTCAAGTACATACTCATTTACTCCGTTAAGTGTACTTTGTATTGCCTACATAATTAAGCTCTTCTTGCTGTTGTATCTTTCTGTAGATTTGTCCGCTACTATTTCAATTCGAGCACTCCATCTTGACGTAAACTTCTACACGCATGGTAACACAGATGAACCAAAGTTTAGGCACCATGAAATATGAATCGAAGGATTAAAAAATACTGTGCATATCTTTCATGAGCAAAAAGGAAATATGGCATATATATTTCTTTTTCTCATTTCCATGTTTGCCTGCAAATTTGTTTTGCCTTCTTCCCTACAAGGGTGCCTTTTGTTTCCTATAACAAGAACACCTATTTCTGCTTCAACCATCTTTTCTAGTTTTATATATTGTGTTCCCTATAGGATAATTCTTTGTAGCTTGGATGAGATCCATTCTATCATGCATAACTCAGATCCAACACTATTTGATGTTTTGTTGCTCGTACAAATCTTAATTGAACATGATACTATCTTCGCATATAGTTTTATACATAAAGTTTTGGCACAATGGGAAAGCTTCTTCGTGGAAGGTTTCTCAAAGGAAAAAAAAAATATAAATTGTTCCATAATTGGGCATAGTTTACGGCCAAATCAGTGTTTTCGGGAGGAACACCGACGGCATGGGATATCGATTCTTGTGAGAGCTTCTTATATATCTACAAGCAAATAGACAATCTTCATGGTTTCCTGAACCTATAATCTTTTCAGGTCAAAACTTTACATGCATACAGCTGATTAAAGCCTCTTTAACTTTGCTTTAGCTCCTTCATGCGATAATACCACAGTACTGTACTGCACATTTGGAGCTATTACTTTAATTGGCTCTATCCGTGTCCAACAGAATTTTTTATGACCAAGTAAATCTTAATTAACAGAAAAGTTAGTTTACGCTGCCACAGCTTTCATTTCTCTCTCATTCTGCACATGTGCAGAGAGAAGTGGATCTGCTTGTCATGTCATTTTCCTCTTTCTTGGTGTTTGCGCAGGTGGGGATTGGAGGGGGGGGGGGTCTGTGTGTGTGATGTTGTGCATAGAGAGAGGGAGGGTGACATGAACTTTCGACTCTAAATTAAGATGCCGCCTCTTTTTCGCATTTTCATTACGCTCATACTATTCACACGGGCAAGCTAGATCTCACAGCTTTCTTCTCTTTCCTCCTCTCCCTCCTTCTGTGTGTTGTGTGGAGAGAGAGAGGGAGATCTTTCAGATATTCTTGTTTAGACCTGAGATGTCTTGTCTGCCTCCAGGAGGCGAGTAGCACGTACAGGCCATTTGCTTCCTCGTGAAGGAGGAGGGGGGATGCTAAGCTGCTAGCTCTAGTTTCTCCAGGCATTGAGCTCTCAAAAGTTAGACACTTGAAAAGGTGTAGCTTGATAGTCAAAAGATGTTAGATATAGATACGAGACAGGGTGCAACTTTACCGATCCAACTTGGCATGGAACATTGACCATGGCCATCCCTTGACCCTTCCTCTTCTAGCTCCTACACTTCTACTTTTGCCAACATAAGCTCACCTACCCTCTTCTTTCGTGCGAGTACGTACGTGTGCGAGTGTGAAAACTACTGCAGATAACATGTTGAATTGCAAATGCCAACCTGATAGCAAGCATTTAATTCTACACTGTAACTTGTTCGGATTCTTGTGGATCTAAACTAAATGATTTATATAGTCAAAAACTATATATTCAAGGATCCAACACAAACCTGGAGGGCTTATTCTTTCACCCATCCAAAGTTTCATATCGCGACGAATCTGCCACTTAGAAGAGATCTAACAATGCGAAATCTGCCGGTACTTATTGTTTATTAGTGATATATATATATATATTCTGCAAAGAAATCTTCCTTCTTTCTTATGTTTCTGTTTGTGTATTATCCTCAGTTACCATTTCCTTGTACGGACAGTAATTAAGACAACCCCTCAAGTCAAGAATGTAACAAAGTTGTAAATTAATCACTGGAAAGAGGAAAGGGAATAAAATTTAATTTATACTGCTCTATCCAAAACTTTAGTAATATGGTACATGCATGTAATTAATTTTAGCCATAAACTCAGTGATGCACGTATATATGCAGGTGAATGTGCCAAACAATTGTTCCTACAACATTGTGACTGTTAGATGTGGCCATTGCACAATGGTGCTCTCCATGGATCTCGGTCCTTTACACCAAGCACGCACTGCTCAAGACCACCAGGTCCAAAATTGAAGCGGTTCTAACTTTTAATCCAAACTTATAGCTGGAAGAATTTTATATGCGTATATATATGTTTACTGAATTTTTATACATGTAGCTCTTAATTTCTCCGGACATACTTATTATTTTTGTGATGGCGCAGCCATGATTAAATTTTAATATGGTATATAATTTACGATGATTCAACATATTGACAACAATAGTCAATAGTATATATATACTGTAAATATTGACCCCAAAGTAATAAGTTTTACGTACATATGTCAAAAATTGTTTGATTACTATTTACAACAAACGGCTATATGTATATATGTTTATTTAGGTCCAGAACAGAGGATTTCAACCCAATAACTATGGGAGCTATGAGTCAACTTCAAGAAATGAGCGGACAACAGCCATGTACCCGAGTAACCCGGTATCAAACAATCAGCAGCAAGTGTCTCCAATACGCCGTACGTCCGATCTTCTCGTTAATTTTATTTCATTTCTTGAAGTATGAAGCTCAATGCGTACTATATGCAATTTAGTTTTTATATATGGATGCAAACATGGTATAGCCAAAGATTTACTATTCCATACTTCTTACATATGCTTAGTTGATCCCAGAAAACAAAAATGCCATGACCCGACAGCTTCAAAATGGTCTTGGCCATTCAACCGATTAAGAATGAATTGTGGCCACAAATTTGGTTAACAGTTGCACCCTATAAAAGTACTCTTCATCTCCTCTTCCATGTAGAATAATAGTTTCTTCTCTCGGTATGCTCTAAGAAATTCCCACAAGAATATGTGGGTATTCACATTTAGTATAACTATCATCAGCTTGCATGATTGCTTTACCTAGCTAGTTTATTGAAATTTTTACTGCTCTGGCCTGATTTGTGTTATTTTTTCTGTAAATAGCCGTTTAGTAGAAGAAATTTCAGAAATAGCCCGGGAACAATGACCTCCAGTGGACGGGATCTGCGGAAATTTTTTTAATTTTTTTTGCGCGAAGACCGGAACCGCAGAAAGTTTTTTCTATTTTTTACCACATCCAGCGGACTGGATCCACTGGTTTTGATTTTTTAATTTTTTTTGTGATGGAATGATTTGTTTGTTTGTTTTTACTCGTGCGCATAGTAACATCCAGTGAATTTGAACCGCTGGATGTTGGGGCTGTTTTTTTTATTTTTCCTATTTGATTAATTTTCTGTCCCTTCTTCTCGTCAAAAGATTTAGGCACATCGATTTTCTTGGAAAGAAGTAAAAAATATTAGGCTAATATTTTTTACTTCTTTCCAAGGAAATCGATGTGCCTAAATCTTTTAGCGAGAAGAAGCGATAGAAAATTAATCAAACCGGAAAAATAAAAAAACAGCCCCCAACATCCGGTGGTTCAAATCCACTGGATGTTACTGTGTGCACAAGTAAAAAAACAAACAAATCATCCTGTCGCAAAAAAAAATTAAAAAAAATCAAAACCAGCGGACTGGGCTGGATGTGGTAAAAAATAGAAAAAAATTTCCTATGAATCCAATCCGTTGGATTCACGCAAAAAAATTTAAAAAATTCTCCGCGGATCACGTCCGCTAGCTGGAGGTCATGTTCGAAGGCTATTCCTACAATTTCGTCTGCTAAACGGCTATTTACGGAAAAAATAACGCAAACCAGGCTAGAACAGTAAAAAAATTCTAGTTTATTCTACATATTCACATTAATTTACGAGTAATATGTTTGAATAATAATATATTGGTCTTTTTTTTTTCCTTGTCTCAGCCCCCGAGAAAAAACAGCGTGTTCCATCTGCGTACAACAAATTCATCAAGTGAGATTTCAAGCCGCACGATTGCTGATATAAGTATTTTACACTACATAGTATACTGTGTTAATTAGATATATAGTGATAAAGATAATCATAATTAAGGGGGAGAATTTGCTCCGTGCCATCATAATCCTCGTGGAGTCGGAAAATGCCATCACAATCGGAAATGGTCTGGAAAATGTTGCCCGATGGCAAAGACCAAAAATTTTGAAAAATCCTTTGCGATGAAATTTCCCATCTCCGCGACGATTGCGATGGCACCGAGATTAATTTACTCTAAATTAAATTCCAAATCAAACCCTCTACAATTTATTTTGCAATAAAGTCCCTACAACACAATTAATTTTGCTAGTATCTTATGTTCGTCTTCTATGCTTAACTTTGTGAAATCAAAGTTCCATCAACTAATTTCGTGGGTTTGAGCCACTCCATATCAAAGCTAATGAGGGTAGACAAATCAAATACGATTTGCATGATTGGGTAATTGACCCTTTTGGCGGGCTTGTTTACGTGTTTTGTAGGGAATTTTGCACTCAGCAAATTTGAGGGTTAAGGTATATTCTACTAGGTTAAGGCTAATCTTGCACATATGCTATGCAATGGAATATATATAGATAGCTAAGCGGCTATTTGGATCACAAGTTTCATTGATCAATTAATTTTGAAACAAGTTTTATGGGTTGTTTTGCCTAGTAGGTTTTTGTAAATGTATTTTGTATAAAAAAATTTTAATTGCAGCTTTCAAAAATTCAATTCTGTTGGTGTTTAGGGTTTGACAGAAACAAGTTTCAAGTTTGCCTTATTTGGTTTCGCCTTTTGTTGAAAACAAGGAAAAACTTCTTATAGTAAATTACTTTTTCTGTATAAATAAAACTCGTTCTTGTTATCTGTAGCTACTAAACAGGATTTGTTGGTGGTTAGAAACCAAACCCAATACGAAATATTATATTTTGTTAACAACCAAGATTCAAATGTCGACCTCTTAGCTAATAACATGAATTTCAAATTGTTATTCGGTTTGGATACAATGAATTGAACATATTGTTTACATCAACCTGGTTTTTAGTTACTATATTATTCCTATCCTAATTAAACAAGACTTTATATATATATTGCACTGTAAAATAAGTTTTTACTAAATGTTGTTTCCTAAAAGGCTAAAACTCTAGGACAAAACCCCTTAGAGAATCTTAAGCAATTTCTAAAAAAATAAACTTTACCAATTGCAGTGGCATAATTCTTTTATAGCTCCAAAAAGGTACTTATATCAATTAGTCAATATTTATCTAAATTTGCTATAAAGGAGCTACCGTAGTGCATCATTTGTTATATATGGACTGAACAGCTTGGTTAGAAAATCTTGAGTGGTTGATTGGAGAGCTCTCATCAATACAATACGTTTATTAGGAAAAATCAACACAATTGAGCTACGGTGGATTGATTAAAAATCAAATAATAAATGCATGGGCTCAAACTAATATAGTGCTCCTACTCTTTTACTTGTCGTGATACGTACACACGCATGTGACCATTATTATTTTCTCATTATTTGTTAGCAAAAGTTACTGCTTAAACCATGTAATTATATGGGAGTAATTTTGATGAAAAATCCATTATGACCGTTTCAATGTGAGAAATATAAATACTTTATGTGTATGAGCGGTTAAAGTTTTAAAGGGTCAACTGGAAACATTTCTAGGACGTCTATTTTGAGAATGACTAGGGGAGTATATTAATTAATTAGGATAAATTTTACAGTGGATAACATAGGTAGTAAGTAGTGGTAATAGAAATAAAATCTAACCATCCATCCCTCAAGGGTATTTTAGACTTTTTCTATCCATTTATCAAGAGTATTTTAGACTTTTTTTAATTCATTCACAGTTTTAGATTCAACAAATTAATACCTGGTGATCTTCAGAGGCTTCTTATCATTCATCCACCATTTATCAGAATCATAAGGCGTATTTTACCGTAAAGGACAGAGAGTATGACGGAATTTTTTACCCTTTTACCCCTATCTGAATTTTACTACTAATACTACAGGTGGTAGTATAACTAGATTTAAATTGATTTCAACCATTAGATTCAAAGGAATGAACGACTTATATTAATTTTAATCTACTGTAAATTAAAGAGCTCTTAATTAGGGCTAGAGGTGTGTTTCATTTAACCAAGATCAAATAATATATGTGGGACTTGTATTATAAAATTGCCAAAATAAAATCATTTATCGAACACTAGTTTTAAGGACATATATAAATACCATCTCTTTCTCAACTTCATTTGTAGTCATGTTTTCCACGCCTTTTCCCCCTTCATTTCGATTTGCAATGTATATATATGTGAGAACTAATTGTATACACGTGAGTATGGAGAACACATAAATAGACATGATTAATCCTTCGAACTATATGTTTGTCTACATTTACATACACATAAACAGAGATGTACATGCAAGCAGATACAGATAAAGCAAACAAATATATCTAATAAGCTGCTTGTCGACATCAACAGGGAAGAGATACAACGGATAAAATCAAGCAATCCTGAGATTAGCCACAGGGAGGCATTCAGTGCTGCTGCAAAGAACGTAAGTACTAGTTCTTGCGTAGTTTGTATTGAATTAACAAACAAAAACAAGACACGTAGTTAATGAATTTTATCCTATTCACGCATGCACACCATATCATTAATTAATTAAGTGATATCCAGTTACTCTCGATCATAGTCTCACACATTTGTGCAACACCTATAGAATAATGGTATGATCGTATAAAAGGTATGTATATCTAATGTGCAAATGTAGTACGTATATCTTTACATGTTGGCCTGCAGTTCTTATGCAAAGTAGGCTAGCTACACCAGACGAGATTTGGATAAATAGGGTGGATGCATGTGACGAGGGATCAAGATCGGTTTGCAGATACTTCTCTTTCAAAGAAAGTTAAAATCAACAACAGTTGTGGGATCTAGTCATTTGGTCAAGTGTGTTTGTGTTAAACTTACATTGCAAAATTACTTTGCATGCATGCCCCAGGGCACATCTCCATTGGAACGGAAATTTAAACACTACAGGACCAAAATTTTAACACATTGCTTCTTCCTAGAAAAAAAAACAAGAAAATTAAATAGCACACATTGCTTCAGTAGCTAGGTATATCCATTGGCTATGCGTGCACGATGGTAGCATTAGCTAGTTTATGGGTGTGGCTCATTGCATATTTGCATGCATTTGAAGGCACCTGTTGGATATACGTACGTTGTTTTTTAGCCTGAGCTAGCCACCATTACTGCAACTAAAATTAACTAAGCTCATACATATATAATGCATACTGCTCATGATATCACGCTCATATATAAATTTTGTGTTGGTGATCGACTACGTACATGTCCAGTGGGCGCATCTTCCTCGGCTCCATTTCGGCCTGAGCGTCGTCGACGGCGGCGGCGGCGGCAGCGGCAGCAGTTAAATCATCGAGATTGATCATACGCATGCACGCGGGAGAAGACGATCGTGCGTGCGTGCGACGCCGAGCTGCTACGCGTGTATGCGTAGCAATTTACACGCTCGCATGCATGCGCGTCGACCTCTTCGATTCACCTTAATTATGCTATAGTACTTATGCTACGTATACTCGATCGTATGTGCTCTCGCAAGTGCACGTACGTACGCATACGCCTCCATCTATGCGCACGTGCATGTGTGCGTGCATGGATGGAGTTGTCATGCATGCTCAGCTCCCTGCGTTTTAGTTGCTGTGCGTAATTTAGTATTGTGATGATCGATCATATCTAGACTTGTTAGACTGCTGCATGTGTGCAGGACTATTATGCTAGCTAGCTTAATAAGGATGCTGGATGCTAAATAAATGAATAGAACCGCCGTGTAACTGTGTTTCTCTGTTAATTTCTTCGTAATTAAGGAATTGTGTGAGCAGGTCGATTTATGAAAAATGATCGTTGAGATCGAAAATCAATCCTACGCAGGATGCGAGAATTATCTTAGCAAGTTTTTCTAGGGTTTATGCCTTTTTAATTGACTGAGAGTTTGATAAACACACTACAAGACTTTTGCTTCTTTCACTACAGTATACTTTGAATAGTAAGACTATTCTATATCAATAGTTTCCGTTTTAATAATATTGTGTATAGTTGTGATTCTAATTGTTGTAAATGTGCGTACTAGCTACTGATTATAGGACTAGTACTGCATACACATAGATCATCTTTCTTGATATACTATACCAAAAAGGAGGATCGCTACAGGCTGCGTACAAGCGTGGCAACGGTAGAGGAAAAAAAAGTAGGGCAGCAGAAAAAACCTAAAATTCTTTTTAAGAATGGATAGTTAGATTTTATTTTTACTACCACTACTTACTGCCTATATTATTTACAGTAAAAATTCCTCAAATGGATATAATGGCGTTCTATCTGCACGCAGCATGCATGCTCCCGCACACGTGGCGCCCAACTGTTGGTTTTTTGCTTCTATGGCTGGCCCCACAACACCGTCGTTCTCAACCAGCAAAGGGAAGGACGTTTGTTTCTTTCCTTGCTGTCCGTCGCTGGCGTAGAATCACGGATTGATGCGAGACGGCCACCGGTCACCCTTGGAAACTCGAGAGCTCGGCCTCCATCGTATACTACCCCTCATATTAGTGGAGGAGTTCGCCCCTCCTGGCTCATTTGAGCCGAGGCTCGAGCTGGCCCGTCGGCTCGACTCAATTTTTTTTTGATCTAGTTTTTTTGTAAATTACGAATAGATCATTCACGATTTTTTGAGAGAGAAAAATTTTTCTCTCTAAATTCGCGTCCGGTCCCTCGTGCGCCATTTTACGAAAAGAACCTCTCGTTAGATTTAAATCGCGAACAAGTCCTTTTCTAATTTTTCAGGATAGCGGACAGGTCCAAAAACGTAACATTCAGATCCTTACTCTTTACGTCTAGATCCTTTCTCCGTTTTTCCTGGAAAAAATGTTTTGTTACTAGAAATATGTGTGCAGTTCTATCTCTAGACTTTTTCCCCACCTCGATTTCTCATCTCGAACTCTAATATTTTTTAGAGCATATATTATTACTCTACGAACGCGTCGGTCTCTGATATTTTTTAAAACATGTATTATTACTCCGTGAACGCGTATAGTGTTAAGCTCGACAAAAGAAGGTTGTCATCTCTAATAATTTTTCACCTTTTTCCCTCTAGATTTTTTTCCCCACCTCGGTTTTCTAGCTCGGTCTCCAATATTTTCCAAATAATTAAATGAATGAGATATTTCTACTCTATCTCTCTGCTTTTTCCCGTTTAGCTCATTATTTTGGCGATTTAAAAATAAAAGGTCAAAAAAAGAAATCCATACTTAAAAAACGCCACGCGTGCGACGTGTTACAAGTGAGTCTCTAATATTTTTTAAAACATGTCCTTTCTCGGTTTTCTCGGAAAAACGTTTTAAATGCGCCGTAAATATTTGTGCAGCTCTATCTCTAAACTTTTTTCCCAGCTCGATTTCCCATCTCGATCTCTGATATTTTTTAAAAACATGTATTATTACTTCGCGAACGCGACGATCTCTAATATTTTTTAAAACATGTATTTTACTCCGCGAACGCGTAGAGTGTTGAGCTCGACAAAAGAAGGTTGTCATCTCTAATAATTTTTCACCCTTTTCCTCTAGACTTTTTTCCCCATCGCGGTTTTCATTTCGGCCTCCAATGTTTTCGAGATAATTAAATCGAAGGAGATATTTCTACAACTCTATCTCTATTTTTCCCCATTTCGACGATTTAAAAAAAACATCGCCAAAAAAAAAATTTTTCTCTGAAAAATGACATCTTGTGGCGTGTTACGCCATGAATTTTTTCCTTTCATCCGCTTATCTCGATATTTTTAAAACATGTATTATTACTCCGCGAATGCGTGATCTCTAATATTTTTTAAAACATGTATTATTACTCCGCGAACGCGTAGAGTGTTGAGCTCGACAAAAGAAGGTTGTCATCTTTAATAATTTTTCGCCCTTTTCCCTCTAGACTTTTTCCCCACCGCGGTTTTCCAGCTCGGCCTCCAATGTTTTCCAAATAATTCATCGAAGGAGATATTTCTACAACTCTATCTCTCTATTTTTTCCCCGTTTCGACGATTTAAAAAAAACATCGCCGAAAAAAAAGAAATTTTTTCTACGAAAAATGACACGCGCGGCGTGTTACGCCGCGGAAATTTTTTTTGTCCTTTCATCTGTTTCGCTCATTATTTCGACGATTTAAAAAATAAAACGCAAATTTTCAACGAAAAAACGGCACGCGCGGCATGTTACGCCGCGACAAATTTTGTGTTCTTTCAGCCGTTCCGCTCATTATTTCGACGATTTAAAAAATAGAACACCGCCAAAAAAAATCTATGAAAAAATGACACGCACGCCGTATTACGGCGCAAAAAATTTTCTAGTTTTTCAATATATACTAGATAAGAAAGCGTGGCGGCACGCCGCGTCTGTAGCTAATAAGATTTAACTGGAAAGACATGGAAAGACATATCGTGAGACGTCACGCAATGCAAGTAGTTAGGATAGCATGTCTACAGCGATCACCGGATCGCATTTTGATTAGATCGATGATGACAAACGTTTTGAGTGATATCGCAGTTCATACGAGCATATATTATATAAATTTATATTTTCTTGCTTATCGGTGTTTTATTATTTAAATCGTTGAAATAATGAGCGTAACGGGAAAAAATAGAGAGCTAGAATTGTAGAAATATCTCTTTCGACGAATTATTTGGAAAATATTGGAGACCAAGCTGGAAAACTGCGGTGGGGAAAAAATCTAGAGATAGAGCTGAACATATTTTTTTGGTAACGAAAACTTTTTTTCCCGAGAAAAATGGAGAAAGGACCTAGACGTAAAGAGCAAGGACCTAAATGTTACGTTTTTGGACCTGTCCGCTATCCTGAAAATTAGAAAAGGGCTTGTTCACGATTTGAATTTAACGGGAGGTTTTTTTCCGTAAAACGGCGCACGAGGGACCCAAATACGATTTAGAAAAGGAAATCTTCCCGTCACAAAAAATCGCGAAGGACCTATTCGTAACTTACAGGGACCTATCCGTAATTTAAAGAAACACAGGGAGGTTTTCGCAAAATGGCCAAAAGTGACACGTGGATAGGCTCATCATCGGGGAACTTTGTAAGCTTTAATAGGGGGTATTATATATAGCCCCTGGTCCGGTGTCATCTACGGCCACGAGCATCTCGCCGTGGTGGCGACATAAAAAAAACTGCATTCATGCGGAAGCTAAATTTATCTCGAATGAATTGATTGATCTCCTTGCACTGCCTCCTGCTTCATTTGTTCGTTGATCTCATCCGATCCGAGGAGGAGAATTGTAACATCCTAAATTTTGGCTTTTGATTTATTTAATATTACTTTATTGCAATTTATGCTTTTTGTGAATTTTCTGGATTTATTTGGATTTTTTGAGATTTATTTGAATTATTTTAGAATTAAAGTATATTGTTTTTGCCAAAGATTAATTATAAATAGATAATTTTAAAATAAAGTTTTACCAAAAATATTTTATTTAAGCCCAGGAGGTCTCAAGGTATTTTGAGATTTTTTTGGGAATTTTTCTGATATTTTTGTTGTCTTAAATAAATTAAACTATTTTTCCTAATTATTTTAATTAGAAAAACCCGGAAAATCCTGTGAACAGTAACGAGCCGAAGCCCATCACTGTGCAGTCGGCCGGTGATTTCGGGAGAGTTAACGCGGACCGTCGGATCACCATCCAACGGCCATTTTCAAGCCGCGTCAATTACTAAACCCTAATCGCTGCGGGCCGTCGGATTTTCATCGCACGGCCATCATCAACCAACACCGATTCGGAAACCCTATCCTACCCGGGCCGTCGTATCGAGATCACACGGCTGTGGATCGTCGTCTTCAACCTGGACTCCGAGTACCGCTCGAACGCGCCGCCGCCGCCGTGTCCGAGGAAACCTTCCAAGTTTCTCGTGCCGCCGTGGGGTATTTAAGGGCCGTGGTACCCTCCCGAGGTTCTCCAGAGCCCAAGCCGCCTTTTCGCTGCTGCATCAACGTCAGGGGAGCACCGAAGTAGTCGCGGGACCTCGCCGGAGTGCCGAAGGACTTGCGTCGAGTTTCGTCGTCGCCGAGGACTTCTTCCGCCGTGTGGGTTTCGGATTCGAGTTCGCCGAGTCGCGCCGCATCTGCTCCGCTGATCGTTGGTCACCGGAGAGCACCGGAGCACCGTGAGGGAGGTCGTCGTCTTCATCTCCGGTAGCCTTGCACCGCCGCACCGCCATCGCCGTTCGCAAGCAACACCAGCCGTCGGATCAGCATCGGATCGTCACGATCAAGCCACGTCGCGGAGGAAGCAGCGCATCGCCTCGGATATTCGTCGCCGTCCGATCGAAGGTGAACGCCCACGATTGAGTCACGTTGTCTCGGGTACAGTAAACCACTCGGGTAAGCCTTAGCCGCTCGATCTAGATCCAGTAGCTATCACTTCGCCATGTCATTAGAATGAACGGTAGCCGTTAGATTGGTTTTGAGCGGTCGAGATAGTGCCACGTGTTAGCCGTACCGACTCAGCGCAGTACTGACGTCAGCTGATGCCATAAAAGCGATTTTCTTTTATAAAAATAATTCGGTTAATTCGGATTTTCCAATTTTATGGATTTTTTAGGAATTTGAATTTTCCGAGGGCTCGTTCTCCCTCATACGAACTCCGATTGAGGTGATTCAAATTCCTAAAAATTTGTAAAATTGAGATCTATCCAATGGTGATTTTTTTTGGATTTTTAGAATTTTTTGTTCTTTGGTTTTGGTGTTTATTTGCTATTTCTTCTCGATTCGTGTAGACATTGAATTGTGCGAGGCTTCGGAGGAGGAATTGGCAACTCAAGAACCATTTTCAGATCAAGACCAGGAGCTTAACTAAGGCAAGTTGTGCTTTGATCATGTTGCACCCATGAGTAGATAGTTGCTATTTTGATTTACTTTATTGCATGTTATTTTACGTGTATAAATGATTTCAACCTAAATTTGGGATTTGCTAATATACCCTTTGAATTACACCCTACCTTGCTAATTGTATGCCATAATCCACTTGTCACCTTAGGTTGGTTCACTATAGTTGATTAATAATGAAATCAACATGGATGGTTAAATCGAATTAGAATTGCTTAGCCATGCCACGTCATCACATGTTCATGAAATGTTGATTATTAATCTTGACTAATGGAATATGGAATAATGATATTAATTTGTGTGTCATGTGTGGTCACACAAAGATATTGAGTTGTCGTGGCGGGGAGGTCACACAATGATGTTGATTTGTGAGTAGCACGTGGTGCTTGGTAACCAACGGGGTGGTAATCACTTTAGATTAAAGCAAGTGGTGAGGGGCAAGTGTGCCAGGGTGGGCCCAGTGGGGCAAGAGGGTATGTGCAAGTCTTGTTTTAATCAATCCTAAGGACTTAACCTTGCGAGCCTTTGACCTGAGTCAATCATGCAACCACATGTCTGTTATGGGGCAGCCTAGCTGAATAATTTGCAAAGTCTTAGCTTGAGTGCTATCGTGGTGGTGTGAGTCCGGGTGTACGGAGGAAACTCACATGGCGCAAGAGGGGGGCCCTGTTGTGGTGGTGTAACCCTTCAGTGTTGAAACCTCAGCGGGTAGTACTGGGTTAAGGTGATGCATTGTAAAGGCTTTGTTATGATCATTCGCCTGTGTGGTGCATGGTTGTATCGTGTGGGTAAAGTGCATAACCTCTGCAGAGTGTACAAACTATTCGGATAGCCGAGCTCACGGTATTGAGCAAAGCTCGGGGATTACAGTCAAGGGTTAGTTTAATAAAATGGACAACTGAATGGGATGGTAGGATGCCATATGGATAATGGAACTTGACTTAGGATGGAAACTTGATTTACTTGAGAACCTTGAATCTATTACTGTTATTATTTGTTTTACTGTCTTTCCAATCTACGTATTGTATGTGTTCTTAAATACTGCTTTACTGCAAGTAAACCCCTTAGCCATTCTTTGGAATAAGCCTTGCATATAGCTATGGTAGGAATGCATTCTGTGCACAACTTGTTGAGTGCTTTTGTACTCACCCTTGCCTATCAACAACCAACAACAGTGGAGGAATCATCGCCGTTATTGGAGGACTTTCAGGTGGACACGAGTCACTAGGCCAATCCTTGTCAGTCGCCTGTGGTGTGCTGATGGGACATCTACATCTTTTGCTATATTTTTCGCTGCATTTGTTTAAGTTTATTTCAGTCTAGCCCATGTGGCAGAATAATGTAAGTGATTATAAGATCAAACACTAGTTATACACTACAGGAAACCGCATTATTTTCGTCGGCCAAAAGCCGACGAAAATACGCGAAAAACCTATTTTCGTCGGCTTTTGGCCGACGGAAGAAAAACGACGAAAATACAGTGATTTTCGTCGGTTGCCGACGAAAATAAATTTATTTTCGACGGCTTTCATGGCCGTCGAAATTACAGGTCGATGCACTCGAATCGCGCTCGATGCTGACGTGGCTTATGTATTTTCGTCGGCCTGGCCGACGAAATTAAATTATTTTCGTCGGTTTTGTCCCTATTTTTGTCGGCCTAACCACCAAGGAAATGCAAAAAAAATCGTCGGCAAATTATTTTATTTTCGTCGGCCTGGCCGACGAAAATAGTATTTTAATATCAAAAAAAAATTAAATTAACATATAAAATCCAAGAAAATTCACAAAAAAATCCTAGAAAATAACAGATCATTTTGCATTAAGCATCCAATCCTAATACTATTTCATCACATATTAGGGTCTATAATTATTCATGATATTTGTAGAGAAATAAGCAGCTATCATCACAGAATATGATGATACAATTACAACAAATAAGCTTTCCAAGAAAGCTCGGCAGCCATGTAGCGAACAGTTGTTGGAGCAAGTGCTGTATTGAAGGGTCCTCCTGTGTTTGTAGGAAGAAAATATAAGCCAGTATTTGATTGAAACTTTCGATCTAGAGTAACATTCGCTTCAGTGGAGCAATAATAAAATTAGTCACCCTCAGAGAGTTATTGAATGTCCCATCTTTCAGCATGTCAGGAAGGATAGTTTGCAGTGCAGCACAGGCCCTGCATTGGAGAGGGGAAAATCGGTGCTTGAGAAGTACGGATATTTTGCACAATATGAAAATGACAGCACATACCTAGGATTATCTGACAGCCTGAGGTAACAACGGACAATGTGCTTTAGCAATCTTGTGGAAGGCTGTTCAACCAGTGAAATAACCATGCTTGCTAAAGCGCTGCCGATATCAAAGAAACGATCAGCAATGGCACACATGTAGCGCAGCCCAACATCATCTAGCAGAATCTTTTGGATAATGAAAGTGGCCATCTGCATATACAGTTGGCTAAATCAGTCAATCAAAGAAATGGTTCTAAAAATGATCAGAATAAGGGCCCTTTTGTCCAAGATTTTCTTATGGGGCTTATTGTTGGGGTTTACCTCTACTTTAACTCGACCTGCAAAGAGAGACTTAAGCCCCTGGTACTCAACTTCTTAAGGTTTATGCAGATGTTACAACTAAGTTAGCAATATTCATATGCCAACCTAGTAATAAATTGTTTTAGTCGAAGTGATACAAATATTAGGTGTGGTGTCATGGTGCTCTCTCTCTCGATGTGTCCTACTGGGATAGATGTTTGTGTTTCTATCTCTTTTTATCTCTGAAATGAATGGGCAAAGCTCCTGCCATACGTTTTAAAAAGAGGTGATACAAATATATCTGCTACTCAACCACAACTGTTTTGTCCAAAGTAATCTACCTCACTCAACCATACAATAAACTATAATATTGAATGGGGATGGTATACTGTACTGTACAAAAGAAGCTCCTCAGAATAGATATATGAGCAATGTGTAACTAATAGTAAGAAAAAACAAGTAGACTGGGGAAAACAATCCAAAATCTCTCAGCCTGCTCCCAATAAATAACAAGAACAACGGACCTTAAAAAAACTTATACAATAAGCTGCCAAATCAAACCACATGTGTACCAAGTGCATAGCTTCAATTTAGTGGCTAGCCTGCATTGAAGCATTGGTTTATTGTGTTAGTTTGCTCTAGGCTTAATTAACGGCTTCATTTTGTTCTTTCTGAGACTCAAACAGGACAAGAAGTGAAGATTGTTCGACTTCAGAGAGCTTACATGCTTTTCTGATAAAAGAGATGAACACCACGAGGAGTGCTAGCCCAGCCAAGATGCCAATTATTATTGCCACAGTCCTCCCAACATCATCTCCCGAATAATCTATCACCAAACGACGCACAATGTACAAATTAAGTCGAGCACTCGCAAAGAGCTTTACAAATAATATATTCAGTATGGCAGTGTCTGGATCATGTGCATAGCTTGGTTTGGATGGGTTCCATGGTGGGATCCTAGTTCAAATCAGTATAGAGAAGAGAATTAAGATTTGTATAGACTGGCACTACAGGAGTATAAGCATCTCAAATATTTTTCGATAAAGGAAGCTTTTATTAATCTTAGTAAATTACATCAAGGTGATACAATTATACTAAGAAGACTCCCGGCCTCTACACAGCTAGGGTGTACATAGCCAAACACACACACACAAGAAAAAACAAAGGAACTGTCGCGACAAACTATATCACGCAATATTGTATTCAAGGCTATCCACCATCATAGCAACACTTGGACCGCGATAAAAGCTCTCCAATGACAACGCCTCTAAGAAGGACTCGATACGCACACGCACCGCCATTGCCATGATCCAACCAGTGAAGGCCAGACCAAAAGTTTTCATCTCGGAGAGTAAATCCTCAGACTACAAAACAATGCCTTCAACAAGGCCATTGCCAGGCACAACCAACTAAGGTCAGACCTAGGGATTTCTCCCTAAAGTCGAAGTACCGGAGATCCCAGTGTTGCAACCACCCTCATTCCGAGCTAGTGCCGCCATACCACTTAATCTTAGCCAATAGCAAATATACTTCCTATGTTAGCAGAATTAGTTGACAAAATTTGAATTAAGAAAGTATAAGCATCTCAAATATACTTCCTATGTAAGCAAGAAGTATGCATAAATTAGGCAGTTTGTACAAACCTGGGCAAGCAGGTTTTCATCAGTTGGGAGCCTCAGATCATCTTTGGTGTATCAATGAGCTGGTATCCAGTACGATTAACATGAGGAACCTATAAACAAAACTTGTTCATATTTCAGTGTGAGCTGGAAGCAATATTAACTGGAAAGAGCTCAAGAAATGTACTGACATCACAGTTGTGTGAAGATGGCACAATATCTTCAAGCTTCTTGCCAGTGAAGATGTCAATAGCAACAAAGTGGCACTTGGCATATGACCATGCTTCCCAGTCTTAGAGGTTGAAACCTCCACAACCTGCATTTTAAAAAAATGCATACAGTTAGAAGTCAATCGGCAATTGTTTTACAAAGTGAATTGAAGCCTAATGGTTACACTTCAAGGTTGTTTTACATACACTGGTGCACCAAAACTTGTAAAAGTTTGTCACTTGCTTACAAGTCTAGCAACTGGTTGTAACGTCCCGAAATTTGGCCGATTTTAGATTTTGGAGTTATTTGAATTTTTATGAATTACTAAACCTTTATTTGCATTTAATTGCATTTAATTGAATTTCTCTGAATTTTTGAGGATTTATTGGATTTAATTAACATTTATTTGAATTATTCTTCTCTTGACTAATTAATATCAGAAAGGTATTTATCAAAAATTAAAACTAATATTTTATTTAGGCACAAAATGCTCTAAAATATTTTCTAGAATTTTTCTAGAATTTTTCGGGTATTTTTAGTACCCCAAATAATTACTCTTAATTATTAGAATTATTTTTATTGGCAAAATCTGAAATCGCTACTCTGATGATTGGGCCGCCCAACATCAGGTCTTGACCCTTGAAACCCTAGCGCAGCCGCCCCTGGTCCGTTGATTTTCGATCGGACGGTCGCGCCCGATACCGTTTCGACGCGTCGCTCCGCGCCGTTGATTTCCGATCGGACGGTCGATGTGACCGGACGACCTCGGGACGAGGCGACTGTGCACCGCCGTCCGCCGTTGGGAGCCGGAGATCATGTCAGTGATATTGTGCGAGTTCCAAGGCTCGCCCGGGCAGAAGAAATACCCCGCCGCACGCGTGACTTCCTTCCGCTCGCTTTGCCCTCTCTCTCGCGTCCTCTCGTGCCCCGTAGTAAGCGTTTGAGCTCGCCGAAGTTGCCATTCCTTGCGCCTTGGTTCTTCGCCGTGTTTCGCCGCCGTTCATCGTTCCCCGCCGTTGCCGAGACCATCACCAAGCTCCCCGAGCCGAGACGCACCCGCTGGACTACCTCTTCCGACCGGAAACCCTCGGAATCGCCCGCGCCTTCGTCTTCTTCTCCAAGTCCGGTGGGCAACGCCGCCGCTTCTTCTTCGACGCTCGCAGCTCTTCTCCCCCGTCGGATTCGCATCGTACGTCTACGGTAAAGCCACGTATTTCCCTCCTGTAGCGCTAGACCTGGATGCTTCGTTTAATGAAGGCCGTCCGATCTGTGATGACCGGCTAGGATTGCGCCGCGTAGGCTTGTGAACAGTAAACTCTCGGGGTAACGGTAGCCGTAGGATCTTCATCCAACGGTAGGAATGCGTCCACGTAGGCTTAGGAATAGTAAACCGTCGGGGTAACGTTGGCCGTTAGATCTTAATCGGACGGCTCTGGTAGAACCACGTCGGCCTGAGAGCAGTGAACCGCTCGGGTATCCATGGCCGTTGGATTTCCATCCGACCGCTCCCATGCGCCCACGTCACCGCAACTATCGCTGGTGATGAAGTCCGTCGGATCGCAGATCGAGGGCTGTGGTTGCGCCACGTGTCACGTGGGGGGAAAAATCAGACGGAAAATCAGTGGAAAATAGAGGATTAATTCGGTTTATTCTTTTTGAATTTCAGCAAACTTGTAAAGGCTATAACTTTTGCATTTTAACTCGGATTTGGGTGATTCCAGTGCCCAAAAGTTTGTAAAAATGTGAACTATTTATTGGTGATTTTTATTTTATTTTTAGAATTTATCTTGCTGTCTGTATAGTGTATTTATTGTATGATTGTTTGTGCCGAGTAGACTCCGAGTCGCCGGGTTTCGTCAAGGGAGAATTTGAAGACCCGTCGCAGAACCTCGACCAGAATCAACTCCTCTTTGAAGGCAAGTCATGCTTTGACCATGTTGCCCCTAGATTTCGAAAATATATTTTGATTCAATTTACGCATGCTATATTGATTAAAAATGATATTGCTATTGTGGGAAATGTAGCTAAAATACCAATTGGATTATGCCACCTTGTTAATGTCGTATATGCCCTGAATACCTTGTCCACCCTAAGATGTTTAATATGTTGGATATTAATATGATGCCAACACGGGAGGCTAGACCGTGAGTAGTAGCTTAACCTGCTTATATGCGATGAATGAATTTCAATAAGCAAATGAATATTGCCTAAACAATTATGGAACGCATTTTTGTAAAAGTGCGATGATGCCATATGATGGAATTAGAATAGTAGCCTGTGTGGTGCTATTCATGAAATAATGTGTGCATTGGCATGTGTTGCATAAATGCAAACCCTGGGTGGGAAAGGATTTGGACCGGGGCAAGTGGCAGGAAGGCTTTGTGCACAGTGGGCTGTGTGGCAACGGGTTGTATGAAAGCATGAATGGTCGGTGTCGAGAATTATGGTTGTCTTGCAGGGGCAGATTAAGGACTTAACCTTGCGAGCCTTTGAGCTGAGTTCCGTGTACAACCACTTGTTCGGTATGGGACGGACCTAGTTAAGTAGGTTTCTAACCTCTTTCCTTTGAAACCTCGGGGTGACAGTGCACACCAAAGCAAGCTGTAGAGAAGCGTACTGCATGCTACGGCTTGGTACCCATTCAACGATACTTGCCTGTCTAAACTTCACTCTGTGTGAGGGAGTGTTAGAAGGAAGTAACGAGAGGTTCATCGGTCAAATGTTAGTCTCTGAAAGACTTTGTTGCAATCAACCACTGTGTGGTGGCGATCAGATCCTGTGGGTAAAGTGTACTGACCTCTGCAGAGTGTGTGTGTGTGAATCTATTGAATAGCCGTGTCCACGGCATTGGACATTGCTCGGTGATTACAAATCAAGGGTTAGATTTTCAAAATAAAAATGTGGAATGGGTGGTCGTGTGCCAAAAGTCGTTGAAATGAATTTAGGGTCGTGCCAAACTCTTGGAAAAGAATTGAGAAACTAATTATTAAATATTGGTTTTGCCTCTTAATCTAATAGGATTACCTATTTAAAAGAAATCTTGCTTTATGCAAAATAACCAATTAAGCCTTTCCTGGAATAAGCCATGCATGTAGTAATAGATCTCAAGACTGCATGACTTGTTGAGTATGTTGTATACTCACCCTTGCATCGACAAAAACCTCGAAGAAGAAGAAGCCGTGCCGACTTGGAATGAAGAGTTAAATCGAAGGCCGGAGGACTAGGGGGTTGAGCCGCACTCAGTAGCCTGTGGCTAAGAGTGGTTCCGCTATCGTATTTTGCTTCCGCTGAATGAACTTGAACTGATGATATTTATCGCCCTGCGTGGCGAATTATTGTAAGGCGACCATAAGGTCATGTAACTCGACTATATCGTGCTTGAAGTACTTTATTATTTATTTCCGCTGTGTATGATTATGGTACTTCAACCTGTTTAGCCTGTGTGTACCAGCGTGATCCTGGACTGGTACGATATACACAGAGTGCCCGAATCCGTGAAAATTTGGGGCACGACACTGGTGGAGAACATTAATAAATCCTAAATATCAATAATCATTATAAAAAGGAAATGACATCAAGAATTACCATCAAGAATTACCTCATGAGCAGCATCTTGAGTATCTTCTGCAAACATATAAATTCAAAGAACAACTTCCGATATCATCTATATTTTCAGCAATGATATCATCACATGCAAAGCGTAACGATCATCAATCATATCACAAAATATCCATATCTTACCCATTTCACTATCAACACAATCAAAATAAACAGCACATACACATAGTATCACAAATATCGGTCCATACAAATTACTAACAAGTGGTTCGCTCAGACATCCACCATCAACACATGTTCATACACATACATATCATCAACAAGCTAATGGTTCCATACTCATCCAAGTCGACATTCATACATAAAAGGTCACATCACATGGAAGAAAAAGAATTCAACTTCACGGAGCATCGTTGTTTCATTGCCGTCCTCACCTCCCGAGTGTATGTCTTGCCCAACAGACGGTGTACTGAAGCATTGCCGACCGCATCCGAGATTTGCACGGATCTCGCCGTTGGAGGTGTTATCGAACCCTATATGTTAAAGAAAATTATTAAGTGATTACAATATATGTACATTTTGTTAAATGGAATTTGTGATTAGGAAAATTAACCATATGTGGGGATAGCGGTGCGGAAAACGGAGGAGGTGGGGAGGAGGTCAAATCTGTCGAAAATTAATTGTTGTCCCCAAATGAGAAGATAGAACTTCACGAAGATCAAATTACAAGAAAAAATAAAGTAAATCTTCATATCATCAATTAAGTTGGCGTTTGCATGAATGAAAGATGAAAATGTAGGCAATTCATCAATTCATAGCTAGTTCTAATTAACTTACTTGCAGATTAATCATATATGCTTGTTGTTGTGTCTCGCCAATTAATCATATATTCTTGTTGTTGCCTTGCCCACTCTTCCTGTGATCTTCTCATCGCCTCCACTCGCTCGATTTACTGCTCTTCTCATCGCTTCTCTGCACCTCAACTCCTCCTCCAGCCTAGCCTCACGAGAGGTACGCTGAACAGCTCTGAGATGACCGAGATGACTGGCCTCACTCGATGCATCACTTGAATCAATTACCCCATTCAAATAGCAAATCTGCCATGTTTCTTTCCACCCCAGTTGAGTACAAAGTCAGAAGGTCAACTTGTTCTTTCCTCCATTATATTCTTCCCCATGACGTTCGACCATTATTTCCCCATATCTAGCTTTGTCATTACAGGATTTTTGTGTTAGGCACTAATCGGACTTGTAGCAAGTTCACACATAATTACTAACTAGGTTTTGTGTAGCCACATCACTACAAAGCTGCTCAGGATGTGTAGGATCAGCTCTGTGGTGGCCCCGAACATAAGTGTCAATGTAGCTTGTAGGCAACCCCCCTCCTGCGATTCGATGTTCATCTATGTTAACAAGCACAATATATTTGACAAGCATATAAATAAGCTGAAATAAAGATATCAACCATACCATCCGCGCGCTAGACGAATATGTCCATCAGCCCATATCATTGAGTGACCCTCGCTCCGCTTGACGGTTTCCCTCTTCCTCCTCGACTTGTCCACAAAGGTGGTGAAGCCCAAGAGACACAAAGTGCTTGCCAAGCATCCATACACTTCCTTACCCAAGGCAGTCCACAGAGGTACTCATCGGCACGAAGATAGATCTCTGAAGCACCCAACTTCTTGGTCATGTCCTCTTTTTGATCTTTTGTAGTACAAGCACCTTTGCTTGGATCGTGCATTGGACATCATGTCTTTTACGACCTTTGTCGCGCCTTCTCAAAGACATCGAGACTTGGTTGCCAACGCCTCCTCCTCACCCTCGTAAACGATACCTCTCCTAATTAGGAATGTCAACACACGTTAGACAAATTAAAACAAAAATATGGGTATATAAAACTGAAAATTCCAAAGTATTACCCGAAGTCATTCCAAATCCTAACAAAGAACATTTCGGTTTGGACATCTGTCGCCATCTTGTAGTCGCCTAACTCGTCGCCGGCAGAGAAACTCCGTCTCTGATAACCATTCGGGATAGTGATGCCGACAGAGTGTTCCCAAGGTGGCGTTCACTGGCCTCAAACAGTTCTTCCCCCCAAGAAATTCATCCCATTGCTGTGAAGTAAAAATATGAAAATATTAGTAACACTATAGAAACTTGGAAATTTTGGCAAGATGTCCCTATAAAGTCTCTACATCCACACACATATATAGATAAGAGAAATAAAGATATATCCATCCATACACACATATGTCCATTCACACACAAAGACAAGACGGTTTAAGCATATCTCCAACCATACATCCATCCATACATTGGTTCAACAGATTGTCTCATTCTCATACTTACCACCACCATGTGGCCTAATCTGTCTCCGTGCGTCACCGGTTTGTAATCTTCTTGGGGTGATTAAGTTGGAAGATCTGAACTGAAATGGTGAAAAAAATTCAGCACCAATGTTTGCACAAAACTTATGAAAATTTTACAATTACCTAAACACAGGATCAACACCATCCCCTCCTCCGCATCCCCATCCCCTCCCCCTCCACATCCCCATCCCCATCCCCTCCCATCCCCATCCGCATCCCCCTCCGCATCCCCATCCGCATCCCCCTCGCATCCCCATCAAGATCGTCTCTGCTGCTGACACAGAGCAGGAAGTACCTCCTCCTGTTGAGTCTCCTCTGGTGAAGCAACCGTCTGCTGAGCCTCCTCAAGACACCTCTGAAATGCACTTCGTCGGCTCTGTTGAGATACACTGCCCCTGAAAAGTGAACCACCAACCGATGAAGAGCCATCATTCTTACTTCCTTGACTCTTCGAAGATGAAGAGCCATCCTTCTTCTTTCCTCTAAAAGCGTGTGCAAATGACTTCATCCTGTTAAAAAAATAATTACAAGTTATTGAGTATGATTAAAACAATTGAACAACTTTCTTGATATACATGGTAAACCACATGTTGAGAAAATTAGAACTACCTTGAAGCATGGAAAACAAGAAAATGCAATGCTTGGTTATTTACTTCTTAAAAATCATCGAGCTCATGAGCATCATCTGTAACATTTTGTAAACCACCGCGACGCCTTGTGTTAACCACTTTTCGTGGGACTTTGGTTACGCGACGAGGTCATTTCGTTTTCTGAACCTCATCAACAATGACATCTGTAGTGTCACCGGCTAGTTGGTCAAGTGCCTCCCCTTCATCTACTCCAAACGAGGCTGGTAAACCACCTTCTTGATATGCTTCTTGAAGGTGTTCACAACCTCACTTTCATCATACCCATCATCTCGGGGGTAGGCAACCGCCAGAGGATTTACCTTCAACAACCCACCATGGCTTTAGGATTGCTAAGGGACAAGGATAGGACATATAGTACACTTGTTGAACTTGGTGAGCGAGTACAAATGGATTGAAACACAGTAAGGCGTGATGTATGATTAACTTCCACTAGACCAATTTTGGTGTTTTGCCTTATCCTATCCCTAATTTTTCATTAAACCAATCACAATAAAAAACACTACTCGTAGATCTTTCGACCCCGAACTTCATCTCAACTATGTTTTGAATAACACCATAGTACTAGATGAGACGACCATCCGAGCCACTTGCTATAGTGACAACTCCACTATTTGTCGTGGCTGCTTGTGGACGTGTTGCTTCAAATTTTGCAGAACGAAAACGAAATCCATTGACATCATAACGTCCGAAAATCCTCGCTGTTATGCTTCCGTGTGACGGTTGTCTCAAATCTTCATGGACGCTACCATCAGTAATGCACTGCAAGATTATAGCAGTGTTTAAACTAATACTCAACATAGTTATTAATCAATGAGAAAATTGTTAAGAAAATTACGTGTTTTCGAAACCATGTCACAAAATTAGGACCACCACGTAATCCATCACGTCGTAGAGTTTCAAGTTGTTTACTGGTAGGTTGCTGCCTAGATCTCCATTGTTGTTGATCGAACAATCTGTAGTACATTATTTAGGTTTCATATAGTTTGTGCATGAAGAGATTAAAACGGAAATTAGGTTAAGTACTTACTCGAAGTAATCATCCATCTCCTCGATGTTGGTGTACATATACAACATTGCAGCATTCCATTCTTCTGTAGATACCTCATGCACCGAACTTCCACCAACAGCCTTACCTTTCCACTGAAATATCTTGAGATTACTAGCTAGTGCATCATTAGAGGTGTGGTATCTTGGTATATGAGCATTGATGTTGTGTTCTTCTGCGAAATATGTGCTCGTATAGTATGATATTTCTTTCAGATAAAATGCTTGCGCGATGCATCCTTCAACTCGTGCTTTGTTACCCACAGTTGCTCTAATCTTTTTTAAGTTCCGTTCTATAGGATACATCCATCGATACTGCACAGGCCCACCAACCTCTGCTTCATAAGGCAAATGCACCAACAGATGTTGCATTACGTTCATAAAACCTGGTGGGAACACTTTCTCCATCTTACATATCAACACCGGTATTTCCTTACCGAGTTTCCTCATTGTTGTTTTCTTAATTTCCTTTGCGCAATTGTGCAGAGAAATAAGAAAGCTCTGCTAACATTATCCAAACTTCTTCTTTTAGATATCCACGAAACATTACAGGAAGTAGCCTCTCCATAATAATATGGTAGTCATGGCTCTTCAAACCATTTATCTTACCACTTACGATGTTCATTGCGCCCTTTAGGTTTGACGCGTAACCATCGGGAAATTTAAGATTCTTGAGCCACGCAAGCACCTCCTTTTTTACGAAGGCTTTAGGCGATTATGGAGCACGTGGCTTACCCATACGTCCGGCTTGATTGGTTCGACCTCAAGGGTAGGCGGTCACATATGTCGACCATATCTCTATGAGCTTTCATATTATCTTTTGTTTTGTCCTTGAAGTCAAAAGCGGTCTTGATGATACTTTCAAAGAACATTCCGTTCTTGATGCATCACGTCGATATTGTGCCATAAGATTAGACATTTAACATAAGGAAGACTCCAGATAGAAGATATGTGAGTCCAATTATGTTCCTCTTTGAACCCTTCGTAACCATTCTTTGTGGCTTCTAACCGATCATGCCAAGCAACAATCTCTGTTCCGGTCAAACGCTTCGGTGGACCTTTACTAATGGTCGTATCTTTACGAAATGCATTTCGTTGGGTCCTAAATAGGTGATTGGATGGTGTGAAGCGTCGATGACAATTGAAGAAGCAGAATTTACCTCCGTATTTCAGGCGAAATGCATCAGTGTCACCCATGCATATTGGACAACATAACCGACCATGCGTGCTCCATCCCGAGAACATGCCATATGCAGGAAAATCATGGATAGACCAAAGGAATGCTGCACGCATGTTGAAATACTCCTTTCTACTATTGTCATATGTCCTGACACCGATCCACAATTCTTTTAGCTCATCGATCAACGGCTGCATAAACATGTCTAAGTGCTTTCCAGGATGATCAGGCCCTGGTATGATAATAGTCGAGAACACATCTTGATCTTTCATGCACAAAGAGGGTGGAAGATTGTATGGAATTGCAAAAGCAGGCCAACATGAATATGTCGCGCATTTGTGTTGAAAGGGTGAAACCATCGATGCGCCAATCCAATATGTACATTCCGAGGATCGCACGCAAAATCTTGGTCATACCGATCCAGTGCCTTCCAAGCCTCACTGTCAGATGGATGGCTCATGTACCCCTCATTTGTACGGATGCCTTCCTTGTGCCACCTCATATGCTTCGCAATCGTCTTAGAGAGGTACAACCGTTGGAGCCGTCTTTGTGAGGCGATATCGTAGTCGCTTGAGGGAACGCTTGTTTTCGCATAATCCCATCTTTGTTGACTACTACGCATATCTAGATTTCTTCAAAGATGGACAACGATCCAACTTCTCGTGCTCCTTCGAACAAAATACAATTGTTCACACACACATCAATCTTCGATATGGCATCCCTAGGCGGCTAGCGCTTTCTTTGAGTAATAGAAATCTTTCGGCAACTTGTGAGGTTTTGGTAAAATGTCGGATATCAAATCAACTAGATCATTGAAACAGTCCACCGAGAAGTTGTACTTCGACCTTATAGCCATCAATCGTGTCACAGTCGCAAGCTGTGTCACGCTCGTGGACTCATGCAAAGGATCTTCAGAAGCTTTCAGAAGACCAAAGAATCTATCTACCTCTGGTCCGGGCACATCCTCAAACTGCTGAACAAAATCATGCATCATATCATCCAATGCATCAATAGGATCATCAGCTAGCTCACACTCGTTCGGATTGGATGTCTCCCTAGAACGTGGCTCACCATGCTCATACCAGTTAGATAATCGGCATGAAACCCCATTTGCAAAGGTGGCGCTCCATATCTGCTTTTGTCTTGCCAATTAAAATTCGACACCTACGACAGGGCACTTCCCCAACCCACGTAAGGAGAGGAAGAAAACAAAATCCACAAAAGCACGTGTGTTCACCATCCACTCTCGTGTGTGCATCCGGTGTTTTTCCATCCATCGTACATCCATCTTGATTAAATGCGCCATTCTAGAACAAGTTTAAATACTTTTTAACCGTAGTATAGCCGTTGGTTACAAATCTTTTCTTAAAAAATAGCTAATGTGAATAATACATCGTAAAATTTCAAAAAAATATCGAGAATTGCTTACATACTTTTCTTTTTGAAAGTTGCACAACTATTAAAGCAAGAATGAATGGTAAATGATAATTACTTACTCTTTTGCTTGTTTTAAAATTTATGTAACTTATATTGGAAAAAAAACGTGAAAGCCTTGCTCATTGTAGTAGCTAGCTATTGAAGCATCTGAGAACAAAATGAAAGGGTACAAGTAGGCAAAAGTTGTCTGCTCAATCCAACTTTGTAATTATTCGGTGAAATGCTTAACAGATACTAAAAGAGATCCATATGTAAAGCATTACTTACCCAAATGTCAATTACTTCTCTTTGTTTCTTTTTGGCAACCGACAAGCCCTCTGTATGTTCTCTTCAAGTTCGTTGATAGTCTCAAGAAGCGATTCGAGGCTGCCTTCAAAAAAGATACTTAAAAACTAAGAAGATGCATGGAACTAGAAGCTCATGGAAATTTCAAATTTAAGCAACAAGAATAAATTTTGTGCATTATGTCCATGACTACCACCGCGGAAGCAACTACAACGCGATCTCCGAAAGTAGAAACTCCCGAGCAAGTGCTTTCCTAACCCCTTGTCTTTGCCAAAATCAAACTACAAGGTCAAGATTGATTGCAAAACATGAATAACAATAAGAAACCAGCTCAAATGGATGCAACCAAAGAGGAATCGGATAATAGAAGGTGAAACAATATTTCCCATCTAGGAGAAAATTCATTAGTTTGATTGTTCATTGCGCCAATAATTACTCCACCAAGCCAGCTATACCAAATTAGTGTGTTCATTGTAGTAACTTATTTTGGATGGCCACTTTGACCATGACCTAGATATTGAAGTAATGGGATATGTAGTAAGGGGACTAATTTGCATGATTTCAAAGTAGAGTAACCACATTAGAGCCAATGAGTAGACAGACCAATGGTACATTTTAACACTTTAAATTTTAGGTAAATAAACTTGATCTTTGGTCTTGATTATACAAATAGAATCCTTATTTTATCATTGCATCAATCTTGGAAGCTTTGATATGGTATAAAGTTATTGTTGTTATATCTAGAATATACTCTCTCTTTGATATGGTATCGATTATTGTTGTTAAAAACATAGACCCATAAATATTGCTTGTGAGGGACATGGTAAAACATACACACATTGTCCATCAAGCGCAAATTCGGCCATACTTGCATCAAGTATAGGCAAATTCGGCCAAAACAATAGACGTATTACAGTGTGTGCATCTGTCATTTTTGAATCGTGGAGAACAAGTCCGATCGGATCGATATAATATGTTTTCATGTCCATTTCATGCAAATGTCCATCAAGCGCCTCAAATCGTAATTGGTTCTTGACAAATATTAAGTAATTCTTGATAAATAGATTTAATATCTACAACAACTATCGAGAAAAAATACGGCGCTTCGGGATAGGTGGAGGTACCTTGGAGAAGACGTGGTGGTGGTCTTGGCGTCGGCGGCGGCGTGGCAGCGCGTGATGGGCGTCGCCTTGTGTATGATGGGCGCGCATATGTATGTGGCGCGCGGCTGGCGCGGCGCGGCGTGCGGGTGCGGCAAGGTCGGCGGCGCGTGGGTCGTGGGCGGCGTCAAGGCCATGAGAGGGCTTTTTGTCACATGAGTGAGGGAATCTTTTTGGCTGGCCACGGCTTTAGGGCACCAAATAGTTAATTATTATTTTCGACGGCCAATATTAAACCGACGAAATTAGGTGTCTATTTTCGACGGTAACATCTGGTCGACGAACTTATACCGTCATTTTCGACGGCTTAGTCAGGCTGACGAATTTAGAAACATATTTTCGACGGCTATTAGTAGGTCGACGAAATTACAAGGTGGCCGACGAAACAACCACGTTTTCCTGTAGTGATATTAAATAAATGAAGTCTTATTATTCTTATCGTTGTGTATGATGTGATGCTTACCGATGTTAAGCTGTGTGCACTAGCGTTGATCCTGGGAATAGTGCGGTAAAACACAGTGGATTCGAATTGGTGAATTCGGGTCCTTACAGAGGTGGTATCAGAGCATACTGACTGTAGAACTTGGCCTTAGTTAGCATGGTGGTGTCCTAGAAGTGTCCAAAATTATTTTCTAAAGGAAAATTTAAAATAGATTAAAACAACCCTCTTGACTTATCTTATTCTCCGCTCCTTATCTTTGCTGGAATTTTTCCTCAATTTTTCCGAGTGGCCGTTTGAGAGTTAAGGACTTATCTATTTCTCCTTTGAATAGATGAGGAATATCCAAGAGTACGGGGAGCATGAGGGTGGTTACGCAACGGAACTTTGGAGAGTGCTTCAAGTTTTGGGAGGCTTCACCAGGCCGATGTATCGAGGCCGGACTTGGATCGTCAACGGAGTCACAAGAGGAGTGGTGTGCAAACTTCTAATCTATGCCAGAAATGATGAGGAAGCAAGTCAACCTATCAACATCACAGTGAGAAGGGCTACATGGGAGATCGGTATCCAGGAGGCTTCACGACTCGCCCTGCACCAGGTTTGCCACGACTACTACCGCGAGGTAGACGACACCGTGTTCCGACTCCACCCCACATGCGAGATGCTTGGTGCCCACGTGTCACTCTGGAGGAGGATGCTGCGGTAGAGCACTTATCACGATTTGCAGCTGCTCAAGAAGCTCATGCCAGAGACACTGACGCAGAATTAAGGATGGTTTATGAAGCGCTCAGAGTTGCGGAAGAGGAACTACACGAGACCCGGGTAGCCTATACTGAGAAGGTCATGAAGCTCGAGGAGGCATTACAAGAAGAAGGCCACGCTACACCAACATCATCAGAAGAGGAAGAACCGAAGAAGATGGAGTCCGAGCCTGAAGAGCAGGAGGAGCATCCAGCTGCAGGTCGTTGGGATCTGTTTGTACCAGCGCCAGCACACCCGCTAGTATACCCACCAGGAAGTTCCCGTGGAGGATGGCTCAAGGAGTGAGAGTCTTAGTTTAAGTTGAGACCCAAGTGATTGAGTCGCGTCAGTAGAGTAGTCTTACCCAAATGTAATAGACATTAAGGATATATGCTTAGTTTGGATTTTAATGTTTGCTGAGTGTGCAGTATGTGTTGCATAGCCCTTAGGCTTTTGTAAGCAACCATACCAAGTATAATTAATAAAGATAATAAAGTTGGGTTTAACCTATTCCCCCGCATTAGAGATTCTTGCATTTTATCTATGCTATCCCTACCTTTCCTAACCCAAAAAACAATCAGCAGATGGTGAACACTCGTGGTAACAATGGAGCGTCAGGAAGTGGCATTCGCGGAATAGCGATTTCAATGAGGAAGCGTCCACTGCACCAAAGACCGCCAATGGACATGCGAGAACTTAGGAGCTTTCTTAGCCGCACAGACTCGGCTTATGCAAGCGATGATGCAACAAATGCGAATATGACCAATCAAGTGCGAGCCACAACAATATGCAACAAGGCAATAATGGGCCACGTTCTCATTCTAAGCTGTCAGACTTCATGAGAACCCGCCCACCAATGTTTTCAGGCAATGCTAATCCTTTGGAGGCCGATGATTGGTTGAGGACCATTGAGAGGAAGCTGCATATCACGCAGTGTGAGGGCAATGAGAAGGTGTTGTATGCTTCGCATCAGCTAGAAGGAACTGCCGCAGAATGGTGGGAGAACTACTGCGCCGCACATGAAGCCCCACAGGAGATTACTTGGGAGGAGTTTACAGTTGCCTTCCGCCAATACCATGTGCCAGAAGGAATGATGGACCTAAAGAAGGAGGAGTTTAGAGCTTTGATGCAAGGAGGCCAGTTAGTGGCAGAATATCTGAACAAATTTACTCAGTTGGCACGTTATGCGCCTGAAGATGTAGCTACAGATAAGGCCAGACAATCCCGTTTCATGAAGGGTTTAAACTCTGGATTGCAGGTGGGACTGATCACCCACAACTTCCCTGATTTTCAGGAGTTGGTCAATAAGGCTTTGACTCTTGAAGACAAGCGCAGGGAATTGGGTGAAGATCGTAAACGCAGGATGGCTAGTCAGGCAGGGCGGCCTAATCATCTCAGATTAAGAATGACGCCGCAAAAGTTTGCCAGAATTCAACCCCAGTGGACCAACAAGACATCAACTCCATCATCTCGCCCTACTAACCAGAATTTTCAAACACCAGCACCAGGAGGCAATGCACCAGTAGGAAGTCAGTAGTCTGCTGTCAAGAAATGCTTCTCTTGCAACGAGCCAGGATATTTCACCAACAAGTGTCCGAAGAAAGGGAATGTTACTCCAGTTCACTTCAACCTTAGCACTACCCCAGCCAAAGCTCTAGTAACAGGAGGAAATCGAGTACCAGTGCAGTCAGGAGCGTCGCCTCAAACAACGATGCGTGGAAGGATCAATCATATCACTGCAGATGGAGCTCAGGAAGCATTGGACGTCGTACTGGGTAAGTTCTTGGTTAACTCAGTACCAGTTACTGTTTTATTTGATTCCGGAGCTTCGCATTCGTTTGTTTCTCGGAATTTTGCAATGAAGAATGGAATTGCTGTTAAGAATCTTAAATGTGTGCTTTTAGTCCAAGCCCCAGGATCTGAACTTCGATCTAGCCTTGGGTGTTTAGGAGTTAAGTTGCTTATGAATGGGATAGAGTTTCTAGCAAATCTTATCTTGTTAGGTACCCAAACCTTGGATGTTATCCTAGGAATGGATTGGCTATCCAAGCATAAGGCTGTGTTGGATTGTGGCCAAAGAATGGTATCCCTAGAAAGCCCTAGTGGCAAGAAAGTGGAAGTGCATGCAACCGCAATTCGTGATGGTCAGTTAATGGTCAATAGCGTGAAGGTTGCTAATCTAGAAGATGTGCCAGTAGCAAGGAACTTTCTAGAAGTATTTCCTGAGGATTTACCAGGCATGCCGCCAGATCGGGATATCGAGTTTGTCATTGAGTTAGTACCTGGAACAGCACCAATAGCAAAGAGACCATATCGGATGCCAACCGATGAATTAGTGGAAATGAAGAAGCAAATTGAAGAATTGCTTGAGAAAGGGTTTGTTCGACCAAGTTCTTCCCCGTGGGGAGCACCAGTTTTATTCGTCAGAAAGAAGGATCACTACAGGATATCCTATTACTGCCAGCGCTGCAACTGCTTAGAAAAAATAAAATTGAAAGTGGTAGTGCTGCTTCAAATAAAATTTTATTTTAAAAGCAGTATCACCGTCTAGAAAGGTTCAAATTGTTAGCGGTGGTACCGCTTTGAAAGAGTTGTATCATCACAAGCGACAGACAGCTTTGAAAAATTATTTGAGATGGTAGTCTTGCTTGGAATAGCTGTTTGGCGGGTGATGAAAATTTTGGCGCACACATTTTTCTCGGCCAGCACACACATTTTTCTCGGCCAGAGCCACGCTACCAAATATCCCAACTCCCAACCATATCAAAAAAAAAATCCCCACGCACCGGCCATTACCGCACCTCTGCGCTAGGGTTATCCCTAAATCCCCAAATCGCCCGGCCGTAGTGACGCCACGCCACTCTCGATCGCCCCTCCGCACACCCGCAGAGGTGGTCGGCACGCCACATCGCTAACTTCGGTCGCATGGCCGCCGCCCTCGAGGAGCAGCTCCACCAAGACCGCCATCGCGCCGGTCTCCACAGCCTTGACGCGGTTCCGGCCCCACGGGCACAAGCGGCACAGCACCTCCTGCATCAGGTCGGAGCTCACTGCCATCAACCGCGCCAACTCCATCGCCAACACGATCGCCTTCAGCAGGAGGACGCCATACGTGCGCGACCGGCCACTGAGAACCTGATTCTTCGGTGCATCTGAGAGCTTCTAGGCAGTGGTGGAGGGAGGAGAGGGGCTTCAATTGCCGCTGCTGATTCACTGGTCGAGGTAATGTTCTTCAAGTTTACCACAGAATCATCTATCTTTTGATTTTACCACAGTGAATGTTCTTCAAGTAGACCAGTGATGTTGTATTCAACCCGGACCCATTATAACTTCCTTTTACTTCTTTTTTCCCCTTTCTCGATTGGTTCTATTCCTCACTTCACATGTGCTCGAGAGGGGAGAGGGAGGAATCGAGAAACGGCGGCATTCAACCCGATCGGCATTGGCGTCGGTGAGGGTAGTGTTGCTCGTGTCTGTTCCATGGTCTCTTACCTTTCCCTTTTCGATTTGTGTGGTTGTGTGTGTGTGTGAGAGAGAGAGAGAGTATCTGAGATGGTGACATTCATCGGCAATAAAGGTATCTCGAGATAGCATGTACAAACTATAATATAAGATCAATTGCTCACATCGGCAATAAAAGCATGCTAGCGACTCTCTTTATCAAGCACAAGTCGCCAAAGTTGAAATAGCTCTCGGTTCGATGATCGCTCTTGTTTTCCTGGAAGCAATTCTTGTAAAGTAAGCTTATTGTACATCGATCCGTGGTGTTTGCATTCTCGCACGCTAGAGGTTTAGGGCTGAATGTCTTGTGCCGTTTTCATATCAGAATTTGTAACATGTCATCTTGCTGAAAATGACTCAGAGATCACGTGTTGTTTCTCAACAGGTAAGCTCTTTTTTTTTGTAAATATGGAATCCAAATCGTTTTCTTTTGTACATGATCCGGTCAATTGTTCAAGCACACAATGTAATTTCGACAAAGTCACTGTCTTGACTCTTGATCATTCTTGTTTGATGTTGTTTACCTTTGTATTATCTTGGCTCTTGTAAGAGGAACAAGTCGCCTTGGCTCTAACAATGTATTATCTTTGCTCTTTAGTATGTTCTAGGAGAAGACAACATTGTTCTGCTTTTTATTTAATTCTGTGGATTGAGTCTGTGCTTGTGTGGCATTGGAAGTGATGTAGTTACCGATCACTAGAAGTGAAGGAGTGTAAGAAGACATGTTATGGGCTTCGGTTTCCCTAATTTAGTCTGATCCTATTAGTTGTACCTTGTGACTAACTATCCGCTTGTCACTCCGTGTTATGCAATTTCTCGAAGCACATGAGTATAGCATGTTTAGCGCATTGTATTTGACATCGCTTGCTCTACGGTAATCATCATATCACCGTGATCCAAAGTTGATTTTAGAATTGAGACACATAATGGTATTATTAGCTATGACTTGGTTATTATCCTTGCGGACTTCTTGGATGCATCCATTGGGAAGATCTTGAAGGTATTGTCGACTTTGGTGCTTTACGGTATCATCTTTGTGATGTAAGGCCAGCTATATCTTGAATGACTTAATGAAATAAAAGTGATTTATCTTGTATTACTCTACTTTTCTAAAACCAACTTCATTATTTGTGGCTAAACAATTTTGGAAGTTGATTGCATGTATGCTTCTATGGCTTCCCATCAATTTGTGCTTGTTTAGATTGCTCCTCTTCCTTGTATTCTGTTTAGATTGCTCCTCTCTGGTCAGCTCAACAACCGCCTCAACTAGCTGAGGATTTGGCAGAAAGGTCTATTTCTGTCCGAGGCTCATATGGAACAAAGGTTTTATTTAATTTCCTTATATACTTCGATCGTTTTCTACATTACGTGTTTCAAATATCTTATTCTCGCTATTGAGCGCAATTTACCACACTACATTTTGGAAGTAGAAATTGTGTGAACTTCGTTTAGTTGTGCATTACTCTTATATCTTGATTTAACATGGAAGGCGGCGATTCATCGTTCGTGCAAAGAAGAATTAACCTTTTGCATTAACTAAACTTCCTATTAGGCTGAGTTGCTTGATACTTGGTCAAGTACACGATTAGTTTTGAATAGATGCATCTGAAAAGATGGACAAATCTGTCTATATTGTTAGTTTTTTTAAATGCCGTTACTCGGATGCACTTCTTTTTTTAAATGCCGTTACTCGGATGCAGTTAAATGAACTATTAGCAGATAAAACTTATAGGCCATGTACCTCACCATACTCTTACCAACTCGGAGATTTGTTTAATAAGTAATTTTGTGTTCAAGTTGGGTCCAATAACTCATGGAACTCCTTTTTGTTCTAATTAAGATTGAAGTTTGTGACAAGAAGGATTTTGAGGATCATTTCAACCGATGGAGCAGCCAAACTACTTGTTTTTTCAAGTTGGAATGATGTTGCTAACAATATCTCTTATGCTCGGATGAAAGGAGGAAGGTGAGATATAGCTTTGAGTCATGCTTAATTATTTCTTTTACTATGATGAGCTCTATAATGCTATTTTATATCTGTTTGCACACCTCGCTTGCGATAGCACAAGGTGCATTAAAAGCGATGGCGATCTTGGATGCTTCGTGTGTTACAATTCACTATTCTTTTTTTTCTTTTGATTTGAAACTAATTACGTAATCATTGCACATGATTTGATTCTTGAGTATGGGCTCGGCTCGATTTCTTCTTGAGTATAACGATGGCGGTAAAGAGGAGAAAAAGAAAGAAGAGAAAAACAAGAAATGCACTCCACATCGGAGAAAAAGAAAGAAGAGAAAACAAGAAAGAAGAGTTTTGTAATGTTTAATACCATTATCGATTTGCTTATTGGTTATATTAGAACGTTGATATACTTATCTATATATACCTTTATGTTTTGTCCTCATATCCTTTATCTTGATCTCTTATGTGAAAATTTTACACCTTTGTTTGTCTAGGTCAAGTCATCGGTTTTATTCAATAGATGACAGGATACTCTAACATTTGCTAACTTCCAATATTACCATATTTACCTGAAAACGCATCACCAATGACAGGATACTCTACCATTTGCTAACTTGCGACTTAGTTTATTACCTTTTACTTAACATGCCGATATTAGACTATCGGTGTTTGCGACTATCTTTGTTAAATCATATATTTTTGCCGACCAATAACTCTCGCTTTGGTATATGTTGGAACAACACTAAAAGAGATCTATCGATGTGACCCATGGGTTTTTCCATGAATATTGTGACTCATGTTGATCCTGTAAGTCGTGTGTTGTTTATTGTGCACAATTTAGACGAATGAGGTTTATTCATAGAAGTATGTAGTATACACTTCCTTTGCATCTGGCCCTATTTGATGTTTGACCAATGGACTTCTGCAAAAGATAAGTTGTATGCCTGGACACAAATCTATATAAGTTTTACAGTTATTTGATTTCACTTCTACATTTGAATGAGGATGAAAAATCCGTGACAAGATGCTTGATAGTTGATTCAAACTTATTGTATTTATTAGCTTGGTACTTTAAATGTTGTAGTGGATTATTGATCTATGCAATTTGTTCCATGAATTTGATTTTTCATGATTTCACTACAAAGCGCTTGTCTATATTTGATGTTAGTTTAAGTTGAGATGTGAATGCTACTACTTTTCCTCACAAACCTTCTTGCCAATTACTTTTTTACTAAAGAACTCCTTAGTCACTATTGCTTACATTTTAAATGGTTTGCTGAAATTACAAGGGTTATTTTTGCGACACTACTCAATTTCGGTGCTTGGAAAATTGACATGCTGTTCCTTGAAGTTGTGAGAGTTTATTCTCAATAGAATTGTATTTTGCATGCATTAGTCCAAGAGAGTGGCTTACATTTAGTCCGAATGTATTTTGGTCTCAATTATCATATTAACACTACAGAGATCGAGGATTTCCGTAAAGGATATGTTAGAGTATGGATGACTAGTGAATAGGAGATTACATTTTGGTGTAGTGTTATCTATCTGCGTTACACTAGATGTAGTGTTATATGTGCTTTCTACACATAATTCATTCCTATTGGTAGCATCTAACATTAGCATTTCTTCTTATTTATATTGCGCTTGGTGTTGAGATTGACAATGCAAGGGTGAAACCGCCGTTGTCCCAACCGAGTGGTAAGGACATTCTTGAGCTCATTCTTTGCCGGTAAGGAAAAATTTTGCTTGATTCCATGTGGTGGTAGCGGTGTAGTCATTGCATATCTTGTGCCACTTTCATGAAATTGCTACTTCATGCCTCTCTAATTATTATTTTGAAGATCGAGACATTGTAACTTGCAACATTTGGAATCCCATGTTTTGTCAACTATTTCCAACCGCCATGTTTTGCTATGGTGGTTTATATGCCATGCCATTTCAATTGTTCTTGTTTGATGTGCCAAAGATGTTATTAGCTACTATTTTGATTAGTGCGGATTAAAATCCAATGGTTTAATCTACTCGCAGGACATGGGCTTGATCTGTTTGATTAAGTGGTGCGGGTCTTCTATCATCGATGTCGATCTTTGAGCAGAAACTAGAGTCAATGATGTTTGGGTTTTTAGCCGTTGTTTAGCTGAGTTGTAAAACACTGGAAAGACTAGCTCCTACTATGTTTTTAGCCATTGTTTAGCTGAGTTGTAAAACACTGGAAACATTGGAAAGTCAATTTTGGTGATGTTCACATGTTGTACCTGTGGATGATTTGTGATAATGAAACTTTGGTACGTTGCTTTCTTGAGGAATTATATGTTATGGTGCTTGGATTGTATGTTATGTGTGCTTGATATTATTATAAATTTAGCGAACATTTATTAAGTGGATATGTATTAAACTAATGCAATTGTTTTTCCAAGCGGTAGTTCGATTATTTAGTATTCATTTTTTGAGTTGCTTGAATGCTAAATGCAAGCACAAGTACAGCTTGGAATTTTTATTAAAGCTGTCGTACTGCTTTTAAAATTTTAATACCCCAAGTAGTACTACTGCTTTTAAAAACAGTTTTACTAGCGGTAGGACCGTTTCTAATGTATATACCACTTGGAATACTTTTCCAAGCAGCTGTATAGAAAGCAGTAGATATTAGAATTTCAAGCGGTCCTACTGCTTGGAATACTCTTATTCCAAGCGGTTCTACCGCTTGCGAGGACGTGTCATCCTATAGTGGATGGAAGTTTAAGGATGTGCATTGATTATCGTGCACTTAATGAAGTGACGATCAAGAATAAGTACCCTTTGCCTAGGATTGATGATTTGTTTGATCAGTTGAGAGGAGCAAGAGTTTTCTCCAAGATAGAACTCCGATTCGGGAACCATCAGTTGAGGATTCGAGAGGAAGATATACCGAAGACTGCATTTTCTACCCGTTATGGACATTATGAGTTCACAGTCATGTCTTTTGGACTGACCAATGCCCCTGCATATTTCATGAACATGATGAATAAGGTGTTCATGAAATATTTGGATAAATTTGTAGTTGTCTTCATAGACGATATCCTTGTGTATTCCAAGATAGAAGAAGAGCACGCAGAGCATCTGAGATTGGTTCTGGAAAAGTTACGAGAACAACAGTTGTATGCTAAATTCAGTAAGTGCGATTTCTGGAAGGAGAAGGTGGAATTCCTTGGCCATGTAATGACCGCTAAAGGAGTTCTTGAGTGGATCCAAGTAAAGTGGAAGTTGTGTTGCATTGGGAGTCACCGAAGACAGTTACCCAAATCCGTAGTTTTCTGGGAATGGCGGGATATTACTGTCGTTTCATAGAAGGATTCTCAACGATTGCGAGACCTCTTACGCAATTGTTGAAGAAAGAGAAGAAATTCGCATGGACGCCAGAGTGCGAGAACAGTTTTCAGGAGCTAAAGAAGCGGTTAACATCTGCACCTGTGTTAGTATTGCCAGATGTACAGTGTGGCTTCGATATTTATTGTGATGCCTCAAGGCAGGGTCTTGGTTGTGTGTTGATGCAGAATGGCAAGGTTGTGGCCTACGCATCAAGACAGTTGAGGCCGCATGAAGGAAATTATCCAACGCATGATCTGAAGTTAGCTGCCGTAGTGCATGCTTTAAAGATATGGCGTCATTATCTCATTGGCAATAGATGTGAGATATATACAGACCATAAGAGTTTGAAGTACATATTTACCCAGTCCGATCTTAATATGAGGCAAAGAAGATGGCTAGAATTGATTAAGGATTACAATGTTGGAATCCATTATCATCCTGGAAAAGCTAATGTGGTAGCCGATGCCCTGAGTCGTAAAAGCCACAGCGTGAATTCGTTGGTAGCAAGCGATCAATAGGAGTTGTGTGAAGAATTGCAGAGGATGACTGCCTTGGAAGTAAAGCCAACCCTTGAAGATCAAATCAGAGAAAGGCAGAGTAAAGACGAGAAGATCAGCAAGATCAAGTCCAAGAAAGAGGAAGGTTTAGCAGAAGATTTCACCATGGATGAGCAAGGAACTCTGTAGTTTAAAGGCCGAATTTGTGTGCCGAACGACAAGGAGCTTAAGCAATTGAGTCTTGAGGAAGCACACGATTCTAAGTATTCCATCCATCCAGGAAGTGCCAAGATGTATCAAGACCTTAAAAAGAGATTTTGGTGGCGAGTATGAAGCGTGAAGTTGCCTGACATGTTGCATTGTGTGCGGAGGGTAAAGCGATGCATCAAAAGCCCGCAGGACTTTTGCGGTATTAAAGATTCCCGAATGGAAATGGGAGGAAATTGGTATGGATTTTATCCTTTGGGTTGCCCAAGACTCGGAGGGTTATGATTTCATCACGGTCATCATTGATCGGTTGACTAAAGTTGCTCACTTCATCCCAAATAAAACAACTTATTCAGGGGATCGATTGACAGAGTTATACATATCAAGAATTGTATGTTTACATGGTGTGCCTAAGAAAATTGTGTCGGATCGAGGTACCCAATTTACCTCAAGATTTTGGGATAAACTGCATGAAGCAATGGGAACTTGTCTGAATTTGATCGCTTATCATCCGCATGATGATGGCCGAGACGAAAAGAGTTAATCAGATTCTCGAGTATATGTTGAGAGCTTGTGCAATATCATATGCTGCATCTTGGGATAAATGTTTGCCATATGCAGAGTTCAATTATAACAATAGTTATCAGGCTAGTTTGCAAATGTCACCATTTGAAGCCTTATATGGTCGGGCTTATCGTACCCCATTGAATTGGAACAAAACGGGGGAGCGTTCTGTGTTTGGGCCTGAGATGCTCAGAGAGGCCGAAGAACAGGTTGCCATGATCGAGAAAGACCAAAACAACCTGATCAAGGCAAAAGAGTTATGCTGACAATCACCATCGTGATTTGAGCTTTGAACCCGATGATTTCGTGTATCTTAGGTTACTCCTTAAAGGTGTAAAAGGTTCCACGTCAAAGGAAGCTTGCACCTAGGTATGTTGGACCATTTAAAATCTGAGCCCGAGGAGAGGTTGCGTATCAATTGAGTTGCCCAGGTCCTATGAGAGTCCATGATGTGTTCCATGTGTCACAACCTAAGAAATGTCTCATAGTGCCGATGAAGCGAGACGCCAGAAGCAATCGAATTGCAAGAAGATCTAACTTACAAAGAGCAGCCGATGAAGATTCTGGACGTAATAGAGCGCAGGATCAGAAATAAGTCCACTCGCTTTTGCAGAGTTCAATGGAGTAATCATTCGGAAAGTGAAGTCACCTGGGAGCGTGAAGAGGATCTGAAGGCAGAATTCCCGAACCTATTCTCTAGCTAGCCGTAAATTTCGGGGTCGAGATTCCGTTAAGGGGGGAGGTTTGTGACATCCCAAATTTTGGCTTTTTATTTATTTAATATTACTTTATTGCAATTTATGCTTTTTGTGAATTTTCTGGATTTATTTGGATTTTCTGAGATTTATTTGAATTATTTTAGAATTAAAGTATATTGCTTTTGCCAAAGATTAATTATAAATAGATAATTTTAAAATAAAGTTTTACCAAAAATATTTTATTTAAGCCCAGGAGGTCTCAAGGTATTTTTGAGATTTTTCTGGGAATTTTTCTGATATTTTTGTTGTCTTAAATAAATTAAACTATTTTCTCTAATTATTTTAATTAGAAAAACCCGGAAAATCCTGTGAACAGTAACGGGCCGAAGCCCATCACTGTGCAGCTGGCCGTTGATTTCGGGAGAGTTAACGCGGACCGTCGGATCGCCATCCAACGGCCATTTTCAAGTTGCGTCAATTACTAAACCCTAATCGCTGCGGGCCGTCGGATTTTCATCGCACGGCCATCATCAACCAACACCGATTCGGAAACCCTATCCTACCCGGGCCGTCGGATCGAGATCACACGGCAATGAGCTTAGTTTGTAAAGCGGAGTTCTCTCCAATCCATATCCGACCCTTTTCTTTAATCAAGCCTTGATGGAGTTCAAAGCCCTCCTCATTAGGACTATGAATGGCTAACTGTGTTAAATACTGTTGGGCCTTCGAGTCTATGACATAGGAATTCACCACCTCTTGTAACCATATCGGCCGCATCTCAGAAGTAACCTGCATCGCCATCAAGTGACCAGCTCGCGAGAGTGCATCGGCTACGACGTTTTCCTTTCCCTTTTTGTACACAATACGAAATTTCAAACCCATGAGCCTTGTCATGGCTTTGCGCTGCATGTCCGATTGTAATTGCTGTTCTTCTAAATAATAGAGGCTTCTATGATCGGTCTTGATGGTAAACTCATTCCGTTGCAAATACGGTCTCCAACGCTCAACAGCCAACATCAGTGCTAGAAACTCCTTTTCATAAATGGATAAACCTTGATGAGTACTCCCAAGTGCTTTGCTAAAATAAACCACGGGGTGTCCCTCCTGTAATAACACCGCTCCGACTCCTCTGTCACACGCATCAGTTTCTACTTCAAAAGGTATTTCAAAGTTTGGAAGAGCCAATACCGGTGTGGTAGACATTGTTGTTTTGAGTTGGAGAAAAGCCTCGGCAGCCTGCTCAGTCCAAACAAAGGATTTCTTTTTTAACATGTCGGTCAAAGGCTTAGCCAGGACCCCATAATGCCTCACAAATTTGCGATAGTAGCAGGTCAATCCGAGAAAACCCTGAAGCTCTGTGATTGATCGCGGTTTGGGCCATTGCATCATCACCTGGGTTTTCTTGTGATCGATTGCTACCCCTTTGTCGGATATAATGTGACCCAGATACTCAATTTGCTGTTGGGCAAATGTACACATGGTTTTCTTGACAAAGAAATGATGATCCTGTAAGGTTTGAAGTACTTCCCTCAAATGTTCTGTATGGGCTGCGAGAGTCGGACTATAGACTAGTATGTCATCGATAAACACCAACACAAATTTGCGAAGATATGGAGCTAACACCACATTCATAACGCACTGAAATGTGGCAGGTGCATTCGTAAGGCCAAATGGCATTACCTTGAACTGATATAGCCCTTAATGCGTTTTGAAAGCCGTTTTATGCTCATCCTCTTCACGCATGCGGATTTGATGATATCCAGCTCTTAAATCAAGCTTCGAAAAATACTTGGTGCCTGATAATTCATCCAGTAATTCATCAATAACTGGCATAGGAAATTTGTTCTTAATGGTTAGGTCATTAAGCCGTCGGTAATCAACATAAAATCGCCAGGTCCCGTCCTTCTTTTGCACTAATAGAACTAAAGACGCAAAGGGACTACTGCTTGGAGATACAATGCCAGATGCGATCATTTCAGCTACTTGCCGTTCCATTTCATTTTTATGTAATGGGGAATAGCGGTAGGGTCTGGAATTCACTAGTACCGATCCGGGAAGTAATGTGATGGCATTATCAAAGTCTCTCTTGGGTGGTAATTCTTTGGGGTCTGCAAAAACGTCCGCAAATTGATTAATGACTGTAGCAACCTCGGGTGGGATGAATTGAGTTGCGATGGACTGCTCTGGTTCAATAACTGCCATAGCCCAAATATCATTTCCCCTCCTCCATTTATCAAGTTGTTCAACGGTCATAACCCAAAGTTCAATAGGTTGTACACCTTGCACTCCTTGTAGCTTAACCATCTTTCACTGATGAGAAAATTCGATCAATTTCTCTTTCCAGTGACAAACCATTGGGCTGTGTTTTTGTAACCAGTCCATACCGAGAATGGCATCATAAGCTCTGAGTTCGATGACGCAAAGATCAGCCTGGAATGTGTGGCCCTGAGTCCACCAACTCATATTAGGCATCCAACTGCCACACTTCAATTTTTCCCCATTCGCGACTTGGACTTCTATTGGCTTCGTGCGTTGAGGAATACAGCCGAGCCGGTTCAAGAAAGCCACGTCCACAAAGCTATGAGAACTGCCAGAATTGAGCAAAAACAGGGTGACTTGGTTTCGGACCAAAGCCAAGATACGGACTGTTTCTATTTCCTCGGTACCCGACAGTGCATTCACCGACAATTTGTACAATTCTGCTTTGTCACTGTCTGTAGTCTCCAATAAGTCCAAGACTTCATTAGATAAGATTTCATCTTGATTCTCCACTATGATTGCTTGTATTTGTGTTGGAGGCCGCTTCTTGCATTGCAAATGATGTAGTGGTTCGTATTTGTCGCCACATTGATAACACAGGCCGTTGGCGCGGCGAAAATCCCTCAACTGTCTTGCCTTCCACAGATCTCCTTGTCCAAACTTCTGATTAGCTGAAAAACTGTCGGTCTTGCTGACAAGACTAGTGTCTCGATTAGTGACTTGTTTGGTTTTCCAATTTTTTCCCCGATCAATCACGTCTTGGTGGATTCGTGCCAATAGTGCAACCCGATCAACCGTATCAGGTACATGATCCTGAACAACTCCTCTTACTTCAGGTTTTAGTCCTTTGATGAACTGAGACACAAAAAATTCTTCATCGTAGTACGGATTGTGCATGGAGACTTCATATTTCAACTTATCAAATTGATTCTTATATTCCATGACCGAGCCTGTCTGTTTGATCTCCGCCAACTCAGCGAGTAACCAGCGGTGATCAAAGGCTCCAAACTTTGCTTCAACAGCCTGAATAAACTGTTCCCAATCACCCAAATCATGTTTCAACTTGAACGCTTGTAACCATTTGGCTGCATTTCCTTCCATGTGAAGGGTAGCTGCCATTACCCATAAAGGTTTTGCTATATTATACATCTGGAAATAGCTCATACACTTATCCCTCCAAATCCTGGGACTATCTCCATCAAACTTTGGAAAAGAGAGCTTCGGTAACGGATTACGAGAAGCAGTACCTTGGTCTCCAGAAGAGCGTGTAATGGTCCCCGACGAACCAATCTTACCGTCCGTCGACCAATCCATATGTAATCCCGGTGGGGTTTACAACAATGGTGCCTGAGAACCAACCCACTTATCTCCTGCTGTCGCCAGAGTCAGCAACGCCTTCTGCTTGTCGGGTGTTGGAATGATTCCTCCTCTTGTCTCATTCAGCACCATTTTGAACCCTTCTACCGTAATCTATGCGACTGCTTGTGTTGTGGCCTCCAATTGCTTGGCCATTATCATCTACTCTTGGGACTGTTTATCTGTCACTTTGGCCGCCAACTCGATCTGAGTCGCCATCTGTTGCTGCAATGTCTCCATTGCTGCCACCTGTTTACCAGTGAATCGATAGTCTCCTTAACGGTTCCCCATCTCTCCTCCATCTGATTGGCCACTTCGCCCATACATCCAAAATGAAACGAGTCTACACGGAAGGCTTGGGAGGAGCCGTGCTGACCAGTCACCAAGCCGAGCCAACCGGAATTGTGGATTTTACTGGAATCGTTGAGGCCGCCGAAAGAGCAAGCCGCAAGTTCCCAAACCCTCCGCCGAAAAAATTTTATAGCTCAAGACCGAGTGGTTTCCCTGATCGCACACGGCTCTGATACCAACTTGTTACGCTCCTTTGCATCGATGATCGGACAATGTGTGAGCTACTACACTTCTGAGAAGAACATGAAGGAAAGAGAGAGGAAGAGGAAGAAGACTGGGGAAGAAGGCAAAGCCTGGAGATTCTTTTTCTATTCCAGATCATGTTTCTGTTTGCCTTTACACAGGTATACATACCCACTCAACTGAGATTCACCCACCCATACTTTGTAACTCAGTTACTTTCATTACAAGTGCATTTAACAGCTGAAGTAATTTTCGTATTTACTGTTTAGCGTCACGCTCGGTGTATCTTCATTCTCGCCTTGCTTCCTTCTAATCTGAGCCCTTTGATACTCATAATGAAAGTCGCCCACTCGAACGCCTTGCTGCCGACTTCACGATCCATTCCCTCCATTCTTGCCAGAGCCCGCCCTTGGCGCCACTGCATCCATTACCTGATTTGTAATAGTAAGAGATAAAGATTCCTCAAATATCTTAATAGGAGTTCAAATCTTTTATAATTCGGACTGGTTATTATATAAAGCCACCTTATATTCATCTAAATTAAGACTGAAATTAGTGGATTTGTCTTCTGTAGTTTTTTTTCCCACCTTCATTAGGTTTGCCACGTTAATCTCATTGTCTCGTGTTTTGCGCATCTAACCCTAACAGATATGACAATGAGATAGCGGTAAGAATGAACTTGCGAGCAAAGTCGAAGTGACCGGAGAAATATTGGTAGCATGAGTCTCTCTGCATTTGGCCCCTTCGTTTCAAACCAAATGACTTCGCTTAAAATAAAAGCGGATTGTGCACCGAACAGTAGGATTCTAGACAGCTTCTCCAAGAATCAGAATCTGATTTGTACACAGAATCAAAAGCTGTCACCCATCTGATTCTGCGGATTCTGACTCAAATTCTGTGAGTTCCGCCTCCCACGAGTCGTCGTAGGCACAAGAGCTTCCGCCATCGTCCCTAGGCCTCTCCACCACCCTCATCCACTCATCCATCACCGACGCCGATCAATAATCAACACAGACAATCAGGATTGCCGAACGACCAGATTCTCTAACCAGCAGATTCTTCAGACAGCCGCTTCTCCAGACAGCTGACTACAATCCAGAATCTGTATAATCAGAAGCTGTCCTGAAGGGGGCCTTTGGCCGAGACAGACAGCAGATATGAGTTTTTTTCGAGTTGTTGCAAGCTGGAAGAGGACGATTGTTTCGTCGGCCGAGGAAAAGCCCAACCCCCTCTCTAATGGCCGAACTTCCACCGGCCCAATCCCATCGCCACCAGGCCCATTTTATCTTAGCCCAAGTCCCCAATGGTCCAATCCTCCGGCTGTCCTGTTGTATGCAGCATCTCTCTCTCTCTCTCTGATTCCGCTTCGTGGAGCACGGCGCCGGTCGCCATCGCATCGCCTCGGCGGCCGCCATCACAGGTAAGGTACTCCCACTTCCCTCGCAAGTTGACTAACCTTTCACAATCTTGCATCGATTCTTTGCTCCTTTTGTCGGATCTCACCCTAGATGCTTCGAGACCATGGGTTCTTGGCTCCTCCCTAAATTAGGGATAAGATCGCACTGTATGTACTTTCTGTGGTTGGTGGCGTAGAGGTAGCGGCCAAGAAACCATGAGCGCGTAGCCAAGAAACGGTAGGGCACTGGGATTGTTTAGGGAGGGGCGTGCTTGGTCATGGCCAGCGAGCAATCGGGGCCGCCGGCGGTGGTGGTGGCGATGAAAGGCCACCCGGGGTCCGGCAAGTCCACCGCGGCGCGCGCCATCGCCGACGCGCTCCGCTGCACGCTCCTGGACAAGGACGACGTCAGGGACTGCACGCTGCCCCTAGAGCGCACCGGCGGCTTGGCAGCTGCCGGCGTGCTCAACGAGCTCTCCTACGCCGTGCTGTGGCGGGTGGCCGAGAGGCAGGTCCGTCTTGGCTTGTCCGTCGTCATCGATTCCCCGCTGTCGCGCCGTGCGCATCTTGATGCTCTGACCAGCCTGCCCGTGGCACTCATTGTCATTGTGGAATGCCGGCCGGGCAATGAAGAGGAGTGGCGCCGAAGGCTGGAGGAGCGCGGGGCTGCGGTGGCCGATGGTGGTGGTGATGGGTGGCACAAGCCAAAGACGTGGGCTGAGCTGGAAAGGCTTGTGGAAGGGTACCAAGGTTGCACGGATTATGACATTGGGGATGTGCCGAGGATTGTCGTGGATACAACTGACCCGATGGTCAACACAGAGGCAATTTCTGTCAGGGTTCTGGATTTTATTAGATCTCTTCATAGTTGTGCCCATAAACCATAAGGTTTGTTTGTTAGTTATTACCAAACATTTTGGGGAAGACAAGGTTCATTTGTTTGCTATTAGAAGCAAAAATGGAGAGTAAGTTAAACTTCAGATTCATGAGTATTTCATGACAAAATGTTGATGTGATGTCTGTATAGCATTGAAAGTTTATATGCTTTTGTTTTCCGTTTGTCCCTCCCTCATCTTTTCTTGTATAGCTTGCATGGGCAATTCTTGCCCTCTGTTTATGGGTGCAGCTCAAAGGTGTTGTAAAATCATCTTATCTCTATGCGTGGCTGATTTTACTACATCATACATTTTACTCCCTCTAGTACAATGGAATTAATGCATCCTCTTAAAAGGAGAGGAAAATAAGCAAAGCTACTAGAATAGATCAGTCTGCAGTTTTTTTTGTGTAGTAATAGCTGCTTTATGTCATCGTTTTGTTTGTTCTCTCATGATTCCTACGAGTAATCTTTTTAAAAATCATTTACCTGTTATTTTCAATCAGGGTTTTCTGCCTTTGATATTATCCTTTACTTTTCACTAGGTCAAAAAAAAAAAAGATCCTAGCAACCTTATTCTAATTTACCTGCTTTCTAGAGTAATATGGAGAACTGATCATATGTTCGACACGCACAGTCACTACATTTCATTGGCTGTTTTAGATGCCAAATTTGGTAGAAATGTTCCTATGGATGTTCTCATTTCAGTTGTGGAACTCACTGCTTTCTAGTGCTGGGGTTCATTATGGACTTTAGTGTCATCTCTCAATTTCCATTTTATTTTTGTAGCCCGTCAAGTTCCATAGGTCTGATGATAATTTTGTTGCAACAGCACCATATATTTTTGACATACCATAGAACAGGGTGCTAGTGTTACAAGTATCCTAGCCATAGCAAATTAAGATATATTTTATTTTCTTTTAAAATATTCTATGTGCTCAATACCTAAGATATATTTTATTTTCTTTGAAAATATTCTATGTGCTCAATACCTTAGTTCATGGGATTTTAGTAATTCCATAATGGTAAAAAAACTGAAAATTATCAGGATACCATTTTATTTCAGTACTTTAAAAGTCTACATGTTTGTTCTTTAGTCCATTATGCAAGGAAATCATGGTGCAAAAATCATGTTTGTAAGAACAGTAATACTCAAATCATTTGTATCCAGTCTTGATGCATCTGAGCAAATAAAATGTTGAGTCAAGTCTCGAGCGTAATCAAGTCTGTTGGGTCCTGGCATATACTGCTCAGAAGCCAAAGCATCAGGAACTCCACGCAAACACTGGATTTGGACAGCGCTTGTATGAATAACTAAGCTCTACCATGTATTCTTGTAGTTTCTGTATGACATTTTCCTTGTTCCCTTGTAGAGCTGTACTGTCAAAAATACAAAACACATTCTTGTCGTATTCCTTATATAGCTCTCCCATTTCGTGTTTTGTTAGTTGTCGTTGCTAGATGGCATCTTCTGCCCTAAAACCTGGGGTGCCGATTACTTTGCGAGAGCTAGAGCCCTCCTCAGAGATGTTCAAGCAAGGCGCATCCCTTCGAGTAACAGGAAAGTATGTGTAGCTGAGCGTCTTTTTACTTTTCTTATGAACATTCACTCTCTAGTTCTCATCTGTGTTAAACCTCTTGCCTTTCTTCAGTCTTCAGTCATATGATGTGGACTCTGCAATTGCTGTCATTCACGATGGCAGTGTGAGCTTGAAGGTTGACACTCAACATTTGAGAGACATTAGTTTCAGCAGCAATTCGACGTACCAGTTCATTGGTGAACTCCTGATCCAACCAGATAATGATGTATATCTTTCTCTTTCTCAAGGGTTTATCAGCCTGTTTTGGTACTATTGTAACGATGCTACAACAATCGGTTGTTTTCATCTTTGCAGGCAATTCTACAAGCACGTGTTGGTAGGAATGTCAACGGTCTTGACCTGAATCTTTACCAACAGTCTTTACTCATCCGACGACAATATGAAGCTAAACTACTCAGTTCCAGGAGAGCATGATCCAAAGCCGTCGAACCAGTCTCATGATCTTTTACTTCAGTTTCTTTGTTCGACCGGAATGGATCCCCTTTGCACATGGGAACAGGATCACCTAACTCATGAGTCTGTGCTTCAGTTTGTTAGATATTTGGTGCAAACCTACATACTAGTAGTTGGCTAAATCTCCGAACACAGATGATGCCTCTAGGACCACCTTAAGGATTTTTAAGCCCATGGGCGCATATTATTTGAGGGTCCACGTATATTTTCAGATTGTTTTGTGGTCTGCATTCTCTTGCGGTCTGCATTCTCTTGCTCCAGGGGCTGGAGCCGAGCTGAGCAAGCGGTGAAGTGGTGAGCCGAGCTAGGCTCGGCTCGGCCCTGAGGCGAGCCGAAAAAACCGGCTCGGGTCGGCTCAAGGTTGGCTCGTGAGCCAGCTCGTTGGCTCACCGAGCCAGAGCATTAAATTAGACTAGAAGGAAATATTTAAGTGTATAATCGAAAGGCAAGTGCAGCATAATGCTAGGTACAACAATAAGAGGCTGTACACAAAAACAAGATTTGAAGATTTGAGCAACTTTCAAGAATAACATATCATTAACAACATGACATAAAATAATCTATTTGATCCTCAATCCTCCACTACAAATGGCATTACTTGATCAGAATAATGCTGATACATGACAAGATTAAGAAATTATGAGATAGAAACCAACATACACCAGCGACACCAGCTACCCATTGTTTCTCAATAGCCAGTGCTTTTCCCACGCTTTCTTCCCGTCTCTGACTGATAGAATCTAGAGACTAAGGCCTTGTTTAGGAGAATTCTAGATCCTAGCTCTAGGTCAGATCTGAAATTTATAGGCTAAAATAAAGTGAAATAAGTTTATATTTTTAGTTTAAAATGTAAATAAAATAATCTACCTAAACACTCTTAATGTACCCACAGCTCCAGCTCCATAAATTTTTAGAGCTAGAAATACTCTGCTCCACTAACTCCACAGATTTTAGTGGAGCTGGAGCTGTACCAAACACCCCTAAGAGTGAGCACAACACACCAAACATTCTCATATCATTTCTTTTCTGTTATTAGTCATGCACCAATGCATAAATCCATTGATGAACTCAATGCTGTTAGATAGAGAAGCAAGCATTCGATTTCGATCAAAATCGTCGCTACATATATCAAATATATGCAATCTGTACAGTAGCTGTGTGCCAAGTGCTAACTCACAAATGTTGTCTCCTCAGGCACTAGCACCGCAAGGTAGAGCAACTCGGACGCCTCTCGCTCCTCCAATTGGCACCCCTCGCCATCTATCTCAACTGTTCTTGGGTCCAAGAGCACAACTTAGCCTTTAGATTTGCTACACGCCTACACCGAACTAACACTAAACTAGTCGGCCTTGTGAAGCCGAGAAACTGCACGCAATGCTTGCATCGACCGCCCCAGCATCGCCGACCGACCCAGACCGCGACCTCCCAGGCGATCATGGCGACCTTGACGACCACCCTGAGCGTGTCGACCACGTTCCTAAAGCCCTTGTGAACCTGGAGCCTGAGGAAACCCTCGATGACCTTGGCCGAGTAACCGAGTTCTTGAAGCCCTTGACTTGAGTATCGCGAGGGCCGCGAAACCGGTGGGGGACGCCGCAGGGGGCGGCGCGGTGGCCGCTAGGCGGAGGAGCGACGCGGCGGCGAATGCGGCCTTGAGGCGCTTGGATGAGGGGAGGGAGGGGAGGCGTGCTTACCGATTTCGGTGGGCAGAGGAGGTCACGGCCTTGGCAGGCAACGTGCTCGCCTCGTCCCGTCTCCCGTTGTCCATGACTCCGTTCCGGTAGTTCGGCTTGCTGCGTTGCGCCGCTGCTCAAGAAGGTGGGGAGGGGAACTGCGGCACTGCGCTGCGCAAGAGTCAAGACCGGCTGTGAGGGCAACTGGAGAAGTGGAGATCAGGAGATGGCTGCTCCGCTGCTGAATAGTTGATGGACTCATGGAGTCATGGGCTGGGCCGCCGAGCCGGTTTGGCTCGCGAGTCAGCTCGGTGTTTTGACGAGCCTGAAAAATAGGCTTGGCTCGGACCGAGCCCGAGCCACGAGTCTGTATGAGCCGAGCCAGACTCCCAAGCCGAGCAACGAGCCACGAACTTATTTTCCAACCCTAGCTCTAGAAAAGCTGCCTTGACAAATGTAGCTGCAGAGTACTATCTTATTGTGAAGATTTTGCAATCTGACAGCCTGTGTTTGATTAATATATTTGGACAGATATATCTAATGCTTACTAATCTTATTTCTCTCTCTTAGTTATGCTGCTTCAGACTCAGAGAGAGTTCAGAGCTACAATAGTCGCTTACAGCTGGAGGCATGACAGCATCATGCCAGAGTATTGTTTGTGAATTCTGAATCAAAATCTATACTCCGTTCTCGATTAAATTTAATTCTGGCTTTCGAATTTTGTTTATAAATACATGTTATTCTACAATTTTTTTCCTTATATGTCTCTTTTTTTTAACTATTTTCAATATAATTTATTAGTATGAACTAGAGTAAGACACGCTATTCAAAGAACAATAAGTGATCACAGAGATAATGCAATCTGTAGTACATGTGATATGATGGAAAATCAATATCATATAATGACATATATTCAGGGACAGAGAGAGTATTCCATAAAGATGACACCATTTGTGTCGGTTGGGCCATGTTTAACGTGATGGTTTGTGGATGCCTTCTACAAAGAAGATCGGTCATAGTATTTTTCATGGGAAAGCTTAAAAGAAGCTACATGGTTCATCCGTTGGACCTCTTTTAGCTGAATATTATTATTATTTCTAGAGTGCTTTTTTAAAGCATCCCTTCTCTATTATTCCATAATTATCTAATGGCTATTGATCACGCAAGTTCCTCCCGAGTGCTGCTTCAATTTGTTTAGAATAAAGGAGGAACCAGCCGCGACTTTATAATTTTTGTAGACAAGATGCATAAAAACAATCGAACGTGCAGCAACAGATACCAAAAATAATGAAACATGAACGCTATCCATGTTTGCCAGTTCCTCATTATCAGAAAAAAAAAATGAACATCATAAACAACAAATAAAACAAATCAAAACAAAAAAAAGTTTAAGTGCTATACATGATGTTGATCTCCAGTATGAACAAATTTCGGTTTTTCCGACCTTCCAACAAGCAACCGGCAGCTCTGCCATCCTATCTCGCCTCCTCCTCACAACCCCTTATTATTTTCCTCTTAGCTAAGCTGAAAGCCAAAATAATCTCTGCCCATCCATGCATCCAACAATCCGTGATCTTCGTTTCGGTTCATCTTTCAGCGTCATGAGGCAGCCAAAAGCAAAGCAGATATACATATTTATCGGTGATCCGTCCATCCGTGGCTTATTGGCAGCTCGCGAATCGCGATCGCTGGCCGAAGACGGCCATCATTTGGCACGCCCCTTCCAACAACTTCCCTGAAAACATCAAACCAAGGAGAGAAAAAAAAGATTTTAAGAGACCAAGATGAATGAACAATAAGAGTCGTGACCACCAAAAAGATGCCAACAATAATAGACTAACTGAGATGCAAAATTATATTCTTAGAGGTACTATGTCACATTACAGGTGCTAATCGAGATTGTTAGATCGGTTCTGTCACATTGCAGGTACTTTGTCACATCAGCCCACCTGATGCCAATGAAATATTGCTAGCAAATTAGGTAGCAAGTATTGTCATCTTTGCTCGCAAAGGAAATCATAACGGAGGATTGCCATTTTTGCTTTCTAAGGAATAAATACCAATCATATATCTCTACCATATCATGTTGCGTCTGGATCACTAGTACATAGTTTATTTGTTAACTGAGGCCCAAACTGCATACATTCCAGATGACAATGGTCAAAAATGTACTAATCATGTAGCTATTGGCACTGCAATATTCGAATATTGCAAAGTATAATCAAACGGAAAAGGAAAAAAAAAAGACGATTCTTCTAAAGATCATCATTTGCAAGCCCATTAAAAAAAATTAAGCACTACTACTCACTGAATTAAATCTCAAGACTCAACTGCAACCAGGGAACTGTTTATTATTCGGTGGCAGGTGCACGCACAATCTGCCGTGGCACCGACAAGCGGGGACAGCCAAGGCAGCATGCCCCCACGTGTCAGCCAGTACAGACAATCACGAGAGCATCTAATGATCTCCTCGGTGAGACTGACAGCGCGGGGCCAGCTCGAGCACACTCCAATCAACACATGAGCTGGGCCGCCAATGTCAGAGCACAGCTCACCCCGAGCTGTCTCCCCGTACAAACCCGACGCGGTTTCCTCCCCCCACCCCACCACCCACAACACACTCCAGTAATTACGGCATTTAGTTACCCACCGTGCCACGCGCCGTTTCACCCAACCCGAATGGCGTGCAGCATTCAGTACGCCGTTCTGCTCTACCAGAGAGCATGCGGGCCCCACCAGAGCTAGCTTCCTATCCGTCCTGGAGGCTCAACGTGACACGGCTAGCTAGGCTAAGGCTGAGACGTCGAAGCAAATGGACTAATAATCATCATTAGGAGTGATTAAGATGGAGGCTTGGGCTGCTCGAGTGTGCTGTTATATTAGGAGGAGTACTTGATTTAATTAAAATGCACAAGGTTTGTTGGTGAGATGCGTGAATGGGGGTCATTGCTTGGATTCCCAGCAATGGCGAACACGACAACGGCCAACAGAGACAGCGACCCGCCACCCCCAAACGGCTGGCACCGACACTCGCTACCATTTTTTTTTACTGCACATACTTTTACCATCTTTTAACGCCGCTCTTTGTTCTACTAATCACAACGATTCTTGCTAAATCTCTGAATTTACCGCGTCAATCTTGTACCAGCTAAATCTAATCTAGTAAATACAGAGTGTAAGACGACAGACGAGCGTGAGTTGATACTGACCTCGTCGGAGCTTGGACTTGGCGGTGCCGGTGACGGCGGGGGCCTTCCTGGCCGGCGCAGCGCCGGCCGACGCGCCGCCGCCCTTGGCCGTGTCGTCCGGCGGGAAGAGCACGGCGTCGATGCCCTGTACGGAGATCCTGCCGTCGGTGTAGATGTCCGGGTCGAAGAGGTAGGCGGAGCCCTCGCCTTGGCCGAACTTGACGGAGCCGTCGGCTTCCCTGGCCGTCACCTTGTCCGGCAACCGTAACGTGTCGTACCTGACCTTCCCGAACCGGCGCACGGCGTTGTACATGCTCTCCTCCGTCTGGTACTCGGGGACCATGTGGTAGTAGAGGATGTTCTCTGGCGACCCGGGCTCGCTGAGCTGGTCCGTCGTGAGCCGAGCCATGGCCTCGTCGTTGGGCGCCAGCACCGTCAACACGTAGCCCTCCGACACCAGCCGCCCCATCTCCGTCGCCAGCGACGTCAGGTTGACGAGGATGTCGGCCAGCTCGTTGTAGCCGCCGTACAGAAGCAGCGTCTGGATGAAGTCCTTCACCTGGCTGTGCCCGTCGAAGTGGTGCTTCCCGGACCCCGGCCCGGGCGCCGGCGCCGGCGCGATGGATGGGCCTGGCGCCATGGCGTCCCAGATCGGCAGCACCGGTGGCGCACCGGGAGGCACGGGCGGCGCCGGCTTCTTCAGCCGGTGCGTCCTCGGGTCCACCTCGGGGGCCCCCGTGGGGAGCACAGCCGAGATGGCGGCGAGGCTGCGGCGGCGGTTGAAGTCCTCCTGCACGGACCGCGGGACCAGCAGGCGCTCGATGCCGTGGATAACGCCGTCGGGGCGCACAACCGCGTCCGGGCGCGTCACGGCCGCGCTGCCCACCCGCATCGCCCCGCTCCCGCCTTCCGCGGCGAGCTCGAGGCGCTCGCCGGAGAGCGTTGGGTGCGACGTGGAGGAGGGCCAGGCGGCGGCGTGGAGGCGGGAGGGGAGGACGTGGAAGAGGAGCAGCTGCTGGAGCGACCTGAGGTTGCGGGGCTCGAGGAGGAAGCGGCGGAACTCCGGGTCGAGGTCCCGCTCGAGCGCCTCGTTGCGGGGCGCGAAGATGGTGACGTTGCCCCTGCCGACGGCGTCCTCGAGCGCCTGCAGCAGCAGCGCCTTCTCCACCAGCTCCGCCAGCTCCGTGTAGTGCGAGTCCAGAAGCGCCACCAGCACCGAGTTGGAATTCACCCCCGTACTGCTGCTGCCATTATTCCCCCCTCCGCCTCCTCCTCCCACCGCCGCAACTGGGGAGGACGGAAATGTGGGTTGCTCCGGCGGCGCCGCGGCCACCGCTAGCGCGAGGACGAGGAAGAGGAGCACGGCGCCGTACGCCGGCGCGCCCATGTCGGCGGTTCGTAGCTAGGTCTGGGTTAGGCGGTGGTTGCTGCCGAGCAGAGAAACGGAGGTGGAGCTGGCTTACCGCTTGAGGAGAGAGAATATGAGAGGAGGGCAGGGCCGTAGGGGAGTGCGCAGTGCGGTGAGGAGACTGTTTATAAGTGAAGGGGACGCGTGGTGGGTGGGGGAGAGGGGTACAGGCTGGCAGGTGGAGCCAAGCGGCGGGGTGCCGGTGTTGTGAGTACACGGTATTTCTTTCTTTTTAGCAGCATTTTCTAGTATATACTGTCCAAATCTTACAGCAATAGAGACGGTAATTAATCATGGTCTAATATTTATTTATACTTTAATATTAAATAGTATTTTGTAGTTAAACTGTGCTTTTATGTATCACTTTCTATTAAAACAAGTAAAAATTAATCATCGTTTATTTAAACTTATTTATAGTTTAGAAATATTTTTTAAGTGAGCACTTTTACAGTACACTAAATTTAATGTAGACCATTTATTTTTTATTTTTTAAGTGAGCACTTTTATAGTACACTAAATTTAATATAGACCATTTATTTTTTTCGATCTAATGAATCAGACTAGCTAGTATTTATTTATTTATTTGTATTTTCTTGGATGGTATAGTAGTAAAAATACTCCTAACATTCAACTGTTAGACTTAATTTTTACAACGACGTTGCCATAAGTGCATTCTGTCGTATTGGCATTCGACCATGCCGTCCTGCACACCGTGTAACTTTCGCATAATTATTGGAAATCTGAAGCATTATTGGAAATCTGAAGCATAGTATGTACGTGGCATGTGATTGCCTTTTGTGTTCTTGATCAAATGCTCGGCCAACCCAGCCTTCCGTAATCCTTCTTCAAGCGTTCCCGTTTGCAGCGTGTGATTCCTGCACGAGTAGAGGTGGGCACACGGACCAAACTTTTTTAGTTGGCCCGAGGCACGATGATAAGATCCGATTCAAAGCTCGGTATGGCACGAAGTGAACTGTATCAGATCGACACGACAATGTAATATGAGCCGTGCGGATCGAGGCTGGGATGATAGGTGATGCGGTCGGCCGCGACATCAGAAGCCAGTAGTCTGGGCCGATGACCCAGGGCATGAGAAATAAGCCCAATATGACGATCACCGACCCACAAAGCATGAGTGCTATAGATGCACCCAGCAGCATGGACGTCACCCCCGCTATCGACACCTGAGAGAGATGGGTAAGAGGAGAAAGAGAGCTGAGAGAAATTGAGAGAAGGAGCAAGAAATTGCTCTCTCGCCTGTATCTCTCAATCTCTCTCAACTCTCACGCTCATGTCTCTCAATCTCTCTCTTTTGTCTCCCTACCTCTCTTTCTCTCCTATTGCCCCCTCTTACTTGTATTCAGTACATCCCCTACACTCTGTGTAATTGTTTAAGAATAAATAAATTTTACTTCTTTTTTCTATAATATTTATGTCCACTTCCTCAACTCCATACTCCTCCAGCTCATTTTCTCTCATTGTAATAGTACAAATGGACCGACCCGACACGGCACTATGTCCACCTCTATGCACGGGCAATTTTGGGGATCTTTAACTCTCTCATGTGTGTGTGATGTAGTTCCAAATATAATTTTCACCCCTGGCTTTAGTTGCTCCCTTTGCAGAGAGTACGTAGGTGAAGTGCTGGATACACACTTTTCATTTTCGTGCCGACCGAATAGTTGATGATGCGTGCAGTATGCGTTTGATGTGTATTTGCGAACCGCCAGCGCTAAGACGACGTTGATGGATGAACCGATCTCGATCGCCACAGTTCAGTTATATGTTTGCGTCCGTCTTTGGGACCCGCGCGCAGACGATCGATTAGTCAAAAGGGCGAGCCACACATGACTCGCCAACCATCTGTAAATAAGACGTACGCCAACTGAGTTCTGGATCCCTGTCATAACAAACTCGTAATAGCAAACATGCTTGAATATATTATACACGGTTGGTGTCATGCACTTGTGCTCGATTACAAAATTTTATTATGAACAACATTGCAGCAACATTTTTGTTTGGTACAGAACTCCATTAGTATATTAATTCATGCATGCCTTCATGGAACCAATCATATATATATGGCGATGATATTGTATATGCAATTGGTCGATCGAGGGCACTTGAGCAGGAACCACGATGATAATGGTTAATTAATTAACTAATTCGTCCCACAAATGTGAAGGACGTGGACTATATATATGCATATATATGCTTACGGTATTCTTAGAACGTGCAATTAATTATAACTATCCGCGTGAGCTTAATTAGCAGCACCGCCGGTCATGAATCACGATCGATTTTTAATTAACGAGAAGATCGTTCGCTCGATCGATCGGTGGATGGTCGCACTCGATCACGAGGCTCGTGCACAGTTTACGCCGCAACCAATTTGTGAACGATAAGTGGTATAATAAAAAAAGATGGAATGGAGAGGACGTACATATATAGGACAGCTGCACGTATTTACGAATCTTCTATGACGTTTCTATGGCCGAACGTTCCCACGTTCCCTTCGTAGCTATGAAACGAACAGCCGCGTTTCCTCATCTCTTTGCAGCACCATCCATCGAAACTGATGCGTTTTCTCCCCTCCTCTGACATGTCTTCGCTTCTGCCCCACTTCTTCCTCCTCCTCGGTGATACCTCTCCTCCCCTGCTCTCGTTTCTATTGCCACTATTTCCTCTTCAGTGACAAGCTAGCTCTGTACGCCTCCACCACCATCCCCAGTGGCGGAGGGAAGGGGGCCCGCGGGGGCCATGGCCCCTGCCAATGTCAGTGGCAAAAACTTCTTTAGATTCTAAGATTCACTCAGCTCATTGAAAATTGATGATGTGTGCTCTCTAGCTTTAAAGTTCTACCCTGCTGATTTTTCAGGGTAAGAAAGAAGTACATTGAGACTTCAGTTACAACATTACGAACATGATGTACCTACAAATTCTAGGTTTCGAAATTTGACAACCATTCTTGACCTTTGTCATAGGCTAGCGGCGGGAAATCGATGAATATTACTTGATTGACGGGTTATATAACATTTACCTGTTCATTTAGTTGATTACTTTTTATCATTATAGAAAATGCTAATCATATATTTCCTTAGCGAGTTGATTGAACATTCTAACTCTACCAGTTTCAACAGCAATGACAGAGCGTGCATTTTCTGCAATGAAACTTGTGAAGACAAGGCTTCGAAATAAGATGGAGGATGAGTTCTTAAGAAATTGCTTAATAACTTACATAGAGAAGGAGATTGCAATGAGGTTTACAACGGATAAACTTATTGATGACTTCGATGCAATTCAAACACGCCGAGTATATAGCGTTGAAATGAAACATGTTAGCTATTTTAACCATCATTTTTTACCATTAGATTTTTGTTGGATTTTAACTTATATGCATGCAAATTTAGTGAAAAATTTCTTGCTATATTTCAGCATATGATTGATAGCTATAATTATTGAAATTTCTACTATACTATATATATTGGAGTTGTTTAGTGACCCCCTTATATATTATTCCTGGCTCCACCACTGACCATCCCCACCTCCATCACCCGTGGCCGACGGTGCCCTCACCGCTTTGCTACGTCACCATATTTCCTGCACTACCAATTCACGCCCACCCTAACTTGGGCCCATCGTCATGCCTCTTGCTGTCCCCCCCATCCTCCCTGATTCCACGACTAGTGGCGCCCTCGCCGCCCCGTCAACACAGCTAGGGTGCTACCTTCTCCCTCCTTTTAGACCCTGGGTTCACTGGATCTTTCTTTAATTCCCATGAACCCTAACCATAGGAGATCCGGTCTGCCGCCATCGCCGGAGAAGAACCCAGGTTTTGTCCTCTGTTGTTTGAATTTGTCTCTGATTTGCCCTTCTTGATTTGGAAACTTTCGTTCCCTAGTTATTTGATCTCGTAATCGATATTTAGCGAACACCATCGATCTTCTATCTAGCCCTAAAAATGTACGTACGTACGTTTCTTTTTTCTGTTTTTGGATTATCTACTCTTATTAGGCCATACAACGCAGTAACGCACCACCACATGCATAAACCTATATACTTAACCTGTTAACCAGATAATCAGTGGGGCCCACGTTAACCATATGGAATTACCGTATTGTGTAGTACTCATAAGTCGTAACAAAGCGCGTTGCATCGATCCTGCACATGCAAGCATGATGCCAGTCGCCAATTAAGTAGAAGTGTAGCGTTAGCTCCAATTAATAGTACGTCCAAGTAATCATGGGAAACAAAAGGGCATACACGTGAAGTAGTGACCATACATTCCCTTCTAGCAAAATTGGCTACAAGACACTGATATTTTGTGGCATTTGCTTCAGAACGTCCTTTTGTGTCTTTGCTGAAACAAGCTATTAAATCACAGCTATTTGCTAAAACATACTTTGGCCATTAAAATATAATTGTTGGCCAAAAGAGAGAGAGAGAAGATTGATGAAAAATCTATATTGCTTTTCGAGTCAGACCCATGAGTGGAGGATTTGGATCGAGGGAGACGAGTGGGGAATTTTAGGACGAGTGCCAGGGTTTCAACATACTCCCTCCATTTCATAATATAGAGCGCCTAAGTTTTTTCATACAATTCCATAATATAGGGCGCCTCTTGATATAGGATGCATATTTTTCCTATATACTCCTATGCTCACGCGGTGCATGAGGCCTATAATTAGCGGCCGGCGTGCATATCCTGTAAACTACTCCAACAATTCATTCTCCATAGAGGCCACATATGGCAAGCATTTTTCCATAGCGATTACATCTCCATGATTTACTCCAATTATTTGTTCTCTAAATCCCCTGTTTTCCTTCTCCACAAAAAGGTTGTGGATGAACGGTGGTGACCACGTCGCGGCGGCCATGGAAGAGCAAAAGCATGCAAGCAGCGCATGGCGGCCAGAGATTAGGCGCGCGCGAGCAAAAGCCTGAGTGTGCGAGCCTGAGTAATTAAGAGCACGGAGTAATTAGGAGGCGTATGCAGCCGGATGAGCTCATGCAGGGCGAAAATCACAGCGAGCGATCAACGAACCGACGTTCTGATAATTAGCGTGCACAATTATTGGGGGTATTGCTGAAAATAATTAGCCCGTCATCTTATGCCTAGGTATTGGTGAAAAAATTAGACGTCCTATATTATGGGATGGAGGAAGTATAAGGCTATCCGTTTGAATTCAAGCCAACCACTCGGTTGAACAAAACTGGCCAAAAGTCATTCTGAAAAATTTCTCTCCGACGGCCAGAAATAGTATTTTAATGGCTAGATCCTAGGCAAGACCAAAATGAAAATATGCCACATATGGTATTCTCATTCGGAGATAAGAATGTAATGAAAGATAAATTAGAGCATGATAACTTTCAGGACGAACTGTTAATGAAATTAGATTTTGCCTTGGAATCCATCAACATTACAGTACGAAAGGTTATGAAAATGCTACAAATATTCATATTTTAGGACCCTCTCATCAGACAAGCTATTACCTCAATACATCTAGGATGGTTTGATATTCAATTGCAAAATCTATAAATGATTGTGCTTTGTAAATGTTGTTGCAGAAATATCTAAAAAGGAAACAATTTCGAACAACAGATACTAATCGTGGAAGTTCTTCCAAAAGAGTTAGGGAAAAAACATTATTTTATAATTCAAGATAAGAAAACCATACCACAAATGTGATATCACAAATATGATAGCGAAATATGTATTTCATACTTCAGGTGACAAATACATTAACAAATATGATATATATACCACAAATATCAAGAAGGTATATTGAGAAACCACATTATTTTATAGTTCAAGAAAACAAGATCTTAGCAGGATTTTTTCATGTTTGCCATCATATGTGTCATAACTTCCGCAACCAAGGCTTCTCGGTTCTCTCTGAAGTTCCACAACTCTAGTACAGTGCCGATTTATTTGACACCAATAACCGATTGATTTTCAATCACATTTCTTAATCCCTACAAAACAATATGATCATGCTATTGTAAAAAGAATGTCTTGATATATTATTAGTAACCTTGTCGAATTAAATATTACAAACCTTTATATTACCTTTAATTTATAAGCTCAGCTTTGGCTTCTTCTAGCTCTGCATTAGTCTTGCGGTCTTTAATAATGAGTCCCGTGTTAAGAGATTTAATATCTTGCATTTTGTCATCTATGTCTTTGAGTTCTTGTTTCATCTCACAAATCTTTTCAGTTAACTTAGACTTGCCCTTCAGTTGTTCGATCTCTATCTCAAGTTTTTGTTTAACTTCTAACAGCTTTTCTATGTTGGCTATTTTACCAAAATCATATTATAGGACCCTGAATAATGTTAGCCAAAAAGGTTTGACAGATTCCAAACATAGTACATAAAACCTCATATGCATGGAAACACCATATTCAACCTGCGTCTCTCTTTTTACATATGGCCTGCAGAATCTATTTGTCATGACCTAAAAATAGTACTAATCACCTCTTAGATGATTAAGTAATTGTTTTTTCAAGAACAATGCCGGGAAGAGCTAGCTTATGATAATGACTACATTTCGCATATGAGAATAATATTGCACCAACAATCGTGCATGCATATTGCTACTATTTTGAGTAGCAAGCAGAGACATCATGACAACATTCCACAGCATCCTACTAAGCACTTAATTTTTTTGCACCAATATGATAATTTCTCCACTACTTGCACATGAGCTCGGTCTGGTAGATTGGCATGCCAATGCACACAGCATGATACATGAGCAATCAATTACTAAGTGCTAGGCGATCTCACCTTAGAGGGCGGCGACGCGGTCTTGGGGATGGGAGGTGAGGTGACGGAGTGGACGGCAAAGTGAAGGAGGTCGGTGGGGAGGAGGTAGCCGAGGAGGAGGTCACTGGGGATCGAGGAGGCAGCCGAGGAGGACGTCGTCAGGGAGGAGTTCGCCTAGGTTGCCCACGGGGATGAGGTCGACGGGGAGGAGGTAGTCGAGGAGGAGGTTGCCTATGGGGAGGAGGTTGCCTATGGGTCAGTGTAGCACGCGGGCCCGCTGAAGATCATGAGGTAGCTGTCGGGTTCTGGGAACTCGTCGTCCGCCTTCTTTTCCTCGGCATCTGGTGCCGAGTCCCGCTTTTTCCCTTTGCCCCGCGTGGGGGCTCCGGAAATGTAGCGCTTCAGGACTTCGCAGTCCCGGTATTTATGCTTGATGGGGTACCGTGGTTGGACCTGGCATCCCATCAGCTTCTCAAAGTGGTCGGCGCTGCCGCTTTCTTTATAGCGAGGCGGTCGTATTTCTGTTCCACATAACCTCAGCCTTGCTTCCCCTTCCGCTTCCGTTTGTCGAAGCGGTCGGAGGGGGCGCCGGCTTCAGCGCCGGGCTCTCGCTTGGCCTTCCTCTTATCGAAGATGGCCCCCACAGTCTCTTCGCCAGAGGCGTGGTTGGTGGCGATGTCTAGGAGCTCTTTGGTGATCTTGGACTTGGCGCAGCCCAACTTGTGTACTAGAGCTTTGGAGGTGGTGCCATAAATGAATGCCCCGACGACGTCGGCGTCGCAAATGTCGGGGAGCTCGTTGCATTCTTTGGGAAAGCGGATGTAGTCGGAGAGTCTCCCAGGCTGCTTGCGACCCTTCAGTCGAAATTCCCGGGCGCTTATCGTGCCACAGAAATTGCCGACGAAGAGTTCTTGGATCGGCCCGATTCTGATGGTTTTGCGGGCAAGTACTCGAGCCAGGCTCAAGCCAAGTCCGCGTGGTAGATGGGGAGGTACTGGATGATGAAAAGGTCATCAGTAGCTCCCCGCCCGCATGCAAGGCCGGTAATCTTCGGCCAGAACCGGGTTTGTCGCTCCAGTGTACTTGGTGATGTTGACAGGCGCCCAAAACCTGGCAGGGAAGTCCACGTTGCGGATCTCCTGACAGAATGCCCAAGGCCTAGGGCCGTTGGGGCTTGGGCTGCGGTCGTGGCACCGACCGCTGTCCATGGCCCGCGATTGGGCCGCTTCATCTATCGCCCTCGTCCGCGCCTCGAGGGTGGCGCGGATATCACGATCATTGCCCAATGGCCGGTGTCTGGAGTGCGTGAGGCTGGGCCGCCAAGGTGTGGTGCCTTCTTCGCGGACCCGGGTCCCGGCGGCAACCGCGGCGGCTCGGCTCAGCCCGAGTGGTGGGGCTGGAGCCTTGTATGTCTTTGCGGCGGCTCCACCACCCCGGATGTTACGCACGTGTCATTGGCCTCCGGGTCTCCCGTCTCGGGGATGCCGCAGAGCAGCATTGCTGCTGCGGCGACATTCTGGCTGGCGTGGGGGAAGAACGGAATACCATCAGACCCCTCGGCCAGTTGATGCTGAACCTAGCATGCGCGTGCGCGCGCGACGCCAGATGCGTGTGGGGGCTCTGGCTGGTGCTACTCCAGGTCGACCTGGAGTTTGTCCAGCTCGGCCTTTCGAGCCTCCAGCTCTTCGCGCTGTTGCTAAAGTTCAGCGCGGCGAGCCTGGAGGCTTTCAGCGCGCTCGCACTGATGCTCCGCTTCCTGCGCCTCGGTGCGCCGGGCGGCGGTTCCTGGACTTACAAGGGTTGCGGCTGGGTCAGCCACACCCGCCATGTTGCACTCGCGGGAGTATGGCTCGTTCGCAGTGTGCTCCGTGTCGGAGCTGGAGTCATGGCTGGAGGAAACCTCCAGCAAGTTGTGAACGGAGGTCGGCACATAGCCGGCCATCGCCACGAGCCACGAGCTGCGGGGTGGCGTCACCACCGCTTTCGAGCTCACGCTGCTCTGGGAGGTGGCGCGGTGGCGTGGCATGTCGGCGTCGGGGTCATGGGGGCCTCAAGCCGGAGGCTGTCAAGGACGTCGGCAATGGAGTCCAGGCTCCTGGCAGACACCTGGTCCCGAGAGGTGGCGGGAACGAGCACGAGCTCTTCCGCCGGGGTGGCGACGAAGTCGAGGGTGCCGAAGCGAATCCAGCTCCTCGACGCAGACGCACCGTCATGGTGAAAGAAGCCATCAAGGAAGCAAGTGGAAATCCGAAGATGACAACGATGATGCGCGAAGCCCCTACTTGGCGCACCAACTGTCGGTGTTCCGTATACCGGCAAGTAAATTTGTAGTCAAGGGGCCGCGCGTTCCCTCTCCTTGAATGGTTAGACTCAGGGAGCCCAAGATGTATACTGGTTCGGGCTGAACGTCCCTACTTCCAGTTCATGTGGCAGTTCTGTATTGATTTGGGCGCAGAGGACTGCGTGGTGTTACAAGCGAGGGCTAAGGGCTGGCCTTGAGAGCTCGTCCGAGTGGGAGTAAGGATCGTGTTGCTCGTTAAAACTGTTCAAGGTCTCGGTCCCCTTCCCTGAGGGTCCTGCCTCCCTTTATATAGGCGGAGGGGGCAGGTTACACGGGAGTTTGGAGAAAAAAGGATGAGGTGTCCTTCGTCAGAGAGTCCTGGTCTTCGGTCCTGGTGACTGACAGGTCAATGTTCATCCCATGCCTGGGTTGGTACACTGTGCTCTGGTGCTGCCTCGGGAGGGAGCGCGTCTCTCCACTGTACATGACGGGGTGAAGGGACTGGCGCTTGACTTTGGTGGCCTCCCGGCCACCTTGGGAAGGAGCCACCTGCCCCAGCATGGCCGTCGTGTCTGCAGGGCAGGTGATCAGCTTGAGGCCGACTGGTGTCGGGCCCCGATTCTGCAAACCGGACACTCTGTGTATTCTGTACTAGTCCAGAATCACGCTAGTACACACAGGAATAACAGGATGAAGTACCACGATCATACACAGCGGAATTAATAATAAGTACTTCAAACGTGAATAATAACGAGTTACAAGACCTTATGGTCACCTTACAATAATTCGCCACGCAGGGCGATAAATATCAAAGTAGCACAAGTTTAACAATGGAAGCAAAAGTGCAGTAATGAAACCCTCGTAGCCACGAACAACAAGCGAGGCTTAATCCTAAGTCTCCGGCCTTCGATGAACTCCTCCTCCCAAGGCAGCACGACTTCTTCTTCTGAGGTTTTTGTCGATGCAAGGGTGAGTACACAACATACTCAACAAGTCATGCACAAATGCAATTCTATTACTACATGCATGGCTTATTCCAAAGGAAAGGCTTAAATGGTTATTTTGCATAAAGCGGTATTTCTTTTAACGGTAATCCTTAGTAGATTAAAAGTGGTAAAACCAATATTATTAATAATTAATTTCTCAATTCTTTTCCAAGAGTTTGGCACACGGCCCTAGTTTGATTTATCAGCTTTTGGCACACAGCCACCTATTCCACATTTTTATTTTGTGAAAATCTAACCCTTGACTGTAATCCCCGAGCAATGTCCAATACCGCGGACACGGCTATTTGAATAGATTTACACACACACTCTGCAGAGGCTGTACACTTTACCCACAGGATACAGTCGCTCACCACACAGGTGATTGATTGCAACAAAGTCTTTCAGAGACTAATACTTAGCTAGTGATCCTCTCCAGTATTGCCTTCCTAACACTTCCCTCACACAGAGCCAAAGTTTAGAAACAGCAGACATGATTGGATGGGTACCAAGCCGCAACAGACAGTACGCTCCCCTATACGGTTACATTTTTGTGTAACTGTCGCCCCGAGGTATCAAAGGAAAGATATTAGAGACCTACTAAACTAGGTCCGTCCCACTCCGGACAAGTGGTTGTACGAGAAACTCAGTTCAAAGGCTCGCAAGGTGAAGTCCTTAACTGTCCCGAGCAAGACATCCATTTTATACTTCTCGGCACACAGCCTTCACCATCTTTCATATATCTCGTTGCCACACAGGCCCACCCGGCACGAAGCCTTCTCGCCACTTCCCCCGTCCAAAACATTTCCCACCCCGGGTTTGCATTTATGCAACACATGCCAATGCTCACTTCATTGCACGAGTAGAACCACACAGGTCGCTACCCTCAATTCCATTTCATGACGTCATCGCATTATTCCAAAATGCGTTCCGTAATTGTTTAGTCAGTATTGGTTTGCTAATTGAAAGATATTCAACGCATACAAGCAGGCTAAGCGACTAACCACGGTCTAGACTCCCGTGTTGGCATTAATATAGCAACCAACATAATTCTAGCATTCTAGGGTGACAAAGTGTTCAGGGCATACAATGACATCAACAAGGTGGCATAATCAAAATGGTATTTTTAGCTACCATTCCCAACATAACAATTTCATTCTTAACTAACATAGCATGCATAAATTGAATCGAAATACATTTTAAAATCTAGGGGCAATATGGCCAAAGCATGACTTGCCTTCGAAAAGCAGTTGGTCCTGGACTGAGATCTGCGACGGGTCTTCAAATTCTCTCTCGGCGACTTCCGGCAACTCGGAGTCTACTCGTATCAAGCAAACACACAATAAATACGCGATACAGATAGCAAGATCATCACTAAAAATAAAATAAAAATCATCATTAGATAGTTTACAATTTTACAAATTTTTGGGCACTGAAATCACCCAAATCCGAGTTAAAATGCAAAAGCTATAGCATTTGCAAGTTTTCTGAAATTCAATTAAAGAAAAACCGAATTAAGTGATTTATTTTTCTACTGAAAATTCGGTTTAATTCTTTCGGCGTGACACGTGTCGACACCAGAGACTGCCAAGTCGGCCTGGCCACTGACACGTGGGCCCCAGATGACGTCATGCTGACGTTAGCACACCCGGCGGTCCACCCACTACAAGTGGGCCCGATGAACAGTACTTGGACCAACCAGAAGTCGACCGCGGCACCGCGCAACAAATCCGCGCGACACAAATCTCCCGTGGTTGGATTCAAATCCAGCGGTTTGGTCGTCTGACAACCAACCCTACACACGCGGCAACATCCACGCCGTCCATTTCGATTCCAACGGCTCGGATGCGGCACGGCTAAACGGCCTGACCTAGCGACGACGTGGACGCACCAGTGCGGTTAGATGAAGATCCAACGGCTCTGGTTATCCGAGCAGTTTACTATTCCCGAGCCTACGTGGACGCACCAGAGCGGTCGGATGAGAATCTAACGACGGGGGCTAACCGAGCGTTGTATTGCTACCAAGCCTATGTGGCACAATCCAATCCAGACGTTCCAAATCCAACAGCCATCATCAAAGGATCTACACCGCAACTACGTGGATTTGCAGGCGCGGTCAGATGCAGATCGAACGGCGAAGGCTTACCGAGCTGATCCTATTCACAAGCCTATGTGGCCACTCCAGAGCCGCACGATTAAGATCCAACGGCCATTTTCTACCGATACTGTTTCAGCTCGATTAAAAGGGAATACACGTGGCTTTACCTTGGTCGTGCGATGGAAATCCGACGGTGGCGGTGAGTCGCGAAGCTCGACGAAGGGGCGGCGGTGCTTGTCGCCGGACGTGGAGAAGACGACGCAGGCGCCGGCGATTCTGAGCTTCTCCGGCGTGAAGAAGTGACCTACCCGACGCGTCTCAGCACGACGAACTCGGAGCAAGTCTTGACGGCGACGGACGACGGCGGAAAGCGTAGAAAACCGTGGTGGGAGCAAAGACGCTACTCTGGTGAGCTCTAGCGGGGTCTACGGTGGATGGCAGAGCACGAGAGAGAGGGAGAAATGAGCGGAAGGAAGCCACGCGTGCACTGGGGTATATCACCTGCTCGGGCGAGTCTTGGAATGCGCGCAAAATCTCTGACATGATCCTCGGCACCCTACCGGCGACGGCGGTGCGGCAGTGCTTTCTCCCGAGACTGCAAGGTCACGTCGCACCGTTCGATCACGATCCAACGGCGCAGATTGAATAACGGTTCGACGAAGCTGTGCCACGCGTCGACATCCTAACGGTCGCTTACTGGGATCCGACGACTCAAGCGCCAGGAGCGACGCGGCTCATCCACTCATTGCTCGATCGAAATCGCCGCGGTCGCGAATCCATGGTGCTAGGGTTTTAATTTGGCGCGCAAGCGGTGTTGGGCTCGGCCCAATCTCATCAGAGTGAGCGATTTTCGGTTTACAAATAAAAGTAAATCTAGAAATTCAAAAGAATTATTTAAGGCACTAAAAATACCCGAAAAATTCTAGAAAAATTCCAGAAAATATTTCAGTGCATTTTGAGCCTAAATAAAATATTTTCATTTATTTTTGATAATTACATTTTCTGATATTTAATTACTCAAGAAAGGATAATCTGAAAATAATTTCAATTAAATCCAATAAATCCCCAAAAAAATTTAGATAAATCAATTAATGCAAATAAATTTTAATTAATTCACAAAAATTTAAATAACTCCAAAAATTTAAAATTTGGCCAAATTTCGGGACGTTACAAATCTACCCTCCTTAACAGAATCTCGACCCCGAGATTCGAAGCTTAACTAGAGAATAGGTTTGGGAATTCCTTTTCCAGATCTTCCTCTCGTTCCCAGGTGGCCTCGCTTTCTGTATGGTTGCTCCACTGAACTCTGCAAAAATGGGTCGTCTTGCTCCTTGTTTTTCGATCCACTGTATCCTGAATTTTTATTGGTTGCTCTTTGTAAGTCAGGTCTTCTTGTAGTTCAACTTCTTCTAGGGACGTTTGCTCTTCAGGCACTCGGAGACACTTCTTGAGTTGCGATACATGGAATACATTGTGTACTCCTGCTAATGACTGCGGTAACTCTAGTTGATATGCGACTTCGCCCTTACGGCTGATGATCTTAAACGGTCCTACATATCTTGGCGCAAGTTTACCCTTTTTGTGAAACCTCTGTACTCCTTTAAGAGGCGTAACTCTGAGATACACATAATCTTCCGGTTCAAAGCTCAAATCCCTGCGGCGATTGTCCGCGTAACCCTTCTGCCTGGACTGCGCGATTCTTAACCTTTCCCTTATCAGTGCTATTTGCTCTTGACTTCTTGGGTATATCGGTCCGAAGACACGGCGTTCACCGATCTCATTCAATTTAACGGCGTCCTACAAGATTGACCATACAACGCTCAAATGTGACATCGAAGACTAGCACGATAGTCATTTGTTGTAACTAAACTCCGCATCGGCAAACATTTATCCCAAGTCGATGTATATGCCAACGCACAGGCTCTTAACATATCTTCTAATATCTGGTTGACTCTTTCGATCGCCCATCATGTCTGCGGTGATAAGGCAGATTTGAAGTTCAAACGGGTGCCCATTGCTGTATGCAATTTATCCCAAAATCTTGAGGTAAATTGGGTACCTCTGTCCGACACTATCTTCTTTGGGAATCCATGTAAGCAAACGATCCTTGCCATGTATAGCTCGGCTAACTTATCTTCCGAATAGGTTGTCTTTACCGGTATAAAGTGCGCGACCTTAGTTAAGTGATCCACTATGACCCATATGGAGTCATAACCTCCTTGCGTCCTTGGCAGTCCGGTAATGAAATCCATTCCGATTTCTTCCCATTTCCACTCTGGTATTTTTAATGGTCACCATGATCTCTTGGTCTCGATGCATAGCTTTGACTCGCTGGCATACATCACATAGTGCTACGTGTTCAGCAACCTCTCTCTTCATATTTGGCCACCAGAACCTTTCTTTTAAATCTTGATACATTTTTGCGTTCCGGGGTGAATCGAATACTTGGAGTCGTGAGCTTCCTCTAGTATTAACTGCTTTAACTCTTTTTTGTTGGGCACACAAATGCGGTCTTTCATCCACAACGTGCCTTGTTCATCCAACTTAAATTCTTTTGCTTGCCCTTCCTCTATCGTGGCTTTGATCCTCTCGATCTTCTCATCATTCTTCTGACCTTCTCTAATCTGATCTTCCAAGATAGGCTTCACTTCTAAAGCGGCTACGAATCCTTCCGGAACAACTTCCAATTTCAATCTCTGAAGGTCCTTGCACAATTCTCCCTGGCTTTCTTCCATTATCATATTCAGATTATGACTTTTCCGACTCAAGGCATCGGCCACTACATTGGCCTTGCCGGATGATAATGGATACCCATCTTTGTAATCCTTGATCGGTTCAACCATCTCCTTTGTCTCATGTTCAGATCGATTGGGTGAAAATGTATTTAAGGCTCTTATGGTCGTATACACCTCACATCTATTGCCAATAAGATAGTGGCGCCATATCTTGAGGCATGCACTACTACCGCTAGTTACGGATCATCGTCGGGTAATTCCTTCATATGGCCTTAATCGCCTTGATCGTAAGCTACTACCTTTCCATTTTGCATTAACACGCATCCAAGTCCTTAGCGTGATGCATCGCAGTAAATATCAAAACTCGATGCACATCCGGTTGAACTAACTGCTTGGTCTTGATGTCGGTAGTTTCTTCAATTCTGAAAACTCTTCTCTGTCGGTGTCCAAACAAACTTCTTCTCTTTCTTTAGCAATTGCGTGTCGGCCTAGCAATTGTCGAGAATCCTCTATAAATCGTCGGTAATAACCAGCCATCCCAAGAAAACTTCGAATCTGAGTAACCGTCTTTGGCGATTCCCAATGTAGTACTGCCTCCACCTTGCTTGGGTCCACTGCAATTCCCTCGGCGGTCATTACATGCCCTAGGAAATCTATCTTACTCTTCCAGAAATCGCATTTACTGAATTTTGCATATAACTGTTGCTCCCTCAACTTTTCCAATACTAATCTCAAATGTTGGGCGTGTTCTTCATTCGTCCTTGAGTAAACCAGAATATCATCTATGAATACGACCACAAATTTATCTAAGTATTCCATAAATACTTTATTCATCAAGTTCATAAAGTATGCTGGCGCATTTGTCAATCCAAATGACATAACGGTGAACTCATAGTGTCCATATCTTGAAGAAAATGCGGTCTTGGGTATGTCCTCTGTCTTGATTTTCAACTGGTGGTATCCTGACCTAAGGTCGATCTTGGAGAATACTCCTGCTCCTCTTAGTTGATCGAAAAGATCGTCTATCCGGGGTAACGGATATTTATTCTTTATTGTCACTTCGTTAAGCGCACGATAATCTACACACATCCGGAAACTCCCATCCTTTTTCTTAACGAACAGAACCGGTGCTCCCTAAGGTGACGAGCTTGGTCTGATGAATCCCTTTTCCAATAATTCCTCGATCTGCTTCTTCATTTCTACTAACTCTTCAGTGGACATCCGATATGGTCTCTTTGCTATCGGTGCTGTTCCAGGCACTAAGTTAATTACAAACTCTATATCTCTGTCTGGTGGCATTCCTGGTAATTCCTCGGGAAAAACATCTGAGTATTCACTGACCATTGGTACATCTCTTATACTGACGGTCTCCAGATTGTTTACTAATATTTGACCTTCTCGAACTGCCACTGCTTGAAATTCCACTTTCCTACCTTCAAGGCTCTCAATAGACACAACTCTTCGCACTTGATCTAATCTGACCTTATGCTTAGTCAACCAATCCATTCCCAGGATTACGTCCAGGGTTTGGGTGTCTAATATAATAAGGTTCGCTAGGAACTCTACTCCTTTTATTACTAGCTTAACCCCAGAACATCCGACCTTAGAGCGGAGTTCTGATCCAGGGGATTGGACTAGATGTGTACTTTTAAGGTTAACAATATCCAGATTATTTGTCACGGCAAAATCTCGAAAGCGAGCGAATGTGAAGCTCGGAATCGAATAACACATGGCTGCATCGAGTTGACAAGGAACTTACCGAGCACGACGTCCGTAGCATTCTGGACTTCGTCTGCGGAGATATGGTTAATTCTGCCTCGCGTGAATGCTTGCGGTGTGGTTCCAGCTTGGACGGGTCCTCGGCTTCCTTCTTGGACAGGAGTTTTAGCTGGCGTGTTCCCTAAATTGAAGCGCACTGGTGTCACTCCTCCTTTCTTTGGGCACACGTTAGCGAAATGCCCAGTCTCGTTGCAGTTGTAGCAGCGTCTTCCTGACATCTGTTGATTTCCTCCGTTCTGATTGGCAATCTGGACCGGGTCCGAGGGTTTGTCTGCTTGGTCTTGGCATTGGCGGCGGTGTCGACCTTTTACTGTTGGAACTGGTGAATATTGGGGCATCATTCTTGTTTTCTGCTGACCATGGCGTCCTCCTTGCTGAGCTATGCGGCGTTTGCGATTGTCGTTAAGTTCCTTGCGCTTGTCTTCCAGTATGAGCGCCTTGTTTACTAATTCTTGGAAATCGGGGAAAGTGTGGGTGATCAACCCCACCTGCAATCCAGTGTTAAGCCCTTTCATAAAGCGAGATTGCCTTGCCTTGTCTGTTGCTACGTCTTCTGGAGCGTAGCGTGCTAGTTGAGTGAATTTATTCAGATAATCGGCCACTGTCTGGCCTCCTTGTTTCAGTGCCCTAAATTCCTCCTTTTTCAGCTCCATAATTCCTTCTGGCACATGATATTGGTGAAAGGCTATAGTGAATTCTTCCCAGGTGATTTCCTGTGGGTTCTCCTGCGACGCGCAGTAGTTTTCCCACCATTCTGCTGCTGTTCCCTCAAGCTGGTGAGAGGCATAAAGCACCCTCTCATTTCCTTCACACTGCGTTATATGCAATTTCCTTTCGATGATTCTCAACCAGTCGTCTACCTCGAGTGGACTAGCGTTGCCCGAGAATGTCGGCGGACGCGTCCTCATAAACTCAGACAATCTTGAGTAGGGACGTGGCCCATTGTTATTAGCTTGGTTGTTGGCGATCGCTGAGTGTTGATTTGTTGCGGTTGCCATCATAGTCTGCATTAATTGAGTCTGTCTTTGCGAAATGCTCCTAGATTCTCGCATGTCAATGGCGGTGCGGCTTTGGGGTGGTGGTGTCTTATTACATTGCCTCGGGACGTGAACCACTACCTCGGCTCCGTTGTTGCGAGTGTTCATCATCTGCTGATTGCTTCGGTGGTTTAGAGATAAGGGGGAAAGAAAGTAGATACGTAGAAGAACTTATGGGGGAAACAGGTGTAACTTAAAACCCTTAAACATTAAAGCATCAATAAAAGATAGGTATGGTTTCTTACATAGTCTAGGGACTATGCAACCATAACAACAGTCACAACATCGCATCAATTAGTTCATTACAATACGCACATCTAATGTTCGAAATTAAGACGCGACTCAACACAGGTGAGTCTCAACGCAAAAGAAAACTCAACAACTACTCAACCCAACAACTCAGTCATCCAGCCATCCTGGCTGCGGCTCGCCGATCACGTATACCGGCGGGTGAGCTGGCATCGGGGCAAACTGATCCCCATGCCCTCCCACTGGTGCTGCTGGGGGCACCATAGGCTGCTGGTCCTCTGGCGCAGGCACCTGCTCCTCCGGCTCCTCCTCGTCCTCGTCGTCGAGCTCCATGACGGCCTCCGGCTCCCCGTGACCGTAGAGAGCCTTCTCCAGCTTGGCGATCCTCTGAACGACGTGCTCTCTGGTCTCTCGCAGAGCCACCTCGGTCTCCTCCAGAACGCGGTACACAGCCTGCAGCTCCGTAGTCATGGTGTCCATGACCTCCTCCTGCGCAGCGGCGAAGCGGCCCAGGTGCACGACGGCAGCGTCGTCCTCCAGCTCCATGCGCGCCTGGAGAGGTCCTCCCGCGTGCGGGTGCACACGGAAAGCAGTGTCCCACAGCTCATAGCCGTAGTCCCTGCTAACCCGACGCAGCGCTACCCGGGCACACTCCTGTATGCCCACCTCGTAGCTGGCTCGCTTCACCGCGAGGTGGAGCGGACGACTAGCACGCGCGTGCTCTCGTGCGTACAAGGTGAGGGTCGTCTCCCAGCTGTGGTTGATCCCGTTGACTATCCAGGTGCGAGACCGGTAGAGAGAGTAGTCGAAGCCTCCCAGCACCTGGAGCATCCTCCAAAGCTCCGCTGCGTAGCCACCGTGACGCTCGCCGAAAGAGTGAACCATCCACATCTGCCAAAGCAACGCGTCAGTACTAAAATTTTAAAAGAATACAAAAGTAGTAGCAAAATACAGCATAGGTATGAAGTAAGGAAGAAGAGATGAGTCGAGATTTCATTGATTATTCTTGCCCAAATTTTCTTCTTTAGAAATTAATTTGTATTCCTCTAAGACGGCCAGTCTAACTAGGGTTAAGTCCTACAGTCAGTATGGCTCTGATACCAACCCTGTCGTGCCCCGATTCTACAAACCGGACCCTCTGTGTATTCTGTACTAGTCCAGAATCACGCTAGTACACACAAGAATAACAGGATGAAGTACCACGATCATACACAGCGGAATTAATAATAAGTACTTCAAACGTGAATAATAACGAGTTACAAGACCTTATGGTCACCTTACAATAATTCGCCACGCAGGGCGATAAATATCAAAGTAGCACAAGTTTAACAGCGGAAGCAAAAGTACGGTAATGAAACCCCTCGTAGCCACAGGCAACCGACGAGGCTTAATCCCTAAGTCTCCTGGCCTTCGATGAACTCCTCCTCCCAAGCTGGCACAGCTTCTTCTTCTGAGGTTTTTGTCGATGCAAGGGTGAGTACACAACATACTCAACAAGTCATGCACAAATGCAATTCTATTACTACATGCATGGCTTATTCCAAAGGAAAGGCTTAAATGGTTATTTTGCATAAAGCGGTATTTCTTTTAACGGTAATCCTTAGTAGATTAAAAGCGGTAAAACCAATATTATTAATAATTAATTTCTCAATTCTTTTCCAAGAGTTTGGCACACAACCCTAGTTTGATTTATCAACTTTTGGCACCTGACCACCCATTCCACATTTTTATTTTGTGAAAATCTAACCCTTATTGTAATCCCCAAAGAATGTCCAATACATGGACACGGCTATTCAAATAGATTTACACACACACTCTGCAGAGGTCAGACACTTTACCCACAGATCTGATTGCTCACCACACGGTGATTGATTGTAACAAAGTCTTTCGAGACTAATACTTAGCGATGATCCTCTCGATGTTGCCTTCCTAACACTTCCCTCACACAGAGCCAAAGTTTAGAAACAGGCGAATCTGATTGGATGGGTACCAAGCCGCGACAGTGCGCTCCCCTATCTGATTACATTTTTGTGTAACTATGCGCCCGAGTATCAAAGGAAAGATATTAGAGACCTACTAAACTAGGTCCGTCCCACTCCGGACAAGTGGTTGTACGAGAAACTCAGTTCAAAGGCTCGCAAGGTGAAGTCCTTAACTGTCCCGGGCAAGACATCCATTTTATACTTCTCGGCACACAGCCTTCACCATCTTTCATATATCCAGTTGCCACATAGGCCCACCTGGCACGAAGCCTTCTCTCCACTTGCTCCGGTCCAAAACATTTCCCACCCCGGGTTTGCATTTATGCAACACATGCCAATGCTCACTTCATTGCACGAGTAGAACCACACAGGTCGCTACCCTCAATTCCATTTCATGACATCATCGCATTATTCCAAAATGCGTTCTATAATTGTTTAGTCAGTATTGATTTGCTAATTGAAAGACATTCAACGCATACAAGCAGGCTAAGCGACTAACCACGGTCTAGCCTCCCGTGTTGGCATTAATATGGCAACCAACATAATTTTAGCATTCTAGGGTGACAAAGTGTTCAGGGCGTACAATGACATCAACAAGGTGGCATAATCAAAATGGTATTTTTAGCTACCTTTCCCAACATAACAATTTCATTCTTAACTAACATAGCATGCATAAGTTGAATCGAAATACATTTTAAAATCTAGGGGCAATATGGTCAAAGCATGACTTGCCTTGGCAGTTGGTCTGATGCGAGATCTGCGGCGGTCTTGAATTCTCTCTCGACTTCTTAGGCAACTGAGTCTACTCGTATCAAGCAAACACACAATAAATACGCGATACAGACAGCAAGATCATCACTAAAAATAAAATAAAAATCACCATTAAATAGTTTACATTTTTACAAATTTTTGGGCACTGAAATCACCCAAATCCGAGTTAAAATGCAAAAGCTATAGCATTTGCAAGTTTTCTGAAATTCAATTAAAGAAAAACCGAATTAAGTGATTTATTTTTCTACTGAAAATTCGGTTTAATTCTTTCGATGTGACACGTGTCGACACGAGAGATCGCCAAGTCGGCACGCCATCGACACGTGGGCCCCAGATGACGTCATCTTGGCGTCAAGACACCCGGCGTCCACCCACTACAAGTGGGCCCGATGAAACGATACTTGGACCAACGAAGTCGACCGCGCAAGCACCGCGCACGATCCACGCGACACAAATCTCCCGGCCGTTGGATTCAAATCCAATGGTCGGTCGTCGCACGGCCAACCCTACACACGCGGCAACATCCACGCCGTCCATTTCGATTCCAACGGCTCGGATGCGGCACGGCTAAACGGCCTGACCTAGCGGCGGCGTGGGCGCACGGTCGCGGTTAGATGAAGATCCAACGGCTCGGTTATCCGAGCGATTTACTATTCCCAAGCCTCGTGGATGCACCGGCGGTCGGATGAGAATCTAACGGCGGGCTAACCGAAGCGTTATCTTGCTACCAAGCCTATGTGGCACAATCCAATCGAGACGTTCCAAATCCAACGGCCATCATCAAAGGATCTACACCGCAACTTCGTGGATTCGCGGCGCGGTCGATGCGATCGAGCAGCGAAGGCTTACCGAGCTGATTCCTATTCACAAGCCTACGTGGCCACTCCAGAGCCGCACGATTAAGATCCAACGACCATTTTCTACCGATACCGTTTCAGCTTGATTAAAAGGGAATACACGTGGCTCTACCTTGGTCGTGCGATGGAAATCCGACGGTGGCGGTGAGTCGCGAAGCTCGACGAAGGGGCGGCGGTGCTTGTCGCCGGACGTGGAGAAGACGACGCAGGCGCCGGCGATTCTGAGCTTCTCCGGCGTGAAGAAGTGACCTACCCGACGCGTCTCGGCACGACGAACTCGGAGCAAGTCTTGATGGCGACGGAGGGCGACGGACGACGGCGGAAAGCGTAGAAAACCGTGGCGGGAGCAAAGATGCTACTCCGGTGAGCTCTAGCGGGGTCTACGGTGGATGGCAGAGCACGAGAGAGAGGGAGAAATGAGCGGAAGGAAGCCACGCGTGCACTGGGGTATATCACCTGCTCGGGCGAGTCTTGGAATGCGCGCAAAATCTCTGACATGATCCTCGGCACCCTACCGGCGACGGCGGTGCGGCAGTGCTCTCTCCCGAGACTGCAAGGTCACGTCGCACCGTTCGATCACGATCCAACGGCGCAGATTGAATAACGGTTCGGCGAAACTGTGCCACGCGTCGACATCCTAACGGTCGCTTACTGGGATCCGACGACTCAAGCGCCAGGAGCGACGCGGCTCATCCACCGCCGTTCGATTGAAATCGCACGGTGCGGAATCATGGCGCTAGGGTTTTCATTTGGCGCAAGACAAGTGTTGGGCTCGACCCAATCATCAGGCGGGCGATTTTCCGGTTTTACAAATAAAAGTAAATCTAGAAATTCAAAAGAATTATTTAAGGCACTAAAAATACCCGAAAAATTCTAGAAAAATTCCAGAAAATATTTCAGAGCATTTTGAGCCTAAATAAAATATTTTCATTTATTTTTGATAATTACATTTTCTGATATTTAATTACTCAAGAAAGGATAATCTGAAAATAATTTCAATTAAATCCAATAAATCCCTAAAAAATTCAGATAAATGAATTAATGCAAATAAATTTTAATTAATTCACAAAAAATTAAATAACTCCAAAAATTTAAGATTTGGCCAAATTTTGGGACGTTACAACTGGCGACGATCTTTGACCCTGTGGCGGAGGTCGCTGGGTCGGAGCTCGTTGGGGCCCCTACCTAAGACCAGGTCGGAGCGCCCCCTGGTGGGCTTGATCGGGGTCGTGGGCCCTTCGTGACCCGACGAGGCCTTCAGCCAGAGCTGGGCCTAAGACGGTCCATTTGGTGTTCCGGCCTGCTGAGGGTATTCCTGGTATGAGTATTTGTCAATGTATATATATACACACACTGCCTTGTAGACGTTTCGCCTTCATCGGAGATGGAAAAATTAAGGAGATGATCCTAGCCATCAAGCTGGTTGCAGAATGCAGACGACGCGCGTGCATCGTAATTTAACTAGTAATATCAACCATTATATGTCGCCTGGGATTGCCGTCCAATGAGCGCGCCCACGTGTAGGCCTACCCACATTTGTGAAATACCCCCTCTGTTTCATGAAATTGCGGATAGGTTCCTGGAGATTACGAATAGGTCCTTCGCGATTTTTTGTGAGGGGAAGAATTTTTTTTCCGATTCGCGTTTGGGTCCCTTGCACGCTATTTTACGAAAAAAAACTCACGTTTAATTCAAATCATGAACAAGCCCTTTCTTATTTTTCGGGATAGCGAACAGGTCCAAAAACGTAACAAACAGGTCCTTACTCCTTACGTTTAGGTCCTTTCTCCGTTTTTCCCGGAAAAAATGTTTTCATCGCTAGAAATATGTGTGCAGCTCTAGGTCCTTTTCCCGTTTTCCCCGGAATTTTTTTTTGCATCACTAGAAATATGTGTTCAGCTCTATCTTCCGAAAAAAATGTTTTCGTTGCTAGAAATATGTGTGCAGCTCTAGGTCCTTTCTCCATTTTTCCCGGAAAAAATGTTTTAATCACTTGAAATATGTGTGCATCTCTATCTCTAGACTTTTTCCCCGGCTCGATTTTCCATCTCGATCTCTGATATTTTTTTAAATATGTATGATTACTCGATGAACGCGTAGAGTGTTAGGCTCGACAAAGGAAGGTTGTCATCTCTAATAATTTTTCCGCCATTTTTCCTTTAGACTATTTTCTCACCTCGGTTTTTCAGCTCGGTCTCCAATATTTTCCAGATAATTCATCGAAAGAGATATTTCTACAGATCACGAACAGGTCCTTTCGCTAGTTGTTTTGCAAAAAAAATACTCCCTAATTCCACAAATTCAACACGAGCGCTGGTTCTTTCGACACAGTAGATTGAAATTACGTAGTTTTTTCAGAAAAAATTTGGATCAGTTTTTTTTCGCCGGCGCGGCATCGCGCGTTTTCACGTTCACACAGTACGGCGTGCAATAGCACGCTACCCACTACTGCGGATCGGGCATGCACAAGCGGTTCGAAACCGCTTTCAGAAGCGGTTTTAGAACCGCTTGTAAAATCATGAGTGATACCCGTCGGGTATCTGGCGCGTTCCCAACCGCTTGTGGTTCCACACTTCACAAGCGGTCAAGAACTCCAACCGCTTGTGGAGAGAGCCTCTCCTGGCGGTTGGAGTTACCGCCGCCAGAAGAGACCGACAAAGACAAATTTTCATTATATTCATTATAGAATATGTTTTCAGAGGGTTTTTGATATAGATTTTGATAATTAAAATAAATAGAACTACAAGAGTTTTTGACACAATTAAATAAATATTATTCATGCGTACTCATTCAGATAATTACGGTTCATTTACGAAAAATACTGAACTTAATAGACTAAAAATGGTCAAGTTGATGAACACATGAAATAATAAGCCACTTTTACAAGTTTCAAAGAATAAAAAGGCGAATCTTGAGCTCAATTCTTGCATCGTCGCTCTTTATATCCTTGGTTAAGACGTTGATGCACGATCAGTTCACATCCTTGATTATATTCAATATAGAATATGTTTTCAGAGGGGTTTTATTTTTTATATAGATTTTGACAATTAAAATATATAGAACTACAGGAGTTTTTTGACACAATAATTAAATATATATTATTCATGCTTGATCATTAAGATAATTACATGTTCTTTTACATGATCTGAACTTAATAGCTAGACTAAAAATGAACAAGGATGAACACATGAAATAATCGTCACTTTTACAAGTTTCAAAGAATAAAAGGGTGAATCTTGAGCTCATTTCTTGCATCGTCGCTCTTTGTGCCCTTGGTCGGCGTTGATGTCGTCGACCACATGTCCTTATTTGAGGACAAGGACTCCAACCATCTGCGTGGAACTCGCCTTTGGGGATACAATCTAAATCAACAATAAAGCCGATGAGTTGTTCTTGGATTGCTTTAACTTCGGTGCGGCGGGATCATGCACTGCTCATCGATGTTGGGGTGACAAAGTGGGAAGTAAATAAATCTCTGGACATGTAATTAAAGTGTAATTAAGTACTAAGAAATTGACATGTTCACACTACCTCGGCGTTGGTTATCGGCACATCGCCGTGGGTAATAGTTTGCATATAGTGGCACACATAATAGCCACATAAGTTGTTTCCTTGTGTGCGTAAGAGAACTGCGATGAAATTTGAGAAGAAAACAATTATTATTGGGATGAAAAACTGTTACGGCATATTAATATTCTTTATCGTACTCGAGTGCTTATTTGTACATCAAATTCGTTCTCGAAATCTCCTTGTTGCTTCTTTCTAACCTTGCGAATGCCCTGTGTGATGCGTTATTATGAGTAGTAATTATCGAGTTGAATTAGCAAGGTATTTCAACATATATAATAAGGAATTAAAACTATCGTATATTGGTATATACTGTTTAGGGTGTCAATGATATATTGATATTGGTCCACCGGATCCTTTTGAGTCTTGAACAACGATCCGGTGCTATCAAGCTTGATGACAAGAAGGATCGATGATACCTATTCATATATGTATTGCAACATATATGTAACTAGCTAGTAGTATTATCAATGCCTTGGAAAATATAAGAACGAGAGGTTGTATATATCGTGCGAAGTTGAAGGGCGTAGTATGTACGGTTTGTAGTCTTTGTCCCAAGAATGCATCGAGAATGTAATCTTCAACATCCTTTCGGCCATTTCTCAATCCAAAGGCGTGCTCGTTAACAATCTCGGGTCGATGAAGCCTCGTTGAAGATGTTCTCTTTTCTACATCTTTGTATCTCCATTCTACATAGAAAGGTATAAGTTTAAGAGTTGCAATTTTATTGTGCGAGGAAGCACACAGTAAAGGTATGAGCTTGGCACTTACAGCACCAAAGAACTCATGAGAGACACGTTGATGGAGTCGGCATGGTAAATATTGTAGAAGTCATCGAATTCAAGCCATATCTTTGTTGTTCCCGCGATAAAAATCATCTTGTTTGAAGCGGAGGAACATCGCTCTTCCTTGAGCGGACTCTGTCATGTACCATTCGTGAAATTGCCGCATCTTGGTTGGCGATCCTTTATCTCATTAGGGTCAATCAGCTCCGACCCAACTTATATTGCCATTTGACCTTTGCCTTTGGGAGATCATCTGTTAATCCAAGAGCTACACCATGAACCGATTCTGCATCCTTTATAAATTTCTCGAGGTTCTCCCGATCTTGGTCTCTCTTGTTCTTTCCCGCCTTTGACCACGTTTATTCTTCCTGTAGCCTTTAGTATTGTCCGTTCATAGTTGGAAGGCACAGGCAGTGGCTTTGCACGGCATGTCGCGAAGTGTTCCGCCGCTTTTGGATCAATTGGTTCCTTCTTTGGCTCTGGCTTCTTTTTTGCAAAGTGTGCAGCCAATTCTGATTTCGTTACCGCGTCAGTCTCCTCCGGCGTCATATCATATGCCCTCTTTGTAGGTTTCTTTGTCTTTGTTGATCGGTGGAGGAGGCCTTCTTGGGAGCGGGTGGAGGACCCTTTATGCTATCGAGCTTCTTCCTTGGAGGAGATGGTGGAGGTGTGGTTTTCCTCGGGGGTTCGTTTTGTTTGAGATGGTGGTGGCGGAGTAGGGCTTCTTCGTGGAGCGGGTGGTGGAGGCGTGCTCTGTTTTTCCGGCGAGGCATTGCGTGGAGGTGGCGTTGGGCGTGGGTTGCCATGGTGGAGATGACACCTCCACACCATCTGAAATATGATGTACCGTTTGCGCAGAGGATGATATTGTGGAGGGCCCGTCCAAGCTTGTTCATGTAAATGCCGCCTCCGTAATATCGAGGTGAAGTTCTTCAAATCCGCTCGGCACCTCCTCCACCGCGACCTTGAGTAACCCGGGGTATTTCATTGCGATGGAACGTCGGCCTGCTCCACCGGATATGCCATGCCGTAAGCCACCTTGATGGACAGAGTTCGCGCATCGGCGTGTAGCTCACACCGGCGGCGAACCCTTATGTCATCCACGGGGTAACGGGCTGCAAGTTCTCCGCTTGAGGGCCCGGTGGGCGCTGCAGCTACTCCACCATGCGAGGGGCTGATCCCGGCGTCCGGTGATTGCTCGGACCTAGTCCTCGGAGCTTCTTGAGGGCAAGTTGTACTTGTTGTGCAATTTGCTCGCCAATGCTAGCTGGGTTGCTCTGAGCTCTTGTTCCAATTGGTACACTTTATGTGATTCTCTTGTTTTGCTTCTCTGCTGGCTCTGACGTACCCACATCTTTGGTGAAACCGTACTTCCTGACGTATGCTTGCCCATACCTCGTGTCCGTCCCCGTGCTCGGGGTTTTGAAGGGCATGTGTTAGCTCGTCATTCTCCCTATCTCGCACGAAACGTATTCGCCGAGGCCGCCGGCAGTTTGTACAATCCTTTGACCACCTCTTGCACTCTGGTGCCATCACCAAGCGCCATCATCCGAAAGGCTCCCCGTGACCCATAAACCAATTGCGCAGCGCCGATCCCACGGTGGTAGCCGGTGATGTCCTTCGCCAATAATTCTTCTTCCCGCTTCTCCCATTTCGCAAACCTTGAGGTAACCACCGGTGCCAAGATGGTGATGGTATTTCTTCTTCGTGAATTGGCCTTGTTCTTTTGACTCATGATGCGGCCTTGATTGACTTGTACTCTGGAATGCTTCGGTGATTCGCCACTTAGGAAATTGGTTGAAGTCGGGTATTTCTCCTACGCACATACTTGCGGGTGAGAGACGTCTTCCACGCTGAAACATGGTGGCCATTCTCTTCAAAGTGAATTTCTTGGCCTTATCTTCCTTCCCTTTAGGAAATGTGAAATTTTCCTTAATATCTTTCGAGCATGTCCTTGGTAGCTTGAGGAATGCGGGCCATTTTCTCGATGCTAATTGGGGCGTGATCCCTCACGTGATAACCGCAAGCGTTGTTATGCGCCCAACTTCGCCGAAGAGGGGCAACCGCATCCTTCGTTGTTAACGTCCGTAAACCGTGCTTTGTGGATGGCTTCTTGTTAGGTCCCCGATGGTCGGGTTGGTTGCTCAATGTACGGGCTTGAAATACACAAACATATGTATAAACGTGTCAGAGTGTATTATATTAATGAATTGCGATTGATTAACATGTCCACAGGGATTATATTGTTCTGGCTATACCTCATCCTCGCCGGAACCAGTGGCTCCAGCGTCAATGGCTTCATCGGTTGCAGCCTGAACGGCCTCACCGGAACCAACATTAGCTTCATCGGCTGAAGCCGCCACGGCCTCACCGGAACCAACATTAGCTTCATCGGCTGCAACCGCCACGACCTCACCGAACCAACATTAGCCTCGGTGGCGGCCTACTCAAATATGATGAAGTCCATCAAGAACTGTTCTCCCGCATCGAAAGTAGGGTCACCACGTCCTGGTTGCTCCATCTATCCTAATTCGGAAAAAATGTTGACATAAACAACCATATCACAGATTACAACACAAAACAAATATAATATTCGGAAAAAATGTTGACATTTCACATATACTTACACATTTCACATATACTTATACAATTTGACATTTCACATATACTTACACATTTCATATATACTTATATATACATTTCACACATACTTACATATTTCACATGATACATATACAATTGACATAACGCTCGAGACGAACATCAACACCAAGCAATTTGCTTCCAAAAACTGATACATATACAATTGATATATCACTCTCGAACGAACTATATATATGGCTAGCTATCTAGCTAGCTAATTCTCATCTGATCATTCATCGTAAGGCGGATCGACAGCTACATATATAAACATGCGCATACAAATGCGTCATTACTACGCCCATGTACCACTTACTATACGGAAAGAAAAAGAGTTTAACGTACGTAATATTCCACAGATAGCATGCACATCAGCCGGCAACCCTTACTAAGTGGAGAGCATCATATCGTGTCGATCTCCGGCCATGGCACCCTCGGTATGTGTTCGGACATCGTGCCGGCGTATGTCACTACTAAAGGTCAGACATCGTCTTTGCCGCCCTAATAACAGCAGGATGTGTTAGGACAAGCTAGCAATCCTAAGTGTATACATGTGATTTTGCAACAATATGCACTCACCTCACTCATGCGAGATCGATCGATCGACATATAGTTAAAACAATTAACCATGCACAATTAACAATTCACCAAAACACTTAGCCATGCATCCACCAAGTTGGTAATATGGTCATTCTTCCCCTTACGCCACTTAATTTCTTCCCAAACGACTCCTCGAATCATTTCGCTCGAGATGACTCCTCGAGCATTCACGAACACCTTCTGGGCGATGGGATTAGAGAGGAGGACGAGGCGCGCTTGCTATACCTCGGTCCTCGAGGTGGAATGGTGGGCGGCGGCGGCGGCAGCAGAGAGACGCCAGCGAGGTGGCGAGGAGGCTACGGCGAGGTGGCGTCGGCGAGTGGGTGAGGAGAGGCGGCGACGAGGTCACGCGCGCCACAGGAGGTCGAGTGGCGCCGGGATGGTGGAGTGGCACCGGGTGGAGTGGCGCCACGGATGGTGGTGTGGCGACGAGGGCGGCAGGCGGGGGTCTCGGCGGAGGCGGTGAGACACAGGAGAGAGCGCAGGGACTTAGAAATTTTGTGGTGCGAGGCGGGGACTTAGAAAAATTGGTGTGTGAAGTACTTATACCGGGACCTCTACAAGCGGTTGGTAATACCAACCGCTTGTATATAGAACTCTAGCGGTTGGTAATACCAACCGCTTGTACCTAGAACTTCTACAAGCGGTTGGTATTACTTAACCTTGTAAATGTGCCTAACAAAAAAAGAATGGCTAGGGGGCGCGAGTGGGGCTCGAACCCTCGCGGGCTCGCCCGCACTCAAGCACCACGCGCTAGCCAGGGGGGAGAGATCTTGTCAACCTGCAAGGGGCACCATATTGTTTTGAATATTAGCCCGGAAGCACTACTACAAGCGGTTAGTATTACCAACCGCGTGTAGAGGTAATTTCCACAAGCGGTTTTTTATACCAACCGCTTGTAGAATTCATAACAAAAATCTGAAAAATTCATAATAAAAACTTGAGGATTTGTAGGATTTGTAGAATTCATAACAAAAATCTGCAAAATTCACAATAAAAACTTGAGGATTTGTAGAATTCATAACAAAAATCTGAAAAAATCATAATAAAAACTTGAGGATTTGTAGAATTCATAACAAAAATCTGAAAAAATCATAATAAAAACTTGAGGATTTGTAGAATTTGTAGAATTCATAACAAAAATCTGAAAAATTCATAATAAAAACTTGAGGATTTGTAGAATTTGTAGAATTCATAACAAAAATCTACAAAATTCATAATAAAAACTTTCCTAGTACTACACGATTTACTAGTACAAAAAGAAAGTGAACATCATTGCCACTTTCCTAGTTACATTGCAAGGTCGCAGTGCACACACCTCACCCCCAACACTTAAATCTGTACATCTCAAGTAGTCACATACTTTGTCTTTACAAGTGTTCCTTCATTATGATCGCGACGTATGAAAGGAGCATCCACGTCTGTGTCATTGAGGAGGCTTATGTCGACATCCACAAATGAAAGGAGGGAGCTCGTCGAATCGACTATACTCTTCCTCGTCTGGACGTCCTCAACTCCAACAATCCTTCGTTTGCCTTGGAGAACCACGTGTCGCTTTGGCTTACTACTACAATCTTTCTTGTCATACGCTTCTTAGGTTTGCTTGACATGTCCATTACGTGAAGACTGTCTCACATCATTCGCGAGACGAGCGGTTCGCGCTTTAGTCGACTTGCATGAGGTCCACGATTGTCATACCGTATTTGTCGACCTTCACGCCGCTTGAAGTCGGTTTGACCCATTGGCACTTAAATAGAGGGACCTTCAAAGGTCCATAGTCGAAACTCCCATATCTCTTCTATGAAACCATAATATGTATCCACCTTGCCTTTGTTGTCTTGACATCTATCACGGACACCGCTATTACGTTGGTGCTCTTGTTATCTGGCTCGGTGTAGAATGTGTAACCATTTATCTCGTACCCTTGAATGTCACGATTTCACTAGATGGTCCCCGAGCCAAGCGTTACACCTGTTCATTGTCGACCCTTTCAAAAGGATGTAGTTTTGTAACCAAGCGCGAAAGAATCCATGTGCTTCGGGTTATCAATCCTCGAGACCTCCCGGAAAATCGCGGCGAGAATACTCTTGTGCTCAAGGACATACGGGGCCACTACAGTTGATTGTATCAAAACCGTGAAATGTGCTTGCTTAAATGTAAGAAGATCATTGCATGCAATTGCTTTCCTTCCTAGTGTCCCTTTTCCTCCTAGCCTCCCCTCGTGGCGTGATATAGGGACGCCGATTGGGTTTAGATCATTAATGTAATCCACACAAAAATCAATCACCTCCTCTGTCCCATAACCCTCGGCAATGCATCCTTCCGGACGAGAATGGTTACGGACATACTTCTTTAGCACACTCATGTACCTCTCAAAAAGGAACATGTTGTGCGATATACTGGTCGAGAATACCTATCTCTTTGACAAGGTGAGCAAGTGAGATGGACCATAATATCAAAGAATGCAGGAGGAAAGATCATCTCAAGACTAACCACACTTTGTACCACGTCATCCTGCGGCTTACTTAGTTTATCGGGTCGATGACCTTCGTGAAACCGCGTTGAAAAAAGAACACGACTTTGTGATTATTCCACGTACCCACTCGGGCGAGATGCCTCTCACGACCATCGAGCAAGCTGTGTCATTAACACAAGACAGGTCATGGGATTTCATGTATGCGATTTTATTCTCTTTCGTGTTTATGAGTCTCTTTACATTGGAGGAGTATCCGGAAGGACCTTCACACTTGTTAGAACTTTATCATGCTTTTTTCTCTTCTTTGCTTAGAGTGTAGCTCGCAGGATGTAGGTAATGTTGTCCTTTCCCTCTTTTTTCCGGATGTAAGTCGTTCCTCAGTTCCAAGAGTTTAAGGTCCTTCCGAGCTTGTAGTGTATCTTTCGATTTTCCATACATATCTAGGTAGCCTAGCAGATTCAAGAAGACATTCTTCGTGATGTGCATGAAGTCAAGCGAGTGATTTAACCTCCATGACTTCCCAATATAGCAAGTCCCAAAATATTGACTTCTTCTTCCACATGGGTGCTGACCATCCTCATTCGCACATGTTTGCTTCGGGACCCTTTCCAAATACTACGTTCAAATCCTTTACCATAGCAAACACACGTGGCCCACTACGATGTTGAGGCCTTGCACGAAGGTCCAGTTGACCGTTAAATTTCTGCCTTTCTTCCAAGCGGGTGACTCGTGCGAAGAAACCTCGGTGACCCATGTACACAACCTTCGAGAGTTTTTCGGTACATGCCGTCCGTTTCATCTAAGCCTTTGATGCGTGGCTCTATATCCTTTGATAGTTAGGCCGACGAGTTACCGAGAAGCGAGCCGATCATTGATTGTTACAAATAACAAAGCACGTGGGTGAAATACTCCCTTTGTACTCATCCCATACCCTTGCACCATCCTCCCATAGCGTCACAAGATCTTCAACCAATGGTTTCGTGAACATCGATGTCATTTTCAGGTTGCTTGGGGCCTTGGATCAACAACGGCATCATGATGTACTTTCGCTTCATGCATAGCCATGGAGGAATGTTATAGATACATAGTGTAACAGGCGGGTGCTATGGTCGCTGCTCAATTCTCGAAAGGATTCATCCCATCGGTGCTCAACCCAAACCTTATATTTCTCACCTCATCTGCGAAGTCCGCATGCGTCCGGTCGACTTTCCTCCTTGTGAGCCATCTGCGGGTGTCTAAGCATCCGTCGTCCTTACGCTCTTCTTTGTGCCAACGCATCATCCGGGCATGCGCTTTGTTAGCAAACATACGTTTCAATCGGGGATCGGAGGAAATACCACAACACTTTAGCCGGAGGTCTCTTCTTCTTCGCTCCCCATCTATTTCACTGGATCGCCACGTTTCACCTTATACCGTGATTCTTTGCACACCGACAAACATCCAAATCGGCATACTCATTACGATCTGAGATACAATCATTAGGACATGCGTGTATCTTCGTACTTCCAATCCCAAAGGATGATTTACTTGCTTGGCTTCATATGTAGATTTGGGTAGAGTGTTATCTTCGGAAGCAACTTCTTTACGAGTGATAACAACTCATCGAATCCCTTATCGACACACCATTTGTAGCCTTCCATTGCATGAGTTCGATTGTGTGCGCAGACTTTACGTGTCCCGCCTACGCTTTGGGTACAAAGGAGTTACTGTGGTCCTCTAACATCTTGTGAAACTTCTCAAACCGCTTTCATCTGTAGTCTCCCTCTCCGTCACGCAGATCTGGTCTAGCTCATCATCACCAAAGTCACCAACTGTTTCTTCCACGAACGAAGATATGCGTGCCGTCCGGGATCTTGCTCAATCCATCTTCCTCTTCCTCGCCTTCTTCATCGTCTTCTGGCTAATCGCCTCAACTCGCCATGGTTGGTCCAACAGTATAGTTTGGCATGAAACCTCTCATGATCAAGTGGTTCATAACTTGCCATCGCTGGGAGTGCTCCTTCTCGTTCTTGCAATCTACACACGGACAACATATGAAGTCGCCGAGGCAAGAATGCAACGCCGCATCGAGAAAAGCTCGCGACGCCATCAATGAACTCTCTCGGCGACGGTCCGCATTGTACATCCATTGCCGATTCATCTACACCAAGTTATAATTTCATTAAAAATTATAACAAATTTAGTTACAAAAATTATAACCTAACTTATAGGTACATCTAAAAATCTATAGCTCACAAGCTCTTAAATCTACCTTGGTAATTATTTTTTTCTTCTTAAGTCTACAATTAATGACCATATTAATTGTTCTTCTCCAACAAAAAAAGCTCCACCTACACCGTCATACAATTAAAAACAAGCACCTAGATCTACACCCTACATCTCCATACAACAACAAAAACAAGCATACAAAATAAATTTTGGGGAAGAACTCCGTAAATTTGATCATGCATATTCTTGCTTAAAAAGTTCAAAATTTCTCCACATCCATTGAAAAAATTGCAATATCTAGGTGAGATGGATGTTGGCATGATGTCACTAACCTTGAAACACTTAATTTGAAGCTAATCACCCCCAATTAAAAATTTGGACAGCACCTCCCCCAAAAACAGTGCTTGGCCCGCCCTTCTCTGTTCGATGTACCTCTGCTGCAGGCTCGTGGAGGAAGAAGGGTTTAAATGGGCTGGGCGGGAGGGCTTCGAGCGGTTTGAGACACGGACCGCTTCAGATATGTTGCTTTCTAGAAGCGGTTCGTGTCTCAAACCGCTTACGAAATCGAAGCGGTTTGAGACACGAACCGCTTCTAGAAAGCAACATCTGAAGCGGTCCGTGTCTCAAACCGCTTCGAAGCCCTCTCGACTGTTGTTTCTGAACCGCTTCTGGTGCGAACATCACAACGGGTTCGCACCAAACCGTTTCAAATAGGCCGGTTGTGATGCCCAGTTCTATAGTAGTGACCATATCTAGTTACTATGCAACCTGACAGAGCTAGACTGCAACTGCAAGCCCAGATTCCTGTACTGGTTTTCATCCATGTTTTTATATACTTTGTACTAGTACTACTGATCACGATTGAGTTCTCTTTGATTAATTAGCTAGCTCCATCTGCGGATCGGATCGAGTCACCGGAGCCTTCGCTTGCACATGACATGCACGATACTCCACATTTCGCCACTTGATCCACAATGTTAGCGTCTTGTTCGATGCATGCCATTTTGCATGTGTGCGAGAATTGCTGATCACCGAGAGAGAATACATAAAATGTAGCAATTAATACTGTATCAGAGAGCTAGCTGGCTCGATCAAAGTCCACACACAGCTGAGAGCCTAGCTAATAAAGAGTGATCGTGGACTGCGTGCATGCGGCGCCCGCAACACAAAATCGCTCGTGATTCGATTCATCAACGATTGTGCAACATCGTGAGACGAAATTAACTGCACGCTCACCGGTTTCATGTTCCTCGATTTCCAGATTTTCCTTGTTAAAAAATAGTATTCATTCTGTCCAAGTTTACATGAAGTATTTTCTCTTGTCACATATATTAAAGAAATGTTAAAAATAACTAGATTACTACTAATTAGTATCTCTAAGTACTATATTTAATGTATACATGCATATAGAGAATATTCAATAAATCCATATATTTATTAGCAGTATAAAGAGAATATTATACTAATTTTTATTAAAACATAAAATCGTCGTATGTTTATAAATATTATTATTAAAAATACGTTTTTTAAATTTAGACGGAAGGAGGAAGTGACAATTGGTCATCAAAATTCTGGCCAACAAAGCTTAGGCTCGAATCTCAAACAGTGGTTATAGCCCACATCTTTGGGCTTTGGCCCATTAAGAGACCAATATCCACTCATTGATGTTTTTTTTAAAGAAACAGTCGAGCTGTTTACTATTGAGAAGAAAGAGAACAAATAACAAAGTTTTAACAGATACACGGTGCAGGATGCTGCACCAAACAAAAGAAAACAGAGAGATTACCTGCGAGAGTCAATTAAAAGAAAAAAAGCAAAGGAGCGATTGCTAATTTGAACGGTTTAATACTTTTGTAAGGTGCTTACCCCTATGAATCGACTGAGTTAAAGCTTCATCCTTGACCGATTGTAGGATTTCTTCATGAGTCGCATACGACGCTCGGAAGACTCTATTGTTGCGTTCTTTCCACCAATTCCAACAAGTCAGGATAACTAAGGTTTTGATATCTATCCAAAGGGCCGGTGGACAGTTTAGCCACTGCAGATTCCATTGCTCAATATTCGTAGGGTAATCTACTCTGTCTGGTCTATCTGGTTGTAGCGACGGAATGTGAACCCATTGCGCTATAGACGACCACATAATATTATGACTCTCTGGCCGGCATTGATGTTATTTGTACAATACTCTCTGGCCGGCATCGTATATAATCGTGACTCTTAAATATTAATTCATCAGCTACGTATTTGTCAGCCAACGTCAGCTTTTTCACTAGAATTCATGGTCACCGGCTCACCGCAACATATCAAAAGAGAACTGGCTCACCGCAAGATATCAAAAGAGAACCTACCTATATTATAGCTGGTGGGTTTCGGAGCCGAAGAGGCTAGCCATGTCAGCAACTTTGTCGAGTGGTTCTTTAAAAGTTTCGAAATTGCCTATTGATTTTTTGTTTGCAAAAAGGCTGTTCAAAAATTTTGAAATTGTGTTTAGATTTCTCTAGAAATTCGAAAAAAAACTTCAAGTCCTCCTTGACTCTTTCGCAAAAGGATCCTTCGAAGATTATAAAAAAGAGTTAAGGTCCTCCTACCACTTGTTTTGCAAAAAAACCTTCGGGTTCTGAAAAACGGTGGACAGTTTAGCCGCCGCAGATTCCATTGCTCAATATTCGTAGGGTAATCTAATCTGTCTGGTCTATCTGGTTGTAGCGACGGAATGTGAACTCATTGCGCTATAGACGATCACATAATATTATATCTCTCTGGCCGGCATTGATGTTATTTGTACAATACTCTCTGGCCGGCATCGTATATAATCGTGACTCTTAAATATTAATTCATCAGCTACGTATTTGTCAGCCAACGTCAGCTTTTTCACTACAATTCATGATCACCGGCTCACCGCAACATATCAAAAGAGAACCGGCTCACCGCAAGATATCAAAAGAGAACCTACCTATATTATAGCCGGTGGGTTTCGGAGCCGAAGAGGCTAGCCATGTCAACAACTTTGTCGAGTGGTTCTTTAAAAGTTTCGAAATTGCCTATTGATTTTTTGTTTGCAAAAAGGCCGCTCAAAAATTTTGAAATTGTGTTTAGATTTCTCTAGAAATTCGAAAAAAAACTTCAAGTCCTCCTTGACTCTTTCGCAAAAGGATCCTTCGAAGATTATAAAAAAGAGTTAAGGTCCTCCTACCACTTGTTTTGCAAAAAAACCTTCGGGTTCTGAAAAATCACCCTCACGCAGTCACGCGGCTTGTAGCCGTGCGCACGCATGTAGTATATATACAAACTTATACTTCCTCCCACTACTACAGAATCGACTTTCACAATCGGCCTATTACAAACGGTTAGTTACGTACCGCTTGTGATCTCTGCACCACAAGCGGTTCATGGGCAACGGACCAAAAGGGGTCTCTAGAAACGGTTCTAGACACGAACCCCTTCTAAAGCCCTAGCTCTAGAAGCGGTTCGTGTCTTGAACCCCTTCTAGAGCTTTAGAAGGGGTTCGGGACACGAACCCCTTCTAAAGCCTGAGCTCTAAAGCGGTTCGTGTCCCGAACCCTTCTAGAGCTCTAGAAGCGGTTGGGACACGAACCCTTCTAAAGCCCTAGCTCTAGAAGCGATTGGGGACACAAACCCTTCTAGAGCCGGCTCTAGAAGGGTTCGTGTCCCCAACCGCTTATAAAGCCTAGTTTTCGAAATAATAAAAGGAATGCATGCCCTACTCTATCAGAGAGCACGCGTGGGTGGGTTGGTTAGATGGGTGAGACGTGAGTCACGAGGAGAAGGTTGTGAGTTCGAATCCCAGTCCTCACAATATTATTTGTCTTTTGAAGTGACTTCTACAAGCGGTTATAAAACCGCTTGTGATCTTAACAGAGTATCACTCATGATTTGCTTACAAGCGGTTCTAAAACCGCTTCTAAAAACGGTTTCGAACCGCTTGTGATATTCTCATCTGCAGTTGTGTCCTATCACAAATAGTTGTTGTATCAGACATCGACACGGTCTCTAAACACAACTTTGACCACTAATTTCTATTTAATATATTTATAAAATCCAATGAAATTATAATAGTATGAAAGTACATTTCAAGACAAATCTATATATATGATTTTCATATATTTAATTTAAATATTTAAAAGTAAATTGATATTAAGAATTTTGAAAGTTTGATCGTAGCTATCTCCAAAACAATAACTATTTACGATGAAGAGTACGTATCAGCAGACATTAGCTAGGCACATTGTCCACGTAGTTGAACTTTCTGTTTACATATAACACGTGCAGCAATAGATGTATCGCGTGATCGCGTCTCTCGTGTTGATCGTCTTGCGTAGGTATTCTCTTACCACTTTGGTCTTGTTTGATGAGTCGGGATTTCCTACTGAGTGATGGAGCATGCGTGCATGCGTATGTCATCCTTGTAGAGTACATATCACATATGTATGTAGCTATACATGTGCATCATCAGGCTTCTCCCCTCCCTGTTTCTGGAATTTAAAGCACCAACTTAATATATATATATATATATATATATATATATAGGAAAATGATTCCATACTCCTAGGTGTATGTACTTCCACCTCTAATATACCATTTAAATGATATTGTTATACCTCTTTATCCTTTTGAGTATACTCTAATACTGATTATAAGATAATTCAAAGTGAGTTCCATGAAAAATTTCATTAAAATCCACCCTTTATAGCATAATTTGTTTACATATTCCTTATACATATGGAAAATGGTATGTAGCAAAAAAATAAAGGGTCTAATGAATTTTTTATAATCATGTTGTATAGGAGTATCCTAGAATTAATATTGGAGTATACCGAAAGTGATAAAAGAGTACAAAGCGTTTATTTAAGTGATATATTAGAGGTGGGAGTATGTACTTCCAGGAGTACGGAAAAGGCTTCATATATATATAAATATAATGGTGAGCCTAGGTCGATCAATACCAATATAAGGTCTATAATTTGAAAAAAAAAATGTTGAGAAATATAAGACTTATTTCATCTGCATTTACTACTCACCCAAAGCATTTTCTCTCGTCTTTCCAGGACAATTATAAAAGATACCTAAGTTAGCTTTCTCATACTTTTCTCGTGTGATTTAAAATAGTAAAAGAAATTCATTTACCTGTCGCCTACACTGGTCATGCTCATCAGGAGCTAGCTAGCTGCCTCGGGCAAGTTGTTTTCTTCAGTCCTGCAAGCCGGATTACATATGCACAGTTATTTTGCCTAGCTACTCCGATTGCTAGCTTGACAGTAGTAGCTAGGGTAAAATCAAATACGATCGAGTACAGCGATGTAAGTACCAAGCTTGATGAGTCTCTCCTGAAGGACAAGTTGCCGACGGATCTGGCCCGTCCCGCGAAACCTGAGATACCAGCGGATCAATGTACATGGGAAGAAATTAACGAGCCAACTTTATACGAACTCCACCGTTGTTTCTTATGTATTTCTCTATTTTATAAGGAGGTGACTAGAGCCCGGACGCGTCTTATATGGGTGATAACTCTGTACGTTGTGCTTTGTCAATTGTCATCGGATCTGTGTGCAAGAGTACTGCAAGTGATTTTCACTATTCGATCTATTCCTCCAAGCAAAACACACCCCATCTACGCGAGACAACGCGGGGCTAATCGTAGTGTCTCGACATTGGTAGGGGAGACAGACATGGCAGAGCAAGGCCGGTCTCCGGTGCACTTTCGATCGTCGGGACGACTGGGATGCCGGAGAAAGAATAGCTAGAACAGCAAGACGAACTGGCTGATGGTGACCATGGAGCTCACCGTCGCCACCATGGCCTTAGCAGCAATAACTATATGCATAAGAAATTCCAAATACAACAAATCTATCTCTAGAAAAGATATTGAATCCCTAAAAAATCTGAAGATACGTATTCAACAATCGAAATTACCTTCTGCAACGTCACGAATAACCCGTTGCAACGAACTCATTGCAAAAACAATTTAAATAAAAAAAATAACTCTATCTCTACTACTTCCAATTAGGAGTTGGTAGCGGTCGTCCGTTCTTTTATAGAGTTTTTGATCCATTGGATCTGACATGTATAGTTGAGATGAAAGGGGATTTAACATGTTCCGTTTTTTCCGTTGTCGTCTCTTTCTCCAGTCTCCACGCATCGAGTTGTTGAAACCCCAAACCCTCTCTCATCTCCTCTCTCCTAGGTTTTAGGGTTTTGTGGCCGCAATCGCCTCACCAGGGATGAGATGCGACGCAACCGCCGATGAATGAGCATCACGCCCCAACGCTATAGGTCTCTAGGGCGCCGCCGCAGTAGTAGCAGGTCTCCCCGTCAAAGTGTTACCAAGCGCCGTCGTAGTATTACCAGCCAGGTCTCTTGCACGCTTCTCCGCCGACGATGTGGGGCTAGCCGCCGCAGTAGCTTCCTTCGCAATACGCATCCTCGCCGCCATAGCAGTACATGCTTCCGCCCCCTCACCAGTACGTGGCTCTATCGCAGCAGTACGAGCTGCCGCCACCGTAGCATGGGGTGCAGGTGGTGGGTGGGTCTGCACCTATAGGCAAGGAGATAAGGTCCTTGTGGATCAGCAATCTCCACTAGTTATATTGTTTGTTGGTGTTCTTGTGAACACATATCTTAGTGCTATATTCATGGAGAATAGTGAGTTGATTCTTGGTATCAAGACTGCACAGGGTGATATTGTAGAGAACAACACTAATGTTGCAAACAAGCAGTTGAGCTATCCACACAGGACGACATTGAGACATGTTTTTTTAATCTTAGATTCCACATGCTTCGTGTTATGTCCACCTAATCGATGCTTAACATTTGGTTTATTTACTAGCCATATTACTAAATATGCCGAAAATATTGATGTCCATGATACGGTTTAGGGGCATGTTTGATGATATGTTTATTATACAGTTTGGGAATTAGATTGTTTTATATGAAAAAAAATCATGTATTTCAAATGAGATTTTTATATAACTTTGTTTATTATTCATTGTGTTTGTACATAAACAGTGTACTTATATGCATATAAAATTTGCAAAGTATTTTGTAACATGAGAACCTTCAGATTGTGAAATTAAAGATAATTTTAAGCTCAAGTCTATAAATATGTGTTTGAAATTTGTATGCTTCGATAATTGATTTAAACATTTAAATATTGCACATTCAGAGCAAACAGTATCATTCAGACAGGGTTAGTGTTATTTGCAAATAAATTTTTTTATCGCAAATTGAGTTTTTGTTACAACACATGGGCACATGCATAAACTATTAAAACGAAAAGAAAACTGTCGTGCAACGGATCACCAAACGCAAGAAAATAGCAGCGGATCATGTAAATATACATGGGAAGAAATTAATGAGCCAATTTAATATGCAAGGTCGTTCCTATTATTTCGGAGGCCCTAGAGCAAAACAAAGTGGAGGCCCTGGTAGGAACTGACATTTTAGATATTTTAATTCTATTTAGGGCAGTTCGAGGCATTGACATATCCAAAATGTAACGCGCATCAATAACATGTGAGAACATTTTCATAAAACCAACGTTCTACTATAGTACTGTATGAATAAGACTATACGAGCTAAACTTCTTTTACAAATTGCAAGTGACATATAACTTAAAGCCTCGCATAAAATTCGAGAAATTTACATGTAGCTATACAAAATAAGCTGTTTTCTATGAAATTCATACATTCTAAATATTCTCTAAAGAGTATGAAACTATATAAAAAACATTTTTATGGGATTTTTTGGGTAGCCAAGACATACGACTAAGCAATCATCAGCCGACACTGAAAGCCCAAAGCACTAATCTTTAACCAAAAAAATCTTCATATCATTCAACTGATAAGGAACTATACATTAGTTACTAAATACAACCAACTAGTCACTATAGCACTAGAAATCCAATTTACCGATCTTGAATTAAATGTTTTCTTTATATTCTTTAACCAAGGAATTCGAATATATAAAAAACTACCAATTGTCAAATTCTCTCACAGCTTAATTAGCAGGTAGTAAGATGCAAGCGAGTTATGTCGAGCTAGCCATCGATCTTGTGATCGAACATTCGTTCATTTAGTCTATTGTGAATGCCAAATGCAGTTGTTTCCAAATGGTGAGTTGTCGAGCTAAGCACTTAGACTGGTTTGAACAAATTCTCAGTATTGTTGACGGTGATCTAATTCTTTGTTTTTACTAATGGCTGCTTGTGAGTTGACAATATAGACCCATATTGTTATGTATTTCGATTTTTACATCTAACTATGAGTCTACATATACTATATATGAGATATATATATATGAATGGGCTGGAACCCCTGGCTCTCGTAGACCCTAGGTGATCGCACTTGCTGTCTATGCCCTTAGGCTGGCCCTGTTAATATGGACTAAGCTAGCTGGAAACGGATGTTTTAACCCCTACGGGGATATCCACCCATGCCATCCACCGTCGATGCTGCTTTGAGATACGTGCGTATCCATACATCCTCCGTTATTTCTTATGTATTTCTCTATTTTTCGAATAAACTATCGCCCACTCTCCCCTTGCAAGTCGCGGAGCCACCCTGCCGCGGCCGGCTGTCCCCCGCCACCCCTCGCTGTGGCCTCGTCGTCCAGATCCGGCAGCGGCAAGCTCGCCGGGTGAGGCAGAGAACGCGGCACCCCGCGGTATAAATACAGTTGTATAGAATTGAAATACGTGCGCGTATCTCGAAACGGCTGTGGACAGTGATGCCCCTTTTGGCTCGCTAGCTTGCTACCGCCAGCACTGAAGCTTGCCTTTCTCACTACTACAGACTGCCTCATCCGCGACCCCCCATCACTGCCGGGTAGGTGCGAGCCGGCAGTGATAATATTATCACCGCCGGTTCCAAATTCAACCGCGGTGATAATACTATCACTTGCCGTTCTAACTTCAATCGGCGATGATATGAATAGTATAAATTTCCGTAGGAATGGAGGCAATATCATTGCTTTGGTTTTATAGAGAACCGAGCGGTGATAAGAAGATATCACTTTGCCGGTTTATATGTACAACCGTAGTGATAACACCATTGCCGGTTAGCCTATAAACCAACATGATAACACCATTTTCACTTTGCGGTTTTACTCTAGACCGGCGGTGATATTCTTTTTCCCCATAATTAGTTCGATCTGTAACATAAGAAACATTGTAATTTATCTACATATAACATATGAAAGCATAATTAGTTAAAAAACAGAACATATGAAAGCAAATTTGTAATTTGCGGGATATGTATTAATTAAAATACAGAACATTTACAAAACATAATTAGGTATATCGTCTATTATTACATATTTAGTCCTAATTATAATAGGCCAATGGCGCGAAGCCCTATATCCAAAAGTCGCGTAAATCGTCCTCCTCCTCCTCCTCCTCGCCGAGGGCCGCTTGAAGACTGATCAGAGTTGCGACGGTGCTCGTCCTCCTTCTCCTCTGAATCCGATTCGGTGGCGGAGTTGGTCTTACCCCAACGCCGCAGTTTCTCGCCGCCGTCGCTGTCGTCGTCGTCGCCCTCCTCCTCCTTCTCCTCCTTTGCCTCCTCTTCCTCCTCCTCCGCTTCCACCTCCTCCTCCTCCTTCTCCTCCTTCTCCTCCTTCTCTAGCGACGGAGCGGGGCTTTGCCCAACACGTGTTCGCTTCTTGGGGGGTGCCATTTTTGCAATAATAGTGGATTGTGTGGGGTGCCATTCTTGAAAAAATAGTGGCATTATATAGAGCGAGAATGGGAAGAACAACGATTAGCGAGGAATGTGAAGCATAGCGATTAGCGCGGCAGAGGAACGGGCAGGCGCGACGGTTGGGTTGGCCGTTGGCGCGGCAGTTTGAAGGGTGGGACGTATCACTGCCGGTTTATATTACCAACGGCGGTGATAATCGACTATCATTGCGGTTAATACCTATAACCGTAGTGATATATTACTTCCGGTTTAATTTACTGACGGCGGTGATATTTAAAGTTCTTCGCGGTTCGTATATTCAGCCGCGGTGATATGTATTTTCCGCATAGCGCAATTTTTGGCGCGTAGTATGACCTTATCGCTGCGGTTCTGCGCGAAAGGCGATGATAAATATTTTCAGCGTAATATGACCTTATCACTGCCGGTTCTTCGCAGAGCCGGCAGTGATAAGCTATTTATATAGCAATCTTCACCTAACCGACGCATTTCCCGGCGAAGCGAAGAGAGGCGCTCTTTGCTCGGTGTATTTTTCTGGAGAGGTCTTCTTAGAAATTTTGTGTCGATATTTTGTTCATATTTTTCATCGAATCGACATCTTCTCCGACCGAAGCGTAACAAAGAGGACCTGTATTATCTTAGCGAGTTGCTGCTGAAAAATTGTATTAAAATTTTTCGAGGTTACTAACTTGATGTATGTTATATTTGTCGTAAAATTTTACTTTACGGAGTGCTATAGATGTTGATAATTGCTGATTGTACGGTGTGAACAGTTTATGTCGGTACTGCTCAAATTAAGATCTAGCTAAATTATTGAATAAATTATAATTCATATTGTAGTGGATGTTTGAGTAATAAAAATTGCTAGATGGACAATTATGCATAAATGTAATTAATTTAATTAATGAAAATTTGTTATATGGATTTTTAATAGTACAGATTGCTAGATGATCAATTATAAATAGTGAGAATTGCTAGTTGAATATTTAAATAATGGGAAATGGTAGATGGATTTTGCAATAATGAAAGTTGGAACATAAATATTAATTATTTAGAAATATATCCTTATATTCAATTATATGCTTGTTAATTTGTTGTAGATTAATTTAATTTCATAGCTAGCGCTACATAACAAAATGAAATGAAGAAATCGTCTAAATAATTAAAAAATGCTAGATGGATATTTAAATAGTGAAAAAGGTTTGATGTATTATATAGGCAAAATTGCTAGATGTATTTGTAAAACTAATCATTTACAATTATATTATTATTTGCATAAATTCATATCCATTTTAGTGATGTAGTGGATGTTTAAGTAATAAAATTACTAGATGGACAATTATGCATAATTGTAATTAATTTAATTAATGAAAATTTGTTATATGGATTTTTAATAGTAAAATTGCTAGATGATCAATTATAAATAGTGAGAATTGCTAGTTGAATATTTAAATAATGGGAAATGGTAGATGGATTTTGCAATAATGAAAGTTGGAACATAAATAATTATTTAGAAATATATCCTTATATTCAATTATATGCTTGTTTGTTGTAGATTAATTTAATTTAATAGCTAGCGCTACATAACAAATTACAATTATATTGTTATTTGCGCTTATGTGCTTATAATGTGTTTATCGTTTTAATTAATTAGCAATGCATGACTCTTGTAAAGAATAAATTATTTTGATATCGTTTGTTCATATCTTTGAAATGTAGTTTGATATAATTAACTGTAGATGGACCGAAGGTGGATGTATGACACGGACCGTCGAGGTCCAGAGTTCTTTAATGGTGTGACTTGTTTTCTGAATGCGGCTGCGGCACACAAGTCGAGAAACCAGATGTACTATATGTGTTGTCCATGCGTTGATTGCAAAAATGAGAAGATGATTTTGTAACATAGAGTCGATGCGTGCACACTTGCTTCGAAGGGGTTTCAAGGCTGGCTATACCTGTTGGACTGAGCACGGTGAAGATGATATTGTACATGAAGGGCAACACATTGATGAAGATGATATTGTACATGAAGGGCAACACATTAATGAAGATGGCGGAGACAACGATATGACAATGGTGGAAGATCGTTCGTTGATACCCACGAAGATGATCTAGATCAAATGTTGCGTGATGGGGAGGGGACTTCACGAGTGAAAGGGAGTTTCAAAAGTTCGGTAGATGGTAGAGGACTCTACAACGCCATTGTACCCGGCCGCAAGGAGGAGCACTGTAAAGTCGCATACCGTGCTTTCACTCTGCGATTGAAGGCAAGCAATGGTTGGTCCGATAAGAGCTTTCTTGGTGTTATGTCTCTTAGGGACTTGCTTCGAGAGGGTAACGTGTTGCCTTCAACTCGTGCCGAGCCAAGCGGGTTGTCCGCCTGTTGGGATGGAAGTACAAAGAATACGCATGTCCAAGCGATTGCATATTGTATCGCAATGAGTTTGCGAGACTTGGATGCTGTGTTGTTTGCAAAGCAAAGCGGTATAAGAACAACGACAGCGATATCGAGAACGAAGATGTCGGGGTGAGGCGTAGAAGAAGAGGTGTCCCGTAAGGTGGTGTGGTATTTCGCTATAATCCCCGTCAAGCGATTGTTTGCGAACAAAAGGCATGCCCAATTGCTACGATGGCACGCCAAGAGCGTAAGAAGGATGGAATGCTTAGACACCTGCTGATTACGTGCAATGGAGGAACATCGACGAAAAATATAAGCGCTTTGCATATGATGTGAGAATATAAGGTTCGGGTTGAGTACAGATGGGATGAATCCTTTTGGCAACATGAGTAGTCGTCCAAAGACTTGGCGGTGACTTTATGCACCTACAACCTTCCTCCTTGGCTTTGCATGAAGCGAAAGTACATTATGATGCCACTATTGATCCAAGGGCCGAACAACCCGGCAATGATATCGATGTGTACTTCAAACCATTGGTTGAAGATCTTCTAATATTGTGGACCGATGGTGTACAGGTATGGGATGAATATAAAAGAAAACTTTATCCTACGGGCATTCTTGTTTGTAACCATTAATGATTATCCCGCTCTTGGCAACTGTCGGGCCGACGACAAAAGGCTTCAACGGATCGTCCGATGCTGGATGATCTGACTAGCCGGTGGTGAAGAACGACCAAAAATGGCTTACATGCGGCATCGTAGGTTCCTCATAAGGATCACCCATACCGCAATAATAAGAGAGCTTTTGACGGGACAAAGGAGACCGCCTTAGCTCAAGAATCACACTGGGAAGCAGATATTTGCGTTTGTAAAGGATCTTACAATTATTCACGAAAGGGGCCGGCCGTACATCTATTCCGACTTCCGGGATAAGGCTCCTTTGTGGAAAAAAGAAATCGATATTTTGGATCCTACCTTATTGGCAGACACGGAAGTTCGACCGCAATCGGCGTCATGCACATAGAGAAGAACGTGTGTGACGACTTGCTTGGTATCTTCTTGGACATACCGCAAAACGAAAGATACACTTCAAGCAAGGATGGACCTCGAAGATATGAAACGAGGAAGGAGCGCATCACGAAGAAATGGATCTGAGCAAAAAGTACCTTCCATTGCTGCTACACTTTGAACAAGAAAGAGAAAATTAGCGTTTGTGAATGCTTGCACGGAATCAAAGTTCCGTCTGGTTACTCTGCTAACATAAAGAGACTAGTCTCAATGAAAGACTTAAAGTTAATTGGTATGAAGTCTCACGATTGCCACGTGATGATGACACAGATGCTTCCAATTGCAATTAGGGGGGTTCTGCCAGAGAAAGTCCGAGACCCAATTATCAAGTTGTGTTCATTCTTCAACGCGATTTCACAGAAGGCCATCGATCCATTAATACTAGATAAGCTGCAGGAAGACGTGGTCCACACTGCATGCGGGCTTGAGATGTGTTTCCCTCCATCTTTTTTGATATTATGGTCCATCTCATTGTTCACATTGTGAAAGAATCTGATTCTTGGTCCCGTATTTCTACATCGGATGTACCCTTCGAGAGATTCATGGGGTTATAAAGAAATATGTTAAGAATCAAATCGACGGAAGGCTTGCATTGCCGATGGTGGGTAACCGAGGAGGTCATTGAGTTCTGCGTCGATTATATGGATCTCAAACCGATTGGTGTGCAGTATCTCGGCATGAGGAAGGCTCTGGGAAAGGGACACTAGGCGAGAAATCGATGCGTACTAGCAATCTAGCTTCATTTACACAAGCACATTTCGCAGTTTTGGGACAATCGGTTGTGGTGGCCCGTATGTCGACATGCACAAGAATGTGCTATCCAAAACAAACCGGTGGAGGTCGAGGGTTGGCTCGCGAGAAACACAGAGATAATTTCGCGATTGGTTGTGTAGACACATGATGCGTCTGAGACAGATCGCACTTTTCGGTTGAAATTGTTGGCTCGAGGACCGTCAACTACAATTCGGACATTCAAGGATCGACATAAATGGTTTTACATTTTATACAAGAGCGCAAGATAAAAGAGCACCAATCAAAATAGCGGTATCCGTATAGATGCCTATGACAACAATGGAAATAGGCAAAACTACTCTGATTCATAGAAGAGATTTGGGAGCTTGACTATGGACCTTTGAAGGTCCCTCTCTTCGGTGCCAATGGGTCGACTTCCTGGCGTGAATATCGACAAATCGGCATCACAACCGTGGACCTCAAACTCGTCGGATCTGAGAGAAGAACCATTCGTACTTGCTAATTACATTACACAAATCTTCTTTATGGCCGGCCGGCTAACAAGGAGCGCCACGTGGTTATTGAAGGAAAAAGAAGGATTGTCGGAGTTGAGAATGTTATCGGCGAGGAAGAGTACAACCAATTCGATGAGCTTCCCTTTTTGGAGAGGGCGTTGACCTAAGTACCATGGAAGGCAAGGAAGCTACATACATACGCCGCGATCATAACGAAGGTCGAATCGTAGCTTAGTTGTAGTAATGAAATGTATGCTTTCTTTTGTATGAATGACATGTTTATTTTCTCATATGTAACCATTAATGTAATATATGCAATAGTGGAAATTGAGGTTATGCTTTCTTTTGATCAAATTGAAAGTTTCACTACAGCTGCTATCTCTTCTTCCTCTCCAACTTTTCCAATGAAAAATTTCATGTTGTATGAAGATGAGAACTACTTCAAGAATTTCAGGTTTCACGAGGAGGAAAACTACTTTCAAGATTTCAGGTAAGGAGAAATATTAGCTGTCCTATAGTAGGGGGCATATCCGGTGCAATCAGGCTTTTGGTGCAATCTCCGTGCAATCCAACTAAGAAAAGTTTCAAAAAATTCTGAAAAAAAATCATGGATGTACATCTCATCTTACCCCATCTACATATAAAATTTCATGATCAAATTCATCCTATATTAAGAGTAATAAAAAAGATAAATTTTAATAGAATATGGGCAAAGAGCTTATCACTGTCGGTTGTACAACGGACCAGCAGTAATATTCCACTATCACTGCCGGTTGTACAATGGACCGGCAGTAATATTCCACTATCACTACCGGTTGTATAATGGACCGGCAGTAATATTCCACTATCACTACCGGTTGTACAATGGCCCAAAGATAATATTCCATTATCACGCCGGTTGTACAATGGACCGGCGATAATATTCCCCTATCACTTTGCGGTTGTACAATGGCGGCGAAGATATACTATCCTTCCGGTTGGTGTGACCAACCGATAGTGATATTCCACCCCTATAAATTGAAACGTCGCGCCCTCCTCTCATTTACCCTAACCCTAGCCCACGCCCTCCTCTCACTTTTACAGCGCCGTTGCCTCTGAGCTCCCTGCCGCCGCCGCGCCTCGGACCGCCGTCGGCTCGCGTCTGAGCTCCCCGCCGCCGCCTCGACTCGAGCTGCCGTCGCATCGCTCGCCTCGGACCGTCGCGTCGCCTCGACTCAGGACGGCCCGCGTCGCCTCCCCACCGTCGCCTTCACCTCCACGCTGTCTCCCCGCCATGGCCTCGACCTCCCCGCCGTCGCCTCGACCTCCCCACCGTCTCCCCGCCGTCGCCTCGACCTCCCCACCGTCTCCCCGCCGTCGCCTTGGTACTGCTCTTGCGATGTGTGAATGTGCATGTCCAGATGTGAATGTGCAGATGTGAATGTGAATGTGAATGTGAATGTGATTGTGAATGTGCAGGTGCTAGGGGCCAGTCAATTCATTTGGCTTGGGGACCTAGCATGTGGGTATAGTGTTCAGTGAGGATTTGGGACTGCAATAGACAATTTGTGACAACTAATCTCAGATTTTCAGTCCCCGTTTGTTGGTCTTTGTTGCTCTGTGATGAACTAGGGTAAAAGTATGACCAGAACATTTATCTCTCTGTTTTAGGCCTTGAACTGTAGACTTGAATGCTTGAAAGAATTTATTCTTTAATTGTCTACATTATACCTGTTATTTTCTGAATCATATTTTCTGTCAGCACTTGTTATGCTAGCTCCTGTGTTCTGATGCTATTAGAGGCTGTCACCAGTGACACTGTGTCTTGCGCAGACTTGATTAGTTTGAATCTGAACTGATACTTACTCATTCCTGATTAGTTTGATATTTGCTCAGTTCTGATTAATATATTCTAGTTCTTGCGCAAACCTGTTTAATACCAAAGATCTGAACTAATAACCTGAATCGGCTTAATTCTTGTCTTGGTATGTTTAAAACGGTATTAGAGATCATCGAATTGGTAATCTGAAAGCGAAGGTTTCGACTATTGAGAGAGTCGACATTTCTGTTGAATTTGGAAGTCCCGTGCTTGATTAACAAGGAATTAATTCTGATTTGGGTATAATTCTTGACAGTAGATTCTTAATTGTGCATTTAAGGTGGTAAGAGTTCAAGGCCTAATGCATAGAATAAATTGTTAGCCGATTTGTGATTGTAGTAAAGATTCTAATCTTTACTCTAACCCTAAATCTGAGAGCACCATATTCATTTTATTGTCTTTGAGATAGTAGGTATAATTCATATTATGTATGACTTAACCATGCTTAGTGTTGTCTTGTTTGTGTCATACATCTTGTTTGTGAATTATATATTCTCATATATATGCTTAAGAGGAATAATGAACAAAGTCTTGCTTTTATACTCGCACCTTCTTCAACAATAATAACTGAACACTACTTGGTTAATCTACTGATCTGAATGTATGCTCACTATCGGTGTTACTTCATTGTCTTTATCTTTGCTCTGTTCAGCTTAAAATAGCTAGCTAACTAATCCGAACTTCATTTCATGATTAAACTTAGCAAATATTTAATCTATTGATCTGAATGTATGTTGAATCAATATAATCTGTTAACAATGAGCTTGATTATCAATTTTTTAATGTGTATGTTAAGGTGGTAAGGGTTGAAACTAAGGTAAGGTTGTCACAAATTAGTCTATTACTCGTCCCTTGTGGCGAGGAGGGCCTTTGGGCAACCCGACATCTGAGAACACTCAAAATAAACAAGTTGAGCTTTATGCTTGTTGCCTTGTTCATTTTGTGCCCTTGTGCTTTTTTTGATCATTTTGCTCTATGGTTATTTATATTGCAGCCAAAAGTAAACTTCAATTTGGTGCTTTGTATATGTTCTTGAAAGATGTATACATGTGTTGTAAATATTTGTTTTGTATGAGATGTATACATGTGTTGTAAATATTTGTTTTGTGCCACTAATTGTAATAGTTGTAGTTCATTTAGTTAATACTCTCGTGCACGGACTTTTGGGTGACAGTGAGCATACACTTAAGTGGAGTATGGGTGTCACCTCTAAGTCCAACGCACGTGTGAGGAATCGATTCATATTTCTGGGTGCCCACGAGAGGTTTTCCGGGTGACTTTCGGGTGACAGTGAGCATACACTTAAGTGGAGTATGGGTGTCACCTCTAAGTCTTCCAAATATTTGTATGTGAGCAACATATCTTGTGCACATAGATTGCCCTACGTATGTATGAAATTTCAGGATTCATTATATACCGAGAGTTACCAAAAAGAGAAAATTCTGACAAGTTTAAGCTCTTTAGACTTGTCAGAATTTTCTTTTTGTAACTCTCGGTATATAATGAATTTGATCCTACATTTCATGTGTATGTATATTTTGTTGACCAAAATGTATGTGTTTACAGATGTATATATGTGACCTTGAAAGATGTATGTGTATATATATATATGTGTGTGTATAAAGATGTATGTGTATAAAAAGTGACATATCACAATCCTCGAAAACAATACAAAACAATAATGAATCATTCTTATTCCACACTAAAATGATTTTTTAAAAAATAAGCCCTGCAAGTTCAAGAATGGATGGGTGCAATCATTCCATGCGTCGAGCACGCCTCATGGCGAAGCCATGAGGCGTGCTCGCTTGACATGGAATGATTGCAATCATTCCATGTCAGCAGCTAAAATCATTTTAGTGTGGAATAAGAATGATTCATTATTTTTATTAACAAATATATTCTTAAGAATATATGAATTTTTTCATATTATTTTTTCATTTCGAGGTCACAACATCACTTGATTTCCTCTCAACTGTAGCAAAATTACCATCGTTTGAATTCACAAGTTTGATGTCATGTAGCAACCATGAATGAATGCAATATAATTAACCCAATAACATTTTTGATTGCTAGGAATGGCCTCGAATCAGGGACAAGTGCCAGAGAGAGTTCGGCCCTCGAATATAGACGAAGTAGGAATGGATAGCCCAAGGGAATACCTGAACCTACAGGATATTGATATGGAGCAACCTGGCGCCACAGCCACGGACCAAGCTGACGCGACTGCCATGGACCAAGCTGACGCCACTGCCATGGACCAAGCTAACGCGACTAACATGGGCGAGGTAAAGTATTAGTACGTTGTGATTTCCAAAATATTGTAGGGTCATACGACTAATAACAAGATCCAATTGTAGGCTCAAACGTCTGGTGAACAAAGGCGGCGCAGGTGTCGTGGCCGAGCAAGATGCCTAAGGCGTTCACAACATAGTCTAGCTCTCGAAATCGGGAACTGCTATACCAGCGTCGGCATATGTCTGACAGACAGCGGAGTACTTGCTAGAGATAACGTGCCATCAGCTATAGATCGTGGACCGGCCGCGAAGGTGATCAGTGGGTGGTTCCCGATGACCTGAAGGACTCGCTATGGGGCAAGCTAAAACACGTATTCCATTTCCCCAAGGGTCGAGTTGGTTGCAAAAAACGTGCACTAAGTATCATGTGCACATCTTTGGAAGAATTGGAAGACTCAAATTGAATAAGAACTATGTGAAGAAGAATGTCACGCCAAATTTTAACATGTTTCCAAAGATAAGGGAATTTTGAAAGGACTTTGTGGAGTACAGGAATTCTGAAGAAGCCCAGACAGTGAGTCAGAAGAACAAGGCTAACGCGGATAAGAATATGTACCCTCACACACTAGGCACTGGTGGCTACGTGAAGAAAATACCTGCATGGGATAGCCGTGAACAAGAGCTAACCCTCAAGGGCGTTACTCCTGCGACGGCCGAGTTCACTGCACGATCAAAGCACTGGTTGCTTGGGAGGGGGTCTTCTGTCTCAGAAGATGGCAGCTTGAGCTTCAGGAGCGATAAAGCCCAGGAGGTGTCGCAGAAAATATCAGATGCTCACGTGGAGTCTTCCCAAGGGCTTTTCGTGCCACAAAGGAGAATGATGAGTCGATCATTGCCACTGGTAACGAGGAGCATCCTCGCACGCGAGGAGTTGGTTTGGTGCCGTGGAAAGAAGGCTTCCCGGTGATGCATCGTTGTACAAGCGGTCGAAAAGAATAAGAGAAGATGAACGCAAAGTCAAATACAAGATCTTTGTGGCAAGAGCGTTAGAGGAAGAGAGAGCGAAGCCGGATCAAGTTGTGGAGCAAGCGATCTGAAGCTCTCACTCACGACCGCCACTCGATGGCGACCCTCGGAACCTCGATCACGGTGTTCTTAAGAGCAACAAGCGTCACAACGATTCCGGAGAGCATCGACTCTATTTTCCATGGATGACATCACGAACCGACACCGTGCAAGCGTATTTGTCTGCGCACATGGCATTTCCATCAAGGTGGTGATGGCGGGGCTTGGCCATGCGCCTCCTCGCGAGTTCTCTGACTGCCGCCTAATACATTGTGATTCGCCAGGTCGGCGTAGACAAGGTGTAGTCCGACAATATCGCAAAATGGAGGTAGAGATTCTGGCGAGGACGGAAAAAACAAACTTGGAGAAAACGTGCATGGCTTCCTCGCGTGGCGCAAGAGCTTGATTATGTTCGGCTCGGACGATGAGGCCGACAACGACGACGATGATGATGAGCCTCACTCTCCACACGCAGACCTGTCGCCTACGAAAAGTGCAACTCCTCTGCCGGCACCAGTTAGGACAAGTCCAACTCCTCCGCCGGCACTATCCAGAAAAAGTCCAACTCCTCCTCCGGTACCAGCCAGGAAAAGTCCAACTCCTCAGCCGGCACATAAGAAGAATCGAACATCAGCACCATCTCGGAAGTCCGCATCGTCTTGTACCAAATCTCGGTCATCTGTGAAGGCAGCACAGCCTCAGAAGAAATTATCGGCCGATATGACTGAAGAAGAACGCAAAGAGCAAACGAAGGCCGAGGTAACATCTCACTTCCAAAAGGTGCCATCACCCGAGAAGACTAAAGTCGATGCTAATGCGTAGGAGTTTTTCTTGAGTATGGCAAAAGCCAAAGAGATAGGGCGGGCTTCTGAACCTTCGGAAATGTCGGACTACGAGCGCATCTCCAGAAAGCAAAACTTGAAGATGACTAGTGCTGAGGCGTCGATGTCGCAAGCTCAAAAAGATGCTGCTGAACAACGTCGTAATTACAAGCTAGGTCTAAGCTGGAAGTACATTTTGGGGCAACCGCTGGCTCCCCCAGAAGATTTAGAGAACCTAACAACAAAATTGCGGCGCGTCCATCAGTATTACATGAAGCAGTGCCAAGAGGGTATGTGGGCGGTCCCAGTGAAATACAAAGATTTGGATTTTCACAATAGGGATTGCATGTTCTCTTTTTTTTGTAAGTCCTCATATGTATTGAATTTGAACTTGCAATTTTATACATAGGTAGAGTAATCTATGAAGTACATCTACAAATTTTTTCAGAATTCGGTTGTCACTTCCGGTTCGTCCAGGAACCAGCAATGATATACACAGATCACTGTCGTTTTTTCGTATAAGCTGGCAGAGATATACATATATCACTGCCGGATTCTAGGTTGAACCGGCAGAGATAGTTGAGTATCACTGCCGGATGCTAGTGTAAACCGGCAGAGATAGTTGAATATCACTGCCGGTTGTATAATGAACCGGCAGTGATATCTATTATCACTGCTGTAAGTTCAACCTTCATTAGTTATGGTTTTGGTGTTAATGACAAATCTAATCTTGTGTTAATGACAAATCCAATATTAAGTTTATCCCCTAATGCGATATTGTTCTTAATGACATATCTTATATCGAGACTAACATGTTTGTTTAGAATACCTTTGTTTAGTCTCATCGCATTGAAAAATGGAAAACCCAAGGTATGTTTGCATATTCATCTTAATATTAGTTGCATACTTTGGAGTCAAGTTAAAGTATGAATATCCCCGTTATATTAACCACAAAATGTGTATCATGTTTCCCAATCCATATATTACATGGATGCACATATTTAGGGGGAGTTCACACTCTAACTTGAAGAATCAATTTAAATGATAATTTAAATTGAGTTCATTTGTCGTGTTAATCATTAGAGAACACTTCATCATGTGTTGATGGTGTTCCGTGATTAATTGAGGACAAATGAATAGTTCTTAAGTATAATAAAGCATGAGTTGCATTATTGTACTTAAGACACACTTAAATCATTTCTATTGATTTAGGGTTGTGCTCAATTGATCTAGAGGCATCCATTATGTGTTAATGGAGTGCAAGAGATAATTGAGACAACCATGCATCTTGGACTAACAGGTTTTATGAGTTATGTTTGAGTTAGGTCCAAAGATGGATGAGAACGGGACTTGGACGGCATCATGAGTTGATGGACGTCAAGGATGGATCTGAAGAAAGAAGAGTGATGATCCGGGGAGTATCAAGTGATGATCATAAAGACCCCAAAGGGATTGCTTGCCATGGCGAAGGTATAACTAGATAGGCTAAGGACTTTTGTAGTCTTTGTGTCTAAGGTTTTACCGCCGTTCTATTAAGAGGGTTGCCTCTTTAAGCTTGAGTTTCATCATGTGTTGGTGATCTCAATCCGCTCCACTCAAAGCTCAAATCTTATTTGATTTGGTTTTTGCATGAGGGTTAACCATTTGGCATGTGTTGCGAATGGGTTAAACTTATGCTTGGTTGTATTTGGTTTTCGCATTATGCTTTGATTTGCATGTGTTGCAAATAGGATAAGCTAGTGCGTTGGCTTTTGCATGGAGTTCACTTTTGCATGTGTTGCATTAGTTGAAGCTTCACGTTTTGGTGCAAAACAATCTTTATAAAACCGTGTGGTTGCTTGGAGCTAAGTTTTGCATGTGTTGCAAAAGGAGAGAGCTCAAGCATGATTTAGTGTTTGTGTGTTTGTATGGAGCAAGAGGCTTGCATGTGTTGCGAGTAAAGAGCTCATACGATTGAGATTTGGTTTTGGTGTTAGTTCGATTTGGTGTTGCATGGAACTAGAGAATTGCATGTGTTGCAATTAGAGAGTTCATGCATCGTGATTTTATGTTGCTTGGAGCTAGACTTTTGCATGTGTTGCAAAGAGTAGTGCTCAAGCATGAAATGGGTTTAATGCGTTATTTGCAAGTTAGTTGTCGAATAAACCGAGGTTTATGAGTGCAGGAATTCGAGAGCATGTGAGTGGGGCTTGCAACGGGTGTTGGCAAGTTGACCGGGTATTGTGTTGACCTTCACATGGCTAGGGGATTAATCTCATAAACTCGAGTTTGATTAAGCTTATACGATTTGCAAATAGATCTTGAGTTGGATTTTGGTGAAATATGTTTTCGCCTTTTGGAGTTGGTTAATTGGCGCAAATGTGTTTTGCAGATGAACGTTGGAATTATGTGTGTCGATCCTAGAGCATGTGTTGGCATTTGCAAATGTGTTTTGCAAAGTGTCGGGGTCATGTGTTGATCCTTACATGGCTAGAGGGTTGAACGCGTAAGTTCGGTGTTTATTGCGGAATGCGTTTTCGCAATTTGATTGAATTCTTTGAGCGTGAGCCAAATTGGTGCAAATGTGTTTTGCACGAGTGTTTGATCATGTGTTGATCATGTAGAAGCTCAAAGAATCGCGTTTGGAATTTGTCAGGAGAGAAATTGAGAAAAGTCTGGAGTTGGGTCGATGGGGCGGTGCAACGCCCCTCCGTAATGACCGGATGTAGGGTTGCATCTGGCGGTGCAACCGCAGTGCGACCGAACTGTCGCGTTTTATGGGGAGGGCGCCATGTGCAACCGAGCGCTTTTTTGCTGGGCGGTCCGACCGGCGGCGGAGCGGTGCGACCGGACCACCGGTCCAACCGGCCCCCGTGCGGCGCGTAATTTCCAGAGACGTGTTTCTTCGGTGTTTTGCTGAGTTTTGCCGAGCGGTCGGACCGGAAGAGAGGCGGTTGGACCGGCCTCGTGGTGCGACCGGGAGGAGTGTGGTGCGACCGGCCTCACAACGGTCGGTTTTCCGACCGTTGGTCTGTGAGGACCGGTCGGACCGGGTGAGGTCGGTCCGACCGGATTTTGGCCGTTTTCGGATTCTTGCCCCAACGGCTAGTTTCTTTGGTGGAGGCTATAAATACCCCTTGGGGGCTTGAAGCGAGTTCTGGTATTGTTGAGTGTGTGGGAGTCATTTGCATGTGTTGCTCTTCTCCCATTTGGTTCTTGAGCTTAAGAGTGAACTAATTGCATGTGTTGCAATTAGGAGTGGTTTGAGTGAGCTCTTGTGCATGTGTTGCACTTGAGGAGGCCTTGTGCATGTGTTGCACTTGGTGATCACCGAGGAGCGCATTCGTTGTGCCCGGTGAGGTTCAAGCGAAGGAGCGGCTAGTTACTCTTGGAGGTTGCCGACTCTAGGCGGCGTGGGCGTCATCTTGTGGAGCTCTCAAGGTTGTGAAAGCCCGGCAAGTTTGTGAAGGTTCGGGTTGAGCCTACGCGCGAGCGTGAAAAACCACGACTAGTGGAAAGAGGCGGGTGCTCGAGCGGGAGCCGGTCCAAGTGTGGGCTAGCCTCAACGTGGACTAGGGGAGACCGGCAAGTCTCCGAACACCACGGAAAAACATCGTTTGTCCCTTGTCTCTTTACATTCAAGTATTTACCTTTTGCATATTATTGATTGCTTGAATTAGAATTGCTTAATATTAATTGTTTGATCAATTTAGCAATTTATACATAGAGACATAATTTAGTTAGTGCACTAGTGAGCCTAGTTGATTTAGGCCTTAATTGTCAAAACCGATTTATAAACTTCGCATATATAAATTGATTAGGTTTTGACATAGGGGTTGATTAGAGCGAATTGAATTAGTGAGCGATCGATTTTTATAAACGCCTATTCACCCCCCCTCTAGGCGCATCCTCGACCCTACAAGTGGTATCAGAGCCACGGTCACTCTCATTTTAGGCTTAACCGTCTAGAGAGTAAAAAGGATGGCAACTAGAGGTTTAGTGCACTCACACGATCCACATATGCTTAATGGCTCAAATTATGCTTCATGGAAATTATTTATGATTTCGCATTTTAAATCCATGAGCCCACAAATTTGGTGGATCGTAGATGTCGGTATTTCTTCTCCAATTAATGATATTGCTCCAACTAAAGGAGAGGAGAAATGTCTACATCTCGACGCTCAAGCAACTAATGTTTTATTTAGCGTTGTGAGCGTAGATATTTTTAATCTCATATGCAACCTCCCGAGCGCTCATGCAATGTGGACCAAAATTCAAGAATTATATGAAGTGTCCACATCAAATGAGGATTGCATTGAGGAAGAAGCGTCGGTTGATGATCTTTCATCTTCTACATCAAATGATGAACCGACAACATCAACCTCAACCTCCACCTCAAGCGACGACGAATCTTCACTTATATCAAAAATTCGTTGCTTCATGGCAAAAGGTAAAAATGAGGTATGTGATGACGAAGAGCCCTCATATGATGATTTAATGGATATGTTAGAGGAGCTCAATAATTATCTTGGGAAGGAGAAAACAAAATATAAGATTCTAAAGCTTGAACATGAATCACTTCAAAGTGATTATAATTTGCTTAAAGAAAATCATGAATCACTCCTTCTTAAAGAAATTTATAAGGCTAAGGTGGATATAGGAATATCATGTGATTTAATTGATGAAGTGCCATGCTTAAATGTTAATTCTAATATTTCATCAAAAATTGACATATCCACCTCTTGCATTGATTTAATTGATATGCCTTGTAGCTCTAGTTCAAATGCTAGTATTTCCTCTATGTCTTGTGAGGCTAACCTTGTAGAGGAAAACAATGAGCTAAAAGCTCAAGTCATTAAATTGGAAAATGACTTGAAGATGTGCGTTAAAGGAAAAGCCCTCCTCGATGAAATCTTGAGCAAGCCAAGGGCACCTCAAGACAAGCGAGGACTCGGTTACAACCCCAAGAGGGAGAATAGCAAGACGAGGCATAATGCAAGACACTCGAAGACAATCGAATGTTTCGCTTGCAACAAGAAGGGCCACCTCGCCTCCGTGTGCCCTAATCAAGTGGATAACAAGGCCACAACTTCAACAATGAGGCAAACCGGCAAGGAGCAAGTCAAATCGGTCAAGAGAGGGCCAAATAGCGTGACATGCTTCAATTGCCGGGAAAAGGGACATTTTGGTAAGGATTGTCCCAAAGGTACTACCCCTAAGCCCATTCTCATAAATGATAATTATTTGCTTAGGAAGGACAAGAATGGCAATGTGTTCGCCAAACTTGTCAAGTCCCCTATGCCCGCTAAAAATGATATTCATTTGCATAGGAAGAGTATTTCTAGAAATGTAATTGCTCAAAATAATAGATTTCCTAAGAATAAGAAAATTCATGATAATCATATGCTTAGGAAAAATAATTATAGCAAAACATTTGCTAGAAATGCTAGATCCTCTAAGCGTTCTTACTATAATGATTATCATATGCTTAGAAGAGATCAAACTAGAAATGGTTTTGCAAAATATCAATGTCCTCCTATGCCCTTCCATAAAAATACAAATACTTTGCCTAGGAGGAATAATTCTCGCAAAACTATTTCTAGTAATGTTAGTCAATTTAAAAATGCTAAAATTGGGACCATTTGGGTTCCTAAATCAATTGTGACTAACATTGTCGGACCCAACAAGGATTGGGTACCAAAAACTGTCTAAAAGAATTTTAGGCAATAAAGAGATGGATTGGACGCTTGCACATCAAGAGGAGAAGGATTACATTCGTCTATAAGTGATGTCAAGCATGGAGACAATCAAGTCCATCATGAGCCAATGCCATCTCGGGTAACAAGTATTTAAATTGATTATTATTTAAACTTATAGCCTTGTGTAGGTTATAATGCAATATTAATGAATATCAATTTAGACTACTTGTTATGGCCACTTGCTCTCGCCTCTTATCTATTCTCTTATTGCAAATCTTGAGCAAGTTATGGAGTGGCACATTTAGGGGGGGTGTTAATTCATATCCATGTGTATCACATCCCTACGTGTGCCCATATTAATATAAGTGCATATATATAATTTCAAAATCAAACCATTGAGCCAAAAATCAAAATTTTGTATACTATTACTAATCTTGCAAAAAACTAGTTTAAAATGTATACAAATGCTTTTGAAATGTTTTTCAAAGGTTTTGGCTTCACAAAATCTATTTTGAAAGGAAAATGAGTTTTAACTCCAAAAAGTAGTTACTAGTATCTTGATTTTGATTTAAACTTATAATTTTCATAGAATTAAAAGTAAAAGGATTTTGAAAATAATTCCAAAAACAAAAATCCTAGAGTTGGTCATTCTTAACAATTCTCGTGTTCAAAAGTTTTCCAAAAGACCAACTCATCAAAAGATATTTGATTTTGAAACTCGCCGAAAAACTACACTTGACCCATAATGGTCATATTCTAGCACTTAGTGAGTTTCTCCATTTGGATCCATTCTTGTGTAGAATTGTGATTCAAAATGGTATTTTAGACTCATACACAAGAATCAAATCCATATTTCTTACCCTTGCTTCAATTTGAATTTCTTGTGTTAATTGGATTTGACTTTGCTTTTTTAAATTGGACTATTTAGATCAAAAGTCAAAATTCATATTTAAAAGGCCCAAATTTGCGAAAATCTTTGAAAAAGTATTCTATTAAGTATTCCAAATGTTTTACATGCTTTCAAAATGAAAATTCTATGTTAAAATCTAATTTGGCTCAAAAACGATTTGATTTGAACCAAAATAGCCTGGATTAGCAATATGTCAAAATGATGGCATTCAAGTTGGATTTCATATCAAATCTTGGCTATAAACAATCTTGATACACCTAACTAAGCCATGAAAATCAAAATTGCATGAAATCCAAATTGAATTGCATTTTGAGGTTTTTCGTGAAAATCAATTTCCTTTTATGCCTCAAAGCGCAAATTGCCATAACTTTCAAAATAAAATTGATTTTGAGAAAATTCTTTTTGCAAAACCTTCTAATTAGTCCAAAGTTCATCTCCTCAAAATTTCAATTTTTTTTGGACATCATTTGAATCATTTTTGACAAAATTTGCAAAAATCAGGGCTTTTCATCTGTCGAATGCGGTTGCATCAAGGCAGCAAGTTGCCAGACCCTTTGGTCCGGTTGGACCGGCCTGAGCCCGGTTGGACCGGCCATGACTTGTCAGCTCTGAAATTTTTAGGTTTTTCGAGCTGGGCTTTGGGATATCTTTTGATTGGAACTTCATTTTTCAAAAATTCTTTTTGGAAAAGATTCTTACTATCCCAAAGTTTATTTGTGCAAAATTTCAAAAGTTTCTCAAATTATTTGATTGCATTTTCAAATTGGTATCAGTTTGAGCACTTTAATTGAACTAAAGAGTGATTTTCACTTGATCTTTCGAAAAGACAAAACTTATGCAATTCAAATGCAAATAACTCCATAATTCACTTGTTGAATATCTTGGGGAGTTATTCATATCAAGTTTTGGGCATTTAAATGCTTCCAAGTGATTTCATGTCTTTATTTTGCTCTGATACTAAATCAAAAACTCAAGAAAGATCAATAAGAAAACCTTTGAGATTTTGTTATTTTACCATTGAGCTTTTCAGTTTTCAATACCCGTGAGTATATGTTGCTCTTGATTATATTGCTCTGATACCCATCGATTTTATCGGTTATTCCTTCAAGTGGTATCAATCTTTGTGATTTGATCCTAAGTGGTATCAAATTGAGCATTTATTCATCCATATGCTTACAAGTGGTATAATTGAGATTCTTTTCTCTAAGTGGTATCATTGAATTCATTTATTTCCTACAAATGGTATTTCATTACCTCTTTGTAGCATTACTTGCGATACCCACATTCTTGATTAAGATTTTTCCTCTCAAGTTAAAATTGTAAGTTCAACCACCTAAGACTTCTCTGTGTGAGAATCTTTATGAGTTGAAATACATCAAAAGAGGAAAATCTCCTGTTGAGCACTGTTATTCATGAAATTTGAAAAGGCTCATTTCCTTTGGATCTTCAAGCAAACCCTTGAGATTAATTTTACAAGTGGTATCTATTGTCTCAAGTGGTATCTATTTCTTCTTGGGTTCCTCGTTTGACCCGTTTAGGTAAATTGTTGGATTCTTCAAAAGAATCATGTTGAAAAATTTGCAAAGCCTAATAAAATGAGGAGTGAATTATTTGAATGCGTTTCAAATAAACCGTGAGATACCCTTCATTGCTTCTTATGCTTATCTTTACAAGTGGTATCCATAATTGCAAGTACTTATTCTTCTTTCAAAGTGGTATACAAAATCCCGAATATGGTCTCTTTTCGAGTTTTTCTTCTTTTGGTATCAGGCCATATTTCAAATGAAAACTTGTTTTATTCCTTGTATATCCTTTCATTTGGGATTTCATTGCCTATCTTGTTCATTTGGCTTAAGTTCTTCAAATTCCACTCCAAGGTCATAAGTATGCACTCTAATTCTTATATGACCTTCATTAAAAAGGAATGATTAAAGTAAAAAGGGGGAGAATAATGAAATACAAAGGGAGAATTATTTCTTAAGTTAAATGCTAAAAGGGGGAGATAATGATAAATCTTATTAATGATAAATGTTTGCCAAAAAGGGGGAGATATAATTGAAATATTCTTTTAAGATGGTTTATTCTTTTTTTTTGGTGTTTAATGCCAAAAGGGGGAGAATTAGGAAGCTTAATATCATTTGGTTTAAAAAGGAGCTTAATATGATTAAGGAGGAGAATTAATATGCATATGTGTTCAATTAGCTTAAACTCTCTCGATATGTTAGTTTTAATCCAAATGTGCTCATTAAGCTTGGATTTGTCATTAATCACCAAAAAGGGGGAGATTGTAAGTTCAACCTTCATTAGTTATGGTTTTGGTGTTAATGACAAATCTAATCTTGTGTTAATGACAAATCCAATATTAAGTTTATCCCCTAATGCGATATTGTTCTTAATGACATATCTTATATCGAGACTAACATGTTTGTTTAGAATACCTTTGTTTAGTCTCATCGCATTGAAAAATGGAAAACCCAAGGTATGTTTGCATATTCATCTTAATATTAGTTGCGTACTTTGGAGTCAAGTTAAAGTATGAATATCCCCGTTATATTAACCACAAAATGTGTATCATGTTTTCCAATCCATATATTACATGGATGCACATATTTAGGGGGAGTTCACACTCTAACTTGAAGAATCAATTTAAATGATAATTTAAATTGAGTTCATTTGTCGTGTTAATCATTAGAGAACACTTCATCATGTGTTGATGGTGTTCCGTGATTAATTGAGGACAAATGAATAGTTCTTAAGTATAATAAAGCATGAGTTGCATTATTGTACTTAAGACACATAAATCATTTCTATTGATTTAGGGTTGTGCTCAATTGATCTAGAGGCATCCATTATGTGTTAATGGAGTGCAAGAGATAATTGAGACAACCATGCATCTTGGACTAACAGGTTTTATGAGTTATGTTTGAGTTAGGTCCAAAGATGGATGAGAGCGGGACTTGGGCGGCATCATGAGTTGATGGGCGTCAAGGATGGATCGAAGAAAAGAAGAGTGATGATCCGGGGAGTATCAAGTGATGATCATAAAGACCCCAAAGGGATTGCTTGTGAAGGTATAACTAGATAGGCTAAGGACTTTTGTAGTCTTTGTGTCTAAGGTTTTACCGCCGTTCTATTAAGAGGGGTTGCCTCTTTCGCTTGAGTTTCATCATGTGTTGGTGATCTCAATCCGTGCTCACTCAAAACTCAAATCTTATTTGATTTGGTTTTTGCATGAGGGTTAACCATTTGGCATGTGTTGCGAATGGGTTAAACTTATGCTTGGTTGTATTTGGTTTTCGCATTATGCTTTGATTTGCATATGTTGCAAATAGGATAAGCTAGTGCGTTGGCTTTTGCATGGAGTTCACTTTTGCATGTGTTGCATTAGTTGAAGCTTCACGTTTTGGTGCAAAACAATCTTTATAAAACCGTGTGGTTGCTTGGAGCTAAGTTTTGCATGTGTTGCAAAAGAAGAGAGCTCAAGCATGATTTAGTGTTTGTGTGTTTGTATGGAGCTAGAGGCTTGCATGTGTTGCGAGTAAAGAGCTCATACGATTGAGATTTGGTTTTGGTGTTAGTTCGATTTGGTGTTGCATGGAACTAGAGAATTGCATGTGTTGCAATTAGAGAGTTCATGCATCGTGATTTTATGTTGCTTGGAGCTAGACTTTTGCATGTGTTGCAAATAGTAGTGCTCAAGCATGAAATGGGTTTAATGCGTTATTTGCAAGTTCGTTGTGCGAATAAACTGAGGTTTATGAGTCTGGAATTCTGAGAGCATGTGAGTGGGGCTTGCAACGGGTGTTGGCAAGTTGACCGGGTATTGTGTTGACCTTCACATGGCTAGGGGGATTAATCTCATAAACTCGAGTTTGATTCGCTTAATACGATTTGCAAATAGATCTTGAGTTGGATTTTGGTGAAATATGTTTTCGCCTTTTGGAGTTGGTTAATTGGCGCAAATGTGTTTTGCAGATGAACGTTGGAATTATATGTGTCGATCCTAGAGCATGTGTTGGCATTTGCAAATGTGTTTTGCAAAGTGTCGGGGTCATGTGTTGATCCTTACATGGCTAGAGGGTTGAACGCGTAAGTTCGGTGTTTATTGCGGAATGCGTTTTCGCAATTTGATTGAATTCTTTGAGCGTGAGCCAAATTGGTGCAAATGTGTTTTGCACGAGTGTTTGATCATGTGTTGATCATGTAGAAGCTCAAAGAATCGCGTTTGGAATTTGTCGGGAGAGAAATTGAGAAAAGTCTGGAGTTGGGTCAGTGGGGGCGGTGCAACCGGCCCCCCTCCGGTGTGACCGGATGTAGGGTTGCATCTGGGCGGTGCAACCGGCGGTGCGACCGGGCCTGTGCGTTTTGCGGCTGGAGGGCGCGCGGTGCAACCGAGCGCTTTTTTGCTGGGCGGTCCGACCGGCGGCGGAGCGGTGCGACCGGACCACCGGTCCAACCGGCCCCCGTGCGGCGCGTAATTTCCAGAGACGTGTTTCTTGGTGTTTCTTTGAGTTTTGCGGCGGTCGGACCGGAAGAGAGGCGGTTGGACCGGCCTCGTGGTGCGACCGGGAGGAGTGTGGTGCGACCGGCCTCACAACGGTCGGTTTTCCGACCGTTGGTCTGTGAGGACCGGTCGGACCGGGTGAGGTCCGGTCCGACCGGATTTTGGCCGTTTTTCTGGATTCTTGCCCCCAACGGCTAGTTTCTTTGGTGGAGGCTATAAATACCCCCTTGGGGGGCTTGGGGGCAGAGTTGCTGGTATTGTTGAGTGTGTGGGAGTCATTTGCATGTGTTGCTCTTCTCCCATTTGGTTCTTGAGCTTAAGAGTGAACTAATTGCATGTGTTGCAATTAGGAGTGGTTTGAGTGAGCTCTTGTGCATGTGTTGCACTTGAGGAGGCCTTGTGCATGTGTTGCACTTGGTGATCACCGAGGAGCGCATTTGTTGTGCCCGGTGAGGTTCAAGCGAAGGAGCGGCTTGTTACTCTTGGAGGTTGCCGACTCCTAGACAGCGTGGGCGTCGTCTTGTGAGGAGCTCTCAAGGTTGTGAAAGCCCGGCAAGTTTGTGAAGGTTCGGGTTGAGCCTACGCGGCGTGAAAAACCACGACTAGTGGAAAGAGGCGGTGCTCGGCGGGAGCCGGTCCAAGTGTGGGCTAGCCTCAACGTGGACTAGGGAGACCGCAAGTCTCCGAACACCACGGAAAAACATCGTTTGTCCCTTGTCTCTTTACATTCAAGTATTTACCTTTTGCATATTATTGATTGCTTGAATTAGAATTGCTTAGTATTAATTGTTTGATCAATTTAGCAATTTATACATAGAGACATAATTTAGTTAGTGCACTAGTGAGCCTAGTTGATTTAGGCCTTAATTGTCAAAACCGATTTATCGCTTCCGCATATATAAATTGATTAGGTTTTGACATAGGGGTTGATTAGAGCGAATTGAATTAGTGAGCGATCGATTTTTATAAACGCCTATTCACCCCCCCTCTAGGCGCATCCTCGACCCTACAACTGCCGGTTCCTGAGCCGGCAGTGATAACCCCGAGTATCACTGCCGACCAATCACTGCCGGCGCCCATAACCGGCAGTAATGGCGTGGACGAACCGGCAGTGATGACCTATTCTGTAGTAGTGTCTTCTCGTATTTAGATAGACGATGTATGTACTAGGTTCGCATGCACTGGATACGCCTGTATATACTAACAGCTGAATTGTATAATATATACGTGTATCTATTCTACGCCGTATACGTACATCTATAACCGAGAGCAAGTGTGTGTGGTAAGTATATATGCAAGTGTACATAGGTGTACCCCGTAACCAAGTTAAGAAAAGATATTTTACCTCCAGCCGCATGATGTCGAGCACGCGCAGCAGGCGCTGCGAGGTGTCGATCTGGCTGACGACGGGGAGGATGTGGCTGTACACCTCGTCCAAGCTCTTCCTCACGCCGTCGAGCTGCCTGGCATGCCGGTAGCACCTGGCGAACCTCGAGAGGCAGCATCTCCTGGCGCAGGCCTCGACGAGCTCCTCTGCCTCCTTGAGCGTCGCCTCCAGCCTCTTGGCCAGCACAGCCCTGATGTCCACGGCGACGCCCCCCGTCGTCGGCTCCGACGGATCCGACTGCAGCAGCAGCAGGAGGTCGCGGAGCCACTCCATGCGAGGCCTCAGCTGCCGGCACTCCTCCTTGTTCCGCCGGGTCTTCTTCGCCCTCTTACACATGGCGACCACGAATGCTATCAACAGTAATATGCTCGTGAGAACGGTGGCCACGGTCGTGGTCAGGTCGCCTGCGCCTCCGCCGCCGCCGACTCGGCCACCTGATGGGCGGCTGGGTTTGCTTCTCCCCATATATGTGTGTCAGCGCGCGCGCCAAGCCGGCGTGGGCGCATGGGATATAAATAAGTCGATCTCGGTGCAATGTCAGTGCTGTCCACCACTATTGCGACGCTCTGTATATGGAGACCAGAGAGGAACGAACGGAGCAATGGATGATAGCCCTTCTATAGTAGTAGTAGGGCCACCGATCTGATCAATTTGTCTCCATGCATGTGTGAAAACCGAGCTATGGTCATCCAAATATCCCCGTATAGCTCACATTATTTCTACGGGGGTATATATCAGCCCAGTGACATCTATCTATTCTTGTCTAACTAGTGTCGACGGTGGGTTCGTCGTGCAAGATACGACAGATTTCCCGATGTCCAGAGTTCTTTATGTAAAATCAATGTAAGGTCTCTTCGTAAATTCTTGAGACCTCGAGGGATTGTGTGTAAAATTGATAAGAGGCACAGTACCTTCTCGTAAACTCTCAAAACTCTAAGATCCTCTGTGTAAAACAACATAGGACCTCTTCATAAATTCTTGAAACACATCTTTTGTAAATTTTCGGCACCTCAATTTGTCTATAGTAGGGCCACCGATCTCAATTTGTCTCCATGTGTGAAAACCGAGCTATGGTCATCCAAATATCCCCGTTGCTTTCCGCTTGTTGCTGCCGCCCACACGCATCACATTATTTCTATGGGGGTATATACCAGCCCAGTGACACCTATCAATTCTTATCTAACTAGGGTTGGTGGGTTCATCGTGCAAGACACGGTAGATTTCCAGATATCCGGAGGCCTTTATGTAAAATCACGTAAGGTCTCTTCGTAATTTTTTGAGACGTCGTGTGACGTGTTTTTGGTGTCCCGATCTTTCGATGAGAGTGATAACTTCGATTTGAAGAAACTGATTTTGACGATCCAATTACAACGTACGATGACAATACGCCTTAGCAATCACTAAACTAACTCCAAAGGGTTATTGATCTTACTGTTGGCACGATCAACCTGACACGAGGTTCAATTCCTGCACGCAACCGAAAAACAAGCACTACTACGGAAAGGGCATTTAGTACCGGTTCAAAAGAGCCTTTAGTACCGGTTTTGAACCGTCTGAGCTATCCGGGACGATGCTCAAAGGCATCGATCCCGGTTCCCACCCGCATTGATAGAGTATCGATGCGGTTCGAAGTCTGCGTGGCGCGCGGGGAACCCCGAGGACCACATCGATGCGGTTGGTGTCTCCAACCGATCGATGAACCCTCATCGATGCAGTTGGTTTCTCCAACCGCATCGATGTTTTGTATATATATAGGTCTATTTCTCCATTAGCTATTATATATGTGTGTGTTTAAATCACAACTAATTAAAAGCATAGATAATCAATCATGCACTTTGCACGATAATTAAATCATTGAACATTCATTAACAAATTTAATTACATCTAATGTATTAAAATATGTACACATATTTGTTCTTACGCTCATCGTCTAATGTATCAATATATATGTACACAACTTTAATTACAACTTGAGTATTTTTTTCCTTCATTCATCGGGATCTTTTACGCGCATTGCTCTTGCTAGCCGTAGATGTCTACCCGACGATTCACTAGTCCTTATTGAAGGGCACAACTTGTTAAACATTGGTTCGTGAAACTCGCCTTTTGGATTCTGACCTCATCGTAAATAAAGCCGACGAGTTGTTCTTGGATTGCTCTCACTCGTGCGGCGAGAGTTCAAACCTTGTTCCGCCAAATGTTGAGGCACCTATCGTTAAGTCATTAACTAATCAATACTTGAACTTGTACAAGATATAAGGAGTACCTATACATCATTAAAGCTAGTAATTATATTTACTCACCCCTTGTTGCCTTTTAGCACGCGATCGGCGGCTCGGTTTGGGTGTGCATAAACTTCGCATACATAGTAGCCGCATAAATTGTTACCCGTGGTGAGTCAAGATCTGCAGATGGAAAAAGTTGAAAGCGTGAAATGGATGCAAGGAAATTAAGTTAACTAACTAAAAAGCTAGCATTATGATATCGTACACGAGAGGCAATTGTAATGTCAAATTTCTCCTTGAATGCGCCTACGTTTTTAGCACGGAACCGTGTGAATGCACTACACATGTGATTCTGAATTGTACATGATTAGAATTTGTTTCAAATTGAAGGAAATAGAGCTAATACGATAATAAAAGGAACAAGAATTAATACCGGTCGAGCATGTCGATAAAGTTTTGATACTTTTCAACCGGTCTCCTTTGAGTCCATAATTGTGATCGAGCTACGATCTAGCTCGATCATAAGAAGAATCCATGAAAACTATACATAGATGTGTCAACATAGATAACTAATTAGTTCTAACATCGTGTTATGAAAAAGGAGTAGAATGAGGTGGTGCGAAAACACGTACTCAAATGAGTAGGCTAGATATATCTTTGACTTATATCTTTGACCCATTAAGCGCATTGAATCGTTAGTCTCTGTTTTCGCTTGGTGGTCTCTAACGGTTGTCTCGTTGATAACTCTGGGTCCATGAAGCCTATGTCGAAAATCGATCCCTTCTGCATCTTTGTATCTCCATGCTACATAAGAAATTAGTTAGGCTTGCAAGTTAGTATAGTACAAGGAAGTGCACGATAGTTTTTGTAAATAATTAAGACACTTACAGAGTCCGAAGAACCCATCAAGCTCACGCCGAGGCGTCTGCTTGGTATAGATCATACATGTAGTCGATCGACAACAAATTGACCTTCACCGAAAAAAAATCTTGTTGCTTAAACTTGACAAATAACATCTCTAGACCATGCTTGGTTGCGTCCAAGTACCATTCATGAAATTGCCGCATCTTTGTCGTTAGTTGGGCAGCTCCTCATGCGACCAATGACCCACCCATTTTAAATAACCATTTTACTTGGGCAACCTCAATCTTTTCCGTGCCTAATATTTGATTTGCGATAAGGCCGTTTCTTGAAGAATTTTTGCATCTCCTTACTCTTCCCTCGGTGACATCTTCTTCTTGGGGCATTCCTTACTCAATGTCGCTCGTAGTTTGATTTGCGAGGCATTTCCTTTTATCCTTCAAATTTTAATAGTCATTAAGCCTTTATAAAATTCTTACATGCGAGTTGAACCTTTTTCTCTGGTGACTTGGGTTTAAGAAATTTAGTTACCTCTCCTTTTACCACCTTCTTGATCTCCTCATCGTTCATATCATCTGGCCGCCGGAAGTTCACCACTTCTTGGATTGGGTGGAGGACCCGTCTTCTTGGGAGCTCTTGGCGAGTGGCTTCATTCCTTGGTGGCGCCTTCTTGGGAGGAGACGGGTTCTTGTGGCGCTTATGTGCGGGGAGGTGGTGTAGGAGTCGGCGCCTTCTTGGGAGGAGACAGGCTTCTTCGGGGCTTATATGTGCAGGAGATGGTGTAGGAGATGGGCTTCTTGTCGGGCTTATATCGCAGGAGGTGGTGTAGGAGTCGAGCGTGTTCTTGGGAGGAGACGGGTTTCTTCTCGGGCTTCTTCGCGGAGAGGACAAGTCCATGTTATCTCGAAAAATTATGTACCGTTTACGCCACAGGATGAAATTGTGTACTGCCTCTCCTAGCTTCGTAGTCCCGTCACCTCCAGGAATTTCGAGGTCAAGGTCCTCGTACCCTGGGCAGACCTCCTCCACCGAGACCTTGGAGTATCCTAACGGTATCTGTTGGCCATGGATAAGTTGCCCCGGCTCTAATGGGTGAGCCATACCATCGGCCGCCTTGAAGGTAAGGTTACGCGCTTGGATATGCAGCTCACAAGGTGTCCGCTGCCTGATGTCGTCTACGGGATACTTGTCCAAGTCCGCTTCACCAAATTTCACCGAAGCGCAATGCCCGCTGCCGGAGGGGCTAATGATGTCTGGATTACTTGGAGGTTCTTGGCCCGTCTCGCGCTGTTGGCTCAAGGCTAGCTGCACCTCTCTTCGGATCTCTTCTTGCATTCTCTCATTTGTTTGATTCAGGCGTTCTTCAAGCGCACTAAGTTGTTGTGTCTGTCGAGCCTTGCTCCTCGCCCGACTCCTATAGGTCTCGGCGTCCTGAGCGAAACCAACCTTCCACGGGACAACGCCGACGCCTCGTGTACGTCCAGGGTGCTCTGGATTTTGCAAGGCCCTTGTTAGCTCATCGTTCTCCCTGTTTGGCACAAAGCTACCCCGGAAGTCTCCTCGATGGATCTGTATAAGCCTTCAGCCACATCTCTTAGCACCTCCCCAAACACAAGATTGCCGTTATCATCAAGGGCGCCGCCGTGAGCATAGAACCAATGCTTTGCTCTGTCGGGCCAATCATTTGCTATGTGCGATACCCTTCGCTAGCGTGTCCTGTTCCTCTTCTCCCATTTTGGTATTGCATGGCGGTAACCACCGGGTCGAGTCGGTGGTGATAATTCTTCTTCTGCATTCAACTTATTCTTCTCACTCAAACTTTGACCTTCGTCCAAGTCTTGTAGTTCATAAACGCATCCCGCTGATCTTGCAACTTTGGGTGCTTGTTGAAGTCGGGCGTTCGATTCTTCTTGATATACTCCGTGTTCAACTTCTTTTTATAAGTCCGGAATCGACCGCCATCTTCTTGAGAGTGTAACTCTTCACCTTCTCTTGGTCCCTTGGGGAAGGTGAATGTCTCCTTCACATCGTTCCAAAGCATGTTCTTCGTATCTTGAGGACTGATCCCATTTTGCTATGCTAATTGCCACGTGGTCCCTAACGTGGGCGCCGATGCTTGAATTGAACGGCCCAAGCGCCCGAGGGTGCAAGAGGTCGGCCGTCCTCGGCGACCGGTGATAACATGTCTTGCCTTCTTCTTCTTGCTTGGACCTCGTTGACGTGATTGCTGCTGGTTGACCGATCTGAAAGCATGGTACAATCATGAGCGGGTCGATGTTGGCTTAGCATGGTAGTGGCACCGACAATCATGAGCGTGTTGATTGTTACCTCGCCGGCCTCATCGTGCTCTGCAGACCTCATCGTGCTCTACAACATCATTGGCCTCGGTGGCGGGTGCAAGCTCCGCCGCCTCATGATCATCACATCCATAATCAAACTTCTCATAAATTCTTAAATCGTCCATCGTCGTTTCTTAGGCTAGAAGAAGCACTGAAAATTAACGAAAATAGATCACATTTCATGTAAAGCTGATGGTACTACTCTAAAACGGCGTGGAAGACGGTGGGGAAGAGACGGTAGAGAGGATGGGCGGTGGCCAAGATGTTCCTAATGTAAATCGGCCAAATACTATATGATGGTAATTTTGCTAGAGTTGAGAGGAAATCAAGTGATCGATGTTGTGACCTCATGCTACAAACATGTGCACATGTAACTTTAAAATGATACTTATACATTAGAAAAAATTCATATGATACATATACATCTCGAAATGAAAACATAATATGAAAAAATTCATATATTCTTAAGAATATATTTGCTGAATAAAAATAATGAATCATTCTTATTCCACACTAAAATGATTTAAAAAAATAAGCCCCTGCAAGTTCAAGAAGCATGGGTGTCACGAGAGCGTCCGGTACACCGAGAGTATTTCAAACTTCACATATACATATAAATCTCACACATACATAAGTATTTGAAGATTTGCCTAATAATGACAAGTAAAGGGACATCACAACTAGCATAGTGCTCAAGTTGTCAATTTTGTATTGTTCTCGAGATAACGGGTTGCCTTAAAGACCGTCCTCGTCGGTGACAAAGATCATTGACCAATTTGTGACAACATTACTTTAGTGAAAATGAAACAACTTTTCCAGCACTTGACAACTTAGAATAATTCACATGATACATATTCATTTGACATGGTACATATACATTTCAAACTTCACATATACATAGAAATCTCACACATACATAGAAATCTCACATATACATAGAACCTGATCAATAAAAATAGAAATTTCAAAATTCACCAGAAATTAGAATAATTCACATGATACATATTCATTTGACATGATACATATACATTTCAAACTTCACATATACATAGAAATCTCACACATACATAGAAATCTCACATATACATATATATTTCAAACTTCACATATACATATAAATCTCACACATACATAAGTATTTGAAGATTTGCCTAATAATGACAAGTAAAAGGGACATCACAACTAGCATAGTGCTCAAGTTGTCAATTTTGTATTGTTCTCGAGATAACGGGTTGCCTTAAAGACCGTCCTCGTCGAGAGGGACAAAGATCATTGACCAATTTGTGACAACATTACTTTAGTGAAAATGAAACAACTTTTCCAAAGACTTGACAACTTAGAATAATTCACATGATACATATTCATTTGACATGGTACATATACATTTCAAACTTCACATATACATAGAAATCTCACACATACATAGAAATCTCACATATACATAGAACCGATCAATAAAAATAGAAATTTCAAAATTCACGAGAAATTAGAATAATTCACATGATACATATTCATTTCACATGATACATATATATTTCAAACTTCACATATACATAGAAATCTCACGCATACATAGAAATCTCACAATGTCATTTAAGCCTTTGAACAGAGACATGGTCTAATGTCACAATATACAAGCTCATGAATAAGTATTTGAAGATTTGCCTAATATATATATATGCAAACAATATCTACGACACAAGGAAATGATTCTAGGTGACAGAAATATAAAGCAAACACAGGTGAGCCTATCCGAATGCAAAAGGAGCATACAACTTACTAGAACTTACTTCGAACTCACTTTAGCAGATTATTATGCATGAGCAGTAAAGATTCATAAGACAAATATATATATCGAATCACTAGACACAATTGATCTAACAACTAAATGTCAAATCTTCGAAAATTGTTGTTGTCACAAATGGTCTCAATACTGCCCAATCTTCATCGAACAATAATCCCACTCTTGCAAGGTCCCCAACCACGACATCTCAAACGCAAAGAACGCAACCAAAACCAATCACTCGGGCACCAATGAGGAGGGCACAAACCCTAGGGTTGGCGAAGGCCGGAGGGGAACAGCGGCGGAGGCAAGGCTTCGGAGGCGAGGACGGCGGCGGTGGGGTCGTCGGAGGACAGGAGGACGGCGCGCGGTGGGGTCGCTGGAGGCGTCCCGGTCGTCGGAGGTCTTTGCAAACGAGCGGGAGGAGGAGGAGATTGGGGAACAATGGCGGGAGTAGAAAAATTGGGGATGAGGAGGCGGCGGGATGGGTTTATAGGCGCACCATCAGTCCCGGTTGGTGTATCCAGCGATCGATGTCTCATCGATCCGGTTGGATACACCAACCGAGATCGATGTGAGACATCGATCGATTGAATACACCAACCGGACTGATGGGTCACCGGCGAGGAGGAGCCTAGGCACTATCGGTCCGGTTGAAAACACCAACCGGACTGATGTTAAAATGCTCAAAACAATTTAGCGCCCATACTAATCGACAAGAAATCTTCCTCCCCTTGGCTAGCGCGTGGCGCTTGAGTTCGAGGCTCTCCCGATCGATCAGTGAGGTCTCGGGTTCGAGCCCCTTCGTGCCCCCTAGCTCTTCTTTTTTTTTTTTTTTTCTTTTATTTACTCTTGTTTCATGAAATAATTTTTAAAAATGCTTTTACCACTTTAGATTCATTTAGTCTTTATTTTAAGATTTCTTTTTTTGAATCAGTCCCGGTTGGTTTATCCAACCGGATCGATATCTCTATCGATCGGTTGGATACTCCAACCGCATCTTCGATGGGTCACCTCGGCGCGGGGAGGGAGCCCTAGGCACTATTAGTCCCGGTTGAAAACACCAACCGGGACTGATGTCAAAACACTCAAAATAATTTAGCGCCCATACAAATCGACAAGAAATCTTCCTCCCCTTGGCTAGCGCGTGGCGCTTGAGTTCGAGGGCTCTCCCGATCGATCAGTGAGGTCTCGGGTTCGAGCCCGCTTCGTGCCCCCTAGCTCTTCTTTTATTTCTTTTCTTTTATTTGTTGTTTAACTCTGTGTTTCATGAAATAATTTTTAAAAATGCTTTTACCACTTTAGATTCATTTAGTCTTTTTTAAGATTTCTTTTTTGAATCTCTTGTTTAACTATTGTTTCATTAAATAATTTTTAAAAATGCTTTTACCACTTTAGATTCATTTAGCCTTTTTGTAAGATTTCTTTTTTAAATGTCTTGTTTAACTATTATTTCATTAAATAATTTTTAAAAATGCTTTTACTATTTTAGATTCAATTAGCCTTTTTTTTAGATTTCTTTTTTGAATCTCTTGTTTAAATCTTGTTTCATTAAATAATTTTTAAATATGTACTGTTTAAAGTTATTCTTTACAATATTTTTTCCAACCATGTAATATAAATTAACATTATAGAAAATTGTAAGAAATAAAGTAATATTTGCACTCTTATAATTCCATTGCAAATGTCACCTTGTTATATTAGTACAGAGGGACTTTAAACAATATTGTTAGTGAAATATTAGTACAATTTGAACAGAAAATACAGGAAAACCACTAGAGGAATGAGAAACTAGTATGTTAGTAGTCTATTACACCAAAAGCAATCCTTATTTGCTAACATACTTTGCTTTTACAAGTGATCCTTCATTATGATCGCGGCGTACGTAGGGAGATTCCTCTGTATCATTCAAGACACTAATGTCTCGTCCACCGTGAAAGGAGGCAACTCGTCGAATCGATTATACTCTTCTTCGTCCGTGGCGCCTCAACTCCGACAATCCTTCTTTTACCTCGAAGAACCACGTGGCGCCTTGGCGATCGCTCTTCGCTAGTCTTCTCATTCGCTTTTTAGGTTTCTTGTCCATGTCCATCACATAGAATACATGTGTCACATCATTAGCGAAAGCACGAATGGTTCGTCCCTATAGGCCACTTGCTTGAGGTCAACAGTTGTCATACCGTGCTTTATCGATATCCACGGTACCGTTAGTTTGACCCATTGGCACCAAACAGAGGGACTTTTAATGGCCCGTACTCCGGCTCCCAGATCTCCTCTATGAAACCATAGTAGGTGTCCATCTTTCCATTTTGTCCAAGGCATCTATACGGACGCCCTTTGTTTTGGTTGGTGCTCTTGTTATCCCGGGTTGTCGTGTAAAATGTGTACCCATTTATCTCATACCCTTGAAATGATATGATTGTTGTGGGCGGTCCTCGAGCCAAGAGTTTCAATTGTTCATCGTCATGCATGCTTGCCCAACAATTGCTTTTGTAACCAAGCTCCGAAATGATCCATTTGCTCTCTGCGATCCACTTATCGACTTCTCTGGGTATTGGTAGCGTAGACTCATCTCGTGATCATAGATATACGGAGCCACTCACATTGCTTGTTTCAATACCGTGAAATGTGCTTGTTTAAATGCAAGTAGATCATCGCTATAGGATTCTTTTCTCCCTAAAGTCCCTTTTCCCGTAGCCTCCCTCATGGCGTGATACTGGGGGCCAATCGGATTCAGATCATCCATGTAACTAACACAAAACTCGATCACCTCCTCTGTCTTGACACCTGCGCAATGCACCTCTACAGGCGAGACCGTTTCTGAACATACTTCTTTAGGATACCCATGTACCTCTCGAAAGGGAACATGTTGTGGAGGAACACAGTCCGAGAATTTCTATCTCTTTAACAATGTGGACCATGAGATGGACCATAATATCAAAGAAGGATGGAGGAAGATCATCTCAAGGCTAACGATCATTGACCATGTCATCATGCGACTAGATAACTTATTCGCTCGATGACCTTCTGCGACACCGTTGAAGAACGAACACGCCTTTATGATTGTCCTCGTACCCAATCTGGCGAAATACCTCGCACCGCCATCGAGCAATCAGGTCATCAACACATGACAATCATGGGATTTTATGTGTACGATTTTATTCTCTTTCATGTTTATGAGTCTCCTTATGTTCGAGGAGTATCCACAAGGGACCTTCACCTTGTTTAAGAACTTAATCATGTTTTTTTCTCTTCCTTGCTCAAAGTGTAGCTCATGGGGTGGAGGTAATGTTGTCCTTTCTCTCTCTTTTTCGGATGTAGGTCGTTCACGAGTCCCAATAGTCAGAGGTCCTTTCGTGCAAAGTGTATCTTTTGACTTCTAGTACATATCTCTGAAACCTAGCAGGTTCACGCAGACATTCTTCGTGATATGCATGAAGTCCAGTGAGTGGCGGACCTCTAAGTCTTTCCAGTAAGGTAAGTCCCAAAATATTGACTTCTTCTTCCAAATGGCCTTCGTGTGACCTTGTTCAGCCGGGACAGGTTTGCTACCAGGACCTTTTCCAAATACTACTTTCAGATCCTTTACCAAAGAAAATACAAGCGTCCCACTGCGATGCATGGGCTTCTTACGTTTCTCTTCGTCCCATCAAAATTCTCACCCTTCCTCCGTGTTGGGTCCTTCATATGGAGGAACCTACGGTGGCCCATGTACACAACCTTTCGAGAGTTTTTAGGTACTTGCTGTCCGTATCCTCTAAGCGATGAATGCAGGGCTTTATATCCTTTGATAGATAGGCCCGATAGATTACCAAGTGCAGGCGATCGTTGATGGTTACGAATAGCAATGCACGAAGTGAAGTGCTCTCTTTGTACTCATCCCATACACGTACACCATCGTTCCACAGTGTTAACAGATCTTCAACCAACGGTTTGAGGTACACATCAATGTCGTTTCGAGTTGCTTGGCCTTGGATAAGCAATGGCATCATAATGTACTTCCGCTTCATACACGTACCAAGGAGGAAGGTTGTAGATACATAGAGTTACGGGCCAAGTCTTTGTATCGCTGCTCATATCGCCGAACGGGTTCATCCCATCCGTACTCAACCCAAACCTTATGTTCCTTGCATCCTCAAAGAAAGTCCGGTATGTTCTATCGACTTTCCTCCACCGGGAGCCATCGACCGCGTGCCTTTTAGCCTTCCGTCGTCCTTACGGTCTTCCTTGTGCAGTAAGATCATCTGGGCATGCGCTTTGTTCGCAAATAAACGCTTCAACCGGGGATTACAGGAAATACCACACCACCTTAGCAGAGGTCTCTTCTTCTTCGCCCCTCTACCTCACAGGGTCATCACGCTGGTCTTATACCGCAAGTTTTGCACACCGGACAAGCTTCGAATCCTCATACTCATTGCGATAAAGGATACAATCATTACGGCATGCATGTATCTTCAGACCTCCAACCCCAAAGGCGGACAACTTGTTTGGCATCGTGACGTAGTTTCGGCGGTGTGTTCCCCTCTGAAGTAACTTCTTTATGAGGCACAACAACTCGTCGAATCCCTTATCGGACAATCCATTGGTCGCCTTCCATTGCATCGATTCTAGTGTGGTACGCAACTTTTATGGCCCCGTCGACGGTTTGGGTACAACAGTGTTCCGTGGTCCTCCCATAAGTATTTGGAACTTTTCGTAATGTCTTTCATCGATGTATTCTCCTCTCCATCACGCAAAGATCTGGTCTAGGTCATCATCACCACACTCCCCAATGTATCTTCGAAGAACCATGTTGACCGGTCGTCCGGATATTGTTGTCCGCCTCTTCTTCTTCACCGTCTTCCTGTATAATCTCTTCTTCACCGTGCTTGGTCCAGCAGGTATAGTTTGACATGAAACCTCTTGTGAGCAAATGAAAGTGAAGATGGCTGGATTTTGGCCACTCCTTCTCATTCTTGCAGTCTATGCATGGACAGCATATGTAGCTGACGTCGTGTGTGCATCGGCAAGACGAAGAAAATCTTGCAAACCACCGCAAGAACTCCGGGAGCGTCGATCCATGTACATCCATCGCCGGTCCATCTACATTATGTTACATCAAGATAATCATTACCTCATTTTCGGATAATGAATTGTTGAACCAAAACCTAAATATTAGCTAGATCCACACCTTCAATCCGAGCTAAATAATAATCCAAGCAAAATATAAACCCACACAACAAGTTTTTGCAACCTACAAAAAGAATTGGTCGATCGAGTCTAGATTCAAAATTAAGAACAAAATTCACGACGACTTTGTTTGCAAATTCTGTTGAAATTGTAACACCCTAAAAATTTCTAAATTATTATTCAATCATTTATTTTTATTTTTTCTAAATCTCTAGCACTTAATTAATGATGTTTTCAAAAATAATTTGTTGATGGAAATTAAAACCAAAATTATACTAGAAGTAATTTTCTAAGTTTAAAATATTCCAAAGTATTTTTGAAAACTTTTCTCAAATATTGAACTTATTTTATATTTTCTATAAAGCCATTCATATTTCGATATTATTTTAATTAGCAAATGAATTTAAATTTCTTCTTTTCCACATAACCATTGCCATTTGAAGATCCCAAACTCCATGATTTCCATGCACCATTCTCCCCACGACTACGTGCAACCAAACCTCATTCTTCATCGATCGATGGAACTAAAACCTAAATTTAAGCTAGATCCACACATTAAAGGCGAGCTACATTATAATCCAAGCAAATTCTAAGCTTACACAACAAGTTTTTGTATCCTATTTGAAAAGATCAAGCTAGATCTCTACATTCATATTAATCTTTCATCAATCATGGGAAAAGATCAAATTTTTTATAATTCAAGCAAAAAAGAGGCTCCATTTAACACCAAATGATGTGAGGAATGATGTTACTAACCTTAGTTACCTTGGTTATGAGTAAAATGACCAAAATTTTGAAATTTGGGCAGCACCTCCTCTACATTCATAATCTTTGATCAATCATGGGAAAAGATCAAATTTTCTTCATAATTTAGGCAAAAAGAGGCTCCATTTAACACCAAATGAAGTGAGGAATGATATTACTAACCTTAGCTACCTTGGTTGTGAGTAAAATGACCAAAATTTTGAAATTTTGGGCAGCACCTCCTCCTTCAAGCTCTTGGCGAGCTCCACCGTTTTTTTCAAGACCGGAATGATCTAGGTCCAGCGCAGAGCGGGAGGAGGAAGAAGTTTAAATTGAGAATCGAGACGGTTGAAGACACCAACCAGTCTCGATGAAATCACATCGAGACGGGTTAGTGTGACGAACCGGTACTATTTAGTGGGTGCTAAATAGTATCGGTTCGTGAAACCAACCGTGCGATGTTATCTCATCGATGACGGTTCGTGTCTTCAACCGTACTAATGGCTCCCGCAGTTCAGAGTCGTTGAACCGGATCGATCTAAATATCGGTCCGGTTAAACTCTAACCCAGTCTTGATGGGCGGTAGGAAAGGTCGGTTCTGTAGTAGTGAAGCAAGAACAATGATAAAAGTAATCTGAAATTGCAAATATGAATGAAGGCAAAAACAAGGGTGGGGTTCTATTGAAAATCTTGACAAGGTGGTTGTCCAGCACAACTTGAAAATTTAAAATTTACACTTGGCTAAACTAATCAAGCAAAACCCAACCAAACCCTAGATGAGGGTGTGGCTGCCTATTTAAGGAGGAGAGGGGGTGTGAAAACTTAGCCAAAATAGTTGGCGGAGGCTGACTACAACTTAAATTACAAGGCCCAAGACCCACGTCAATTCGGACTGGAAAAGTGACGTCACTTGTTTTATAGATTCCTATCGACTCGGATGGAATTTGGAGATGATTCCTAATCCATTGGAAAGTAGACTTGATAAGCTTTTAGTGAAGTACAAGAACTCTCCAAACGGACACCGTATGCAAAGGTTATGCTTATTTTACTTCAGACTGGTTTCGGAGGCCGAATTGGATTCCAGAACGTGATAGATTTGATATCTCTGTCTTCTTGGCCCATGGGTGACGTGTAGAGTTGGTCCAACTAGGTGTGGATGTCCTCATCATTCTCCCCTTCTTGAATTTGAGTCGTCCTCGACTCAAACTCTCCTTTTAGTCAGTCTTCAGTACAAAACATTCTTATATAGGTCATGTATTTATTTAAATAAAATAGTAGCGCTGCCTCTTTATATATTTTAAAGACAAGAAAAATATTTAGAGGATTCATCTCATAATTATCCATATAGCTCAACACTTCTTTCTAGCATATAATGGCTTGATGAGCGCTAGCACTCTTCGATGCTTCCTCCCCTCCTTGAAGGAAAACCGTCCTCGATTTTGGACAAGTTGGAAAAGAAACAACCAACAACAAGAACAACGTGTACGCGGCATATATGTATATATCCCATATTTCATTGTTCTTTTGGATTCACGGCAGGCTATTTACATAACAACACATGAGGAAATCAGATTTAAGCAAAGCAACTTTCCTCACAATTCTGCCAGTCGATTTGTAGTTATAAGTGAAGCATATAACATCAATATTAACATGATTTAGTTTGCAACTTGATTTTTAAATATAAGTAAAGCACATATCTATCCCTGACCTTTGATAAAGAATACTCATGTTTAGTGAGCCGCGTTCAATAACATGTTTTGTGGGCAAAACTACAAATTCTAGCATCAAGCATGGCTCATTCATATCATTAAATTGTAAACAAGAAATATCAAACCATTCCAATAACAGTGACACAATTTTAATGGGCTTCCACCTATCAACTACGACATGTTGATTTGTAATACAAGTGAATGTACTAAAATTTGAACAATGTGGTAGCAAGCTATGGGTATCACACATATCAGAAAATTTTGATGGTGCCGCAAATGAAACAAACTGTTGCATACAACTAGAATTGCCCAAAATAGCAAGCTTCAATTCAGCAAGTTTATCACAAGTTATGCATATTCTGTAAACAAAAAACTTGCCATCTATGCCATAATCACCAACTAAATTGAATTTAAAACAGTAGGCATAGGTGCTAGACAAAGACTTAAGAGATGAAATTTCAAAAATCTTGTCCATAGCACAGGTCAAACTAACAGACTCATTCAACATGATATAGCACAAAATAGTGGCAGGGGATATTCTAGCTATCACCTCCTTATGCGTAATTAGCACCACATGATCAAAATTATAAGCATGCAATTCATCATATGGTTCTACAATTGTTGCACAAGGTGGTAGTTCACAAGAATTATGTATAGCAGGAATATACTCACAAATTTGGTCCCTTTCTTGCTGTAAAATTAGATCTGTGCCATGGTCATTTGTCTCCTCCTCAGAAGAAGTGGGAACATCAAAACTTTCACTTGATAACACTAGTTTTTCAGCTTGTAGCTCCCCTTCTTCTGAAGTAACCCGAATATCACATGGAACAACAACAGAAGTAGATTGGATTATGTTAGTAGAATCATCCTCACGTGTGCTATCCTGTACTTCACTCTGAAAGGACAGGGGATGTCGCTTAGAGGGGGGTGAATAAGCGAATTATAAATTTAAACTAAATTGCAGCGGAATACAGAACCTTCGGAATGTCCGAATAATACTCCGGACAGTTTGAATAGTTCGCATAGTCCGAGATTGTATTCGGATACTCCGAACTTATTCGGATAGTCCGAGAATCAATTCGGATATTCCGAATGCTCCAGAGCACATAGCTCGCAAATACTAGATCTAAGCTATTTGGGGGATATTAAACACACCAAATTAAACTAGCTAGCCTAGAATACCTGAATCAAGTCAAGATCTAGAGGAATATTCAATAGAAAAGTAGATCAGGCAATTTCAATATTCAAAATCAAGTACTCTAGCAAGAATAAGAAGTAAGCATAAAGACAATGATTTTTCACCCGAAGTTCGGATCCTTGAGGGGATCCTACGTCTCCGTTGAGGCGGCTCGGTCACACTTGAGTCGGGTCTCTTTCAACCCTCTTACTCCGGTGTTGCACAAATGCACTCACGGTTTCAACTCCTTTGACGCTTGAGCCGGGTCTCTTTCAACCCTCTTCCTCCGGTGTTGCACAAATGCACTCGCCGGTCTTCACTTCTTTGATTCCTTCCCTTGCGGAGGCGGAATCCGGCCTTCACAAACTTCCCACGGCCAACCACACAAAGTACCGGTGGCTCGTAGGCGACCTCCTAGCCGTCTAGGAGTCCTCAACCTCCAAGAGTAACAAATGCTCACGAAGAACAAACTTGGAGATGACCTCAAGTGCTCAAACAACTCAAATCTTACTCAACACACTCCTCTTCCAACTCTTCTCAACACACACCTCTTCCAACTCTTCTCAACCCTTCTCACTAAGGGGATCACTTAGATCTAAGAGTAGAGAGGGATTTGGGGCTCAAGAATGAAGGGAATAGCACCTCTAAACAATAGGGTAAGAGCTCCTTCAAAATGGGGGAGGATGGGGCTATAAATAGAGCCCATCAAAAACTAGCCGTTTTCCTCAACGTTCAGGTCAGTTCGGACAGTCCGAGCTCAAGTTCGGATAGTCCGAACGCATCAAACTCGAAGAAACAGAGAATTCACTTCGGATAGTCCGAAAATATGTTCGGATAGTCCGAACATTCGGATACTCCGAGTTCATCTTCGGATAGTCCGAACTGGCACTGAGCAGCCCGACGAAAACGAGCATAACTTTTGATTCCGGACTCCGATTTTAGTGATTTTGGACTCTATTGAAAGCTAAGAACAAGGGCTACACAACTAACAAGGTCTCACTACCCAAATCTCAAAGGATAAATCCAGATTTCACAAAGAATCCAAGAGAGACCTACAATTCTCACTTTCCGGTACCACCAACACCACTCTCTCTCTCTAAATTTCACAAGGATGGATCATTTGAGCACTTGACACATCTAAAAGTCATTCGACGTCGCATCCCTCTTAATAGTACGGCAATCCTTAGACTCAAATTAAATCAAAGATAATACAAGTCTAGAAATAGTCACTTGCCGTCTTCTTTCTTAATGCTGGTGCATGAAGACCTTCACCATGTAATTGATGACATCTTCGCCTTGTCCAACTTGACTCGATTCACCTCATGAGACTCTCGTCCTATCAACCTTGACTTGATCATCCTCTCTGACGATCTCCACGCCAAGTCAATCTTGACTTAGTCCTCAACTCTTGGTGACACCGCCGTCTTGTTGACCTCGGCTTAACGATCATCCTCCACGATACCTTGGTCATCATACACACATGGGACCTAATTCTTTCCAAACCACTCATGAAAAGCATTAGTCCCAAAAGCTCAATAGATATGAAGAAATTGATATTTGTGAGTAGTTGATTACTACAAGTGTTTCATATAAAGAAGCACAACAAAAATGGAAACACTTGACATAAGAAATGTTCTCTACTAAGTGCATCATGATGAATATGTAATTTATCTATATGCACTAGAGAGATAATTGCCGATATGATGAATCAGTTAAATCATGGCAAGGATCACGGTCTTTACTTAAATGAAGCACATGATAGAATATACACGAATTGTACATGTGCAACTAATATTTGGAATAAGAGTAAATATGTGATCCAACTTTAGATTAAACTTCCCTAAGGGAAGTGCATGAGAAGATACACAACTAAGACATGCATGCACCAAGTCAATCTATAGTAATGTAAAGTTTAACTCTAGTTAATACATGCATACTAAAAGCAAAGTACATAATGAACTCAAATGAATATATATGCACAAATAAATATGACATGAACCAATGTGCATATATATAATCAACATGCTACTTGGAGTTCACTATGCATTTGCACAAAAGGAATGCAATAACAAAATAGAAGATATACCAAAATTACTTACCTTATCTTTGCTTAACCATCCCACTTGATTTTCCTCTAAATAGATGAGACTGATACTCAACTAGGCAATAACAAGTTAGTCTCATAGCAATATAATCATATTAGAGGTTTGTCATTTTTAAGCACTAAGTTAAGCATTTACTCAATTACATAGATTGTCATTATATCGTTTGTCATTAATCACCAAAATAACGTAAGTGCCTAGATGCACTTTCAATCTCCCCCTTTTTGGTGATTTATGACAAACCTATTATCAATTGCACCAAATGACAATATTAAGATATTTAACATTAAAACAGGCATGAAGAAACAATAAGAGATCATACTTACAAATTATCCCTTTTTGTCAATCGATTATGGAACAATTGATAAATCCATAAATTCTCCCCCTTTTGTCATTAATCCCAAAAAGTTGCTTGATAGATCCTTATTGTTCATTCAATAAAATCTGTGCTCCCCCTTGATTGCACACTCAATAAAAAGATTTGGGAGAACAAAATAGAAATAAGGAGCTAGGAATAGGGCAATGATATTAGGCTCCCCCTAAATCTAGGCAAGATATGATACCAATTATATCCAAGATTTAGGTAATGGATGTTTCCAATGATACCAATTTAAATGTAGTCATGATTCACAAGATGTAAGTGGTGCTGAAACATGACACATGAATATGATTCCACATGGAGAAGATTTATTCTTAAACATCAAGATCATATAGAGAAGATTACATAAGAAGGAATTGCTTATATGATCACAAGATGAATCAAGATCATGAATCAAAATTGTATAAGAAGGATGCGCTTTCATGATCAAGAATTTCACAAACTTATCAAGGGCATACCTCTTTGCAATGTGTCATCCATATCTACCTTTTCATTCTTGATAATGCCAAATGCAAGTTAGATGACACTTCAAAACAATTTAGGATTAGAGGATACCTCTTGAAAGATACCAATTAATGATACCATTTAAAATTGAAAGGTGCAACACCATTTAAAATAAGACAATTTAGCATAATGGTGTGCAAAGACATTATTGAATATGGTCAAAAAGAAACACGTCCCTTTGTCGATTCTTGTCCACCACATGTTCGAATCGGTCATGATCACCGCGTCCAGCCTTAGATCCCTCGGACTATGGAGCTCCTCTCCATTGCCTTCATCCCACCGTCGAAGATGACACCTTTTCCAATACCTTGAACATCAATAGACATGCACACAATTTTCGGGAGCAAATATCTTTCAACTTGACCCAAGTTAATTAGATAATGTCTAAGTACAACATGCACGATATAGATGATAAGCATGATAATACCACTTGCACGCAATAAAAAAAATTCAATTAGATACCAATTGAAGATTTCATTATACCAATTTACAATAAAAATATTTGAAACTCATTCAAATTTAATCTTGACATCCACTTGTAAGAGAGACAATGGATAAAACACATTCAAACTCACTCTTGAACTTACAAGGACATTTTCTCATTTCGTAATAAACTCCGAGTTATGCAAGAGAGGAAACACTTTGAGGCTAAGATACAATTAAATCCAATTCCAGAAGAACTTAGCCAAAAGATGCACTTTCAATAGAATGAAAACTTGAATAGATATGCTCCACTTTGAAGCTTGGAGCAATGAATAAGTTCACTTAGTTTTCATCTTGAAAGGCTCGCCAAGATTCCAATTTAAAACTCTCAAAATCTCAAAAGATGCAAATAGCAGCACAAAATTGATTATAGCTTTTAAACCATTGCTCAAATGCAAAAATTATCAACGCGGAAAAGATCCATCTTGAAATTCTCTTCGAGGGCTATGAAGGCCAAAAATTCATTTGAGCAAAGGAAAACCCCGAAAACTTGAAAATAGTGAATGCTGAACCGAAGGTTTCGGAAAAAGAAATCTCGCTTTAAAATGGTCCTTAGGATGAAAACAACAGCAAATGAGCTCCCAAATAATTTTAGATGAATCATGGAGCAATAAATTGAGTTACCTTAGTTTTCATCACAAGGAAATACTCAAATCGTCTTAAAGGTAGGCAAGATTTCAAAATTGCAATGTGCTGAAAAATTCAGTTTTGACATTCCATTTAAGCTTTTTGACAGGGCTGAAAGTAGATTCAAATAAGGTTCATAAATTCTGAAAAATTAGACAATGAAGTCCAACTATAGAGGATCAAAACATGTTATAAGACTTTCCTCGATTATGAACCCACTTGGAGGTACTAAAATCACAAAACAACCCCATTAATCAACCTAAACCTCGGAATGTCCGAGCTTTACCTCGGAATGTCCGAGTAGACCTTCTCTGTTGGAACTAGAAAATTTCCATTCGAATGTCCGGATAAATATTCGAGTATCCGAGTACTTGACTGTCCAATGCATTTTGACCGTCAGAGCTCAAATCGAGCATTTTGAAATTGGCTCAAAGCTTTATCAAATGAAGTCCAATAGCTATGAGATTTTGCAGAAATGGTCCATGGATATCCAAGAGACTTCTCCAAAAGAATTTCTCAAATATCACCCTCCATTCAAAAATTAGGCCATTAAAAGTATTGGAGGTTTGATTTTGACACAAGGTCCAAAAGAAGTCAACATTTTTGCAAATGAGTTCAAATAAATTTGAAAATATTCAGATATGAACTCCATATGCAAGAGAAGGTTTTCCAACACTATATGTCAATTAAAGATCAATTTAATATAATGCCATAACCAAAAGGAGATCCTTTTTCAAATATACAAAACTTGATTAAACAAGCTCCAAAAGGATTACAAGGTATATCATGGAGCTAATACATTTAAATAAGCTCAAGTTTTGTTTTGAGAGATTCTTCTACCTTGAAACCAATTTAAAGATATGAAAACCACAAAGATTTCAATGAACTAGAATTTCAGATTTTCAGATTTTGACATTTCATTTAGGCTTCAAAAGATAGCTGAAAAACTGCTCATATGAGGTCCAATAAATCTGATAAAATTTTGTGTTATAGACCAACTATTGAGAATCAATTCTTACAAAGATGTTTCTCTCAAATTGTGCTCTAATTTGGAGAAACAAAAATCACAAATCAGCTCAAAATCATGCAAAAGTCTGAATTTTCAGACTTTTGATCAAAGAGAGAAAAGGCCATAACTTTTTCAAATGAAGTTGAAATTATTTGAAATTGTGCAGAAACATACTTTAGACTCATAAGAAACTTTTCCAAAAAGAATTTTCCAAAAATGAGTCTCCAATCAAAAGATATGTCAAAATTTGCTTTGTAGGCATGATTTTTAATCAAAGAGAAGAAAAGTCAAAACCTTTTCAAATAAAGTCAAAATGATTTGAAAATTTACAGAAATGAACTTTGAACTATTTAGAAGGTTTCTCAAAAAGAATTTCCTCAAAAGGAATTTTCTTTCAAAAGATATGGCAAAATGCGCGTTGTAGGCAAAAAGAGAAGTTCAATTTGCACCGAATGCTCAAAATGCAATCCGATTTGAAATTTAAGGAGATTTGAAGTTTCATGGCTTTATATGAGTTGGAAATACTATTTCAAGTCAAGAAACATGAAGAAATCCATCTCAAATATCAAAACCCACAATATGCAAGAATGTGTCATTTTGGTTAAATCAAGAATTTTGGCCAAATTCAAATAGCTATAACTTTTGAACGGTTGGTCGTTTGGAAAAACTTTGAACTAGAGAAATGCTTAAAATGACCAACCCTACGAGTTTTGTATTGACCACTTTTTCAAAAACTCAATAGATTTCAACTGATGAAAATATTTCATTTAATCCAAAATCAAGATCCTATAAGATCCATTTGAGGCCAAATTTGCTATTTTGTTTCTAAAAAGGAATTTTTACTCAAAGCATAGTAAAATATTTAAAATACATATTTGAGAACTTTTATAAAGATTTTCACAAATATTGGCCTTTTAAACAATATTTTTGACTTTTGACCAAAGAGGCTCATATGAAGGATATGAATGCATATGGTTTTCAAACTTATTCCAAAAAGTATCAAATGAGAATATATTTGATTGGAATTAGTATGTTTGAGTTTGAAATACTATTTTGAACCAAGATATGGCTAAGAATCCGGTCCAAACGGAGAAACTCACTAAGTGCAATAATATGACCATTATGGGTCAATTATAGTTTTTCGGTGAGTTTCAAAATCAAATAACTTTTGCTAGGTTGGTCTTTTGAAAATCTTTTGAACACAAGAATTGTTAAGAATGACCAACTTTAGGATTTTCGTTTTGGAATTACTTTCAAAATTATTTTACATTTAATTCTATGAAAATTATAATTTTAAATCCAAAACAAGATACTAGTAACTAGATTTTGATCATGAAACTCATTTTCTTTTCAAAATAGATTTTGTGAAGCCAAAACCTTTGAAAAACGTTTCAAATACATTTGTATGCATTTTACAACTAGTTTTTCACAAGAATACTAATAGTATACAAAATTTTAACTTTTGGCTAAAGGGTTTGATTTTGAAAATATATATTAGCACTTATATAAATATGGGCACATATAGGGATGTAATATATATGGATATGAATTAACACTCCCCCTTAATGTGCCACTATCCCAAACTTGCTCAAGATTGCAATCAAAACAACTAATAAGCATGAGCAAGCATATAACAAGCAATCTAAATTGATTTTCATGAATAATGCAATATAGCCTACACAAGGCTATAAGCTATAAGAATCAATTTAAATACTTGTTACCCGAGATGGCATTGGCTCAAGATTGAAAGCGATCATCTTTATGCTTGGCTCCATTTTGCAATTGATGAAGTCCTCTTCCCTTTTTGAAGAAGCCAACCGTCCAATCCATCTCACATTACCTAAAGATCTTTTAGGCGATTTTTGGTACCCAATCCTTGTTGGGTCCGACAATGTTAGTCACAATAGATTTAGGAACCCAAATGGCTCTAATTTGGATATTATTGAATTGACTAACACAATTAGAAATAGGTTTGCGATAATTATTCCTCCTAGGCAAATGATTGGCATTTTTATGAAAAGGCTTAGGAGGACAATGATACTTTGCAAAACTATTTCTAGTTTGATCTATTCTAAGCATATGATTATTAAAACTATGCATTGGCTTAGAGGATCTAGTATATCTAGCAAATGTTTTGCTATTGTTATTTTTCTTAAGCCCATGATCAACATGATTTTTCATAGTCTTAGAAAATTTAGCATTATGAGCAAACACATTTCTAGATTTATTTCTCCTAAGCAAATGATTGTCACTATTATGCATAGACTTAGAAGAATCGATAAATTTGGCAAACACATTACCATTTTTGTCCTTCCTAAGCAAATAATCATTGAAATGATGAGTAGGCTTAGGGATTATACCTTTGGGACAATCCTTACCGATATGCCCCTTTTCCCGACAATTGTAGCAAATATGCTTTGAACATCTCTTTTTCTTGACTTGCTCTTTGTCAGTTTGCCTCATTGTTGATGGTTGTGGCTTGATCTCCACTTTGTTAGGGCACACGGAGGCGAAGTGGCCCTTCTTGTTGCAAGTGATACACTTGATAGTCTTTGTGTGTCTTGCATTGTGCCTCATCTTGCTAGTCTCCCTCTTGGAGATGTAGCGAGTCCTCGCTTATCTTGAGGCGCCTAGGCTTGCTCAAGATTTCGCCGAGAACGGCTTTTCCATTTACACACCTCTTCAAGTCATTTTCTAATCTAATGACTTGGGCCTTGAGCTCTTTATTTTCCTCTACAAGGTTAGTCTCAACATGCATAGAGGAAGAGTAACAATAGAATTTGAGCAACAAGGTGTATCAATTAAATCTTCACAAGATGTGGACATGTCAATTTTTGATGAAATATTAGAGTTGACATTTAAACATGGCATTTCATCAATTAAATTACATGTGATTCCTATATCCACCTTAGGCTTATGAATTTCTTTAAGAAGGAGGGATTCATGATTTTCTTGAAGCATATTAAAATCATTTTGAAGTAATTCATGTTCAAGCTTCAAAGTTTTATATTTCTTTTCTCCTCCCAAGACATTCATTTAGCTCCTTTAACATATTCATAAACTCTTCACAAGAGAGCTCATCATCATCATCACTTACCTCATTCTTACCTTTCGCCATGAAGCAACGGATTCGAGATGTGAGTGAATCTTCATCGTCACTTGAGGCGGAGGTTGAGGTTGATGGAGATGTCGGTTCTTCATCACTTGAGCTTGAGATGGAGCTTGAGGTTTCATCTCCCGACATCTCTTCCTTAATGCAATCCTCAATTGAAGACGTGGATGATTCAAATAGTTCTTGAAGCTTTATCCACATCTCATGAGCGCTCTTGAGATTGCATATGCTATCAAAAATTTCATCGCTCACAACCCAAAATAAAATGTTAGTAGCTTGAGCGTCGAGATGTAGGCATTTCGTCTCTCCTTCAGTTGGATCAACTTCATTCAATGGAGACGAAAAGCCAACATCTACGATCCACCATATTTGGGGGCTCATGGATTTAAAATGAGAAGTCATAAATAATTTCCATGAAGCATAATTTGAACCATTTAGCATAAGTAGATCGTGTGAGTGCTCTACTCCTCTAGTCGACATCCTTTACTCTCTAGACGGTTAAGTCTAATAAAATGAGAGACATTGCTCTGATACCAATTGAAAGGACAGGGGATGTCGTCTAGAGGGGGGTGAATAGGCGAATTATAAATTTAAACTAAATTGCAGCGGAATACAGAACCTTCGGAATGTCCGAATAATACTCCGGACAGTTTGAATAGTTCGGATAGTCCGAGAGATTGTATTCGGATACTCCGAACTTATTCGGATAGTCCGAGAATCAATTCGGATATTCCGAATGCTCCAGAGCACATAGCTCGCAAATACTAGATCTAAGCTATTTGGGGGATATTAAACACACCAAATTAAACTAGCTAGCCTAGAATACCTGAATCAAGTCAAGATCTAGAGGAATATTCAATAGAAAAGTAGATCAGGCAATTTCAATATTCAAAATCAAGTACTCTAGCAAGAATAAGAAGTAAGCATAAAGACAATGATTTTTCACCCGAAGTTCGGATCCTTGAGGGGATCCTACGTCTCCGTTGAGGCGGCTCGGTCACACTTGAGTCGGGGTCTCTTTCAACCCTCTTACTCCCGGTGTTGCACAAATGCACTCGCCGGTTTCAACTCCTTTGACGCTTGAGCCGGGGTCTCTTTCAACCCTCTTCCTCCCGGTGTTGCACAAATGCACTCGCCGGTCTTCACTTCTTTGGTTCCTTCCCTTGCGGAGGCGGAATCCGGCCTTCACAAACTTCCCACGGCCAACCACACAAAGTACCGGTGGCTCGTAGGCGACCTCCTAGCCGTCTAGGAGTCCTCAACCTCCAAGAGTAACAAATGCTCACGAAGAACAAACTTGGAGATGACCTCAAGTGCTCAAACAACTCAAATCTTACTCAACACACTCCTCTTCCAACTCTTCTCAACACACACCTCTTCCAACTCTTCTCAACCCTTCTCACTAAGGGGATCACTTAGATCTAAGAGTAGAGAGGGATTTGGGGCTCAAGAATGAAGGGAATAGCACCTCTAAACAATAGGGTAAGACCTCCTTCAAAATGGGGGAGGATGGGGCTATAAATAGAGCCCACCAAAAACTAGCCGTTTTCCTCAACGTTCAGGTCAGTTCGGACAGTCCGAGCTCAAGTTCGGATAGTCCGAACGCATCAAACTCGAAGAAACAGAGAATTCACTTCGGATAGTCCGAAAATATGTTCGGATAGTCCGAACATTCGGATACTCCGAGTTCATCTTCGGATAGTCCGAACTGGCACTGAGCAGCCCGACGAAAACGAGCATAACTTTTGATTCCGGACTCCGATTTTAGTGATTTTGGACTCTATTGAAAGCTAAGAACAAGGGCTACACAACTAACAAGGTCTCACTACCCAAATCTCAAAGGATAAATCCAGATTTCACAAAGAATCCAAGAGAGACCTACAATTCTCACTTTCCGTACCACCAACACCACTCTCTCTCTAAATTTCACAAGGATGGATCATTTGAGCACTTGACACATCTAAAAGTCATTCGACGTCAGCATCCCTCTTAATAGTACGGCAATCCTTAGACTCAAATTAAATCAAAGATAATACAAGTCTAGAAATAGTCACTTGCCGTCTTCTTTCTTAATGCCGGTGCATGAAGACCTTCACCATATAATTGATGACATCTTCGCCTTGTCCAACTTGACTCGATTCACCTCATGAGACTCTCGTCCTATCAACCTTGACTTGATCATCCTCTCCGACGATCTCCACGCCAAGTCAATCTTGACTTAGTCCTCAACTCTTGGTGACACCGCCGTCTTGTTGACCTCGGCTTAACGATCATCCTCCACGATACCTTGGTCATCATACACACATGGGACCTAATTCTTTCCAAACCACTCATGAAAAGCATTAGTCCCAAAAGCTCAATAGATATGAAGAAATTGATATTTGTGAGTAGTTGATTACTACAAGTGTTTCATATAAAGAAGCACAACAAAAATGGAAACACTTGACATAAGAAATGTTCTTTACTAAGTGCATCATGATGAATATGTAATTTATCTATATGCACTAGAGAGATAATTGCCGATATGATGAATCAGTTAAATCATGGCAAGGATCACGGTCTTTACTTAAATGAAGCACATGATAGAATATACACGAATTGTACATGTGCAACTAATATTTGGAATAAGAGTAAATATGTGATCCAACTTTAGATTAAACTTCCCTAAGGGAAGTGCATGAGAAGATACACAACTAAGACATGCATGCACCAAGTCAATCTATAGTAATGTAAAGTTTAACTCTAGTTAATACATGCATACTAAAAGCAAAGTACATAATGAACTCAAATGAATATATATGCACAAATAAATATGACATGAACCAATGTGCATATATATAATCAACATGCTACTTGGAGTTCACTATGCATTTGCACAAAAGGAATGCAATAACAAAATAGAAGATATACCAAAATTACATACCTTATCTTTGCTTAACCATCCCACTTGATTTTCCTCTAAATAGATGAGACTGATACTCAACTAGGCAATAACAAGTTAGTCTCATAGCAATATAATCATATTAGAGGTTTGTCATTTGTTAAGCACTAAGTTAAGCATTTACTCAATTACATAGATTGTCATTATATGCGTTTGTCATTAATCACCAAAATAACGTAAGTGCCTAGATGCACTTTCAATCTCCCCCTTTTTGGTGATTTATGACAAACCTATTATCAATTGCACCAAATGACAATATTAAGATATTTAACATTAAAACAAGCATGAAGAAACAATAAGAGATCATACTTACAAATTATCCCTTTTTGTCAATCGATTATGGAACAATTGATAAATCCATAAATTCTCCCCCTTTTGTCATTAATCCCAAAAAGTTGCTTGATAGATCTTTATTGTTCATTCAATAAAATCTGTGCTCCCCCTTGATTGCACACTCAATAAAAAGATTTGGGAGAACAAAATAGAAATAAGGAGCTAGGAATAGGGCAATAATATTAGGCTCCCCCTAAATCTAGGCAAGATATGATACCAATTATATCCAAGATTTAGGTAATGGATGTTTCCAATGATACCAATTTAAATGTAGTCATGATTCACAAGATGTAAGTGGTGCTGAAACATGACACATGAATATGATTCCACATGAAGAAGATTTATGCTTAAACATCAAGATCATATAAAGAAGATTACACAAGAAGGAATTGCTTATATGATCACAAGATGAATCAAGATCATGAATCAAAATTGTATAAGAAGGATGCGCTTTCATGATCAAGAATTTCACAAACTTATCAAGGGCATACCTCTTTGCAATGTGTCATCCATATCTACCTTTTCATTCTTGATAATGCCAAATGCAAGTTAGATGACACTTCAAAACAATTTAGGATTAGAGGATACCTCTTGAAAGATACCAATTAATGATACCATTTAAAATTGAAAGGTGCAACACCATTTAAAATAAGACAATTTAGCATAATGGTGTGCAAAGACATTATTGAATATGGTCAAAAAAGAAACACGTCCCTTTGTCGATTCTTGTCCACCACATGTTCGAATCGGTCATGATCACCGCGTCCAGCCTTAGATCCCTCGGACTATGGAGCTCCTCTCCATTTCCTTCATCCCACCGTCGAAGATGACACCTTTTCCAATACCTTGAACATCAATAGACATGCACACAATTTTCGGGAGCAAATATCTTTCAACTTGACCCAAGTTAATTAGATAATGTCTAAGTACAACATGCACGATATAGATGATAAGCATGATAATACCACTTGCACGCAATAAAAAAAATTCAATTAGATACCAATTGAAGATTTCATTATACCAATTTACAATAAAAATATTTGAAACTCATTCAAATTTAATCTTGACATCCACTTGTAAGAGAGACAATGGATAAAACACATTCAAACTCACTCTTGAACTTACAAGGGACATTTTCTCATTTCTGTAATAAACTCCGAGTTATGCAAGAGAGGAAACACTTTGAGGCTAAGATACAATTAAATCCAATTCCAGAAGAACTTAGCCAAAAGATGCACTTTCAATAGAATGAAAACTTGAATAGATATGCTCCACTTTGAAGCTTGGAGCAATGAATAAGTTCACTTAGTTTTCATCTTGAAAGGCTCGCCAAGATTCCAATTTAAAACTCTCAAAATCTCAAAAGATGCAAATAGCAGCACAAAATTGATTATAGCTTTTAAACCATTGCTCAAATGCAAAAATTATCAACGCGGAAAAGATCCATCTTGAAATTCTCTTCGAGGGCTATGAAGGCCAAAAATTCATTTGAGCAAAGGAAAACCCCGAAAACTTGAAAATAGTGAATGCTGAACCGAAGGTTTCGGAAAAAGAAATCTCGCTTTAAAATGGTCCTTAGGATGAAAACAACAGCAAATGAGCTCCCAAATAATTTTAGATGAATCATGGAGCAATAAATTGAGTTACCTTAGTTTTCATCACAAGGAAATACTCAAATCGTCTTAAAGGTAGGCAAGATTTCAAAATTGCAATGTGCTGAAAAATTCAGTTTTGACATTCCATTTAAGCTTTTTGACAGGGCTGAAAGTAGATTCAAATAAGGTTCATAAATTCTGAAAAATTAGACAATGAAGTCCAACTATAGAGGATCAAAACATGTTATAAGACTTTCCTCTGATTATGAACCCACTTGGAGGTACTAAAATCACAAAACAGCCCCACAATCAGCCTAAACCTCGGAATGTCCGAGCTTTACCTCGGAATGTCCGAGTAGACCTTCTCTGTTGGAACTAGAAAATTTCCATTCGGAATGTCCGGATAAATATTCGGAGTATCCGAGTACTTCGGACTGTCCGAATGCATTTTCGGACTGTCCGAGCTCCAACTGAGCATTTTGAAATTGGCTCAAAGCTTTATCAAATGAAGTCCAATAGCTATGAGATTTTGCAGAAATGGTCCATGGATATCCAAGAGACTTCTCCAAAAAGAATTTCTCAAATATCACCCTCCATTCAAAAATTAGGCCATTAAAAGTATTGGAGGTTTGATTTTGACACAAGGTCCAAAGAAGTCAACATTTTTGCAAATGAGTTCAAATAAATTTGAAAATATTCAGATATGAACTCCATATGCAAGAGAAGGTTTTCCAACACTATATGTCAATTAAAGATCAATTTAATATAATGCCATAACCAAAAGGAGATCCTTTTTCAAATATACAAAACTTGATTAAACAAGCTCCAAAAGGATTACAAGGTATATCATGGAGCTAATACATTTAAATAAGCTCAAGTTTTGTTTTGAGAGATTCTTCTACCTTGAAACCAATTTAAAGATATGAAAACCACAAAGATTTCAATGAACTAGAATTTCAGATTTTCAGATTTTGACATTTCATTTAGGCTTCAAAAGATAGCTGAAAAACTGCTCATATGAGGTCCAATAAATCTGATAAAATTTTGTGTTATAGACCAACTATTGAGAATCAATTCTTACAAAGATGTTTCTCTCAAATTGTGCTCTAATTTGGAGAAACAAAAATCACAAATCAGCTCAAAATCATGCAAAAGTCTGAATTTTCAGACTTTTGATCAAAGAGAGAAAAGGCCATAACTTTTTCAAATGAAGTTGAAATTATTTGAAATTGTGCAGAAACATACTTTAGACTCATAAGAAACTTTTCCAAAAAGAATTTTCCAAAAATGAGTCTCCAATCAAAAGATATGTCAAAATTTGCTTTGTAGGCATGATTTTTAATCAAAGAGAAGAAAAGTCAAAACCTTTTCAAATAAAGTCAAAATGATTTGAAAATTTACAGAAATGAACTTTGAACTATTTAGAAGGTTTCTCAAAAAGAATTTCCTCAAAAGGAATTTTCTTTCAAAAGATATGGCAAAATGCGCGTTGTAGGCAAAAAGAGAAGTTCAATTTGCACCAATGCTCAAAATGCAATCCGATTTGAAATTTAAGGAGATTTGAAGTTTCATGGCTTTATATGAGTTGGAAATACTATTTCAAGTCAAGAAACATGAAGAAATCCATCTCAAATATCAAAACCCACAATATGCAAGAATGTGTCATTTTGGTTAAATCAAGAATTTTGGCCAAATTCAAATAGCTATAACTTTTGAACGGTTGGTCGTTTGGAAAAACTTTGAACTAGAGAAATGCTTAAAATGACCAACCCTACGAGTTTTGTATTGACCACTTTTTCAAAAACTCAATAGATTTCAACTGATGAAAATATTTCATTTAATCCAAAATCAAGATCCTATAAGATCCATTTGAGGCCAAATTTGCTATTTTGTTTCTAAAAAAGGAATTTTTACTCCGAAAGCATAGTAAAATATTTAAAATACATATTTGAGAACTTTTATAAAGATTTTCACAAATATTGGCCTTTTAAACAATATTTTTGACTTTTGACCAAAGAGGCTCATATGAAGGATATGAATGCATATGGTTTTCAAACTTATTCCAAAAAGTATCAAATGAGAATATATTTGATTGGAATTAGTATGTTTGAGTTTGAAATACTATTTTGAACCAAGATATGGCTAAGAATCCGGTCCAAACGGAGAAACTCACTAAGTGCAATAATATGACCATTATGGGTCAATTATAGTTTTTCGGTGAGTTTCAAAATCAAATAACTTTTGCTAGGTTGGTCTTTTGAAAATCTTTTGAACACAAGAATTGTTAAGAATGACCAACTTTAGGATTTTCGTTTTGGAATTACTTTCAAAATTATTTTACATTTAATTCTATGAAAATTATAATTTTAAATCCAAAACAAGATACTAGTAACTAGATTTTGATCATGAAACTCATTTTCTTTTCAAAATAGATTTTGTGAAGCCAAAACCTTTGAAAAACGTTTCAAATACATTTGTATGCATTTTACAACTAGTTTTTCACAAGAATACTAATAGTATACAAAATTTTGACTTTTGGCTAAAGGGTTTGATTTTGAAAATATATATTAGCACTTATATAAATATGGGCACATATAGGGATGTAATATACATGGATATGAATTAACACTCCCCCTTAATGTGCCACTATCCCAAACTTGCTCAAGATTGCAATCAAAACAACTAATAAGCATGAGCAAGCATATAACAAGCAATCTAAATTGATTTTCATGAATAATGCAATATAGCCTACACAAGGCTATAAGCTATAAGAATCAATTTAAATACTTGTTACCCGAGATGGCATTGGCTCAAGATTGAAAGCGATCATCTTTATGCTTGGCTCCATTTTGCAATTGATGAAGTCCTCTTCCCTTTTTGAAGAAGCCAACCGTCCAATCCATCTCACATTACCTAAAGATCTTTTAGGCGATTTTTGGTACCCAATCCTTGTTGGGTCCGACAATGTTAGTCACAATAGATTTAGGAACCCAAATGGCTCTAATTTGGATATTATTGAATTGACTAACACAATTAGAAATAGGTTTGCGATAATTATTCCTCCTAGGCAAATGATTGGCATTTTTATGAAAAGGCTTAGGAGGACAATGATACTTTGCAAAACTATTTCTAGTTTGATCTATTCTAAGCATATGATTATTAAAACTATGCATTGGCTTAGAGGATCTAGTATATCTAGCAAATGTTTTGCTATTGTTATTTTTCTTAAGCCCATGATCAACATGATTTTTCATAGTCTTAGAAAATTTAGCATTATGAGCAAACACATTTCTAGATTTATTTCTCCTAAGCAAATGATTGTCACTATTATGCATAGACTTAGAAGAATCGATAAATTTGGCAAACACATTACCATTTTTGTCCTTCCTAAGCAAATAATCATTGAAATGATGAGTAGGCTTAGGGATTATACCTTTGGGACAATCCTTACCGATATGCCCCTTTTCCCGACAATTGTAGCAAATATGCTTTGAACATCTCTTTTTCTTGACTTGCTCTTTGTCAGTTTGCCTCATTGTTGATGGTTGTGGCTTGATCTCCACTTTGTTAGGGCACACGGAGGCGAAGTGGCCCTTCTTGTTGCAAGTGATACACTTGATAGTCTTTGTGTGTCTTGCATTGTGCCTCATCTTGCTAGTCTCCCTCTTGGAGATGTAGCCGAGTCCTCGCTTATCTTGAGGCGCCCTAGGCTTGCTCAAGATTTCGTCGAGAACGGCTTTTCCATTTACACACCTCTTCAAGTCATTTTCTAATCTAATGACTTGGGCCTTGAGCTCTTTATTTTCCTCTACAAGGTTAGTCTCAACATGCATAGAGGAAGTAGTAACAATAGAATTTGAGCAACAAGGTGTATCAATTAAATCTTCACAAGATGTGGACATGTCAATTTTTGATGAAATATTAGAGTTGACATTTAAACATGGCATTTCATCAATTAAATTACATGTGATTCCTATATCCACCTTAGGCTTATGAATTTCTTTAAGAAGGAGGGATTCATGATTTTCTTGAAGCATATTAAAATCATTTTGAAGTAATTCATGTTCAAGCTTCAAAGTTTTATATTTCTTTTTCTCCCTCCCAAGACATTCATTTAGCTCCTTTAACATATTCATAAACTCTTCACAAGAGAGCTCATCATCATCATCACTTACCTCATTCTTACCTTTCGCCATGAAGCAACGGATTCGAGATGTGAGTGAATCTTCATCGTCACTTGAGGCGGAGGTTGAGGTTGATGGAGATGTCGGTTCTTCATCACTTGAGCTTGAGATGGAGCTTGAGGTTTCATCTCCCGACATCTCTTCCTTAATGCAATCCTCAATTGAAGACGTAGATGATTCAAATAGTTCTTGAAGCTTTATCCACATCTCATGAGCGCTCTTGAGATTGCATATGCTATCAAAAATTTCATCGCTCACAACCCAAAATAAAATGTTAGTAGCTTGAGCGTCGAGATGTAGGCATTTCGTCTCTCCTTCAGTTGGATCAACTTCATTCAATGGAGACGAAAAGCCAACATCTACGATCCACCATATTTGGGGGCTCATGGATTTAAAATGAGAAGTCATAAATAATTTCCATGAAGCATAATTTGAACCATTTAGCATAAGTAGATCGTGTGAGTGCTCTACTCCTCTAGTCGACATCCTTTACTCTCTAGACGGTTAAGTCTAATAAAATGAGAGACATTGCTCGATACCAATTGAAAGGACGGGGATGTCGCCTAGAGGGGGTGAATAGGCTAATTATAAATTTAAACTAAATTGCAATGAATACGAAACCTTCGAATGTCCGAATAATACTCCGACAGTTTGAATAGTTCGGATAGTCCGAGATTGTATTCGGATACTCAACTTATTCGGATAGTCCGAGAATCAATTCGGATATTCCGAATGCTCCAGAGCACATAGCTCGTAAATACTAGATCTAAGCTATTTGGGGGATATTAAACACACCAAATCAAACTAGCTAGCCTAGAATACCTGAATCAAGTCAAGATCTAGAGGAATATTCAATAGAAAAGTAGATCAGGCAATTTCAATATTCAAAATCAAGTACTCTAGCAAGAATAAGAAGTAAGCATAAAGACAATGATTTTTCACCCGAAGTTCGGATCCTTGAGGGGATCCTACGTCTCCGTTGAGGCGGCTCGGTCACACTTGAGTCGGGTCTCTTTCAACCCTCTTACTCCCGGTGTTGCACAAATGCACTCGCCGGTTTCAACTCCTTTGACGCTTGAGCCGGGGTCTCTTTCAACCCTCTTCCTCCCGGTGTTGCACAAATGCACTCGCCGGTCTTCACTTCTTTGGTTCCTTCCATTGGAGGCGGAATCCGCCTTCACAAACTTCCCACGGCCAACCACACAAAGTACCGGTGGCTCGTAGGCGACCTCCTAGCCGTCTAGGAGTCCTCAACCTCCAAGAGTAACAAATGCTCACGAAGAACAAACTTGGAGATGACCTCAAGTGCTCAAACAACTCAAATCTTACTCAACACACTCCTATTCCAACTCTTCTCAACACACACCTCTTCCAACTCTTCTCAACCCTTCTCACTAAGGGGATCACTTAGATCTAAGAGTAGAGAGGGATTTGGGGCTCAAGAATGAAGGGAATAGCACCTCTAAACAATAGGGTAAGACCTCCTTCAAAATGGGGGAGGATGGGGCTATAAATAGAGCCCATCAAAAACTAGCCGTTTTCCTCAACGTTCAGGTCAGTTCGGACAGTCCGAGCTCAAGTTCGGATAGTCCGAACGCATCAAACTCGAAGAAACAGAGAATTCACTTCGGATAGTCCGAAAATATGTTCGGATAGTCCGAACATTCGGATACTCCGAGTTCATCTTCGAATAGTCCGAACTGGCACTGAGCAGCCCGACGAAAACGAGCATAACTTTTGATTCCGGACTCCGATTTTAGTGATTTTGGACTCTATTGAAAGCTAAGAACAAGGGCTACACAACTAACAAGGTCTCACTACCCAAATCTCAAAGGATAAATCCAGATTTCACAAAGAATCCAAGAGAGACCTACAATTCTCACTTTCCGGTACCACCAACACCACTCTCTCTCTAAATTTCACAAGGATGGATCATTTGAGCACTTGACACATCTAAAAGTCATTCGACGTCGCATCCCTCTTAATAGTACGGCAATCCTTAGACTCAAATTAAATCAAAGATAATACAAGTCTAGAAATAGTCACTTGCCGTCTTCTTTCTTAATGCCGGTGCATGAAGACCTTCACCATGTAATTGATGACATCTTCGCCTTGTCCAACTTGACTCGATTCACCTCATGAGACTCTCGTCCTATCAACCTTGACTTGATCATCCTCTCTGACGATCTCCACGCCAAGTCAATCTTGACTTAGTCCTCAACTCTTGGTGACACCGCCGTCTTGTTGACCTCGGCTTAACGATCATCCTCCACGATACCTTGGTCATCATACACACATGGGACCTAATTCTTTCCAAACCACTCATGAAAAGCATTAGTCCCAAAAGCTCAATAGATATGAAGAAATTGATATTTGTGAGTAGTTGATTACTACAAGTGTTTCATATAAAGAAGCACAACAAAAATGGAAACACTTGACATAAGAAATGTTCTCTACTAAGTGCATCATGATGAATGTGTAATTTATCTATATGCACTAGAGAGATAATTGCCGATATGATGAATCAGTTAAATCATGGCAAGGATCACGGTCTTTACTTAAATGAAGCACATGATAGAATATACACGAATTGTACATGTGCAACTAATATTTGGAATAAGAGTAAATATGTGATCCAACTTTAGATTAAACTTCCCTAAGGGAAGTGCATGAGAAGATACACGACTAAGACATGCATGCACCAAGTCAATCTATAGTAATGTGAAGTTTAACTCTAGTTAATACATGCATACTAAAAGCAAAGTACATAATGAACTCAAATGAATATATATGCACAAATAAATATGACATGAACCAATGTGCAAATATATAATCAACATGCTACTTGGAGTTCACTATGCATTTGCACAAAAGGAATGCAATAACAAATATAGAAGAGATACCAAAATTACATACCTTATCTTTGCTTAACCATCCCACTTGATTTTCCTCTAAATAGATGAGACTGATACTCAACTAGGCAATAACAAGTTAGTCTCATAGCAATATAATCGTATTAGAGGTTTGTCATTTGTTAAGCACTAAGTTAAGCATTTACTCAATTACATAGATTGTCATTATATGTGTTTGTCATTAATCACCAAAATAACGTAAGTGCCTAGATGCACTTTCACACTCGAATTTTCTGGTGTTTCTTTGGCATGCTCATGGTGTTTGCCCTCGTTAAGGTTTGGTACAGTGCATGCGACAGGAGTAGAATTTAACTCTGTAGGAGCTTGAATTGTGTTTGATTGTCTTCTCTGTATCTTTTTTTAGCTTCACATGATAGATTGAGTAAACATGACAAAGAATTGAATTCTTCACAAGATATCATGATCTGAATATCAAAATCTAGATCAAAATAAAAGTTATTCATTTGAGTCTTTTTGGTCTCTTTTAACCCAGAACGCAAAGATCTTTGCAAAAATTCTTGGTAGTACTTATCTACTGTTTTAGTACCTTGTTTTATACATTGCAATTGATTTTGTAATTGACGAGCAACATGTGAAGGAACAAATCTAGCTCTCAAATTTTTTTTCAATTTTTTCATATGCTAGGAATGTCCTGATTTTTACTCATATAATCATTCCACCAAAGAGCACCAAAATTAGCAAATCCACTAGTCACAACCCTAACCTTATTATGCTCAGGAATTTCATATTTATTAAATGATTGTTCTACAGCTAATTTCCAAGTAAGATAACCTTCGGGATCATATTTACCACTAAAATTGGGTACGGTAAACTTATTTTTGGAACGTGTGCTATGTTGTTGTACCTTCCGTGGTGTTGAAGTTATGCTCGTACGTTCTCTGTATCTTGAAGTGTGAACTATCTCTTCTCCTAGGATGTTGTTGGCCCAAGTGCTACGACGTTGAGAACCTACTATTGTTAGTGAAGACAAGAAACAAAATCTCAAGTATAATGTTCCTATCACTACGTTGGATGTGGAGAAAAGTCGCTCAACTCTCAAACTTTAACCAAAGCTCTTACAAGTTTTTATCGTGCAGCAGGAGTTGTCGGCCATTGGCGGTGTCAAAAGTTCTCCCAAAGATTGGATAAAGTGATTGCCAAGGGATCGAACAAATGTACGAGGTAGAATATGTGGAGCTAGGTATGCTTCATTTGTTTCCTATGCAATCTGATAATTTTAGTTATTGTAATGATAAGTAATGATCCAAACTAAAATTCACAAACCCTAGTTGCCGATCTCAAAGATATAAGTGAATTTCCAGACAACACACACGCAAAGATAATGAAACTTAATGCAACTAATGGAATGAGCTAAATAAGAATAATTTCAGCACTAAAACTCGTGTTGCATAAGTTATGGAAAGACGCTAGCTAATTGCTTCAGAAAACGTAAAAGGGCACAAGATTGCTCACTACTTAATACAATTGCACAATCTGAAAATAACGAACACAAATTAGGGTTTTGATCAATGTAGTGCTGCCAGCCACTATTCTATTTTCTGTTCTCTTTTTTTCTTTTTTTTTGGCCTTTTGGCTCTTTCTTTCTCTTTTTTTTCTTTTTGGTGACTTTCGGTTAACACTAATATGAGAAAAGTTTTGGAATCCCTAACTTGATATCACAAGATATATGATAGTGCAACGTATCAAGAGGAGCAGTCTCAAGCAATTTCAAATAGCTAGTCTCAATTGGGATCAAAGTATTCGCAAAGGATGAATTGGTTCCCAAAGGTATGTGTACTGATATTTTGGACTTTTTATGGTTGTGGATGCTACTGGACTTAACCAACTCAAAGGAATAAAGTTAGAGCACAAATTGAAGCAAGAAACCCAAATTCAGCTAGAACAGTGCAGCAAAGTTGTTGCTGCAATTAAGGCATGAGAATGACCGAATCAAGCTTGCTCACAATGTAAAAAATTGAAGGTGATGTTCTAGGCTTTAAAAAAAGTATACAAACACACAATTTGGAGCTCGTATGTAGAAATTATGGCAAAAATACCAAGGTGCACAGATTTGACACAATTCAGCCGATCTGACCAAATCCGAATCCGAGTCAAATTTGGTTTGAAGGAGTCCAAATCACGAAGGACACCCAAAAACGTGTTTGTAGAGGACTCTTCAAGGATTCAAGAAAGCATAAAAATTTCTCAATCGGAGTTCGGATGTGAGAATTATGATCAAAATACCGAACCGATCTGGATTGGGATTGCAACTTGCTTCTCCAATTTGACGTCCAGATTAAACAAACTTTGATATGGAATTAGAGTTCATGCCCAACTAGATTTTTGTGGAGCTCGTCCTAAGGTTTTAGGAAAGTGCAAAAACACTAGAATTCCAGCTCGTATGCAAAAGTTATAAACAAAACAAAGAACTGGACAAATTAAAATAAAAGCTACGTGAAGGAAAAAATAATCAGCAACTAAAATAAGGACTCTAATGAATCAAAACCTAACAAAACACACTAAAATATTAGATTAAATCTAAAGGTTGAATTTTTGTGGAGGATTTTTAATTTTGGATAGAAAACAAAAACTAATCTAGGGTACTAAATTTCTCACCGAGCAACTTGGTGCTCTGATACCACCTGATGTGTTTTTGGTGTCCCGATCTTTCCATGAGAGTGATAATTTCAATTTGGAGGAACTGATTTTGACGATCCGACTACAACGTACGATGACGATGCGCCTTAGCAATGGCTAAACCAACTCTAGAGGGTTATTGATCTTGCTGTTGGCATGATCAACCTGAACACGAGGTTCAATTCCTGCAAGCAACCGAAAAACAAGCAAGAATAATGGTAAAAACAATATGAAATTGCGAATATGAATAAAGGTGAAAACAAGGGTGGGGTTCTATTGAAGATCTTGACAAGGTGGTTGTCCAGCACAACTTAAAGATTTAAAGTTTGCACGTGACTAAACTAATCAAATAAAACCCAACCAAACCCTAGATGAGGGTGTGGATGCCTATTTAAGGAGGAGAGAGAGCGTAGAAACTCAGTCAAAATAGTTGGAGGCTGACTACAACTCAAATTACAAGGCCTAAGGCCCACGTCAATTCGGACTGAAAAAGTGACGTCACTTGTTTTGCAGATTTCTGTCGATTCGGATGGAATTTGGATATGATTCTAGATCCATTGGAAAGTAGACTTGATAAGCTTTCATTGAAGTACAAGAACTCTCCAAACGAACACCGTATGCAAAAGTTATGCTTATTTTACTTCAGGCTGGTTTCGGAGGCCAAATTGGATTCCAGAACGTGATGAATTTGATATCTCTATCTTCTTGGCCCATGGGTGACATGTAGGAGTTGGTCCAATTAGATGTGGACATATCTATGGTAGCGATGTCCTCATCATCGAGAGATTGTGTGCAAAATTGATAGGAGGCACAGCACCTCCTCGTAAACTCTGAGAACTCTAAGGTTCTCTGTGTAAAACCACATAGGACCTCTTTGCAAATTCTCGAAACACGTTTCTTTGTAAATTTTCGAGACCTCAAGGGCTTGTACATGTGTAAAATTGTTGGAGAGCGCAGGAAGTAAATATAATTTCAGAGTCTGTGGGAGCTTTCCGCAAAAGATCAGAGGGATGACATGGACGTAATTTCGGAAACCAAACTAATTTATGACCAAAACTAGCGTACGCATGTACAAACAAGCTCACGTCAGACCATAACTAGTCGCCGTTCGGCCGGCCAGAACTCACGCAAGCAACTGGTGGAGTAAACAATGAAGCCAACTAGTCGATTATGACTGCATGCACGTCCGTCCTAGCGTCAGAATCTCCGTAACCCAGAATCGCACCTCCATGCCCTGCTCCCTCCTAAATCAGCGCTGTTTCTCCTGTAGACCAGCCACGCCATCATCGCTACTAGTCCTTAACCCTTGCTTTCACACGGACGAGCTTCTTAGATAAAGTAATTATGTCAAAATTCAACAAAGGATATAAAGTGTTCGGCAAAGGATATAAAGTGCTCCCTAACTGATGAATTGACATGCACCAAGTCGATATCAATTGTGTTGAAGCAAGAAGGAAGAAACCACAATATCATTGAGAGAGATGGTATGAAAGCTAGCTATTTACTTGCACAACTAATTAAGAAAGAAAAAAAGTTATTGGTCTAATGTGAAATACAAACAATTGACACAATAGTTTTTAAACCTAATTTAAATCCTCTACATATTTCAAAATTTAATTTCAATTTGAACTGTAATCACCAATGACCCAGAACATGTCTAAGTTCTACAAAGGTCAGAAAGTGCTCTCGAATTGACGAATTGATATGCACCAAGTCGATAACACTTGTGTTGATACAAGAGGGAAGCAACCACAACATCCTTGACAGAGATGGTACAAAAGTTAGTAATTTTGTTTGCATGACTAATTAATAAATAAAAATGTTGTTGGCCTAATGTGAAATACAAACATTTGACATAACATATAGTTTTTAAACCTAATTTAATTCCTCTACATATTTCTAATTACCATATCTACAGGTAGTTGTTTTCCCTTTTTGTAAAACTAAATTTATAGTTTTCATTTTGTTCTTATTGTGAATTTTAATATTTACATTGTGCTTGATGTTGAGTTTATTTTGTTTGTTTTAGATTGGAATTTGTATAAAATTTCAAATGCTAATTTTCTTGTCTTATTTTATTTATTTATGGATTTCACTATGGAATTTGTGTGGAAATCACATCGCTAATTTTCTTCTTATTATGAAGTTCCGTTAATTTCGATTGTACTTGAAATTTGCACTTTCTATTAACGTAAGCTGCCATAACATGGGCCCGCTAGATGCACGGTAGATCTTTTGTTTTCTTGATTAATGTGAAATGTCCTTGCAGTTTATAGTTAGTATAGGTATAAATCGTATTGGGAATTTATATATCTTTGGAATTTTGGTTTCGAGTTCGCATACAAAACAAATCTCTAATCGCATTTTAATTTTATACTTAATTCGTATAAGAATCCAATTTATTTTTTCATTTATTATTATTATTATTATGAATTTTATTTTTTAGGGATTTATTTTGGAATTCGTATAGAAATCAAATTTGGGTTGTAACGTCAACTCTTTCTTTTAATTTGCTAAGTTTCATTTAATTATTATTCAAAATTTTAGTTATTTATGGATGTTACTTTTGAAGTTGTATGGAAATTAAATTCTAACTTTTCTTTATTTTTCATTCCGAATTATTTTGATTGTACTTGATATGGACTATTTCTTTTAATTTAAGCCGTTATAACTTGGATTTGCCTGATAGAAGATCAGATGTTTTTGGTTCACATGGAAGCTTTCTCGAGTACCTAATTGGTATAGAGTATTGGTAGATGGGTATGTGAGTATGTATATAGAGATTATGGATTAATTGAGTTGATGTGTGATTTAGTTATCATTAGTCTCCACGTGGATTTTATTTTTTATATTTTTCTTGTAATTTCCTTTTCCTCACGGGCACAAACCGTCAAGGATTATTTTGGTGACAGTTTTCTCTGACAGGTACCCCATAATTTTGTTCCTATCAATGGTGTCACAGATTGCTACTGGTACCCTCTCCGACGATAAAGCCCTTCCACGTGGCGGCTCAAGCGGCAAGGGCGAAGCACGCCCGCCACCAGTGCCGCCCACGGGCGTTTAGCGACCGGGCGGCGAAGCACGCCCGCCGGCAAAGCCGCCCACGTGGCGCCCGGCGGCGAGTTGGCGAAACACGCCGCTGCTTCGGCGCCCGATCCACGTGGCGGCTCGGTGACCGGCGGCGAAGCACGCCCCGCCGCCAAAGCCGCCCACGTGGCGCTTCGGCGAGCAGTGGCGAGTATGCCTGCCGCCGGTGCCCGATCCACGTGACGGCTTTGCGAACGGCGGCGAAGACGCCGGCCGCCAAAGCCGCCCACGGGCGCTTCGGCAGCAGTGGCGAAAGCACGCCTGCCGCCCGGCGCCCAATCCACATGGCGGCTTCGGCGAACGGCGGCGAAAGCACGCCCGCCACCAAAGCGCCGACCCACGTGGCGCCCGGCGAGCAGGTGGGCGAGCACGCCCTGTTCGCCCCGTCGCAAGGAAAAAAGATGGTGCGAGGTAGCTTCACCTCGAAGTCTCCTTCCCCTATCGTACCGTGCCAGACGGCAGGCCTGCTGTGTCAAGCCTATCAACTGTGAGAATTTCTGCAACAAGGCCATTCCTCTGACACCTCTCACCTACCCGTCAAAGAGAGGTCACGTATCGGGCGGACCGGGCGAGGCCATGCGTCGGCATTTAATGAGGCTGGAGGAACAGGACAGCACAGAAAGGAGTAATAAATGCGTAAGGATCAGCATGATGACCCCCCTTTTACCTACTCCCGTTAGCCCGGCCTATATAAGGGCCTTCTGGTCCATGGGAAAGGGGGACGACGAGTCGAGCAAGCAAGAGTTCTGCAGTAGAGCATAAGGAATAACTTGTAACTCCCAAGCTCTGTACTGTATTAGCTTCAAACACTTTTTAAACAATCTAGCAGGTAGTAAGGCTATTACCCAAGGCAAAGGGGGCCTGAACCTGGGTAAAATCTCTGTGTCATCCCTAGTTCATAGCCACCGGAGTTCACCGCGTGGGAGTCTCTAGGGTTTCCTCTCGTTAGGGTTAGCCAGCCGCGAAGACGCCCTCCTATCGAACAAAACCCGGTCTGTAGATCACGGGTCTGTCAGGCGGAATACACCGACAGGGGCGCGCCAGGTAGGGGGCTAGTGGTTGGTTTTCCCGGCTTACCCCCCGGCGAACTTCGGTGTTCCTTCTTCAAGAAGTCAGCCCGCGCGTCTAAAGATGGCGGGTTCTCAGCATCAAGGAGCGGCGGGCGAAGCGGCGCCAGACGCCCCGGCAATCTCTCCGGTCGAAGGACCGTCTCACCCCGCCGCCGCAGGGTGGTAGCGTGGCTCCGTTGGAAGCGGCGGAGCACCCTGTGCGACGTCGGCTGGCTATGGAGGCCGCCACTCCTGCCCAGAATCTGCATGCGGTTCGTGCCCTCCTGGACCACCCTCCGGTGGAGCTCGCAGGAGATTCTCCGGCCACCCCGTGGCTGCGCGATATCGCCGGTCTCGTGGATGCCGCCCAGCTTCGGGTAGGGCTCCCCGACCAGCCGGGCACCGCCGGTGTCCGCTGTTCGGGCGCGTCTTTGGCTCTCTCAGCGCCTAGCCGCCCCAAGGGAAGCAACTCGACCAGTGGGCCGAGCCGAGGGAAACGTCTCGCAGGCCGGTCCTGCCCTGCAGCGGGACCGTGGGGACCTTCGGTTGCACTTGGATGAAAGCCGCCGCCGTCGTGGCGATGATCTCCGTGGCCGCCTGCCGCGCCGCTCGGTCCGGGAGCGCCCCCACGGGAAGCAGGTGGTCTCGGACGATGGAAGCCCCTCCCGTGGCTCTTAGTCTCGGACTAAGGAGGAGGTTCACTCCTCCGACTCTATAGGGAGCCAGGTCCCGCGCTCCCGGGAACGGTCTCCGGACCGGGCCCCGATGAACGACCCAGGCTCTCTATGGCGTCGGGTGCCAAGTTTTTCTCCGGCGGGCCAAGGTGGCGTGGCTGACGTGTTCCGCCCGGCGTCCGTGGAAAAATATGACGGCACCACCAACCCGGAAGAGTTCCTCCAGATTTACACAACGGTGGTGCGGGCAGCTGGCGGGTCTGAAAAGATCATGGCCAACTACCTTCCAACGGCCTTGACGGGTTCTGCCCGCTCTTGGCTGTTAAATCTCCCGCGAGGGTCGGTGCGCTCGTGGGGGGAGTTGTGCGACCTCTTTGTCGCCAACTTTCAGGGCTCCTACGCGCAGTCGGGCGTGGAGGATGACCTCCACACTCTGGAGCAGGAAAAGGGGGAGTCACTCCGCGACTTCATTCGGCGGTTTCGTCACTGCCGCAACACGATCCCCCACATCTCGGAGCAATCGGTCGTCATCGCCTTCCGAAGAGGCATGCGTGACCGCAAGATGAAGGAGAAGATGGCCACCCGTACTATCGGCACCACCTCCGAGCTCTTTTCCCTCGCACATAAGTGTGCGCGGGCCGCGGAGGCGAGGGGGCCAGTACCCGGCCCCAAGGGTGGCCAAGGAAGGACGAGGCCGGGACCTCGAAGGGTTCCGGCCATTCAAGCAAGAAGGCGCGGAAGCGCGAGGCTGGAGAGACCAGGCGGGTCTTGACCGCCGAGCGCGATGACGAGGACCCCGCGCCGCAGAAGCGCAACCGCCGCGACCGGCGCGACGACCGCCGTGAGCGGCGTGACGACCGTCGAGACTGGCGTAATGATCGCCGTGACCGACGCGAAGATCGCCGCGGTCGTGGGAACGACCGCCGCGAGCAGAAAGAGGGCGAGCTCTATTGCTCGATCCATCAGACCAACACCCATGACCTGGACAACTGTCGGGTCGTGGGCAAAATGGTGGAGAAGCGGCTCAAGGAGCGCCGCCCCGACGATGATCAAGACGACGATCCTGCCCCGCTGGCTTTCCAGCAGGCAAACCACGTCGTGGCCTACATTCACGGTGGTTCATCCACCTTTTCCTCCAACGCCGCTTATAAGCGGTTGAAGAGGGAAGTGTGCGCCACGGCGTCGGGTCCAGGGGCGGGTCGGATGCTGAAGTGGTCGGAGCAGACCCTCACTTTCAGTCAGGCCGACCACCCTGAGGGCGCCACCGGGCTGGGGCATCTCCCGGTCGTGGTGTCGCCCACCATTCAGAACGTGCGGCTAGGGCGCGTGCTAGTGGACGGAGGGAGTTCCATCAACCTCCTGTCCTCTTCGGCATTCCTGGCGCTTCAGATCCCGCAGCAGGATCTGCGCCCAGCTCTGCCCATCTTTGGGGTAGCGCCAGAGGCTGGCCTAATGCCCATAGGTCAGGTGTGCCTCCCCGTCACCTTCGGGGAGGAAGACAACTACCGCACCGAGATGGTGAATTTCGAGGTCGCAGACTTCGACCTCCCCTACAATGCCTTACTCGGCCGACCGGCGTTGGCCAAGTTCATGGCGGCAACCCACTATGCTTACATGGTGGTAAAGATGCCGGGGCCCGGTGGCCCCATTGTGATCCGGGTGGATAAATCCGAGGCCTTGCGCTGCCACAAGTACGCGCTGGACATGGCCGGTGCCACCTGCGTCGGGCGCCCCGACGCCACTTCTCGAGCCCTCAAAGCTCGACCCGTGCCTCACCTGCTCACGGTGAGGTCAAGGTGGTCGCCCTGAGTGCGGGCAAACCCCGAAAGACCGTCAACATTGGCGCCAACCTCAGCGCCAAATAGGAAGACGCGCTCGTCACCTTCCTCCAGTCTAACTCCGACGTGTTTGCCTGGCAACCGTCCGACATGACTGGGGTCCCTAGGGAGGTGATCGAGCACCGATTGGCAATGCTCCCCGAGGCGCGTCCGGTCCGGCAGAAGGTCCGGAGGCAGGCGCCCGAGCGCCAAGATGCCATTCGGGAGGAGGTAGAGAAGCTGTTGAGCGCAGGGATCGTCAGGGAAGTCTCTCATCCTGAGTGGCTTGCCAACCCTGTGCTCGTCAAGAAGTCCAACGGGAAGTGGCGCATGTGTGTCGACTTCACCGACCTCAACAAGGCCTACCCGAAGGATCCATACCCCCTGCCGCGAGTTGACCTCATTGTTGATTCTACGGCCGGGTGCGAGTTGCTGTGCTTCTTGGATGCGTACTCCGGGTACCACCAGATCAGCATAGCGCTTGAAGATGAAGAAAAGACTGCTTTTGTAACCTCTACGGGTGTTTACTGTTATGTAAGGATGGCTTTTGGTTTAAAGAATGCCGGTTCTACTTACCAACGTGCCATGCATATCACTTTCCGCCCCCAGATAGGGCGAAACCTTGAGGTCTACGTTGATGATTTAGTTGTAAAGATCAAGAAAAGCGAAGAGCTGATCGAAGACCTGGAGGAAACCTTTGCTAACCTCCGGAAGAATTGTTTGAAGCTCAATCCTGAAAAATGCGTCTTCGATGTGCCCTCCGGCAAGTTGCTGGGTTTCCTGGTGTCCATCCGAGGCATTGAAGCCAATCCTGACAAGATAGCGGCCATCGAACACATGAAGCCGCCAGCGCGACTCAAGCAAGTTCAGTGCCTAGCTGGTCACCTAGCCTCCTTAGGACGATTCATTGTCCGGTTGGGGGAAAGGAGCTTGACTCTGTTCAAGCTGTTGAAGAAGACCAACCATTTTGAGTGGATAGAGGAAGCCCAGAAGGCATTTGAAGATTTGAAGCAATACCTCTCCTCCCCGGTCTTGGTCTCTCCTTGGGTGAGCCGCTGTTCTGACATAGCTGCCACTCCTGAGGTGGTGAGCGCCAGGTCAAGTCTAAGAGAGGGAAGGTGTCCATAAGCCAGTCTACTACATCAGCAAGATGTTGCATGAAGCAGAAACCCGATACCCGCAAGCTCAGAAGATGCTGTACGCGGTCCTGGTGGCGTCTAGGAAGCTGCGACACTATTTTCAAGGGCGGGAAATTACCGTGGTCACGGCCTACCCTCTGCGAGAGATCCTTCACAACCGTGAAGCAGAGGGTCGAATCGCTAAATGGTCGGTGGAGCTGGGGAAGTTCAACCTCAAATTTGTACCCCGCACCGCCATCAAGAGTCAGAATCTGGCGGAGTTCGTCGCCGAGTGGACTCCCGCCACTCCTAAAGCCGAAGAAAGGCCCGCGCCTTCTCCCTGAACCTTATTTTTTGATGGCTCGTTCAGGCTGGAGGGCGCGGGGGCTGGGGATGTCCTGGTCTCCCCGACCGGCGACATCCTCCAGTATGTGGTCGCCCTCGACTTCAAGGCCACGAACAACATAGCTGAATACGAAGGCCTGCTGGCAGGGCTGCGCATCGTTTCGACATTGGGCATTCAGCGTCTCCAAGTCAAAGGTGACTCCCTGCTAGTCATCAATCAAGCGCGGAAGGAGTTTCAGTGTTCCGACCCCACCATGGCGGCGTACTTGGCGGAGGTCCAAAGAATGGAGCATCGCTTTGAAGGGCTGGGGTATATTCATATCCCCCGGCGTGACAACCACCTTTGCGGACGGGCTTCGCAGCTCGCCCTCGGGGCTTCCGCCCGGTTGGGGTCTTTGAAGAAAGGCTATCGCGACCGTCCATCGCAGCCCACAGTCCAGGTGGGGATGATGGTGTCATTGCCGCGACCCTGCTCAAAGGGGACGACAAGCAAAACTGTGCGGCCTCCGGCTCAAGTGGGGAAAGCGGTGCGCCGCCGCTGCCTCCAGCCGAGGAGGATGGCGCAGGTCCGCCCAGCCCCCGTGTCCGGGAGGAAAGCGGCGGTCTTAATGCAGCACCAGGGGAAAAGCTTGGCCCAGCAGAGTACCCGGGCGAGCACCGAGTGGTCGCCACGCTTGGCCAGGAAGATCGGTGGATGGATCCTATCCTAGCCTTCCTGCGCGACCAAGTGGTCCCCGACGATGATGCCTCAGCTGAGAAGATTGCACGTAAGGCCAAGTGCTATACTCTGGTAGGTGGGGACCTATATCGCTAGAGCAGAAACGGAGTTCTACTGAAGTGCATCACTCGGGAAGAGGGGAGCGGCTTGCTCTCTGATATCCATGGAGGCGTGTGCGGGAGCCATATGTCCGGCCGAACGCTGGTTGGCAAAGCGTTTCGCTAGAGATTTTATTGGCCTACTGCCCTCCAGGATGCTTGCGAGCTGGTGAGGACATGCGAAGCTTGTCAGTTCTTCGCCAGGCAAACCCACCGACCAGCCCAAGCTCTGCAAACAATCCCGCTCTCCGGCCGCTTGCGTCCGGGGCCGGACATCCCGGTCCGTTCGCGAACTCTGGGGCTTCACCCACCTCTTCGTCGCCGTGGACAAGTTCACGAAGTGGGTTGAAGCCGAGGCGGTGCGTGCCATTATGGCTGCTGCCACCGTCAAATTTATGCACGGGATCTTTACCCGCTTTGGAGTCGCCAACCGCATCATCACCGACAACGGGACTCAGTTCACCAGCGCGGCTTTCCTGGAGTTCTGCGATGAAATGGGCACCAAGGTATGCTTAACGCGGTGGCCCATCCCATGAGTAATGGGCAAGCGAGAGCGTGCAACGCTACCGGTGTTTGAAGGGCCTCAAGACAAGGGCGTTTGATCGGCTCCACAAGCGGGGCGCGCGGTGGATAGAGGAGCTCTCGGCTGTGCTGTGGTCACTTCGTACCACACCTAGCCGGGCCACCGGTGAGACGCCTTTCTTCCTAGTATACGGGGCGGAGGCCGTTCTCCCCTCCGAGCTGTCGCTCGGCTCTCCGCGCGTTTCGGCATTCAACGAAGATGACCAAGAAGACCTCCGGCGAGAAGAAGTCAACCTCCTGGAGGAAGTGCGTGATCGGGCCGCCCTTCGCGCCGCCCGATATCAACAAAGCCTCAGGTGGTACCACGCCACCCGGGTCTCCGAGCGAACGCCGATGGGCGACTGGTCTTGCAGATTCAGACGCATGCCAGTTGCATGTTGCCTCCACAGTGGGAGGGCCCTTCAAGGTGGTCTCAGATCTCGACCGGGCGGTCCGGTTAATACCGAGACGGAGAAGAACTGGCGAATTCCTACAACATAGAGTTGTTACGGAAATTCTACCCCTGAAAGAATTGTAAGTACCAAAGAATTCATACTCGTCACCATGAGGTAAGTCTTTCCTGGTGGTCGGCGCCATCGGAGGTTAGTAAAGTTGTTGCCTAGAAGGCTCTTTGCTTTACCGTGATTGTCCCTGTTTTACGCCTTGAGTGGCGAATTTTTGCATGAATGCCACTGGCCCCGTACGCTTGCTAATTCCTTGGTGATCCATGATGGCACTCGGCGCCGTGGTTCAGCGAGCACGGCGATCGGGCGAGAAGGCGCGGTGCTCAAATGCGCTCGCACACCTCGGGTTGGCTCCTCAAGCACCGCCGTCGTCACCGCGAAAGCACCGCTATTCTAACACCACTCTGGGGCTCACGCTTTGACGACAGTACAGTAGTTCAATTCTGAAGGATCACAGGGACTTAGAAACCAAACAAAGCGGACCAGGACATTCCATGCTGGGACTTAGACTGTTCGGGCCTACCTTGCACAGGCCCTTCCAAGCATCTGTTTATCTTTCTGGTAGTCGTCTATGCACGCAGGTTGTGCGCAGAAGCGCCAGCTTATTCTTGTGAAAGGCTCCAGCACCTCCACTGGTCGCCCGGCGCCCGGAAAGGTGGTCGCCCGGCGCCCAGAAGGGTAGTCGCCCGGCGCCCAGAAAGGTGGACGCCCGGGCACTTGGGGGCTGATCGCCCGGCGTTCGGAAGGGTGGCCGCCCAGGCGCTTGGGGGCTGGTCGCCCACGGCATATAAAGCAAGATAAGTGCTTCATGCCGCATTTTTCGGCCATTTCCTTGTGTGCTTACACTAAGACGGGTCAAGCTACGTGTGATTGTCGCAAATGCCAAAAATCAATGGCCCATCCTGACAAAAGGGAATGTGCTAAGTGTTAACGTCTGGCGTGGCCAAGTGACCAGAGTGCAAGTTAGGCACGGTACTCAAGCACGGCTCGCACGCCTCGGATTGGCTCCCTGAAGCACCGCTGGTCGTCACCGTCAAGTGCTGCTAGCCTAAAAACACTTCCGGAAACTTGTTGCCTCGCCACGCTATTACCGCAAAGACGCTTCGAGCGATCATCAGGGTTTGAGTTCGGGAAGAGTTTGAATCAGCGACAATCCCGCGTAAATGCCTGATGCTAGGACTAAGCTGCGTCTTGCATCTCTGGTTAGACTCAATGTCATTTCTGCCTGAGTCCTGTATGGCTTGCATGATCTCTATTTATGTTCGCAGCAAGCGTGTATAATTGTTGGTAGGACTCCGGAACGCTGCCCTAGCCCAGACGTTCCTCAGGCGTTCCAGCTAAGTTAAAGACTGGCTGCCTAACAGTTCGATCCAGCGAACTCGATCATACAAAACAGATAAGCATACAGGTAGCATTAACTAAGAAATATCCATTTCACCGAATCCTACCCAAGTGTTCATGCATGCAGATAAATCAACAAAAGGAAACAAAAGCAAAAGAACAAAAAGGCTGCGCGGCCCTTCACTCGTCGTCGCCAAAGTCAAGGTCGCCGCCCTCATCGCCTTCCACGGCCAGTGGGGTGGAGACGTCCACGGCCGGCTGCTCCACATGCAGCATTCTGGCCACATGTTCGGCGACACGCGCACTGCGCCTCACTGCGCGATCTCCTTCATCTATCGCCATCACCGCCATTGATCGGCGGCGGCGCGGGCGCAAGAAGAGCGTGTAGGTCGCGCCATGATCGCGACCTCCGCCCCTCTCTGGCGGAGCGGCGGCGAAGCGTGAGATCCCCCGAGTGTCTCCGCGGCCTGGTTGGTCATGTGGGCAAACTGAAGAGCAGAGTCCTCCAGCGGCGCGTTCAGCGCCACCCCCAAGGGCTCCAGGCATCTTTTCATGCGCTGGAAGGCCTTCTTGAGCATGATGGCCAGATTGTACCGCAGGCAGAAGGATTCGAGCTCCGAGTTCTTCAGCGCCGCCTCGGTCCTCTCTGCCCGCTCTTCGGCCCTCTCTGCCCGCTGCTGCATGGCGGCCGTGTTGGCCCTCTCCTGCTCCAACTCCGCGGCCGCCCTCTCCCTCTCTCGCTCCAGCTCGCCGCTCACGGAGGCCAACCGCTGGGCCGTCTGAGTGCCATGTCTGGTGGCTGCGGCAAGGAGAGTCCCAAAAAGCGTGCGTGTTGCCCATCTCGGTGAAGAGCTCGACGGCGCCAGCGGCGGGGCGAGGGCAGCAGCGGAGGCGAGGTGTCCGGGAGCGCTGGTACTGGGTCGCCTCTTTGACCTTTTTTCGCAGCGGGCGGGAGGCACTGGCGAAGCGCCCATCGCCTGGCGCTGGGCGCCCGCGCTTTGGCGCGTCCTGAGGGGCCGCCCTTGGCGGCACCCTCAAGCTAAGACCGGCCATCGGGAGTGTGAGGCCACCCTGTTGGGCGGTGGCCTGGGCTCCCGTGGCCGAAGGTGTTGGCGCCACGGTCGTTGGGGCCAGCGCCGGAGGTGGAAGCGTCGGCGAAGGAACCGGAGCTGGCGCCGCAGGAGGCGACGGCGCCGGAGATGAAGTCATGGTTGGGGCGGTCTGCGTCGCCGCCCCTTGCAAGGATGCCGCCGCGTCAGAGCTAGCGGTGGCGGTAGTCTGGTCCGTGGCCCGGACCCTCTTGGGGTCTGAGCCCGTCGCGTCCGGGGCAAGTGGCCGTTTGCCCATGGCCCGGTCGCTGGCGGTGATCGTGTCCCTGATCACCAGCGGGCCGTGAGCCGGCACCACAGCAGGTCCCGTGGAGTCCATTGGCGGGAGTAGCCTGACGACCCGCAGGCGCTCCGCGTGCTCCAAATCGGCGAGCGGTCGAGCCGCCGCCGGAAAGGCTGAGCCGCTCAGAATCGGCTGCATTAGCGCACCAAGGCACCTGCCGACCACAGGCTCCTCCAAGTTTCCCGCGCCTGGCAAAAAACAAAGAATGATTGCCGGTTGGTAGGGAGCCGCAGAAAGAAACATGTGCGCAAGAAAAAGCCAAAGGAAAGCGAAGACTTACGTCCTGGCCACGTGCGCGTCATGTCGTCGTTGCCTGTGTATTACCATGCAGGGCGGGCGCGACGACGAAGGGGGCTGATCCTCCGGGACAAGAAGTCCCGGGCCACCAGCCCGCCAGATAATCCGGCGTCCCGCAATCTGTTGACGTAGGCCGACATCGCAAGGAGCTCCGCCGTCTCCTCGACCGGCGAGTTCTAGTTCCCGGAGGCCTCCGCTGCTTCGGCGGGCACCTCCAATAGCGTCGACTCATTGTCATCGTTGATATACTGACCGATCGCGCGCCATGCCTTCCAATTGGACCTGGGCTGGAAGGCAATGTAGCGAGAGGCCATCCCGTCCCGAAGGCGGAAATAGCATCTCCCCACTACTTCGTTGTCATGGGAGGGGCGGCAGATGTAGAAGTGGCGAAAAAGAGGGAGATTCGGCATCACCCCCATGAACATTTCACAGAGGTGTGCGAAGATGGAAAGGGAGACAATGGAGTTGGGGGTGAGGTGAAGGTGATGGATTCCATAGAAATGGAGGACGGTGAGAAAGAAGTCGGAGAATGGCGGGAGCAGGCCCGCCATCATCGCCCAGGTGTGGAGGACGATCTCATCGGAAAGGCACCGCGGCGTGGCGGTCCCCGCCCGGAAGCGAAAGGTGCCCTCCGGCGCAAGGATGGCCATCCTCTTCACCGTGGCGGAGTCCGCGGTGGAAGCAGGGATGGAAGCTGCCATGGAGACGAAGAAGGCGAAAGGCTTTGGGCAAGGAAGACGAAGAAGTGAAAGTTGGGATGTGCAAGAAAGCGGAAGGCGTAAACCGCTAGGTACAGATGTATCTATATAAGCATCACTCACACCGACGGTTCGCGAAGGGACAAGATCATGCGCCGTTTCGGGTCCCAAAAAAAATCTACGGATACGGGATAGAACCGAGGCGGTCGTATCCTCATGAGTGGTGGCCCCGCCCAAGAGCGCACTAAGCATTCAATGAAGGTTCCAAAGGCGGCACGCGCGCTCCAGTATGGCCCGGCTATCTTGTCAGATTGCCATACCGGGTACCCTCTCCGACGATAAAGCCCTTCCACGTGGCGGCTTCGGCGCGGCGGCGAAAGATGCTCGCCGCCAGTCTTAAACCCACATGGCGGCTCGGCGACGGCGGGCGAAAGCACGCCCGCCGCCAGTGCCGGCTCACGTGGCGCCGGCGGCGGTGGGCGAAGCACGCCGCCGCCCGGCGCCCGATCCGCGTGGCGGCTTTGGCGAGCGGGCGGCGAAACGCCCGCCGCCAGCGCGTCGACCACGTGGCGCCCGGCGAGCGGTGGGCGAAGCACGCCGCCGCCCGCCGCAAGGCAAAAGATGGTGCGAGGTAGCTTCACCTCAAGTCTCCTTCCCTATCGCATCGCGTGCGGATGGCAAGCCCGCCGTGTCGCCTATCAACTGCGAGGATTTCTGCAACAAGCCCATTCCTCTGACGCCTCTCACCTACCCGTCAAAGAGAGGTCACGTACCGGGCGGACCGGGCGAGGCCATGCGTCGGCAATTAATGAGGCTGGAGGAACGGGACAGCACAGGAAGGAGTAATAAATGCGTAAGGATCAGCATGATGACCCCCCTTTTACCTACTCCCGTTAGCCCGGCCTATATAAGGGTCTTCTGGTGCATGGGAAAGGGGGACGACGAGTCGAGCAAGCAAGAGTTCTGCAGTAGAGCCTAAGGAAGAACTTGTAACTCCCAAGCTCTGTACTGTACTAGCTTCAAACACTCTTTAAATAATCTAGCAGGAAGTAAGGCTATTACCCAAGGCAAAGGGGGTCTGAACCTGGGTAAAATCTCTGTGTCATCCCTAGTTCATAGCCACCGGAGTTCACCGCGTGGGAGTCTCTAGGGTTTCCTCTCGTTAGGGTTAGCCAGCCGCGAAGACGCCCTCCTATCGAACAAAACCCGATCTGTAGATCACGGACCTGTCAGGCGGAATACGCCGACAAATGGTAAAGCTGGACATATGATTTCATTTATTTGCTAGGACAAGCACTGTTCATTAGTCAGCAGTTATCCCTACAGCCCTGCAGTCAAGTGAGCCTTGCATTGCATCATGGCGAAGAATCGAATTCACATCAGGAACGTCACAAACAGAAGAAACTTCTCCAGCCACCGACGCCAAAACCTCAACAACAATTCAGTATTACACGTTTGTCTTCAAACAACCAGCGTTCGGCTTTTATTGAATGAATCATGCATACATCTTCAATTTCAACACACTGCTGCTATTGAGATTTGAAGGATCAAAACCATATTACCTAAAGTAAATGAAAAAAAAGGCAGCGGCATCAGTTACCTCGATCGGTTCGTGGGAACAGAAATTACAGGGAAGGCTGCAACATACTCTGCATCCAGTGGGGCTGATTTCTGCCGACCACAAATTACCCTAGCAGATTATAGCTCGGCACTAGGCCTTTTGTTTGGTGTGTGCCTACAGCTACAAGTGCCAAGCCGCAAAGCAAAACAAAACAGAGAGAATATCTGACACATAAAATCAAAATGATAAAGTATAACATGAATCACAAAGTAATATTTAATAGATAAAAAAATGGGGTTCCTACAAAAAAAAAAACACTCAAGTGCTATTTAGCAATTTCCAACAAAAAAAACACTCGGTGCTATTTAGCAATTCCCAACAATCAAATACCAAGTCTTGTGTGATTGGTGCTGCACCAGCTTCTGTAAATTCTTGCAACCAGTTCTGTACATCTTGCACATTGTACACAAGCGAGGTGTGTGCGCTAAAAAGGAACCACATGGCATTATCCGTAGGGGTGGGCATTTTTAAACCGAAACAAAAAAATTGAACCGAATTAACCAATTATTTCGGTTTTCGGTTTTCAGTTCGGTTTTTATTTTAGTGCTATTCGGTTTTCGGGCTTCGGTTCAGTTTCTAATTCTCAAAAACCGAAGAACCGATTCAACCGAACAACTAGCCAAGGCCCAAGCTTCGAATCGTTCGCCGTTCTTCCATTCGGTCATTCCCATTCCCCATTTGCTGAATCACATATCTGATCTCTCCACGCCGCCTCCTGCGGCCTACACGCTCCTCCTCCACAACGGCAAGCCGACCACCACTCTCTCCACCGCCACCTCCTGCGGCCTGCGCCATTCCCACTGGCCCACCCGCATAGCACAGCACATCCTGGGCCAGCCTCCACCCGCAGCTCCACGCCACCGCCCTCATGGACTTCGCCCACTCCGGATCCGGTGGGTTAGGCCCTTGGTCCACGGTGGCGGTGCGTGGGGCGCCAGTGTACGCGGAGGTGCTTGGGCTTGGCGAATGGCGACCAGATCCAGCTGTCCCTGGGTGGAGTAGCTTGGCGGCGGCCAGATCTAGTAGTGGTGGCAGCGCGGAGGCTCTCAGACCCCATGGCCTACGTCACCCACACCAACAGCAGCGTCGTCCGTCTCTTGAGTCCTGATCGAAAGTTGAGGAAGTAATTCATGCATTAGGTTAGTTGATCTCTGTGTTGTTTTCAGTGTGTCTAGTTTGTTGGATTGATTCTTGATAGTTGAGTTATGGCTAAATAGTTTTGTTGCTTGGAAAGTTGTGGATGTGCTCTCTCCCTAATCGGCAATGCCACCTGCACCCCCACGTCGAGCTCCCTGTCATCCCTTAGGTTCAGATCTAGCCAGATCTGATACGCAGAGGTGGCACGGAGGAGCTCAACAACCAAATTCGGCTAAGATGGGGCAGATACGTGGAGGCGGCGCTGAGGCGGTAGATCCAGCATGGAGGCGCCGCGTTGTCCCAAACCATCGTCTCCTACAGTCGGCGTCTACAAACCCCCAAGCAGCCACCGACCGAGCCATCACTGTCCTCTTCCCCAAGGCCTGAGCTGTAAGTAGGTTATCCCAGATGACCAAATTTCATTATGCTTTTTCACTTCATTACTTGTTGTGATTTGTGAATTGTGATGTATGCTTGTTGTTGCTTAGCGAATTTTATACTGGGGTAGCTTTCGAATTCCAGTTCATTTGTGTGCGAGATTGATTGTTCATTTGTGTGCGAGATTAATTGCTAGTGTTTTGATAGGCTGATAGCTACTTATTAGTGGAAGAAAACCTAGCATCCATGTAAAATTTAGCTACTAGACGCTTGCTGCTGCTGCTAGCGTGGTTTCACCAGAGCTAGCTTCTAGTGGTTTGCCTGGTTTCACTAGCATTATTGCATTAGCTAGCTTCTAGTTTAGAGAATTTTGGCTAACAGAAAAACTAAATTAATCAAACCGATTTGGTTCAGTTAATTCGGTTCAGTTTTGGACTCAGTTCGGTTTCTAGATTCTAAAAACCGAAATTTTTAAAAATAAAAAACAAATTAACCGAATGCCTACCCCTAATAATCCGTGCTGTCTCCGTATTCTGGAGGCAAAAGCTTCAACGAACTTCAGATTTTTCTAAGCAACGGCAAACGGAACTGCCCTACTAAAGATCATGAAACGACCAGATTCATCCTGGACCTGAAAAAAAAATTGATGTTTCCAAGAATATAGAGAAATTAGTAAAGTGAAAGATGATGTTCTCAAAATTCATACAAAAAAATTGCTTCTTTTGCTCGAATTTTCTCCGTTATATATCTTTTTTTTTTTTGTGAAGTTACAGTTTGTTGCAGTTCCCTTTTCTGTTTCCTTTTGCATCAATCGAAATTTGACTAGTGCTTCCAAACTTTCCAAAAATATTATACAAAACATAAAAAGTATAGTGGCTAACTGCAAAACAGTGCATTTTTTGCTTTTATGGAAGAGCAGTGCTTCAATGCTTTCTCTCCCAATACAAGTTGTATAAATCTTAAAGTAAACGAAGGGGTAAGTAATCACTATCTACCATTTATTTATACTTTAATATTTGTGCAAGTGTCAAAAGGGAAAGCATTGAAGACCTCTCTTTATGGAAAGCAATGGAGCACTATATATGATGATGATGATGAATCACTAGTAGTGAGTAGTGACACCTCTAATGATGCATTGCCATACTTACAGATGAAACAAAAAGGCCTGGAGGCATGATGTTACTAAAGCAGCACCATGCCACCATGGTCCAAAGACCAAATTAAATAGCTACATTAAGAATAATTTCATCTGCACAGTAAATGTATCAATTATTCTTAAAATGTCAATTGAACAGGAACAGGTGTGCAAAGGTCATGTTCACAAATGAACAAGGACACAAACTGTGGTGTTAGCTACAGTTTTACCAAATACAAAGATATGCTGAGAGATTCCAACGCGCAAAGGGTCCATAGCTCAGTGGTAGAGCAATTGACTGCAGATCAAGAGGTCACCGGTTCGAACCCGGTTGGGCCCTTATTTTCGTGCTCTTATGCTTCTATTTTTATTTCCTTTTTCAACCATTATTATTACATGAAGCTTCTACATTGCATTTTTTTTTTGCGAGCATTTTGTTGCTATTGTTTGGCATATTATTTTTTTTGGGCGTGCCAAAGAAGAAGCTACAACCCGGAAATAACACCGACCCAGACATATTCACCAAGGATTATTTTAAAAAATAATACATAAAAAATTAAAAATTACAAAAATAATAAGACAAAAAAAATAACAGAAGTAAGCTACTGTCGCTATTCAGAATGATGACATCATTAAACCGTCATTTAGAACGGCGATTTAATGATGTGGACGCTGCGTAGGATCTCTGCTGCTATTTTGATTAGCGAAATGGCAACAGAACTCTATCGCCACTTGAAATAGTGACAGAAACTTGTTGCCTTTTAAAACAGTGACATAAATATGTTGCCAGTCAAATTTTTATTTCCCTTTTCAACCATTATTATTACATGAAGCTTCTACATTGCATTTTTTGCGAGCATTTTGTTGCTATTGTTTGGCATATTATTTTTTTTTGGGCGTGCCAAAGAAGAAGCTACAACCCGGAAATAACACCGACCCAGACATATTCACCAAGGATTATTTTTAAAAATAATACATAAAAAATTAAAAATTACAAAATAATAAGACAAAAAAAATAACAGAAGTAAGCTACTGTCGCTATTCAGAATGATGGCATCATTAAACCGTCATTTAGAACGGAGATTTAATGATATGGATGCTGCGTAGGATCTCTGTTGTTATTTTGATTAGCGAAATGGCAACAAAACTATATCGCCACTTGAAATAGTGACAGAAACTTGTTGCCTTTTAAAACAGTGACATAAATATGTTGCCAATCAAACTTGCGACAATGAGTAAGCAAGATTTTTCGAATTTTTTTAAATAATACACAAAATAAAAAAATTACAAAAATAATAAGCGAAAAAGAAAAATTACAGAATTAGGCCACTATCACCTTTCTAACTGGCATCATGTTGTCATACCGGCCTGACAAAGCAGTAGACAATGTGTTATCATTTCGATGTGAGAAAGTGGGGGCAACGTGTTGCCATTGCATGTTTAAATATTCATTGCATATTTAATGTTCAAATAGAACGGAACGAATGAAAGATACCATTTCATAATAAACGGAGGGATTACATAGTATATATAGTTTTGTTCATACAGTTTGGTTTGGTATCCGTATTCACGTTGGTACTTTGGACGGTACCAACGGTGGCACAGAGCAACCACGAACATGGATAAAAGTACGATACAAGTGTGTCTTTTAGAATTATAAAAGGACAGGATGGACTACTCATTATAGGCGGAGGACATTAAGACTCGAATGGGTACCCTTACGGCACCCACAGGGAGTGTTGATGGTTAGCACGGTGTGGGTGGGGATGCTAGTCACGGTAGTGACAAGCACAACTGCAGCTGGCAATGCCGCAACAACAGTAAATGTGGTAGTCACTACCAAGGTGGCTGATCTCCTCATTATTCCTCTTCCTGTGCCTTTGACGACGTAGGTTGTCGTTCTGGGTTTGGAGCTCTAAGTTCTGCCTATAGAGCTATTGTTACAGACCGATGTTGAAGAACTCACCACACGTTCAAAAGCCCTAGTTCCAGGACGAAGCCCGGATCGCAGGCTTGTCGTCGAAGAAGTCTTCGCCGCCGCCAGTGCCTTGGAGTCGGCTGTTGTCGGAGCCACCGCCTCGAAGCTTCAAGCCTCAGATAAGTTTTTGGCAAAAAGCCTTTATTCCTCCACTGCTTCCCTCTTTTATTCTCCCTCTCCCCACATGCATGCAGATCCTATTTTGGTGCTCTCCTCCCTAACCAACCTCCGGCTACCAAATATGCTAGCACTTATTAGGCAACCGCCCCATAGCCTTCTAGCGCCAATTAGGCAGCCGTCCCCCCCGCCTGCCAATTATGGCTGAGGCCCACAGCGCCGGACAAAGACTCTGTCAAAGCCGGCCCTAACATCACTCCCCCCTCGAAGCGAAGCTTGTCCTCAAGCTTACAGTCAGGAAAAGAACACCTGAGAGCAACCACATCCATCCAAGTGGCTTCTTCCGCCGACTCCCCTGTCCACTGCACCAAAAACTGACGATGGCCCTCCACGAACCTCTGACCCAACAGTTGATATGGTTCCGGCTGATCCACAGCTGTCGTGGAAAGGAGGTCATCCGGAATGTCCACCACGTCCACTGGAGGTATGCCCTTAAAGCGCTTCAGTAGGGAGACATGGAAAACATTATGGATTTTGGACCTCTCTGGAAGCTGAAGTTTATAAGCCACTGCGCCAATTCTCTGAAGAATCCGAAAAGGACCATAAAAACGAGGAGACATCTTGGACCAAGATGAAGACCCTCTAGCTGAACGCTGTCGGTGACGCTGTAGCTTCAACCAAACCCAAGAACCCACCTCGAAGGACTCATCACGATGCTTGCCATCGTAATATTGTTTCATCCGATTCTGAGCTTGGAGCAACTGACTCTTGGCCTGTTGGAGAAGGGCATCTCTGTCCACGAGCGCGCAGTCCACAGAGTCAATGGAAGTGGCGCCTTGCTGGTATGGGATAAGTGGCGATGGTGATCTCCCATAAACCAGTTCAAAAGGTGTGAGGCGATGGGCAGAATGAAAAGAAGTATTATAGCAATATTCTGCCCAAGGAACCCACTGAGCCCAGGAAGATGGATTGGACGCGGCCAAGCATCGCAAATACATTTCAATGGTCCTATTTATGACCTCCGTTTGGCCGTCCATTTGGGGATGATACGCTGTGGACAGCAGTAATCCCACTCCGCTTAAACAACCCCTGCCAAAAGGCACTAAGGAACACCGGATCCCGATCAGAAACAATGAACTCCGGAATGCCATGCAATCGCACAATCTGATTGAAGAAGAGTTTGGCCACTGCAGAAGCTGTTGCCGGTCTAGTGAGTGGCAGGAAATGTGCATATTTGGATAGCCGATCAACCACAACCAACAATGCAGTTTTACCCTGCGATTTCGGAAGGTCGGTGATAAAATCCATGGAGATATCAGCCCAAACTTGATGGGGAATGTTCAAGGGCTGTAACAGACCCGCCGGGGCTTGATTACTTGCTTTGTGTTGCTGACAAACTGCACATTTGGCCACAATATCTCTCACGGTCTCTTTCTGATGCTCCCACCAGTACATGGCCCGGAGCCGATGAAGAGTTTTCTCACTACCCTCATGTGTCAAATCATGCACAGCTGCAACCATTTTCTCTATCAAAGGTGACGAACGGGGTACCCAAAGCTTACCATCCCGGAAAATCAGGCCGTCCTTGGTCTCCCACTGAACATGTGGTGATGCTTGGTCCGGACTAAGCTGCACCGCCTGACTGCCAAGCTGCGCCACCTTCTGTTGCACTTTCCGGGTCTTGCTTCAACACCTACAACCATTGTTCGCGCGTCACATCTTGTCCAACTGACAAAACCACACATGTCCCACGGTCCTCTAGGGTCCGTGACAAAGCATCTGCTGCCTGATTATGCTTGCCTGGTTTGTACTCCACTCGGAAGTCGAAACCCATCAACTTACTCAACCAATGCTGCTGCGGAGGTGTGATCAAGGCCTGTTCAAGCAAAATTTTGAGACTCCCATGGTCTGTACGAACTATGAATTCTTTGCCCCATAAGTACGGCCGCCAATGACGTACTGCCTTGGACAAGCCAATGAGTTCTCGCTCATACGCCGCTAGCTTCCGATGACGCTCAGCCAGTTTCCTGCTAAAATAAGCAATTGGATGGCCTTGTTGTTGGAGAACGGCCCCAATTCCTGTGCCTGAAGTATCACATTCCACCTCAAATGACAAAGAAAAATCCGGCATCTGTAAGACGGGAGCGGAAGTAAGGGCTGCCTTCAACCAGCCGAAAGCCTCCTCTGCCGCCGTATTCCACACGAAACTATGCTTCTTCAATAACGCCGTCAACGGATCTGCGATGGTAGCATAAGCCTTGATAAATCTCCTGTAATACCCCGCCAACCCCAAAAAACCACGCAGTTCTGTGACCGTCACTGGGCGGAGCCACTCCTCTACTGCCCTGAGCTTGGCGGGATCCGCTGCCACGCCTGAGTATGAAATGAGGTGTCCCAAGTACCCAATCTGCTCTTGTGCAAAGGCACACTTAGACTTCTTCAGATACAACTGATTCTCCCTCAGCCGCACCAACACTGCTCCCACATGTTCCCGGTGCTCCTGGAGTGTCCTGCTGTATATTAATATGTCATCAAAGAAAACCAATACGAACTTACGCAGAAAATCCTGAAGCACTTTATTCATCAATGCCTGGAAGGTGGAGGGTGCATTGGATAGACCAAACGGCATCACGAGAAACTCATAGTGTCCATGATGCATCCGGAAAGCCGTCTTCTGAATGTCAGCTTCATTCATACGAACTTGATGGTAACCAGACCTCAAGTCCAATTTAGTGAAATAGCGGGCTGTAGGGTCGAGGATGCGCCTAGAGGGGGGGTGAATAGGCGTTTTACAAAATTCGATTGCTCACTAAACAATTCGCTCTAATCAATCCCTATGTCAAAACCTAATCAAATATATATGCGGAAGCGACAAACTAGGTTTTGACAATTAAAGCCTAAATCAACTAGGCTCACTAGTGCACTAATTAAATTATGTCTCTACACTAGAATTGCTAATTTGAACAATCAATTAATACTAAGCAATTCTAATTACAATCAAGCAATTGAACAATATACAATAAATGTAAATACTTGAAAGTAAAAGAGACAACCGATATTTTTCCGTGGTGTTCGGAGACTTGCCGGTCTCCCCTAGTCCACGTTGAGGCAAGCCCAACCACTTGGACCGGCTCCCGCTCGAGCACTCGCCTCTTACCACTAGTTGTGGTTTTTCACGCTTGCGCATAGGCTCAACCCGAACCTTCACAAACTTGCCGGGCTTCTCACACCTTGAGAGCTCCACAAGACGACGCCCACGCCGCCTAGGAGTCGGCAACCTCCAAGAGCAACAAGCCGCTCCTCCGCTTGAACTTCACCGAGCACAACGAATGCGCTCCCGGTGATCACCAAGTGCAACACATGCACAAGGACCTCACTCAAGTGCAACACATGCACAAGAGGCTCTCAAATCACTTCCTAATTGCAACACATGCAATTAGTCTCACTCTTAAGCTCAAGAATCAAATTGAGGAGTGCAACACATGCAACCACCTCCCACAAAACTCACAAGAACACCAGCACACTGCCCATGCCCCCCAAGGTCCCCTTTTATAGCCCACAAAGGAAAACTAGCCGTTTGGGGGCAAAATGGGTGAAATCAGTAAAAACCCGGTCCAACCGGACCTCGGCCGGTCCGACCAACCCTCACGGGGCAACGGTCGGAATCGGACTGCTACACGCACGGTTGAACCAAGACAACACCCGGTCAGACCGCATGGCCGGCCACACCGCACCACGGCCGGTCCGACCGCCTTCACAAAACCGAAAAACACACTCTCGAAAAATCACACTGGCTTGAGCGGTCGCAGATCACACCGCCGGTCCGACCGACTGGGCGGTCCAACCCTACCGTCCGACCGACCGGCCGGTCCAACCGCCAAACAAAATTCAGCAAAGCAAAAACACTCATAACTTTTTACTCGAACTCCGATTTGGGTGATTTTTATTCTATGCGGCTTATCACGAGGGCTACAATCTACACCCATTTTCATGATTTAAGCACCCATAGATATTTTTAAATATCACCAAAACCAACTTGCAAAAACACATTTCGCAATCAACTCAAGATCTATTTGCAAAACGATAAGCAAATCAAACCCGAGTCTATGAGATTAATCCCCTAGCCATGTGAAGGTCAACACGAGACCCACCAACTTGCCAACACCGCTGCAAGCCCTACTCACATGCTCTCGGATTCCTGACTCATAAACCTCGGTTTATTCAAGACAACGAACTTGCAAATAACGCAATAAACACATTTCATGCTTGAGCACTACTCTTTGCAACACATGCAAAAGTCTAGCTCCAAGCAACATCAAATCAAGGTGCATGAACTCTCTAATTGCAACACATGCAATTTCTAGTTCCATGCAACACCAAAACCAAACTTCAACTAAAACCAAATCACATGTATGAGCTCTTTACTGCAACACATGCAAGCCTCTAGCTCCATACAAAACACACAAACATCAAATCGTGCTTGAGCTCTCTCCTTTTGCAACACATGCAAAACTTAGCTCCAAGCAACCACACGGTTTTAGAAAGATTGTTTTGCGAAACCAAAGCATGAAGCTTCAATATTTGCAACACATGCAAAAATGAACTTCACGCAAAAGCCAACGCATATTGCTTATCCTATTTGCAACACATGCAAATCAAAGCATTATGCGAAAACCAAATGCATACGCTCTTCCTCTTTGCAACACATGCAAATTGGAGCATAAACCAATAACAACCAAGTATAAGCTTAACCCATTCGCAACACATGCCAAATGGTTAACTTTATGCAATAACCAAATCCAACTAAGATTTGAGCTTTGAGTGAACGCGGATTGAGATCATCAACATATGATGAAGCTCAAGCTAGGAAACGACCCCTCTTAATAGCACGACGATAAAAATCTTAAACTCAAAGACTACAAAGTCCTTAGCCTGTCTAATTATACCTTCGCCGCTGCGCGCAAGCAATCCCCTTTGGGGTCTTTATGATCTTCACTTTGATACTCCCCCGAGATCATCACTCGACTCCTCTTCTTTGACTTCGGGATCTTCTCTTGACGCCCATCAACTCATGATGCCGTCCTTGTCCCGTTCTCATCATCTCATCCATCTTTAGACCTAACTCAATCACAACTCATACAAATAGTTAGTCCAAGATGCACGGTTGTCTCAATTATCTCTTGCACTCCATTAACACATAATGAATGCCTTTAGATCAATTGAGCACAACCTAAATTAATTTGAATGATTTAATTGTGCTTTAAGTACAATAATGCAACTCATGCTTTATTATACTTAAGAACTATTCATTTGTCCTCAATTAATCACGGAACACCATCAACACATGATGAAGTGTTCTTTAATAATTAATTAAGACATATGAACTCAATTTAAATTATCATTTAAATTAATATGAGTATATATTAACTACACAAGTTTTCATATACTCATGTTGATGAAAAGTAATGATCCATTATATGTAAATTATATGGAAATGATCATTTCTCTAAATCATCAACTATAGAATAAACCCCACATGTATATGTGCATAAGTATGATTGACTTGGATATAATATGCACATATTCAATTTGATTGCATTGGAGCATATCCTATAATTCCACGAGTATACTATAACTAGGCAATTCAAATATATACTCAATGATTTAGTTTCTTTGTCTTGATCCTTATATGTGTCAATAAAGAATAGATCAATACAAAGAGACTTTCAAGTTAAACTACAAACTCCCCCTAAATATGTGCATCCATGTAATGTGTGGATTGGGATACATAATGCACATTTTGTGGTTAATATAATGGGGACATTCATATTTCAACTTGACTCCAAAGTATGCAACTAATACTAGAATGAATATGCAAACATACCTTGGGTTTTCCATTTTTCAATGCGATGAGACTAATCAAAGATATTCTAAATAAACAAGTTAGTCTCGATATAAGATTTGTCATTAATAACAAAATCACATTAATGGATAATCTCAATATTAGATTTGTCATTAACACCAAAACCATAACTAATGAAGGTTGAACTTACACGGGAGCCCCCCAATTCATCCAGAAGCTCTTCTATGACCGGTATCGGAAATTTATCCTTGATGGTCTTCGCGTTCAGGGTCCGGTAATCCACACAGAACCTCCACGTCCCATCCTCCTTCTTCACTAGCAAGACAGGTGACGAGAATGGCGACTGGCTTGGCCTGATAATGCCCTGTTGCATCATCTGTTCACATTGTCGTTCTATCTCATCCTTCTGTCTGTAAGGGTACTTATATGGTCTAACTGCCACTGGATTTGTTCCTGTTTCCAATGGTATGCGATGGTCACAGGCTCGGGCAGGAGGAAGCCCCTGCGGTTCCTCAAACACATCCCCAAACGAGTCCAGGAGAGACTCAAATATTTGTGCTTCCTCGCCACTGATCTGCATCACTCCCGCCCCTCTCCTCTTGCGCAAGCCCTGCAGTTTCACCTCTTCCCCTTGGTCTTCAAACTCCATGGTTAACTCTCCAAAGTCCCACCTCAAACTACCGAGTGTCTTCAGCCATTGGACCCCTAAGATCAGATCAAAAGTATCCACTGGCAGCACCGTGAATGGGGCTGAGAACCGTCTATTTTGAATGGTGAAGTCCACCTCCATGTGCCCAAGGCAGGGTAAATGCCACCCGTCTGCCACCTTGACTCGCTGGTTCCCTTGCATTCCAGTTCTCACCCTCCCCTCCACTTCTAACTGCTGAGCAGCGTAAGCACTAATGAAATTGTGCGTACTACCGCTGTCAATCAATCCCAACCACTTCTTTCCTTCCATCTCAACCTCGACTTGCATTGTATCCCCTTGTTTTGGCCCCACCGCTGCGATCATTGACAGTGCCGCCTCCACTACGACCTCGGGATCTAACTCTTCCTCCACATTCTCCTCTTCCACTTCTTCTTCCACCTCCAAATGAAACAACCGCTTGCATTTGTGGCCGCGGGTGTATACTTCATCGCAATTGTAACAAAGTCCTTTCGCCCTCCTCTCAGCCAACTGATCCGCTGACAACCGAAGCTGGTGAGGAGCCGAACCCACCGTACTCTGTGTACTGACTGCAGGTGCATTGCGCCCTGAACCGACGCCCAAACCTCCTCCTCCTGCTGATACTCCCTTGCTGGACGAAACAGAACCTCGCTGGCCTCTACTGCTTGACGGAACAAACCCTCCAGTCGCTGTCCCGGTTCCTCCCCCAAGCAGTGATGTTCCACCAGTCATGGGAGCACTAGCCACCGGAGCATTCCAGGGTCGGAGTGTCATGCCTCTCCCACGCCCTGTTTGTGTCCAGCTTCGCATGGCCTCTGCGATCCAAGCCTCCTTCCTTGCTTCCGCCTCTCTGGCGGCCCCAACAGCTTCCGCTAGGTCACGTGGGCGCTCCCTCCGAACCTCCGCTCCTATTGCTCGGGTCAACCCCGCCATAAACATCTCAAGCTGATCTGTCCTTCACATTCTGGGCACCCTAGCCAACAGCCTCTGGAACTCTCTAGCATATTCATCCACACTCTGATTGTCTTGTTTGAAATTTGCTAAATCCCCTAACGGTCCAATACTAGATTGGCGCGTAAATCGCTGTATGAAAGCCTCATAAAAATCCTCCCAAGCAATCCATGGTTCTTCTTCTTGCCAATTGTCTAGCACATCCTGCGCCTCCCCAGTTAGATGTAACCCGGCAATCTCTACCCATTCCTCCTCCTTGATCTTGTGAACACAGAAATAGCGCTCACAACGACGCAGCCAACTCAATGGGTCTCCTTGGCTGTCGTACTCCGGCAGATCAAGCCGAGGTAGACAGGGGGTCCATCGCCGATCCTCCTCTTCTTCACCCCGGCCATGGCTTCCCCTCCGTGCTGGCGTCCTTTCACCCCACAGACGTCCTCCTTCCACTCGGCTCCCTCCTTCTCCATGCGCCTGATACATCTCCTATGCGCACTTCCCTGTCATTCCCTTGGGATCGGTCAACCTAGGGTCAGTAACCAGCGGCGCCCTCTACTGATCTTCTGCAACCTTGCCCTTCCAAGCCCTCATCATCTCTCCAAACATCTCCTTCAACTCCTTGATGTCTGCCTTTACTTCCTTCATTTCTCCTTCAAGGCCGGTCATCCTCCCCTCCGTCTGGATCGATCCGTCACGCCCCTTCGATGTGCCCGGCTCTGATACCAAATTGTTACAGACCGATGTTGAAGAACTCACCACACGTTCAAAAGCCCTAGTTCCAGGACGAAGCCCGGATCGCAGGCTTGTCGTCGAAGAAGTCTTCGCCGCCGCCAGTGCCTTGGAGTCGGCTGATGTCGGAGCCACCGCCTCGAAGCTTCAAGCCTCAGATAAGTTTTTGGCAAAAAGCCTTTATTCCTCCACTGCTTCCCTCTTTTATTCTCCCTCTCCCCACATGCATGCAGATCCTATTTTGGTGCTCTCCTCCCTAACCAACCTCCGGCTACCAAATCTGCTAGCACTTATTAGGCAACCGCCCCATAGCCTGCTAGCGCCAATTAGGCACTGTCCCCCACCGCCAATTATGGTCGAGGCCCACTACCACGACAAAGACTCACAAAGCCGCCCTAACAAATTATTCATTCTCGTTCTTGACCTTCATCTTGCATATTCGTCAAGGCAATACAATAATTTGTGGATATAACATTGGGTATCTATAGGATACAGTGGGTCTACCTATTTAGTGAATTTGCAATCTGCAGTCTACAAGCAAGAGTACGTGTCATATAATAAGATATGCACCAAATGGTATGTAAGAGTTGTAGCGGTTACCACTAATAGATGGCATCAGTAGAAATGACGTTCTGAACTAGAATTGAGCTTGTCACAAACTTGTACAACATCATTGAGGTCGTGCTTACATGTTGGCCACTTCAGGGAGCAGAGTGGGAGGCTGTCATGGATTGGATTTATATGGGTGTAGTAATCTCTTGTTCTAATAGGAAGATCTGGGTTGGGGGATCGGGGTCTTGGGGACCGTAGATTTAATGGATCTCTAGTGAAGGGTCGCGGTCCCAAAACCATGAAGGGTCAGGGCCTCGAGGTGATGTCTAATCCCGTCTTCCCTGTCTACCCCTCCCATGGCTTGAGATGCCTCCTTTATTTGCCATTGCAATGGAGTGGAGGTTGGGCTAGTGAAAAAGTGTTGTTTGGGTGGCCGGTGGTTTTATAGGTAGTGTGTAGTCCATATAGGGCTGATAGAGTGGTGGTAGTGTATCCTCACTTTGGTCTAAGAAAGCGGGCTGTAGCGTATTGTCACTTCGGTCTGAGAAAGCAATGGGTAGAGTGTTGTAAATCAAGTTGAAAAATAAATAGGTGATGTGTTGTCACTTCACTCTAAGGAAGCAGGGACATCGTGTTATCAAATAGGGCTAAGAAAACAATAGGCAATGTGTTGTGCAATCGGCCTAAAAAAGCTGATGTACGTGTGTTATCAAATCGGACTATCAAAGCAACTAGGTTCATGTTGTCCAATCAGCCTGACATAGATGCTGACTTCGTGTGATCAATTCACTCTATCATAGCGTGTTCGATGTGGTAAACCAAGTGGGACTGTGTTATCACGTCCATTGTTTTCATTATCAGCAATCGTTCGTTACTCGTGAGTGTGCACGCGCAGATAATTGGTCAATAGGAAGTAACAAATTGGTAAACGAGGAACAATTCGATGCGACAAAACATGTGCGAAGAGTAAGTTATGAAAGTTATAAAAAAATGAAAGTTATGAACTAACGAAAAGTATATGTCTCTATAATACATAAGTTATGAAAGAAAAAAAAGCTATCCGTGGTTCTTGCACGATACGACCCCTCGTATAGCCCTAGCCCTCCCACAGTGTTGAACATGTCTCAATAGATACGTCAGCTAGTCTAGGCATGTCCTCTAGTACTCTTGACAGGACGTGTAAGTGGAGACAGTATAGCATACATTGGCTCGGCCGGTTGGCTGGCCGTCTGGGCTGACTAGCTGGTTCTAGGTGCATCGGACAGTTGCGATAGATGGGCTTCTGGGGGGGTCAACAAAGTAAGTGCGGTAGTTGACGTTGTCATCACCAGCATCCGAGGTGGCATGGCCGTACTGGAGGACGTCGTCATTGCCGCCATCCAGAATGTCAGCTGCATACGAAAAAACTTCACAGCATTAGAACTTCATGTGCAAATTATGAAGAATTTGTTAAATGCGAATAAGTACCAAAGGTTTACCTGGGAACATCCTACTGTATGGCATGTCTCATAGCCAGCTGGAGCCCCTCGCCATGTCTGGAGGAGGTGCAGCATGTGGTGTGCAAGTTGGTGTGTGCTAGGTATGTCGCCTACATACCGAGGATGAGCGACTAACACGTGGAACGATGTCCTCCTCTCTAGGCCTCTGGCACGACATCAGCTCGATAATGCATCGAGACTTCACGATCACTCAGTCCACCATCCCTCATACCTCATCCAACGTGGCCACCAACATGTGACCAAAGCAGAGTGCGGACCTAAGTGCGACCGCCTCAGCATGCACCTCCCTAGCAAGGTCGATCTACATGTAAATATAAATATATTACATTAGAAGAAAGCATATTTAGGTACATATTTTTCATCACGTAAATTGACTCACTGAGTGATGGAAGGCCGAGTCCGACTGTGTCAGGTACATGTCTAGGAGGGTCCTCCACGACACGGACAACTTTGACACGTGTCCATGTAGCGTAACACCGAATATAGTCGTCGTACATTACGTGGTGGTAATGGGCAGCCGTTTGGTGGACATCCTCCAACACATGGGACCACTACTGAACATGAATCTGCATGCATTGTGTCCAACCTGCACACCCTGAGAGATCCTTCTTTGTTTGTCTGCAAAAATAAGTAACATGTGCACATCATTAGTTTATTAAAGAAACTTATAAGCAATCAGAACAAGGCGGAATAGAAAACTCACAAGTGTATGTGCAGTGATACAACAACACCCATGAGGAACAAAAAACTTGGTGAAGTCTGAACTGGCGCATCACTCAGTGAATCGCATATGTCCCCATGAACACGTTGAACACTAGGTGACAATGGGTAAGCCAGAAGGTGGCGTCGCGAGTGCACTGCACGGAGAGGCCAAAGGGTGCTCGTGTGGCTATGCACTCCGATAGGTACAGCCTCTAGATCACATGATCTTCTATCAGTTGGTATAATGTCACGACGTACTAGGGGTATGATGTGTGCTATGTAACTGGCATGAACATGGATTGCACTAGTAGTAGACGTTATGATAGTAAACACCAAGCTAAACTGTACCGTAACATATGACAGAGTTGACGTCGTCCCCCGTTGGCACGTACAGGACATCCCATAAGGTCCCAACACAATATGCAAACATCCAACTCAGAGGCGCTCGAAGGACCACAGCTAGAGGAGGAGTGTGCACCCGGTAAGGATCAAGTTATTGGCAGCACACTAACAACCATCACACAAGGCCCTATAGGTGGCACACAATGCAGTCGGGCCCCAAGCCAACTGTAGGAATATTCATGATAACCAACTCCTTCACATGACAATCCACGAAGTACTTCGTAATCCCACAAAGAACTTCCCCAACTGTAGCAACGAGAGGAAGGGGTCTCAGACCCCTCATCATCCAATTATACACCTCTACCAGGTTAATCGTCATGACACTGTACCTTGCACTGTTCGTGTCGTAAAGTAAAGCCCACTTATCCTTTAGCACATTTTCAATCCATTCGGAGAAATACTTCGTTGCCTTTCCAATCCTCCTAACCAATTGTGGAGGGTCCATAGGTAAGTTATGAAGCACTACGGGAGCCACTTTCATGCCAGGAGTCGGGTTCTTCGTAGCCTCTGATGTATGCTTCCTCATTAATTCGTCTAGCTTTGTCTATAATGAATCGAACTTCTGCTGCTGATTCTAATGGCACAACCTCTTGAACAGCTTTGTAAAAGTTCACCCCCATGTGCCGCTTGCACCACTTGCTCTGTAAATCTGTCCATGGAGTCGGTTCATCTTCACCTTGCTGCAACTACAGAATTATCTTCAACAACCCAGGATGACGATAATGTATTATGCAAACCCGAGATTAGTTGTCGACAATTCTGATTTTTACGTTCCTCAAAAACCAAAGCCAGTTGTCTGTGTTCTCACTCTATGAAATCCAGTGCAACAGGAAGAACCTGATTGTTGCCATCTACTCCAATGGTAGTTAAAATATACCCCTTGTACTTCCCAGTCAAGAATATGCCATCCATACAAAGCACAGTCGGCAATGTCTAAATGCGTTGATGCACACACTGAATATGAAAAATGCTCTCTTCAAAACCATCTTCCCTGAGAAGTGCTATGAGGGCTGCTCGAAAATATCCACAATTGTCCCAACATTTCTCCCTTGAATGGCTTGAAGTACGTCGAGCAGGTTCTGGTATGAGTTTTCATATGTGCTGAACCTAGCTTTGAGAGCTTTCTACTTTGCCCTCTAGGCCTTTGCATAGCTTATGGTGTGCTGGAATCTCTACTCTATTACAAGTATAATAGAATATGACTCGAGATCCAGGTTGCTAATGATCTCTCCATACATTACATTTACAACAAAGTCTAAAGAAATATTTCTATGCAATTGCATAGACTCTGTCATCATACATGTATGCGAAATGACTATAGAGCACTTCCAAAAGATGTCCTACTTAGGCTAGTATGCATGAACAGGCCATGGACACCTCTTCATCTCACACCTTACGTCATAAACCTGTGGTGATGACTTAACAATCTTAAATGGTTTCTGCATTGACACTGTCCATTCCTTCACAGCCTCCACCTCACACTTAGTTTTGTATATTGCCCACAACTGAACCTCGTTCCCACCATACTCCCATTCAACGCTTCACTGTCATTCACTACTACATTCTCGAATTGGTAGTCCTCCCACTCATCAGGGTAATGCTCATCATGTTGAATCTCACCATCAATGCAAATGTTATCGTCAGATAAAACCTCGTACTCATAGTCCTCTGCCTCTATTATTTCCATCAACCCTTCTATATGTTCCCCTTCGCCCGCAATACCCATGTGTTCTTGCATCTATGGTAAGGGAGTGTCACCTTGTTCATCTTGCACTGTGTCCTCCCCCTCACCTATGTCTTGACTAAGTAAGGATATATGACTGCTACTGGACTCCCCAACTTCTTTGGCAACAGCATCCACAACCTCCTCTATCATTGTATGGCTGAAAACAACTCTCTAAAATGCTTGTGCCAACAACACTAGAGGGCATCCTCTCTCAGCCATTCTTACATAAGACTCCACGACTTCGGCCCCCTTCAGTTCCAGTAATTTTCAGTACATGCATTCCTGTGATTGATAGGGCTAGAAAAAAAGCTCGTTGAGCTGGCTCGGTGGCTCGTTTCAAAATTGCTTCGATTACATTCATTTTTCTTTTAAAATAAAAATTAGTTGATTTGGAACAAGAGTCAACTTCGGCTCGGCTCATTAGGCTCGGCTCGTTAGGCTCGGCTCGAAGTTAGGTCTCAAACAATACAGGAGATTATAATAAATAAGAATAAATTAGTGTCGAAGAAAGCTCGAAAAAAAGTTCATCTGGCTCGTTTTCCACCCCTAGTGATTGACATCCAACACCGTGCAATTTCAGATCACTTAGATCAGGATCCAATGAGAACATGTACAACCATCTCCTAACAGTGTCCCAAGGACACTCCCCTATGCATGACAAACTGGCTATCGCACTTAAAAATGACCTAATTCAACCCCTTCGGCTCCCATGTGTTGAATTCCTTCTCTATAGTATATTTTGAAATGGCCTCGTTCATCCATACCTGCGAATTATTTTCTCAAATTTTTATTGGGCACACGATGTATCGCCATTATATCATCTAATAGGTAATATAAACCGAGAAAATTACGAAGCTAACTGACAAAATATCCGTATGTATGATGTTAACCTACTCTACACTTGAATACACAATTGCTTTGAATGTCCATAGATTTTACATTTCAATTCCATACTATCCAATATGGTTCGACGAGTTGTTATGAACATATCCGATCAAATTGTTATTGCGCACATGACGTATTGACATTAAATCATCCAATAGGTAATATAAACTTGGAGAATTACAAATCTAACTGATAAAATATGCCTACGTATGACGTTAACCTACTCTACATTTCAATACACAATTGCTTTAACTACCTGTAATTTTACTTCTCAACATACCCGATCGATCCTAAACCACGAGTACAAAATTTATATCTATATGAATATTACTAACCTGCATATACCTACAAAAATTTTACTATTCTAAACATAGCTCTAACAATAATATTAATCTCCAAGTATTTACAGATAAATATTACTAATCATATCTACAAAAATAATCTAAACATATGTAAATAAATATTTCTAATCTAAACACACCAAAATAAAATTTTCTAATCTACCCATATCTACAAAAATATTTCTACTCTACCAAAATCTACACGCTTATTGCTACTCTACAAATCTACTTGATTTTCTAACCTAGGTTTCGAAAAACATAAAAAAGAGATTAACAAACAACCTTTAAATATCGTCCAGACCTTCTTCTTCCTCCCCCCTCCCTCTTCTCTCCTTTCTTCTTTTCTCTTCTCTCGAGCGCTAGGCGAAATGGTGACTGGATCTGGCCGGCTGGGGAGGGCAGCCTTAAGTTTGCTTTTCTGTCACCAATGGAAATGGCGATCGAGAAATTGAAAGTTAGTTGCTATTTTAGTCAGCGACAAAAATTATAATTGCCAATTTAAATGGCAACCAATGACGTGGATCATAACTGGTTGCTTTATGACTACAACTGACTTACTGTCGCCATTCCCAATGGTGACAAAACTAAAATCGCCATTTATTAAGGCGAAAGAACTCTGTCGCTGTTCAGAACGGCGATCGAGGTATACTTCTGTCATTTTTCTTTTTAACATATTATTTTTGTAATTTTTGTTTTATCATGCATTATTTAAAAAAATTCTTCACCCAAGGGCTTTACCACTACAATACATGCTTTTTCCTTTTAAAAAATATAATCAAGTAGCTCTTTTGCTTGCCATAATTCTAATTTTAATAGAAAGGTCAATGTTTCTTCATGAAACAAAAAGGGCAGTGTTTCTTTTTTACTTCGGAAGCATTTTTTTTATCTTGCTTGTTGAAGGATCTCCCATTATCTTGCTTTGAAATTGTTGTATTATACGTACGTCTTGTACTTTTTTCTGAAAGCAGTATGACACTAGGCCATCTACAGATTTCATGCCTTCTTGTATTCTCAGTTTGAAATGCTAGAATTTTTTTTCAGCTTTTGTGGGAATTGAACTGTTTTCTATAAAATAACTATGTTCCATATGGACCCTTAAATTTCACACTATGCCTTCCTTTAGCTTGTTTCGAGAATTGAACTGTTTTCTATAAAATCCCTACGTTCCATATGGACCGTTAAATTTTACACTATGCCTTCCTTTAGTTTGTTTAGTGAAGATAACACTACAAGCGTTGGACCGTGCAGTGGGAAACTTCCAAACAGAGAAAATGCACGAAACTTTTTCACGTAGTAGGGGTCAACTAATTAAACGAACATTTCTTCTAACAAAGGGTCCATAGCTCAGTGGTAGAGCAATTGACTGCAGATCAATAGGTCACCGGTTCGAACCCGGTTGGGCCCTTTTATATTTTAAAGGTACATTTTCTGCCCCTTCCGAGCAAGTAAACTAGTTTGCAGAATATTTTCTGGCAACTCCACTGTTATTTTCCGTAAGGCTCTGTTTAGGTTATACGAATTTTGCGGAAATTTCATATAAAATATTTCAATTTCCAGAAGAATGGGAACACTTTCCGTATACCAAATCGGGCCTAAACGGGATATCTGGTCTCGAGCCATTACATCATGTTTGAGAAAACTGAAACCGTCCCTACTCCACTCACCAGGTGAGAAACTGGTGGTCATGATGGCCTCATATAAGGGTATTCCTAGTGCAGAATACAACTTTACTTTGTATTTTCATCACATCATTTAACAATAAACTTATACGCAGCTCTTACAATACATAGTATCTATCGATAGACTCAAATAATAAATATACGACCTTCTCCCACTTCTGGCTCTCCAACCTACGGTCTAACATAGTTGGATTTCGTGCTCAAGTCAAGTCGTATTTCATGTGAGACATAGCTTCTCTCTCTCTTCTTCAATTCCCTCACCGCCGTTGCTTCCCTTTGGCATCGGACGTAGGAGCCACAGCCTCTACTACTCAGGACCTGTTTGTTTTTTTGCTTTTGATTTTGAATTCTAGAGGTAGAATAAAAAACAAACAGCTCAATTTTAGAATTCGATTCTCATAATTCAGCCCACCCACATACATTAGAATCCACAATCCACTTCAGATGTGCTATTGAATTTCAGTTTTTAAAAAATCAGCTTCTTTACGACCACAATCCATAATTAATTTTTAGAGAATCCAAAACAAAAAACAAGGCCCTCATTTGAGTACCACATGGTCGCTCCGTTACTTGTTAGTAGCCAAAGGCTTTCCTTTTTTTTCCAAAAAAAAGGGCGCGTACAATGGCACATATCAGCTGTCTATAAGAGCATACCACATAGAATTTTAGATAACGTAAATGAGAAAGAAGAAGAAAAGAAAAAAAATAATATCTACTATTTAATAGACGGTCTTATAGATAACTTTATACTGTATATATCATTGTACAAACAATCTACTAATTGTACGATAAATTATTACAGACAGCCATATAAACAGTCTATTGTAGGAATTATTTTTAACCCTATTTATATATGATATAGAGGTATATTACAGACGACCATTGTCTATACCAGCTTCATACGTTGACAAGCTCAAATCAAACTTCCATCGGGAAACTGAGGATTTATTAGCCCCCAAAATTTGGTCCACACCACACAACTTTAGATCAGGCCGTTGGACATGCATGCTTTGCACGACAGCACGATTAAACAAAATTACTACTCGCTCAGATCAGTCCATGAACAGGGCTGGCTTCCAACAAAGAACAAGGAAGAAAGAAATAAAGAAAAAAAAAGAAGGAAATAACAATGGTACAAGTGCAGGCTCAGCGACTTCTGAACCCCTTCCCACAGAGCTTACACATAGTGATTGGCAAGGGGAAGCTCCGTATTGCTACCGAACGATTATTTGCATGATAGCTGTAGCCGATCTACGGACCCATGGTGGTATCAGGAATTAATGATATATCAGGCAATCACCCACCGATGAACCCGAGCTGGTGAAGGATAAAGGCCAGGATCAGCATGACAATAGCGAGGACCAAGCCTTTCCTGCCTAAGAGCCAGTTCTTCGTCTTCTTCGCAGCTTCTACCCCTCGCTGTGCTCGGTCCATCCATCTCATCTGAATGCAAACACAGGTATACATATATTTATGATTGAACCAGTATTATAAAATTCTAGCCGTATATTATGACCTGGCTTGGGTTGAAGCTAAAGAAAGAAGTGTTATTGTTAAGAGAATTCCGGTAGCTAATCAGAAAGCATAGACATAAAATTATCCTTGTAGTGAACCCATCTTAAAGATAGGGTAGACTGTACGGCTCGTCAATGTGAGTTTCAAAAGCACAACATATCATACAGCTGTTTGGGTCGCGCATGGTGCACTGGGAGAGAGGGGTGAATGTGTGGCTCAGAAGAGGGATGGGGAAATCGAGGGAGTAAGGGGTTGTTAAATTAGTTTTTCTCACCATTCTATCCAAATCCTCTGGAGATAATGAAGACATGGCTTGTTGAGCCTTCGCAGCATCCTCCTTCGATAGCTTCATTCCAAACTGCTCACTCATGTTTGCCATCATCTCAGGACTCATGTTCTTCATCATTGATGCAAACATCTGTTAATTCAGAAAAGTACAAGAGATGTTAAAAACCAAAGTTCATGTTTCCTGGCATCATGACAGTCAATAACTTAAAGACAACAACTTCCATTGGTTAAAAATTTCTTACCTGCCGCATTGCAGGGTCTTTCATAGAATTTCTCATGGTTTCTTGCATATCAGCTGTCGAAGGCGGAGCACTGGATGACGGCTGGCCCATCCTTTGGTTGTTTAATATTTCGTCAGGGTTCTCCACAACATTTTGAGAAGAAGGTTGAAAGTTACTCTCTGATCTCAGGGAGGTACTAGTTGTGGCTCTTGATGACGGCTGAAACTTATTCTCTGATCTCAGGGGGGCACTACTAGGTCCACCCATTTTAGAAGCAAAATTCAGCATATTTTGTAGTTCATCAGGAGACATCTTACCAATCATATCAGATGCCATCTTAACCATATCAGGAGACATTTCTGGCATATTAGATCCCAAATTTGGAGCAACCGAGCTTGTTCCATTCAATGAAGAAGCAGCTTGGAACATTTTCTGAAGTTCTTCTGGTTTCATTGTGCCAATCATATCGGTGGCGGTTTTGACTAGCTCAGGTGACATTCCTTGCATTCCCAAATTTGAAAGGCCATCGGGATCACCATTTGACACATAATTTTGGAATGACCTGATAGATATTATTGACAAGAACAGTTAGAACATTGTTCATCATTTTATAAAAGCATAATGACAAAACTGCACTACAAATATCTTAAAATAAATTTTACTAGAGTTAATAAATAAAACAAACACAAGATCCAAGTAAAAGTCCATAACATTTTAGAAGCTTTCAATCAGATATGGTAATATTGGGAAATGTGAATATAACTTGATTTGTTCATTCCGCTTTCCTCTTCACGACGATCTGCTTTTCCAAGGTTCCTTCCTCCGCACTCGCTTCGCCGCTGCTTCCTCGCATACGATCGCCGCCATGGAGGTCGCGCCGATATGGTTCTTCCGCCTCACTGGGATGCAGGAATGCTATACTAGAAGCCCTAGTCCCGCGGCTTCCCCGCCCCAAACCCTAGCCACGGAGATCGACGCCAGGGTTCTTCCACATCGCGCTGGATGCCACTGGTCGCGGTACGGAATCCTAGCTCTCGCCATCCGCACCACGTTTGGAGGAGGCGAGAGATCGCGAGCGGATGGAGGAAGGTGGCGGCGTCGCGGCGATCTCGTCGGCGGCCTCGCTCAACGGAGTAGAGATCCTCAGCGAGTTTCTCGGCCCGACTGCTTCGCTTCTTCCTCCCCGATTCCGAGTTCGACTCTGCTTTTGCCCATTTTTTGTGTTTTGGACGTCTCAACGCGTTTTCGACGTTCAACCGCGCTCTGATCTCAGGGAGGTACTAGTTGTGGCTCTTGATGACGGCTGAAACTTATTCTCTGATCTCAGGGGGCACTACTAGGTCCACCCATTTTAGAAGCAAAATTCAGCATATTTTGTAGTTCATCAGGAGACATCTTACCAATCATATCAGATGCCATCTTAACCATATCAGGAGACATTTCTGGCATATTAGATCCCAAATTTGGAGCAACCGAGCTTGTTCCATTCAATGAAGAAGCAGCTTGGAACATTTTCTGAAGTTCTTCTGGTTTCATTGTGCCAATCATATCGGTGGCGGTTTTGACTAGCTCAGGTGACATTCCTTGCATTCCCAAATTTGAAAGGCCATCGGGATCACCATTTGACACATAATTTTGGAATGACCTGATAGATATTATTGACAAGAACAGTTAGAACATTGTTCATCATTTTATAAAAGCATAATGACAAAACTGCACTACAAATATCTTAAAATAAATTTTACTAGAGTTAATAAATAAAACAAACACAAGATCCAAGTAAAAGTCCATAACATTTTAGAAGCTTTCAATCAGATATGGTAATATTGGGAAATGTGAATATAACTTGATGGATTCAGATAGCATAGATGCACAAACAGATATAAAGATTTTTCTAAGGCTGATCAGTTGTTAATATTTGTACCATGTGCAAGGATGTGGGATAGACCACATGGAGAGTTCCACCAAAAGAAAGCAGAAAAGATAACATGACATGAGAATGAGATGGGAATGAATAACCATTTTGCAGCAAAGAACAGGTATCTATTGTTATGGGCCCATAAAAAACTTACACAAACAACAAGACGGGACATCTAGAATAATGTTTGGTTAGTAAAAGAACAAAAGGTAAGCGTATATTTGAAGTAGCGACGTGAACCCATTTAAGTGCTGCAACTCTGAATATGGAGACATGCAATCAAATAAAATGAAAGAAACATATACTAGAAACAAAGAGGTATGTTGAATATGGTTTTTCCACATATACATGCGGGTACATGTACTATCACCGCCATCAAATGTGCCTTGAGATTGATGCAAACTTTCAAAATTCAAACCACCATCAAATCTTTTAATAATCGAATACCCTTGCATGAATATTGAGGCACTTTTTTTAGGGTTAAGACAGTGTGTGTACCTGCATGCACATGTGGTTTTGCATTTTTGAGGGTATGTTACCTGATAGTAGCAGGATCATCTCTTAAGCTTTGTGAAGACTCCGATGGTCCAGAGTTTGCTGCTCCTTCAGGTGGTTGTGAAACAGTATACCCAGGAGATGAACTTCTCTGACTGTTTGATGGCTCTGAAGTATCTTCTACAACTTCTTCGATAACAACACCTTCCAAACAAAGCAACACCAACAAGAAGAGTTCCATCAGCCAAACTGAAGTAATACAAAACACTGTCTATGTAGCATCCAACTAATGCAGAAATACATGTTTCACTATACAACCTTAGTCCTATACTCCTATTATTTTAGTCCTATATTCCTATTATAGTTTGCCTGGATCAAGTCCAATGCTCATTTATTCTTTTTAAATATTTTCCCATCAAACTGATTTTGCCCAAGATCCATCAGAAAGACAAATATATGCCAAAAAAATCATAAACACTCTTAAAAAAGACTCCTACAACCACAAAGATTCCATCCAAAGGCACTAATAAGTTGAAGTGTTGAACTACAGTAAGATGTGAATTTGGTGTCAACACAAATAGCAGGAAATGAAAAATATCAGAATAATTTGCTTCTCAGAAAAAGAAATATCAGTGAAGCTACCTTTTGGCAGGTTCGTCCCTCCCCCTTCCATTGCCAGTTTTTCTTCCGTGTCCCTGTATCAGGAATGTAATATATCAGTAGGAAAGCAGTGACAACAAGTTACTGAACACCGTTTTTTTTCTACAACTGGAATAAGGTTAGCAAGATGCATATATTTGTGCTGGAAAAAGGAAAATCATACCTCAGAACCTCAGCAATAGTTTCATCCTCTGGAGAAATTTCATGGGCTTTACTCAAGTCAGCAACAGCAGCCTGAATACAATTTCAGCACTATTCCAGTCAAGTATAGTTCAGGAAAAGCAGAAAAGACATTTGCAGTAAGCCAAGAGATATATGCCCAAAACAGTCAAGCAATGCTTACTTCCAGGTTTCCTAGTTCTTTGTATGCTTGACCCCTTCGGTAGTATGCTTTGACATTGCTCGAATCATAAGTTAGAACCTGTAGATCATTTGCTAGCTGGATCATCATGACAGGTAAAAGAAGATCTGCAATTCTTTGGGTAACTCAGCAAATAACATAACTTCAGTAAAACTGAACTCGAAAAGAGTTACAAACTTCCATTTCAGCAGCCAAAGATGGCAGACAGAAACGAGTGAAATAGATTGCTTTTTTTCAAAAAAAACTTACAAATAGATTACATTTAAGATGATGGCACCCCTATGATGTGTAGCCACACATGTTATTGGTTCAAAAAGAGCATAAAACTGCTACTGTGCATAAAGCTGGCAAGTTAACCAAAAAAAATTCTTTCTAGAGAATTTGTACTTGCTTTTATTGACCTAAGATGCTCTTTATCTCACAAGGTTGCTACGGCAGTATACTCATATCATTTATTTAGAACTTCATATGATAAGCAAACCATTAACCAACATAAAAGAAAAATACACTGCATCTTACCACTAAAGTGGTTGGCTTATGACAGAGAGAAAAAACAAGAGTAACAAACTGCATCTTTTGTTGGATAATAAAATGATCTCTCTTCCTAGGATGAGTTCAGATGGAAAACTATTCAAAATTCTACAAGATCCCTATAACATACCTCTGAGCCTTCATTTATGCATTCCTCAAATTTCTCTGTTTTCAGGTAACAAGACATTAAATTAAGGGTGCATTGCAACTGAAGAGTTTGCCCAGCTGCCGATGGTACGTTCTTTACATTATCCTTTGCCTGGTCATGAAAAGAACATATACATTATACTGGCAGGTCTTTGAAAAGCATGTCAAGAAGTTTTTTTTTTTTAAAAAAGAAGGCATGAGGTTCAAAACTTACAAGCTTGTACTTGGCAGCAGCATCAGTATACTGCCCATGGCTATGAAGTTCGTTTCCCTGAAATGAAACAAAATAAGAACAAATGTGGTGTTATGGAAACTGGTAACATGTATAGAAACTTGGAAAGATCTGTATCTAAATTAATTAAACAAAGGATAGGATGTGGTGATTTCTTAGACAAAAGACTATAGGTATATAGGTGCACAGATGCAAGAAACAATCTGTACAAAAAGATATAAGTGATCATGTACCCAAATAAACAAAACAAAGCACTAGTAGACCATATGATCATCTCTCCACGAAGTTTTTGTATAATGAAAACAGAAGTTTAAATAACAGATACATTAGGGTGGTGGCATTGTGCATTTTCCAGTATTTCACTGATTCATTCAGAGTGATCCAAAAAATTTGCTAGTATGAGCCTTATAGCATAGACGCAATGCTTGTCTTTTGTCCAGTTCATTTAACATTCTCTGCAGTTTTATGCAATTGTTCAAATGTGCAGACAGGACTATTAGCATATTCTCTACACAGAATTATGGAGCTTTATCCAAAAGAAAAAGATCAAGCTTGTTACATACAACTATGGAGCTTTATCTCCCAAAAAAAAAAGATCAATCTTATTTATCCAAATTTCAACCAAAAAGAGAAGGAACAGGTGATGTTGGACTTTGTACAAACCTGCCGCTTCAACATCTTGGCACCAGATATGGCATATGAGATTTGAGCGTCTGCTTGAGCCTTCATAGCAGCAAATTCCTCGGGGTTAGCATTGGCAATTTTCTCGGTCATATCAAGCATTTCCTCTGGCCTTGTTTGATTCAGCTGCTGGGCAGCTCGTTTCAAGTCCTCAGTTCTCATATTCTTCATACTCTCGGACGCAAACCTTAACAGGTCAGGATTTGACATCAGCTGTAATTCCAAATAGCAACAAGGACATTGTCAATTCCAAATAGAAACTACGCTCCTATTGCACATAGTTTACACATGATCATGCAGTTGTTTATAACAACATGAACTATACCATTGGCCGATTGTCGTCACCAGTCAAGCAAGCGAACCAAATCAAAACCAACCCACCCACCCGATCTGGAGTCCACAGCTACACTCCAACTGACTTAAGGAGTAATGCTAATACCAATTCCCAACACATTAAACAGAACACCAACCGAATTGAGGGCGATTTCCTCTCGATCTACAGCTAGCTACACCAGAATCAGCCAAATCGCCCGCCCCGGCGAATCGAATCAGATGAAAACGACAGGGCAGGACACGGGGAAACGGCGGAATCGATGGGACGGATCGGACCTGCTGCTGCATCCTGGCGAGGTCGTCGGGGGACATGCGGCGCATCTGCTCCTGCGCCAGCCGCAGCATCTCCGGATCCATCATGTCCCGGCGCCGCCAATCGGATCGGATCGAAGCACAGCGAACGAGCTGCGGGCTCCTCGCCGTCGATTTGGGAGTTTGTTGGGAGAGCTCGCTGGTTGTTCTACGTGTCTTCCGCCTTTTTTGGTGGTGGATTCGTAAACGGACCAGACCAGCTCCAGGACGTCCGATCCGGACCCTTTATATGGTACGCTCGGCTCCTTACTAGAGTCCGATCCGGACCATGGTACGCTCCTTACTAGCGTTCGATGACGGAGAGACAACGGTCAGATATGCGATGCGACAGCCACGAGGGCGTATGGACGACGCCAAGAAGCGTAGCCTTTTGGGAGGAGGTTGCGGCCACGGCGACGAGGGATCCGAGGCTCAGAGCTTAAGCTCGTCACGGCGGCGCTAGAGGAGACTGCGCTCAGCGGCTGTGGAGCTCTCCGCAGCCGCCGCCGCCGCCGGTCATGGAGAACACGGCTGGTGGTTGTGACGGAGCTCGAGCGCCACAAGAGATGCAGTGAGAGCTCGCAAATGGCAAGGCTAGTGTTAACGAGCTCGAGGAGCAGACTTGGAAAAATCGAACAACGCGACAACCGGTTGATCGGCTTAAACACATATAAATATCAGGTTTAATTTTTTGATTCAAGACTTACTAGCCGATTTGATTCTGTAATCGATAAGATAGACCAAAAACACTCAATCGATTTAATGGTACAATCAGCAAAACAAATCTAAACAGCTTATTGAAGCCCATTAGACAATAGATGGCAATTTGATTATCTAAACAACTTCTTAGTGTCAATTAGATGACCGACAAAGGTAGTTTTTCTCGAAAAGGCGATATGCAATAAAATCAGAGAAAAAGAACCTAAGTAAATTGATGTAATCGAAAATGATCAACAATCAATAATGTACAACTTTATTGATCAAAAACGGATTACAGAATCTAAATTACAAAGGTTACTCCTAGTCGATAGGAAGTAAATAAAAAGTAGGTACGAGTTGATTGATTGATTGTTGGATCTTTTTTCAGCTCGCATTTGATACCTTTTTATAGCATATGAGCCAATAGTATCCTTATCCGATCCATCGAACCTTATCGGCTTCCATCTCTTACTAAACAGATTTCTTATTCAAATCGATATCGTCTAGGTATCCAAATTTAATTTACCTTACAAATCGGTCACATGATTTGCCAAATTTTGATATCAACATATGCCCCATTTTTGGGAGATAACAAATTATCTTCTAAAAATTTTCTGTGTCGGCTTAAACACAAAATTTTCACACTATTCTCGCTACTTCTCTCGGAAACTTCCCCATTAACTGCGACACAATATCTCAAGCCGCATAAATTTCCACCATAACTGCCCACAAACCGTCCGGAAAACTTCCCCCCTTTTCACCATTTTTTCCTGGCTATAAATATGGGGCACATTCTCCTGTCATTTTCACACACTCAATCTCTAGACCTTCTCATCGTCGGCTTTTCATCACAATTTCATCACCTCAGCATTGCCATCTTCTATCATCGTCGGTTGAATATCGATGGATCCCAAACAAGTAGTTACTCTTGTTTTCGATTGTGAAGATCGATATAATTTAGAGCCGTTAGGAAATCTAGATCCGTCGGCTATAATAGAACAGGATGTATCTAGACTTCCCCTTCATGTTTTAGAGTATAATACCAATAGATGGAGTAAAAGTTTTATAGTCTAGTCGACTACACTAAAGGGTTAAAGTGATTGGTTCAATCGAGTAGCAGTAGAAAAATGCCACAATAGGAGCAGATAGGCATTGTCGAGTGTCTTCTCCTCTCCTTAGATGATTCAGAAGCCAACAAGCCCTTAGTGGCTACGGTATGTTATTCTTGGTCGGATACATTTAATGCCTTTATGTTTAAGACCAGCCCTATCGGGCCAACTGTACTTGATGTGGCGCACCTATGTTGCTTAAGGCCAGATGGAGATCAACTGTCGGTTTTCAGTGCCAAACTGCAATATAAGCTGGTTTCCACCAAAGGAGAGGGTTGGATTAAGTACGTAGGTGATAACAAAGGAATTAGTCTAGTATCCGATAAAGAACATGTAGCCTTCCTTAACATCGAGTATATCATGTTATAGTCGAAAAGCTAGTAGAAGGTCATCGGCTTGCATTGGGGAAAATGTTTCTTGGCACAATTTTATCAAATGATGCATGTGATACGCAGTCGGCTCTATACGGGAATAGGGTCATATACTGTTAGCAATGTGGGCGGCCTATTATGGTTTATCCAAATTTGGATGTACTACATATTTAATCGACCATTTAAAATTTATTCATCTTACATATGTCTGTTCCCTCTTGAAAAAACCCAAGAGGACCAGGAAATAGAGTATAGGAATAGCCGATCTTTTGGCAAAAAAATTATTCTCTGCTTGTGAGGAATCAAAGATTACGCCTATTGGAGCAAGGAAGTACCTGGCTTTCTTTTTTCAGCTTGACTATAAAGATTTTCATCAAAGGGATTTCTTCAGCTATAAAGAAGCCAATAGCTATCCATGCTTGTCATTTCTTCATTTGGCAGCTGATAGCAATGAAATGCTTGAAGACACCCTGGAATTGTAGAGAATTTTTCCCTCTCCAAGTGTGCTTTCTGTCAGCTTATACTCAAAGGGCCGAACATTTCAACCATTATATGAGTTCGTATATGCAAAGCAGCTAGGATTTGGACAAATTCCCCAAGTATGATTCTCTTTAGTCGGCTACGTCTCAGAGACCGAGTGCATCGAGCTTCATCAGGAGAGATCATTCATCATATAGCCAACAAACTCCAACTCCAGAAGCTTCCTTGTTTTGTACTTCACAGCCAACAATCAATAATGTTTCATGAATGGTGGTCGGCTATATCTGTTGCATTGTATCCAAAAGAACGTACAATATCAGCTATCATTTCATACTTCTTCCCGAGTCTTGCACTGGAGCCAACAATTCAGACTAAGTCCGATAGTAGTAGCTCCAGTTCTAGAGACGATGCTAGCTCAAGCTATACTAACTCAAGTTATGTCGATGTTAATGGCGATATATCGGCTAAGGTATTCATTTCTTATTAAGATCCTTCAAATATTTGTTGAACTTCACTGATTGGCTTTTCTTTTTATTTCACAAGCCAAGAAAATGGGTAAGAGGGTTGTAAGCGATCCATCGGGCACTAGCCCATCAAGCAAGCACCCTCACCCAAATGTTGGAGTCAGTGTCGCCGGCTACTCATCAACCTCCTTGGGCATCCAATCGCCCTCCTTGTCAGACATGGAAAAAGCAACAACCCAGTAAGTATCCATCGGCTTTATTCCATATTTTTTCTCTTTTATTAACTAACTCTTCTCGCTGATTTATTAATAGAAAAGAAACATGGCCGACCCAACAAGAAGGTCTTGGCCTATAGGGGACAAAACCCCTGAGAGTAATCGGCTGAGAGCTCTCCACGTGCCTCAGGCACAGGCCAAGTAAGACATTTTCCAAACCGATTTTAAATTCCTACTCAACTAAATGAATCGACTAACAATTTTTCTTGATGTCTTTATAGCCTTCACTCTCTCCACCAACTTTCACCCCTAAAATCTTGACCAACCACCCATCTTGGGAACCGAGTTCCCTCCTAAAGGTCAAACCCCTCAGGGTGAATCTGCTACTGCCACCGCCCCTACTACTACTACAGAGCCAACCCTCAAGCCAATTGATTCCTTCACTGACAAGTTCGGGTTCAGTTTGTAGGATCTGGAGGGTGAGGAAGAGATAACTATGGACACCTTCCATGAAGAAATCCAAAGGATGCTCAGCATGTCCAAGGATGCATCAGCCACAGTTGTATCTGCTCCGGGTGTGAAGAGGAAGCTGGACAAATTTTTTGAACTGTTGTTCACCCCATTGACCAAATTGCTTGAGGACGCCCAACCTCTCAGAGATGCTATGGCTGCAGTCCATGCTGATCTTCCAGAAGAGGCGATGGTTGCATTATTAAATGCATTCATTTTTAGCGATCTTTATTGACCGGAGCTCGCTAAATGTTTCATCCCTTAGTTTTTCTTGCTAAGCCTCCCTCATTTCCTGGGTCCTTAGGCATTGAAGTCTTCTTCGTTGCGATTGACTTAATTCAAGAGGACACTATCTAGGCTTTGGCTCAATTGACTCTCGTATCTTTCCCACCAGATTGATCTTAGGCGCAAAACTTGACTCCCCATCTGATCATTTTTGCTCTTGAATCAGTATGGAAATCCTTTCATGGACCGATCCCCCTATTGGTGTGTTGTTCCCGATGGTCATGTATCGGCTCAGATATCCTGTTGTTGGCGTGCCAGGATACCTTCTCCGCCGCAGATAAGTAAGACCACGTGGCGGCCTGGCGAGCAGGTGGGCGATCAGGCCCTGCCCGCCGGGCGTCGGCCTCCATAGGCGGCTTGGCGAGCAGGTGGGCGATCAGGCCCTACTCACCGGGCGTCGGCCCCCATAGGCGGCCTGGCAGGCAGGTGGGTGTAGGGTCGAGGATGCGCCTAGAGGGGGGTGAATAGGCGTTTTACAAAATTCAATCGCTCACTAAACAATTCGCTCTAATCAACCCCTATGTCAAAACCTACTCAAATATATATTTGCGGAAGCGATAAATAGGTTTCGACAATTAAAGCCTAAATCAACTAGGCTCACTAGTGCACTAACTAAATTATGTCTCTAAACTAGAATTGCTAAATTGATCAATCAATTAACACTAAGCAATTCTATTACAGTCAAGCAATTGAACAATATACTAGAAATGTAAATACTTGAAAGTAAAAGAGACAAGAGGCAAACGATGTTTTTCCGTGGTGTTCGGAGACTTGCTTGTCTCCCTAGTCCACGTTGAGGCAATCCCACACTTGGACCGGCTCCCGCCGAGCACTGCCTCTTTCCACTAGTCGTGGTTTTCACGCTCAGAGGCTCAACCCGAACCTTCACAAACTTACGGGCTTCTCACCTCGAGAGCTCCGCGCCTGGACGCCTCTGCCCGTCTAGAGTCGGCAACCTCCAAGAGTAACAAGCCGCTCCTCCGCTTGAACCTCACCGAGCACAACGAATGCGCTCCCGGTGATCACCAAGTGCAACACATACACAAGGACCTCACTCAAGTGCAACACATGCACAAGAGCTCTCAAACCACTCCCTAATTGCAACACATGCAATTAGTGCTCACACTTAAGCTCAAGAGGCAAATGGAGAAGAGCAACACATGCACACAACTCCCACACACAGCCAACCTAAGCCCCAAGCCCCCCAAGGGGTCTATTTATACCCCACCAAAGAAAACTAGCCGTTGGGGGCTTAAAACGGGCAAAAACCCGAAAACCCGGTACTACCGCCCTAATAGGGCCGGTAGTACCGCTCCACTGTAGCAACGGCTATAAATCTAGCCGTTGCGCAGAGAACCCGGTACTACCGCCCTCTGGCGCAGAGTACCACCTTCTTGATAATCCGCCCCAGGCCTAGTAGTACCGCTCGACACACAACCGCAAAACAGTAGCTCTGTTAAAAACCTCTGGCGGCAAATACCCTAGTAGTATAAGACTTGCAGTACTACAGCCTCAAGCCCTGTAGATCTGAAGCCACAAGGAGAAAGCCTGATTTCGAACTCCAAATCCAATTCTCCAAAAACCAAACTTATTCTTTGAGCCACAAAGATGATCAACACATGATCATACACACGTGCAAAACACATTCGCACCAACTTAGCTCATGCTCAAAGAATTTCAACCAAATTGCAAAAACGCATTTCGCAATCAACTCAAAGACTATTTGCAAAACGTATTAAGCAAATCAAACTCGAGTTTATGAGATTAATCCCCCTAGCCATGTGAAGGTCAACACGAGACCCAGTCAACTTGCCAACACCCGTTGCAAGCCCTATTCACATGCTCTCGGAATTCCGGACTCATAAACCTCAGTTTATTCGCACAACGAACTTGCAAACAACACAATAAACACATTTCATGCTTGAGCACTACTCTTTGCAACACATGCAAAAGTCTAGCTCCAAGCAACATCAAATCAAGATGCATGAACTCTCTAATTGCAACACATGCAATTCTCTAGTCCCATGCAACACCAAATCGACTTCACACCAAAACCAAACATCAATTAAACCAAATCACACGTATGAGCTCTTTACTCGCAACACATGCAAGCCTCTAGCTCCATACAAACACACAAACACCGAATCATGCTTGAGCTCTCTCCTTTTGCAACACATGCAAAACTTAGCTCCAAGCAACCACAAGATTTTGAAAGATTGTTTTGTATGAAACCAAAACATGAAGCTTCAACATTTGCAACACATGCAAAAGTGAACTTCACACAAAATCCAACGCATAAGTTTAACCCATTCGCAACACATGCCAAATGGTCAAACCTCATGCAAAAACCAAATCAAAATACAATTTGAGCTCGAGTGAACGCGGAATGAGATCACCAACACATGATGAAGCTCAAGCTAGGAGACAACCCCTCTTAATAGCACGGCGATAAAAACCTTAGACTCAAAGACTACAAAAGTCCTTAGCCTATCTAATTATACCTTCGCCGCCGCGCGCAAGCAATCCCCTTTGGGGTCTTTATGATCTTCGCTTTGATACTCCTCCGGGATCATTACTCGACTCCTCTTCTTTATCATCTCATCCATCTTTGGACCTAACTCAATCACAACTCATACAAATAGTTAGTCCAAGATGCATGGTTGTCTCAATTATCTCTTGCACTCCATTAACACATAATGGATGCCTCTAGATCAATTGAGCACAACCTAAATCAATTTGAATGATTAAAGTATGTCTTAAGTACAATAATGCAACACATGCTTCATTATACTTAAGAACTATTCATTTGTCCTCAATTTATCACTGAACTCCATCAACACATGATGAAATGTTCTTTAATGATAAACAAGACAAATGAACTCAATTTAAATTATCATTTAAATTGATATGAGTATGTAAGTTTTCGTATACTCATGTTGATGAAAAGTAATGATCCATTATGTGTAGGCTATATGGAAATGATCATTACCCTAAGTCATCAACTCTAGAATACACCCCACATGTATATGTGCATAAGTATGATTGACTTGGATATAATATGCACATATTCAATTTGATTGCATTGGAGCATATCCTATATTTCCACGAGTATACTTATAACTAGGCAATTCAAATATATACTCAAGGATTTAGTTTCTTTGTCTTGATCCTTATATGTGTCAACAACGAATTGATCAATACAAAGAGACTTTCAAGTTAAACTACAAACTCCCCCTAAGTATGTGCATCCATGTAATATATGGATTGGGAAACATGATGCACATTCTGTGGTTAATATAATGGGGACATTCATACTTTAACTTGACTCCAAAGTATGCAACTAATACTAAAATGAATACACAAACATACCTTGGGTTTTCCATTTTTCAATGCGATGAGACTAATTAAGGATATTCTAAATAAACAAGTTAGTCTCGATATAAGATTTGTCATTAATAACAAAATCCATTAATTGCATACTTTGGAGTCAAGTTAAAATATGAATCTCAATATTAGATTTGTCATTAATAACAAGTTAGTCTCTATATAAGATTTGTCATTAATAACAAAATCCCATTAATGGATAATCTCAATATTAGATTTGTCATTAACACCAAAACCATAACTAATGAAGGTTGAACTTACAATCTCCCCCTTTTTGGTGATTAATGACAAATCCAAGCTTAATAAGCACATTTGGATTAAAACTAACATATTGAGAGAATTTAAGCTATTTGAATGCATATGCATATTTTAAACAATATAAGCATTGACAATTGTATAAGCATTGACAATTTTTGAGTGCATATTCATATGAGAATCAATTCTCCCCCTTAATCATATTAAGCTCCCTTTTTAAACCAAATGAGATATTAAGCTCCTAATTCTCCCCCTTTTGGCATTAAGCACCAAAAAATGGAGAAACCATCTTAAAGGAACAGTTTAATTATTTCTCTCCCTTTTGGCAAACATTTTCCCTTTTAATGAAAGTCATACAAGAATTAGAATGAACACTTATGACCTTACCAAGGAATTAAGATTTGGATACCAATTGAAAAGATAAACATAAAAAGCAAGGAAGGGTATCACACGGGTTATTTGAAACATATTCAAATAGCTCACTTCTCATTTTATTAGGCTTTTCAACTTTTCAACATTATTCTTTTGAAGAATCCAACAAATTTGCTTAATAGGGTTAAACGAGGAATCCAAAAAGAATACCACTTAAGAAATTAGATATTACTTTAAATCTATCTCAAGGGCTTTACTTGAAGATCCAAGAGAAATTAGCATTTTCAAATTTCTTGAAAGACAATGCTCAACGAGAGATTTCCTCTTTATGTATTTCAATTCATATAGAATCTCACACAGAGAATTCTTAAGCGATTGAACTTACAATTTTAACTTGAGAGGAAATTCTTAATCAAGAATTTGGGTATCGGAGCAATGCTACAAGGAGGCAATGAAATACCACTTGTAGGAAATAATCTAATTCCATGATACCACTTAAAAGAAATTCAAATAATCAAGGATATCACTAGAAGAAAAGAGCAATAAAATCCATGATACCACTTGTAAAAGATCATTTTCTATGAGGATACCACTTTTGAGAAATGCATTGACATTTATTTTAAGGTAAGCTCATTTTCCTCAAAGATTAAAACTATGTCTATTAAAGATCAACTTTATACCATGACATAGCCAAAAAGAGAGCATTTTCCAAATATGCAAAACTTGATTAAACAATGCTCCAAAAGGATACTAAAGTAAATCATGGAGTTAATACATTTAAACATGCTCAAGTTTCATTTTGAGAGGTTCTTTTAACTTAAAACCACTTTGAACATATGAAAACCACAAGGGTTTCACAAACTGAAATTTCAGGTTTTCAGATTTTGACAATTCATTTAGGCTTCAAAAGAGGGCTGAAAAACTGCTCAAATGAGGTCTAAAAAATATGATAAAATTTTGTATTATAGACCAACTATTGAGGATGAATTCTTACAAAGATGATCCCCTCAAATTATGCTCTAATTTGGAGATACAAAAATCACAAATCAGCTCAAAATCATGCAAAACTCTGAATTTTCAGCATTTGATCAAAAAGAGAAAAATCCATAACTTTTGTAAATTAAGTTGAAATTATTTGAAATTGTGCAAAAACATACTTTAGACTCCTAAGAAACTTTTCCAAAAAGAATTTTCCAAAAAGGAGTCTCTAATCAAAAGATATGCCAAATTTTGCTTTGTAGGTATGAATTTTACTCAAAGAGAAGAAAAGTCAAAACTTTCTCAAATAAAGTCAAAATGATTTGAAAGTTTTCAGAAATGAACTTTGGACTAATTAGAAGGTTTCTCAAAAAGAATTTCCTCAAAAGGAATTTTCTTTCAAAAGATATGGCAGATTGCGTTTTGTAGGTATAAAAACAAGTTGAATTTGTATCGAAAGCTCAAAATGCAATATAACTTGGATTTCATGGAGATTTGAACTTTCATAGCTTTGAATGAGTTAGAAATACTATTTCAAGCCAAGAAACATAAAGAAATCCAACTCAAATGGCAAAAACCCACAATATGCAAGAATAGGTCATTTTGGGTCAAAAGAAGGATTTTGGCTAAATTCAAAAGGCTATAACTTTTAAACGGTTGATCGATTGGAAAAACTTTGAACTAAAGAAATTCTTGAAATAACCAAACCTACGAGTTTTGTATTGATCACTTTTTCAAAAACTCAATAGATTTTAACTTATGAAAATATTTCATTTAATCCAAAATCAAGATTCTATAAGATCCATTTGAGGCCAAATTTGCTATTTTGTTTCTAAAATAAGAATTTTTACTGCGAAAGCATTGTAAAATATTTGAAATACATATTTGAGAACTTTTATAAAGATTTTCACAAATATTGGCCTTTAGAATACATTTTTGCCTTTTTGACCAAAACGACTCATATAAAGGATATGCATGCATATGATTTTCAAATCATTCCGAAAAATATCAAACGAAGCAAATGAGAATATATTTGATTTAATTGGTATGTATGAGTTTAAAATACCATTTTGGACCAAGATATGATCAAGAATCCGGTCCAAGAGGTGAAACTCACAAAATGCTAGAATATGACCAATATAGGTCAATATTGATTTTTGGGCTTCTTTTAAAATCAAATAACTTTTGATAGGTTGGTCTTTTCAAAATCTTTTGAATACGAGGATTGTTAAGTATGACCAACTCTATGATTTTTGTTTTGGAGCTATATTCAAAATCATTTTACACTTAATTCTATGAAAATTATAAATTTAAAGCCAAAACAAGATACTAGTAATAGTTTTGAGGCTAAAAACTTATTTTCTTTTGAAATTAGTTTTGTAAAGCCAAAACTATTGAAAAACCTTCTGAAAGCATTTGTATACATTTTGAACTAGTTTTTCACAAGATTAGTAATAGTATATAAAGTTTTGACTTTTGGCTAAATAGTTGGATTTTGAAATTATATATATATGCACTTATATTAATATGGGCACACGTAGGGATGTGATACACATGAATATGAATTAACACTCCCCCTAAATGTGCCACTTTCTAACTTGCTCAAGATTTGCAATAAGAGAATAGGTAAGAGGCGAGAGCAAGTTCTTACAACAAGTAATCTAAATTGATTTTCATTAATATTTCAATATAACCTACACAAGGCTATAAGACATAATAGTAATCAATTTAAATGCTTGTTACCGAGATGGCATTGGCTCATGGTGGACATGATTGTCTTCATGCTTGACACCACTTGTAGAAACATATAATCCATCTCCTCTTGAGTGAGCAAGCGTCCAATCCATCTCACATTGCCTAAAATTCTTTTAGGCGGTTTTTGGTACCCAATCCTTGTTGGGTCCGACAATGTTAGTCACAATAAATTTAGGAACCCAAATGGCCCTAATTTTAATATCATTGACAAGACTAACATGACTAGGAATAGTTTTGCGATAATTATTCCTCCTAAGCAAAGAATTTGGATTTAAGTAAGAGGACCTAGGAGGGCAATTGTATTTTGCAAAACTGTTTCTAGTTTGATCTCTTCTAAGCATATGATAATTAAAATTATGGAAAGGCTTAGAGGATCTAGTATATCTAGCACATATTTTGCTATTGTTATTTCTCCTAAGCAATATATTTGAATTAAATTGAGTGGGCTTAGGAGTCCTAACAAATTTAGCAAACCCATTACTAGATTTACTCTTCCTATGCAAATGAATATCATTTTGAGCCGGCATAGGGGACTTGACAAGCTTGGCAAACACATTGCCATTCTTGTCTTTCCTAAGCAAATAATTATCATTTACAACAATAGGCTTAGGGGTTATACCTTTGGGACAATCCTTACCGAAATGTCCCTTTTCCCGACAATTGAAGCATGTCACGCTATTTGGCCCTCTCTTGACCGATTTGACTTGCTCCTTGCCGGTTTGCCTCATTGTTGGTGGTGTGGCCTTGTTATCCACATTGTTAGGACACACGGAGGCGAGGTGGCCCTTCTTGTTGCAATTGAAGCACTTGATTGTCTTCGTGTGTCGTGAGTTGTGCCTCATCTTGCTATTCTCCCTCTTGGAGTTGTAGCCGAGTCCTCGCTTATCTTGAGGCACCCTTGGCTTGCTCAAGATCTCGTCGAGGGTGGCTTTTCCTTTTACGCATCTCTTCAAGTCATTTTCCAATCTAATGACTTGGGCCTTGAGCTCTTTGTTTTCCTCTACAAGATTAACATCTAAAGACATGGAGGAACTAGAAGCAATTCTATTAGAGCAACAAGGTATATCAATTAAATCATTGCAAGAGGTGGACATATCAATTTTTGATGAAATATTAGAATTGACATTTAAACAAGGCATTTCATCAATTAAGTCACATGATATTCCTATATCCACCTTTGGCTTGGTAAATTCCTTGAAAAGGATTTTCTCATGATTTTCTTTTAGAACATCATAATCATTTTGAAGTGATTCATGTTCTAACTTCAAAATTTTATATTTCTTTTTCTCCTTTCCAAGAAATTCATTGAGCTCCTCTAACATATTCATTAGTTCATCGTAAGAGGGCTCATCTTCGTCGTCACTTACCTCATTTTTACCTTTTGCCATAAAGCAACGGATTCGCGATGGAAGTGAGTCTTCGTCGTCGCTTGAGGCGGAGGTTGAGGTTGATGGAAATGTCGGTTCATCACTTGATGTAGAAGTTGAAAGATCATCAACCGACACTTCTTCCTCAATGCAATCCTCAATTGTTGTGGATGATTCAAATAATTCTTGAAGCTTGATCCACATATCATGAGCGCTCGAGAGATTGTAAATGAGATTAAATATTTCTACGCTCACAACACTAAATAAAACGTTAGTAGCTTGAGCGTCGAGATGTAGGCATTTCTCCTCTCCTTTAGTTGGAGCAATATCATTTAGTGGAGAAGAAAAGCCGACATCTACGATCCACCATATTTGTGGGCTCATGGATTTAAAATGATTAATCATAAATAATTTCCATTGAGCATAATTTGATTCATTTAGCATAAGTGGATCATGTGAGTGCACTAGTCCGCTAGACGCCATCCTTTTTACTCTCTAGACGGTTAAGCCTAAAATGAGAGTGACCGTGGCTCTGATACCACTTGTAGGGTCGAGGATGCGCCTAGAGGGGGGGTGAATAGGCGTTTTACAAAATTCGATCCCTCACTAAACAATTCGCTCTAATCAACCCCTATGTCAAAACCTAATCAAATATATATGCGGAAGCGATAAATAGGTTTTGACAATTAAAGCCTAAATCAACTAGGCTCACTAGTGCACTAACTAAATTATGTCTCTAAACTAGAATTGCTAAATTGATCAATCAATTAATACTAAACAATTCTAATTACAATCAAGCAAATGAACAATGTACAATAAATGTAAATACTTGAAAGTAAAGAAGACAAGAGACAAATGATGTTTTTTCGTGGTGTTCGGAGACTTGCCGGTCTCCCCTAGTCCACGTTGAGGCAAGCCCACACTTGGACCGGCTCCCGCTCGAGCACCCGCCTCTTTCCACTAGATGTGGTTTTTCACGCTTGCGTGTAGGCTCAACCCGAACCTTCACAAACTCGCCGGGGCTTCTCACACCTTGAGAGCTCCCGCACACGACGCCTACGCCGTCTAGGAGTCGGCAACCTCCAAGAGTAATAAGCCGCTCCTCGCTCGAACTTCACCGAGCACAACGAATGCGCTCCCGGTGATCACCAAGTGCAACACATGCACAAGGACCTCCCTCAAGTGCAACACATGCACAAGAGGTCACTCAACCACTTCCTAATTGCAACACATGCAATTAGGGCTCACTCTTAAGCTCAAGAAGCAAATGGAGAGGGGCAACACATGCACACTACTCCCACACACAGCCAACAACATGCCCAAGCCCCCCAAGGGGTGTATTTATACCCCACACAAGAAAACTAGCCGTTGGGGGCATTTTACTGATTTTCGGGCAAGGAGGCCAGTCATACCGCGCCCTGGGCCAGTATGACGCTCCTCACAAGCCAACGGTCGAAAATCAGACCGTTACACGAAAGCCCGGTCATACCGCACCCACTTGCGGTGATACCGCACGTTGAAATCCAAAAAACCACCTCTCTGAAAAAAACAAGCCGCACGGGGGCGTGGTCATACCACATGGCCGGTCATACCGCACCTAAGCGGTCATACACACCACAGTATGACCTCAGTGCCGACAGTATGACCTCTCACAAAGACACAAAAACAGCCATAACTTTTTACTCCGAACTCCGATTTAGGTGATCTTTGATTCTATGCGAAGCTTATCACGAGGGCTACAAACTCCACCCATTTTCAAGATTTAAGCAACCATGGATATTTTTAAATATCACCAAAACCAAACTCTAATGTAGTCATTCAAGTCTAAAATCTGATTTTCTGAAATCCCTCGCATAGACTTGATGAAAGGCATGACTACAAGCTAGAGAGAGTTAATAAGATCAAATATTAAGCCATGATGATCAACTCATGATCAAAATAACTTTTGCAAAACACATTTGCAAATAACCCGAAAAGCTATAGGATCAATCCTCTAGCCATGTAAGGATCAACACATGATCCCGACACTTTGCAAAACACATTGCAAATGCCAACACATGCTCTAGGGTTAAAACCCATAACCTCTAGCTTATTTACAAACCACATTTGCAAATAACAAATCAACGTATGAGCTCTCTACTTGCAACACATGCAAGCCTCTAGCTCCATACGAACACACAAACACCAAATCGTGCTTGAGCTCTCTCCTTTTGCAACACATGCAAAACTTAGCTCCAAGCAACCACAAGATTTTGAAAGATTTGTTTTGTACGAAACCAAAGCATGAAGCTTCAACATTTGCAACACATGCAAAAGTGAACTTCACTCAAAAGCCAACGCATTTAGCTTATCCTATTTGCAACACATGCAAATCAAAGCATTATGCGAAAACCAAATACATATGCTCTTCCTCTTTGCAATACATGTAAATCAGAGCATAAACCAACAACAAACAAGCATAAACTTAACCCATTCGCAACACATGCCAAATGGTTAACCCTTATGCAAAAACCAAATCCAAATGATTTGAGCTTGAGTGAACGCGGATTGAGATCACCAACACATGATGAAACTCAAGCTAGGAGACAACCCCTCTTAATAGTACGGCGATAAAAACCTTAGACTCAAAGACTACAAAGTCCTTAGCCTATCTAATTATACCTTCGCCAGACAAGCAAAGCAATCCCTTCGGGTCTTTATGATCATCACTTTGATACTCCCCCGGGATCATCACTCGATTCTTCTCTTTGTCTTCGGGATCTTCTCTTGACGCCCATCACCTCATGATGCCGTCTTTATCCCGTTCTCAATTATCTCATTCATCTTTGGACCTAACTCAATCACAACTCATAAAATAGTTAGTCCAAGATGCACGATTGTCTCAATTATCTCTTGCACTCCCTTAACACATAATGGATGCCTTTAGATCAATTGAGCACAACCTAAATCAATTTGAATGATTTAATTGTGTCTTAAGTACAATAATGCAACTCATGCTTTATTATACTTAAGAGCTATTCATTTGTCCTTAATTAATCAAGGAACACCATCAACACATGATGAAATGTTCTTTAATGGTTATCAAGACAAATGAACTCAATTTAAATTATCATTTAAATTGATATGAGTATATATTAACTACACAAGTTTTCATATACTCATGTTGATGAAAAGTAATGATCCATTATATGTAAATTATATGGAAATGATCATTACTCTAAATCATCAACTATAGAATACACCCCACATGTATATGTGCATAGATATAATTGACTTGGACATAATATGCACATATCCAATTTGATCATATTGGAGTATATCCTATATTACCATGAGTATACTTATAACTAGGCAATTTAAACATATACTCAAGGATTTAGTTTCTTTGTCTTGATCCTTATATGTGTCAATAAGAATTAGATCAATACAAAGAGGCTTTCAAGTTAAACTACAAACTCCCCCTAAGTATGTGCATCCATGTAATGTGTGGATTGGGAAACATGATGCACGTTTGTGGTTAATATAATGGGGACATTCATACTTTATCTTGAATCCAAAGTATGCAACTAATACTAAAATGAATACGCATACATACCTTGGGTTTTCCATTTTTCAATGCAATGAGACTAATCAAGGATATTCTAAATAAACAAGTTAGTCTCGATATAAGATTTGTCATTAATAACAAAATTACATTAATGGATAATCTCAATATTAGATTTGTCATTAACACCAAAACCATAACTAATGAAGGTTGAACTTACAGTTGCTTGCAATCACCCAAGAAATGCTGGAGTATTGACCTAACCTAAGTGTTCAGTTTTACATTGCGGCAAGTTTGGGGCTGGTCGCCCAACGATGGAATCAAGCAAACACAAGTGCTTACAATCAAACAAATACGCAGGTAAAGTAAAAGGATGCCAATTTCATTACAATTGCTAAGGTAGTTTTGGCATACAAACAGGCAAAACAAGAACAAAAAAGAAGAAGATAAGGGAAGCAGCCCGGGCCATCAGTTGTCATTGGCAACTTGGATATGCCTGGGGTCCTCCTCGATTTCTGCCTCCGCCACCGCCGCGTCAAGGTCCGGGTCCTCCACCACCATCATCCCGGCCACGTGTTTCGCCGCCTCGCGCACGCGCTCCTGTACCCGGGCCTCGTCTCCCTCAATGCCGGCCACGGCGGCCATTGGATCAAAGGAGGTTCACGGTGGCGCAAAGACGCCAAAGACTAAGCGATCTTGGTGGTGATTGCAACTTGCCATCCTTCCTGGGCGGAGCGGGTGGCCAAGGTGATGACGAGCGAGCGGCCGGCGCCTCGGCAACTTTGGTGATGCAAGGTCGATCTTGCATTCTTTGAAGGCTCGAGCGGCTTGTAGAGGTCTGCTCCCAGCGGCTCCAGAGACCTTGCCAATGCGCGATGGCCGGGCGAGCATGACGACGGTTATGCAGCATCGCGATCTTTGTCCCTTTACTGTTCTGCGCCGCCTCGGCCTCACAGCCCGAGCGAGGGCTGCCCCAGTCGCCCTCTCCTGGGCCAATAGCGTCTCCCCCTTCTCCTTCTCCTGTGCCAGCTCTTCGCGCAGTGCCACCATTTGCTGCGACATCTGAGCTTCGCTCTGGGTGGCCGCCGTGAGGAGGGCGCCCGCAGACGCGTACGCCTCGCTGAGTTTGGCGAGCAGCGCGGCCAGGCCGGAGGGTGGAGCGGCGAGGACAACCGAAGCCGAGTCGCCTTGAGTTCTGGCGCCGGCGACGTCCCCTTGGGCCACTTCGGAGGTTCCGGGTTGCCCCTAGGCAGAAGTCCCCGCTGCGTCTGCTGGCGCTGCGGATGTCTGCTTGGCCGGAGCGCCTTGAGGGACTGTCTATGATTAGAAGTGGAATGAAGCCACCGGGAGCGTGAGCCCGCCCTGGCAGACGATGGCATCCACTGGGGTCGGCGCTAACGGAGGTGGCGCCAATGGGGTCGGTGCCGCGGGAGTCGGCACCATTGAAGTTAGCGCCGTCGAGGTTGGCGCCGCAGGAGTCGGCGTTGGTGCGACCGGTGCCGGGGCAGGGGCGGCAGACATCATCGCCCCGGATGAAGACGCCACCACTCCGGGCGCGCTCTGGGGAGCAGCGGAGTCGGCGGCAGCGGGAGTGTGATCCTCGGTGCAGGGCCTCTTGGGGTCCGCACCCGAGGCGTCCGGAGCGCAAGCCCGTTTGCCTGCGCTCCAATCATCAGCAGGGGTTAGGTCCCTGATCACCAAGGGACAGCAGGCCGGCAGCACCACGGGGCCGGTGGAGTCCATCATCGGAAATGACTGGATAATTCGAAGGCGCTCCGCGAACTCCAGATCGCAGAGCGGCCGGGCCCCGGCAGGAAAATCCAGGCCGCTCAGCGTTGGCGGGAGCAGTCCGGACAGCCATTTCGAAATGGCAGGGCCGTCCAGGTTTCCTTCGCCTGGTGGAAAAAGAAGACAAGGATGTTGTTTGATGGCAACCACGAAGAGAAATATGTATTCATAAGAAGGGTAAAAGAACTTACTGCCCGGGCGCATGCGGGTCATGTCGTCGTCCCCTGTATACTGTCATGTAGGGCGGGTACGATGACGGAGGGGGCTGATCCTCCGGGCCACGAAGTCTCGGACTACCAGCACCCCGATCAGCCCGACGTCTCACAACCGGTTGATGCGGGCCGCCATCGCTAGGAGCTCTGTCGTCTCCTCGACGGGTGAACTCCAGCTATCATGAACTTCCGCCTGCGCACAGGGCATCCCGAGGAGGTCAACCCCGCTGTTGTCGCCGACGTAGAGCCAGTTGCTCCGCCACGACTTCCAGTTGGATTTCAGCTGGAAGGGAATGTAGCTGGGGGCCAACCCGTCGCAGAGACAGAAATGGCAACTCCCTGCGATCCCGCTGTCGGAGGAGCTGCGACAGATGTAGAAGTAGCGGAAAAGAGGAAGATTGGGCATTACCCCTACGAACATCTCGCAGAGGTATGCGAAGATGGAAAGAGTGAGAATGGAATTGGGAGTGAGGTGAAGATGATGAATTTCGTAGAAATGAAGGACAATGAGGAAGAATTCAGAAAATAGCGGCACTAGGCCCACCAGGAGTCCCCAAGCGAAGACAACAATCTCCCCGAATTCGCACTGCGGCGCGAGGGTTCCACGGCGAAGGTGGAGGGAACCCTCAAGCGCCATCTTGGAGAGCATCGCCACCCTATCCTCGCCAACAGTGGAAGGGAGAAAGGGTTGCGCCATTGGAGCAGAAGCAAGGTCTTTAGACAAGGAAGATGAATGGGCAAAGAGCAAAGTTCGCGAAAATCAAAAGGAGCGTAAACTGCTGGTCAGGGGAACGCATATATATATGCCCCTCATGCAGACGGTTCGCGAACAGGCAAAAGTACGCGACGTTTCAGGTCCCGAGAAAAATCAACGGAAGTGAGGAGGACCAAGACGGTTGTGCGCTCAGAAGTGGTGGGCCCATCCAGGAACACACCGACATTAAATGAGGCCTAAAAAGAAACTGGCGCGTATTCCAGGACGGACCTGGGGGCTACTGTCGGCGTACTTTACGCCAGGATACCCTCTCCGCTGCAGATAAGTAAGACCGCGTGGTGGCCTGGCGAGCAGGTGGGCGACCAGGCCCCTCTCGTCAGGCGGTGGCCCACGTGGCGGCCTGGCAAGCAGGTGGGCGATCGAGCCACCACGGGCGTCGGCCTCCTTGGCGGCTGGCGGCGGTGAGCGACGACCACCCACTGGGCGTCGGCCCCCATAGGTGGCCTAGCGAGCAGGTGGGCGATCAGGCCCTGCTCGCCGGGCGTCGGCCCCCATAGGCGGCCTGGCAGGCAGGCGGGTGATCAGGCCCTACCCACCGAGCGTCGGCCCATGTGGTGGCCTGGCAGGCAGGCGGGCAATCAGGCCCTGCCCGTCGAGCGTCGGCCTCCTTGGCAACCTAGCGAGTAGGTGGGCGATTAGGCCCTGCCCACCGGGCGTCAGCCCCCATAGGTGGCCTGGCGTGCAGGTGGGCGATCAGGCCCTGCTCGCCGGGCGTCGGCCCCCATAGGCAGCCTGGCAGGTAGGTGGGCGATCAGGCCCTACCCGCCGGGCGTCGGCCCATGTGGCGGCTGGCGGTGGGCGGCGATCAGCCTGCCACGCTGGCGTCGACCTCCTTGGCGTCTGGCGGCGGGTGGGCGATCGAGCCACGCCGCGGGCGTCGGCCACGTGGCGGCTTTGGTACTGGCGGCGGTGGGCGATCGAGCCACCGCCACGGGCGTCAGCCTCCTTGGCGGCCAGGTGAGCAAGCGGGCGCTCAGGCCCCTCTCGCCGGGCCACGTGGGCGAGCAAAAGAATGAGAAGAAGGCTTTGCCCCGAAGTCTCCTTCCTCTGACACGCTGTGTCAGGGCCATTGATTACGAGGAATTCTACGGTCGACACGTTGACGGCCCATCCCTCTGACACCTCACACCTAACCCGTCGCAGGAATGTCACATCCCGAGTGGATCGGGCGAAGCCACACAATGACATTAAATGGGGCTTCAAGGACAAGGCTACAACGATGGGTGTAATAAAAGAGTTATGGGTCAATATGATAAGACCACAGCGATGGGTGTAATAAATGAGTCATGGGTCAGTATAATAAGACCACAGTGATGGGTGTAATTAATGAGTCGTAGATCAGTATGATGTCACCTTCTTACCTGCCCGAGCCAGCCCACTCTATATAAGGGAGCTCTAGTGCATGGGGAAGGGGGACGGAACCTGAGGTCGGTCGATCAGTCGAAAGGCTTAGCGAAAAAAGAGCAGAACAAACTAAAAGAAGCATTGTAATCGCTTCCATACTTCATCAACAAAGATCTAGCAGGACGTAGGGCTGTTACCAGCTCTGGGGGGCCTGAACCTGGGTACATCACTGTGTTCTTTGATCTGTTGATCCTCGAAATCCCTCACGCGAGAGTCATTAGGGTTTCTAACTACGAAGACGCCCTCTACCAAACCCTAACCTCCATCCTCGGAGGACCCCCTGTCCGTTGACGGAGTCCTGTCCAGCGAAATACGCCGACACCTGTCTTTGGTCGATCGTCGCTGCTAGTCACCGTGGCGTGGGTAATTGGATAGGTGTATGGTGATGGCAAAGTTAACTCCATTTTTCCAACAGAATTGCCACAAAGTACATTGTTGGTGGGCTCTTTCAAGGTTGTTAGGCCAATAAATATTATCTGGCTGACGAGCAGGATAGCGCGGCCCATCACTTCTCCTTTTGTATTTCTCTAATAACTTGGAGAAGGTTGGTTTTGGCTTATGAATCGGCTTCCATGGTGACGATGCTCTTTTGGCCTTGTGCCAATTGCCGATTCGCAAGTCACTCTTTGGCTTGATGGTTCTTGAATTTTATCCTTCACATTTAGTTTCTATATAAATTGAGCCGATTGTAATTTTCAGGGTCTCATTGCTGTTCGAGCCCACCTACAATCTGTCTCGACACGTTATTTTTGTCGCTGACGACAAATGTGTTTGACCTTTGGGCTTTGCCTCTTGTGTCGGCTCAGGCTTCTTCCCAGAACAGTAGACCATATTGATTGGAAAAGGATCAATGTCCACCTGCATCATGGGCTCTTCTGCAAATTTCAACCAGCCATCTTCTATAGTCGATTGTATCTGCCGATAAAAAAATATTGCAATCATCGGTGTTACTAGAAAAAGAATGATACCACTTGCAATACTTTTGTTTTTTGATCTCGTCAGCTAACGGTAGAACATGTCCTTCAAACAACCGTATTGTCTTTTCATGCAGTAGTAAATCAAAAACACATTCGCACTTAGAGATATCAAAAGCATATTTTATTTCTTATCTATTCTTAATCGGCTAAAGCCACGAACAAACTAAAGACTGCATGCTGCCATTGACCTATTCGGCTATATTTATTTCCACCTCGTCATCTTCAGATAAATCATTCGAATCATACTTGACAAGGTTAACTTTAACCATTTTTTATCCTTAGTTTTGAGATTATCCTTAAGTCTCTATTGCTAAAACTATTTTCTTGAGCCGATGCTCGATACAAAAGATGACTTAAATCAGTGAACTCCTGCCCGCCGAATTTCTCCTTTAGTTGGAGAATTAACCCTTGAAAGGCTAAATTGGCTAGTTGATTATCGGATAGAGTAACGCTAAAGCACCAAATTCTTACCTCTCTAAACCTTTTAATGTAATTCATGATCAATTCTCCAAACTTCCATCCATTAGAACTTAAATCCAAAATTCAAAGTTCTAAGCTTTCGCATAAAAAGTACTCATTGAATCAGCTTTCCAAATCGGTCCAAGAATTGACCGAATTTGGGGGCAAAGTTATGAACCATATAAAAACAGCCCCTGACAAAGTTAGTGTGGGGTAGGTATACTCCGGGGGCCCACAAGGCAGGCCTGCGAGGCCCGACTAGGTGAAGTTGGGCCAGGCCGACTGCAGGAGGCCGGAGGCAGCTTGGGCTGATCAAGGCGTGAAGAATCATAACAGATCCTAGTTAATGAAACCGAGTCGTATTAGGCAGGAGATGATTGTAATCCAAACTAATACGTAGTCGGAATAGATGTAAAGACATGGAACTCCACCTCGAGTCCGAGCAGGACTCTCTTTTGTAAACCGCCTCCGCCCTGCTATATAAAGGGAGGGGACGGAAGAAGAAAGACAAGATCATCGGCGAATAAGCTAGCCAATCATAATCCCAGAGCACAGGACTAGGGTATTATCTCCACCGTGAGAGCCCGAACCTGTATAATTCCCGTGTCTTGTGCTACCATCGAGTTTGGATCCAGCGCCTAGCCCCCTTTTCATTATTGTCGGTAACAACCCTCGGCGGTTAGCGGCCCGGTAGGGCTGCGCTAGGATCGATCTCAGCAAGCTCGATGGCAATCTTCAGCAAAAGCATGGCCACCTTCGCGCCGGCCCAGGCGTTTCGCTTCGGAAGTCTGGATTTCATCGCCGACGATTTTGGTCATCTTACTCTTTCGGATTCGGATCAATTCCAATCTGGAGGCAATCTTGAGGCTCTCTTAGCCGGACAACCACTCGGATCAGGAACAGGCATGGCCATCTGTCCTAGGACGGTAAGCCAAAGATCTAAACCTCATCTTGAGCTGGAACCAGCTAATAGCGAACCCCGAGCGGTCAAATATGCAAGAAAGCCACTCGGATTCAAAGGCCAGTACTCCTCATCTTCTTGTTCCTCCGATTTAGAAGGTGAGGCGGAAGATTTCCAGAGCTTTCGCAGCGTTTTCGTAATCGAGGAGCTGCGAACGGAATCCCAAAGAATGAAAAGATGCAAAGAAGCGCGTAGAAGAAGAGCGTCATCATCAAGAAGGCCGTGCAAGGCTCCTCCAGAACAGAGCCCGCAACGTTAATGAAGAAATCTTGCAGACAAAGATGGGGAATCAATCGGTTTTGCATACTCCTCAGCAGAACATCATGGCCTCCAAAACGCTTCTTGATACCTTAGGACCGTTTCTTGGTCCTGACAGCCCGGCCGCTCCGATCGTAGCCCAAGTTCAGGCTATGGTGGCGGCGGCGGCGATTCAGCAGCACCAGGAGGAGCCTAGGGAAAAGGAGCCATCTCGTACTCGCCTCCTCAACTCGCGGTCGCTAGCGAAGAATCTGGCCAATGCAATATCGTCCTGAAGTAGAGCTTCGACGGGGGGAGGATGTTCGGCATAGCATCAGCCGGGACCTTCGCGTGGATTTAAATGCCAGACGGCGTGACCGGGAAGATGAAGAACGCCGTAGGCGCAGAGATAACTCTGACGTTTTGGCATTGGCCACGGCGGCCGGGGCGATCACTATAATAATCCCGCTATTGTGGAGGGAAAACGAAGACCGACGAGCTAAATCACCCTATCGGCGTTCTCCACGAAGCAACAGCGGCCCTATTGAGGGCATCCGGGCTTTCACCCTCGCCTTGCCAAGTGGTGCGCCCGAAGGATTCAACCCAAGAGCATCACCAAATTTGACGGAGAAAGAGATCCGAAGCTTGGCTCCAAGTTTACTCTCTTGCGATCATGGTCTGCCGGGCGTCGCAATGTGATGGCTAATTACCTCCCAGTCATGCTCACCTCTTCGGCTCAAGCATGGCTCACAGGACTTCCGGCAAATTCCATAGATTCCTGGGAGGATCTTTGTGAGCAATTCATCACCATTTTCCAGGGCACTTACGAGCGACACAGAACATAATGGGACTGTATCACCTTCGCGAGAAAAAAGAAATGAGGCGCTCAGGAATTCATCCGGCGCTTCATGCAAAAGAAGAATCTGATCGAGGATATTTGAGCGGCGATCATCGCGGCATTCGGAAGGGTGTCCACGACCCGACCGATCAAGAAGGCGTCTCGAAAGCCACCGACCACCGTAAGGGAGATGTTCGAGCTGGCGGATCGTTATCTGACGACCGGATGCTTTGGCGAGCGGCAAGACGATCGTCCACGACAAAAGATAGGAAGGATTACGCCGAGTCGTCAAGGCAGCGAGACAGAAGCGAAAAACCGAAGAAATAGTGGCGGCGAATGAAAGCAAGGCGGCATCGCGCATGCCACGCAAGCGACTTCACGATACGGTGATGGAGGCTATTTGTCCTTTTCATCCAAAAGGTAAACATGCTGCAAAAGATTGCTTCACTTTGAGAAGGTTTGCCAAGGAATCTAGAAAGCGACCAGCCAGAGGCGAAGCAAAAGAAGAAGATAAGAAAAAGCAAGATTCCCCTGAAGATGATGAAGGCGAATATCAAAAGATGGAATGGGAGCTCAATTACATCTACGGAGGCTCAATGGCTTACGAGTCAAAGCGGAAGCAAAAACTCACGGCCAGGGACGTCAACGCCGTCATGCCAGCAGCTCCCCAGTATCTCAGATGGTCCGAGGCCCCCATCACCTTTGACCGTTCAGATCATCCGGATCACATCCCTTATCCTGGAAGATTCCCGCTGGTGTTGGACCCGGTGGTGCGCAATGTTAAACTCAAGAGGGTGCTGGTCGACGGAGGCAGTGGGCTCAATGTTCTCTTCTCCAAAACTTTCGACGACATGAAGATTCCCCGTTCTGAGTTGAAGTGGGGTTCATCACCATTCCATGGAGTAATTCCCGGAACTTCTTCGGTCCCACTTGGACAAATCACCTTGCCAGTCACGTTTGGAACCAAAGAGAATTTTCGGACCGAGTACCTCAACTTTGAAGTAGCCGACTTTCAGACGGCATATCACGCCATCTTAGGAAGACCTGGCTTGGCCAGATTCATGGCCGTGCCACATTACACTTATCTCATCTTGAAGATGCCAGGGCCAAAGGGTATCATTTCCATACGTGGTGATGTCAAGCAGTCGTTCGCCTGCGACAGAGAAAGCTGCGAGATGGCCGAAGCTCAAGAGGTGGCAGATGACAGAGAGAAGATCCGCCAGGCAGCCGCACACCAAGAAGACGAAGGAGAAGTACCGACCAAGAAGCAGACCAGGGCAAGCCTAAAACCTGATGAGGGGGCCAAGAAGGTAATCCTCGACCCGTCCAACTCTGCCCAGACAGCTCTGATCGGGACAGGCCTCACCCCCAAATAGGAAGACGCGCTCGTCACCTTTCTTGAACCAACCGACATCTTCGTGGAAACCATCCGATATGCCCGGTGTTCCCAGGGAGGTGATCGAGCACTCTTTGAACGTTGACGAGAAGGCCAAGCCCATCAAGCAACGGCTCCGAAGATTTGCTCAAGACAGAAAAGAAGCCATTAGGGAAGAGATCGCGAAGCTTTTAGCAGCAGGTTTCATAAAAGAAGTGTACCATCCCGACTGGCTGGTGAACCCAGTACTTGTTCGCAAAAAGAATAAAAGCTGACGCATGTGCGTTGATTATACCGATCTCAACAAGGCTTGCGAAAAGATCCTTTTGGGTTGCCTCGTATAGACCAAGTGGTAGATTCAGCGGTAATTTGAACTTCGCTTTACGGATGCTTATTCGGGATATCACCAGATCAGGTTAAGAGAAGAACATTGCATCAAGACTTCGTTCATCACTCCGTTTGGCGCATTCTGCTACGTCACGATGCCGTTTGGTTTGAAAAACGCTGGCGTAACTTATCAACGCGCGATACAGCGATGTTTTCACTCCCAGATCGGGCGCAACGTAGAAGCGTATGTCGACGACGTTGTTGTCAAGACTCGCGCGAAAAAGGACCTCATATCTGACTTGGCTGAAATCTTCGAAAGTCTAAGGGCTTACAAAATGAAGCTCAATCCAGAAAAATGCGTTTTTGGAGTCCCGTCAGGAAAATTACTCGGATTTATTGTGTCACAGCGTGGCATCGAGGCGAATCCATAGAAGATCAACGCAATTCTGAAAATGAAACCTCCAACCAGTCAGAAGGACGTCCAGAAGCTCACCGGATGCATGGTGGCACTCGGCAGATTCATCTCTCGGCTAGGATCTCGAGGAATGCCCTTTTTCAAACTTCTAAAGAAGCAGGGTAACTTTCAATGGACCACCGAAGCACAACAGGCTTTCGAAGAACTGAAGACATTCTTATCATCCCCACCTGTGCTGGTCCCTCCAATACCCGAAGAGCCCCTTTTGCTCTACATTGCCGCGACGACTCATGTAGTCAGCGCTGCAATCGTTGCAGAGCGGAAGGAAGAAGGGCACCTCCAGAAAATCCAGCGGCCAGTCTATTTCATCAGTGAGGTGTTGGGAGAATCCAAGCTACACTACCCACAGGTACAAAAACTATTGTACGCCGTCTTGCTCGCCTCTCGCAAACCCAAGCACTACTTCCAAGAACATTCAATTGCGGTGGTCACCACTTTCCCGCTTGGGGACATACTCCACAATCGGGAGGCCACCGGGAGGATCGCAAAATGGGCAGTCGAGCTCGGGGCCTTTGAAATCTCCTTCAGGCCGCGAACGGCAATAAAGTCTCAAATACTTGCCGACTTCACCGCCGAATGGACAGAATTGCAAACTCCGACGACTACTGAAGAGCTGGAGTACTGGACAATGTATTTCGACGGATCCCTCATGCTCAGCGGCGCAGGAGCCGGCGTGGTCCTCATCTCCCCAACAGGTGAGCGCCTGAAATACGTCCTTCAAATCCACTTCCCGGCGTCAAACAATGCCGCCGAATATGAGGCACTCATCCACGGGCTTCGCATTGCGATATCCCTTGGTGTCCGACGGCTAATTATTCGGGGCGACTCCATGCTGGTAATTAATCAAGTACAAAAGGAGTGGTCGTGTGTCGAAGACAACATGGCAGCATATTGCCAGGAGGTACGGAAGCTAGAAGGCAAGTTCGACGGGCCGCCGTGACAACGAAGCAGCAGACGAATTGGCAAGGCTAGGATCCACTCGGGCAACAGTACCAGCTGGTGTGTTTGTCGAAGAGCTCCATAAGCCTTCAATAAGCCAAAAGCAGGAACAAAGCAAATCAGAAGAAACACCCATTGAAGAAGAGGTTTTAGTCATCAACGCAGATTGGACGACTCCTTTTCTCAATTACTTGTTAAGGGATGAGCTTCCAGAAGATCGAACAGAGGCAGAACGCATCTCGCGACGTAGCAAGAATTACATGGTAATAGGAGAAGAATTGTTTCGAAAAAGTGCCTCCGGAGTCCTAAGGCGATGCATATCAGAGCAAGAAGGAAAAAGCCTGCTCAGAGAAATTCATTCAGGAATCTGTGGGCATTACGCAGCGTCAAGCACGCTGGTGGGAAAGGCATATCGGCAAAGCTTCTTCTGGTTGACTGCTGTGACTGATGCGGAAGCCATCGTCCGAACCTGTGATGGATGCCAGTTTTTTGCCCGCCAAATACACGTGCCCGCTCAGAAGCTGCAGACAATTCCGATCACTTGGCCGTTCGCTGTCGGCCCATTGAAGAAAGCTCAAGGCGGCTTCACTCATCTCTTTGTCGCCGTCGATAAATTCACCAAGTGGATAGAAGCAAAGCCAGTAGCTACAATCACGGTGGCCAAAGCCAAAGAGTTTTTTCAAGAAATCGTGGTAAGGTTCGGCGTGCCAAACAGGATCATCACGGACAATGGGACCCAATTCCGAGGAGAAGAATTTCAAAACTGGTGCGACGAGCTCGGCATCAAAATTTGCTTCGCCTCCGTGGCTCATCCGAAGAGCAACGGTCAGGTAGAAAGGGCAAACGACATGGTGCTGCAGGGCTTAAAAGCGCGAATTTTCGATCGTCTCAAACCGTACGCCACCCGATAGGTAAAAGAATTGCCTTCGGTACTCTAGGGGCTGAGAACCACCCCCAGCAGGGCTACCGGGCAGTCACCTTTTTTCCTGGTATACGGCTCAGAAGCGGTCCTCCCCACCGAATTGACCTTCGGATCCCCCCGGGTTCGGAATTTCAAGGAGGCCGAGTCCGAAGAAAGCAGAATGGAAGACATCGATCGACTAGAGGAGGCACGGGAGGTCGCCGCGATCGATCGGCCAGATACCTTCAGCCTGTGATCGCTACCATGATCGAAACATCCAAACCCAGGCGTTCTCCAAGGGCGATTTGGTCCTAATAAAGAGCGAGTATGGAGCACAAGTTATCTCCGAATTGGGAAGGCCCTACATCGTCGATGAAGTGACACGACCGGGGGCTTACAGGCTTAAGCGAGAAGACGGCGCCATCATCAGCAACTCGTGGAACATAGAACAGCTACGCCGTTTTTACCCTTAAAATGTTTTAAGAACGTGGAAACTTTTCCTAGACTTGCTACTCAACTGTTCCTCAATTAGCGATGAAGTCGGGGCTACACCTAATAGTGTTGCGCATGCGCTAACTTGGCCGAAGGATTACTTGTCTCAAGAGAGGTCATATATCAGAATTCTTTATTCAATTGACTTGCTACTCAATTGCTTCTCAATTAAGCAGTAAGTCGGGGGCTACACCTAATAGTGTTGCACATGTGCAACCCCGCGTGCAAACCAACTTCTATTTTCTAAATTCCTATGATCGCGGCTAAGTCTGAGTGCTCTAAAACTTTTGATTGTGATACCCCGAACAAAAAAATCTAGTTACCCAATAGCATGCCCGAGGGAAAAGAGCCAGGCGCCAACTCGCGATGCTCGGACGCTAGACTAATCGGACGGGGTGCCTAAACATAAGGGAGGACGAAGACCACTCGGAAAAGTCGAAAAGATCTAAATAAGGAAAAAAGAGAGGGCAGGCTACAACTAAGACAGTCTTACAAAAGTCCAGCATTGTCCAGATACCATAAAAAATATGTACAACAAAAATGCTACTTTCTTTGCAGAGATAAAAAAAACTACCCCCGGCGCGCGACGGCCGACGGCTGCGATAAGGGCGTCCCTAGCTCCGATGAGCCTAGGAATGACCTCGATCAGGACATCAACGGCGGCGGCATCCTGGGCGACGGCCTCCTGCTCCGCAGCCTCCGCCATGGCGAGATCATATTCAGCCCAGAGTTCAGCAAGTTCGTCCTCCGGCTCCGCAGGGGCGTCATCTCCAAAATTGAAGAGCAGATTCTCGATCCACGGCTCAATCGGCGGACCCGGGGATTCAGGAGAGAGAGACAAGGGAGAGAAGTCCCCAGAAGAAGAAGAAGAATCCATGAATAAGAAGAAAGGAACCTGCAAAAAAGACGAACGATCACCCGTCAGTCACAATTCCAGGAGCACGAGAAGCGAAGAAATCAGCGGCACGACCGAAGAATGCCGCGGAAGTAATTTCCTCAGAAACCTCCCGTGTAGGATCGTTGGGACCCTCATATTCATACCCAGGATGAACTCGATCCTTGAGAGGCTGAATTCGACGAGTACAAAAGTTGACAACGACAGCCATACCAGTGAGTCCATTCTGTTTCAACTCAGCAATTAGCCCCATGAGATCAATTACTTGGTCCATCCCATCATCTCGGGGAAGCGATGTCCAGTCAGGAGAAGGCTTGGGTGGCGTCCCAATAAAGGCGGGCAATGGAGGGTCAGGATTGGTGCAATAAAACCACTCTTGGTGCCAACCCTTATTCGAGGTCTTGAAAGGAATATTAAAATATGGCTTTTTCATGCCATCCCTCAGTTGGAACCCGGCGCCCCCAACCACTTTAGGAGAGTTCTTATTAGGAAAGGGCTTAAGGAGGAAAAGGTGGTGAAAGAGATTAAAATGGGGGCGAATACCAAGGAAGGCCTCACAAAGGTTGACGAAGGCAGCGATTTGGAGAATGGAGTTAGGGTTAAGATGAGTTAGCTCGATCCCATAGAACTCTAGAATGCCGCGGAGAAAGGGGGACGCCGGAAGACCAAGCTCACGCATAAAGAAGGATTCAAAGACGACTACCTCTTTAGCACGGGGGGTAGGGCAAAATTCACCTGCAGCAGGGCGGGCAGCGAGCATCACCAATGGCGGAAAAACGCCGACGCTTACTAAATCCTCCAGCCGCCCCTCCGTTGTTACCGAGGTAGCCCAATCCTTGGTCGAGGTGGACGGGTGAACGGTTGCGGGAGAGGGAGATGACATCCTTGAATGAAGAAACCCCGCGATCGCGTGAGATTAGGGTGACAAGAAGAGTTAACCCTAGCGGCGGAGGTCGCGAGGGAAAAAGATTGAAGAACAAAGGGGCAAGTGGGAACAGTGCGAAGCCACTTCATTTTGCTCCATGTTGATGGGGAAGCGGCGCCGATCCTCGCCACGAGCGGGAAACCGCATCACCCTACCCATGTCCTGAAACCGCCCTAGGGAGCACTTCAGGGTGGGCCGGCGGGCACGCACGTCGTGCACGATCGCCAACGGCCCAAAAAATCGAATTGGGTCAGAGACAGCTCGGAATAGATGCACCAAGAATTTCATCGAGTTCTTCGTGACCTCCTCGCCCAGCGACAAGCACTCGGCTAAAAGCACTCGAGAATACTTGACCGCCGGAAGGCACTTGATCATGAAGCACTCGGGGGCTACTGTGGGGTAGGTATACTCCGGGGGCCCACAAGGCAGGCCTGCGAGGCCCGACTAGGTGAAGTTGGGCCAGGCCGACTGCAGGAGGTCGGAGGCAGCTTGGGCTGATCAAGGCGTGAAGAATCATAACAGATCCTAGTTAAGGAAACCGAGTCGTATTAGGCAGGAGATGATTGTAATCCAAACTAATACGTAGTCGGAATAGATGTAAAGACATGGAACTCCACCTCGAGTCCGAAAGCAGACTCTCTTTTATAAACCGCCTCATACTGCTATATAAAGGAGGGGCTAAGAAGAAAGACAAGATCATCAGCGAATAAGCTAGCCAATCATAATCCCAGAGCACAGGAATAGGGTATTATCTCCACCGTGAGAGCCCGAACCTGTATAATTCCCGTGTCTTGTGCTACCATCGAGTTTGGATCCAGCGCCTAGCCCCCTTTTCATTATTGTCGGTAACAACCCTCGACAGTTAGCGGGAATAATTTTGCCCTCAATCCATCGGTCTAAGCTGCTTCATCACATTATGCGATGAAACGTCTGATATGCTCCAAGGTAGTAGTATAATCATCTCCCGAAAATTTTGCAAAATCAGGGGCCTTGAAGTAATTGGAGTAGGGTATTTTATCAATGTAATCAAGGCATGGCTTTTGATAGCCAATAACCTTTCTTTTAGGCTGTATGCCGAGTTGGTCTCGTAATACGATAGATATCTGATTGGCCTAATCAACTGCCTAAGCCAATTATGGTTGAGGAACTTGCCAATTAGGATCATAATTGGCGTGCTCCCCCCCTAGCATCAACTCGGGTTGATATAGTATAGGTAGGGGTTATGGGTTATATAGGCGTTCATAGCCAACATTAAACCTTCTGGCTATCGGTTCTAGCAATGGAACAAATGGTTCCGAATACGTCACAACCCTATGTATAGTCGGATTCCTTTGTGGGATTGGCTCATGATATTGTGGATGTACCTAAGATTCTGTCGACGGTAGAGTCAATTATGGGAAGATGTAAAATAGGGCGGACGGTGGTAAATTGGCCTGGGAGCCCAATTTAGTGTTGTTAGTGTGCGCGTGATAATATGGAATCACACTTGCATCTAGATCCCGTGGCAAGATAACAGTCGGCTGGGGCGGCATCAGAGTCGGAGTTAGAACCGATGGCTTAGGATCAGCTACTGGACCGGTATCGAATAGACTGGATATTTTGGCAAAGCTTGCATCAGATCTAACAAATTTCCAGTTGATGCTAACTCCTGAGCAACGGGTTTAGTATTATTAGCAATCATCGACTTAAGAGTTGTTACCAAGGTCGACAACTGGTTGATCAAAGCATGATGCACAGATTGATTAATTATAGCAGATAATTCAGCTTGTGCAGGTATGTATCAGCTTACCGATGTATCGGTGGTCTTCGTATTACCAAAGGGGTTGACCATCGGCAAAGTGGTCTTTTGAGTGACGCCGCATCGAGTTTTCTGGTAGCAGTTTAGCATCATCTCTTTGAACGTAGCCTTCTGATCCTCAACTTTCTTGCACTGTTCTGGTGTCAAATCGTCTAGTGTGGAGACGATTGTAACATCGGAGTTGACGTCGGACGGAGGAATTGATTTTTCTGAAGAAGACATCATATCCCATCAAGCATGCCGAAAGTGTGTTGGCGCCGAAAAATGAGACAAAAGATTGATCGGCTTGAACACACGCAAATATAGGGTTTAATTTTTTGGTTTGAGGCATGCCAGCTGATTTGATCCTGCAATCGGCAAGAAAGACCAAAAACACTTAGTCGATTTGATGGTACAATCTGCAAAACAAATATAAATAGCTTACTAAGCCTATTAGAAAATCGATGGTGATTTGATTATCTAAACAACTTTTTAGGGTCAATTAGATGACCGATAAAGATAGTTTTTCCCAAAAAAGGAGATGCGCAACAAGTTCAGAGAAAACAAACCTAGGTAAATTGACGTAATCGAAGATAATCAACAATTGATGATGCGTAACTTTATTGATCAAAAACGGATTATAGAGTGTAAATTACAAAAGCTACTACTAGTCGACAGAAAGTAAATAAAAGTACATATGAGTTGATTGATTCACTACTACAGAACGACACATCACTATCACTGTATCTGTGTCGGTTCTTAAGTTTTTCGAAAAAAACGATTGTGATAAGTAACTTCGGAGGGGTGTTAGTAATAATCACTATCGGTTATGAGATTATAAGTGATTGTGATGTAGCACTGGAACATCCGAATCGGTTCTCTACTAAAAAGTGATAGTGATGTGCACGGTCATCAGAATCGGTTCTTTTCATAGAAGTGATAGTGATGATCACGTGATCATCACTATCACTTCTATGAAAAGAACCGATTCTGATGACCGTGCACATCACTATCACTTTTTAGTAGAGAACCGATTCTGATGTGCACATGGTTATCACTATCATTCTTTTTATAGAAGCGATAGTGATGACCGTGCACATCACTATCACTTGTTGAAAAGAACCGATTCTGATGTGCTCGTGCTTATGTCTAAAGTGATGGCCGTGCACATCAGTATCGCTTTTTGAAAAGAACCGATTCTGATGTGCCTCGCTAGGTTATATATACCACTCGCACTGAACTCTTCTCTGTTTTTGCTCCAGAGGAGATTTCTCCACCGCCACCCGAGAAAATAGCTCATATTGTGTGGTTGGAAGCAATAGTTGGGTGAGAAAATTTGAAGTCCTCATGGGTGGGTATTAAGAGGGCAAAATTGAAACCCTATCTTGAGGAGATTCCCCTCTTTTTGCTCTCTATTGCGGTTTTCTTCAAAATGTGAGCAGCAATTCTTTAAACCCTTCAATTTTGCTCTGTAATTTCGATATATCGTCAATAAAGTTTAGGTTGCATTTGGAATTGTGTACGTGCTTTCAGATTTCACACTCTTTATTTGACAAGCGCATATCTATTTAATTTTTTAGTGCGATCTCTGTTTATATATATGGAATTATTATTGCTATCATGTGGTAACTGTTATTAGAGTTTAGGCGGCGAACCTCGTCTCCCGTTCGAGGGTGCTTATTTATAAATATGCTGAACGAAAGGGCATATTTATAAGCGAGCAGTCTCGAATTGTCCACGTTTTTTGGACAATTCGAGGATATATGGTTCGAGCAAGTTCCTGAGCTATGTTGTACAACTTCAGAGTAGATTTCGGTAGCGTCTCTCTGGTGTTCTCCGGATACACACCCCTCTTGACCTGTTGTCGAGACGTGTATCTGGAGAACAATGAAGATCTTGCCAAATTTTCTCTGGAGTTGTACAACGGCTTAGGAACTTGCCCGAACCATATATCCTCGAATGGGATTAGGACCTAACCTATTTAGAGATTAGGAGTCATCGTTGGTACCCTTGATTTGTTTCGTTGTAGTAGAAAGATTTGCAAGCTACTGCACTAGCTATATAATTAGATTATTTGATATCGTTGTTGATGTTAAAATTTATGTCTCTTATGTAGGGAATTGGAAGCTTTAAACCGGGGAAGAAGCTAGGTATCGATCGTGAGTACATTTATATATCTTGGAACCTCGCCCACTATTTTGCAAAGGTAATATTAATTGAAATGATGTCTCAATATTTAAAATAGCTATAGCTAGTTGTCGCTCGATTTTTCCTTAATTTATTGTGCGAAATTTAATTGCAGATGGACCGTGAGGAATGGATGTATCGTAAAAGCCGTGTAAGTGCTGAATTTGAGAGGGTGTTAAGGAGTTCAAAAAATTGCGAAGACGACATGGTGAGGAGGGTGTAAACTTCATATATTGTCCTTGCATTGATTGCACCAATCGAGGAGATTTAACAACTCATCTCAAATTGAGGACCACGATTCGGCGTGGCCGAGAGGAATTACACATGTTGGATCCATCACGGGGGCGTAGTATCCTCCGATATGCAACGAAGATACGGTGGAACCGGATGACGAGTTGCGACTGATATGTTTGAGGAGGATAATTTGGAGCAAATGTTGCGGGATGTGGAGGGTAATTACACGGAAGAGAGTTTGAAAAGTTTAAAAGCTTGATAGAAGAGCGATGCCAAACCGCTGTTCACGGGTTGCAAAGCGGAATACACCAAGTTGGGTTCGGTCCTTGCATTGTTGAATCAAGGCAAAACACCGTTGGACGATACAAGTTTCAATGCACTACTAGTTCTTCTATCGGATCTGCTTGGGAGGGAAGCGAGTTGTCAACAAGCATTTATGAAGCGAAGAAGCTACTATGTCCCATGGGAATGGAAATAGAAAAGATACATGCATGTCCTAATGATTGCATCTTGTCCGTGAACGCACATCGAGTCTGACGTTTGTCCGGTTTATGTGTGCCCCAGTACAAACAAAAGGAGAAGCGTAACGACAAGAAGCGTAAGAGCCGGAACAACGACGGTGAAGAGGTCATCACTAAAGGTGCACCGCCAAGGTATTGTGGTACTTGCCCATCATTCCCGTCTCGGCGGTTGTTTGCAAATCCGAGAGAGGCAAAATTGTTGCGTTGGCATTACGAGTCTCGAAGGAAGATGGCAAGTGAGACACCTGGCGATTCGGCTCAATGGAGAAACATCGATTGGAAACATGAGGAGTTTGGTGCGAAATGAGGAACATAAGATTTGGGTTGAGTACCGAAGCGGAATGAATCCGTTTGGTAACATGAGCGATCGTCACAAAGACTGGCGATTCATTGTGTATCTACAACCTCCCTCCTTGGTCAGGCATGAAGCGGAAGTATATCATGATGTCATTACTAATCTCGGGACCCAAACAAATGGAAATGATATTGATGTGTACCTTGCACCATTGATCGAGGATTTGGTAAAATTGTGGAATGAGGGGTCGCGTGTGGGATGCGTACAAAGAGAGCATTTCACCCTACGGACTATGGTATTTTGCACCATAAATGATTTCCGGCCCTTGGTAATTTGGCGAGTTACAATCTGAAAGGAGCCAAAGCGTGTCCTATTTGTGAAGAGGAGATCGAGAGTCTATGGTCGCCAATTCCAAGAAAAGCGTGCATATGGGTCACCATAGGTTTCTACCTCGAAGTCATCGATCTTAGTAAGATGGATGACAAATTTGATGGGAAGAGGGAAGTCCGTTCGGCACCGCATGACTATG